>CM042484.1:21379840-22661020 GCA_023621385.1 Quercus gilva
AACATTAGTGCTACATTTAATGTTTCTGATCTTTCTCCTTTTCATGTAGGTGATGATTCGAGGACGAATCCTTTTGAGGAGAGGGGGAATGATGAGAATCAACAAGCATTCAAGGATCCATTGCATGTTCCAGTTGGACCTATTACTAAAGCAAGATCCAAGAAGATCAAAGAAGCACTTAATGGGCTAATTCAATAGATTTGGGCTGATTCTAACATAGGACATTCCAAGCTTGGCCCAAAGGAAGATGAAGGCGTAATAAATTTAATCCAAGCTATTGAGGGCTGATCTGGCTGAATTGGGCGTGATTTATGGCGTGGATTAATGGCTGATTGATTTTCCAATTCCATATCAATTAATAGACATTTTTCCTACTCTGGAGCTTCTAATTTCAAACCAATTCTATCTTAATTTTAGGCTTTTATTATTTAGAACGTTTTTAGCTATTTTTCCTATTTTGGATTTGGTATTTTCAGACCGAATCAACTTTTATTTAGGGTTTTATTATTTAGTACGTTTTTTATATTTTTCTATTTTCAGTCATGCCTTATAAATAGCATGCACTCATTGTAATAGGGGATTATTGAATAAAAAATCAGAAAATGTGAGGCTTTGCTCTTCTTTTGGTTCTCCAAGAACTGTGAACTTATCAGAGATTCTTCCTTGTGTCGTTCAAACTTTATACCTTTGGTTCGTGATTTAATTATAATCATTGGGTCAAGGTGTTATACTTATACCTTTGGTTCGCGTTTCAATTATAAACGTTGGGTCAGGGTTTCTATCAAAAATTTGAATTTTTGCGTTCTTGGATAAGTATTCCAATATTTTTGTTGGGTCTCAAAGCGTGTCGATTGAGATTCGCATCAGCTACCATGGAAGAACCATGACAGACTAACTTGGAAGCCATCCTTGACTGTGTCAAGTTCCTTAATTTTTTTTTTTTTTTTTTTTTTTTTTTTTTTTTTTTTTTTTGAGAATCAAGTTCCTTAATAGAAAACAAAGACTCATTTTTAAAAAATAAAAATAATAATATATAATTACTCTTCGGTCCAGTCTAATCCAGTCTAGACCGAACAGTAAGTTCTAAATAAATGTATATGATTTAAAAATATAAATAATTACTATATGGTCCATTTAAGACTTTTCAGTCCATTTTGGTCCAGTCCAATCCAGTGTGGACTGATTTGGACAGAATAGTAAGTTCAAAAATAATTTATATACATACATATATATATATATATATATGATTACTCTTTGGTCCAATTTCGGCCCAGTCCAGTCCAGTCTGGACCGGGTAGTAAGTTCTAAATAATTATTTTGTTCTCTCTAGAACTAGTTTCGTCACTTCCGTGTTTGCCGTTTAATTTAGTTGTGGATAATCAAATGAATTTTAGGACTTAATTACTACACTTGACAACTAACCTTATTAATTACTACAATACTAAATGACTTATTTACCACCCCAAAACCCTAAGGCCTCTTTATAAAATGAAATAGGGTGTCTGAATCCCTAGATATTAATTTTCTAATTTTTGTTGTCATCTTCATCATTTCATTTCCTTTTTATATGAGATGGCATTAGCAGCATTTCGCCAGAGCTCTCGTCTCTCTGCGGACACTTCTCTTATGTCATTCTCACTAACACCACTTCTCATATGCCATTCTCACCAACACCAACACCAAGAGCAAGCCATTCCATCCCTAACCCCAGCTCTGACCCCAAACCGACCACAACCCCATCACTCACCCCAAACCCATTTACTACTATACCGGAGCCACCCCACCCACACCCCCTCCAAATGACAACAATGAATTTTGTTTAGTTTTGGATGATTTTTTTTTTTTTTTTTTTTTTTTTTTTTTTTTTTTTTTTTTTTTTTTTTTTTTTTTTTTTTTTGCGCATTGTGTTCGCGTGTCGGGTTTGTGTCATGTCGACTTATGAGTATTGGACTATATGGGTCAACCCTAACCTGACATGTTTATTAAACGGATCAAGATTCCTCAACTCTAACACAACCCATTTATTAAACAGGTTAGTTATATCGACCTGTTTATTAGATTTTATCAAAACAAAAAAAATAAAAATAAAAACTAATTTTAGTATTAATCAAATTGATATGAATTATGAAAAATCAAACGAATAAATATTTTTAATATAAAATTCAAAGCTAACGAGTAACTGCATCACAAATAATAATTCAAAACTAAAGCATATCTCAATATCACAAATAATCAATCATAACATGTCAAAGAAAATAAACCACAACAACTAATAAGTTTATATACCTAGGGTTTGAATGGTATATTAATAAAATGTCATTTAATTAAACGGATCAGACATGTCAAACAAGTTCCATGTGATAGACACTAACCCAACCTATTTATTAAACGGGTTAATCGTGTCAACCTAAATTTAATACGAACCCATTAAGCCACAACCTATAGCCTACTAATTTCGTGTCGGGTTCGCGAGTCGTGTCCAATTTTGCCAACCCTACCTAAGGTGTGAAAGTGTTTCTGATCACATACTGGTCAACATGTACACATAAAAGTTGGGCTGATAGACAACGTACACAATACACTAGCTTCACATAAGCCCCTGTGGTGGTTGTTGTTGTTGTTGTTGTTGTTGTTGTTGTTATTATTATTATTATTTTTTAAATGGTGTGGGCTACCCAACCCTGTGTTGGTTATGAGGTTTTTTGTGGTGTCTGATGGGATAAGCATTCTATGTGTTTAATGATTTTTCTTCTATGTAAGCATATAAGAGATTTTGCCTCCATTATAGCTCATTGATGACTGTTTTATTTTGGTTTTGAAAAGCAGTTAATCAGTTAATGCCATTATGCATTTGTGTTCTTTCTTGTACCATGAGTTGTGCAATATTTATATTTTCTTATTATCTTTTGGAACATGGTATCTTCTCTTTACATTTTTCCTTTGTTAAATAGCAAGATCTTATTATTATAATATTTGCTAGCAAAGGAATGTGCTTAGATAATTTACCCTGCCCCCCTTGGTGCACGTGTTCATGTGGTATAGGCTTGGGTATTTCTTAATTTGTACATTCCGAAAACAACATATCTCGATGTAAGTTTTTCCTATATAATTACTAAGTTGATTAGTGTTATTCTATTTCATCTGGTATTATATCTCAAACGAGAATTCACTTAGATTGTGTTTGGATGACAATATTTGGATTTGGATTTGAAATTCATTGATTTGAAATGCCTTGATTTGAAATCCATTGATTTAAAAATTCCTTGTTTGGGTCATTTTAAACAATGAAAGATTTGAAATTCCATTGTTTGGATTCCTAAATTTGGATTTGAATTTGAATTTGGATTTAAGATCAATAAAATATATTTTTTAATTATTAATTTTCTTAACCCTTCTACATTTTAATTTTAGTGACAATTTTAATAAATACACAACGTAATGAAGAAGCCATTGATAATCCAATTAATAAATACATGAGGTAATGAAAAACCCATTGATAATCCAATTGTCAAGATGAAACGTCTTGCCAACTATTGACAACTAAAATGTTCTATATCAACATAAAGAGAACCCAAATGCATGGGTTTTTTCACAACATTCAAAATATCCAATTAAAAAATTATTCTAAAGTTCTTAACAATTAAAAGTGAGGAACAATACTCTTTTAAGAGTGGAACTAATATCTGCAACAACTTCAACTAATGGATCTTTCCTACTCCTTTTTTTCTTTGATAAGGCTCAGTTGCAAAACTTGTTAATAACAAATATTGCCATAAATGATGTGCAATGGGAGAATTCATCTCATTTTCTCCTTCCTCGGCCTAACTTCAACTGCATCGTCCATATGTTCTACACCAATGCTAGTAGCTCTATCCCTGCCACACAAGATCTCAATGTCTTCCCAATTGTCAATAGTTATGTTTTTATAAGCACCCACTTTTGCATTTTTCTAAAGTAAAAATAATAAATAAATAAATAAATAAATAAAAAGAAAAAGAAGACAAGCAGTGAGTTAACATAATTAAACAAGTAGTGAGTTAACTATTGAAATCTACTAATTTGTAATAGCAAATCCCAAAAGCCAGAAAATTAATCACAAATAGTCAGTGAAACCCAGCCAAGAGCTCACTTAAAACCCCACTGCAAAGCTAGCTCTAAACACCACCAAAACCCAGTAAAACATCCCTGCAAATTACACAAAACTCTACTGAAAAACTTTACATAGACCCTCAAATTACCCTCTATAAGTCATACTAGAAAAATACCTAGAAACAGCCTCAAAAATCCACTAAAAAAGCCACACACACACACACCAAAAAAAAAAAGCTCAGAAGAATCTCCAACTTGTGAATAGAAAGTAATTCTCTTATCCCAACAGTTTTCTATTTCCGATAGAATTCTCAGCCATGTTCCATATACTCCAACAACCAAAATTCAGAACCTTCAACCTCTTAAAAATTGAACCCCATTCTTTCGAAGAAGGAACTCAAAAATGATAGTATACATCAGCAACTTTCAATAATACTTTTTGCTGTTGTTGTTGTTGAACACTTCCAAAAAATAAAGAGAGACAAAAAAATTTCTTTAGCACGGCTGAGAGGAAGTACTTGTTTCATTTCCAAATAATGGAAAAATAAAATGGGCATAGGTGCACAGAATTAAACTTCAACATGAAAATTCTAATGATTCGTCATCCAGAATTTGAAGTTATTCGATAAAAGTTCTATTATAGACCCTATATATAGTTGATTTTACTATACAAACTAAAAGCTTCCAGTTTGCATAACAATCAGAAAACAAAGATGAGCAAGAGAATAAGAGGTAGAGTAAGGAAGTGTATCTAGTTAACTAATGTAACTAATATACACAAACACACACACATACACAAACACACATATATATACACAAACTAAAAAGAAAGCAAGAAAGTAATTTGACTTCACAGTTCACAAACACACACATATGCACAAACTAAAAAGAAGAAATTGAATAACTAATATAGTATAGAAAATAAGCAACAACATGATTGATTCGCTAGACTCAGACATTCATATTTATCCAATGTGCACAATCATTCAGACTTTCAAAGCAATATGCTATCAACCTCACAATTTTTCCTATTGTAATCTTTGTGTGAGATGAGATAATTTTGCAAGATATTTTATTCTATCTTGCTATTAGTCTTGGGATATGTGCTTGATACAAATTCCTAGCTTCCTAGGACCTAGTCCTAGGTTTCAGTTCAGGGAGTATAAGTCTTATAGTAAGTTAATTAGGCCATTTTTCTGTCCAAACTTCTTGTGCTATAAGATTGCCCATTGAAAACAAGACCTATTTCTTTTCACATTTCCTGAATAACTCAAGGCCCATTGTCACAATTTCAAACAGTAGCATAAATCAGCCCAAACTCTATCAAAAAGAAGAAATTGAAGAAAGTGTTCATTTTTTACCATATATGATTGTGTGTGTGGTAGGTCTTATGATTGTGCAATGGCTTTTTTCCTGTTCAATAATCTGTAAAAAGTTGATGTGCAAGGTGTGTAAACAACAGGTTTTACAAAAACTCCTTGTTGTATCTAAAAACTCTTGATCCAAACTCACTCTCTGTCATCCCCAATTGTCTATATAAAGCTTACTCCCACATAAAAAATTCAATATGAGCAAAAAAAACTCAAAGATAGATAAATAAACGCATCCTATTACACTAATCTCTCTCTCTCTCTCTCTCTCTCTGCAACTAATTAATGGCTAGTTCAACTTCTATTCTACCAAATACATCTATACCACTTTTATGGTTCTTTAAGTTCATTCACTGTAGGTTCTCTTACTTGCTCTAGTGGCTGGCAAATGCCAACCGAGAGGGGAGAACGAATAGCTCAGGAATTGACTGATTCCGAGCGGACTCATGGAGCTGCTACTTGGATTATTGTAGAATAAGAGAAGCCATCTTAGGAAATGACTTAACTTAAAAGACAAATGCCGCCTCTGCGGGGCAAGGGAGTCACTTGTCTGGTCTTGCAGTGCACTCACTCCCGTTACGAGAATGAAATGACGCCCCAGCTCGACTCAACCAGATTCCTTACAACTCGCACCAATAGCGGCACTGAGCGGTCAAAGATGACCAGTGCTCCAACCACTAGCTGAACCAAAAAGATCAAGCCTCCTCCATGGTCAAATCATCTTTGGTACAGCCAAACACACCATCACCACACTACCCCTATCAAACTGGGGCTCAACCCAGTTCATGATAGCTAAACTAGTACATCTGTCACAACAAAACCTTTCAACTCCACCACCAAACCATGAGTCATTCCTTATCCCCATGGCTGAACCAAATGTGGCATAACCCCAAAACCATGTCCATGATCAAATATAGATGTTATGGTAAGTTCTCATTTTTTTTTCAAATGAATATTCTCTCACATATTACTTCACAACTCATAGACTGTTCATAGAAGCATTTCATCAAACACATAATTTGCATTCCAAATCCACAAACGAAAATACATATAGAAAATAAAGACAAACCCACGACAAATCATTGAAAATACAATGAAACAAGATACACTAACAAATCAAACAAAACCCACAAACAAATCAAATGAAACCCCAACAAACCCACAAAAAAAAAAAAAAAAAAAAAAAAAAAAAAAAAAAAACCCACTGGAAAAACCTATAGCCTTTGTCGATTTAGATTTAGTTGAAAGAGAGAATTAGAGATGTTAAAAAGGAAGATAAGAGTTGAGAGGAACAAACCTGAAGTTGTTGAGAGAGAGATGGAAGAAGAGCCTGTGAGTTGCAGCTAGGAAGAGAGACATGGAGAGCCCAGAGAGAAACAGAGTGAGTGAGGCGATGGATTTCTAAATTCTTGGGTTTGTAAGGTGATTTCAAATCCATGGATTTGGACCCCTAAAATCCAAGATGGATTTTGGACAAATCCAAATCCATTTCTTTTAACTTAACCAAGGATTTGGATTTGGGCTCCTTCAAATCCAAATCCAAATCTAAATCCAAATCTATGCCATCCAAACAGACCATTGATAGTTTTTAAATTCTCGTAGGACCTTATGCAGTCATGGCTAACGATGACCCGTAAATAATTCTGATTTCAACTCAGCAAGAAAAGATTAACAAAGCTTTTTAATGGTGTTTTGTTTCTCAATATTATCATTAGAGTATTATGGTGAGATGGATTGTAGTTGTTATATCGATACAAAGTTCTATTATGTATCTGTGGCTACACTATTTGTATGTATTGTTTGCAATTTGGTCTTAGTGTGTTTATAGAAATTGTTAATCCCTTAATTGTGTTTGTCAGAGCACCTCCAGCGGTCTCACCAAATTTTTACCTAATTTCTATTGTTTGGAAAATGAATAGTGATATTTAGCTTTTACCTATCCACTTTTTTAAGTACATTTTCTAACAAACTCTCTATCATTTTCTCTATCTCATTTAAATATTATTTCTTCATTCTTTTTTTATTCTTTTTTATCATCATTTATTCTTTCTATATTCATTCCTAACAATTATATTTTTTAATAAAAAATGTTATATTCACAACATTTTTTTCAATAATTTCAGAAGAATCACATCAAAATCTTATGTAAAAAGTTGTTATTAGTTTTAATTTAAAACTACTACTAAAATTATATTTTTACTCACCAATATTCCCTAATAACAATATGTTAAATTTTGTGAAAATATAGCGAAAATAATGTGACAAGCATTGTTAAATGGTATTTTTCCTTTATTTCTTTCTATCATCCATACGTTTTTTTTTTTTTTTCCTTTTTCTTTTCTCTTGATTTTTCTCCACCACACATGTATGGCTTCTCTCCATCATCTCCTTTATTTTTCTCTACTTTTCACTCATTCCACAACCTCCCTCTCTCTTTCTTTCTCCAGCCTCTTTCTCTACTTTTTTTTTTCTTTTTCTACCAGTTTGACTCACTCCAGCTCTCTTTCTCTACTTTTTTTTTTCTTTTTCTACCAGTCCGATCTGATCAATCTCCGTTTCTTTCTCCCGCTCTCTTTCTCTACCTTTTTTTTTTTTTCTTTTTCTACCAGTCCGATCTGATCAATCTCCGTTTCTTTCTCCCGCTCTCTTACTCTACCTTTTTTTTTTTTCTTTTTCTACCAGTTCGATCTGATCAATCTCCGTTTCTTTCTTAAGCTCTCTTTGTGATAAGAAACGGAGAAAGAGCTAGAGAGAGAAAGACCAGATGGGTTAGAGGGCGCAGCAAAGGCACCACGCCTTCGCTCCGCCCTCTGTGCCGCTGCATTCCTCTCCGCCGCTGCCGCCGCTTGTCTTCCTCCCCAACGCAGCCCAGATGGTAGATGGCTTGTGTCTTTTTTTTTTCTTTTTTTTCTTTTTTTTTTTTTGCTTTTTTTTTTTTTTTTTTTGCTTTTATTGTTATGGTTTGATTAATTTTAAGATTATGTTTTTGAGTTTGTATTTTGATAATGCTTGAGTTTAGAGATGTTTGAGAGAGAGATGGTTGTGTTTGTAGTCGTTGTGTTTGTAGCCGTGAGAGGAGAGAGCAAGGGAGGAAAGAGAAAAAAAAAGTATTTTTTTTATTCATCCGGTATTATTTTAAGGAAAAATATTCTTTGCAAAATCTACAGTGATTGCTGCAGTACTCTCCAGGCCTAGAGAGTTACTGTAGCAAATCTAAAAAAAAATTGCAGATAGAAAGGCTGTTGGAGGGCTGTTTTTGTGTGAACAGTGGCTTTTCTCTCCAAAATTTGGAGATGGCCAGCCCTATTGGAGATGCTCAGATTGCTTGCACTGTGCATTTGCTCTGTACTCCATATTAGTAGGCTTTCCCAAAGGCATGGGCTTTGGATTCGGAAACCAATTTTTTGTTGTTGTAGTTCGCATGTTTTAAGTTTTAACCCTATATTCTTTAAGAAACCAATTAAAAATTATATGATTTTAGTCTTTGGGCTAAAAAATATCCTGTCTAGTCTCATGAATGTGCATAGGACCTAATGAGTCAAAAATTTACGATAGTAATTAAGCAAAGATCGTTATTAACCAAGAGAAGACGTTACGCATTTATTATGCTCATTAACGACAAAATTTAATGGACGGAGCAACGGTCACAAAGTAAGCAGTGAACTTCAGACAAAGATTTTGTAACGCACTAGCCATTGAGCATAAATACAATGATTCATTGCCCATTAATTAGGCATACAACTATAAAAGAGAAGGAAACAGAAGTTAAATGTACACACAAAATACTCTACAAAAATCACTCTCCAAACAATTCTCTCAAAAATCTTTTTCCCTTATTGACTTAAGCATCATAAACAGTTTGGCTAACGCCACACCAGCGTGTTACTTTTTCACCCAGTTCGTTTTGCAGGTTTTTCTCCAACAAAAATGACCCCAATCACAGTTTCGTCCATCCACTACGACAAGAAGTTCAATTGCTGATTTTTTGCATCATCAGTTTGTCGCCGTTTGTAGGAAACGCTAATCATTCGAGCCATTTTTCTCAATGACAAAAGAGTTCCTCGAAGTACGAGATGGAACCAAAAACTGCACAACAGGCAAAAGCTGTGCAACAATAGCAAATCCAGGCCCTCCTAACTAATGTGCAAGAGCTGACTTGCCAGAATGAAAAGACAATGGAATCCCAGAATGCAGAACGTCGATGAATAGGAGAAAAGCAAAATGAAGAAGAATCAAACTCCCAAGCCAAAAGGCGAGACTTGATCTCGAGAGAAGATTCTTCCAGGATGGAGAATGAGCTTCGCAACATGAGGAAGGAGATGGACGAGTTAAAAGTGCCATGAAGGACAAAGGCGGGGAGAATTTGGATGCAATTATTCAAAGGACGGACTCACCACTCATCACTAAATCTTCCCTCCCACCCAAATTCTGTCTCCCACATTTGGAATCATATGACGATTCCAAGGATCCCTTGGATCACATTGAATCATTCAAGACACTGATGTTGTTGCAGATAACCCCAGACGAGGTGATGTGCAGGGCATTCCCAACGACACTAAAAGAAGCAACTAAAGTATGGTTTAGCAAGATAACTCCAGGAACTATTACAGATTTTGAACAATTCAGCAAGGGTTTTGTTTGTCATTTAATTGGGGGGCAAAGACATAAGAAGCCAACCGGTCATCTTCTCAACATTCAATAGGCAGAAGGAGAATCACTAAGACAGTATGTGACCCAATTCAATGAGGAGCTACTACAAGTCGACGAAATTGAAGATCAAGTCATCCTAACAACTTTCCAAGCAAGATTGCTACCTGGAGATTTTTTCTTCTCAATCACCAAAAGCCCACAAAAAACAGTCATGAAATTGCTCCGAAAAGCTCAGAAGTACATGAATGCAGAAGACATGGTGCTTACAAAAGAAATGAAACGAAAAAGGAAGAGAGACGAAGGAACAAGCAGCAATCATGATAAGAAGAAAGAGACACGAAGTATGCATTTGGATTGTGGCTAGAGCTTATGCGTTTGCATTTTCCTCTTCTTCTTCTTTTTTATTGAAAAGTGCATTTCACGTGGGACACGGTACTATCAGTGGGTCCCGTGCACTATGCATGGGACCCACTATCTCTTTGACAAGGAAAATTTCCACTGAAATTGCACTGTTTAGTGGATTTCGTGCATTGTTCACGGAACCTATAAACCTCTTTTTTCAACAAAACTTTCATTAAAAATGGGTCACACGGTACTATTCACGCATTTAAAAATTATTTTGCTATAATGTTTTTAGTTATTGGTTTTCAGCAAAATAAGCAGTATCTAAATGGACCTGAAGTTTTGGGCATACCACAAGAAAAAAGAAGGAACTTTCGAATATAAAGCCAAAGTTCACTAACTTTACTCCTCTAATAATGCCAATTAAGCAAGTCCTGATGCAGATAAGGGATGATCCCTCCCTGCAATGGCCGAAGCCAATCAGTATTCCAGCAGAAAGAAGAGACAAGTACAAGTACTGTAGGTTCCACCAAGACCACGGGCATCTCACCAGCAAGTGTAGACATTTGAAAGACTAGGTTGGAGACTTTAATCCAGCAAGGGAAGTTACTGAAGTATGTCAGGAAAGCAGAGCCCTACAGGTACCAACAAAAGAACAATAAAGACAAAGATTAAGAAGCAGGAGATAGCAAACCTCCCGTAAGAGAGATAAATACGATCTCAGGAGGATTGACAGCAAGCAGAACGCTGAAGTCCCTAAAAAAAGCCCATGAGAGAGAAATAAATAGTGTCCATTCACGGCTCCCTCCAGTGAAGATGCTAAGGAATGACGAACTTGATATTATTTTCTCAAAGAGAGACGATCACGGCATTAGGCAACCCCATGACGATCCACTGGTAATCATGCTCAGAGTAGAAGAATTCAACATCCACCGGGTACTTATCAACAACGGAAGCTCAGCAGATATCATCTATTTACTTATGTTTCAGCAGATGAAACTGGACAAAAGAAGGATCAGGCCTTTCACCTCTCCTCTGGTGAGCTTCATTGGGGATAGAATTGTCCTTAGGGGCATCGTCACTTTAATCGTAATTGCAAGCAGTTACCCAGCACAGGTTACCAAGGAAATTGATTTCTTCATAGTTGACTGTCCTTCAACATACAACATCATCTTGGAAAGACCTGCACTCACTAGGCTAAGAGCAACGACATCAACATATTACTTAAAAGTGAAATTTCCAACAGCCCATGGAGTAAGAGAAATCAGAGGAAATCAAGTTCTTGTAAGAGAGTGCTACCAAGCTGCCTTAGCATCTAGGGAGAACCACACATGGGTGATCAATGAACCAGAGCCCATCCTTGAACCGTCAGAAATACCACAGAAGTTGAGATTGTCCTAGGAGATTCGACAAAGGTATTAAAAATAGGATCAACACTCCCAACTCTGGAGAAAGAGAAGATGGTTTCTTTCTTGAGGGCAAACCAAGATGTTTTCGCCTGGAAACACAAGGATATGCTCGAAATTGATAGGAAGATCATATAGCATTGTCTCAGCATCAACCCAAAATGCAAACCTGTACAATAGAAGCAGAGAATATTTGCACCAAAGCACAACAAAGCAGTAGCGGAAGAAGTTGAGAAGCTGCTAGAAGTTGGTTTCATAAGGGAAGTCTTCTACTTAGATTGGCTAGCAAACGTGGTAATGGTAAAAAAGAGCAATGGCAAATGGAGGATGTGCATTGATTTCACAGACCTGAGCAAAGCCTGCTCAAAGGATAGCTTCCCCTTGCCAATGACTAATTAAGTAGTAGACTCAACTGCTGGACACAAGCTCTTAAGTTTCAAGGACGCATTTTTTGGATACAACCAAATCCTTATGGACGAAGAAGATCAAGAGAAGACCTCATTCATCACAAGCCAAAGGTTGTACTACTACAAAGTTATGCCATTTGGATTAAAGAACGTAGAAGCCACATACCAAAGTTTGGTGAACTGCATATTCTCTCACTAGATTAGAAGGAATATGGAAGTATACGTAGATAATATGTTGGTGAAAAGTAAGGATGAAGCCAACCATTTGGACGATATGAAAGAAACCTTCAGCACACTACATAAGTACAATATGAAACTAAACCCTGAAAAGTGTGTTTTTGCTGTTGCTTCAGGGAAATTCTTGGGATTCATGGTGTCCAAACGAGGCATAGAGGCAAACCCTAACAAAGTAAAGGTAATAATCGAGGTCAAATCACCAAAAATAGTGAAGGAAGTTCAAAGCTTAACAAGAAAGGTTGTAGCTCTAAACAAATTGGTCTCCAAGGCAACGGACAAGTGCATGCCATTCTTCAAGGTCTTGAAAAAGGCTTTTCAGTGGACTGACAAGTGTGAAGAAGCCCTTGTAAAATTAAAAGAGTACTTGATGAAGCCACCATTGCTAAGTCCCTCGGTGATGGGGAAAAAGCTGTACCTCATCTTAGCAATGTCTAAAACCGCGGTAAGTTCGGCACTGATCAAAGAAGAAGAAATTGTCCAAAAGCCAATCTACTATACTAGCCAGGCATTCTAGTGAGCAGAGGCAAATTAACCGAGGATGGAAAAGATAGCTTTCGCATTGTTGGTCGCTTCCAAGAAACTCCGTCCTTACTTCCAAGTGCACTCCATCATAGTAATGACAGACCAACCAATAAGAAAGACGATGAACAAGATGAATGCAACAAGACGACTCATTCAATAGGCAATTGAACTGGGCCAATTCGACATCGAATATTGGCCTCGAGCAGCAATCAAAGTCCAAGTATAGCGGACTTCATCGCAGAATCCACTTACCCCTGTTAAGTTCTAAAGACTTAGGATTTTATGTATTTAGAACTCTAATATGTAATGTTGGCAAACCATGATCAAAACAGGTTATTTAGTCTCGTTTAGGCTTGCTCAAAGTTGTGTCTTTTATGTAAAGTTGGAATCAAGAGGATGCAGAAGTATTTGTTACTTTTGGCCTAGCTCGATCAATCGAAACTTAGACTCAATCGATCGAAAGTTAGCCAGATTGTGTTTTTCTGCAGATTTCTAACTCAGCCATATCTCATTAAAAACGTTTAGGGTTTTATGTTTTTGCCCGAGGTATATAAGGCAAACCCTAGCCATGTTTTTAGTGATGCTCTTGTTGTTCATATTGCTATTTTGTGTAAATCTCTTGTGAGATCTAGAGGAGCTTTCCTTTACACAAAGTTTAGGGTTTTCAAGGAGAAGATGTTATCTACACCTTGATGATCAACTCAGTTGCTACCATTGAAGTTTAAAGAAAAACAAGCGTGGGTGCTTGTATCTAGTGGAGAATCCAAGAAAGAAAGAGTCCGTGGATTCGGAACTTGCATGTGGTCGTGTCAATAAGTTCTACTGGTGGGTAGCAATAGGAAGTCAAGCGTGGGGGCTTGTAAGTCTTATTGTATGAACTTCGATTCTTTCACATAGTGGATTCAAGTTTACCTTGAGGATAGTTAGGTCAGATCCTCTCCAGATTTTTACCGTGTGGTTTCCTAGGTTATCATATTATTGTGTTATTTATCTTTCCGCTGCTATATACCTAATATGATTGTTTGATTGTAATAACCTAGATCTGCATAATTTAACTAAGTTAATCACTTTGCTAATTAACTAGGTTAATCCAATTATGGTTTAAAAGGTCTAAAAACCTAACAACCCCTACAAGGAAGAAGAACTCCCCATAGAAACATGGACGGTCCAAATAGATGGGTCTACCACAAAGAAAGTAGGAAGGGCAGGAATAGTGCTCATATCTCCAAAAAGAGAGATATTGCAGTATGTAGTTAGACTGCAATTCTCAGCAACGAATAGCGAGGCAAAGTATAAAGCATTGCTGACAGGACTAAGTCTAGCAAAAGCTCTCGGAGCAAAGAATCTTATCGTCTAAGTTGATTCTCAGCTAATAATTGGACAAGTGAAGGGAGATTATAAAGCCTAAGAAGAAAGGATGCAAAAGTACCTAAAGATCGTCCAACAACTCTCGCAGCACTTTGATAGACTAGACTTTATGTAAATTCCTCGGGCCAAAAATGCAGAAGCTGACTTCCTAGCAAGGTTGGCCTCGTCAGACGACTACAATGCAACCTTCGAACTATGTGTAGAGATAAAGGGGCAACCAAGTACAAAAGGTGAGCAGATTCTGAAGATAAAAGAACAAGACGAGTGGATGACTCCCATCGTTTGTTATTTGAAAGAAGGATGGCTCCCAGAAGATAAAATGGAAGAAAGGAAGATACAGATCAAAGTAGCCCGCTTCGTCATTATAGAGGATGTACTGTACAGACGAGGTTATTCACTCCAATACTTAAGATGTGCCAACACAGAAGAAGCAGATTATGTGCTCCACGAGATACACGAGGGAATTTGTGGAAATCATGCTAGGGCAAGGTCTTTAGCAGGAAAGGCACTCAGAGTAGGCTATTACTAGCCAACTTTACAGAAGGATTCACACAACCTCGTCAGAGTATGCGATAAGTGTCAACGCTTCGCAAATGTCCAAACGAGACCAGGAGAGACGATGACACCCATATCCTCACCATGGCCCTTTGCCTAATGGGGGATTGATATTATGGGCTCATTCCCTTTAGGAAAGAAGCAACTCAGATTTCTGATCGTCGCAATTGATTACTTCACAAAATCAGTAGAAACAGAACCAGTAACAATGATAACAGAGGCTAAAGTCACCAGCTTTGTATGGAAGAACATCATCTGCAGGTTTAGAGTCCCACGCGTCATAATATCAGACAATGGAAAGTAGTTCGACAATTTTAAGTTTCAAAAATTTTGCCAAGACTTAGGAGTCAAGAACCACTACTCTTGTCTAAGCCACCCTCAAGCCAACGGTCAGACAGAAGTGACGAATAGAAGCTTACTCAAAATTATCAAAACTCAACTTGAGGGGGCAAAGGGGACATGGCCTAAAGAACTACCAAATGTCCTTTGGGCCTATAAGACAACCACAAGAGTTCCAACAGGAGAGATGCCATTCAAACTGACATTTGGCACTGACGCTGTCATACCAGTGGAAGTGGGACTGACGAGCCTCCAAGTCAAAACTTAAGAAGGTCAGAAGAACCAGTAGGAGCTTAATAAAAACTTAGATCTAATTGATGAAGTCAGAAAGGAAGCCATGAAGCGAATGGCCAAGCACAAGGAAGCAATGGCCAGATACTACAATAGTAAAGTCAAGGTAAGAAAGTTCAACACAGGAGACCTCGTCCTCAGGAAGATATCACAGGCAACAAAGGACCCATCCCAAGGAAAACTAGGACCAGCCTGAGAAGGCCCCTATGAAGTAATCTGTCACTCCAGAGAAGGCTCTTACTACCTAAAGTCTTTAGACGGCCAAGAACTGCCATAACCATGGGACATAGAACATTTGAAGAAATATTACCAGTAAGGAATCTTTTACATTTCAAGTTGTCCAATCTTCATATCAGTATGTACGACAGTTATTACTTTCGTCATTCATAGATTAATACATTAAAGCATTATCCATGCGTATTTATCAATGATTATCCATAAGTTATTTATCAACAAAAACATGTGCAACACTCAGGAGTTATTCTTGGGAGATGTCCCCAGGATCTCCATCATTAAAATTTCAAATCAAAAGCTGTTAATACACAGCCAACGTCATTATAGCCATCAAAGTTGTTAATACACAACTATCAAAGTCAACTAAATCAAAAGTTGTTTAAACACAACTATTATGTTCGTCATTCAAACATGAACAAACAAAAAAATGGTTAACCTAAAGACGCTCCAATAGCATGACTTTAAGTCACGCATACAACGCAACATCGTCTTTTAAACATGACTCAATAAAAAAGTTGTTCAAACATAGCAAAACATAAAAAGTTGTTCAAACACAACTAACAACGTCATTCAAACATGACTCAATAAAAAAGCTTTTCAAACACAGCTGGACATAAAAAAGTTGTTCAAACACAACTAACATCGTCATTCAAACATGACTCAATAAAAAAAATAATAATAAAAAAAGTTGTTCAAACACAGATAAACATAAAAAAAGTTGTTCAAACACAACTAACATCGTCATGACTCAATAAAAAAGCTGTTTAAACACAGCTAAACCTAAAAAAGTGGTTTAAACACAATTAATATCGTCATAACTCAGCTGTTTAAACACAGCTCATTACCATCATCATTTAAACATGACTCAATGAAAGGATGTCTAATCACAACTAAGCATGAAGAAGTTGTTTAACACAACTAAAGCATGAAGGTATCCAAAAGGCCTTTGTCATCTGAACACAGCAAAGATTTACTCATAAAAAATTACATGTTAGCAATTCATAGAAGAGGTTGTCATTGTCAAAAAGAAAATATATGCCCAAAACATGCAGGCCCAAAGAGATTGTTCAGAAGGTTTACTCAAAACAACGAGCCCATAAAAGACATTGTTTTCGTCTTACAAAAAAAGAAATATAGAAAGAAGAAAATAAGTCACTATTCATTAGGAGCTGGATTTGCAGGAGTTATGGTTATGGCCTCTTCCGTCACCTCAGCTATGGTTGTAGCCTCTTCCTTCACATTCTCAGCTATGGCCTCAAAAGGACGATCAGCCAGTAGTTCCTTCTCAACCTCACCCATAACAAGGCCAGAGAGGTCCAAATTTGGGTGATGCTTCACCATCCATTTTCTAAAGAGCTAAAAGCCCTCCACGTAATACTCACGCAGCTCGTCTGAGTAAGAGTTGAAGTCCTTGAACTCCTGCACCGCCGCAGCCCCAGCTTTTGCAACTTCAACTGCAGATCACCTATCTGTTTGTCCTTTAGATTGCAAAAGTCCTTCTCCACTTGAAGACTCTTCTCCAAAGCTGCCACACATTCTTTGTCATTCTCAGCTTTGACGGTAAGGATGGTAACCTTGTTCTTGAGTGTCTCATTCTCAGCAGAAAGGGATTTGATCATAGGCTCAGATATGGCCACCCTCTTCTCCAAATCCAGAAGCTTCCCAAATATGAACAAGGACTCCCCCAAATCCTACATATAAAAAAAATAAATAAATAAATAAAAAATAAAAAATAAAAACTCTCTTAGCAAAAGAAAAGCAAAAAAGAAAAAGCAACCTACATTATCAAAATATACCTGCACAAGCTTCTAAATATGAGACGACATCACTTCATTGGACAACTTCACCATTAAAGGACTTAGGTCGTCCATAAAGAGTGCCTCGTGAGCCTTCAGGCCAGTAGCATCGGCATCATCCCAGAAAGTAGGGAGAAAAGACTTGCCAACAACCTTCTTCTTCTTCTTGGCTTCCTCCCCAGTGGAAACAATCACCTCCAGAGACAAGGTAGGGGAGGCGGGACACTTAGCAGGTGAATGGGTAGAGGGAGAAGTCACTACAGGATCATCTTTAGAAACATCGCCTACCTTCAAAGGTTTCCTTGATAGGAGGCCACTAACGAGGCCACCTTTTGCTTTCTTCTCTTGAGCTTCAACCAGCTTTTGTTTGCTGAATCTGGTCGTCATTCTTGAAAGGAAGGAGAAACTATAAATAAAATATTTAAAAAAATTATTAAAAAAAAAAAAAAAAAAAGATGGAACACTCACTCTTTTCACAACTTCGAGGTTTTTCTAAACCTTACTGGACAATTCTAGACCCAAAAAATGAAGGAATAGCGATTGGGGAGAGACAAGCTCGTCAAAATATTTGACGGACTCCAAGTACTCATGACCATGATATCTCTTCTTCAGACGAGGACGTTAAGGAACTGCAAAAAGCAAGTATATTACATATCATCATCACTCACGAAGAGAAAATAAATAACAAAAAGAACAGACGAGAAAGACGTACCAAACACAGGGGTTCCCCGACTACGAAAAACTTAGGGGCTTCATACTAGTCCTCACTAGGGACAAACTCCCAACCATTGCCCGAGACAAAGAAGAAGTTTGGTTTCCAATTTTGGAGGGACGACGGATAGTCAAGTATTAACCTAAACACCCTATCCCATGGCTTAAATTCATAGTAGCTAAGGTCTTTGGACTTTCTCAGACGATAAAAGTGGAGAAAGTCGTCTTTCTTGATGACATCCCCGTCATTGGCAGACATCCACACCACCATACAAGAAATGACAATCTGCCAAGAATTAGGCACTAACTGTGCCGAGGCAAGATGCAAATACGCAAAAAGTTCCCTAACGAAAGGTTGAACGAGAAGACGAAGACTGCTAGTGAAATTTGCCTCGTAGAAACAAACTTCATCAACATAAGAGTGACAGGCCCTATCCTCATCACTCGAAATCTTAATTCTAACCGAATCAGGAAATTGAAACATATCTCTGATTCGCTTCTCATCTTTCTCTAAAAGGGCACATTGGATATTCCAGGCCTTATAAGGAGTAGAAGGGGAAGTAACTTCGAGAACTTCATGATCATCAAATGAAGACAACCCTGTTTCCAACTCACTAGACCTAACTTCCCCAAACATTTTCAGAAACCTAGCCACTCTAGCAGAACAAGAAACCAGAGGAAATAAAGAGGAAAGGACAAACCTATACGAACAGTCCTCCCCCACGAATAAACCAACCCACTTGAGACGCTCTCTCTCCACAACCTCAAGCAAACAACCTAAACGAGCAAAATGAAAGGCTACTGAGGGACAATCGACCCTAACAAAAGAGTAATCTACCATGGAAGAACAGAAAAAGAGAGAGGAGCACAAAGAACTTGCAAGGAAACGCAGAACTGAAAAAGAAAGTTTGAAGAAGAGACAAACCCTAAAATGCCAATTGAAAAAGAAAAGATTACGAAGAAAAGGAAACAGGAGGGAAAAATTCGAGATAAATGGCCAAAACATGCGTGGGAAAACTGAGAAAAGTCTGCACTTCAAACACATCTTGACCGTATATGTGGCACTCAACAAATCAAACATCAACTCGACATAAATGTTCCGTACACGAAATATGAAGCGTCAGACGACTATGTTTTCATCTTGTCTAAACAGACGAGAATTCAAACAAGGGGGCAACGGATGAGTAAAAAATTTAGAATCGTCATTAAGCAGAGATCGTCATTAACTAAGAGAAGACGTTACGCATTTATTACACTCATTGATGACAAAACGTAACGGACAAAGCAACGGTCACAAAGTGAGTTGTGAACTTTAGACAAAGATTTTGTAACACACTAGTCGTTGAGCATAAATATAGTGATTCATTACCCATTAATTAGGCACACAACTATAAAAGAGAAGGCAACAAAAGTTAAAGGTACACACAAAATACTCTACAAAAATCACTCTTCAAACAATTCTCTCAAAAAGCTTTCTCCCTTACTGACTTAAGCATCGGAGGTGGTTTGGCTAGCACCACACCGACGTATTACTCTTCCACCCAGTTCGTTTTGCAGGTTTTCCTTCAACAGAGACGACCCTAATCACAGCTTCGTCCATCCGCTACGACGAGGAGCTCAACTGTTGATTTTTTGCATCATCAAGACCAAAGTAATTAAATAAATTTATGTACTTGTGAATCAAACATTAAGCACAATTCATTGATATAACGATACAATATAATTCATACGTCACACATATATGTATTGTTTGTTATATGAGGATTCCTGGTATATTCATACCATGGTATCACTTGTTCATTAATGAGCACACCTACGTATGCAAATCAATCAGGTTAGCAAATGAAGTCAAGACCATTCTGGTTTTCTAATCAAGGACTCTCGATAAATTATGGTAGCTAAAGCGTGAATTTCTCTCCAATAAAGAGGGGGATTAAACCCATCAAAAAAAAAAAAAAAAGAAGAGGGAGATTAATAATCTGAGGGTTCTTATATATCATTTGTTTTCTATACCCATTCTAGCCTTGGATTCAGATTCTCTAGATTTCCTAAGGTACTCTACCAGTAGATTTTCTTAAATCCTAACCACTATTTAATGATTTAATGGTCAAAATTCTGCTATGTCAGCATTCTATTAACAATATTCTTAAAATAATAAAATAATGTTGCAAACAAAACAATTAAGATTATTATTAGTAGAATGCTGACATGGCAGAATCTAAACTATTAAGTCATTAAAGAATAGTTAAGATTTAAGGAAATCTAGGTGGTAGAGTACCCTATAAAATCTAGAGGATCTGAATCCGCCTAGCCTTTCTGCGTATTAAATAACCCAATAACGAAATATCCTTTGGCTGAAACTTGTTAAATGGTTAGTGAATCCCCACTTTGTGTCCTAGCCTTAGGTACTGCCTATATTGATTAACACAATCTTAAAAAGCAATCAAACTGAGAATATCCACAATTAATATCGTGCAACTACAAATATTTTTTTGACCAAATGATACTATTACTAAACATTAATAAAAAGTGTTTATCAAAATAAAAAATAAAAAATAAAAAGTGATGGATAAAAAGTGAGGGAGGCTTAAATGGTTGTGCAGCTAAAAAAAAAAAAAAAAAAGGAGTTTCTCACGGTAAAATGAGTATCTCACGCTAAAAAAATGGTTGCTCCTTTTCGACTTGCTCCTTTGTAGAATTGTAGCGTAGTGGGCTAGTGGGTATGTTCATCTTGCTGCGTGTGTAGTTTAAATCAATGTCTCTGTGTCTTTTGTGGGGCCTGTACGTGTTGCCTAGCCTATCTCTCTTTACTAGCTTTTACAAACTTCTTTCTTTAAATAATAACTTCTCCGGTTTATGCCCAAAATAAATAAAGATTTGCTGCTCCTCATTTTTTATTATGTTTAAGGCTCCGCTTGGTAGTTTATAAGAAAATAGAATGGAATAAAATGGAATCATCATAAGAGAATGGAAAATAATGGAATAGAATAGAATGTATTTAAGTAAGGGAAAGGAATAGAAAAGAATAAAATTGAATGAAATCAAGTAACTTTGATTAGATGTTTTAAAATAAAGGAATGGAAATGAATGGAATGTAAGTAATCTTATTTGGGAGCAACATGGAAGGAATGAAATAAAATCATTTTATGAAAATATTACTATTAGACCCCTATTTTATAATAAAAGTTTGAATATATAGGGGTATTTTGGAAGTTTTAATAAAAAAATCATTAAATTTAATTTTATTCCCTCTCATTCCTCCTAATTTTTGGGGGGAATGAAAATTTGAAGTTTTAAGGGAATAGAGAGGAATGAGTGTTCCTTCCTACCCATTACATTCCTCCCATTTAAACTCTTAAATAAGGGAATCAGCTTTCCATTCCCTCCATTAAAACTCCCAAACAAAGAAAGGGAAGAATATTCTAAAATTATTCTTTCCATTCTATTTCCATTCCCTCCATTAGTGCCTTTTTATTGTTGCTAGGATGCATGCACAAGCTTTAACACTGGTGGTGCTCTCAAGTGTGTCACGAGAGAGAGAGAGAGAGAGAGAGAGAGAGAGAGAGAGAGAGAGAGAGAGAGAGAGAGAGAGAGAGAGAGAGCACTACCAGTATTAAATTAGGATTTGATAACCAAACCACTATTAGAAATTATAGGTAGTTTTAGATATTAAGAGCATCTCCAGTAAATTCATCAAATTTTTGTACTTTTTAAAGAATGAACAGTGACTTTTACCTTTTATTTACCCACTTTTTCAAATACACTTTTCAACAGACTCTCTATCTCATTCTCTATTTCATTTAAATATTATTTCTTCATTCATTATTTATTCTTTTTTTAACAACTACACATTTTCCAACATTTTTTTTATTCAACACCTGATTATTATAATAAAAAAAAACATTTGAAGAATGAACAGTAGCCCATCAGATTTGATGAGCTACTGTTCATGAGCAAAAAAAATTTTAGAGTTTAGAGAATTTATTGGAGACCAGTTTTTTGGTCTCATTCTCTATTATAGAGAATATTTTGCCTTTAACTATACCATTGGAGATGCTCTAAAAGCCCGTTTAATAATGTTATTTTAGAAGCTTTGTTTTTTTTTTTTTTAGAATACTAAATATTTTTAACACATACAGGGAGAGGGGAGAAGTACGTGTTGTGTTGTTTAAACAACGAAAACTGTTATTTAAACAATACAATCAAACACCCCCTAAAAGGGTCCTAGGAGTACGAAGTCCTTAATTTCTTTAGTTTTATTTTGGCATTGGATGTTAGTTTGTTCCTTGATTTTAGTTTTTTTTTTTTTTTTTTTCGATTTTAGTTTTTGAACATTGTTGTTATCTCTATGTATAAATGATCAAGTTAAAATAATTTGTGTCATTTATGTGAATTTAATGGTGTTCATTGACCTGTGAATTATTGGCAGCTAGATGAGCGATGCAATTTACAACAGAAACAGGCTTCCAACATTCTTCTTTTGAAAGTGATTCAAAGGCGGTAATAAACTTTAGTTAGAGGTGGTTTGAAAAAATCTTAGGTTGGCCACATTATTAAAAACACTATGTCTTTTGGAAGATCTATGTCATATTCAGATTAACACAACTAACCGTTTTAATAAACATGTTGTGTTCATGATCAACTCAAACAAGGGCAGAGCTACATGTTAGGGGGGGGGGGGGGAGGTCGTGGCTCCCAAAATAGTTATTGTAAAGCCAATTTATGGTTGTAATTTATTTTCGTGGTGTCCATAATTGTTTTGAAATTCAAAATTCCACTATCTTAGTTTTTTCTTCATACTAAAGTTTAGTTACATATTTTTCATGTCAAATTACAATAATTTTACATTTTGTTTCAATCATAGTGGTTTTTCCTTTCTTTTCAAAAAATAGTGGTTTTTCATTGGTACTAAAGTTTAGTTACATTATTTTCATGTTAAATTACAATAATGTTACATTTTGTTTCAATCATAGTGGGGAGCTCGAAGCATATTCTATTGGGTTAAAGTTAGTGGCATCAGCTGGATGTGACCCTCGAGTGGCACTTGAGATATACAAGAAGACGGATTTTGAGGAGTCTGCCAAAGAACTAGAAAATCCAAAAGTAATGGAAGAAGCACTGGATTTGTACGAGAAAGTGAAAGTGAAAGTGAAAGTACAAACAGATGTTGTTCAGTGCTTCAGTTAGAGAGACGACACTATTTTGTGTCTTCTTTAGAGTGAGATTTAGAGTTTTAGTGTTAATTTTTAAAAATATTTTTTTTGTAATTATAAAAATGGGATTGAGATCCAGTGCAATTGCTATATGCAATTGCACCATATTTGTTTACTAATCTTACTTTTTTACTTTTTCTTATTTCTTGCATCATGTGCAATATCTAATCTCAATCCATAAAAATGAGCCCACATAAGACTAAGTGGGCTTTAGACTCACATTTTATAATCTGCGTGGGTTTTTTTTTTTTTTTTTTTAATTAATGGAACTGAATGAGCTTTGAACTTATATTTTATATTAGGGTAAATTACAAATTACACCCTTAAAGTTTGGAAGTGTTTGAATTTTATACCATGAAGTTTCAAAATTTGGATTTACCCCTTTGAAGTTTGGAGGTGTTTGAATTTTACACTTTAACGTTTCAAAATTTAGATTTTATAATCTGTGTGGGCTTTAGACTCACATTTTATAATCTATGTGGGCCTTTTTTTTCTTTTCTTTTTTTTTAAATTAATGGAACTATATGAGCTTTGAACTTATATTTTATATTAGGATAAATTGCAAATTACACCCTTAAAGTTTGAAAGTGTTTGGATTTTATACCATAAAGTTTCAGAATTTGGATTTACCCCTTTGAAGTTTGGAGATGTTTGAATTTTACACTCTAACGTTTCAGAATTTAAATTTTACCCTCTAAATCTCTAAATTTTAGGGGTGTTTGAATTTTACTCCGTTAAGTTTGGAGAAGTTTGGATTTTACATCTTAAAGTTTGGATGTGTTTGAATTTTACACCTTAACGTTTCAAAATTTAGATTTTATGATCTGTGTGGGCCTTTTTTTTTCTTTTTTTTTTTTAAATTAATGGAACTATATGAGCTTTGAACTTATATTTTATATTAGGATAAATTGCAAATTACACCTCTAAAGTTTGAAAGTATTTGGATTTTATACCATAAAGTTTCAGAATTTGGATTTACCCCTTTGAAGTTTGGAGGTGTTTGAATTTTACACTCTAACGTTTCAGAATTTAAATTTTACCCTCTAAATTTTAGGGGCGTTTGAATTTTACTCCGTTAAGTTTGGAGAAGTTTGAATTTTACATCTTAAAGTTTCAAAATTTAGAAGTGTAAAATCCAAATACCTCAAAACTTTAGACATTAAAATTCAAATTCTAAAACTTCAGGATGTAAAATCCAAACTCCTCCAAACTTTAGGGGATAAATTCTAAATTCTTAAACTTCAAGGTGTAAAATCAAAATACTCCCAAATTTTAGGGATGTAATTTGCAATTAACCCTTTATATTATTTCATAACTTATAACAATTGATATGTGAGTATCAAGAATATTGTTTAAGGATTGGTTAGGCATCATTTATTTGAATTTTAATGATTGTTTGCTTTAAAATAAAAACAAATTTTAAAATATACCTAAAGTTAAATATTAATTCATTTATTGTCATACCCCAACGTCTTGTATCTTAGGTTTCAACCGTAGTTAAAACTTAAAAAGATAAAAGAAAAAAATTACATTTTATCACCTTAAACTATACTCCATAATACACTTTACACCATAAATTTTTTTGAATGCACATTTTGTTCCTTAAACTATAAACATTGTTACACTTTGCACCTCAATATTAAGTTTGCTGTTAACTTGGATGGAAATTTAAAGTTTAGGGTGCAAAGTGTAATTAAAAACATAGTTTATGGTGGTAAAATTTAATTTCTCGTTTGTTTGTAAGGGATTAAGAAGATGATCAATTACGTCTTTTCATATTATGCCATATTTTCCCATCCAACTTAATGGCAAACTTGATGCTGAGATGCAAAGTGTAAAAATGATCATAATTGCAAAGCATGCATTCGAAAAATTTAGGGTACAAAGTATAACTACATGTATAGTTTAGGGTGGTAAAATGTAATTTTCCCAAAATAAAATTGAGAGTGTCTTTGTTGCCTCCCTAAACTGTTTAACTTCCTCCCTTAGCTAGTTTATCTCTTCCCTTTAGCTTGAGCGCCTCACTCACTTGACTGATTTCTTGTTTGAGCATCACTTTGTCCCTCAGCTCATTCATTTGTTGTTTAGTTCTATTTCGGCATTTTCTACTCCCTTAATTCCTTAATTTCTTCCTTATTTTTGTCCTAAAACCACAATATATATATATATATATATATTTTTTACGATGAAAATAGAGAAATAAACCTACAGCCTTGGAAGGGCTTTGCAGAGGAGGTACAAGAGAGTGGGCTTGGTGATTGCTAACTTGGAGGGCTCGAATACTAGGGTAGCTTTTAAAAACAAATATTCATCTATCGAAATTCTATCTATCTTCTTGCCAAAGAATTACATATTAAAGAGTTCTAAACTCGTTAAAACTTACAAGTACTCAAAAACGAAGTTGCACATCAATGCCAGTTATACTAAGAGGCCCCCGAGGAATACAAAATGCGGGGCTTGTTATGAGTGAACAAGGAGCATAATCAACCAGATAAATAAGCTTGAAATGAAAAGGCAAGGAATTCGTTTCTTATTGTTTGCTCGATTTGTTAGTTTGGTGCATTCGATAATTTTCGTGATTAGGTCCTTCCTCAGTCACAATTATTAGCATGACTAGTCCTACCCAATGCCTCAAATCCAATCACCATGTTTTGTTGTAGCCCAGAATCAATCTTGCGTTTTTGGCGTGTTTGTACTGAGACTAATTTAAGAATTTTAGTTCTTTATTGGTTCCATTTATGTGTTTATCCCATTACTCGCGGAGGTGTTGCTTAGCAAAATAGCATATAGACTAAACGGCAATAAAACCCAATAACACCCAAAAACTTACCCTAAAACCCAAACTATCTAAAACCCAAAACAGAAAATGAAAGGACAACTTTGCTTGTGAGAGCAAAAACCAAAACCCAACACACAAACACACAAAAATGGGTACGAAAGCCCACAGATCTTCAGAATGATATTGCCATCATCAAAAGGCACTCATGTATTACTTAGCAAAATACACCCCTAACGTTATTGGCAGCCTCTTTGTCAATGGCTGTGCTGATGTGTACGTTAAGTGACATGTAAGCTTGCCACATGTATTAGACTGTCCAATCAAATTATGCCACATCACTTAAATGAACTATAAAGACTTTTAAAATAATTACAATAATTCAATAAATATACAAAAAAAAATTTATGTAAATTATACACATAAATAAATTAAAATAATTTCCAGCCTTTCTCCCAAGCACTTTCTTGGCATCCAAATGGAATTTATATAGTGAAGAATCAAAGAAACTCATATTATTATACTAAATAATCTTACAAACAACACTACTACAAATCCCATAACACTATGAATCATCACTTTCTCACCTCACTAAAAATCCCAAATTTAGATTGAAATTTTAGCTATAAAATTAATGTAGCGCTCATCCTAACGAGTTTCGATTATATCCAAAAAATTATATATAATCAGAAGATAATTAAATTTTTCCAAAGTGGTTTTGCATTTACTGCAGCATGATTCCTTCCACCAACCAAAAAAAAAAAAAAAAAGAGGTGGTAGAGCTTTCAAAAAATCTCGAATCAATTTCAAAACAAGTAGCTAAATTTCTAATCAACCATGGAAAGTCCAATTGTACAAAATGTTATACTCCTGGCAGTAGAGTCAAGAAATGAAATGTTTGTGCAAGTGCATGGCAACCCTTTTAATTCCAGAAGGTAATGCGTGTAGGAAATTCAAAGCATTTTCATTTCATTTAAATAACAGTGAAAATGTGCAATATTATGATAAATATAACACGTGGCTAATTTATATCAAAAAATTCATCCCCCCATCAGAATTTCCTTCTCTTTTACCTTAGTGGGGATAGAAATTTGAAGAAGGTTCATCCAACCATGGTCCGCTTTCGTCCTCTTTGTCGCACTGCAATAAATAGCAGAAGAAGTTCACAACTATCAAATGCAATAAGAATAACACAGAATATAGTACTTATTCCTAGTTCCTAATTAGCCAGAAAACAAACAAATGGGAGGAGAGGCCACACCTTGAGCAAGCTTGTTCAGTGTAGATGACCACTGCTTTGAGGACTTCCGATATGCAGCAAGTATCCGATCCATCTATCCAAGTTATAACAATGAAGAAGTCAATCTCCATTCAGAAAGCATGCATATAATAAAATTAAGCCGCCGCCTCCTGGGGGGATGGGGGTTGGGGAAGAAACCAAAAGAATTTACACAGAACTGGGGGATGTTTTGTTTAATTAGCAAAAAGTTCTAAATCCAAAATGTATCTAAAAATCCCGTAATGTATCTAAAAAGTTCAGTACATGTTTAATTAGCAACTAAGTACCAAAATATTGTCTACACATATGGAAAATGTTTTCCAAATTCTAAGTTCCAAATCCAAAATAAGTTAGGCTAGTTAGCATATAAAAACTAGCTAACTACAAATTTACAATATGTAATCCAAAAGATAATTCTCAATCTAAGGTAAACTAGCTAATTATAAATATGAAATCCAAAAGAGAATTCTCATTCTAAGGTTCTTCTAATCTAATCACTGTCATTGTCATATCCCATTTCATCATCTATATCCTTCCTAGTATCAACATCCAAACTGTTAAACTTAAGTACCATCGGTTTTTTTGAGATTTTATGTTGACATAGGGGTAAATTTGGGACTTCAATTCATTATTGGGCTTCTGATAACCCGTTGGGCTTGTGGGTTTAGGTAGATTATCTTACCCAAATGAATCCCACTAAAAAAAAAAAAAAAAAAAAAAAATCAAGCCAAATGGTAGGATCTCATACAATCCTATGATCCTACACAATCCTACATATGATTCTACCATTTTTGCGATCCTGCAATGATTTTAAACTTTTTGGTGAGATGGGATCGTAAAATCGTGTGATTTTACGATCTGGATCGCGATTTTGACAACCATACTAATAATAGTAACTTCCTAGAATCTTTTTTTGAGAACAACTTCCTAGAAACTTAACTTGTTTCTCCCAAAAAAAATCCATTTCCTGGTAATAAGAAATAACATTAAGTAATTTCCACTGCTTTCAATCTAAATCTTGTCCCTAAGAAATGATAGTATGCAAAATAAGCAAAAATATAGAAAGAAAATAGATTAGAGTGCAGAAAATCTAATGGTCATAGAAGTTCACTGTTTTCATTCTCAAGAATATTGCAACTTCTCATCATCTTTAAAAACAGCATCCTCAAAATGTAATTAAACATGTAATTTTGTTTGAACCGCTCTAAAAATGACAAAGCAAGGTATTTAAAATATACGTGTGCGCACGTCAAAAAGGAAAAGTAATATTAAACAATGTTTAAAAACCAGACCATATAAAGATACGAAAAATAGAGAGGTTTAAGGCTTCCGAGATCATAACGGGGTATAATTGGAATTCGGACCATTATGATATCAAATAAAATTTAATAATTAATTAAAAAATAATAAATTTGTAAAATATTATGGCAGTACCTAAAAACATATTTAAAGAATTTTAAGGATTTAAACAATATTTCAAGCATATTTTCACTTAAAAAGTTTTGAAGTATACCTTGATTAAAGACAAGATGTTATTTTTCACAATTTATTATGGAGATTAGATAGATACTGTCTTGGCCATGCATGAATTTAAGCAAATTTGTACTATATCTCATTAAGTACAACCAATATAGTAAAAAACAATTGCAGTGATATGGAACATATAATCCCATATAGGGAATCCTTTGTCATGTGTGCAGATTGTGACATTGCTTGTGAGTCATGAAAAATTTTTTAAAAAAAACAAACAAATAAAAACACCCATATCTGGCAGCTGCATTTTAACTGCTAGACAGATAGAACACCCACTCCCTCTCTTCTTCCCTCAATGAACCACTGAACTCCCAATCAACAGCCTACATTCCATCCTTGAAATCCATCTCCTTGCTACCCAATTATTGCCCCTAACCACCCCCAAAAACAGCCACCCCCCCCCCCCCCCCCCCCTAATTAACTCAGCTCATTCAGTCACTCAATCAACAATTCAATCCTCACCCCCTTTTAGATCCAACAACCCACATTCCATCCACGAATCCACCTCCTCCCAACGTAATTATTGATTCCAACTACCCCCAGATAGAGCTCAAATAAGTCATCCCTTGCCTAATTAGCTTAATCATTGTTGTTAGCATCATATGATACATATCAATCCATAAATAAAGAGATAACATGGTATGTGTGACGCAGGACAACCAGAACAAAACTAAACAACAGGAAAAATAAATGGATATGACTTAGGAGTCAGCACCTAGGCCTAGCTTGAAGTCAGCACCAAGCGGGGAAACCACTAGGAGTCAACACCTAGGGTAGACCTAGAGTCAGCACCAGACCAAGAGAGACCAAATGGTCATTTTTTCATTCATCAAAATATCAACTATCCCCTCAAGGAGTACAATAGATTGCTTATAAAGGATTGCTAAACCCTAGTTTTAATTTGTTAGGAAACCCTAATTGCCTTATTACAAAAATAACCTTGCTTCCAAATTAAAATACTAATAGCTTAATAAACTACTAGGACCTAAAACATACAAAATACATTTGACTTAAAAACATAAATAATACTAAATAAAAATCTTCTTGCGTCTCATGCATCATTCTCCTCTGGTTGGAAAAAACTCGACCTCGAGTTTTAAAGCATTGAAGGATTAGGATGCTGACAAATAACACTTGCTTCAAGTCTGGAATCACCTTAGGGAGCATAGGGAAAAGAAAAACCTTGAATTCCACCACATTAAACTCATTTGGAATAACAAAATCAATGTGTGGAATCAGTATAATCCCGTCTTGAACCTTATGAACCATAGGAAACAGTGTGGTTTTAACCTCTTCAAGCACCAGGGAGGGTTGATTAGAAGCACATTCAACAACTTCAACTTTCACATCATGTGCACCCTCAAGCATGCTACATTGTTTTTGAGTGGGTGCCATTATCTTTTCTAGCTGGGCATTAATCCTAGTGATTATTTGCTCCCCCAATTTCCACGACATAGATGATACATTCTGATTTTCCTTTCTTACACTAGCAAAAAGATTCTGATTTTCCTTTCTTACACTAGCAAAAAGTGAACTGAGAAGATCCAAGGAAATGTCTTCACTTTCATCTATGACCAGATTCATAATTGTTTCCATGGCTGAAAGTACAACAGGTGAATAGTTGGACCTAATTATCTTTAAGAAACTTTGAAACATCTCAACAACCAATGCATCAAACTCAAGATCCAGCATCACTAAGCATAACTTAACCTTTGCAATGGTATTAATAATTGAAACCACCTTCTTATAAGAGCGAGTAGACACGAGGCATATTTTCAAATGCTGCCACAATCAACTGAAATATTTCTTTCATTTGCTCATCTTTATATGGGGCATCGAGTGTTGTTATCCTTATAATCTCAATAATGCAAGATACAACTGAAACCTTCACATCATCCATTTTAGCATGTCTCAAAAGTTTATTAGTGCCCAATGCCTTCACTGAGGGTAAAAGTGCATCTCGCATTGATTTGGATGGTTCTTGCTCCACATATGCTAAAAAGTTTTCAACTTTATCAGGAAGAGTGAGAAGATCATCAGTGGAGGAAGGAAGGTTAAGGAGTCTATTCCCAGCCTCCTTAATTTGCTTCTCAAATTCTCTATCTTTAAGCTGCTTCTCAAGCTTTCTATTAAAGGAAGTCATTTTTAGCTATATGGCACAAAATAGTGAGACACAAATATTGAAACTAAATTTTCTGCTCAAAGTTGAAGCGCACAGGTTGGCTTCTGGGTTTTTTTTTTTTTTTTTTAATTGGCAAGTTAGGTTGGTATGTCTTTTATGGGCTGAAATAAGTGTGTATTGAGAGTGAAATAGGATGCTATTGCCGCTAGGAAGAAAGAACTCAGATAGGACTATCGGGTTACCTCTGATATGGGCTCGATGGACTGGCTATTTGTTGCAACAAGGATGGTCTTGTGATGGCTGTGGGCAGCGGCTTTGGGACGACAGGGTGAGATCGACATTAACGAATTCTTGTGGTACTGTTCTGGTGGAGTGGGTTGGCGAGGCGGTACTCTGAGACAGCAAGGTGGAGCAGTGTTGCACTAAGACAAAGGAGGAACTCAAAGTGGCCGGGGAATTGGTTGGCACTTCAATCATTTATTGGGATGGCAGTGTTGGCTTTCCGATGGGTGGTGGCATGTGAAGAACCTTTTGAAAGAACTTGACCAGGTTTGGCTGTAGGGTTTGTTGGTTGTTGGGTCAAAGGGTTTGGGTTGATGGGTAACCTTTTGGTGGCTTGATGTGTGTGGCCCTGTGGGTATTGACAGATGGTTTTCTGATGTTGGTTTGGCAGAGATGTGGTGAAGGGATTTTGAAGGTGGTATGGTGGCTAGATTTCTAGTGGTGGAAAAAAACGGTGAATGTGTTTTTTTTTTTTTTTTTTTTTTTTTTTTTATGGTCTAGTTTTGGATTGACTTGCGATGATGCTTCAAACAAATCGGTGTTTGCTCTGATACCAAAACTAACACAGGACAACCAAAACAAAACTAAAAAACAAGAAAAATAAATGGATCTGACCTAGGAGTCAGCACCAAGTGGGGAAACCACTAGAAGTCAGCACCTAAGATAGACCTGGAGTCAGCACCAGACCAAGAGAGACCAAATTGCTATTTTTTCATTCATCAAAATATTAAATATCTCCTCAAGAAGTACAATAGATTGCTCATAAAGGATTGCTAAACCCTATTTTTAATTGGCTAGGAAACCTTAATTGCCTTATTACAAAAATAACTTTGCTTTCAAATTAAAATACTAATAGCCTAATAAACTATTAGGACCTAAAACATAAAAAAATACATTTGACTTACAAACATAAATAATACTAAATAAAAATCTTCTCGCATCTCCAGCATCAATGCATATACCAGGGATCCTTATGTACCAAACTATACATGTATGTGTAATGCATGAATTATATCGTATTATTGTATCCATGAATAATGCATAATGTCTAATTCATAAATTACATAAATTTATTTTGGACCCATGCATATTCATGAGACTAGACAAGATAATTTTCAGCCACAAAACTAAAAACATATATATATATATATATATATATTTTATAGGTAATAAGAGTATTATTAAACAAACTGTAAAACAGAAGAAAGCAAATACAAGGTGTTCATGATGGTGAACACAAGGAAAGGCAACAAACAAACAAACAACATCAAACAACAAGAAAAAACTTGAAGTGCAATACTAAAGGTCTATTTGGATACCGCTTATTTTGCTGAAAACTGAAAACTGAAGAAGATGCATAAGCGGTATCCAAACAGAACAGTAACTGTTGTATCCAAACAGACTACGCGTGAACAGATTGTATTCCTCTCCACCTTTTTTTTTTGAAGATGATTACTGATTAGGAACAATAAGTAAATGTTGATGATGATGAAGAAGATGCATAAGAACATTTGAACTAATGAAAATGACAAAAACTTTGACTCAGATCTCAGATTGAAGCCGAAGAGTAGGCATGATGATGAACATGAATAAAAAGGATTTATTTTACATTATAATCATGTATTATCACTTTCTGAGTGTGACCAATTTGAATGTAGATGTGATAATTATATTTTTAATTTACTGTAACAAAAAATACCTTTTTATATGTATATTTATATACTCTTGAAAAGATAATAATAAAAAAATAATAGAGAGATCATATACCGTATGATACACAACATTATACACAAATAAAAAAATCAATGCAAAATATGATTTGCTTTTCGAAAAATATGAGCTTTACTCATTCAGTAATGAAATGAAATGCCCTCACCCCCCTCCCCAAAACAAAAAAAAAAAAATTTAAATAAAATAAAAATCCATTCCAGATGTAGGTATCTAATCTCTCTCTCTCTCTCTTGCTATTGAATCAACAATGCTAATGACACATCTTCAGCTTGCAAAGAGAACTTGTACAAGGCAAGGCTGTAGAAGGATGGTGGAATTCATGGAGAAGACCTCAACAACAATGGAGGAGTGGAAATTGCTCTCAGTGGCCTACAAGGAAGTGGTCAAGGCACGCTTGATCACACTGAGCCTCCTCTAAACACCCACACCCTCGTCCCAAAAAAAAAATACCTCCAATCCTAAAGTTCCTCAACCTGCAGATGGTTTTGCAGGTCAGATGGTCCAACTGGCCTGAATGGGTATCACCAAGTTTATGGATAGTCTGGTTATTTACCCAACCAACTTGCATTTGGCTCACAATCAAACTAATCAAACCACCTAGTCCAATTTGGCTTTCTAAATAGTAACATTAAATCTTGCACCAAGCTTCCCACCCAAACCACTTATAAGAATCTGAGTTTCAATTCTTTTCTCATTTTCTCTCTATAATTAAAAGCCCAATAAAAACTAAAATATGAGAAGGAAAACCACTTTGCTTACCACATTCCCACATGAAGAATGCATGGAGAGCAGTGCTCGTTCAAGCACATATAAATCAACAGCTTTATCTTCTGGAAGGGTTGAAGTAAAGCTCAAACCAAAGTCAATAAGGACCTACAAAGATATATTGATGGATTGCAATGCAGATTTAGAAAAACTTTTACTCATGGAAATTAAGATAAAGACAATGGGAAATCCACCCCCATGCATCAAAAGAAAAAATAAAAAAAGAAAACCCACCAGCTGGTTAGTACCACTCTTGAGTAGCATGTTTGAAGTGGTCAAGTCACCATGGATGAGACCACCATCATGCAATTTTCCAATCGCATCACCAATTTGTAAAGCAATATCATCCAGTCGTTCTTCAATTATACCATGTGACCCAAATTCAAGGAGTATGTCTTTGACAGAAGGGCCATCTACGTACTCAAATGTTAGTGTGTGCAGCACAGGGTCCACAGAGTACAACACTGGAGTAGAAACTCCAAGTCTTCTTGCTTTCGTCATGCACCTGGCTTCCTGTTTCAACAATTAATTTACACAAGACATCAGACAAGAAGCAACAAATCAATTCATCAATTAATAAAATTAAGGGTGAAAGGCATTCTTGCAGCAAAAAAAAAAAAAAAAAAACTTACCGCATTTAAGCGCTTAATAGTTATTTTAGAATCCAAAGTAGGATGCCTATACTTCTTGGAGAAACGTTCCTTAATTACAGACCTCTTTCCCACAAAATTTGACTCAAAAACTCTCTGAAAAGGAATATCAAGATCAGCACAAAAATTATAAACTGTGCAGCTCAAAGTTCACTTCTAGTGGCTCATATAAAAATGGATAAAACCAAGCAAGATAATTATGACTTGTGAGTGAGCTTTATTCTTTATTGAGCATGGGAGAATGCATGGAACTTCCCGGGGGGGACCCATATTCTTCCAGCCAAAATAAAAAATAAATAAAATAAAACAAAACATTTGTCTCCTGCTGCACAGGATGTATGTATGTAAAACCAACCGAAATTCAAATTGTAACTGCACTCACAGCTTCAGCTCCTTGCTTCAGCAGAATGAGAGAGCTTTCTTTTACATCTGTCTTAATCTCCATAATGGAAAGTCCACAGCACCAAGATTCTGCACCAACAACTATCAATTAGAAGAGATGGAGCTAAAAACCATACCCAAAAGAAAAAAAGTTTATTTTTTGGTCTTTTTTAACATTATAAAATAAAAACATAGCAAATCATGGGAACCACTCAAAACCCAATGAGACAATAAAATCCACTTGGGCCTCAATTGAGCTACCAAAGTAGCTCTAGTCGTGTACAGAAAACATGGTACAGAAACTGACAAAAATAAAACACCAGTAATTTAAAGAAGACATGGTTGAAAGTCAGTAAGTCTCAGTCTGGGATTTCAGCATGTGGAGTTTCCGTATTCAGCATGTGGAAGATCTTAAATTTGTTATGGTCTGTTGTAGAATATGTTGGAGGATGTTAGTCTGTTATAGTCAGATTTGTTATGCAGTTAGAATTGTATATAGCACACATAGTCTGTTATAGTCTAGTGTGTGTGTGTGTGTGTTTGTAGAGAGAGAGAGTCTCAGGTTTATATTGCAATTGTTTCATTAGCTTGAAGATTCAATAGATTTTCTCTTGCTTCTTTTTTGTCAGTAAATTCTCTCTCCCTCAATAACCTAAACCTCTTCAATGAGTAGTGTCTATATAGATGACATGGTATGAAGATTGGCAAAAATACGTAAAGAATGGAAGAAATTTGATATCTAAATTCCAGTCAAAATGAGATGAATTTGACGACACTAAGTTTCGAAATAAATGAGACTAAGGTAAACACATTGTACCTAAAACACCATAAGGTTTTAAACACCAACTAAAAATGGTTAAGGAGAATATAATGAACAGTTTAAGTGCCCAGATACAAACCAAATACAATTTCTTTCATTCCATACAAGATGCACACAAGTCAAAGCCAATATAGAAAACACAAAAAGAAACTGAATATTTAGCATTCAAATGCGGAAAGTCAGAGACTTGAAATAAATGAGAGCCAGACCTTCCTTTGCTACCTTGGTGGTTTTTCTTTTTGTGAGGAAACCTTTTTTTTTATATATAATTCATAATGAATTTCATTAAGGCGCAAATTGGAGCAACCCAACACATGGGATGTATACTAAAAGTAGAGCACACAAGATTAACATCTAAAACGCAAAAAATCTAAAAATTCCAAATAGACCAGGAACAAAAAGGCTTTGATTTTTTTTTTTTTTTTTTTTTTTTTTTTTAAACAACTCTCTTCCCTTAGAAGTACAACCATTCCTTCTTTCTCAAAAAAAAAAAAAAAAAAGTACAACCATTCCTTTATCTCCTGTTGCACCACATTAAATATAAAGAATTCATCTTCCACACTTTGATACCATCTTGTATTACCAAATTATCCCTTCCAACGCACCAACAAGTCAACCATGCTGCTCTTGGCATCACCCATTTAACCTTAAACAGCAAAACCACAAGATTCCAATTCCACACTACCAATAACACATCATAATAAATAATCCAACCAACTCCCCCGTCTGAGTATGCACATACACCTCCAATCCTTTATCACTAAACCCCTTTAACAACAACAACAAAGTCTTAGTACCAAAATTATCGGGTTGACAACTATGGATCCTCAACAGGATAATGAGAATTGGAAAAATCTTCTTCTCCACAATTCTATCCTACCCAAAATCATTATCACTGTCACCCTTTTAATTAACTTATCATTGATCACTATTTGCACTTTTGGGATAAATTATCATTGACTCATTTGGCTAAAAAAATATAGTAAAGCTTTTAAAACTTGTATATATAAGCTGAATAAGCTGGAAAAAAAATTATAAAAAAAAAAAAAAAAACATATAAACCTCAGCTTCTCCTAGATACAATTATTTGCAATAGTTCTCTCACTGGGAACAGTTAAAGCTCTCAACTTTTTTTTTTTTTCAAACACTAATTTATTTCATAATCACAAAATGGGAAAAAGAAACAAAACAAGAAAACAAAATTTTCAAACCTCTTGGTCACAGCCACCACGAAAACGGCGGCTCCAGCGTGGTTTTCCAGACTCCGGTGGCTTCTCTGCTTGGCGAGTTGGAGCAGACACAGTGGGTTTTCCAGTTGGGTTTTTGATTTTATGGATTCTCTGAAATATTAGGGTTTTATATTATATTATAGTTATTCTGAGGAATTTGTCAAATGCTGACGTGGAAAAAAATTACAATTCTTGTCTTAAAATTTAGTGTTGGTTTCATCTTGGAGACTGCCAAGTAATGTCTTCTACTTAAACTAAAGCACTGATATCAGGAAGCAAATTTGTTATTAACCCCCCTCAAAAATGAAATTTCTGTTTTATAAACCCCATTCAGATTTAGTGCTCTTCTAGTAGGGAGAGAATCTAAACCCTTAAATTAGTCCCCATATAGACTAAAAACAAAGTAATGTGTTCATCTTGACTGTGAGTCCCAAAAATTGTTCAGTTTTGTCTTTTGTGTCCCAATTTGACCCCCTTCCTATTCTGTATTTGATTGTAAACTTGGGGGATTCTAGCCTTTTACTCCTATTTTTTAAAATATTTGGCAATATGTCCCTGTTTCAAACTATTTAGGTTCATGCTCCTGTTTTGAAACTCGATTTTCTCAAAATCGAGTTGCAATGAAAAACTCGATTGGTTTAAAATTGAGTTATGCCCGATCAAACTTAAAAAAAAAAAAAAAAATTGCATGGAACTCGAGTTCATGAAGCTCGAGATTTTTTATTTTTTATTTTTAAGTTTGATCACCCCATACTCAATTTTCTACCAATCGAATTTTTTTATTGAAACTCAATTTTAATAAAATCTAGTTTTGAAACAGAGGCACGGACTTAAATAGTTTCAAAACATGGATATATTGCCAAATATTTTTAAAAATAGCGGTAAAAGGCTAGAATCCCCTATAAACTTGCATCATACTGCACAAATTTGTTTCCAAACCTATTTCAACTGCAGCAACTGCTAAAGAACTATATAATGTTGCAAAACCTTCTGGCCTTGGTGAGTAAGACTTCTCAGCGATTATTGAAGCATCGAGCTGCTAAATTGCAGCTTGAGGCAAAACAGAGAAATCCAGTGGGCTGAGAATTCATTTGAGTGTGGTCTTTGAGGTTTTTGTCTATTTTGTTTTTGTACAGGCTATAAGAATTAAGAAATAAATCAAATAATACTTAGTCATTAAGATGAAACAAGATCTGCGTATGATAGTCAATACCCATGTTAAATATAGATAATAAAGCCTTTACTCTTTAGATGCTTTCTATTGTAAACTTCAGCAACCAGATAAAAGAGTTGAAAGGCTTACTACAACCATGATAGACATTGTGGGCTAATTTCTAAGGATTAAATTCAAATTTCTGGGAGTGTAGCTTAGCTTAAATCAGATGATAGAATGTGAATGACAAATGATGATCTAACACTTGTGTCAAAGTTTGATTTCTGTCTTCAACTCCTAAATTCCATGCCGCCTCCAAATAAGCCTTCAATTGCCAAACTCACCTACTTTTAGATCCTGTCAATCAGACTCACAATGGTTGTACATACCAATGCAGTAAATTCAGTTCCCTGCCTCCAAATAAAGCACCAAGATCTCTTCCCTCAGGAAAACTCAAATCTTATCTCGCATTAAACTGAAAATCCACCTCCAAGAAACATCAAATCTATGACTATGACACTAAATATTATGTCAAACAGATTCCACTCCTTATCCCGATATGTGGTTGCTACATAACATAGTTCAACAAAAGTTACATATACGTTCATGTCATTCAAAATTACAATAACTAGGGAGAACAAAAAAGGCCCCTGTAAGGCTATAATATTCATCTCATTCAAAATTACAATAAAAAATTGACAAGACTAGGGAAGCCTAGTATCATCATAAAATCGGAATGTGCGAACAATTCCCATACAATCAAAAAAAAAAATTCCAAATTGAACCCAGTTCACATCACCAACCCAGTTCAGAATCACATAACAATCAACAAGCAATTCAGCCAAAAGAACAGATGCGTATAAGAAAAAAAAAGACTGATACAGACAAACCAAACACACACCCACATCCAGGGACACAAACAAACTCACAAGTCGAAGAACATCTCCTCCTTGCTAAAATCAATAAAATTAGGGAAGAGAGAGGCATCATACCTGAGTATATGGGTTAATTTATGCCGTGGTTGATGCTCTTCTCTGCACTAAGAAGATCGACCACTCCTCTTGCTAAAATTGGCGCGAACTCGAGACTAAAGTGTGCCGAGAGAGAGGGTAGCGAGTGAAAAGAATCGCCAGGTCTGGCTAAAATCGTTGTTAAAATATTGAGACGAGTTTTTTTTTTTTTTTTTTAACTATATATTTATTGCAATATTAAAATAGTTATATTGATGTGAATATTTTCATAATTTTCAAAATTTTTATTTTGATTTTTAAAATTTTAATGCTTGTGTTTTCATTTTTGTGTTCATCTATTAAGTGCTCTTTATGCTAAACTATTTTATGAAACACTAATTTAAAAATCTCGTGAAACCACAGTGACACATTTATCTAGTCATGCCTCTGATCATTTGCCGATCATGTTGAATGTCCAAAGCTCCAGGAAGTCATGGTACAAAGGCCAGAAGAGTTTTAAATTCGAGGAAGCATGGCTGTTGTTTGGTGACTGCGAGGAGGTAATTAAAGCAGCATGGGATAGAGGTGGGGCCGAAGCTACAGGGCTTGGAGTGGTGAAGCAAAAAGTTGCTGCATGTGCTTCCGTCCTACAGGCTTGGGGTTCTTCAAAAGCACAACCCGAGGCTGAAGAAATAAAGAAACTATAGAAGCAGATTGAACAACTGAACTCGGCTGACCTTACTGAAGATTGTAGAACTGAATTTTTGGTGACTAGTAGAAACCTTGATGCTTTACTTCGCAAGCAAGAGATTTATTGGGCGCAAAGGTCGAGAATTTCTTGGCTGAAACATGGGGATAAAAACACAAAGTTCTTCCATTCACAAGCATCCCAATGAAGAAGGAGGAACCATATTCAAAGATTAAAAAATGCAGATGATATTTGGGTGGAGGAAGTGGAAGATATTGTCTCAACACCATTAATCCAAAGATTACTCCTGACATGCAGCATATATTGTCCAGTGCGATTAGTGCAGAAGAGGTCAAAACAGTGTTGTTCCAAATGGGACCAACAATGGCTCCTGGAGCCGACGGTATAAATGCTCTCTTTTACCAAAAGTTTTGGCATGTTGTAGGTGACTCGGTCATTAATGTAGTGTTAGACTTTTAAAATTCTGGTTATATGGTGCCTGAAATAAATTACACTCATATTGTGCTTATCCCCAAAATAAAATCACCTGAGAGAATCTCTGACTTTTGCCCTATTAGCTTATGTAATGTCATATATAAAATCATCTCTAAAGTCCTAACCAATAGATTGAAGCAAATTCTCCCAAATATAATCTCCCCAACACAAAGTGCTTTTGTCCCAGGCCGCCTGATCACTGATAATGTACTTTTAGCATATGAGACACTACACACCATGCATGGTAGGAAAAAGGGAAAAAATGGCTCTCTTGCTCTTAAACTGGATGTTAGTAAGGCCTATGATTGTGTGGAGTGGAATTTCCTTCATGGTGTTATGGTTAGATTGGGTTTTCCTGAAATATGGGTGGATAGAGTTATGTGTTGTGTCACCACCCCATCTTATCAGTTTTGATAAATGGGAAACCATATGGTACTATCTCTCCATCCAGGGGACTCTGTCAAGGAGATCCTCTCTCACCCTACTTATTTCTATTATGTACAAAAGGTTTCACATCTTTGTTGCAGAATTCAGAGGCTGAGGGGCTTATACATGGAGTCTCTATTTGTCGGAGGGCCCCAAGAATCACCAACCTTTTGTTTGCAGATGATTCTTTGATCTTTTGTCAAGCAAGGCAGCATGAGGTGCAGGTGATTACTGAAATCCTGCAAGTGTATGCAAGAGCCTCAAGACAATGCATAAATTTGGAGAAATCTTCTGTGTACTTTAGTAGGAATACACCTGTAGAGCAGAAAAAACTGGATCAAAAACTCTTTGGAAGTGAAGGAGGTGGACCGATTTGAGACTTATTTGGGGCTACCCACATTGGTAGGTCGAGCAAAATACCACTCATTTGCCTATCTTAAAGATAGGGTGTGGAAGAAGATCCAAGGGTGGAAGGGTAAGCTATTTTCGAAAGCTGGGAAAAAGGTGTTGATTAAAGCAGTTGCTCAATCGATTCCTACATATACCATGGGGGTATTTCAATTGCCAAAGAAGCTTTGTGACGAACTCGATGCAATGTGTGCAAGGTTTTGGTGGGGGCAAAAAGGAGAGGAGAGGAAGATCCACTGGACAAGTTGGAGTAAACTAACTGAAGCCAAGAATAAGGGAGGCTTGGGCTTTAGGGATTTAAGAACCTTCAATTTAGCCAAGCTGGCAAAACAGGGGTGGAGGTTAATACAGAAACAAGACTCTTTACTGTTCCAGTGCTTCAAACCTAAATATTTCCCATGGTGTCATGTTTTGGAAGCAAAGGAAGTACCAAACTGTTCATATGTATGGAAGAGCATAATGGCAGCAATACCAATTCTGAAATCTGGCTGTTGTTGGAGGATTGGGGATGGATCAGAAGTGAAGGTGTTAATAGATAAATGGATTCCGAATCATCCAACAAATGGGGTGATTCATCCACCTGAGGAAGAGGAGCAGGAATGGTATGTGTCTGATCTAATCAATTAAGACCTGAAAGAGTGGAAGAGTGACTTAATTACTACGAAATTCCACAAAGAAGATGCTAATGCTATTTTGAGGATACCACTGAGCCACAGACAAGCCTCAGATGCAATAATATGGCTACCATGGGTCCTTTTGGAGTTCAGGTTTTGGTCAAAATTATGGAAGCTCAAAGTGCCCAATAAGATTAAGGTTTTCGGATGGAGGGCATGCCTAAACACCCTCCCTACCCGAGCTAACTTGGTGAGAAGAAAAATAATTGAAGAGGATGTTTGCTTGCTCTGCTCTAGGGAGTCTGAAACAAGGGTGCACGCCTTGTGGGATTGTGCCATGGCAAAAGATGTTTGGGTAGGGAGTTGGGTGAGACTACAAAAAAGCCATCACGGTCAACAAGATGTGCTCCAATTATTTCTCGAAATGTTCAACCGTCTGACCATACCAGAGTTCGTACTTTTCATTGTGCAAGCTTGGTTAATATGGAACCAAAGGAATGCAATTGTTCATGGGAAAAATGTTGTGGACCCGAGGTGGCTAAACAAGAGGGCGTGCGATTACTTGAATGAATTCAAACAGTCCCAGGATCAGTTGGACATTCCAGTTCAGACGGATGCAAGTGTAAGTACATGGCAACCGCCGCCGAACCCTGTTTTCAAGTTAAACTTCAACGCTGCCATATTCTCGGACTTGAACATGTCAGGGGTGGGAGTTATAATTCGGAATTGTAAGGGGGAGGTAATGGTAGCAATGACTACAAAAGGTCCACCAGTTGGAGGCAGTGAAGAGGCAGAAATTTTGGCATGTCGAAGAGCGTTGGAGTTTGCAATTGACGCAGGTTTTACTGACTTGGTCGTTGAGGGGGATAACGCAGCTGTCATGTCTTCATTTTCTTCATCTGGGGCTGATCAGTCACGTTTTGGGCACATTATATAGGATATCCAATGGCTGGCCAATAGGATTAGATGGGTATGTTTTAGTCAGGTTAAGCGAGGTGCTAATTCTGTGGCACATGCTTTAGCTAGATATGCGAAAGATGTAACTGAAGATATAGTCTGGTTGGAGGATACCCCCCCACCAGCTATTGAGGCATTGTATTATGATTCCTTACATTTAAATGAATAATAGATCAGTCCACCTTCAAAAAAAAAAAAAAATCTTATGAAAGTTTTTTTTTTTTTTCATTGTAGGTAGATATTGACAGTTTTTATTTCTAGTGAAAATGAGTGCCAAGCAAATCATAAATGTGATGTCAAGATCTATTAAGTGCTCTTTATCACTTTATGTTTAATTCATTAATTGTTTCATCACTTTATGTTTAATTGTTTCATTCATGAAGCACTAATTCTAAAATGCTAGGAATATATGAATTTTGATTAAAAAAACAAAAGAAGAAATATATGAATTTCATTGTTATAGGCAAATATGTACAATTAAGGCCTGTTTGGTTTGAACATAATTCAAAACTCAGTTTCCATTTCTCATTTCTCATCACTCAAACTCTATTCTCATATCTCATTTTTTTATCTCTACTTTTTCCATATCTTGAATAGATTTGAGTTTGGTCTTGTTCTTAGGTGCATATCTCACTAGTTAAACTCAATTTTTTGATAAAGTGGTGGAGCCCACACACTGTGCATGGTCAAAACGGTAACAAGAAGCACAATACCCACATATGCCCAGCAGAATTACAAACGAAATCGAGAGAGAAATGAAATCAAACAAGAACCACAATACTAATAGCGAAATCTAGAGCACACAAATGTGACAAACACAATTGAAATCGAGGCACAACTCACCACTGTTAAATGCATAAACCAAAACTACCGCAATGCACAAAAACCCATCAACCACCGAGGAGTACGCCACCATAAATGATAAGGGTATTTTTGGAATAAGAAAATGATTCTTAGCTATAGAGCCCATTAGCAAAGAGTGTCATACCAATGATAAAGCCGACAACCCCAATCCCCAAAAGAGACATCGATCTCAAGAAGACCCGTCTAAAACCTTGTACCCTACACCAGTAGAAGCGAATGGCTAAGCAAACGGACCCTTGTTAAGTTGACAGATACATTCTTGTACTAAGCAGATGGATCACACAGACAAACAGAGAGGCACACTGACGGATCCCACGTGGCCTTGTGTGGTCTCCACGCATGTTCCTATATGGAAATATCTTGCGCATCACGCACAAAGACCCTACCACATGACTTTCACCTTCCTAGTATGGAGGGTATCCCAAGATCTTGGTGGCATTAACTCCACCTCCTCCTTATAAGGAAAACCCCTGTATTCCCGGGATCTAGGTCTCCTCCACATCACTATATAAACAACCAGCCTTCTCTTTTCTAAGATACGCAAAAAATCCCTAACTCTCTCACTATAGAGTTCTTAGAGATTTATCATTCACTGACTTCACCTTCGAAGGGTCTTTGGGTAGCACCCCACCGGTGCTTTCTGTTTGGTTCTTGGTTTCTTTTTCTTTAGTTACTCATTGGAGTGTTCGAGGACAATCAGTTCACTGACGATATTTGTGCATCATCGGTTGGCGCCGTCTGCAGGAACGAGTGATTAACCATATCACCGCTTCTAAGACAAAAAGTTGCATAGTCCAAACACAATCAATGGCTACCATCAAACAGGGGACAGGGAACCTTTCCAACGCCTTGGAAAGACAAGTGCAAACCCTGGCAACGGCAGTTGAACGGCTCACCCAACACAACCAGGAGTTGGAGCAATAGCTAAACCAGAGGAATAAGCGACATCCTAAAGATCAGTGCGACGGACGAGACAACAAGGAGCAAAATGGCAATCACCTCCTAACAGGAGACCAACAGGAAAGGGCGGATCAAGAAGAAAGCAACGTCCCCAGCAGGTGAGACGGGCAGGAAGACACCAACCGCCCGTTAAAATTAGAAATCAACATAATGCGCATGGCCTAGGACATGCAAATGATGAAGGAGAAGATAGACATGATGATGAACGCCATGAGGGGACAAGTATCCACCAACTTGGACTAGTTAGTTCAGCAAATGGACTCACCTTTCACAGCGCAAGTAACTTCCTTCCCCCTCCCAGCCAAGTTCCAAATGTCACAGGTGGAAGCATACGATGGGTCACAGGACCCGCTCAACCATCTCGAATCATTTAAGACCTTCATGCACCTACAAGGGGTTCCGAATGAGATTATGTGCAAGGTGTTCCCCACTACACTTAAGGGACCAGCGAGGGTGTGGTTCAACAAATTGACACCCAATATATTCTCTACCTTCAAGGAATTGAGCGGACACTTCGTCACTCACTTTATCGGATGATAGAGGTACAAGAGGTCTTCAATAAGCCTGTTGAACATTAAGCAACAAGAAGATGAAAGCCTAAGGTTATACGTGACTTGTTTTAACAAGGAGGCTCTTTTGATTGACGAAGCCAACGAAAAAGTTTTGGTCACCGCGTTCACCAACGGATTCCAGTCAGGAGAGTTCCTCTTCTCCATCTACAAGAACAACCCAAAAACAATGACCGACATGTTATACAAGGCCACAAAGTATATGAATGCTGAGGATGCCATGATTGCCCAAAGGGGCAGACCAAAGAAAAGAGAGAGACAAGACGATCCCCATCTTGACAGAGGAAGAAAGTCTGCCTGAACGAATGACAGAAGGGAAGATAGGAGATCAAGACCCCCGCTTAGGAGGACTATCAACTTCACGCCACTAAATGCCCTACTGGACCAAGTCCTTATACAGATAAGAGATGACGCAGTGTTGACTTGGCCGGACGAGCTGAAGGGCTATCCAAACAAAAGGCCTAAAAACAAGTATTGTCGTTTCCACCAAGATCATGGGCACGACACTTCCAAGAATTATGACCTAAAGCAGCAAATTGAAGCCCTCATCAAGCAAGGAAAACTACAACGGTTCATCAAAGGCAAAGAGAACCTACCAAGGGACCCCAAACCCAATCGACAGATCGAAGAGCAACCAAGGGCCCCACTTGGGGAGATAAGGGTGATTATAGGAGGAAGTACAATGGCTAGCTCCTCTAAGAAGGTGAGAAAGACATACTTATGGATGGTGCAAAGCGTCCAGATTTCTAGTCAACTGCCCAAAATGACTAGGGTCGATAACCCAACCATCAGCTTCACAGAAGAGGATGCCCGACAACTCCACCACCCTCATGACGATGCTTTGGTCATCAACCTATCGATAGCGGACTTCAACACCCGATGAGTGCTAGTGGATAATGGGAGTTTTGTGGACATCCTTTACTACCCTACTTTCCAACAAATGAGGATCGATAAGGAGCAGCTCCTACCCTTAAACACACCTCTAATCAGATTCGGCGGTACTAAAGTCTTCACTGTAGGGACCATCGCCCTACCAGTGACCATTAAAACATACCCTCAGCAGCTCACTAAAGAGGTCAGTTTCCTAGTCATCAATTGCTCATCCGCCTACAACACCATCATCGAGCAACCTACGCTCAACAAGTGGAGAGAAATCACGTCTACATACCACTTGTTGGTGAAATTCCCAACAGAGTACAAGATAGAAGAAGCACACGGGGATTAAATGGCCACTCGGGAATGCTACATAGCCATGTTAAAAATGGATGATCATTTGTAGGCATTAAATATTGAGGATTGACAGGTCATGGTGGAAATAATAGAAGACTTCAAGGAGATCTCCTTGGATGATTACTTCCCGGATTGGATCACCCGTATCGGTACGTAAACGGATCCTTCAGTCCGCAAGGAGCACACCCTCTTCTTGAAGAATAATCAGAACGTCTTCGCTTGAAGCCATGAGGACATACCAGGGATTAATCCAAGTGTCATGGTTCACAAGCTTAATGTGTCCTCATTCTTCCTTCTCGTCTGACAGAAGAAGAGAGTCTTTACCCAAGAAAGAGACAAAGTTATAGCAAAAGAAGTTTGCAAGCTACTGGAAGTAGACTTCATCAGGGAGGTGTATTATCCTAAAAGGTTGGCCAACGTAGTGATTGTCAAAAAGGTGAATGGCAAGTAGAGGATGTGTGTGGACTTCACCGACTTAAATAGAGCCTACTTGAAGGACAGTTATCCACTCTGACATATCGACCTCCTTATGGACTCGACGGCTGGACACCAACTATTGAGTTTCATGGATTCTTTCTCCAGCTATAACCAGGTCAGTTGGACGAGGTTGACTAAGAGAAGATTTCGTTCATCACGAACCAAGGGCTCTTTTGCTACAAAGTCATGCCATTCGGGTTAAAGAATGCGGGGGCGATGTATCAAAAGCTTGTGAACAAGATGTTTGTCCAGCAGATTAGGTGGAATGTTGAGGTATACATGGACGACATGCTAGTGAAGAGCACGAAGGACGACCGTCACTTGGACGATCTTCGGGAAACATTCGAAACTCTACGCCTCTACGACATGAAACTCAATCCTAGCAAATGTGTGTTTGGAGTATTGTCAAGAAAGTTTCTAGGCTTTATGGTGTCACAACGAGGCGTGAAGGCCAACCCCGACAAAATCCAGGTCATACTGGAGTTGACACCTCCGAAGAACATCAATGAGGTACAAAGCTTAAATGGTAGGGTTGTGGCTTTCAACAAGTTCATCTCTAGAGCCTGCCCACTCTGATGTATCGACCTCCTTGTGGACTCGACGGCTAGACACCAACTATTGAGTTTTATGGATGCTTTCTCCGACTACAACCATATCAAGTTGGACAAGGCTAACCAAGAGAAGACTTCATTCATCATAAGCCAAGGGCTCTTTTGCTACAAGGTCATGCCATTTGGGTTAAAGAATGCGGGGGTGATGTATCAAAGACTTGTGAACAAGATGTTCATCTAGCAGATTGGGTGGAATGTTGAGGTATACGTGGACGACATGTTTGTGAAGAGCACGAAGGAGGACCGTCACCTAGACGATCTTTGAGAGACATTCAAAACTTTACGCCTCTACGACATGAAACTCAATCCTAGCAAAAGTGTGTTTAGAGTATTGTCAAGAAAGTTTCTAGGCTTTATGGTGTCACAACAAGGCGTAAAGGCCAACCCCGACAAAATCCAGGCCATACTAAAGATGACACCTCCGAAAAACATCAAGGAGGTACAAAGCTTGAATGGTAGGGTTGCAGCCCTCAACAAGTTCGTCTCCAGAGCGACGAACAAATGCTTACCATTCTTCAAAACGATGAAGAAAGCCTTCAAGTGGACTGACAAATGCTAGAAAGCCTTTGAGAAGCTGAAGACATACCTAGCGTCCCAACCGCTACTCAGTCCATCCAACCCTGTTGAAGAACTCTCCCTCAACTTGGTTGTATCCCTAACGGCCGTCAGCTCAACCCTCATTCGAGAAGAGGATCGCATACAATTACTCGTCTACTACACCAGCCGCACACTTTGAGGGGCAGAAGGAAGATACCTCCCTATGGAAAAGTTAGCTTTTGCTCTGGTCACGGCTACCCAAAAACTCAGGCCATAATTCCAGGCACACACCATAGTGGTCAGACAAACAAACTGTTACGAAGGGCGATAAACAATCCGGAAGTAGCCAGACGATTGGTTTTATGGGCAATAGAGCTCGGTGAGTTCGACACACTGTATTGACCAAGAACTACGATCAAGGCCCAAGCCTTGGCTAACTTAGTCGCTGAATTCACAGCAAAGGAAATTGAAGACAAAAAACCAGTGCCATGGATAATACGAACGGATAGCTCATCCAACCAACGCGCAGGAAGAGTCGGGATTGTCCTGCAGTCACCAGAAGGAGATTTGATAAAGTGTGCAATCCGTATCCAATTTCCAATAACCAACAACCAACAACAAAGCCAAGTATGAAGCGGTCCTAATAGGTTTCAACCTAGCTAAAGCAGTAGGGGCTTTGTCAGTAGTCATACACAGTAACTTGCAAGTCATCATCGGACATATCAACGGAAACTATAAGGCCAAAAGGAAACGGATGAAGGAATACCTAAGCATGATCAAAAGAAGGGTAAGCCAAAAGTTCTTGGCTAAATTTGTGCAAATCCTGAGGGAAGAAAATGAGCAAGCTGACAATCTAGCCAAAATAGCATCCACAGAACACATGAACATCAACGGGCAGGTATTATCCTTTGTCCAGTACTCACCTGCCATTGACAAAATAGATGTACAGATGATCCCCACGGGAGCTGACTAGATGACACCAATCATCTCTTACCTCAGGAACAGGACATTTCCGGAAGACCACAATGCTTCCCGAAAACTGAAGGTGCATTCATCACATTTCATACTGATTGGAGTGTCCTTTACAAAAGAGGCTTCTCTCGTCCGTACTTGAGATGCTTGGTCCCTAACGAAGCAGACTACCTAAGGAGGGAAGTCCATGAGGGAGAATGTGGAAACCATTTGGGAGTACGATCACTGGTTCACAAACTCATACGAGTGGAGTACTATTGGCCTACTATGCAGAAGGACACCTAGTCCTACATAAAGGCACGCGACAAATGCCAACACTTCAACAACATTATATGGCAACCATCAGAATAGCTTACCCTAATGAACACTCCTTGGCCATTCGCTTAGTGGGGCCTCGACATAATGGGACCCTTCCCTATGGCAATGCGGCAATTTAAGTTCCTTGTCATAGGGATCGACTATTTCACTAAATGGGTCAAGGCAAAACCTTTGGCCACTATCACTAAGAAAAATGTCCAAGGCTTCGTTTGGAAAACCATCATAAGTTGCTTCGATATCCCCAGAGTCTTAGTCTCTAATAATGGAAAGCAATTTAACAACGGCACATTCAGGGACTTCGGTCAATAACTCGGGATTAAAAACCACTATTCCTCCCCTACCCACCCTCAGGCCAATGGTCAAGTTGAGGTTACAAACTGATCCTTACTTAAAATAATCAAGACTCGGCTCGAGGGGGCAAAGGGTATATGGTTGGATGAAATACCAAGTGTGCTATGGGTATAGCAGATAATGGCTCGCACACCTATGGGCGAAACATCGTTCTGCCTTGCATTTGGAAGTGAAGTCGTCATCCTGGCAGAAGTCAGATTAACCAGCTACAGGGTGTTCCACCATGACAAAGGAAGGAATGAAGAAAGAATGCGTCTATAGTTGGACCTTCTAGATGAAGTTAGGGCGATGGCTGAACAACGGATCGCACATTATCAGGACCTGATGCCAAAGCATTGCAACACCCAGGTCAAACCCCGGCACTTTCAGGTTGGGGACCTAGTCCTGAGGAAGGTGACGACAGCTACCAAAGATCCCACGCAATGCAAGTTAGGCCCCAGCTGAAAAGGACCTTACAAGATCATTGACTGCCATAGAAAAGGGACCTACTACCTAGAGACCCTCGATGGGCAAAGGCTCCATCACCGGTGAAACACCAAGCACTTGAGGAAGTACTTTTAGTAGCATTGTTAGAAGCTACAAACTACGTTTCTTTTTCTGTTAAGTTTTCAAGTTTTTAGACTTTAAAGCCCGACAGGCGAAAGTATCTACGTTTTGTATTCAAGTCATTTTTAATAAAGGAACCATTCACAAGAAATTATGTCTACAAACAAAAAACCTAAAGTCCTACCTATAGGGTGGACGAATGACCAAGGATACCAACGGGTACCTGGTCACAAAAAACTTAAGTCCCACCTATAGGGTGGACAGATGACTAAGGATACCGACGAGTACCTGGTCACAAAAAACCTTAAGTCCTACCTACTGGGTGGATGGGTCATCAAGGACACCAACAAGAGCCTGGGACCTAAAATCTATTAAGTCCTACCTACGGGGTGGTCGAATCACCAAGGACACCGATGGGTGCCTTGGTCCAAAAAATCTATTAAGTCCTACCTATAGGGAGGTCGGACTATCATGGACACTGACGGGTGCCTAGTTATAAAATATGTATATATATATATATATATATTTTTTTTTTTCTAAGTCCTACCTATGGGATGAACGAATCCCCAAGGAGAGCCTAGTAGACAAAATTTGTCTCTACCTGAATGGATGGTCAATAAATCCAACAGAATAGGAGAAGAATAAAAGCAACGAATACCCACGGATATAAGATCGCTTATAAATAATCCAAGACCTTATGATGGATAGGGGGCATGCCTACAATCGCAATAAGCATACAAGTGAAAGAAAATCAAGAAATTAATAAAAGCAAAGAATAATAAGAACAAAAATAAATATAAAGTCTTGATGAACCTGTCGGGGATAAAAGTTAATACATAAGCCCAAAACGGGGCACTCCATTGTTTTGAAATTACTCTTACAAAACAAAAAAATAAATGACAAAAAGGAGAAAGATAAAACTAGGAAGGAGGAACATCAGGGACATATTGGCCTTCAAAAGCTGACAAACCCTGGGGACAGACGGGTCTATAGTAACAGTCTGGCCTTCGGGGACGCTCGAACCGTCTGTCTCAACCTAAGTAGGCTCCTTCACTTCTCCCTCCACCAAGTGGATAATATCGTTAACTTCACTTAGGACAGCATTAGCACTGCCAAGCATTGGCAGAACTAATTCATCAATCACCACTTGGGACAAAGGCGGCTACCTGCTTAAGGCAATCCTCGAAGCAGTCACCGTACAAGCCCCCCAACTCATCATAGAAGGGTTGGAAGGTCTAGTACTTTGCCATGACGTCAACTTTAGCCTACTCTACTGCTCACAAAGGGCGGCCAACTCTGTCGTCAGATTGGTGTTTGCGTTGGCTAGCTCTTCGCACCGACGGCTAGTTGTCTCCAACACAACCTTCTTCCTTGTCAACTCATCGTTAAGAATACGAGCAACATCCCTATATTGATTTAGCTAGTCAACTTTATATTCCAAACGAGTACTTTGGCGACAGACCACCCCTCCTTAGCTTCGCATCTAGCTTGAAGGGCCTTCATCCTCATTATAGCCTACAAAGGACAACAATTATAATAAAGGAAATAAATGGGACAAAAGAAAGAAGCAAACTGACAGATACTTACCCTCACTAAGTCAAAGAGACCAAAAACCCCCAAGTCCTCGATGGCATGCTCGCCACATTCATCCATGTCCATGTCCTTGATGATCAAGTTAGCCATCTCGACAACATACTTCTTGTGGCTCACAAGCCTCTAGATGGGGCCAAAGGCAACGGGACCTTGGACTATCATTAAGCCCTTACTAGTACCATGGTGAGGAGGTATGGGAGCTTTCTGCAATGGATTCCCTTGATTTGCTACAGTAGATTGGCCTGTCACCTTCTTGGTAGGATTCTCATCCTTACCTGTACCCTTGCTTTAGAATACGGTATTAGGAGAAGGTGTCACCTTAGAAGGAGAAGCTGACGTCTCCCCACGTTGCTTAAGGTGAGTGGCAATGGCTTTCCTTACCAACGCCCTCTACCTACCATTGTCCATCTCTGAAAAACGATAACAAAAAGAATAAGGAAAATAAACGGGTTGAAATAGAAAATCAAGAAAGTAGATGGACAGAAGAGAACTTATGTCAACGGGCAAACGCATCCAACCGTCAAGCTTCAATCATTGGCTCCGGACCACCACAGAAAGTGTGGAGGGTGTCAGGCATAACTAGATCCTTCCACTTTCTCTGCCCAAGCAGAATTGCCCAAACATGCCTAAGGAAACTATCCTGTTCTTCACTTATTTTTGGATTGGCTTGGGCTAAAACAAATCAAAAGCAGTAGGTTAGTTACATAATCAAAGCTAACAGAATGAAAAGAAAACAAACACCGATGACTCAGCAAACTCGTTTAAAACACCCCAAGTGTTATCAAACCTATCAGGTATGCTATCCCACTCTTCGGGTTTACATACCCAGTTCGTCCCTTGTATAAAAAAGTACCTATTTTTCTAATTTCTGTTGGAGTTAGGCATGTTTGACACCAACCTAAACGATGACTTCCTTGCCAAAAAGTTATAAATACCCTTTGACGAGTATATCTGCTGAGGCTTGTAGTAGTAGAAGAACTACTTAAGTGTAAGGCGATGGTTACCCCTACTCAATTGGCCCCATATCACTTTGGCCCCAATAAAGATCCTCCACGCAGTTGGGGCGATCTAGCTGATGGACAAGCCTAAATAATTAGCAAGCTGACAGTGTCGCTCCGTCAACGGCAACCTCAACCCAGCGGTGAATATTGCGTCATACAAGCCGACGTCCGCTATCTTACCCGAATAACACTTCTTAAATTTCCTTGGCAACCACATAGGGATATGGTCGGGAATTTGGTAACGGATGCAGAGGTTGTTAAAAACCTTTAAAGACATGGTTAGGTAGAAGTCATTCACCATCCATATCAAGGGAAGGATGAAGGATCTATCGTCACCATCTTCTACTCCACCTATAGTCCCATCTCCTTCTCCATGATCCCCTCCCTCATCATCGTCATCTTCTTGTTCACACTCATCCTGACCCTCTTCTTCCTCTTTATCCTCTTCGTCTTTTTCCTCGATAAGAGAATGGACAGACAGTTCCCTTTCTAGGGAACAGTTCAAATCCTCTATGGGCTTATGTCTCGACGAATAGACTTCGTCGTAGCCCGCACCCTCACGGACTGACGATGATTGTTCACTCGTCGCTTCTCTATCACCTAACATCTATTCTGATAGGCCAAAAACGTATTGACCCCTTATAATGAATTAATTGATTAATTAGCAAAGTTTATTTAATTAATCAAATTAACATGCAAATGCGTAATAGCACAAACAAATCACCAATGAAACTAAGTATGCAGTAGAAATTAAATTGACACAGTGATTTATTTATGAATGAGGAAAACCTACATGGCAAAAACCTCATCGGATGATTTTAAGGTCACCACTCTCGGGAATCCACTATTATCACAACAAGCAATTACAAGTAAAGGAATCCAAGTACCTTATACCAACCTACAGTTGAACCCTTACCCCAATACCCAATTGGACTTGTTCTGTAGTGACAATCTCTCTTTGTAATGCACGGCTCCCAATATGTGACTAACCAATTGCGCAGATCCTAGTACTCGACTTCAATCACCAACTAGAGAGAGTTGTTGGCTGCAAAGTTCTTCAATTCATCCACACGATGAAGATCTAGAAGATACTTGGTTACAAAACCCTACGGTACATAAACACAACAACTTCTTCACAAGAATGATGAACTAGGGCAAATTCTGTCTCCGGTCACAATTTGCTTAAACAAACTTTGCTCAACACTTGTGCAACTTATTCCACCTTTGATGACCCTTAAAATAATCATTTTATATGTCTAGAGTTGTGACAAAAGAAAGCACAAACATACAATCACGGATTGAATGAAAAACAAAATAGAAAATTTGAATTTCATAAACCTTGACAGATAGCTATCTGTTGAGCTACTGTCAAGCCACGGGGCTGGAACAGTTCTTCAAGCTCGATAAATGCTAGTTGTCGAGTTTTAATGACAGGCACTTTTCAGACTTGAATCTTGGACAGACTTTCATGGCTTCAACACTTGATCTTGAAAAAAAGTTTCTTGAAGTATTAAATACATCCTAGATCTATCCAAATATAAGTAAAATGCGTTTTGTCAAAGAATTAGCCAATTACATAAAATAGTAACATATGTTCCTAACAAGTGAATCACATATGTCCTAACAATCTCTCCCTTTGGCAATCCGTGACAAAAACACAACAAACAATTGAGATATGAGAGAAGTCATAGATCACTCAACTCATATTAATTTGTTGAATACAATAAAATCTATCCTAACACAAACTCTTAAAAAACTTTGCAAAAAGAGAGTTTATGGCAAGTAGACTTTGACAACTTGTATTTCTGAAACACTTTTAAACAAAATTCATCAAGACATTTTTGTGTGAAACAGAAATAATAGATTGCATGCAAGTAATAAGAAGCATGTGCATAAAAAGAGAAAGAAACAACACATATAAGGGTAGGTAAAAGAAACATACATTAACATATAAAAAAAATAAGTACAATGTATGTAAAAAATGGTCACAAGACCCATGTACAAGAAGTAAATGTATCTAAAGTAGAGAAAAGAAAAAGATACAAGTAATCCTCACTACATCCCTTAAATATCAACACTCCTCCTAACAAAAAGGTCTTATACTAACTCTCCCCCTAAGTATGACGACTCTCATATACCAAAACTACTCCCTCTTTTTGTCATAAGTGACAAAGGGTAAGAATGTAAAGTAGACATATCATCGGTACCGGAAGAGCTAGCATCTCTATCATCATCATCCTCGGAAGCATCATTATCATCACCATCCTCAGCATCAGAAGCCTTTGGAGTAGATGGAGAAGAAGAGATGAAGCCACCCATGACCACCTGCCGTCATGCAATACGACCCACACGAATGTTCACCTGACACAACTCATCACTGAGAGTGTCGAGGCAAGCATCCATGCAGCTACGCCATGATGTCCGCAAGAGTCACATCACTCGTAGAAGAGGAAGGAGCGGATGTAGATGGAGCAGACTACCTCGACCTAAACTACGCCTTGCTCCGTTTAACGGTAATGGCGTTTATAGCACACATGTAAGAAAAGTGGTCGGACGCTGGAAAGGGAACAGAAAAGTGGCATAAAATCCTCGTGATAGCCAAAGGGAAGATGAGCTTATTATGGGACGCCGAACCCCTATGAACATCTATGATAGAAAGAATAAAGTGAGAAGGAAAATCTATAGTAAAATGCTCAAGAAGGGACAACAAAAATCAAGCACGAGACTTTGTGATAGAGTTATAGTGAGAGAGAGGGTGAAGAACAAAAGTTATGACCATGTTCAAAAACCAAGGACCTTTAGCAAGGTCCGTGCAGTAAGTGAACTAACGCTCACCCCATTCAGAAGGGCGCTCATAGAAAGCAAATTTAAGCTCGTCTTTAGACACGGTCCTCAAATGCTCACAACCAGGAGAGTCAAGATGCTCTACCCTAGGGACACGGAGCACATCCGCAACAATCTATGGTGTGATAGCAATGTGCATACCTCGAACGCGAGTATGAAAGAGAGGTACTGAAAAATCAAATCCATACATGTTGGAGTAAAACTCTTGGATCAGCACGAATGGACAATTGACCGGGATGTCACACAGTGACTCCCAACCTCGACTATGAATGACATTAGGTAGGTTAATGTCGGCGAAATCCGCTAGGATGACTTGGCACTCAGAATGAATGCCTCATTGAGAAAAGTTCTCCGAGAAGGCCTTTGAGGCATTCTCATCACGGAACTGAATAAATGAAGGAGTAGTGTTGTGAAATTTTAAAGTACTCGCAAGTGTACAAACCGTACCGAAGTATAGTTTGACAAGAACGAGGTCGAACCCATAGGGACTTGAATGAACACAGGAAAATTAATTAAACCTTAACCAAAATAATTCTAATCTAGTTTAATAAAAATTGGTTGTTTTGAAATTAAATAAACTACACAAATAATAAAATTAAGCAAATAGTTAAACTAAGCTAAAGATATAAAGCAATAAAAAGATGTAAACAATCAAGGGAAAGGAATTAAGGTTTTGGAATCCGCCTTGTTAATTCATATCAGCATATATTTATGATCATTAATTTTTCCCAACCATTACATGATAATCTAAAAATCAATCTTACTATCATGGAAAATATTTACATTAAAATCCTTATTTAAAAAATCAAAAGAATGTTCTTCTTCGCTTCTTAAGTATAAAATCAAATCATTAATTGTATCTGTAATCAAACAAATCACATGATATATCCAATTCTAAAAATAAAATCATAAATTTTATCCATTGACAGACAAATCACAAGCGATAATCAATTTTATAATCAAGAATTAATAAACCAAACATTCAATTAATTAAGACAAATCCTAAATCATGAGAAAAACATTATTGAACTCATATCTAGAATCTCATCTTAGTTAATTGATATGAAGCAAGAACAATTTAAATCGTTAAAGAACAACTATTATGGGAAAAATCAAATCACATAAATATTACTAATAATCCTTGACAAGGTTTCATCCTCAATCCTAATTATAAATTTAGCTACTCATAGTAATTGAAAGAAAATACAAAAATAAAATACTAAGCATTAAACTAGAAAAATAATTAAAACTAACTGTCATGGAAGAGATAGCCGTAGCTCTCTATACATTCAGCCCTTAGCCCTAGCACTGGCTTCAGCACCTTCTGAATTTTGCCCTAAAGAGCCTTTAAATAGGTCAAGGAATCCTATTACAAGTTGAATTCCCGTTTGGAGAAAATCCCAGATTTTTGGGCTTCACTTAACCGACTATTTTGGCCCATTTAACGTCAAAATTTGAACTTTTGGTAAACTAAAAAGTTGTAGCCCTTTAAGTTAACTTTCCATCCCAACTTGAATCATCTTAATTGGACATCTGAACCAAAAATAATGCTGAAAATACTAACTGATGTGTAGGCTAGAATCCTAATCCGAATTGGACTTGGATTTGGTGCAAATTTCCTTTGATTCCTTGCTCCAATTGGACTTAAATTTAATTGGGTTGGTCTTTTCTTGAATTCATGCCTGGCTGGATGTAAGTTGGCTTGCTTCAATTGGCCTAGTTCCACTTTGCATGTAAAGCCCTTGTTACCTGCAACACAATGATATTATATAATCAGTCATAAAATAACATAAAAGTAAGGCTAAATATGTAGATATGTGAGTACTTTATTGTATATATTTCATGCACATCAAGTAGGATTAGACAAAGTGGATGCCCTAGAACAAAGAGGGTTCTAGGTCGAAGTAGACTTGCGTTTAGGTGACATAGACACACACTAACGCAACCAGAAGAGAGGGAGAGAGAGAGACAATCAGAAAAGTCCCAAAAAAATTCAAATATATCAAGATATATTGAAGAGTAAGAACGTATGCATGAGAATGCATGAACATGTGACATGCAATATAAAAAGTATCATGGGCTTAGCCCAATCCAATCCTACCAACATACAATCAATTGCACACATCTAAAATGCATGATAATACTATTATAATGCAAATGTGATGCAATGCATGAGGGTTAAAGATTATTTAAACAAAAACCCATCCCAAAATTTGAACAAAGACTCAACAATTTTGAAAAACCCCAAAAAAAACCCCAAAACCTAGGTCTAAATGCATGAAATGCATGAATAATGAGAGAAAAGGAGAACATACCAAGTGATTTGAAGCAAGGAAAGGCCAAAAATCACATGGGTTGAAGGTTTAGAGAGAGAAAAGAGCTTTTGGGAGGTGAGGGGTCAAATCTGTCAAGAGAGAGATCGAGAAAAATAAGAGAGAAATCACGAACAACGCTTAAATAGGAACCTCATAAAGCTCGATCGATCGGGATGTGTCGAGGTTTAAAGGCGTGTTCTAGCTATCAAGCCATCCATCGAGGTTCTGTCGAGGAATAATTCAACATAAAAGTTTTTAAAGAAGCTCAATCGATCCACCTAGCTGTCGAGAAGCTATCAAGGGGACAAGAACATTGTCAATCAATCCACCTAGCTGTCGAGAGGTTTCGAGATTGCAATAAAAATCAGCTAAAGATCTCGATAGATAAGCCAGGTGTCGAGGAGGTGTCGAGAAGCAGTCGAGATTGCTTAAAAAACCAGTTTTTCAAGAAGGGAAAAACACAGATATGAATGCAATCAAACATGTAACACAACCAAGGATCCAATTAACATTTTAAACTCTCAAAATCATCTCTCAACAACAGTTTAAGCACATAGATCCCAAAAACACACACACTAAACAAGTCTAACCAATTTTATATTTTAAAAACAAGCTAAGACAGTTTAGTGAGCATACATTAACACATGTAAACCTTGTGATGGCCAAATCACATTGTACCTGCACATGTATCAAAAGTAGCAAAGAATATTGCGGGTAGTGTGTGAAAAACATCGCAAGATTACATAAGTGTATACATGTTATGACGATTTGAGATATGAGAAAATCACTTTAACTCACACATAATCATAAATGTTTGATGGGGACTATCACCTTCGAAGTACATCTTATAATTTTCACATCTCTTAGAATACACGCTTGCAATCATATATAAAGCATTTTGATCTTTTTGCTTTTATTTTCTTTGCATATTTTTCTTTTTGAGCAAATCATGCATGGGCATATAAGATGGAGAAAAGAAATACCCAATGATAGGAAGCATTTGACATTCCAATTTTGTTATGCCAAAACATACAAATATCATTTCATGATTGGCGGGCAACAGTGATGAGATGATTATTTATGCCTTTCTCTTAGGATTTTATAGTCCTCCCCGTTAAAAAGAGTGATACAAATGTTAAGTATAAGAGATTACTTAATCTTACTCATCATAAACACGAGCCACAAAGCTCACTTGCATAGTTGTGCATAGTGATACTCATCTAAGCTACAAAAGATACAAAGTTTAGAAAATTTTGTTTCAATGGCCATCCAAGGTACACAAGTACCAATGTACACAAAACACACATTGTTTTTGTATTTTTCTTTTTTCAATTTTTTTTATTTTTATATGAAAAATAAAATAAATAAAACTGAAAACAAACAAAAACATGTTAAACAAAGCAAAGCAATGCACAAAACTAGATGCAAATGCATGAAAGCATGATTCCAAAAACAAATAAGAAATTAAGAAAGAAAGTCCAACTTTAGATAAAAAGAATTAAAGCAAAGAACAAATAGAAAGACAATTAAGTCTTAGGATCCTTTATCACCCACACAACATGAGTCATTGGCCGTGAAGATGAAAAGGCATGCGTCCTATTATGACCATTAAAGGACATAGAGGAATTAGAATTCCCCTGAAATTGAGTCAAAAAGCTCAAAACTTTTAATAACTCACCAAGAATAGGTACAGAGCCTTTAAACAGAGGATGAAACCTATTGGCCACTCGCTTATGGGGAAACAACTTGAAACAATTAGGGCAAGTGTGACCAGAATCACCACAATGGTGACAAACATGAGTGGTTTTAGAGCTACTCGGCTTCCTAGAAGAAGGTCTAACCTTAGAGGTTGACAAAGACCTTAATTTAGGACAATTTGGCCTAATATGACTAACAATATGACAATGATGACAAGTGGGGACAAATTCAGAATTTTTATTCTTCCTAGGAGGAGTTTTAGACACAAGTTTAGAAACTTCAGCGTTAACATTAGAATTTTTACCTTTTTCTATCCTAGCAATATTAGCCTTCAACTCGTCCTTATTCCTTTTAAATGGAGGAATATAAAAATCTTTTTCTTTTGAGTTAGGCTCAACAACAAGTTTGGCACTAGTTAATTTTTCAACTTCAATTTTAAATTCAACTAGTTACTCTTCCAAACTCTTAATTTTGTCCACCTGAGATGAAATTTGATTTTTAAAATTCTCATTCAAATTATTGGCTTCATCCAATTTTGCAATCAAATCATCTTTTTCAAGTTTGACCTTTTTAATTTAGCTTTTAATTTTGTAGAACATTCAAGAGATTTCATACAAAAATTATAAAGCTTGCAATAGTCATCTGGAATATCATCAATATCATTCAACATAAGATCATGCAAATCAAAACAATCAAGAGTTTCCATGACAATAGGGGTCAATGGATCACACAGTAATGATTAAAACCTAATTAGAGTGTGCCTACTCTGATACCACTTAATAGGCCAAAAACGTATTAACCCCTCGTGATGAATTAATTGATTAATTAGCCAAGTTTATTTAATTAATCAAATTAATATGCAAATGTGTGGTAGCGCAAACAAATCACCAATAAAACTAAGTATGCAGCAGAAATTAAATTGACACAATGATTTGTTTACGAATGGGAAAAACTTACATGACAAAAACCCTATTGAGCGATTTTAAGGTCACCACTCTCGAGAATCCACTATTATCACAACAAGTAGTTACAAGTACCTTATACCAACTTACAGTTGAATCCTTACCCCAATACCTAATTGGACTTGTTCTGTAGTGACAATCTCTCCTTGTAATGCACGGCTCCCAGTACTTGACTAACCAATTGCGCGGATCCCAATACGCAACTTCAATCACCAACTAAAGAGAGTTGTTGATTGCAAAGTTCTTCAATTCATTCATATGATGAAGATCTAGAAGATACTTGGTTACAAAACCTTACAGTACACAAACACAGCAACTTCTTCACAAGAATGATGAACTAGGGCAAATTTTGTCTTTGGTCACAATTTGCTTGAACAAATTTTGCTCAACACTTGTACTACTTGTTCCACCTTTGACAGCCCTTAAAATAATCATTTTATATGTCTAGGGTTGTGAGAAATGAAAGCCCAAACATACAATCATAGATTGAATGAAAAACTATAGAGAAAATATGAATTTCATAAACCTTGACAGATAGCTATCTATCAAGCTGCTATCGAGCCACGGGGTTGGAACAGCTCTTCAAGCTCAATAGATGCTAGCTATCGAGCTTTAATGACAGGCACTTTTCAGACTTGAATCTTGGACAGACTTGTATGGGTTCAACACTTGATCTTGAAACAAAGTTTCTTGAAGTATTAAACACATCCTGAATCTACCCAAATACAAGTAAAGTGCGTTTTGTCAAAAGATTAGCCAATTACATAAAGTAGTGACATATGTTTCAACAAGTGAATAACATATGTCCTAACATATTCACCTATAAGCTACGGATGTATACTAAGAACCTATTCGTGCGATGGGTCTCTAAAAACGACAACTAACTAAGTTCAAAAAACGGCAATTAAAACAGAGTAGAGAAACTTACGTAAAAAGAAGTTGATAGTGGATCGGCGGTTAAGATGACGGACGCAGACAAATACGAGAACAACGACGAAGTGAATTGAAATCACAATGAGCAAGAGATGAAAATAAAATAAAAAGAGAAAACTAAGGAAGAAAAACTATTTATAAGGCAAAGGAGCACAATATACGAAGCAACGCTTCTGATTAGAAATGAGGCCAATCAATGAGTGCCACGTGTCACCCAGCATTCATTACAAAAAACTACCTACCCCCATTAATGACACACTTCTCAATAAAGCAATTAATATCCACGAAAACCCTCTTCACTTTGAGACCCGTCGAGCATAGCCAATAGGCCCACGAACTAGGGGGCAGCTGATAAATGTATTTTTAGAATAAAAAAAGGATTCTTAACTATAGAGCCCGTCAGCAAAGAGTGTCATATCAATGATAAAACTGACGACCCCAACCCCCGAAGGAGCCATCGGTCTCAACAAGGCCCATTTGGAACCTTGTGCCTTACACCAACAAAAGCTGATGGCTAAGCGGACGAACCCCTATTAAGCTGACAAATACATTCCAATACTAAGCGGATGGATCACACCGACAGACAGATAGGCACACCGATGGATCCCACGTGGCCTTGCGTGGTCTCCACGCATGTTCCTATATGGGAATATCTTGCACATCACGCACAGAGACCCTACCACACGACTTTCACCTTCCCAGTATAGAGGGTATCCCCAAGATCTTAGTGGCATTAATTCCACCTCCTCTCTATAAGGAAAACCCTTGTATTCTCGGGATCTAGGTCTCCTCCACATTGCTATATAAACAACAAGCCTCCTCTTTTCCAAGGTAAGTAGAAAATCCCTAGCTTTCTCACTATAGAATTCCTAGAGATTTCTCATTTATTGACTTAATCTTCGAAGGATCTTTGGCCGGCATCCCACTGGAGCTCTCTGTTTGGTTCTTGGATCCTTGTTCTTCAAGTACCCATTGGAGCGTTCAAGGACAATTAGCTCACTGATGATTTTTGTGCATCATCAATAAATAACCCATAAACACACTGATCTCAACCCACAAACCCAATGCCACCATAAACAATCCATAAACCCACCAATCTCAACCCATAAACCCACTGAGAAACGAATTTGTAATTTGGGATGAGAAAGGCAAAGAAGAAAGAAGAAGAAAAAATTCTAGGATGTGAAAGGTGAAGAGGAAAGAAAATAAAAATAAAAAAGAAAGAAGAATCTTGAACCCAGTTGCTTGTGGGTGTTAACAAAGAAGAAAGAAAGAAGAAAGAAAAAAAAGAAAGAAAAGGTGGAGAAGAAAGAAAGAGAAAGAAAAAGAAAAGAAAAGGTGGAGTGGAGAAGAATGACTAGTGAGAGTAAAGCATGGATTCTAACTTGATATAAACTAGTGGGTCCCAGCACTTTTATTTTTTACAAGTTTGTTATTGAACTCAGTTTTCATAACTTGAAAACATCTCAAATGTATTTTCAATTTTCACAACTCTTAACTTATTTTTTTGAGTTTTGAGTGATGGGAGCATGGTTAAAAAATCTTGCCAAACAAACATTCATTCGTGGGTCTCACATATTTTAGGTTATGGGTAATAAAAACTGAGTTATATAACTTAGTTTTCACTCAATCTAAACACCCTCTTATATTTTTCATGAAAATGAATGGTAGTACTAATATGACAATGAAATCAAACATTAAAGGTTAAATAAATTTTTTGAAAAGTAGAGGTACAAATCTAAAACAACTCAATATTTTTATAACTAAAGTGTACTTTATTCGATCATAAAATTGTTTTATTTCTTTCTAGCTTTGAATTGCCTCCGATAACTAGGCAATTTTGGCGAATTATTTTTAGCCAGAAAGTCCTTCTATTGAAATATTTAGGGCGGTAGGTTGGTGGCTCTATTAGTTTTTCTAAATTTGGCTGAGGTAACAGCAATCGATATACTCCAGTAGCTTTTTCTTGGTGGAACTCCTTTTTCTTTTTTCTTTTTTCTTTTTTTTTGAGGGGGTTTCTAGTTGGAACTCAATCTTATTACTTCTAACTAAATTCGGTTGAGGCGGCAGTGACTAATGTGTCATTTCCAAATAATAATAAAAATTATCAAATGGAGTGGAACTTGATTTAATTTTTAAGAGAAATGATTATTTCTTCATATTTTTTAAATAATTTCACAATTCTAATTTAGACCCACCACTAAAATTACTTATTTACCACAAAATTTTAAATTATTCCCCAGTAACAACTTTGCTACTTGGGATTTATTATGAAATTGTAAAAAAAGCTTTAAAAAAAGTGCACATATATATATATATATATATATATATCAGTAAAGTCAAGTGCTGACTATTTTTTTTTAGACTTTTTTTTTTGGATAAATTTTTAAGACTTTTTTTTTTAGAAAACAGTAATACTTATTAGAATACACAAATACAAAAGTAGTATACAGAGTTTTAAAGGGAAGTGTTACGTCCACAATATTTTTATAACAAATTATAGGTGGTTAGTTGTTATTGGTTTTAATTTGAATCTATCACTAAAATTATTTTTCTACCCCACCAATAACAACCTGTAACAACTAGCCACATAAGATGTGAAAATGTCGTGGACAGACTTATAATATATTACATAATCAAAGTACCAGAAATTTTTAAGACTTGATTCCTTAGAACATTTATCAATAAACCATTTTGAATTTTATCATAAAAACAAAATGAGAAATGATGTCTATAATATTTTCACAACAAATCTTAAGTGGTGGATTGTTATTGGTTATTATGAGTGGGTAAAAAGTAATTTAAATTGTAAATTCAAATTAGAATCAATAACAACTTACCACATATGATTTGTTGTGAAAATTAAAAAAAAAAAATTATATTGATATGTAACTGTAGGGTAAAAATTTGTTGGGCCAGGCACCAAGACTTTTATATGATGAGCCCTCCAAATTTCCCACAATAAATTTGTAGAGAATGGGCCAAACAACTGGGCTAATGGTGGATTTAGCAACGGTCCAGATGAACAAAAACTAATAACAAAGACAGATTGAGTCAAGTTCTTTGACGGGATGAACCCCTGTAGTCCGAAGAGTTTTTTTATTTAAATGCTAAGTCAATACAATTTTTTCCTCCCCCTCCTCTGCGAGACTTGCTTCCCTTATATAGACCCCCTTTTCCCATCTTCACCGCACACTTGTCCTCCATCCAGACACCCACTTGAGTACTAGTCACATCAGCCGTCTGCTTTAACCTGCAGTGAGTGGTGGTGGGTGAAGACGCACTGTTCAGGTGTCTTCTCCACATAAATGCGGCCAGGAAAGTTGCTGCAGTGCATTAAATGTGGCGGTGACAGCTTTATTGGCAAGACATTTTGTGATAGCTACGCAGTCAGACATGCTCGAAGTTCCGTCCTGGGAGGGAGACCTTCAGCACAGCTACCCGATCAAGTTCTGGGCTGCTCCCTCAAGTAGGATCTCTTCGGCCATATTGGGTTGTCTTCGGACGGAGTTTTTTTTATCAACGGGCTGTGCTTCCGCCAGGATGGCAGAGCATTGATACATTTAACCTCTTCGGACAGTGAGTCGTATTTGAACTGGGCCTCAGGCCCATCATGTGACGTCGGGCTTTCTCACCCACAATAGCCCCTCAAAATTTCACTTTTTACCTCGCATCCGAAGAGAAAAAGTGGGGTTTTGACCTTTTGACAAATGGAGGCACTGGATTTTTGATTCTGCACGTGTGCGCATGAGTTTGGGCGCCTTCTTTATAACCGCTGCTGTCGCGCTGTTTCCGAAGCATCATTAATTGCTCCAGGCGGCGTCTTGTCCCTGAGATCTAGCGGCTCATTTCAAATCAACGGTCGAGATTGTCCTCAAAATTTCGGGCGGGATAAGTCCCACTACTTTTCCTGCCACTATATAAAGTCCTGGAGGGGACTGTCTTCTCACTTTGCAAGCGTCAGACTTTCAGCGAACTCAAGCGTTCAGACTCTCAAAGCTCTACCTATCATCTGCTTCAATTCATTCCAGAATCCACTACGATCTTTCCGCAAGGCCAAGGAAAAACAACCTCCGATCCAAACCGACGTAAGTTCCTTTCTTCGAGATTTTCTGAAATCTACTCAGTTTGCCTCTTCGGCCATTGGTAGATTCTCTTCAGTCGCTGTTCCGCGTTTCCCTCTCTTTAAACTTTATTAATCAATGGGTAGATTTGAATACCTAGTGAACAGTCCCTCCCAGATAAAGAAATTTAGGGCGACGTATCGCATCCCTCGGGAAGTGGGTTTGAGGTATTGCTCCACGGAGGGGCTATTACTGGACCGCGAGGAGGGTGAGGTGATAATCCCCATTATCGCCTTCCTGGAGGGAGGGATGACCATTCCCATGGGTCCAATCACCAGAAATTACCTTATCGCCCATAGGCTTAGTCCTGACCAGTGCGCACCCAACACATTTAGAATTTTAGGTGCAGTTGATGAGCTAAACCGCCAGTTGGGCTTGGGACTGACTTGGCACGATGTGGTACACATGTACGAATGTCATAAACAAGAAGGGGCGGGATACTATCTAAAGTCCCGATCCGATGTCGTCAGACTCCTCTCTGGTCTCCCCAAGTCCAACAAAGGGATGAAGGACGATTACCTGATCGTCTCGGGCGCCTGGCATGATGGGATTCATTGCCCAACCCAGCTAGGAGCGCCAGGTGGGACATTCCCCCTTGAGCTTTTCTAATAGTTTAAACAAAAATTTTTTTTTAGCTGTTCGGACTTTCTTTTGCCATATTGCAATCCTGAGTTCTATTGCTATGTTTACAGATAGAAGGCACGTAGCTCCTCGGCTGAGTCTCACGAACACTGCGGCCTTAAACTACCTCCTTCGGTCAGAGATTTTCGTGAGTGAAGACGGTGAGCTTAGGTTTGTTCCCCTCATACTCAACTACACCCCGAAGACTGAAATCCAGCCGAGAGGCAACGCAATAACATTCGGGGATCGCCGAATAAATCGCATTGACGTGGCACGAAAGACCTTTTTAGCCTCCTTCGACCTTGCCCCAGTGCCCCATCCTAATCCGCAAGATATACCGCTGCTCGTCCAACCCGTCCGACAAGTTCCCCTTGAACCGGTAGTAGAGGAGGAAAAGGCTTCCTCTACCCCCTCGCTTGATCAGCAGATCGACCAGTTCAAGTTCGAAGAGGAAGACTCGGGGGAAGTCGAAATTTTGTCTGCCGGAGAGGCACTTGATAGGCATTCTGCTGCTCCGCTCTTAAATCTAGCCCTGCCAGACGATTCTGACGAAGACATGCAGAGCCTATCGTCCTTGTTGAAAAACCGGAAGTCAAAGGACGTGGCCAAAGGTACTGGCGTTGGCACCTCCCAGCCTAAGGTCAACCTTCCACCACCACCCCCTCCTCCAGCCCCAAAGGATCTTGGGCTAAAAGCGTTACCCGATCTGAAGAAGAAAAGGGTGGTAACAGAGGTAACTGATGTTGAGGAGGGGGAGGTGGTCCCTCCGAAGGGCCCCAAACAACAGAAGACGTCCCATGATACTAGGGGCAAACGGGCGTCTTCTGTGGAGAGCCGAGAAGATGACCAGGTCGCAGACGTGCGGCGGAGGACTCGGGCGTGGTCTCCAAAGCTCACATTGGATGGCGCCTCCATCCCACACGATGCGTCCCTGCGAAACTATGCAGGGGGGAAAGCAGGGCGCATAGCGGATGCGCTGGAGAAGCCTCTCCTCCTTCCGAAGGACATGGAGTCCTATCGGCGCTTCTCCGAACAGGAGCTTTTCTTGTCCCTAAAAAGGGATTTAGGCATGGTGAGATAAGTGACTCTTTCGTAGCCTTTATGCGCTTTCGCTACTTAACGCAAAACTCTTTGGTTGCCATGCAGATCGCTCAGCAAATCTTTGTGGCGGAAGAATGGAACAAGGAAAAGGAGATTAAAGTGCAGGCTGAGGCCCGATTAAGGGAGGAGGTGGAGAAGGCCTTGGGCAAGGCGAAGGACGACTACGCCCGCATCTCTGAGGAGCTGAAGGAGAAGGTGAAGGCAAGGAGAAGCGCTGAGGCAGGCCTGAAGAATGCCGAGAAGCAGGCCGAGGATCAGCGGCAGAAACTATACGTCACCGAGACCAATCTGGAAACAGAGAGGGCGATGGTGAACGAGCTGCGGGCCGAGCTAGCCAAAGCCAGGGATGCTGCTAAGTTGGCCAAGGAGGACGCTCAATTGGCCAAGGAAGCGGTTGAGGCCGAGAAACAGGCTACCTACATGCTGGGGGTGCAAGAGACCCAAACTAGGCTGGCCGAGGAGTTAGCCAAAGTGTGCAGAGACTACTGCGCAATTACATGGGGCAAATGCCTTGATGCGGCTGGAGTCCCCGCGGAGTCTGCCCTAAGGCAATCCGAGAGCATCTATTTCCACCCTGACATAAGTGACCTGCCAGATGCCTCGGAAGCTCCCTCGGCCGGTCAGGATCTCTCCGTACAGACTGAGGCAAACCCAGCCCCCCTTCAGATTGGAGATGCGGGTAGTCTACCAACAACGGATCCGATGCCTCAAGACAAGGCTTAGGATGTTAGGGCTGTGTAATAGTTAGGACCCTGTATCGCCTATTTTGTAATGAAACTGCCCTTGCAATGAAATAGTTTGCTTTTGTTCTTTGTTGCTTCTTTTCTTTTTTAGAATATGTTTGTCTTTATGGTTAACAATGATAATTATGTTTGACGTAACGTTTACCTAAGTCTACATACTCCGTCAACCAATTAATTATGTGGGCGGTTGTCAGCTAAACGCTAGTGAGAATTGTTCGAAGAATATATTAATCAACCCAAAACATTCGGTCCGAGGACTATAGGCATGATTAAAATAAACCCGAAACATCTGGTCCGAGGACTACAGGCATGATTGAACTAAAGTTGAAAACACTTGAGAAACGGCGTTTAACTAACCCAAATCATCTGGTCCGAGGACTACAGGCATGAGTGGATTTAAGTTTAAACACTTAAGAGAAACGTAAAGGAGTGTTAACTAACCCAAATCATCTGGTCCGAGGACTACAGGCATGATTGGATTAAAGTTTAAACACTTAAGAGAAACGTAAAGGAGTGTTAACTAACCCAAATCATCTGGTCCGAGGACTACAGGCATGATTGGATTTAAGTTTAAACACTTGAGAGAAACGTAAAGGAGTGTTAACTAACCCAAATCATCTGGTCCGAGGACTACAGGCATGAGTGGATTTAAGTTTAAACACTTGAGAGAAACGTAAAGGAGCGTTAACTAACCCAAATCATCTGGTCCGAGGACTACAGGCATGAGTGGATTTAAGTTTAAACACGAGAAACTTAAGGGAGTGTTAACTAACCCACATCATCTGGTCCGAGGACTACAGGCATGAGTGGATTTAAGTTTAAACACTTGAGAGAAACGTAAAGGAGTGTTAACTAACCCAAATCATCTGGTCCGAGGACTACAGGCATGATTGGATTTAAGTTTAAACACTTGAGAGAAACGTAAAGGAGTGTTAACTAACCCAAATCATCTGGTCCGAGGACTACAGGCATGATTGGATTTAAGTTTAAACACTTAAGAGAAACGTAAAGGAGTGTTAACTAACCCAAATCATCTGGTCCGAGGACTACAGGCATGATTGGATTTAAGTTTAAACACTTGAGAGAAACGTAAATGAGTGTTAACTAACCCAAATCATCTGGTCCGAGGACTACAGGCATGATTGGATTTAAGTTTAAACACTTGAGAGAAACGTAAAGGAGTGTTAACTAACCCAAATCATCTGGTCCGAGGACTACAGGCATGATTGGATTTAAGTTTAAACACTTGAGAGAAACTTAAGGGAGTGTTAACTAACCCACATCATCTGGTCCGAGGACTACAGGCATGAGTGGATATAAGTTTAAATACTTGAGAGAAACGTAAAGGAGTGTTAACTAACCCAAATCATCTGGTCCGAGGACTACAGGCATGATTGGATTTAAGTTTAAACACTTAAGAGAAACGTAAAGGAGTGTTAACTAACCAAAATCATCTGGTCCGAGGACTACAGGCATGATTGGATTTAAGTTTAAACACTTGAGAGAAACTTAAGGGAGTGTTAACTAACCCACATCATCTGGTCCGAGGACTACAGGCATGAGTGGATTTAAGTTTAAACACTTGAGAGAAACGTAAAGGAGTGTTAACTAACCCAAATCATCTAGTCCGAGGACTACAGGCATGATTGGATTTAAGTTTAAACACTTGAGAGAAACGTAAAGGAGTGTTAACTAACCCAAATCATCTGGTCCGAGGACTACAGGCATGATTGGATTTAAGTTTAAACACTAGAGAGAACTACCCTGACAGAAATGCAATCATGGCTGAGTGAAGAATTCATTTAATAGTAGTATCTTTTGAGGTTATTTACATTCCACGGCCTGGGCACTACATTATTGTCCAGGTCCTCTAGAAAGTATGCCCCAATGCCGGCCTTTGCGGTGATGCGATATGGACCTTCCCAGTTCGGCCCCAGTTTTCCCCATGCTGGATTCTTTGCGTTGCCTACCACCTTCCTCAGGACCAGATCACCAGGCTCAAGGGGTCTCAACCTCACGTTGGCGTCATGGCCCTGTTTGAGTTTCTGCTGGTAATGCGCCAATCGGACCATTGCGTTTTCCCTTCGTTCCTCAATCAGATCCAAACTCTTCTCCAGATGTCCATCGTTGTCGGCTTGGTTGAAATAGCTAGTCTTGTAGGTAGGGAACCCGGTCTCGAGAGGTATAACAGCTTCAGCTCCATAGGTCATCGAAAAGGGGGTCTCCCCAGTGGACCTACGAGGCGTAGTCCTATATGCCCATAATACGTGGGGTAGTTCTTCTATCCATCTACCCTTCGCATCATCCAGCCTCTTTTTTAGCTCGTTAACAATGACTTTATTGACAGCTTCGGCTTGCCCATTTCCCTGGGGGTAGGCGGGAGTGGAGTATCTATTTGTGATTCCCAACTCATTGCAATAACTTCTAAAAGCTTTGCTATCGAACTGAAGCCCGTTGTCCGAGATGAGGGTATGTGGGACTCCAAATCTGGTGACGATATTTTTCCAAATGAACTTCTTCACATCTACGTCCCTGATATTTGCAAGAGGTTCGGCTTCTACCCACTTGGTGAAATAGTCCGTCCCGACCAGCAAGTACTTCCTGTTTCCCGCTGCCTTAGGGAATGGGCCTACGATGTCCAGACCCCATTGAGCAAAAGGCCACGGGCTGGATAGTGGATTGAGGTTACCACCTTGGATAGTGGATTGAGGTTACCACCTGGCTGGTGTATGTTCGGCGCAAACCGTTGGCATTGGTCGCACTTCTTTACATATTCGTGGGCCTCTCTCTGCATACACGGCCACCAATAACCCTGGGTGATGGCCCGGTGGGCCAAGGACCTACCTCCTGTATGGCTTCCGCATATCCCTTCATGCAATTCTTCCAGTAGTGACTCTGCCGCTTCAGGGCGCATGCACAGTAAGTACGGACCCGAATAGGAACGTTTATAAAGTTTCCGTTCCTCGGACAGCCAGAACCTTGTGGCCTTTCTTCGTATTTTGTCCGTTTCCTCTTTTCCTTCGGGCAACACATCATCCTTCAAGAACTTGATGATGGGATCCATCCAGCACGGGTCGGCTCTGACGCAGTGGACTTGGAGTGACTCTTTTCTTGTTTCCGTAGGCTCCTGCATATCCTCAATGAGGATAACCCTCGGCAATGCCTGTGCCGAAGAGGTGGCGAGGGTGGCCAATGAATCTGCGTGTGTATTGCCACTTCTGGGAATGTGCCGCAGGTTAAAATATTCAAACTCTGATTGCAAGGACTTAACTAGGCTCAAGTACCCCTGCATCCTCTCGTCCTTCGCCTCAAATTCTCCCTATACTTGGCCGACGATTAATCTCGAGTCCGAGAGTACTTCAAGCGACTTTCCCCCTAACCTTCGTACCATCCTCATCCCCATCAGTAGAGCCTCATATTCTGCCTCATTATTCGTTGCTGAGAAATTCAGTCTTAAAGCTTTTTCGATGGTAATTCTTTCTGGGGTTAACAGCACAAGCCCCACTCCAGAGCCCCTTTGGTTTGATGCGCCATCAACGTACACCTCCCAGGGCAAGGGGCTCCGTGAGGAGACCATGCCAACGGTCTTACTCTCAGGGGTCAGTGTTGGGGTTACTTCGTCTAAAGGGGGCTCTGTGAATTCCGCGACCAAGTCTGCAAGGACCTGGCCCTTCACCGACGTGCGGGGCATGTACTTAATATCAAAAGCCCCCAGCATCGTCCCCCACTTGGCGATTCTCCCTGTGTAGTCCGCACTTCGGAGTATTGTTCTAAGTGGGAGCTGGGTAAGGACTATGACGGTATGAGCTTGAAAATAGTGGGGCAGTTTCTTAGTACCCATCACAACAGCCAGAATGGCCTTCTCTAGGGGCAAATAACGAGTCTCAGCTTCCTGCAGCGATTTGCTCACATAATAGACGGGTTTTTGCACGCCACAGTCTGTTCGGATCAGCACCAAGCTAACAGCACTAGGAGCCACAGCAATGTAGGCGAACAGGATTTCATCTGGCTCGGGGCTGGACATGATGGGAGGTCTAGCCAAGTAGTCCTTAAGTTGCTGGAAAGCAACGGCACATTCCTCTGTCCACTTGAAATCCTTCCACTTATTGATTAACGAGAAAAAAGGCCTACACCTATCGGCTGATCTGGAAATGAATCTGTTAAGGGCAGCGGTCATCCCAGTCAGCTTCTGGATCTCCTTGGGGTTCCGAGGGGCTCGCAAGTCGTTGATGGCCTTTATCTGGTCGGGGTTAACTTCGATTCCCCTATGAGTGACCATATACCCCAGGAACTTGCCCGACCCCACGCCAAACGAACATTTGGAGGCATTCAAGCGTAGTCTGTGTCGCCTCAGAATCTCGAAGATGTCCCGAAGGTCCCCAATATGTTCCGTGATAACCTTGCTTTTAACCACCATGTCGTCGATATAAACCTCCATGCTTTTGCCCAGCTGTGGTTCAAACATCCTGGTCATCATTCTCTGATAGGTAGCTCCAGCATTCTTCAAGCCAAACGGCATTACCTTGTAGTGGTAATTTCCTATAGGGGTTACGAAAGCCGTTTTGCTCTGGTCGGCTAGTGCCAGTGGTATCTGATGATAGCCTTGAAAGGCGTCCAAGAAACTCATCCGAGGGTGCCCAACGGTAGCGTCAACTAGTTGATCTATCTTCGGCATGGGAAACGGATCCTTCGGACAAGCTCTATTGAGATCAGTGAAGTCCACGCACACCCGCCATTTCCCACTTTTCTTTTTTACCACCACTGTGTTGGCCAGCCATTCGGGGTAAAAAATTTCCTTAATAGCCCCTGCCTGCTTGAGCTTCGTTACCTCCTCCCTGACTGCATCTGCGTGTTCCTTCGATGGTCGCCGGAGCGGTTGTTTCTTGGGGATGATGGTGGGATCTACGTTTAGATGGTGGCAAATGAAATCTGGGCTTACCCCCGGGGCCTCCGCAGGATCCCATGCAAATACATCAATGTTTCCCCTGAGGAACTCTATCAACTCCCCCTTCTCCTGAGGAGGCAGCATAGATCCGACCTGAAAGAACTTCTCTGGATTATTATCAACAACTATTCTTGTCAAGCTTTCGCACTCTGCTTCTCCGGCCGAGGTTCCGGTTTCTGTCGCCGAAGACTTTAATTGCTATAAACTTTCCTTGTCACCATTTGAGGGCTCGGCATGCCGTTCGTGCTGGATGGTTGCCACTAGACATTGCCTGGACATAGCCTGATCCCCTCGAATTTCTTCAACTACCCCCTCAGAGGGGTACTTAACCTTCTGGTGTAGGGTGGAAGACACAGCCCCAAGGGTATAAAGCCAAGGTCTGCCTACAATAGCGGTGTAGGGTGAGTAGGCATCCACCACTATGAAATCTACCTCCACAATCTCAGCACCAGTTTGCACAGGCAGTCTAATCTGCCCCTTCGGCACGATCACGTTTCCATCGAAACTGACTAAAGGTGAACTGTATGGAGTCAAGTCTTCGGGGGACAAGTTCAGCCCCCTATATAGATCTGGATACATTATTTCTGCAGCGCTGCCCTCATCCACCATCACCCTTTTGACGTCGTATCCTCCTATTCTCAGGGTGACTACCAGTGCATCATCATGCGGCTGTACAGTTCCTATTTTGTCTTCCTCCGAAAAACCCAAGACCGGGACGTCTGTCCTAGACCTCTTCGGCTCTCTGTTAACCTTATTCGAGGGTATCCGAGCAACTGACAATATCCTGGATGGGCAAGACCCTGTCCTTCCTGGTGCGGCAAAAATGACATTGATCGTTCCCAAAGGAGGTTTTACGAAATCACCCCTTCTGGGCCCCGTGCTGGTTTGATTTCCTTGACCATATGAGGGGTGTAGGAGGTGCTTCAACCTGCCCTCACCAACCAGCTGGTCCAAATGATCCCACAAGCTCCTGCAGTCCTCAGTGGTGTGGCCGTGGTCCAGGTGATAATGACAGTAAAAATTGTGGTTGCGCCTTTCAGGGTTTCCCACCATCTTGTTCGGCCTTTTGAAGAATGGTTCGTTTTTTATCTTATCCAGGACTTGGTGCACTGGTTCGCGAAAAACTGCGTTGACCATCTGAAAGTTCGCTGTGCTTTGCCCAGCCCAGTCCTTCCTCGGCCTATTGTGATTCTGCCTGTCCGACCTGAAATCCCTCCCCTCCTGAGGGATAACCTTCTCCTTTCCCTTACTCTGCTGCTGATCCTCCTCAACTCTTTTGTACTTGTCAATCCTGTCCATCAACTGGCGTATGCTGGTGGCAGGCTTGCGCGTCAAAGACGTTCTCAAGGGATGTTCAGTGGGGAGGCCTAGTTTAAAAGAGCTAACAGCCATCGATTCACAGTCTTCCTCTACCTCATTGTATGTTTCCCAGAATCTATCTGAATATGACTTCAGTGTCTCGTTCCCTTTCATGCTGACAGACAACAGCAAGGCCACGGACTGGGGCACCCTTCGGCAAGTGACGAAACGAGACCCAAAGGCCTGGGTTAGCTTTTGGAAAGAGCTAATAGTGTTTGCCTTCAGACTATCGAACCATCTCATGGCTATTGGTCCCAAACTGGATGGAAAAACTTTGCACATCAGGGCTTCGTCCCTGGAGTGAACTGCCATTCGCTGGTTGAAATGACTCACGTGTTCCACTGGGTCGGTTCTGCCATTGTAGATGGTGAATGTGGGTTGGTGGAAACGTCAGGGAAGTCTGGCACCCTCGATATTTCGTGTAAAAGGAGACCGGGAGATCTGATCTAGAGCTTTGCTCATAGCATCGTTCCCCGCGCCCCTCAGTGAGGGATCCTGAAAGCCCCTCCCATCATGACGCAGTTCTTCATAGGTAAAGGATTCGTTGACCGGTGTCCGATGCTTCTGTTTGTAGCCAGCATCTCGTTCGTCCTCAAGATCTTCATCAGAATACGAGGGGCTACGCTTCCTCTTTGCATGGCGCAACTCCCTTTTGAGCCTGTCTATTTCTCTTTGCATGCCTTCGTTCTTCTCTGCATGAGACATGTGGCTCTCCCCATGTGACTGGTTTTGGTCGTTACGTGCGGTGTGCACACTTTCCTCACGATTCTGCCTTCGCTCCAGACGAAGAAAGGGATCGGTGTTCTTAGACGACCTGGATTCAGCTGGTCGTTGCCTTGGTTCGGCCATCTTCTGAGGTGTTGCTTCCACCTTTGCTCCAGCTGTCCCCACAGACGGCGCCAATTGTAGGGTAAAAATTTGTTGGGCCAGGCACCAAGACTTTTATATGATGAGCCCTCCAAATTTCCCACAATAAATTTGTAGAGAATGGGCCAAACAACTGGGCTAATGGTGGATTTAGCAACGGTCCAGATGAACAAAAACTAATAACAAAGACAGATTGAGTCAAGTTCTTTGACGGGATGAACCCCTGTAGTCCGAAGAGTTTTTTTATTTAAATGCTAAGTCAATACAATTTTTTCCTCCCCCTCCTCTGCGAGACTTGCTTCCCTTATATAGACCCCCTTTTCCCATCTTCACCGCACACTTGTCCTCCATCCAGACACCCACTTGAGTACTAGTCACATCAGCCGTCTGCTTTAACCTGCAGTGAGTGGTGGTGGGTGAAGACGCACTGTTCAGGTGTCTTCTCCACATAAATGCGGCCAGGAAAGTTGCTGCAGTGCATTAAATGTGGCGGTGACAGCTTTATTGGCAAGACATTTTGTGATAGCTACGCAGTCAGACATGCTCGAAGTTCCGTCCTGGGAGGGAGACCTTCAGCACAGCTACCCGATCAAGTTCTGGGCTGCTCCCTCAAGTAGGATCTCTTCGGCCATATTGGGTTGTCTTCGGACGGAGTTTTTTTTATCAACGGGCTGTGCTTCCGCCAGGATGGCAGAGCATTGATACATTTAACCTCTTCGGACAGTGAGTCGTATTTGAACTGGGCCTCAGGCCCATCATGTGACGTCGGGCTTTCTCACCCACAGTAACAAAGGTAAAAATATTTTCTTTTTTATACTACTATTTAAGAGGCTTTTTTTGTTTGGACTGGATTTTTTTTGTTCCAAAATACCCACACATCCTTAGGTTTAAATAGAGACAAAACTAAAGGATAATTTGGTAAAACTGTCATTTAACTCCTACAAAAATATTGCCTACAAAATAAGATCACTCTCAGGTTTTTTTTTGAAAGGTCACTCTCAGGTATTTGAAATGCTCCAATTATCGATATTCCTTCCATCACTAAACTCACAAATCACGATTTCAAAAAAAAAAAAAAAAAAAAAAACTTTTTTTTTTTAAAAACCTTTATCAAGTCTTAACTGTTTTCACATTAAAAATAAAAAAAAATTGACCGTTTCTCTTCTTTTTCTTTTTCTTTTTTTATTTTAATTTGCAGTTTCTTACTCTAATCTCATGTTATTTATTTTTTTTCTAGAAAAAAAAAAAAAAAAAAAAGTTGCCCTTGGGCGAGCAGAGCTTCAGATTGGCGAGCTTCAATCGGCGAGCTCTGCTTCAGATCGGAATCGCCTTCTTATTCGTAACAGGAAAAGAAAGAGAGAGAGATAGTGACCAAAAAAAAAAGAGAGAGAAAGAGGCGCAGAGAAAGGGAACGGAAAAAAGAAAAAAGGAAAAAAAAAATCCCAAAGCCACCATGAAGATGCTAGAGAAGAAAAAAAGAAGAAAAAGGGAGTGACAAGAGCAAGGAGCAGGCGGAGGAAGAAAGAAAAAAAAATAGGAGAGAGAAGAAAGAAACGTAACAAAGAAGAGAGAGAAACGAATAAAATAATATATATATTTTTAATAATCTGTCCGTACCGTTTCAAGATTAAACGGTACTGTCTACCTGGATCAAAATTTATAAGATTTGGCACACTTCATGAGTCGGGTTTATTTTTTTATTTTTTTATATTAAGTGCACTAAATGTCAAATATTTAGTATTTGGTACACTTAATAGTGATACTCTTACAATATATTTAAAATTAGCCTTTGAGGATGCTGTGAGACTCTTATATTTTTGCAAATAAATTTTAATAATTTACCTTCATTCTAATTTTAGATTACTATATTTTTTTATCTATAAAAGAAAATTTAAGGATATTATGAGTATTATATATTTTTGGGTAAAATAATTTTTTTATCAGACTCTAAACTTTTTTTTTGTAATTAAAAAATATAGTAATTTTAAATTAGAATGATCGTAAATTATTAACATTAAATAAATAAATAAATAAAAAGCCAGACTTTCCAAATATCTTTTGCTACAGTTACAAAGAAACAAAAACCAACTCGGCTCGCCTCTCTCATTCTCACTCTTGGTCTCTCTCTCTCTCACTCTCTCTTATTCTTATCACCCTCAATCTCTTGCTCGCTGACACGGCAGGTACGGACTCGTTGTTCTGAAACCGTAACGTACATATATGATTAATTTGTTTTAATCTGGTGAATTTAGGTTCTTCGTATTTAGATTCAACTAAATGAGACAAAATAAGATTTGATAGATATAGATTTACCTATTGTGTCTGTAATTTAATTCATCTGAATAGAGGTTTTCGTATATTTTTATCTATTTTGCCTGGATTCGAAGCTTCTAGGGCACCCTTTGGAGCTTCCATAATGTTAATTTCGTTACACTTCGAATTTGGGTTTTGTGTGTTACTGTTATGTAGTTGATTTGAATGCTCTGCTACTCTTTTTTTTTTTTTTTTTTTGGGTAGTGCGTTAGATTATTGTTTTTTTTTTTCAATCTAACTTTGAGTTACTTTGATTCAGAAAATGGGGAAAAAAAAGGGTTTCTTTATTTGATTAGTTGGATAGTGTTTTTGTGTTATGCACTTGATTTAATTAAATGCTATGAAATTGAACTATGAGATATTCTCACTCAAGATATTTATAACGGTTGGTTTGTCTATTTTGGGTTTTCTTTTTTGTTGGATTAGGTTGGCATTTGGCTATGCAATTTTTAGAAAATTGTGTTTTTGAAATTTAAACCAAGCAAAAAGCTTGTTTTCGATTTGCAGCTTATTGGGTAGTTTTTCAAAAATGCTTTTTTTTTTTTTTTTTTTAAGAAAAACTGCATTTTGGCTCCACAACTTTTCACACCAATACTACTTTCCACAAATTTTATAAAATGGGTGTTACTTATTTAAAAAACATGTTTTCAAAATCCACATTTTGTTTTTTTTTCTTCCTAAAAAATGCACACTTTCAAATAGCTAACCCAAACCAAATGGACACTAGGTGTTAATGTGTAGTTAATTGTGTTCTACTTTCAGGGTCAAATTTATACCATGAAGAGGACTATCCCATGGAGTGATGAGGAGGATGATTCATCGGATGATGAATCATTGTCTTCACATTCAGACTCTGGAGCTGAAGATGGGGTTGACAAGAAAAAGGCAAAGGATCCATCAAAACATTCCAAAGAAAAAAATTCAAAAGGTATTGCTGGATTAGTTCTCTATCCATGTTTAGCTAGAATTGAATTTGTGTGTCTAGATATCTGTCAAACAAAGTTATTGCTTCATATTTTGATTTGTCTTCTTTACTCAAGCAAATGACAATGGATTGGGGCTCATGGTGAACCTTAATGTTAGGGGTTTATAGATTCTATCTACTCGTTACGTTCTTTTAGAAACTAGTGAAGTGGTTTTCTTAATCAAATAGTGGAACAAAATAATGTCCACAAGAAATTTACAACACAGAAGAAGCTGAATCATTTTGCTGAATTTGAATAAATAGGTAACATAAAAGGAAGGAGAAGGAAGTCTATGATATTGCAGGGTTGGTTACTAAGATAACAGATAGTAATACTAATATAAAAATTGGCTGCATGAGAAAACCTGAAAAATGTTTTTTTTCTTGTCCCATCATATTTCCTATAGCTTTTTTTACCTACGCTGATAATTTTGTAAGTAATTGTTTGGCAATGGTCTCCATCTCATTAAGTATATAATTATATATAAAATAATAAAAATAAAAATTGATCATTTACCTTGTTATGAGTTTAAGCTAGGGGCAGAACAGTAATATATTAGAAAAGCTTGTAGGAAATAACTTTTTCTGAATGTAGATATTGTTGACAATTTAAAAATGGAACATGTAAAGAATAGAATCTCTGTATTAATATCAAGATGAATGTTTGCACGTCATTTAGATGTCCTGCTTGTACTAAACTACCATAATGCTGGATCAACCGAGTCTTGTTTAGCTTTGCTTGCAGAAATGCTCCAGAAAATTCCTCTTTTCAAGTTGTTTAAAATAAAGGTGTAACATTTTTGTCTCTGCATGCATACAGCTAAATCTAGAAAGCAAAAAACTGGAGTTTTGGACTTTGAAGAATTGAAGCGACGTGGTTATAAAGGTGGACCATCAATCTTGAGCGTGCCTCCACCAAAAGAAGATGACAAGCAGGACTGGTCATGGTCTACCGGTAAGGAAAGTCGTGAAACTAAGGAGACTGAAGAGTCTTATGAAGAACGACAGAAAACAAGAGCTGCATTAGCCTCTGGAGAGCAGCTGGTGAGTGTGGAAACTCGGAAAGACAGGAAGAACCTTTCTTTCTCTCAAAAGGAAAAGAGGAAAAGAGAGCTTGGTCAAGCTAGTAGGGGAAAGAATTATGTGGAAGAAGAGAAGAGGTTGTTGAGGGAGAATGGCATCTATTCTGGTTTTGATGCTTGAACTGTGATGCTTGTAGCCATTGAGTTTCATTATGTATAATACGCGGAAACTAATATTATTAGTCTCGTTCTTGAATTAAAAAGATTGGGATGTGAGTAGTTAGCAATTCTCAGAAATATATCATTTTTGGCGCATCCTGTCTTGATATGTACACTGTTTTTGGGCGACCAGCTTACATACAGACATGCAGTTCCCTTTTTGGGCTTGTCATTGCAACCTAAGCTCTGCAGTTCTTTCTTTCTAGAAAAGTAATTAATGTGCCCTTGAAACTTGAACGAGGGCAAAAGCACAACATCTACAGAATGACGAATGAAAGTCTCCAGATGGCTCATATCATTAGTACTTGGTGTTTGTTTCATACCATTAGGAACTGAAGCATAAGGCCATTCTGTACTGTGAAAGAAATACTCATTTCACTAGGAGAATTATGTCTGGACTCAAATGGTAATTGATCATTGAATGACGAAGGTAAACTTCCCTCTGAATCTACAGTCAGCCTCTTACACAAAGCCATTTAAAACTCTTTCTAAGGTGTAAGTCTTATTTTCTTTTTCACGGCACACTTTCGGTGCAGTGATTATTCTACAAGTATAAGTATTTGTGGAGTTTGGGAGGCAAGAGCTGGGGTTCAAGTTTTCATGATGGAACTTTGCACACGTATACATTTAAATTAGGTTAGAGTAGGATTTCTATCTTCTATTAAAAAAAAAAAAAAAAGTCTTATTAACTTTTTAGCAATTATTAGCTACATTTTTTTTCTAGAATAAAATAGTGTAACTGCAAAACTACACAGTTATGTAAGGAGCCCATATTGATACAACAAATAATCAATTTATTTCAGATATATCATAAATCTGCATTTGAAGTTCTCCCTTCCCCATACACCCCATTTCACATGTGTAAGACCCACATCCAGGAGCCCATGTGCGTAGGAAAGGTTTTGTATGCATTCATTAAAGGTGGTAGCCCCTTCTCTCTCTTTCCTTTTTTTATTTTATTTTATTTTTTTTCTCCTCTTTTCAAATCCCAGTTCATAACATTTACATTCATTTTGATGGAAATACCTTTGCTAATGCAAAAGTGAGGGAAATAGACCTACAAGGCTGCCAGCTATGGCTACAATGATCTTGATTTGCTTGAAAATTTGTATCGTGTCACATCTCATCAGATTATTTTTTGTGGACTAGTTGTAGTGCGTTAAAGATGCCAATACCAGGAGTCTAGCTCATGTAAACAAGAAGAATACATACATGTGAGTATATATGTTGACGTGTATATATATCTTTGATTCAAATACACTGGGATCTTGTTTCTTGTCTCCATTTAAACTGCTATCCCTGTCTAAATTTATATTAAAAAAACGGATACCTGTTTGCTATTTCTATAATTACGGTTGATAATCATATTGTTATAACTTTTTTTTCAATACCAAGATAAAAGAGAGTTCGAGAACATTACCAGAAGCGTCACAAAATTGCGGGATTAACCCAGCTTTGGTGTACAGGCATATTCGAAGCTAATAAGGCTTTATCTATTATGTCAGACATGGAACAGTTTTAATTGTGAGGCCTAACCCATGTTGTTGTAGGTAGTGTAGATCAGCTAGCATTGTTTGCTCTTGTCATTGAGGTTTCCTTCTGTTAAACCAGACCTGTTCCATGTTCCTGCTATCAGTTAGACCTATGATATTCTGAAAACCAAGTTCTTTAGCCTTCATAAAGCCTCCACCAGCGCTTCCTGACTTGCCAAAAATGATGTTCTAGACCCACAACTGTAGCACTGGCATCCTTCAAAGATAGTTGTCCCTGAAGTATCCTTAAAGATCATAAAATTCTCCTCAAAATTGACTGTTATTGAACAGAAGTTATGCCTGAATTGAACGAGTTATTGTGACAATTATCTCTTGGAATCTTTCATGAAAATGTGTATTTTTGCCTTGATTTGATTTGGATACATGCTAGAGATTACTTGATTTTTCATATAACACGTGTCATTCCTTGGAAATTCATTTAGTCTTCTATTTTATTGTGCGTGTACAAATTAATTAGGTCCCCATTCATGTTGTGCTAATCTTCAATTAATTGTTACATGAATATACATTATGGTTCTTGTCATATGGAGGGCCAAGATCATGCCATATGGCAGCCTATGATGTGGCCAAGGGCTCAAAGTTCTAGTATGTTCAAAGATATTTTCATGCAAACTTGCTTTCCCAAGTTTTGGCTCTTTATGCCAATACACTATCCTTACTCACCAAGTTTGATTCTCTCTCTGCCAGCACACTCTCCCCACACATTCTTTGGCGTGCTGTTATTGAGTACTCCATAAGTATACCCCCTCCCTCTCATAGACTCCCTCCCTCTCACGCTTAATGTTATTTCAAACTTTATATCTCTAACATTAGTGCATCACGCAATTCTATATAACTCATGTTTTATTCTTATTAATTTGTAACTATTATCAATTTTAAAATTTTGATAAAGTTCACTATTTTTAATAGAGTTATAACTATGAAATTTTTGAAACTCTTCCGCATCTGTTAGTTATTTATTTTGGGGAAAAAATCGATTTGAGGATAGTCTATATAATGTTAATTTCATTGATCACAAAAGCAATCATTTTCCTTTACTAGTGGTTTGAGTAATATTTAAAAGAGACAGATGGCCCAACTTGTCCAACATGCCTAGAGAGAGATAGAGAGAGTAAAAGAAGATGGAGAAGAAAGATGATGGTTTTACTTAACACAAACCAATGGAGTGAAAGAAACTCCCGTTATAAAGTAAAGTTATTATGTATCAGATATATATATCGTCATTCTCAATAGATTTTACAATCATGTAAACTACCATTAGTCATGTCTTTTACTATGTTTATGATTACGAAAAGTTCTATTCATAAATTGTTTGACAACAGGGTCGTATCTAGACTTAGTGTCAATTTATTAAAGTTGAGATGCTAAAAACAAATTAAAGATGATATAATAAGTGCTTACAATCAATGGACCAATATATCATCATCATTTACTTTAAAGATAATAATTAGAGTCCAATTCAAATGCAATTTTTTAGTTAACTTTATAGTAATGCATGTTTGCTTTTTGTTTTTAGAGAAAAATGGAAAATGGAAACAATCAACCATGTTAAATTTTCTATTTATCAGTAAAATTCATTAGCAGCAACAGAAAAAGCTTCATATCAATCACAGCTTCAACTTCTCTTTTTTCTCTTCTAACAAGTAACCATCACATCTCTAATTCTTTTATCTTCTCATAGAAAGAAACAGAAAGAAAATGACAAAATGATTACTTTCCTTCTTTGATTTTCATTTGGTATAAATATCTCCCTGACATTATTTCTTTCCTCTTCACCGTAAAGAGTTACAAGTTAACTGGACACCAGAAAAAAGTTCGTGCTTCTGGAACTTGGACTGGGTGAGTTCATCCTGCAAAAACACAAAATATAGTTAATTACACTGCTCAGTTTGAGTTCTTTCTAAAGCTTTTTGGATAGAAAAAAGTACGCTACAAAAACCAACGGCTTGTATAGAAAGTACATAACATAACATTGCACTATATATATATATTTTTTTTTTATTTAAGATAATATAAAAATAAATAAAAAAAAGCCGGGTCGACTATTTCTGTTGACTTATAAAAAGCATTATGCAGTAGCAATTAACTTAACTTATCAACAAGACTATATATACTGGTTACATTCAGGGAGCCATTGAGCTCGTCAAATAGGACTTTGCTATGAAAGGAATTGTGAGCCAAATGAACATGTGGAGTCGGTAGACATTTGACAAAATCACAAATTTTGGTACCTGTTGTGACAAGGATGGGTGTGGGACAATTAGACAAAAGGTATGTTCCTTGCTAGGTGATTATTATCAATGCAACAAAACTGACCTCTAATTTTTGTAAACATAATGTAAGATTGATCTAAAGAACCAAATAAGGTAAGCAATTACCTGACTGATTGATGAGACGTAATTGAGTTCGAAAATCTGAGAAATGTATTTTGATCATTAGATTCTGTATATGGAGGCAATCCTGTTTATAGATTCTATGCAAAATCACAATAACGTACAAGCAACATATGGGATTGTTAGAATCATTTTCTTGTTTTGGTAAACTAAACCACCTGAAATAGCTTCTAGTCCTGCTTCAATTGTTGCAAGTTGATAATGCTCAAACATGAAGCATAAAGGTATCCATCCCTCAAAAGAAATTGATGTATGACTTGTAAAGTTAACGATTGAGCTTGTTCTCTATAACTTTCAACAGTAAAATTTTATCTATCAATGAAAAAAAAAATTAAGTAATAAGGGTGCAGTATTGGGTTCTACCCCACTCTTCCCTGAGCCAGCCTCTGCGCTAGCCTCACCAACCCCATTTCCCGACCCATCTTTTCTTCTTAAACCATTCTCTGAGCTAGCCCCAGTCCCACTTCCTAAACCATTCTCTAAGCTAGCCCCACCAGCCCCACTGCCTTACTCATCTTTACTTCCTAAACCATCCTCTGAGCCAACCCCAGCCCTAGCCTCATTTCCTGAGTCACTCGAAAAGTTTCCACTCCCTAAGTCCAGCTTATTTTGCTCCATCTCATGGAGGATGTGTTTGATCATTTTCATCAAACTTTCGAGCCCGCTTAAGCCAATGGTGGTGAAGAAACAACCTATAAAGACTATGAGGGCATAGTTCGAGGATTCTAGCATTTCACCCCTATTTTTTAAAATATTTGGCAATATGTCTATGTTTCCAAACTATTTAGGTCTGTGCCCCTGTTTTCTCAAAATCGAGTTTCAATCAAAAACTTGATTGATTTAAAATCAAGTTATGCTCGATCAAACTTAAAAAATAAAAAATACAAATAAAAAAATGCATGGAACTCAAGTTCTGTATAAAACGCCGCTATAGGTTTTATAAAACGCAATTATAGGTATGGGGTGATCAGACTAAAAAAAAAATTTGCATGGAACTCGAGTTCATTGAGCTTGAGTTCCATATAAAACGCCGCTATAGGTCTTCCTGAACGCAACTATAGGTTTGGGGTGATCAAACTATAAAAAAAAAAAAAAAAAAAAAAAAAAATTGCATGGAACTCGAGTTCTGTATAAAACGCCGCTATAGGTCTTATAAAACGCAGCTATAGGTATAGAACTCGAGCTCCATGAACTCGAGTTCCATGAATTTTTATTTTTATTTTTATTTTTATTATTATTTTTTTATTTATTTTTTTAAGTTTGATTGCGCTCTTCTCGATTTTCTATCAATCAAGCTTTTTTATTGAAACTCGATTTTAATATAATTGAATTTCGAAACAGAGGCATGGACCTTAATAGTTTCAAAACAAGAGTATATTACCAAATATTTTTAAAAATAGGGGTAAAAGGCTAGAATCCCCGGCATAGTTCAACCATAGTTTTTTTTTTTTTTTTTTTTTTTTTTTAAGTGATAAAAAACCACAACCTTGATAAGCTCTATTTTCTATAAATAAAGTCACTCGATAAGAATTTAGAGAACAATGTTACATATATATATAAAAGTCATAATCAGTGTTACAAGGTTGGGTGGTCAGTATTTTGTACAATCGGCTAGCCCACACCATTTAAAAATAAAAAATAAACCAGAAATACCCTAGTAAGCTTTGTGTAAAAATATCTCCATAGACAATTATTTTTATAAAAAATATGATTTTATTTTTTTCGAAAAATTTAAACACTTACACAATATCCGTCAAAATCAAATAATATTAAGCTAAAAGAAAAGTTTGGATTCCAAACAGGAAGTTCTAGCATTAATTAACAAATTATAAACATAAACGGTGACAACATATACTTTACCTTTTCATCAGGGTTTTACCCCACTTTTCCTTCAGCCAGCCTTTGAGCTAGCACCACTTCCTGAGCCAGCCTTTGAGCCAACCCCAACCCCACTTCCTGACCCATCTTCACTTCCTGAACCATCCCCTGAGCCAACCCTAGCCCCACTTCCTAAATCATTCTCTGAGCTATTCCCACCAGCCACACTTCCTGAGCCAGCCTTTGAGCTAACCCCATTTTCCGACCCATCTTTACTTCCAAAGCTAACCCCAGCCTCTGAGCTATTCCCAATATCCCCAAACCCACTTCCAAAGCCATTCGAAGAGTCTTCACTCCCTGAGTTCAGCTTATTATGCTCCTTCTCACAGAGGATGTTTTTGATTATTTTCAACAAACATTTGAGCCTGTTTTAGCTAAGGGTGGCAAAGAAGCCACCTATTCTACTGTTTCAAAAATGAAATAGGTATGTATTTTTTATATACTTAACATGGTGTAAGAAAAATGTGTTGGTGCTAACACGATAATAATAATAATAATAAAAATAACACAATTTTTACTTCCTAAACCATTCTCTAAGCCATCCTTAGCCCCACCTATACTACTGTTTCAAACATAAAACATGTATGTATTTTATATATATACTTAACATGGTTGCAAGGGAAAGGAATTGGTGCTAACATAATAATAATAAAAACGAATCAAAAATAATAATAATAATAATAATAATAATAAATAACACAATCTTCACTTCCTGAACTATTTTCTGAGCCGGCATTAGCCCCACCTATACTATTGTTTCAAACATAAAATATGTGTATATTTAATATATAGTTAACATGTGCACCCTTAATCAGTATGTAACGCACCTATGCTACAGCCACAGGAATCTATGCCTATTGCCTAGCTAGAGCTAAGCTTTTTGTAGGTTTGCTTTTAGACGCAGATCATAGTAGCCGTTGGATGGAGTGAACGGTTGAGATTCGAGGAATTGATGAAATGAATAGTTGAGACTCTTTTAAAATTATATCAACCAAAAGGCAGCAATGTCTTAAAAAAAAAAAAAAAAAAAAAAAAAAGCCAGCCAAATGCAAACATCAAAGACTCCCCCCACCTTCATTTTTTTAGCCTTGCACATTTTGAAATTAGCTTCCTCCTTCATTCTCCTCAACCTCAAGCGATCTACTACCAAGTCTTCTTCTCTGTTTGCCTCATTTGCAAATGCAACCATCTTCAACCCACACTTTTTTTTTCATCTCCTCCTCCACTCATCTCCAAGCTAAGCTTTTCTTTCATCTCCTCCTCCACTCATCTTCAAGCCACGTTTTCTTTCATCTCCTCCTCCTCCATTCATCTTTGGGCCATGCTTTTTCCATCTACTCCACTTGTTCCCACTATAACCAGCTGCTTCCTCCCTCTGCACCCCATTACTATAGGACATTACGAAGCCTTGTCCTCACCTCATTCGTCCCTCAACAACCTTCTCCGCTCTATCCCTAACAAAAAATACTTCACCTAGGTTAAAAAAGCTTCACACAGCCTCCAAACCCTACTTAATAGGCCGTGGGTTATCTTTACCATTACCGAAATCCTTCAGAGCCCTAGCCCTACCTATACTACTATTTCAAACTATTCTTTGAGCCAGCCCCAGCCCTGCCTATACTACTATTTCAAACATAAAACATGTGTGTATTTTATATATAGTTAATATGGATTCTCTGAGCCTGCCCCAACCCCACCTATACTACTGTTTCAAACATAAAACATGTGTGTATTTTATATATAGTTAGCATGGTTTCTCTGAGCCAGCCCCAACCCACCTATTTTACTGTTTGAACAATTCTCTGAGCCAAGCCCAACCCAACCAATACTACTTTTTCAAACCATTCTCTAAGCTAGCCCTAGCCTTACCTATACTATTATTTCAAACCATTCTCTAAGCTGGCCCCAGCCCCAAGTATACTATTGTTTCAAATATAAAACATGTATGTATTTTATATATACTTAACATGGTTGCAAGAGAAATGTTTATTTTATTTTGAAAATGGCTTATTCCTCCATCCTTCTCCTCAGGAGATTTGCTACCAACACCAAGTCTTCTTCTCTATTACCTAATCCACGCTTTTTATCATCTCATCTTCCACTCATCTCCAAGCCAAATCCTCCACTCATCTCTAACCCAAGCTCTCCTCCACTCATCTCCATCCCAAACTTTTTTGCACCTACTCCACTCCTCCTAACCCACTGCTTCCTCTCTCTGCACTCCATTACAATAGGGCATTATAAAGCCTCCTCACCGTCACCTCATACCCCCCCCCCCTCAACTACCCTCTCCACCACCCTGTCCCTAACAAAAAGTATCACACCTAGGTTAATAAAAGCTTCCTACGGCCCCCAAACCTTACTTAATAGGTCGTAGGTTGTTTTTACAGCTGCTGAAATGTTTGGCAGTATGCATGGTGCTTTGGATGCCAAACTAACCGTTTTGGTACTTAAAGCACTATGCAAGCTGCTAGAGATACTTCTTACCTTTCTTAAGGAAAGGCTTAGAAATATAAGAGCTAGAGGGGAAGTTGTTGCCGCTGCCGTCAAGGTCATGACTAACGTTGAGAAGGAGAAGGAGAAGAAGAGGTGAGGAAGAAGAACGAACTGCCGCCAAGAAGAAGATGAAAAAAAAAAAAAAAAAAAAGACTTTTTTATTTATTTATATTTAATAGTTGTTTTTATATTTCTGTGGGGCCCAAGTATTAAGCAACCCAGGCCTACTCCATATCTGACTCAAGGTTCGTGCCGAGGATGGTACAAAATCTAAGGATGAGTAGGAGAAACTCAAGTCCTCTGGGACCTCGCCGAGGATGCTCATGTCCTTGGCAAACCGACATTGAAGGAAAGGAGCTATCACTCACTCATTAAATGCATGCCACCAACACTCTAGTCACATCAATGGTGAATTGACCAGCCAACAGTGATGTCTTGGTTGCTTCAACTAACAGAAAGCCTGCAAAGATGGCTGATGGGACAAGCTTTCAGACACAAGTCTAGATGGCCGATAAGTGGACGGTAGAGATCAATTGAACAAGACTATATAATAGATAGAATCCTTAAAGTAAATGGGCTTTTTTCTCGACCCCCGAAAGGGAGAAAAGGAGGAGGAGAGTTTTTCTTTCTTTCAGGATGTTCAAAGGACAACCCTTATATTCATTAATTCTAAGGAAAAATGGTCCTCGGACTGGGCCGAGGACAAACTCTCCTCAAGAACACTTAGCCAAATTTTAGTTATCTTTCTTGTAAGCCCACACCGACAGTTGTTTTTCTTGCTAAGTGTCTGGCCCTTCTACCCATTTTCTACAAATTTATTATATGGGGGTCGCCCGAAAACGGGTCCCCAAAATTGGCGTCGTCTATGGGAAGGACTTGTGCACTAGTAAGTGCGATGGTTGGTGTGAAAAGATCAAGAGCAACACTTCTAAAAAAAAAAAAAAAACGATACAGTCTACAGCAGCAATATTCATTCAGAAGGCAACAATCATAAGAAATGGAAAGATGCGAGAAATAAAAGAGATGAAATGGATCTACTTCTTTATTAATATGAAGAAAAGTTACATCTTACAGCAGATGCCCATGCAGGCTTGTTCTAAAGCTAACTACAAAGATAGATGCCCATGCAGGCTTGTTCTAAAGCTAACTACAAAGAAAAACGCCTAAATAGGCTGGTGGTGAAGTAAGAGAAGAGGAAAGGGTGAGAGGCCTAGACAGGCTTGTTTTAAAGCCAAGTCAAGCGACGGAGGGAGAGGTGGAGACAGGCCTACGCTAAGACCGTCCATAGCTTCCCAACCAACACTTGCGGCGCAAGGAAGGGGAAGGAAGAAGAGGCCGCGGCGCCTGACGATTCCACCTCAAGGTTCTGCCTGGTTTCCCTTCCAACCCCACAGCGACTGGAAGCCGACGAATCACTATCAACCTGAAGGGCTGACAGATCCAAATCCGGAGGGGTGACGTTACATTCCTTTCGGATCCCCCTCCGAACTGCAAAGGGAGTTCCACCTCTGGCTAAGTTGAAAAGAAGAAGGATCTTCGGCCTCCTCCTACCCCACCCCTAGCATGATGTCCAGGGTCGGGGTGCCATCTCAGCTCCTGAAAGGGGCTAGGCTCCTTCGTAACCGTCCTTTCCAAAGGCCACTCCATCTCGTGGGGCACAAGCTGCTATTTTGGCAGGGCCCTTGAACAGTGTGTTTGTGAGATCTGAACTCAAATGGTTGTGAAGTTGAAGAAAAGAATCGTCCCAGAAATGCCTTATATAGAAGGCAAAAAATTGGTGAAAGCCAGCCCGCACGGAATCCTAAGGAGGAATTACCAGAGGCAATAACTCCGCCCAATTTCCCAAAGGCTTATCCGCCGCTAGATCCTCGTAAATCTGCAAGCACATTAATGAGGAGGCGCCTCGCGCACCGAAGCGTCAAGCGCGTTACTTGAATGACCCAAAGGACGCCGCAAATCAGAAGAGGCACGCTAGACGAAGAGACTAGACCAAAGAAGGGTTCCCTCCTCGGCGGAGCAGGTCAAGAACTAGGTACTAGACAGAACCTAGGCCTTGCATGGTCCTCAGACTCAAGCCTATGGGGAAACTAGCTACTTCAGAAGACAAGTATTAGACAAAACCTAGACCTTGCATGGTCCTCAGACTCAAGCCTTTGGGGAAACTAACTACTAAAAAAAAACTAGGTACTAGACAGAACCTAGGCCTTGCATGGTCCTCGAACTCAAGCCTATGGGGAAACTAGCTACTTCAGAAGACAAGTGTTAGACAGAATCTAGGCCTTGCATGGTCCTCGGACTCAAGCCTCTGGGGAAACTAACTGCTAAAGAAGAACTAGGTACTAGACAGAACCTAGACCTTGCATGGTTCTCAGACTTAAACCTATGGGGAAACTAGCTACTTCAGAAGACAAGTGTTAGACAAAACCTAGGCCTTGCATGGTCCTCGGACTCAAGCCTCTGGGGAAACTAACTACTAAAAAAAAACTAGGTACTAGACAAAACCTAGGCCTTGCATGGTTCTCGGACTCAAGCCTATAGGGAAACTAGCTACTTCAGAAGACAAGTGTTAGACAGAACCTAGGCCTTGCATGGTCCTCGGACTCAAACCTCTAGGGAAACTAACTACTAAAAAAGAACTAGGTACTAGACAGAACCTAGGCCTTGCATGGTCCTCGGACTCAAGCTTATTAGCTACTTCAGAAGACAAGTGTTAGACAGAACCTAGGCCTTGCATAGTCCTCAGGCTCAAGCCTATGGAGAAACTAGCTACTTCAGAAGACAATTGTTAGACAGAACCTAGGCCTTGCATGGTCCTCGAACTCAAGCCTTTGAGGAAATTAACTGCTAAAGAAGAACTGGGTACTAGACAGAACCAAGGTCTTGCATGGTCCTCGGACTCAAGCCTATGGGAAAACTAGTCACCTTAGGAGATCCAAGCCAATGAAGAAACCATCCCCCCGCGAAATACCAAGTGTAAAGTAGAGCTAGGGTCTTGTATGTTCCTCGGCGTCAAACCTATGGGCAAACTAGTTGTTTTAAGAGAGCCCAAGTATTAGACAGAACTAAGGTCTTGCATGGTCCAAGGACTCAAACCTATGGGGAAACTAATCACTTTAGGGGGACCTAAGCACTAGACAGAACTAAGGTCTTGTGTTGACCGTGAGCCCAAACCTACGGCGAAGCTAACCACTTAGGTACTAGTAGTGAGCGCTACACAGGACGACGATTAGTGTAGTCGGCCGAGGCGTAATTGAAGTCAGTATCGTACAAGTGATGTATGCATACATGTATAATATAATACAAACAAGGCGAATAAAAGGAAACGAAATATGCACTTTACTGAGTCTTTAAAAAAAAAAGAGTTTTACAAGGCAAACACGCTAACACAAAAAAAAAAAAGGAGAGAACAGAGAACAGGGCAGAGACGCAACGGGGGATCATTCTTTCAGCTCCATCTCAACTCCCCCCTCAGGGGGCTGGGCAGAGGAGGTCTCGAAAACCTTAGGGCCCTCGCCTGGGGCTGCAGCCTGGGAAGGTTCAGCTGAGTGGGATATCTCCTTTACAAGGGGTGCTTGGACATCAGCCGAGGAGCCCGCGGTCTCTCTAGGCGCATCAGCAATGGGACCCTGGCTTGCCTCAACATTCCCAGGAGGATTAGCTTCCTTGGGGAGCTCGCCCGAAGTAGGAGCAGCTGGGGTGCCTCCCTCAGAGACAACCCCAACGCCCTCGGCAGCCCCCTCGGCCTCAGAACTTAGAGAGGCAGTCTCACGGATGGCGGGAGGATAATATACGTTCTCCGCCCTCCACAGGTTGGACGAGGCTTCAACCCCAGCCTGTGTAAGGGCCTCATTCCAGACCTGGGAGCAGTAAAGTCTGCACACCTCAGGCACTTGGGCTCTAAGGCTGTCTTCTGTTTCAGTCGCCCCTTCCTCATAGGCATCCTACACAGCCTTGTCTTTGGAGGCCTCAGCCTCAGCCTTGGCAGATTCAGCCTCCTCCTTGGCTTTCAAAGCCTCAGTCTTGGCAGACTCCGCAGCACCTCTAGCCTTATCTGCCTCAAGCACCCTCTCCTCTAGGGTCGCAATCTTCTCTCTGGCTGTCTTCAGCTGATCCTCGGCCTTAACCAGGCTGTTCATTTGATCTAGAGCCAGTTTTTCAGCAGCAGCAAGGGCCGAACCAACAGTGTCTCGAGCCGCCTTCATCTTCTTCAACTGGTCCATAGCCTCTTTAAGATCGGCCTTGGAAGCATTGAGGACCCGCACGGCATTCGATAGCTTGGTACGCTCTGAGCCAGCGACCTGGCTCTGGCTACTGGCTATGTCCTCCAGCCTGAAAGTAGCCTAAATAGTCTGCCAATTGAAACCATTGTGCAACAGATAAAGAGTCACGGAAGGTCAAAAAAATCACAAGCAGTCAGAAAACTTATCATGCCCAAGTATTGCTTAAAGCCAAGGAAGACCTCCTCGCCCCTCAAAGCCTCCAACTGGGCCATGTCCGCAGGAAGCAGCAAGGACCTCTCCAATGCGTTGGCCACGAGCACACCCTCACCCCCTTGAGGGTTCCTGAGGGAGACATCATCTGTCAGAGGCCTCCCATGAAGCATGGGGGCAGGAAGCCAAGCTTGGGCCCCGGCCTGGATAGAAGCTTGCTTCTCTTCGCCTCGGCACCCTATCTTCAACTGTTTTGACGACGGCCGACCATCACCGCCACCTTGGGGAGGATCAGACTCTTCTCCCCCCCTAGGTTTCTTGCCTTTGTCCTTCTTCACCGGAGGACTGGTGGACTTAGACCCAGGCGTCGAACTCTGTTGGTGTGGGGGAGGGGGAAGCTCGAGAGGAGGAAGCTTAGGAGGAGACTTACCTGGCACATCCCTCCCCGGCTGCCCCTCAATCAGTGCCAACAAGCTCTTTTGAGACCGCTTCTTGAAACTCATCTTCGACTGAGGAATGGCTTCTTCAAACAGAAAGTCCGCTTCAGTTAAGCTAGGGTCACCAAAATCACTGGCAAGGCCCGCACGGCGTCCGATAACTTAGTACGCTCTGAGCCAGCGACCTGGCTCTGGCTACTGGCTATGTCATCCAGCCTGAAAGTAGCCTAAATAGTCTGCCAATTGAAACCATTATGCAACAGATAAGGAGCCACGGAAGGTCAAAAAAATCACAAACAGTCAGAAAACTTACCATGCCCAAGTATTGCTTAAAGCCAAGGAAGACCTCCTCGCCCCTCAAAGCCTCCAACTGGGCCATGTCTGCAGGAAGCAGCAAGGACCTCTCCAATGCGTTGGCCACGAGCACACCCTCGCCCCCTTGAGGGTTCCTGAGGGAGACATCATCTGTCAGAGGCCTCCCATGGAGCATGGGGGCAGGAAGGTAAGCTTGGGCCCCGGCCTGGATAGAAGCTTGCTTCTCTTCGCCTCGACACCCTATCTTCAGCTGTTTTGACGACGGCCGACCATCACTGCCACCTCGGGGAGGATCAGACTTTTCTCCCCCCTTAGGTCTCTTGCCTTTGTCCTTCTTCACCGGAGGGCTGGTGGACTTGGACCCAGGCATCGAACTCTGTTGGTGTGGGGGAAGGGGAAGCTCGAGAGGAGGAAGCTTGGGAGGAGACTTACCTGGCACATCCCTCCCCGGCTACCCCTCAATCAGTGCCAACAAGCTCTTCTGAGACCGCTTCTTGAAACTCATCTTCGACTGAGGAATGGCTTCTTCAAACAGAAAGTCCGCTTCAGTTAAGCTAGGGTCACCAAAATCACTGGCAAGGTCCTTGGGCGAATGGGGCTGGTCAAACACGTCAAACTCGTCCCCGAACGGACCTGAGTCAGCAACCTCCTCTTTCCCTTCAACCTTGACAGCTTGAGCCGACGAAGAGGTACCTACCAACGGTACGCCTTCGGGAATGGGAGACCTTTCGGGGATGAAAAACCCTTTCTCGACTACGGTGATGCTACGCAGCCGAGGATCCCCAACTTGGATCACGTGCCTCAGAGCCGAGAACGATTTTTGGATCGGGACGTATCCTAAGACCATGTGGGCGGCTCTGGCTTGGTTGTCGTCTCTATTCACAAAGATCTCTGACCTCAGCATCGTCTCTAAGTCTTCCTTATTAACCAGGCTGAAGTGATGCTCAGAAGCACGCGGATCTGCATAAAAGAAAGCAAGTTCCTGTCAAAACCCAAGTGAAGCAGGACACTAAAGCACAAAGAACTGAAAGTGCTCTCCTAGTCTGGATGCCCCACCTGGTGTAGCCTCTACTGTTGGGCACGGAAGGCCCTCATGCCATTCTCCAAACACAATGGGGAAGTCTTTGTTCAAACCCTTACTGGACTCAGGGAGGCACTGGATGAGCCGGACCCTGTTGTCCCTCGTCCTCATGTAATAAGACTTTTCTTTCAGGCTCTGGAGTTTGTAACACCAGTTCACATCATGATGGGTTAGCCTCAGCCCCATCTTCTCATTCAAGGCATCCACACAGCCTAGAATCCTAAATACATTAGTAGCACACTGAGTGGGAGATAGGCCGAAGTGCCTAAGATAATCCCTCATCACCGGCCCCATGGGTATCCTCACTCCACCCTCCAGAAAGGCGATTATAGGGATCGCCACCTGACCCTCTTTCCTACTCGAGCTCAATTCTCCTTCTCCGTAGTACGTCAAACCCACCGTAGCGGGAATCCTATGATCGGCGACGAATTTGTCCATTAACTCCTTAGACTCAATTAACTTCTTAAGCTTACCTATTTTAGAGAACTAACAAGGAACTCAAGTGAACAGTACGAACTAGAGAGAGAAGAAGACTTACGGAAACGAGGGAAAGCTCCTTGGGTAGGCTTTTTGTGCTATGAAGAGTTGCAAGTACAGTTGGAGGTGTGACCAAATTCGGGATAGGTGCGCAGGATCTCTTGAATGCAAAAGTGAAAGGACGAATCAGTTCAACTGGGTATATATATACCCCCAATTAAAGATAACCGCCTGGACTTTCCCGCCCAATGGGCCAGGAGAATTCCCACCGTCCATTCATCATCACACCGTTGAACGTGGGGAGCACAGACCCGCCGAAATTTAATGAAGGCACGCTCCAGATACCGAAACGCCAAGAACGTCTCCTGGGCAGTTAAAAAGATTGTGACATTGACAAAAAGACAAGGCTCGACAAGCCAGGACATTGGCCCGAGAACATCAAAATCCTCCTCCCCTCTTGAGAGGTCGGGCAGCAGAATTTTGAGGGGCTATTGTGGGGTCCAAGTATTAAGCAACCCAGGCCCACTCCATATCTGGCCCAAGGTTCGTGCCGAGGATGGTACAAAGTCCGAGGATGAGTGGGAGAATCTCAAGTCCTCTGAGACCTCGTCAAGGATGCTCACGTCCTCGGCAAACCGACATTGAAGGAAAGGAGCTGTCATTCACTCATTAAATGCACGCCACCAACACTCTAGTCACATCAATGGTGAATTGACCAGCCAACAGTGATGCCTTAGTTGCTTTAACTAACAGAAAGCCTGCAAAGGCGACTGATGGGATAAGCCTTCAGACACAAGTCCAGATGGCCAACAAGTGGACGGCAGAGATCAATTGAACAAGACTATATAATAGATAGAATCCCCAAAGTAAAGGGGCTTTTTTCTCGGCCCCCGAAAGGGAGAAAAGGAGGAGGAGAGTTTTTCTTTCTTTCAGGGTGTTCAAAGGACAACCATTGTATTCATTAATTCTAAGGAAAAGGGGTCCTCAAATTGGGCTGAGGACGAACTCTCCTCAAGAACACTTAGCCAAATTTTAGTTATCTTTCTTGTAAGCCCACACCAACTGTTGTTTTTCTTGCTAAGTGCCTGGCCCTTCTACCCATTCTCTACAAATTTATTGTATGAGGGCTGCTCGAAAACGGGTCCCCACAATTTCTTTTTGACATTTGAGTTTATATATATATATATATATATTTTTTTTTTTTTTTTTTTTTTTGCTAAACGAGTTTATATAAAATGATGTTTGTGTTGCTCAAATTTTGCTATTAACCTCTCTTTTTTAATTTGGGCATGATATATTAAAACTGTGTTTTTTTGTTTTTAAAGAAAAATATAAAATGGAAAAAATAATCAACCATGTTAACTTTTGTAATTATCAATAAAATCATTAGCAGCAACTAAGGTTATCAGGATCGAGATCCTACACGGGATTGGTGAGAGGTTCAAGGATCGGATCGTAGGATCAACATGAGGATTGTAAGATCCTACTTTCCGATTAAAAAGAATACTAAAAAATACGCATAATTATAATTCATAATATATATTAAAGAAACATTGAAAAAAAAAAGTAAATTTTGACCCAAATTAGTGAAATTACTAATAAAGTACCAAATTACAGTCACTACAAGAAAGAGCCTTATTGCAACAAAATTTGTTGTTACAATAAACTTCAAATTGTTGCAATAACCCCTCTATTGCAACGAAAAAATTCTGTTGCTTACTGTTGTAATAAAATCTGTGGCAATAGACTACTATAACAAAAATTTGCAATAGAGTTTTGTTGCAAAAAAATATTTTTATTATTATTAAAAATACTTTATTGCAACAAAAAATATTGTTGCTATAATTTGTTGCAACAAATTTTTTATTACGATAGGTTATCACAACAGTACAATTAATCATTATAAACAACATTATCGTCATTATTAGCAACCACATGACTCGCATCATCCATTAGATAATCATCAAAATCTCTTAATATTGCATCTGGGCGTTCATTCACTTCATTTTCATTGACATCACCAAACTCAGATTCATCACTAATAGTGGAAAAATTGAAGAAGAAGGAAGTTTATATTTAAAGTTTTATCAATTCAGACTAAGGCCACTAGCTAATCTATTTATCACATTTTTTTTATATCAATTTGGGGCATTTGGGCTTCATTTGGTGGCGCAAAAAAAGAATTTTTTTTTTTTTTTAATTTTCCTTTATATCACAGGATCTTTATTATCGCTATGGGATCGGGATCCTATAAGATCCTAAGATTCGAATTAGGATCCCACACAGATTTGACTGTGGTAGAAATCTTAGTGAGATCTATAACGATTTAAGGATCTGGATCAAGATATTGATATTGATAACCATGATAGCAACATCCCTCTTTTTTTTTTTTTTTTGGTTGCCAAAAGGTAAGAAAGCTATTTAGCCCATAACAAACATTAATGAATCTTACATTAGGTAAATTGTAAACTATTCCTTACTAGGTGATTATGTTAGGTTCTAAGGTCTTAGGATTTTATGTATTTAGAACTCTAATTTGTAATGTTGGCAAACCATGATCAAAACAATGTATTTAGTCTAGTTTAGGCTTGCTTAAAGTTGGTAAAATATTGTAAAGTTGGAATCGAGTGACTGCAGATGCATTGGTGCATTTCGGCCTGGCTCGATCGATCGAATGTAATTCTCGATCGATCGAAAATCGGCCCAGATGCGTTTTCTGCAGAAATTCCAGCTCAACCCTAACTCTTTTAAACGTTTAGGGTTTTATGTTTTTGCCCTAGGTATATAAGGCAAAACCCTAGCCACGTTTTCAGTGTTGCATAAGTTGTATTGTTGCTCATACATTGCAATTTTGTGTAAATCTCTTGTGAGATCTAGAGAAGCTTTCCTTTACACAAAGCTTAGGGTTTTCAAAATTGAGATTATTTCAATATCTTGATGATCAACTTGGTTGCTACCTTTGAAGCTTAAAGAATATCAAGCGTGGGTGCTTGTAGCTGATTGAGGGATTCAAAGAAAGAAGTAGTCCGTAGATTCAGAGCCTGCGCGTGGTTGTGTCAGGAAGTTTTACTGGTGGGTAGCATTAGGAAGTCAAGCGAGGAGCTTGTAAGTCCTTTTGTAAGAACTTCAATTCTTTCTTAGTGGATTCCGTTTTGCCTTGAGGATCGGTGGGTAAAATCCTCCCCAGGTTTTTCCGTGTGGTTTCTTGGGTGATCATATCTTGTATTCTTTTATTATTCTGCTGCTTTATATATTTTATATGCATGATATGATTATTTGATTGTTTTAACCTAGAATTGTTTAATTTGACTAAGTAACAACTTGGCTAATTAATCTAGACTACACAATCTGGTTGTTTGTTTAAGGGGTCTAAACCGTTCAAGTGGTATCAGAGCGGGTTGCTCTTTTGTTTGAGATTTTTTATCTCTGAGCTGATCCTTGACCCCTGTTGTCATGGATTCTTGGAAAATCTTTTTGCTTATTAGTCAACTTATCTATTTACTGTCTTTGCCATTTGTTGTTTTAGTTAAATCTTTCCTTAAGTATCTTGGCATAATCACTTATGATAAGAATTATGTTTGTTATACTGCTTTAACCGCCTTAAAGGCACGTGATTCTTGTCTTTGGTATTTGGATAGTGGTTGTTCCAGGCACATGATAGGAAATAAAGATTTATTCAAAACACTTTTTGAAGGAAAGATTGGGACAGTCACCTTTGGAGATGGAAGTAAATCTGTGATCAGAGGCATTGGTACTGTGGATATTCCAGGATTGCCAGTGTTTGAAGATGTTTGGTATGTTGATGGATTGAAGGCCAATTTACTCAGCATTAGTCAGATTTGCGACAATGGGTTAAATGTTCTTTTCACCAAGTATGAGTGTGAGATACTTGATGGAGGAGGTGACTGTATGTGTATTGGTGTAAGAACAGCTGACAACTGTTATGGGATAACACCAAGTGTAAACAACAAGTGCTTTAGTGCAAAGATAGATCAAGTGGATTTGTGGCATCAACGGTTGGGGCATGCCAGTCATAAGCAGTTAGAAAAGATTTCCAAGTGTGAGGCAGTTATCGGTTTACCTAGATTTGAGAAGATAGATAAGTGCATTTGTGGACCATTTCAGATAGGTAAACAAGTAAAATCCAAGCATCCATCTGTGACTAGTGTTCAAACGTCAAGACCTTTAGAGTTACAACATATTGATCTCATGGGTCCTGCCAGAGTTCAAAGTCTGGGTGGAAAGAAGTATATTCTAGTTGTTGTGGATGACTTTACTAGGTATACTGGGGTGGTACTTTTGAAGGATAAAGTTGAAGCTCCTGAGAAGATGATACATCTGTGCAAGAAATTGCAAGTTGAGAAAGACACTATGATAGCCAGAATCAGAAGTGATCATGGAAGAGAATTTGAGAATACCAAGCTGGCTACTTTTTGTAATGAGCAAGGCATTCACCAAGAGTTCTCATCTCCCAAAACTCCTCAACAGAATGGGATTGTGGAAAGGAAAAATAGGGTTATTCAGGAGATGGCACGAGTCATGCTACACAACAAAAATTTGCCAAAGTCCTTCTGGGGAGAAGCAGTTAACACTGCTTGCCATACACTCAACCGGGTGTATTTTAGACCTGACTCCAAGAAGACTCCCTATGAACTCTGGAGAGGGAAGAAACCTGTTGTCAAATATTTCAGGATATTTGGCAGTGACTGTTACATTCTACGTGATAGAGAGAACCTAGAAAAATTTGATGCCAAGAGTGACAAAGGATACTTTCTAGGATACTCTTCCACCAGTAGAGCTTATAGAGTGTACAATCTAAGAACCAAAACAGTCATGGAATCCTCAAATGTTGTGATAAATGATGAAGTGTGTTCTGAAGCATCTTCAGAAAGCACTGTTCCTGCTCAAGATAAGCCTTTAGAAGTTAATGATTCTCTTCTTACTGAGTATGTTGGGAAACATAGTGAGGAAGAGCTGTTGGTGTTGAATGATACAGTCTCAGTACCATCTAGTTCAGAACCATCCACTCCAGTTCGTGACACTCGACCGGCACAAAGCGAGCTCAATCCTTCATCTAAAGGCACTTCCACTTCTTTAGTTAAAGGTCCATCCTCTAGAGTGAGACTGAACCATCCCTCCACAAATATATTGGGTAGTCTGAATGATAACATGAGATTGAGATCAAAAGCATTAAATGTGATCACTCACTCTTGCTATCTGTCCCAATTTGAACCGAAGAAGGTGGATGAAGCACTTCAAGATGCTGATTGGGTAAACTCCATGCATGAAGAACTTCATCAATTCGTTCGGAATGATGTGTGGGAATTAGTTCCTAGACCAAAAAATGTAAATGTGATTGGAACTAAGTGGATCCTTAAGAACAAGTCAGATGAACATGGAACGGTGATCAGAAACAAATCAAGACTTGTTGCACAAGGGTACACACAGGTGGAAGGAATTGATTTTGATGAGACATTTGCACCAATGGCAAGGTTAGAGTCCATCCGGATATTGTTGGCCATAGTAAGTCATCTAAACTTCAAGCTATATCAAATGGATGTCAAGAGTGCTTTCTTGAATGGAATGATACAAGAAGAATTTTATGTTGAACAACCTAAAGGCTTTGTAGATCCTCACAGACCGGATGACGTCTACAAATTGAAGAGAGCTCTCTATGGGCTGAAACAAGCTCCTCGGGCTTGGTATGACAGACTGACTGCATATCTCACAGAGCATGGATTCAAAAGGGGATCTGCAGATACAACTCTCTTCATAAGAAAGGATAAGACTGGTTTTGTTGTAGCTCAAATTTATGTTGATGACATTGTTTTTGGTGCTATTAATGATTCTCTTGCTTATTCCTTTGCAGATGAAATGAAGGCGATGTTTGAAATGAGCATGGTTGGAGAATTAACTTACTTTTTGGGATTGCAGGTAAAGCAAACAGAGGCTGGAATATACATCAATCAAGCTAAATATGCAAGAAATTTGGTTAAAAGATTGGACTGGACAAGGCTGCTCATGCTAGAACGCCGATGGCTGCTAATACAAAATTGACAATTGATCCATCAGGTGAGTCTATTGATGTTACTTTGTATAGAGGCATGATAGGCTGTCTTTTGTATCTGACTGCTAGTCGTCCTGATATATCTTTTAGTGTTGGTATTTGCTCTAGATTCCAGTCTAATCCTAAGGTTTCTCATTTAAATGCTATTAAGAGAATTATAAAATATGTGAGTGGAACCTGTGATTATGGATTATTTTATAGCAAGGAGTCAAATCTGTCTCTTGCGGGTTTTTCTGATTCTGATTGGGCTGGGAATGCTGATGATAGGAAAAGCACCACTGGAGGGTGTTTTTATGTTGGAGCCAATCTTGTGGCTTGGATGAGTAAGAAACAAAATTCTGTTTCTCTATCCACTGCTAAGGCAGAATATATTGCTGCTGGGAGTTGTTGTTCTCAACTCCTTTGGATGAAGAAACTTCTGAGTGATTATGGGATTCCTCAAGATACCATGGTTGTCTATTGCGATAACTCTAGTGCTATAGATATATCTAAGAATCCGGTTCAGCATTCTAAGACCAAACACATTGAGCTTAGGTATCATTTCATTAGGGATTTGGTTGAAAAGAAAATTGTTGTTTTTGAATATATCCCTACTGATCGTCAAAACACTGACATCCTTACCAAACCGCTTGATGGAAGTAAGTTTGAGACACTTCGTCAAGTGATTGGTGTGCTTCGATGTCCCTAGTTGTTGTTGACTTTCTTGGTCCTTGTGCTTCATTGCTCTATCCTTTGTGACCATTGTTCTTTGGTTTTTGTGTCTTTTTGTTCTAGGACTTGCATTGCATTACATTCATGCATTTCATTCTAGGATTTATTTTTTTCTCTTTTAATAAAAAAAAAAAAAAAAAAAAAAAGGGAGAAAGCAAAAACTATGTTTGACACTATTTTTCTTGATTTCTGAAAACAAGGTTGGTCAATCTTTTTACACATGTCATGTCCTGTGTACCTTGTTTAACTTGGATGAGCTTATTTACTGCACTTGACTAGTTGAAAATTTGTAGTGCATGTTGTGTGGGAAAAATGTGTGTGGTTTTTAATCACTTTGCCTTAATCATAAAGTCACATGTTCTTTGAATGTCGGACTTGATCCTTTTGAGAAATGCATAAATAACCATCTCACCACTGTTTACTAGCCAATCATGAACACCTTAGTGCATATCTTAAGATTTTGTGCTCGAGAAAGTGTAGCACATGCACAAAAAGAACATAAGGTGTAGCCTCAATTAAAATTAAAACTGGTGTGTACTATTAGGCTTGATGCCAATTCACTTAATTCAAACCGGTGTATACTATTAGGCTGTATGCTAATTCATATATAAATAAGAGGCAATAATGCAAGAAACTTACATGATTGCAAGCTTTTGTTCTAGGAGATGTGGGAGTTATAGGATGTAACTCTTTAGGTGATAGTCTCTTTTAAATTCTATGTGATGAATTGTGTAGACTTTGTGTTTGATTGCTATTCACATATCACCTCACATGTATCTCAAGTTTTTGCTAGTATCACACACTTCACAAGTTACTCTTTGTTAAACACTGTACATGCTAGTGTGTGTGTTTTTGGTCTGACCAACCAAGTTTGAAAATATCTTGAGATTTGTGCACAACATATTTGGCTTGAGAAAATTAAATGGGAGGATGATTGAAACTTGTTTTTGAGGAAATTGGGTTTAAAAATTTGGGTTTTTGAAAAAACATTCCATTTCATACTCATGCATTTTGTTTTCATTGATCAAATGCTTTGAGGAGTTGTTTTTAAAATTGGGCTTGCATTTTTCAAAACTGTGATTTTTCCCAAAATTTTTGTGAGTTTCTGCCCATTTCGATCGATCCATTGTGATTTTCAATCGATCGAAAAAGTGCCCTGGATTGTTCTAAAACGACTGTCTCATTCGATCGATCGAATGTATTTTTCGATCGATCGAAGATCGTGGAGAAGCTTTTTTAAAAGAAGAAATCTGACTTTTTCAAAGTTCTATTTCAAAACTTTTTCAAACTTTTCTTTTCTCTCTCCGACGAGGCAGGCTTCCAGTCAATTTTTTGTCGTTTTCTTCCAAATTTTTTGCAAGAAATCTCTTTCTTCAAGCCGGTAAGACTCTTTTGCCCTTCCTTTTGCTTTTATTTTCATGATTTCATGCATTTTTCATGCATTTTAAGGGAGATTTTCGGACTTTGCTTTATGGGATTTTCTGATTGATTCAAGGCTTATTTTTAGCAATTGATCATTGGGTTTTTGTGGGGACACACTATAAACTTGTTCTTAATGGATTAATTTGATCAATTTTGAGTTTGATGAAAAATTGAAAATTCTAGGGTTTATGTTTGATCCGAATTGGGGCTTTTTGTGAAATTGAGTTTAATTGATGAAATTGGCTTGTGTAATTGATGCAATTAGTTATTATAATCTGTTTTCAACGTTGTGTAATGATTAATTCATCAATTTGTTGCAAAATTTTTCAAGTGGTTTTCAAATTTTTCAGGTTTTTGTTAAGAAACTCTATGTTCAAGCCAATTTTGTGTAATTGAACTTAATTTGAATTGTGTTTACTGCATTAGTACATGCATCATGGCATTGCATTTGTTCATGCATCATATAGATTGTTATTCTATTTTTTTTGTGCTAACTTGCAGTCTGCCCTTGGTTTTTTGTTTTTGTTTTTGTTCTTTTGGTTTTGTCTTTGTGTCTCTGTCCTTTCCTTAGCACCATGCCTAGGAAGACTAGAGCTCGTAGGACTATTCCTTCCCCTTCTCCTTCCCCTCCATCCTTTGACCGAGAGAGGTTTCTTAGGGAGAAAAACCAAGAGATTTATGAGAAGCTCAATCTTCAGAGGAAGATTTAGGCTGAGCGTTCTGTCATTCTAGATGAGCTAGATCCTGCCATTAGGGCAAACTTTGAGCGTAGGGGCTAGTTGCCTTTGTTAGATGTGTCTGACCCTCCTCCTCCGACTACCTTGATTAGAGAGTTCTTTTCGAACATCTCTATCTGCGTCTATGATTCCAACACTCTTGTTCAGAGTTGGATACGAGGCGTAGAGTACTCCATTACTCCTCAGGTAGTGGCTGATGCTCTAGGGGTACCGTTGGTTCATCATCCTGTCTATCCTTACACTGAGTCTCCCGAGCTGAGCGACGTTTTGTCTTACATCACTGGGACTACTGTCCAGTGGGGTTCTGATCCTAGGATCACTTTTGCTGAGCTCTCCGGGTTGCATTATCTTTTCTTTCGGATAGCCTGTCATTCCCTCTGGCCCATCTCTCATGTTCACACCATTCCTCTTAAGAGGTGTGTATTTTTGTACCCTCTTGTCACCGATGCTCCTATTAGTTTTCTTCATCTTTTTCTTCGTTCTTTGAACGAAGTTTATAGGAGTTCATCTACTTCTCATGCCCTTGTTCATCCTATTTTCATTCATAGGATTTTGCTTTATCTTGCTCTTAGTGACTTCCCTTCATCTGAGCCTGTACATGTTATTGGTCCTATAGGTGCGTCTTTTCTTAGACAGAGGGCCGCTCATCTTCGAGCTGGTTCTAAACACCCTAGGTCTGAGCCATCTAGTAGCGCTCCTCCTCCTCCTTCGTCTTCTACAGGTCATGCTAGTGACGATATTCCTGATCCAGTTGGTGATGATGCTGCTGCTGCTGCTATTCCTCCACCTCCTTCGGCCGACTTCGATGTTTGTCGTACTCTGGAGACTGTCATGACCGTTCAGGCGGCTCATGATCAGATTTTGGTGGACCTGCTGGATGAGATGCGTGCTCTGCGAGCCGACCTTGCGCGTCTTCATTCACCCTCACCACCACCTTTTGATGGCGACTCTTGATTGCCCTTTGGCATTCCGTCACAAAAAGGGGGAATGGATATATTGACTTGTAGAGAAGTTTTGACTTTTTGAGGAGATTTTGTAGTTAGGGGGAGATATTTTTTTTAGCATGAGATATTGTTTTGTGGAGTTTATTAGATTGTATCTAGGTGCTTCACTTTGTATATCATTTTTGGGGATATTCATGTTAGGGGGAGTAACATTGATATATTGATATACATGTTTTTATTTGATTCTTGTTGTCTCATGATTCACTGCTTATTGATTTATATTTATGAGTTGTTCATTGATATATATCTTTATTTTGTGTTGTGTGAATCTTACAAGAATATTATACCTGTTTATATACTATTTTCTGTCACACATGCGTTTATGCGTTTGTTGAGTTTTTCAGGAATATACAGGTTGTTTCAATTGAGCTGCTGTCTACACTTGCAACCGATGGATAGTAGTTAGGATTGAATTCTAGTCTTTATGAGCATTATTTTTGTAAAGGGCTTTTCAATTGTAAATTTTGAGCTTTTTATTTGTGTTTTGTCACGGATTGCCAAAGGGGGAGTTTGTTAGGTTCTAAAGTCTTAGGATTTTATGTATTTAGAACTCTAATTTGTAATGTTGGCAAACCATGATCAAAACAATGTATTTAGTCTAGTTTAGGCTTGCTCAAAGTTGGTAAAATATTGTAAAGTTGGAATCGAGTGACTGCAGATGCATTGGTGCATTTCGGCCTGGCTCGATCAATCGAATGTAATTCTCGATCGATCGAAAATCGGCCCAGATGCGTTTTCTGCAGAAATTCCAGCTCAGCCCTAACTCTTTTAAACGTTTAGGGTTTTATGTTTTTGCCCTAGGTATATAAGGCAAAACCCTAGCCACGTTTTCAGTGTTGCACAAGTTGTATTGTTGCTCATACATTGCGGTTTTGTGTAAATCTCTTGTGAGATCTAGAGGAGCTTTCCTTTTCATAAAGCTTAGGGTTTTCAAGATTGAGATTATTTCAATATCTTGATGATCAACTTGGTTGCTACCTTTGAAGCTTAAAGAATATCAAGCGTGGGTGCTTGTAGCTGATTGAGGGATTCAAAGAAAGAAGTAGTCCGTGGATTCGGAGCCTGCGCGTGGTCGTGTCAGGAAGTTTTACTGGTGGGTAGCATTAGGAAGTCAAGCAGGGAGCTTGTAAGTCCTTTTGTAAGAACTTCAATTCTTTCTTAGTGGATTCCATTTTGCCTTGAGGATCGGTGGGTAAAATCCTCCCCAGGTTTTTCCGTGTGGTTTCCTGGGTGATCATATCTTGTGTTCTTTTATTATTCCGCTACTTTATATGTTTTATATGCATGATATGATTATTTGATTGTTTTAACCTAGAATTGTTTAATTTGACTAAGTAACAACTTGGCTAATTAATCTAGGCTACACAATCTAGTTGTTTGTTTAAGGGGTCTAAACCGTTCAGATTATTATCAAATGCAACAAAACTGAACTCTAATTTTTGTAAACATATCGTTTGACAGTTCAAAGTGGGCTATACCTTAAAACTTCTTTTTTGTTTGGTTGCCAAAAGGTGAGAAAGTCATTTAGCCCATAACAAACATTAATGAATCTTACATTAGGTAAACTGTAAACTATTCCTTACTAGGTGATTATTATCAAATGCAACAAAGCTGACCTCTAATTTTTGTAAACATATTGTTTGACAGTTCAGAGTGGGCTATACTCTTAAAACTTATCAAATGAGTGAGCATAAGGCTAGGTGGGCTTTAGACACACTTTTTATAATCTGCGTGGGCTTTTCTTTTTTTTGGAACTGTGTGGACCTTGGATTTATATTTTATATCATTTCTTTAAAAAAAAAAACATTTTTTGAACTAATCATTTCCTTTACATATAATAATAGATATGTGATTATCAAGAATATTGTTTAGAGACACTGGTAGACGAAGAAAGGCTACATACGATCCAACAAAACATAGACTTTGAAAATAAGTGGGTGGTACCGAGAATGGGGCACGGTGGTGGCTTGGTTCTTTTCTAGAAAGCCTCAATTAACTTGGTGGTGCTAGACTTGTCCAAGTATTATATTGATACCTGGATTAACAAAGGCTCCCCAAACGAATGGAGATTCACAGGGTTTTATGGCGATCGAGACACTTCAAGGCGTGGTGAAGTGTGGGATTGTCTAAGAAGTCTAAATCACTACCCCGATATCCCATGGTTGTGTGCAGGTGACTTCAATGAAATTATTAGAAAGGAAGAGAAACTTAGGGGTGCAACAAGAAATCAGGGTCAGATGTAGCTATTCAAGGATATGTTGGATGAGTGTGGGTTTCTTGATCTTGGCTTTGTAGGAAATAGATTTACATGAACAGATTTACATGGAGTAAGCACTTTGTAGATGGACATTCTATTTGGGAAGACTGGATCGAGGTGTGGTCGATGCAAGCTGGTTTCTTAAGTCCCTAGGTACAATTCTGCACCACCTCCATTGTACTTCATCAGATCATATGCCTCTATACATTAATCTGTTAGGTTTGGAAATTCCATCACGAAGGAAATTATTTAGATTTGAAGAGATGTGGTTATCAGATAAGCGTTGTGGTGAAGTGGTGGAAGCTTCATGGTCATCCTACCATCACGATTTTAGAGATAGTGACATCTTCAAAAGGGTTGATAAGTGTGGTCGAGATCTTGAATGGTGGAATTACAACATTTTTGGAAATGTGAGGAAAGAGTTGGCCAAGAAGGAGATTTTAATTCAAGCAGAACAAGAAGCCCAAGAAATTGGGCTGAACACACGGGTTAGAGCACTCAAAGAGGAAATAAACATTCTCTTGGATAGGGAAGCTTGTATGTGGAACCAAAGATCACGTACATTATGGCTTAAGAATGGAGATAAAAATACGAGATTCTTTCATTGCTGAGCCACTAGGAGATTCCGAAAAAATTTTATTCGTGGGATTATGGATGAATCAAATAATTGGAGAGTGGATCTGAATGACATAGCAACCCTTATGATCAAGTACTCTGGACCTCTTCACCTCCTTAAAGCCAAATGCACATGGGGCAACCTTGGATCACATCCTTAATGTCATCACCGACCACATGAATGCAGCCCTTGTTGCTCCTTTTAGAAAGGATGAAGTTAAGGAAGCCCTTAAGCAAATGGCCCCCTTCAAAGCCCCAGGACCCGATGGCATGCCACCTTTATTTTATTAGCACTTTTGGGGGTTGGTTGATAGGGATGTAACAAATTCTGTCCTATCTTGGCTCAATACAGGTACAATTCCTCATCCAATAAATCACACCTTCATTACATTGATCCCTAAAATAAAAAACCCTAAATTTGTCACTCAATATCATCCAATTAGTTTGTGTAATGTCCTCTATAAAATTTTCTCCAAAGTCCTAGCAAATAGACTTAAAAATATTCTGCCTACCATCATCACTGAGCATCAATCAGCCTTTACCAAGAATAGATTGATTTATGATAATATACTTATGGCTTTTGAATCTCTACATAACATGAACAACATGAGTTCGGGAAAATTTGGTTACATGACTGTTAAATTGGATATGAGTAAGGCATATGACCGAATGGAGTGGGGTTACCTTAAAAATGTTATGAGAAAAATAGATTTTAACGAGAGGTGGATATGATTAATCATGGGTTGTGTAAAAACAGTCTCTTACTCCATTTTGATCAATGGCGAACCTCAAGGATTTATCCAACCCTCTAGAGGTATTGGCCAAGGTGACCCACTATCACCTTTCCTTTTCGAACTTTGCATCGAAGGTCTCAATGGCCTAATACAACAAGCAGCAATTTGGGAGAAATCAAGGATTTCCCTCTTTGCCAAAGAGGCCCAGCACTAACCCATTTATTGTTTGCAGATAATAGCCTCCTCTTTTGTAGGGCAAGTGGTAATGAATTCAGGAAGATCATTGATATCCTTGAGAAATATGAAGGGGAGTCAGGCCAAAAGGTGAACAAAAACAAAATAGCTATTTTCTTTAGCAAATCTACCACAAAAGCAACCAAACAAGAAATCATGGCTGCCTTGGGTTTACAAGAATTTGTGCATTTTAAGCAATACCTTGGACTGCCATCATTGGTGGGTAGAAGAAAGCAAGAAGGCTTCAATTTTATTAAAGAGAAGGTGTGGAAAAAATTGCAAGGATGGGAAGGGAAACTCTTGTCTCAAGCCAGTCATGAGGTGCTCATTAAAGCAGTAATACAAGCCATCCCAACCTATGCTATGGGATGCTTCAAAATACCTTTGGGCCTTTGCCATGAAATTGAAACCATGATCAAGAAATTTTGATGGTTACAAAGAGGAGAAAAAAGAAAGATCCATTCGTTGAAATGGGAGGAACTAACTAAATCAAAATTGGAGGGAGGTATGGGGTTTAAGGACATAGCTATGTTCAATGACTCCTTGTTAGCTAAACAAGCATGGAGATTATTGAAAAATCCAGACTCATTGTTGCACAAAGTTTTTAAGGCACACTTCTTTCCAAATTGCACCTTTATGGAGGCTAAACACTCAAGTAGCGACTCTTATGCGTGGAATAGCATCTTGCATGGAAGGGAGGTATTACATAGGGGCTGTCAATGGAGAATTGGGAATGGGAAGGCTGTAAGTATATGGCAAGACCACTGGCTGCCAAGAAAAAACATGCCACAAGTTCAATCACCTAGTATGGAATCATTGGCTGATGCTAAAGTGGAAATCTTGATTAACGAACACACAAGGTAGTGGGATCATGGTTTGATAGAAGGAATGTTCACCCCTGAAGAAGCTGAGTTGATCAAATCAATTCCACTCTCAAGGTGCGAGGCAGAAGACACCTTATTTTGGCCATTCACTAGCAATGGACTTTACATAAGTAAGTCTGGATATAGATTCTTGAAGGCCGAAGTACAGACCGACTAGGATGAAGATCAGAGGGCACATGATAAGGTTTTGTGGTGGACACTTTGGTCTCTTCATGTACTGAAAAAAATCAAGAATTTGGTGTGGAGGGCATGCAGGAACTCGTTGCCAACTAAGGATAATTTGGTAAGGCGAACTATCATCGAGAACCCGACATATAACCACTGCAAACAGGTACCCGAATCAGCTTTCATGCTCTCTGGACTTGCTGCGAACTGGACGTGGTGTGGGAAGATGAACTATTTCGACATTGCCAAAGAAGACACACCTTTGTGGATTTTAAGGAATTGCTTTCATGGCTCATTACAAATGATCACAGTTTAGAGATGTTCTCAACTTCGATGTGGTTAATTTGGACTCAAAGGAACCAGGTGTGTATAAGCCAACCAAACATAAGTGTCCATCAGATTTCGTCGTCGGCAAATGAGCGTGTGGCTGAGTTTGCAATGACCCAACTCGCGCCTTCCATCACTTGGCTTGATCTCACTTCATTTCGGGCTAAGTGGCGTCCTCCAAATCCATAAGTGGTGAAGATAAATTGCGACGGAGCTACTTTCAAGGAGCAGAAAAAATCAGGCATTGGTGTCGTGATCCAGGACAACAACGGCTTAGTCATGGCTTCAATGTCTAAACTTCTGCCACAGCAATACACACCCCTGGAGATTGAAGCACCGGCAGCCTTAACAGCCCTTGAGTTTGCAGCTGAGTTGGGTTTTAGTTGAGCAATACTGGAAATAGATTCTCAGGTGCTATCAAATGCTTTGAGAAATAACAGCCCTTACTTGTCATCCTTTGGTTTATTACTTGAGGATATCAAATGTAATGCTAGTTTGTTCAATCAATTACTTTACTCTCATGTAAAGAGAGAGGATAATAAGGTAGTGCATAACTTAGCAAGACATTCCATTATTATTTCTGATTTTTCAGTGTGGATGGAGTCTATTCCACCACCCTTTGTTTCTTTTGTACTAGCTGATAATGTTGGTTTTTCTTAATAAAGTTGACCTTATTCCTTCTATAAAAAAAAAAAAGAATATTGTTTAAGGATTGTTTAGGTATAATTTATTTGCATTTTAATGATTGTTTTCCTTAAAAAAAAAAAAAAAAAAAAAAACAAAACAAAACAAAACAAAAAAACCAAACAAAAAATAAAGGGTTCAGAGTGGAAATACATTTTAATAATTTTTGTAAACATAATGTAAGATTGATCTAAAGAAGTAAATAAGGCAAGCAATTAGCTGACTGATTGATGAGACATACTTGGGTTGGAAAATCTGAGAAATCTATTTTGATCATTGGAATTTGTATATGGAGGAAATCCTGTTTATAGTCAGCAAACTTAAGTCAATTCTAATGCTAAGTCACAATTAAGGGTGGCAATTCGTGTTCAGGTGTTGGATTCGTGTCGTGTCAACTCATGAGTATCTAACTATATGGGTCAACACTAACCCGACATGTTAATAAAACAGGTCAAGATTCCTCAACTTCTAACATGACTCATTTATTAAACAGGTCAATCGTATCGACCATTTTATCAGATTTTATCAAAATGAAAAAAAAAATTTATGAAAAAACAAACAAATAAATATTTTTAATATAAAATTAAGACCTAACAAGTAACTGCATCACAAATAATCATTCAAAACTAAAACATATTTCAATATCACAAATAATCAATCACAATATGTCAAAGAAAGTAAACCACAACAACTAATAAGTTTATATACCTAGGCAAGGTTGTCAAAATCGGGATCTTACATAGGATCGTGAGAGATAGGTGGAATCGTGGATCGTGGGATTGGATCGTAAATCGTAAAATCCTACATATTTTTATATTTAAAGTAAAAAACACATTGATAATGACTTTGTATGTTAAAAAATCACATAAATTGTAAATTTATCCATATAAAAAAATAAATAAATATTTGGATTATATGATGTAATTTGCATGTCTTACATCGCTATGTCTACTAACGAAACAAATATATTTACGTTTTGACCCAATGTTCTAAAAAGTTCAATAAATGTTTAATTAGCAACAAAATACCAAAATATTTATCAACAATATGGAAATATTTTACGAGTTCTAAGTTCCAAGTTCCAAGTTCTAAGTTTAAAATCTAAAATAAGTTATCAAATGGAAACCAGCTAACTAAAATATGAAATCCAAAAGCAAGATTAATATTAAAGTGAAGTGAACATTTAATTATTCTCATTATAGGGTTCTTATGACCACCGTTCTAATCATCATCAACCATTTTATCATCTATGTAAACATTGTATATTTGTATATTAGAGCTGCAAAGGAGATCAAGATACAATTTCACACTCAACTATTCAAGTTATACTGCTCAGCAATAATTACAGAGCGTGCTCAAAATAATCAATCAATCAATATACAAATACAAACATACTAATAAAATTATATATAAGAAAAACATTTTAGTAATATTATAACACAAATTAGTATATACATAAAAAAAAAAATTAACAACATTATAGCTTAAAATGTAGCAAAGCCAATATAAATTTTTCATTTAGAAATGATGAAACATTCCTTCATTTTTATTACAAGTGAACTAAAAACTAGAAATCATTTGCTTAGGTTATAATAATTTTATAAAAAATAAAAATAAAAAGCCATACCATCACAACATAGGAAAAAAATAACCCCTTAAAACTTCTTCAAAACAAAAAATTTATCCCTTTAAAAAAAAACAAAAACTGATGTTTTGGTAGGATCGGTAGAATCGGTAGGATCCCATACGATTCTACGATCCTACACGATCCTACATATGATCCTAGTACGATTTTAAACATTTTGGTGAGGTGGGATCATAAAATCATATGATCCTACAATCCAGATCGCAATTTTGACGACCATGTACCTAGGGTTTGAATGGTATATTAGTAAAATGTCATTTAATTAAATATGTCAGACGAGTCAAACAGGTTTCATAGGTTAAACACTAACCCAACCCATTTATTAAACAAGTTAATCATGTCAACCTAAATATGACACATACCCATTAAGTCTTAACCTATAACCTGTTAATTTCGTGTCGTATTGTGTCGGGTTCGGGTCGTGTCCAATTTTGTCACCCCTAGTCACAATAACATACAAGCAACATGTGAAACGTTATCCCTCAAAAGAAATTGACATCAGTGTATCCGTGTGGGTATGGCAACAGCTCTTCAACCTCGATCCTGACATTGGAACAACTCGTGCTTTCTGATCCTACTACGGTTTAAACTTTTTAAAGATTCAAACCTCTACAAAGATCAAAGAACGCACTATAAACTGGTCTATGATCCGAGAATTTTGACGCATAAATTTTAGGGATGGGCTCCTCTCCCGTTTCTTTTTCTCCCATTCTCTTCAGTTTTTAAATGGATGCATGACATCTGGCAAGACTGTATCTAAGGATCAATTATCAAGCCACGTCATATTTCACAAAGACTCCTTGACTCCTTCCATCATCTGCCTCCCACTAAAACACATTCACTGCTCTGCTTGACGCCTTCCATCATCTCATTCCCACTAAAATCCTGTAATATCGCTTTCCATCTCTCTCAGATTTTTTATACAACTTCAACACCACTCTTGCACAGTATTTCTTACTTTTTCCTTTCCTTAATTTTTGAAATGAGAAGATCTAAGATAGTAAATTCTTCCGAAACCAGTTTTCATCAATCTATTGGGGAGACTGTTCACATCGTGTATTCTTCTAAAAGGGAGAAATTTGATCAAAGAAGTCATCTCTTGCTAAAGCTAGAGCTATTTTTTCAGTTTGTGTTAAATTATCAATGATTTCCATTGAGAATGAAAAGATAGTGGTGGAATGCATGTGGCAAAAATTTGAGTATACTTATAACTTCCTTCATTTTGCATTACTATGTAGCACAGCAATTGTATTGAAAGCTTCCTTTCTCTGATTGAAAGCTTCCTTTCTCTGATTGAAATGTACTACCCTTGAGGACTAAGTTGAGCAACTTGTGAAGAAAAGCAATAGCAACCCTTGAAATGCTGTGAAGGTGTTTGTGAAAATGCTTAGGCTGGTGGTAGCTTGTTTTTTTTGTAAAAGTACCTCATCAGCAAGGGTGAATGCAAGGCTGTAGGGTCTTTTTTTTTTTTTGGTTGGGTGAATGCAAGGCTTGCTTCTGTATTTTCTGCTCATGTAACCATTGTACATTATCTTGATTAATGAAATTTTTTTGTTGGAGTTTAGTACAAATGGGGTCTCTCTATATTTATTTTTTCTTTGTACCCTTGCGTGAGATATTATAGAATAGGTATAAAAATATTAATTGTAGAAAATTTTCATGGAGCAATTTGACAAAACTTGTTTGCTTCTAGAATTGCAAATGCATTAGACTTTGTGTTTGAATCTTGCAGTTTCTTCATTGTGCCTCTCTAGAGTCATCACTATGACAGTGATGTTGTATTTGCTTTCCTTTTTGAGTGCAAGCCTTGGGAAATACTTTGTTGCATGAGCTACAAGATAAGCACATCATAGCAACTGGAATATTACACTACTCTGCACAATTGCTTATCTCATATTGGCTTAAAGCTGAGTTAAGCAATTGATTACAAAATTACTTAAAGATATAGCTAATAGTCCATTAATTTCCAAGAGAGCATAAGAAAAGGAATATTTTTGCAAGAAACTTTAAAGAAATTTCTCTCAAGAAACAAGAAAGAGAACAATGGGTCATTTGATCTCTTCAACTTGGATGCTGCAAAAATTTCTCCAAAAGCTATATTATAAGCAATGCCAAAAATAGATTACTTCTCGTGCTTAAAACTTAGCACCACTAGTTGTAAAATTATCACACAAGGCATATATGTGATGTCCTACTTCTACCAAAGATAATAAAACAATGAAGAGCAATCTGAGGTAGCCAGAGGATGCAAGCAGTTTAGCCACAGCATAAGCTTCTAAGTTGAAGGAGATGGAGCTCATGGCTATACAAAAAAAGGATTTTGTTTTGGGCATCACTCCCTCCCTTGCAATCATCCAACCTCTTATTAGTCACTTAAATGAGTAAAACTATGAGATGGTAGCATCTAAGACAGTCCAAAAATTCAATTCCATATTGATTTTGTTTTTTTTTTTTTTTTTTTTTTTTTTTTTTTTTTTTTTTTTAATGTTGTGTTTTTTAAAGAGAAAATTTATGTTTGGTATCAAGTGAGTAATAGTTTCTTGCACACACACAATTCTAGTGACAAATTCAACAATGGGATATAAAATCACAATAAGTACCTGAGGTTTATGTCATGGTGGTGGAACATGTGGTTGGAGGAGTTAAGCTAGATGTGCGAGTTTGGATTTTTTTTGCTTCTATTTTTTTTAGTTCCCTTTTCAAGACAACCTTTCAACCGTTTTCTCCCACGCGAAACTTCCCTTCTCTTTAAACCTTTTGCTTGTATGGTGTAAGGGTCTCACTCGGGGATTCAATCTTTAAATATTCTTCTACTTTTGCATCTAACTCACTTGCAAGACTTAGAAGGAAATCAGATGTCTCTTTAGATTCAGCAACTTTACCCATCAATCTAACATAAGTGGTGCATAAATTTCTATAACGAGCTCGTATTTCTAGCTTAGGGTCACTTTGTACCTCACACTCATGAATATCCAAGACAATTCCAGTCCTTGCATTCTTGGTCCATCTCTTCAATATGAATTGTTCAAGGATCATCAACTTAATCTTCATTTCATCGAGTACTTTCAAAATATGGCTACACATAATTCCAACAAACTCAAAATTTTTACAACTACATGTAATCAAACCATTTTAAAGATGTAACTATATGTTGCCTAGAACCTTCACAATTACGAACTTTATATGTAGAAACTGGTCCACTTTGGTGAAAAGTGTCAACAACCACCATCAATGACTTTTCGAACTCATCTTGGAACATAGTAAAAACAGTTCCTGTGTAGATATCTTTGGTATGTCTCAGCAAAGGAACATTAACCTTCAAAGTGGGAATTTTTTGGCTCATGTCATAGTTTGCACAAACTTCATTATAACGGACATCATCAATAGCCCTTTGAAAATGTTTGAAAAATTGTACTATGTCCAAATCATACTTCAAATAATCTTTTAAAAGAGAGTTAAAACTCTCACTAAGCTGTGCACTTTTCTTACCTGCAGAAAAGGTATTTCTCCCATACACCATAGCCCACTTTTTTCGCACTTTAAATAGATCTTGCAACCATTCATTTTCTTGAAGACCATATTTTTCCAACATATTCTCCCAAGCACTAATGAACTTCTCTTCATACTCACCATCATATATGCAACTTCTAAAATCAGCATTGAAGGTTTTTTGGCTCTTAAATAGATGATTAAGATTTTTAAGAGCATTTTGATAAATATGCCATAAGCATAATCTATGATAAGTCTCTAGCATCACTAAAGATATTGCCTTAGCCATTGCAGGATCTTGGTCAGTAAATATTGTCTTTGGCTTTTTACCAGACATACACTCAAAAAATGTATGAAATAGCCATTCAAATGACTGACTAGTTTCATTATATAACAAAGAGGCCCCAAATACAACTAGCTGATAATGATGATTTACTCCAACAAATGCTCCAAAAGGTCGACACTCTTTACTGGTCCGGTAAGTTGTGTCAAAGAATACCACATCACCATCTATACCATTGTCGAAAATCATTTTAGCGTCAACCTAGAATATGTTAGTGATCTGGTCTTCAACATCCAATTAGACTCAAAAAAAGAATGATGGATTTTCTGATACTTGACTAAGAAAATAATTCAAAAGACCCCCGACTTCACCTTGCAAATCTCTTTTCCTGGTAGTCCTCAAATAATTCTTATGATCTTGCTTAGTAAAACCAAGATTTTCTCTACTTCCAACTTGACGACTCATCTATTCATGTGCCAGTTTAGGTGGTATATTTGAATTATCTGCCAACTCAATTTTATTAGCTTGAAAATCAGTAATAATTCTTTGAAAGGGTAACATGTGTACACATGACTTATCCACTAACTCATGATTGTGATTTGATTCAAAATCAATGACCCAATATTTTCCATTAGCTTAAAGAGAAATGGTTAGTCTTGCTAAGCAACCAGTTCTAGTTTCTTTTCGCGGCTTTTTCACATCCACTCACTTGTCTTTTTTTCTGTAGCCTTCTTTATAACAGACAAATCTTCTACTTGATATTACTCCACTAAATCTATCCTCATTTTTCCATTGCTTTTGAATGCTAAACCCAACTTCTTTAGCATATTCATTATACCATTGGTGAGCATGCTCTTCTGAGTCAAACTCCATTTTCCAAACAGATATTTTCCCTTGACAATCAAAATTTTGCATAATATTAGCATAAATATCTTCATTTTCTTTATCACCTTATGGGCATATTTGTTCATCACTAATTATAGGCATTATACTGACTAGTAACTTTGAAAAGAAGAGCACCTAAAGAGAAATTCAAAAACCAAATTAAAGCAAAATGAGTTAGTGTTGTTGATAAAACAGTCAATGATATAAAAATAAAACAAATAATAAGAAACTAAATACCCATGTTTACTTGCTGCATTACTAAATATTGAATTACTAGTATTGAACAAATCCCTTTTTTCTGTACATTGACGAGAGCACTTTACCCCATGTCATGTCCATGCTTACTAAATATAATCACTTGAGCATGGTAGCAAGTAAAATAATTATGGACAAATACTTGATAATACTAGATGAGGAAGTCAAATCAGATATATGAATACTGATTGCAATTGTTTTGATTACTTAGGAAATAATTTTCAAAGTCTAAAAGCTAAAATAGTAGTGAAGCAAAAAGAAAAACAAATCCAAATCAAACAGGGAATTCAATTATTTGTTAGGAGATTACTAAAAGACTTAGCAAAAGAGTATAAAAACTACAGCGGGGGGGGGGGGGGGGGGGGACACAAATAAATAATGCAAAGAATGATTGAGCACCCATTGGAAGTCGGAACTTTCAATTCCAGTCAAGCTGTTAAAATCAATAGCGGTTTTGTTTTGTGGTCTCACTAGAGTTGGAATGGTGTAAAGATTTTTATCTTGGGTACACTCAGTAGAAAGCAAATCTTCTTTGCTGGGCTGGAATTCGAATGACTTGAAGATTTTGCAATTGTTAGATATTTTAGCAAGTTGCTCAAAGGTTTTAGCAGAATGGCTTTTTTGTGAAAATTTTGAGCGCGGGAAGCAGAGTTTTGTGCCAATCTCTGTTAAATGAGATAAATTTTTGCTCATGTGACATGGCTTAATGAACATCCTTAGATTATATAACTGTCAGTGTCATGCATCCATTTAAAAACGAAAGAGAAAGGGAGAAAAAGGAATAGGAGAGGAGCCCATCCCTAAATTTTATTCCTACTTTGAAAGGTAAAAAAATAGTACCAAAATGGCAACTGTCTTGTCTGTCTATAAAAACAAAAAACAAAAGGCGTAAATGCACTTTTAATCCCTATATTTTGACTTTTTTCCATTTTAGTCCCTACATTTTATTTTTACCACTTTTAATCCCTAAACTAATTAACGCCTTTCATTTAAGTCCTTGAAGCACCCTTCCGTCACTAAACTAACAACAAAACTGACAAATCAATAAAATTATAATTTTTTTTTACACGTTGGTCAATAAAATAATATTAAATATTGAAAAGCAAGTATTTCACAAACATTCATGCTCTGTTTTCTCAGCTTACAAGCAGAGAGATTCTAGCAAATACCTCTTAGCAACTTGCATACCAGGGGTTCATTAATCTGGATGAAGAATAAGTCAAGAATTTTCCCCGTTAAGGCGGCTTACCAGGTGGCAGTCCGTCTTACACAATAGCACAATGAGGAGCACTCCAGTGCGAGGAGAGATCAGCCAATATGGAAGAAGATTTGGTCTCTAAATGTGCCACCAAAGGTTCGGACATTCCTTTGGAGAGCCTGTTCAAACAGTCTTACTTCATTCTTCGCAAAATGCAGTTTCAGGTCTTCAATCCGAATCCTCAACAAATCCTTCTTTAGCTCCGTACTCATCATGTTGTTCCAATAGGCCTTGACTCGTGCCTCCACCATGTCTTTCTTGGGGTTCTTGAGCTTTCTTTCGTCTTTCGGCGACCCCATTTCGAAGTTCTTTCTCACCGTAATAACACTCTGTTCGATCTCGTCCTTTCTGTCTTGCACGTCTCATTCTTTATATTTTTCATGTATGTAGCGTCTATGATAGACTTGCTAATTAGTTTGAAGACTCCGAGTATAGTTTTGAGTTCTTGAATTTAAGACTCTCTAGCCCGCTCTTCATTATTGAAGATGGTACCTTCCGTGAGGATGGGGTCTTCGATGGCTAAAGCGGCATCACATGCTTCGATCACGGGTTCAAAACTGACATTGGTGTTGTCGTAATCAGCTAAGTCGAAGAGTGCATTGACATGGTATGACCGAAAGTAGAGGGAGTCGGGGCATAACTCCACGGCTCCCTTGGATGATTCGACAGAAATCTTGACATGTTCGAGCATTTTGGCGAGGCTAAGGTGAGCGTCGGAAGAATTGTTTCTGACTGAAAGGACGATTACTTCAAGTGTAGAATAACTTGCTAAGAAAAGAACTTACTTCTATAGTTTGAATAACTAAGGATGCCAACTTGAAAGCACCCCTATTTCATGGCATTGAAACAAAGTGCTTCTCAACTTCTAAACTATGCAGCAATAGCGAATTCTCAGGAACCAATCGAAGCATGGTCGATCTGGAATGCTCATAATAAGTTTTACTTTGAGCGGAAACAAGTTCATCCTAGTTTGATTCTAAATGGGACATACGAGTTATTGGATGAATACCAACGGCTAATGCAATCAAGAGTTTAGGGGGCTTATGGTTTTAGTAGCTGCTTTTTGTGGTGGGCATGGTGTAGTGTGTTTTCTTTAGTGCACTTGGAGCAGCTTTATTCCTTGGCTAACTACATGTAGTTAAGCTTGGGGTTTATACTTTTTCTTTGTTTATCTTTTTTTGTATTCTTTTGGTTTCACATTTAATGAAAGTTTCTAATCAGTTCTCAAAAAAAGTGTGATTGTTTGTAATTGTATAAATCTTATTACTAAGTTGACCACTTGTCATATTGCACATTCTCGTAGGAAAGGCAACCATTGATCTTTTCTTAGCAAGTTATTCAAACTATTGAAGTAAGACTGTTTGAACAGGCTCTCCAAAGGAATGTCCGAACCTTTGGTGGCACATTTAGAGACCAAATCTTCTTCCATATTGGCTGATTCCTTCTCGCACCGGAGTGCTCCTCATCGTGCTATTGCGTAAGACGGACTGCCACTTGGTAAGCTGCCTTAACGGAGAAAGTTCTTGACTTATTATTCATCTAGATTAATGAACCCCTGATATGCAAGTTGCTAAGAGGTATTTGCTAGAATCTCTCTGCTTGTACGCTGAGAAAACAGAGCATGGACGTGTGTGAAATACTTGCTTTTCAATATTTAATATTATTTTATTGATTTGTCAGTTTTGCCGTTAGTTTAGTGACGAAAGGGTGCTTCAAGGACTTAAATGAAAGGCGTTAATTGGTTTAGGGACTAAAAATAGTAAAAATAAAATATAGGAACTAAAATGAAAAAAAGTCAAAATATAGAAACTAAAAAGTCCATTTACGCAAAAAAAAAAAAAAAAAAAAAAAAAAAAAAAAAAAAAAAACCCGAAAGCAGAATACAGTATTTTCATTTAACCAAAAAATAAGAATACAATATTGCCCTCCAAAACCCCTCACCTTCTTCAACAACCACCACAACCAGACCCATTAACCTTTTTAAATCCAAGCTGTTAATTAAAACCCAAAAGAAGAATACAGGGAAAAAAAAAAAAAAAAAGCTTCTCTGTAATGGAACAGCTTCACCGACTCTACAATACCCATGTAAAACTTTTGGCTTTTGACCTCCTCTCTCTCACCCAAACCTCTTCTCATTCTCCCTCAGACCCCATTTCCTTTTCTCGCAGAGGCACCTTTTATTTCCGTGCCGAGACCGTCGGCACCATCACCTCCCGGGAACTCAAACCCAACAAATTCCTCAAATTCACTGTTGATGATGGAACCGGCTGCATTGTCTGCGTCCTCTGGCTTAACCACCTTGTGTCGCCTTACTTCTCCCGCTGCAGCCCGCCAAGTGTTCGACTAATTGCCCAAATGGCGAGTCATTTCGCGGCAGAGGTTAGGCTTGGGGTAGTGGCAAGAGTACGTGGGAGGATCACGAGTTACCGTGGCGCGGTGCAAATCACGGTGTCGGATGTGGTGGTGGAGAGGGACTCCAATGTGGAGACATTGCATTGGTTGGAATGTATGAGTTTGGCAAGCAAGTGTTATGATGTTAGGCCCTCTTAGAAGGTAGTGGTTATTCATTTCAATGTTTTTTTGAATTTGGTGAAATGGGTTTTATTTTTTAATTTGATTTTTACATGAAAAGTTTGAGTTACATGTGTAGCTTGTTCAAAGAATCAGTTCTTAAAATTTTCTGTTTGGGTTTCATTTTTAAGCCTGGTTTACGAGTCTTATTGAACCTATAGATAATTATTTTCCATTCCAACTTTTAGAATGTTATTGGGTTTTAAGCATAATCCTATAGAATCTAACTAGGAATTATGATCATTGATATGAATCACTATCTTGGGCAGTGCTAACATGAATTTCAACTTATAGTTGAAATTCTTTATTATATTTGCATTATTGTCTCTTCATCTCTTAGAGGTGGTATCTACATTAGCACTTTGACAGGTCTCTACCAAGATGATGGTTGAGACTTGTAAGAATAAATTTAATCAACCATTTTATTGGTTTTATTCCGTGTCAATTTACTTGTAATTCAGCATTTAAAAATCCTGTATTTAGGTGAGAATCATGTAAGGGTAGTATGTGAGAGAGTGTGATGAAAAGCTCAAGATTGTGCAATCAGTAAGGGACTCGCGACTGGATCTCGCGGTTTGCTCGCGGCTTGCAAGTCGCCAAAGGATGCATACGAGTGAAGCATGCAGAGAAGCTGAATAGTCACGCCAACTGGAGTACTACAGGACAAAAAATCCAGGCTAGCCATTCAATTAGCTCGCGGATTGAACTCGCAACTCAGTCAAGTCACGAAGCCAAGTCGCTAGCTAGCTCTGTTTTGGAAAAACTGACTCTTTGCATTCTAAATACACACCAGTATATATAGGCCTTTATTCCCACGAAATGTAGAGAGCTTCTAGAAAGAATTTTGAGAGAGAAACCCTAAAAAAAACAAGATTAATTCATCCATAATCTTCATCTTTGTTTCTTCAAATTTCTTTACTCTCACCCTCTCCATTGTTACATCCTTAAGAGGTACATTAGCCAAAACTTTTTCTCACCATACTCATATCTGTGAGAATGCTATTTGGTGCTAGGGAAGTAGTTAGGAAGGGACCAATTAATATTGGTTGATGCTATGGGCTATAGCGGAATTTGGTAAACTAAAGAAGACAAATGTTTGATGCAACCTCGTTAGAGCAAAAAGCTTGAAGAGCTTAGGTACACTGGATAGATTAGGCTTGGAGAGTCTTCTGCTGTTCATGTATCCCAATTTCATTCTTTAGTAGATTATTGACCGCTTGGAGGGCAGCAGAGAGGTTTTGTGCCAAGGGCTTCGGTTTCCTCTTCGATAACATATCGTTGTGTTGTCCTTCTCTTTGCATTTCTCTTCCCTCGATCTTTGCCATTTAATTTCTGCTGTGGATGTGATTTTATTTGATTTAAATTGTTTATCAATTCTGTTATAAACTTATGTTCATTTTTTGCACATACATTGTTTGATATTAAGATTGAATTAGTAATTTGTAAATTGAGGGTCTAAACGTTCATAGTGTTTTATACGCTATTTGAATTTTCAAGACTTTTGAAAAATCTGGAGACATGTTTCTATTTTTTTGATAAATAAATTGAATGTGTTTATCTTGAGAAACTTTGAGTAATATTTAAAAGATACAGATGGCCAACTTGTCCTACATTCCTAGAGAGAGAGAAAGATGATGGTTTTACTCTAATTGTCCGTTTGGATTGAGGGAGAAGGAAGGGGAGTAAAGTAGAGCAGAGTAGATTTAGCACAAAATTGGCTTATTTTTAGCCTATTCTACTCTACTTTTCTCTACTCTCCCTCCTTCCCCCCTCTATCCAAACAGGCCATAACACGAACCAATAGAGCGAAAGAAACTTCCATTATAAAATAATAATTATTTTATGCATCAAATATATATTAAGACTCTATTGTTTACGCGAGCCCATCATTTGTTTGAATGTTTTGATTTGGGGGAGGGGAAGGTTAGGGCAATATACACGATGCAAGTTGCAATGATATTTTACAGTGAATTGGAAGGAGAAAGGCATATTTTAGTACCCTAATTAGTAGATGATACGCAACAAAATCTTTTTGTTTGACATGATATTTTACAGTAAATTGGAATTTTTACTTTCCAATCTATGCAAAATGGCTGTGTTTTAAAATGTCCCATTGAAGGAAAAACTCCATTGTCATGATGTGTAGTTGAAGGGATTGTCCACAGATCAGATTGGGCGGATTGAGATTGAAAATTTTAACCAAATTGCCTTTGGCGGGTTGGAGTGGACTGGACCGGTTAGCAGATCAAGAGTTTTTTATTATTATTTTTTTCATATCCCTATTTAAAGCATTCAGCACCAAAAAAGAAAAGAAAAGAAGCACCCTTTAATTGTCTCTTTCATGTGTAACTAAAATGCGAAGCAATTGAAGGAAAATACGGATGGCAAATTCAGCCAAATTGTTAACGAAATCCAAATATACGTAAGCACCTATTTCCTATCTCTCTCACCCAAAAAAAAAAAAAAAAACAAATTTTGTGTTGTAATTTTTTTTTTTTTTTTTTTTTAAGAAATAGTTTCAACCTATAGCTTACTCGTGTTATTAGTTTATTTTTTTAATAAACCAATAACATGAGTAAGCTCTTCATATACACTAAAATCATGAATGTCCTCAACACGTAATCATGTAATGGAATTTCAATTTTAATAAATTAATATGCTATTCATTTGAGTACTAAGTACTAACATTAGAATCAAGTCATTGATTCGTGCATTTGTATTGTATATGCAAATGTGATGATTTCATTTTTCCTCTCTCAATTTCATGTTTTAGCTTACATATTTCAGATCACATTACTTTTGGCTCCAAGAATGTGTGTGTGTGTTTGTGGGGGGGGGGGGGGGGGGGGGGGGGGTGGGTTGGGTGGGGGAAGAGAGAAGAGCAACATCTAAAAAATGATGAATGAATGTCTCCAAAGTCCAAAACGGTTCGTATAGTTAATTAAACTTTCTGTTAGACTCAGAGAATTAAAAGAGGTGAATTACTGATGACACATTATGATGTTCTTTCTATTTTGGCTCTAAGATTCAAATATGCAAGCTCTATGAAACTGCCTCATCCTCTAACAGCTTGTACAAGGCCCTCCTTCCCAAAACAATCAGAAACCCTTTTTTTATTGGAGATAGAGCAAGCCTTTCCACCATCTGCAGTAAAGAGATTATGTTTCGCTCTCTTCAAGTCAGAGCAGTACCTATGGCAGTAGAGCAGGAGAAGATCTATTGGAAAGAGTCCTGTATATGGCTTTAATGGTATTTGGAGTTGTCCTGCAACAACCTCCCACAAGGGAAGCCCCAACCTCACACCATCTGTTTACATACGAGACAAAATCTTCATCTGAAACGCCAGTATTTTGCTGCAATGAAAAAACAAGGTCTAAGGCAGTGTGGGTGTGATAGTATACAAGAATAAGGTCAAGAATGTATTTATAAGCTTTCATTGAATTTGGTTTGAAAAACATAAAAACAACCAGGAAGCAGATCATGATGTGATCAATCATTGATATGCTTTTATTAATTAGGATAAAAGTAAATTGTTGTGCTAATCTAGTGAATTTGGATTTTGCCTTCATTACAGCACAAAATTAAATAAGTGAGAACAGAAGTTTTTCCGATAAAGTAGTGAACAGGAATTTGAAATTGATATTTGAAAGTTTCCTGCCATTTGGAAAGAACACAAAGTTGCATCAACCACAGGCACAGCCTAGATTTCTGAAAATTGGTAAAGAGTAAATACAACTTTAACCCTCTTCTCAAGTAAGATTATATTACATCTACATTTACACTCAAAACTTCATTAAAAAACAAGAGTTGTAAATGTAGATGTAGCATTTGTACAAGTGCAGCAAAAGAAAGTGAACGTACCACCCATTGTTTTTGCTCGGCATCATATCTTTCACCACTATTTGGATATATAACTATTGGTTTTTTTTGATACCTGAAGGAATTGTTCAAAATAATAAGGTTTAAAAATCCACTAGGCAGAGTGACTTGTAGGAATGCAATCATGTAGAGATAAAAGATTCAATTGGAAATTAAATAAAGTACGTATATATGTCATATGATTCTTCACAAACAAGAAGTTAATTCACTGAAACAAAGAAAATGGACTACAGATCGTTAAAGCATGCAGAGTGAATGGGGTATAGGAACATGGTATGCCACCTATCCAGAACATGGAAGAATGAGGGTACACTTGCATACATTTTATATATTGTTTAATGAGAATTTAATATGTGACAAGGTAATCTTCAATTTTAAATCTTTCTAAATTAAGCCTAGTTTTCTTTGCAGAAACTCTATAAAAAGGGAAGAAAAAAAAAAGATAAATGGACTGAAAATTAGCAAATTGGAATGCAAGTGTAACACATATGGACCCAGTGGTGATTTGTTTTTTTTATCAGAAAAATTAAGTAATGCATTGAAAGATGAAGAATGAGAGCTGCAGTATACAGGAAGTATTAGCATACTACATTACAGATCAGAAAAACAAATAAATAAATAAAAGTCAGCAGATAGTGATACTATCTCTCAAGGACAATAAATCTATCCCGGTATGTGATTTGTTATGGTAGTAATCTATTATATGTTGGCCTCACAGGTCCAAATTAACTGCCCATATAATTAAATGATGTTTTTGCCAACACAAATGATTACGTTAACCTCCATCTCTACAGAGTCTCAATAAACCAAGAAATAATGGTATAATCTAACTTATCAAATGAATAAATAAATAATGGTATAATCTAGAAGAACTAAATTGTTTTATGCAAGATTTTATATTAAAAGAAAGAGCAAAAAGGTCAATAGGTGAAATGGCCCTTAAGAACAGAAAAAAGTTAGTCTCATGCTCAGCTAAAAAAAAAAGAGATAAATAAAACCCAAAGCAAAATAAGAAAATCAACAAAATGAACAGCACCATAAAGATGATACCTTCTTAATAGATAATATAAGTTCATGAATTAATCGAGGAGGGGTACAGTTGATTCCCACTAAAACAACTTTCTTGCATGATTCAGCAATGGATGCACATTCAAGAATGGAATCGCCACTAACCACATTAACACCATTTTTAGAATTGAAACAAAACCATGCTGGAATCTTTATGTCTTCTTCCTCCAAAATCTCTGCATAAGCCTGCATGAACACCAAGGTTTCAGAACAAAAGCAAGAAGTGAAACACCATAGTTATGCCAAAATCCATTGTTCTCAATAAAGAACAGCCTGGGAGTTTTTTTTCGGTGGGGGGGGGGGGGAGATCTTCGATAGCTATTAAGAATTAATCCTTCTCTACCACCACAAGCTTTGAGCGTCCATCAAGAATTTGACTGATGACCCAACCCAAATATTGGGCACATCAGTTCAAGATGTCAGTGGGTCATGACAAGTATCAGTAGTATGAAGCCAACAATAAAATAATATAGGCCTTTATTAAATATCTGTTATGAAGAGATTATAATGTTACTGAAAACCAAGAAGAATAGGCAAATACCTGAGCTTCTAATTTATTAGGAATTGTCTCAAATGCAATTAGGTCAGGACTTGATTCTGCTAGGACTTGAACCCTTCTCATATGAAAATCTTTCAAAGTTTCTAGTGTAATTGCATCACCATAGTCCCCACTGTTAAGAGTACATAAGAAGAAAAAAAGACATGATCATTGAATTGTCAATTTGGACAACAATTCTGAACTCAAAGAAAGAACAAGTCTGCCAAACTTTGATATAGAAGCATGTGAGGCAAGAATAACGAAAAGGTACAATGTTATGCCAATAATACACATAAAGGAGGTTGTTAAAGTTTAACCAGGGACTGCTAGATATAGGAAATATCAAAGCCAAAGAAAATTGCAGCTCATGCAATTACTTTAAGCAGCACTTGTTGACTCACCTGTACTCAGAACCATCAGCCAAATAAGCCCCATAACTCCCCACAGATGCCGCAACTAAGATTGGGCGACGTTGGAGAATTCTTCCAACTCCAGTGTCATTAGATGAACATTCAGCACATCTGTTATAATAATTATCTCGAGCCTCAATGGCGATTTCAACACTTCTTCTTAGCAAGTTTTCACCCTCTTCTCTAGAAAAGCCTTTAGCCTGAAAGCCCTGAATTGTGGCCTGTGCACATATGGATAAACTTGAAATTCATTTTGGGTAAAGAAAAGTAATAGTGAGATTATCATTATTTAATGGAACCTACCTGATAAGATGCTGTTATTATAACATCTGCACCAGCTTCTAGGTAGTCAAGGTGTACCTGCACCATCAAGAAACTCAAATGAATTACGCAAATAAACGAAAAGGGAAATTTTAAACATAAATCAATTTCCACTTAGGATATATGTTCTAAAGTGACCCCTTCCCTTATATCATACTTTATATTTTTTGATAGGTTATATCATACTTTATATAATTTCAAGCCAACAAAAAGCTGAGATCATAGTACTTTGTCCAATTGTGAAATTTTGAAACCAACATTTAACGTAAAGTATTTTTCATCTGAAGAAACATCTCCAAATTAACCCTTTACTCATAAAATGTTATTCATTAAATGTTTAATTACTTTAAAAATTTTAACTGATCATTTTTCACCTTATAAAAATGGGTAGATTGGTCTGATTAGTTGATCAAGTGCAATAAATAAGAAAAGAAAAAAAAAATTTCTATTGTATGAGTTTTAACTTTCAAATATTTTTACACCCTCCTAAAATTTTCATCAAAACAGATATTTCATAAAACATTTACGCAAACTTTATCAGATGGTGGATTTGCATCACATAGTAAGATTCAATACTTACATGGAAAGCTGCTATTGGTTTATACAAGTCACAAGACTGACTTAAGAGAGAAAAGACAAGCACAGTTCTTCTTCTTTTTTTTGAGAAACAACAAGCACAGTTCTTGAAACTGATTTTCTACACCACATGGTGGTCCTATCATATGTTTAATGCTACATCTATAGCAATGAAAGTCTGCTACAAACAAACCTAAAAAGCTAAGTGATTCAACAAACAGAATCTCTAAGTGTCAAAGCCGTGCCCATTTAATGGTCCAAGTTCATAATTAACAGTCCATATCCATAAGTTCCAATGTTCCTTTCCTTTCACCACAAATTTTACAAACCACGTCCACATTGTATCCCAAATCTTCACACATACTGCAAAACCTAAGATCCAAGCAACCTGATCACCATACCAATAACATTACCACCCCCACCCCCCCCCCCCCCCCCCAAAAAAAAAAAAAAAAAAACCCATTTTAAATTTCTAAATTTCACACAACCACAAAGTTGGGGTTTTTTTTCTTTTTCTTTTTCTTTTTTTCCTAATATAAATAATTTTCCTTTAATATTTACATTCTCAATTTCTCTCTTACTCTTTTGGACCCCCCAACTAATAAATATTGTCAAATTCAACCTTTCCCATTCATTACATTCTCCCATCTTAAAAAAAAAATATTGATCAGTCTCTTTTGGGCCCCAACTAATATATATCTAAAAATTCAAGATTTCCAATTGCAATATATTCTCCTATATTTTCATCAACCAAATTAAGGAGAAAATTAACTATTTTTCAATTTGAATTTGTTATATGTCTCTCTTGGATTACATTACGAATACGAATACGAATACGAATACAGAAGCCAATACGTACACATAAATATACGGAGAGAGAGAGGACCTGGCGAATGAGATGAGGAGAAGAGAGGAGGCATTTGGCGCTCCAGAGTGGATCGTTGAGGTCGGCACCGTGTCGCTCCAGCTCCGTCGCCAAGCCACCGTCCACCACCGCCGCCGCTCTTCCCTCACTTTCTACAAACTCCCTCATCAAATCCCACTGCGACTGTGACGACGACGTCGTTTCGATGCCGAGTCCCATCACTTTATATATCTATCTCGCTCGCTCGAGTCTGATTCAGTTTCAGTTTCAGTTTACTTTGAAGTTGTTTTTTTTTTTTTTTGAGAATGAAAAAAATAAATAAATAAATAACAACTTTGAAGTTGTTATGAAAGTTGGTTTGGTTTAAATACGCATACAGGATACAGCTTTGTATAATCATAATCTTAATCCTTTCTATAAACAGTAACACTCTATTTAAGTAATACCCAAAAATAAAAATTGAAAGTGATTTTTTTTTAATAAACTAATTGAAATTTTGACATATCCTTGTGAATTGTGAAATTTTACTTCTGCATTTCCATCACTCACACACACGTCACTTAAATGAATTGTGAAAAAAATTGTGTAATATATATTGATATCAGTTTAGATCCTAACAACAATTAAAATAAGTAAGATATTAAGAGAATTTGCTTTGATGGTGCCAAATCATTTATAGAAAGGATAAGATTTAGTTTTAAGGAAATCTAGAAGAGTACTTGGGGTGGACCATATAAAGTTTCTCTCCAACCTTGGAGAGAATATTTTTAAACTTCTCATATATTTTATTTTTGTCAGTAAATTTTAAAAATCTAATCTTTGAATTTCACGTTCCTTATGTTCTTAACATCCAACTCAAATTTCGCTCAAATTGAATGTTATTTTCTATTCGATTAATAAACTTATTTTTTACACACAAGTTTAAATTAAAAAAAACTTAAAGTTTTTATATTTGTTTGATGACATAACAATTGATCTTTGATTTTCTTGAAATTTTGCAAGCATTAAGGATATGATAAGAACATGCAATCTAATAGTTAAATTTTCAAAATTCACACTCAATATCAATATAAAGATATATGAAGAGTTTAAAAGGTTTTTCTTTAAATTAATTTGAAGAAAAATTTTGTTCTGTGGCCTATACCCTTCTACCATGTCCCCATCATGCATACATGTTTGTCCCATGTAACTTTTGTCATGATCACTCTCATGTTTTATCTGAATTTTTAATCATAATCAACCTATTGGAGCATTTTAATATTAATTAATTAAAATGGATTTATATTACAATATAATTGTAAAGATATGGGAGTTAATATGGAAGATGAGGAGTTAGTAAAATGGTTTAATCCCACATTGAAAATGAGAGAGACTATGTTATTCTTTTTAATTGTGGTGATTAATGGGCTAATATTTATTGATTCAAATATTGGACTAGATACATGCGAAAGGGAGAGGTGAAGGGAGGGGTTCCAAACTGATAGTCTATTAAAAAGAGCGAGTGTCACACCTCAGTTTAAATAGTGTTGTGTATTTTTCTCTTCAAATTAATAATATTCAAAACTATTATTCAATTTCTCTTTGTGTTATTTCCATTATTATTATGTTTGCACCTACAATTTTAAAGTCACCTACATCCTTACTGACAAGAATCCTCCAAAGGTTTCTATCGATGAGATGAGTGAGGAAGAATTTCATCCCCATTAAGAAAAAATAGATAAATATATAAAAGATGAATACAACTGTTGCACTTATCTTTTGAATTGTCTTGCCAATCATTTCTATGATTATTACGATACAACTTATAATTTTACCAAAAAATTATGAAAATTTTTACAAAGCAAGTATGATTCTAAGGATGCTAGTGCAAAGAAGTATGTTGCCAGTAGATTTTTTCGTTACCAAATGATGGGTGGATCAAGCACAAGACTTTCAGATGATCGTGGCAGTATTAAGATCCGAAGGCATAAAGATTTGAGATAATCTAATGGTAGCTGGCATAGTTGATAAACTACCACAATCTTGGAAGGAGTTCAAAAAGACTTTGCGGCACAAACAAAAGGAGACATTTCTTTGAGACTTTGATCACACGCATCCGTGTCGAGGAGGAGGTTAGAGGACAAGATGCACTCATGACACAAGAGAGCAATGGTAATTCCACCACAAAGGTAAACCTTACTTCAACCAATAATAATATGCCAAAATATCATTTTCCTAGAAATGGTCAATTAAAGCCTAAAAAGAGAGTTTTAAAAAATAATAATAGACCTCAAGGAATGGAAAACCCGAATAAAAATAACAAAAAGAATCAAAGACCCCCTTCAAAAGATCCATTTAATAGATCTTGTTTTATTTGTGGTAAGAGTGAGAATATTGCTCGATTTTGCAAATTTCAGAAACTTGAATCTGCTTTGCAAGCTAACATAGTCGAGGAGCCTTTAATGGCTATGATTACAAACATAAATTTGGTGCAATATGTTGAAGGGTGGTGGGCAAATTCTGGTGCTAATACGCACATCTACTATGACAAAGATTGGTTCAAGGTGTACACTCCTTGTGAAGAAGAAAAAACTATTATGCTTGGTAACTCTAGCAAAACCAAGGTTCTTGGAAGTGGTGAGGTCGATTTGAAATTCACTCTTAGACATGTGCTAACATTGAAAGATGTGCTTTACATTCTGTTCATGAGAAAGAATTTGATGTCAAGCTTTTTGCTTAACAATGTTAGCTTCAAGCAGACTATGGAATCTGATAATTATGTAATCACTAAAAAGAGATTATTTGTGGGCAAAGGTTATGCTTGTGATGGAATGTTTAAATTAAATGTTGAGAATAATAAAATATCTACCAGTTCAGTTTATATGCTTTCTTCTGTTAATTTTTAGCATGCTCATTTGTGTCATATAAATAGTAAATATGTGGGAATCATGAGTAGTTTAGGATTAATTCTAAGACTGTCAAAAGATTTTGAAAAATGTGAAACTTGTAGTCAAGCTAAGATTACAAAAGGCCTCATAAAAGTGTTGTAAAAAATACCGAATTGCTTGAGTTAATTCACTCTGATTTATGTGAATTTGGGTGAACTTGAACTCATGAAGGAAATAGATATATTATTACTTTTATTGATGATTTCTCAAAATATACAACTGTGTATTTGTTGAAAAATAAAAGTGATGCATTTGAAAATTTTCAAGATTTTTAAAAAGAAGTTGAAAATCAATTTGGTAGAAAAATAAAAAGAATAAGAAGTAATAGAGGTCGTGAGTATGAATCAAGTACATTCAACTCATTTGTTTAGTCTTTGAGAATTATCTATGAAACTACTGCACCACATTCACCTGCTTCTAATGGTGTGGCTGAAAGAAAAAATAGAACTCTAATTGAGTTAACAAATTGCCATGTTAATTGAATATGGTGCACCTTTACATTTTTGGGGTGAAGCTATTTTAACTGCATGTCATGTTTTGAATAGGGTGCAACATAAAAGTCACATACCACACCTTTTGAGATGTAGAAAGGACATAAACCAAATTTGGAATATTTGAGAGTATGGGGTTGTCTTGTTTATGTAAAGCTTACTGACCTTAAAATACCTAAATTTGGTATAAGAGCTACTATCTGTACTTTTCTTGGTTATGCGATTAATAGTGCAACCTATAGATTTTTTGATCTTGAAAACAAAATCATTTTTGAATCTAGTGATGCAATTTTTTATGAAGAAAATTCTCCTTTTAAATTGAAAAATAATGGGGGTGAAGAAAATATTTTGTCACAACCTAATTCTTCTACTTCTCACTTACAAAATCAAGAAAGTTTTGAAATAGAACGTAGAAGAAGTAAAAGAGCTAGAATTGAAAAGGATTTTAGTCCTAATTATTATGTTCTTAACATTGAGGAAAATCCTCAAAATTTAAAAGAAGCTTTAATATCACCTGATGCTAAAAGGTTGTAAATGATGAGATGAAATCTTTGATTTCTAATAGAACTTGGAAATTAGTAAATCTTCCATCGAGTTTTAAGACCATAGGTTGTAAATGGGTCCTTAGAAAAAATTTAAAACTGTATGAATCAATAGATAAGTTTAAAGTTAGACTTGTTGCAAAAGGCTTTAAACAAAAAGCTGATCTTGATTTCTTTGATACATTTTCTTCGGTAATAAGAATTACATCTATTAGATTGTTAATTGCTATTGTTGCAATTTTTGATTTGAAAATTCATCAAATGGATGTAAAAACTACTTTTCTAAATGGGGACCTAGAGGAAGAGATTTATATGGATCAACTCGAAGGCTTTGTAGAGCCTGGATGCAAGGTATGTAAGCTAACTAAATCCCTATATGGCTTAAAAGAGGCACCAAAATAGTGGCATGAAATGTTTGATTCCTGTATGACTAAGAATGGTTATAAATCAAATGAATGTAATAAGTCTATTTATTCTAAATCATGAAATAATTTACATGTTATTATTAGCTTTTATGTGGATGATATGTTGATTTTTGGCTCAAATATGGATGTTATAAATGAGAGTAAAAATATGCTTAAAAGCCATTTTGATATGAAAGATCTTGGTGAGGCTAATTTTATTTTGGGCATGAAAATTATAAAAACATGTGATATAATATTTCTTAATCAATCACATTATGTTGAGAAAATTTTGAGAAAACATTAATTTTCACGATCACAAATATATAGCTACTCCTTTTGATTCTAGTGTTCATTTATTTCTTGTGAATAATGATAATGAGATTTTTAATCAAAAGGATTCTGCTAGCATCATTGATAGTTTGTGTTATGCTATTGATTGTACTAGAGCGGACATTGCATATGCAGTAGGAGTGCTTAGCAAATTTACTAGCAAACCTAGTAGAGATCATTGGCTAGCTATTGAGCAAGTCATAGGATATTTAATTGATACCAAAAGTTATGTCTTATTTTATAAAAAGTACTCTACTGTGATTGAAGCTCTTAGTGATGCCAATTGGAATACTTTGTCAGGTGATTCTCTCTCTACCACTGGTTATATTTTTTCCTTAGGTAGTGGTGCTATTTGTTGAAATCCAAAAAGCAAACAATAATTGATAATTCAACAATGGAAGCTGAATTAATAGCATTAGCTTCAGCTAGTGAAAAGGCATATTGGCTTAAAGATTTGTTGTATGAAATTCCATTTTAGGAAAAACCAATTCCACCTATATTATTCATTGTGATATCACTGTCGCAATTGGTAAAGTTAAAAACTGTTATTACAACGGTAAATCTAGATCTACAAGAAGAAAGCACAATACTGTGCGATCTTATTTAAGTAGCGGCATCATAACTATGGATTATATTAAATCTAATGATAATCTTGCAAATCCATTTACCAAGGCCTTGGTAAAAGATAGGGTCTGGAATACATTGAGGGGGATGAGACTAAAATTCATAGAATCATGAGCCATGTATGAGAATACCCATCCCAAGGACCAAAGATCCTGAGAATTGGGTTCAATGTGAAAAATGAACCTACGATGGTCATAAGAAATGCACTATTTATTTTTTTAATTATTTATTTTGTAAATAATTTTTTAATTGTTCATCACTATGATATAAGTGCATTTATCTAGTAATGTGGAGAAGTTGAGTAACAAAACTCTTTATAAAATTTATAGCTCGTATGAGTGGGGTGTCAAAATTACAGGAGCACTCTTAACAAAATTTCACCTATGTGAGAGTGGGGGTGGGGCTGCTCCCTATGAGATTTGGACTTAATCTCAAATACACTCATAAAATTGGGATCAGCAAATGGCCATAAAGTGCTAGTTATAAAAGTTCATGTCAACACCTAGGTTGTTATGTGTAAGTAGTGACACTTAATTTCCACAAAGCATCACTACTTAGTTTAAGTCAGAGACCACTACGACTCTAGAGTTGAGATCGCTATTTTACTAAATGAAGGTTCAATGCAGAGCACACCTTCATGATGCATAGTGACCCGTCTTTGCCTAGTCATATCTCTTTAACTAAAATAATTTTAATATTAAAATGAGTGGGGGATTGTTGGAGCATTTTAATATTAATTAATTAAAATGAATTTATATTACATCATAATTGTAAACATGTGGGAGTTAATATGGAAGATGGGAAGTTAGAGAAATTGTTTAATCCCACATTGAAAATGAGAGAGACTATGTTATTTTTTTTAATTGTGGTAATTAATAGGTTAATATGTATTGATTCAGATATTAGGCAAGATACGTGTCCAAGGGAGAGGTGCTTATACACTAAAAAATAGAGAAGTTCTTGGCAAGGAAGGTTATTCCTTCTGGCGGAGCAGCCAACCAAGGGCTTGAATCTCCTTAAAGAGAGCGTCACCTCAGTCCAAATAGTATTGTATAATTTTTCTCTTCAAATTAATAATATTCAGAAGTATTATTCAGTTTCTCTTTGTATTATTTCTATTATTATTGAGTTTGCACCTACACAACCTCTCACAAAGAAAAAGAGAGGTAATTACTAATTAGTAACACATTTCCATGATCTGCCTATCTATAATTGGGGCTGATTATAAGTCCACCGTCTCACTTTTTTTAAATTGGACTTTATGATAAGCACAATTCTTTTGTGCAACACAAGCAGATTCCCACTCACAACATAGAACATGTTCATCCCAATAATATGCCAAACACGCAATGGGCAGAGAGAATAAGTCTTTCATGGTTATTCATAAGAATCATAACCCCCTCAAATTGCAATCTTGTACACTGTAGATTCGAGATTCATGTTCTAGTGGAAACGCGTAATTACATGACATGATGGGTCAAAAACTCACAATCTCACCCTCTACCTTATTTTTATAAAAAGAAGTCTTACAATATTTTAACAACGAAATTAAATTCACAAATACTCCTAAATTTACTTCAAGAAGCTTAAATTACAGACCAAACCCAAATAAAGTATGTCCATAATAAGCCCAATCCAACTCATTACCAAAGGTCATGCCGCATTGCCAAAGAGTTGCATCTCTTAACATAATAAGCCCAATCCAATTCATTACCTAAGGTTATGTCGCATTGCTAAAGAGTTGCATCTCTTGACTATATATCCTTTGATTATCTATAAGCTTCTCTCTTGCTTTTCTCACCAAATTCATTTGAACATTTAGCTTATGGATGTGTTTTATTCTTGTAACAAACTCCAACATACTAGTCTCAATAATATTCATTTCGTGAGAGGCATTATAGAGCACTTATATAGATCCTGCATATTGTAAGATTAATCATAGAGAAGGTATGCGTAGAAACAAATGGTTTTTTTTTTTTTCATCGTTTCTGCTTTTTAACAGACAGATTATTGTATTTCTTGGGATTTGCTTAGTTATGTAACAAATACAAAGTTGCAGGAAACCACAAACCATGCTACTAATATTATGCAACAAAAGTGATTACAGTTATAAATTGTTGCCCCACCAATCTCTATACAGTGAAATTGTGTAAGATCTCATAGGAACCACAAATTCTAAAATGTCAATTGTATTTCTTTTTATCCACTACAGAAAATTGTGAACTACTTATTTTAAGACCATTTGCAAGTCAAGCAAACTAGTTCTGCAAGACTAACTTCATTTGCACTTGTAAAATGATACTATTATGGGCCACGAGCTGTGCTGAAACAGAAACAACCATTAACCTGGTCATCAGGAATCATGCCACCACCCTTGCTAGTGTCTAATGCTTCTAACATTCTCACCACCTCATCCATGTCTGGACGTTTCTCTGGGTGTGCATCCCAACATTTTCGCATGATGCTCGCCAATGAACTTGGACAACATCTTGGGATTTCTGGGCGTAAGTTCTGTCAAAAACAATTTCAAACACATTTCATCAACATAGCATCACTTCTTATGGTAGGCAAGTGTGTGCGTTTGCCAACACCTTTTTTCTTTTAACTTTTTAGCTTATTTGCTTATACACAGCTTTTTAAAATCTTGTTTTTTTGTAAACAAACTTTCAGCAAAAAGTCAGATTCTATGACCTAGAGCACCCAGATAAAACACCTAAAGATACAAGCCATCTAGGGATCAGGGCTGAATATATTCCTACCTTAAACACGGCCCCTAGGCCAAAAGCACGCATGGAAAGATAGACATTTGCTACATGGTGCAATGAATAAGGTACCATTTTGTATAAGGAAAAAACATGCATGCGGTTTTCCAATATTTGGAGATAAGCGAATTGTAAGTTGAAGGAAAATAAACTAGTCAAAATTTCTTAAGGCCAACTATTGACCTTTCACAGGTTTGGAAGCAAACTAAGCAGTACCTAAGATTGCAGAAAATTTTTGGTGATCAAAATGATTCAAAGACCCCAGACATATAATTTTAAGGCCATTTAAGCTAGAACATAGATATTAAGCACATAATTTATATCACTAGGCACTGGAGTAAAAAGATTTGAATTTTCTAAATCAATGAAGTTTTCTTTTTAAATAAAATAAAATAAAAGGCAATGCCAAAGGATGTTTGCAAGTGGACTAGTTGATAATTGCAGCGTTGAATTTCTGTACTTTATATACATATGTATAGTGACACTTGCTAAAGAACCTAATCTTGTAGTGTTGTTATAAAAAAAAAAAAAAAAACAAACCTGTCGCACAACTGCAGATGAAACTTCAGCAAAACTAAGATTAGGATAAGGCATGTCACAGCAATAGATCTCCCACAAGCATATTCCAAAACTGTAGACATCACATTTTCTATTGTAGGGCTTACCATCAAGGACCTGCAAAAATTATCTTCTTAAAGTTGTCTCTAGCTTTAAGCAAAGGGAAATTATAGCCAGAAATAGGGAGTATAACAACTTGCTTCAAATCTTTAGTGACTCATTTTTGCTTCTAAGGGACTCAAAATGAAACACACCACTAAAAAGATTTTGTGGAATTGAACATTATATGGTTATGATACTCCCAATTGTAGACATGACTGAATTCTGTAAAAAAGGAGTGGGTACCTCTGGGGCCATGTACCCAAGGGTACCAGTTTCTCCAGTCATGTCCTTTGGGTTTTGGGCTTCAACACGAGCAACCCCAAAATCAGCAATTTTCAAAGTTCTCTGAGAATCTAGCAGCATATTTTCCGTTTTGACATCACGATGTACAATCTTTTTTGAGTGAAGATAACTCAACCTGCAAGGTTGGATTAAAGAATACATAGTCATGATCCAATAATTTAAATCCAACAGCACACTGTAATAAACTCCAGCCTAATATAATTAATATACTTACCCTCTAGAGAGATCCAAAGCAATTTGAATGACAACCTTAAAGGCAAGTTTCTTTCTCACATTCTTAATTAAAAACTTCTTTAAAGTCCCACCCGGAAGGTACTCAACAACAACACAACATGCCCTGGATGGAAGAGAATTATGACCTTCACCTGATTCATTCTTCAAGGGGAATTTGAGATTCGAAGTTCCCATTGAAGCTCCAATAAACTGTTAAAAATATTATTTGAATTTAAAACTTAACATAAATAAACTATTGAAGTTAATACAACTTAACTCAATTGGGCCTCAGTTCTACTGTTATCACTTGACAAAAAGATAAAAGTTTTTCTCTTGTTATCAAATATAACCAGTCAATGATTATTTTTTAAACTCTTTGTGTGTGTGTGTGTGTGCACGCATGTGTGGACTGACTGTAAAAATGCATGGCATCATAGTATCCGTCAAAGATGCATAAATTCTACCTTTGTAACATTTGGATGGTCAAGCTTATGCCAAACAGCAACTTCCTGCCGAAACGACGCCCTAAGAGCAGCAGTTTCAGCAGCTGTGGCAATACCATCCTCTCCCCAGTCCAATAACTTCACTATAAATATTAAGAATAACAGTGGGCAGTCAGTCCTTTCAAAAATTTTATCTATATACAGAAATGAGATAATTTAATGCTATTGAACTGTTCAGCAATGTTTCAGGGGTTATTTCATAGAACTGAAAGTACACTGCTTTTTACAATTATTAAGGCTGATATTTGGCACATCATCATACTTACAAAGCACTCACAGACATGTACATATTTATGTATATATGGAAACACGCATAAATGTATCGCTTTCTGATATAATACAGTAAACCTCATAGTCCAAATTCAGAAGAAAAATACTACATCAACTTAATATTTAGCACAAAACACGTCAATGAGCTCTAGCTCAACTGTCACCTCCTGCACTACATGCAGTTAAAAGAAATGGAGTAATCAAGTCCTCAGTTTGACTGAAGCTTAATGAATTGAAGCTGATATAATGACACTATTACGTAAATTTAATCATTTAACATTATTCTATTAGGTATCAGAATACTATTTGATTATCAAGTTTCTAGCACAGTATCTGTCATCCATTGGAAGCAAATGTTGACAGACACCCAGCACTTTCTATTGGAGTCCCAACAAAAATAAATCACATGAATCTTTGGACTAAGCATCTAGTTTGCACCTTGGGAGCAGGAATGGAGATAATCTAGGAAATGAAGTGGACAGACATCCAAAAACCTAATACAGCTATACAAGGTTACAGCTAATGATAACATAAAAATACTAACTTAAAAGACTGTTACCTTCTATATGACATCCAATTTTAAGAACTGTAACCAAAATGTTACTAAATATTAACATAATGGAAATTTGTTTAAAATGTTCCAAGAGATTGAGGAGACATTACATCATACAAGCATCTTCAATTTTGGGGAAATATCATAGAAAACAGAAACAGGATTCTGCAAAGGCAATCACTGAGAAAAAATTTAGCAGATTTTTCAAAGATAAAAAAGTCAAATCTGAACCAAGATTGAAACTTTAAAACTCCCAAGAAAGGAATTTCTCTATGGTTTCAAAGGAAAAAATTTTCTACTAACAGTAAAATTTCAACAAATAACACTAAGTTACAGACAAATACAGCAGGAAACTTCTCTATATAAAAATTGGTATGTTAGACACTTGAGAACATGGCACCTACATTGAATAGTTAGATATTTTACAAATTTTCTTCTCATTAACTTAACATATATGCAGAACTTAATAGTGTATTGCATATGTTTATTGTTTTACTATCTATCGTTCTTCAGAATATATTAGTGCACACTTGAAATTGCACAAAATACCTACCCAATCTCCTAAGCAAAGGTTTCTTTTAAAACCATAAAAGATATGATATACAACATACTGTCGAAGGTATGTTGAGCTTGGCCTTCAAGGGATATTCAAAAGCTTCAAGATGCAGCCTCTAAACACAAATTGAGGAAGGATCATGCCTCAAAATGAGTGGCTCTTACACATGATGAAAGCCACACCTTGTAAAACTCATCATATATCACATGTGTGCTGCTTATTCTGCCCCAAACTAAGGATTGTCAGCACAAGAATTTGATTGAAATAATTAATTTATACACACAGCTGGTGGGTTTTGAACCCATGAGCCATGGCCACACCCCCACCTTATTCTTAGAGGGGGAGGAGGTGAGTTAAAAGCACAGAATCAGAAATTGAATTCCACGATTCAGGATTTGAAGGTCTGAAAAATCGATTAGCACTGTGCCTAGCAATATACTTCACAAGGTACTTTTTTTTTTAATATTTTTTGATAGGTAACACAAGGTACTTTTTCTTCACTCCAGTTTAACTAATAGTTTGAATTCATTATAAAGCATGCACCCAATTTTTAAACAATGGAACACTAAGAATAAGATAGCCAAAAACATAAATCTAACAAAGTAAGTATATCATTAAGAGAGATATATGATTTACTTGTTGATAAGTTATACTCACACTCAGTGGTTCTTGAACCCATGGCCTCACCCTTCATCCCATTATTATGGGAGAAGGAAGTGCCTGTTGAGCGATACCTCATTGGCAGGATATATGATGAATTCTTAAACAAGGAAAGCAGGATGACTGATCAAATTACCTGCAACATCTTGGCCATCATAGACACCTCGGTATACTGTCCCATAAGTCCCATGAGCTATAACATTTCTTAGATCCAATTTAGCCAATTCAATCTCCCACTCTTCCTTGTGAGTCTTCACCTCCCTGTCTTTTGACCAAACCCGGCTCAAGTGCTTTTCCAGCTGAATATCCAAGCTTTTGAAGTCAATCATATCAGCCCTGAAAAACATATCCTTGCTACTAATACTTCCCACATCATTCACTTTTGAGCTCAAGGCCTCCTCTTTGGAATTAGACACTTTCAAAGCAATGTCTACTTCATGATTTTTGGACTTGTCAGCTGCCATGACAGCTCCAAATCCCTCACCATTGCTCAAATCCATTTTAAATCAGAAATTTCAGAAAAAGCAAAAAACAAAGGAAACCCAAAAATACTCAACAAGTTTTTCCTTCAAAAACAGGACTAATTGTAGTAAAAAAAATGGACTGTATTTCATAGATAAAATTTATTTGCTTTCCAGTTCAAACCAAAACTAACAAAATTTTTTTGAAATAATCGAAATGGGCAATGAAAAAACTCAAAAAAGTTAAAACTTTTTCTTACTCAGTTGTCAATAATAGATTTCAAAATAAAAATTTGCAAAAAAAAAAGAAGAAAATTTGAATCCAACCCCACAAAACTAGGAGCTCAAAACCCTGAGTTTATCATAAATATTCAAATTTGGCAATTCTCTGGAAGAAACAAAAAACCCAATGCAACAAATACAGAAATAACTAGTATAATATTAAAAATTAACTAAAACACTAATTAAAAAAAACTCACCCCCACAGAAAAGAAAAAGAAAGAAGGACAAAAACCCAAAAACAAAAAGGTAGTGGGGGTGATGAATAGGTGGATTCGATAGGAAAGTAAGGAGCTTTGTGGACAAGATTTGAGGAATGAAAGAGGAAGGAAACAATAAATAAATAAATAAAAAGTACAGAACAAGAAGGAAAAAAATAGAAAGAAAAGGGAAATCTAAAGTGAAGCAAATTTGAGAGAGAAGAAAAGAAAGGCGCGGAGTTGTGGCCTAGATTAGCTGCGTGACTGTTTCAAAATCAAACATATATTATATTCTATGTAGTTGTTGTACTTGGATACGCTGTTATTTAACGGATTTACCGGACATTTATTCTCAAAAAAAAAAAAAAAAAAAAAGATTTACCGGTCATTTGAGTTGCTCTTCTTTTCTTTTATTTTTTTCATAATTTCTGCAATTGAATTGACGTAATTGTCCTTTCTCTTTTTGTCAGGATACTACCTAAACTTAGCTATAGTTATTTAGGTTTACTAATCGTATCTAAAGACATAGCTGTATTGAATATAATTGTCGTTAGAAAAAATAATATTGTTTATATTACCATGTATTTGACTTTAATTAGAAAACATAATGCATTGCACTTAAGGAATTATATTTTAGTTTTGCAATTTTTAATAGTTCAAACCAAATATTAACTAAATTAAGATTAGGTAAGTATGACACTGGTAAAAAAAAACCTATAGAATAACCTCAATAACAAATAATATTGTTTTGTTTTAGGCAATGATAATAATAAGAGGAGACTAACCAAGGTGTAAAGAGTAATGCTAAGTATACAAATATTTTTACCAATTTTTACATAATTGTAAATATGACAAGTTATGATTAGAACTGTCGCATTAATTCAGCACCAAGCACAATATATCAACTCTATGAAAAAGATTACAGAAAAAATTTAAGTAATGCTAGGATTGCTACAAATTTTAGTATATAAGTCTACAAACGGATGTGTCACTAATCATAAACAATAATTCGATATATATTTAAGAGTTAGGTTCAAGATATACGGTAAGGACAAAGGTCCAAAATTATATATTGAGCCTTGAGTCTTATTCGAGGACGTTGGCATGTCCGAGAAGGGATAATGGGTTGAGGGACACCAGTTTAGTATCTCATAAAGTAAGAAAGGAGTAGAAGGTGGTCCGAGGAGGAATGTAGAAGGCGGTTCGAGGATGAATTCCTCCTCGGCTATGACAAATATAACTCAGATACGAATTCTGACAACGAGATTGACCTCGATCAAAGCCCCAGTGTTAGTAGCGTGCCTCATGTATACACAAAAAGGAAGGGAACCCAAGAAATATCTAAAGAAAAGCTGCTACCTCCGCATTAAATGCATCGTAGCTACTTTTCTGGCTGCATTTATGTGGAAAAGACCCCTGAACAGTGCTTCCTTAGCTACCACAACTCACACAGAGCCAGAAGGGGTGTCTGATGGGACAGACACTCAAGTAAGGGCTAAGATGATCAACAAATATAAGATCAGGATGATCCAAAGGAGACTATATAATGTGAAAGACCCTCCATGGGAGAGAAATAGGAAAAATAGAAAAAGAACACTGTAAGCACCAGAGTTGCACTTGTAATCAGTTCCATTGATCTATACTAAGATTTGCCTCCTCGGACAACACATTCATCAATACGCGCATTATTCTTGAATAATTGTCTTTCAACCCTATCCTAGTCGTTGTTAGATTCACTAGAGCTTAGTTCTTTAACCCATTCTTTACAAATTTATTGTATTTGGCTCATTAACCCACAATCCCATACATATTGGGCTTGAGCTGTAAATTACGACTCTACATATACCTATTGTAACAGTTTAAAGTTTAAACAATATTACAGTACTCAATATTTTTCTCATTGCACAAGAATTTTGACAAAGTCTACCGTTGAATAACATTTTCTTCATAAACTCAATTCTTGCAAACTTTTAAGATAATTAGACATCTAAACTATATCATCTATGACATGTTCGATTGACATGAAATTTGGCATAATTTTTATTTTATTATTTTTGATAATGTGATAGTTGGAAGAAGGGGATTTAAACCTTAGACCGCTAGATATCTTTATTGAAAATATTATAAAATATCAATTGAGTTATAAGGTATTTGGCAAACTAACATACATATTAAGAACATAAAGAACACGGTAATCTATTATAGGATTTTTCAAGATATTAATTTAGTATAATAAAAAGTTATTAGCTTTTGTAATATTGTTTAAATGACCTTTTATTTTGATTCCAAAAAGAAATGACCTTCTATTTAGTATAAGCCTAAAGCACCCCCCCTCCCCCCACCTCACGTACAAACATTTTCCCACACCCAAAAAAAAAAAAAAAAGTTCTCTACTCCCTAGGACTTGTTGAAGGTCCAAAATGACAAAATCTCTGCTCTGATCAAAGAAGTGAAGCACGTCTCAAGTTGGGACCCACCTTGTAGAATGTATCATGCAAGTATTTCAGCATGTGAAATTAGTAGACTTCGTTTTGGTGCGTGACTAGTGCTTGTTTATACATTTTTTTGAGAACGGATTTACATCACAATATGTTTGTCATCGTTACATCTGTCACTTATTAGGTATGATAGGATTTTAACCTATAGCGTTTATTTTATGGTGATTATTCTTATTATTAAGTTAAGATAGCAATTAATTATTTATATATGTAGTTAATTCTAGATTTTTTAGTCGACGATAATAAATTTTAATAATTAAACTAACTTAAACTTACATTTATTGTTAAGTGTGAATGTTTTATTTGCTTCAGTTACATTTTTTTTTTTAAGCTTCATTTATATAAATCATACCTTTGAATATTCTTTTGCTATATAGCTCATATGACAAATGTGTATTCGTATGGTTGCATAAATCACATCACAAGGGTGTTTTGGGCGTAAAAGTAGTAGCACATACATGTCAATAACAATTTTTTTTCTTTGGCCAGTAATGTCTCATACACTTGGGAAATATAATGCATTATATTGGTGATTAGTTTATATTCCACAGCTAATAACAAGTCTAGCAAAATTTATTTTAAAATTTTTCATTATTTGTAGATTTGTGTTCACATTTATAGTGACGATTGACAACTTTTAGGAGGTGGAAAAGCAAAGATACCCAAAAACAGCATCCTCATCAACCTGAAGGCGCCAGCCAGAGAATCCAGATTTGGAAACATAACATAACAAAAACCAAAAAGGCAGCTTAGTTGATTCTTCGTATACAACCAACCATGATATATTCCATAAATATCCCAATGATGAACATTGATCTATTCGATTTACGGTATATTCCTCAACACATAAATTGCTCTTTACTCTCTAGCTTTGGATTAGAGCAAAGTGTACAACCCTTTTTTTTTCTTTCTTTTTTTTTTGCTTGCATTGCTTGCTTTGTGCTTAATTTAGAACAAACAAAGTTTCATCTACAAAAAAAAAAGAAATTAATTTAATAAAAGAAACTATAGATTTGACATGTCATTTTATTTTTCTTTTAATAATTAAAAAAAATGCATGTTTCTACCATGCCACAAATCAGAAAATAATTCTTGAAAATGAGAATAAAGGCTTGGTGGACCATCCAATGGTACAAGCTTGCATGGGATATAACAGATTCAAATATTTATCATAAAGCTTGGCAAATTGATAAAAATTAATAAGGTCTTCCAAAGATTTGCATGATACATGGGAGAGGATCCTCTGGTTTTGAATTACACCTTCTTTTTTTTTTTTTCTTTTTTTTTTTTTTATGTTGTTAAATTCCTCAATAATTTTTTATTGAAATTTAAATGTATATTTTAACAAATCCATTGTTAGATTATATCTTTTTCATCCAAACTTATAACTTCCATACTAGTAAAATTTCAAGATAATTAGAGATATATAATTATTGTATTCACAAAATATCTAAATTTCAAGTATTTTGTATCTTAAAATTATGCATAAAATAATTGAGACGATGGATCAAATAGTAAATTATACCCTATTAACATAAAATTTGACATGCATATTAAAAAACAAAGAAAATGCGTATTCTAACTGTACAATTTTTTAAAATATTAATCTACTTAAAAAGTATTAAATAGAGTAACATTAAGAAAAAAGTTATGCTAATTGATTATGACCCATAATAATATATATTCATCACGCGTGATTAACATCATTGATGTTCCTTTTTAGCCATTGGGGGCATTACCTTGAAGACTACGGAGCTTCCATTCTTACCATTTGGTCTTGCACGGCACACTGGCTTTATATTGTTTTATTAAGGAGAAAATCTATAAACACAATAAATTTAGCACATACTGATGGAGGTGGCAAAATGTTAATGGTAAGTAAAAGAGTTATATCAGTGATAAACTCAAATGAAAACCAGTAGAAATTTACCAATTCATCCGAAAAAAATGTTGCAAATTTTTTTTATTTATAATTTATTTTGTGTGTGTGTGTAGCCTTGCTATCTGATTAAAAAAAAAAAAAAAAAAGGAAAACAGCATGACTTCCACGCAAATTTGTATTGAATAATAATGCTTGTAATCCTTACATGTAATGTGACAGGTTACTTCATTTTGCCCTTTCATTTCAAGCATCTTATTTTTGTCTGTCCCTCAGTATCGTTCAAAGAATAAAAAAAACATGGCCTTCTTGCCTGGGTGTTTGATTTGACAAGTTAATATAAATTCTTTAGACGCGGTTGGAATGAGATAAGCGAACCCAGAAGATGCCATAGAATAAGGTTTATACGAAGAAAGCTGCTTTACATTGATAGCTACGTAATTTTAAAACTTTGCAAAGTCTATGCTTCTCATTATATAGAGCATTAATTTCTAACATGTAATTTACCACCATGTCACAGTCTAGTCACTTGGAAAATCCTTTGGTAAACTACCATAAATATGATTTTAATAGCCTTAAGGCTCTAGTAGAATAAATAGACAATTTCGGCTTTAAAGTTAAATTTGAAATTTGGAACTTCATAGAAAAAACTATACATTTCACTATTCATATATATTTTATAAATTTAGTTTTACCACCACGCACTCTTAGCGCGATAGTTGCTTTACAAGTACAAGTGTTTGGGAGGTGTGGGAGGCAAGGATTGAGATTCAAGTTTCTTGGAAGCTGGAGTAAGCTTCACAAACATATATACTTAAATTATTCTATAGTAGAATTTCTATCTTATAAAAAAAAAAAAAAAAAATCTAGTTTTAAAACACTATTCAAAGCAATTTCTCAAACAATCAAAACACTAAAAAGATTTTCAATTATAGCCTATTTTGCAAAAGTTCAAAATTAAAACTTAGTTTTTTAAAACAATACCAAACAAGCACTTATTAGTATAACTTTTTAGTTATAGAACCAAACTCTTTTAACATTTTAAACGTTTGGCAAATTACAAGCATGAAAGTAAATTGTAGAACTTTTCATAAAAATTTCAGATATCAATTTTTTCTTAAGAGTTAAGATTACAAAAGAGTTCTACAGAGCTTTAGAGAAAATTTTCCCACTTCTACCATTTCTTTTTTTTCATTTTCCCAAAATGCACTTAGGGAGTCTTTTCTAGTTGTGCAACAATCAATATCTAATCTATTACTTGTTCCAAAAATTAAAGTGTATAGAAAAATGATGAATTTAATCACTATACTAACATTTATTATCACGTTGCAATAAGTTCTACATTTTGGCTAATTTTAGACAAGTCTATTTGTGAGAGTGCCTTTTTTCTTCAGCACTGTGGCCTAAGAATCCTGGGCCGTGTGAGATGTTCTTGGTGGACTGGGATCAATTCTCCGCAGCTAAAGGGCTGTTTTAAGAATCGATTGGTGCACAAAACATACTTCCTACAATACAAATAACTAACAAGACAAGAACATTTGCATTGAACGACATTTTAAACAGTAAAGGAAAGAAAATGCAAGACAAATGGATATATATATATATATATATATATAAGAACACGTTAAGGATCCTCTAACTATGTGAGGTATATTTTATTAATTTCATTTAGTTGTGATTACAATTGCTCACTAAGACGTGATGCAAAGTTCAACTGAGCTCATAAGTGACAGACTTTGATAGCTATCCAAGCTTCAAAGGCTTGCAAAATTTGAACTTATTGAATCCGAGCATGTACAGTAGTGGCTGTCCTGAGATACCGGGGACGGTTCCTCTGTTTTTCCCTTAAATTACAGAGTCTTTTCTGCAACTCTCTAAGACTTTTGGTAGCAATGGTGAATGTTTAAAAATGATCTAATCGTTCTCAAAAATGACCCCTCTGTAGCATGGATCCTCTCCTCCTTTTATAGCACATCTTCGGGCCTTAGGGGAACTAATGATTTCCCTGTTTTGCCCTTCAAAGTCCATGCCATGTCTGGTTGCTCCAGAATCATGTCGCTCCCTTTTCCTTTTTTGTTGCGACTAGATGAAAGTCCCTCAGCTCCTTTCTACTTCCAAATTTTTCCGTTGGCTGGCTTGAGACATTTTGGCTTTTCTTCTCAGCGTTCCAGCCTTTTTCCAGTTGTACTCTTCCTTGTCTCTTTCTCCAAATGGTTGGAACCAAGCTCCTGCGTTTTGCTCTATATTTCCACTGTGTGTCTGGGTCACAAGATCCGCGTGCCCTTTGCTTCTTATCTTTCTTTAAATTTTCCTGTCATGATCCTACTTCGCGCGTCCAAGGATCCCTTACTTCTGGGGGGCTTCTGGGACTTCGGCCCAGTATTTCTTCCTGGGCTTCCTCTGGTTCGCTAGTTGGGCTTTTCTCCCGAATCCCAGCCCTCTGGGCCTTTTCTTTCTTTCTTCTTTCTTTTCTTTACTGTGAGAGCCCATCCTTTATAATTTTCTTTCTCCTTTTTTTGTGTGAAATGGGCCCAATATCTTTTCTATCTCCTTGGGCCTATATTTGTGGCTATTTAGCTCGTTTTTTTTGAACCTCAACACTATTTAAGAAATTCCTTAGGCACATCTACTGCTGATCCGCCCAGCATTTGATGAAAAGAATTAATGATTTTTTGATATTTCAATAGTTGGGGTTGGGATGGATTGGAACCTTGGATGACTTTGTTGGAGACACCAAGATTTGAGCTACAAGCTCTTGACATGTAACAACCACCAAAAAAAAAAAAAAAAAAAAAAAAAAAAAAAAATTAAGAAAAAATTAATAATAGTAATAATAATGATTGTTTCTGATGGAAGGCTAATTAAACTATGACTGGTAAAGACAACAGCTCACCAGCTCAGAAGAACAAGAACACTACAATTTTTACTTTTCATTACTAAAAGGCCTGCAAAAGTTCTATTATTACATCTTGATGATGGTAAAATTTTATTTTATCTAGTAAACAAGGGATATACATCAATTTTATTACAACAGAAATGTAGTTAGAGCTTCCGCTGATTCCTCATTTGAGCACAATTCTTACGAGCTCGATCAATATTTGTCAGGAGAGAGCACGTAAAATCATGATGGTTCTACTGATCCTGCCCAAGCACATATTCTAACCATAATTAATCTACAAATTTAAAGATCACCAACTGAATGACTCTATGACATTTCAAAGAACAAATATTAGAGCTTAAATCGTAATCATTTTCCAATTGAACATAACAACAAACTGGCTAACAAGTTATCAATTCCTTTCATGCATCCACCTCTCTGGTAATGTTAAATACTAGCTACAACCTAAATACAATGGTGAATTATTTTGTCCATAACTAAAAAATTGACAAATTATTTTTTGAGCAATGAGCCACTGAGGTAAAAATCCTGATAATCTCTAGAACTTATATATGCATGCAATTGCAGTATATTAAACACATTAACACCGAGTTTGTCTTATTTAAAAAAGTGTTATTCTTTCAACATTAAAACTGAGGTTTTTATGCAGTATATTTTTAAGCAACAGTACCACATTTCATAAGAACATCTGCTCACAATAGTGATGTATGGACTGTTCTAGGTTTTTTTTTTTTGGAATGAAACATACTCACTCTTGATATCTTTAAGTTCATGAAGACTGTATTCAGCTTTATCACCACAAGGGAGAAACAATTTTTAAATTTGTTCATTTTCATCCAATAATTAGTTTACATTTGTACCACAAACAAGCAAAAGATACAGAGCATTTAACCAAACCACATAGTGCAGGTAAAAGAGCAAATAGTCAAATAGTGTAAGAGAATATCCACCAGACGATACCATTCTATTCTCAGCATTTGCAACTACCAGTTATACATTTGGTTTATTCTGTTGTACCAATTCCAAATCTATTAGCTCATATCTAAGTGTATCAAAGGGCAAATAACTGACCTTGACACTGAAGAGAACACTACCATCAGAAACTTGCTGGCCAACTGTAACTACAAGCCCATGGACACACCCAGTACATGGTGCCTTTACAACATGCTTTTAAAGGGAAGAAGAAAAAATAATTCAGTTCAGCATAGAAAACTTTTGAAAAAGGAATAATTAGATGCAAAATGAAAGTAGCATTAACACAAACCTCCATCTTCATTGCCTCCAAGACTAATATGGGTTGCCCTTCCCCCACTTTTGTCCCGTCCTTCACCAGAACTTTGACTACTAAACCAGCCATGGGGGCCACAACAGTTCCCTGGGGGTGGGATGCTGTATCAAAACTGGGCTTATGTTGGGCTTCATCATCACCAGACAACTCACGTCCTATTTTCTGTCTGAATTGATGATGATGTGACCCATGCCATATGTGTATGTGCTTTGTTTGATCCTGCCAGATCAAATTGGCAATCAATAATTAGTTATACTGGAATTCTATAGGGAAAAATCAAGAACAATGGAAACTATACAGAAGAGAGTCCATAAATTAATTTATCTACACTCCTAAAGATGCATGCAGAGAGAGGCTCCTACCTTGAAGTAAACAGCTAAACTGACATCCATGCTTACACCATCGGCTTCAACTCTGAAATCATGGTTACCTAGATGTGTTGCTTTGACTTCAAAACCAGGGGAGCAATTTTCTCCTGTCTGTATTTGCATATACAGCATATTGAATCATACCAAAAAGAACAACCCTATATTGGATATAATTTGTTGTTGGGGAGGGGGGGGGGAAGAGATAATGCTCTCTTAAACATAAATCACTTCAAAATTACTGGCCAACAAAAACCATTATCTTAAACACATTACAAGTGGATGAATACCTCAATCAGATGGTTTCCATTTGGCTTATAAGTAATAGAGAGTGTAAGGACATTTGAACCAGCGCTATCATATTCATTCTCCCATTCAAGTTCCATTATATGCCTAGCACAATGATGAACTCTGAAAGGTGGGGACGAATACCATATGGAGAGTGAGTTGTTGCCTGCTGAACACATTGGCAGACGTAAATATCTTTTAAGAGCAACTACCATATCCCAAGAAAAGAATGAGACCTTCAATTACCAGGGGAATTTTCTTTCGATAGAGAATGTTCCATTGAGATAACACACGCAGCTACTAGGGTCGCATTAAATCTAGCAGCTTCATGTGCTTCTTTTGCTGATACTGCATTCGTAGGAGAAACAAAGAGATCATCTTTAAAGTGTTCAATGAAATGAGTTTCTACATCACCATTCTCAAATGCCCAATGTTTCGCAAGTTTTTGGAGGAAATTGATATTGGTTGGTAAACCTGCAACCTAATCAAAAGATTTGCATTAGTGATTCAATCAGGATTAAGTCTGTCTAAAAGATAAAATACATCTCGAGAAGAAATTCACTGTCCAAAAATAGTTGAAACTTCCCAAAAATTGTAGAACCTATAGTTATGAGGCAATAAACCTATAGGATCCCAGGAATGGTAGAGAGGAAACACAAGATGCATATTAAATAGAAGCTATTGCACAAAAGTAGAATTATATATTTTGGCCCTTTGAGGGATCTACCCTACCAAATTTGATATGTAGAACCATCCTGACCATCTGAACAAACCTTTTTACAATTTTATCAGACAAAATTCCTATTTATCCAGACAAGAGGCATCATACTTGGAGTCATCCCCATTGAGGATCCATTGCCTAGAGATACCTGATAAAATTATCTAAAATGTGTACAACTTGGAAATAAATGCATACATGTGCAACAGCTGTAACAATGACTATAATAGACTCATTAAGATAGCTACGCTGTAATTCTGAAATTTAGTATACCTGAAACTTTGAGAGGCAATCCTTTAATTTTACTAATGCTGCAGCACGATTTTCTCCCCATACTACAAGCTTAGCAATCATAGGATCATAATGCATGCTAACAGTGTCTCCTTGTTCAACCCCAGTCTCAACCCGAACTGCTCAAAGACAGATTCCACATAAGCAAAACAAAAAAGGAGTAGGAAATCTTAATAAGTTATATAAGGCAATTGCAATGTTGTAGGCAGGGAAGGACAAAGACTGGCTATTTTCAACAGCAAAAGTGTGGGCTGAAACATCTTTTACACTATATAAGTAGCATAGATATGTGATGCAAATGACCTGTTGATGACACTGGAACAGGACGATAATGATGAAGAACTCCAGTTGCAGGAAGAAAACCTTTCGCTACATTTTCAGCATATATTCGGGCTTCAAAAGCATGACCTGTCATGATAACGGGAAATTATTATTATTTTTTTAATTTATTTGTGATAGGTAAGAAGGAAATTATAAAAATCCAGGATCTCGATACTGAACATGCTGTGTGCATAATGTGTAAACTTAAATATGGAATTCAAACCATTATGAGCTTCTTCTTTTTTGTAAATTGTTTAATTTTAATTAATTAAGAAGTGGTAGTTTATGAAATAGATCTACGTTAAAGACGCATAATAAGAACAAGTAAAATAATGAAATCCCAGAAATAATTCAAGTATTTCATCAGAATGGCCCTTCAAGACATAACTGTAACAACATCAGATGGACTCCTTTTTTCTTTTTCTTTTTTCCTCCCTTTTGGTAACTAACAATTGATAGCAAATTTATTATACAACCTGAGTCATAACTATCAAATTCATATAACTAAAAACTGCAGTCTGCTATCATCAGTGCAGTTTATTAGCAGAAAAAGTTATATTTTCAAATCTAGAAGTCCTATTTTAATGTTTAGGTTGTAAAGGCAATAGAGGAGCAGAGAGAATTAAAGATATTTCAGTTATTTATTCCATCTTCTAAGCAACCAAATAAAGCAAAGGATAAAAGGATTTATTCTAAAACAGTTCCCATCCAGCAGTTGACCTTTTCTTCATTTTTATGGGATATAATAGCGATAGTAGGAATGTGGGGTAGCCTTCCCCTTCTCATGGTTAATGCCAGTCAAGCCATTATTTAAAAGTAGTCTAGGGTCATATATTATAAATAGGTAAACAAGCATAAAGAAAAAATAGAAAAGGAAAGCAAGCAAGATCAACTCTACACATGACCTTCATCAAGAGATTATATTTACCTGATAGCGGCACCTGTGACTGACTCATGGGAAGAGCTTCTCCATTTGCAACACGGATTTGCCACTCTACAAGATCTTGACCAACAATCATCTCAGTCACAGGATGCTCAACCTGCATATATATGCTCCTTGTTAGGATTCTGTACATCTTGTGGATTTTAATAGAGAGATAGATTGACAACAGTACCTGAAGACGGGTGTTCATCTCCATAAAATAAAATTGGCCTGAGATTGTGTCAACTATAAACTCCACAGTGCCAGCATTGTGATATCCAACTGCCTTTATGTATCAGATAGAGACTTCATCGTAGTGGTAATTAAAAAAGGAAAATAAAACACACACACACACACACACACACACACAACGACCACAACAAAAGGGCAAAAAGGAAGTACTCAAGAGACAAGTCTGTAAAAGGACAAGGTGCTATGCATTGAAGATACAACTTCAACATGTGGGATATAATCCAAAGTTTAAATAAGGCCACTTCAAGCATGTTTAGACACCATAACAGACATGCTACCATAAGACAAATAGAAAAAGAAGAGAGAAAGGGGCACAGATTAGAAAAATATTCTACAGATCAAGTTTTAAAGCAAGGCAAACGAATTAGAATGCTTGCTTGGGCAGAATTTGGCACCTTAAACCACAAAATGCCATCCTGTCCAAAAACTTTTGCTACTTATAAACTCCCAATTATCCAATCTATCTTATTACCCTCACCTTATCAAGCTGGATTGTTTGAGTAATGTTTTCTGCACAATGTATGTAAAGTCTCAGCTAATTAAAAGTCTTTTGTATGATAAACCTATCAAATGGAATCCAAGATAGGAAGTTCTTCAGTTTTTTTCTTTTCCACTATCACAATATTATTAATATATTTAATCAAAAGTGGTAGCTCAATGTAAAATATTCAAAGAGTCAGAGGGGACATTATTACATTAACTAATCCTTGCAGTTCCCCAGAGCATATATGTACCTATCTGCTCACATGCATTGATGTGTTCATAACCAAGTAATGCAATTTTCAAACAAACTACAAACATCAGATCATGAGCATAAATATTATATAGTTCAACAGATTAGGAAACCTCACCTTGGCTGCAGAAACAGCAGCTTGACCCAAGTGGGAGCGGAAATCAATGGAAACATTTGGCTGCATTAATGAGTGTTCCATTACAAATCTAGAATAACTACAATCACAAACCAGTACAAAAAAAATCCAGAAAGCTATCATTACAGCTGGAGCTTCTTCAATTATCTTCTGGTGTCTTCTCTGCACACTGCAATCCCTTTCATATAAATGAAGAACATTCCCGTGTTTGTCCCCAAATATCTACAATAAACAGAGGAGTATCTACAATCAATATGTAATTTTGATTGTCAATCAGAGCATATGATGAGTATCAGATTGAGTGCAGTTTACTTGTCTACCAAAAATTTATAAAATTAATTTTCCACTAACTTATGGAGCCAGAGTCTAATTTTATTCAGAATTAATATCCACCATAGAGCACCATAAGAATATTAGAAAAGAAATGGTTACATTACATTACAGTTATAATCAACTACTATTTTGAAAAAGAAATACTCACATTATACAAAGAATGACAATACCTGAACTTCTATGTGCCTTGGCTGTGTGATATATTTCTCCAGCAATATTGTGTTTATGCCAAAAGAAGCAGCAGCCTCACGTTGTGCTCCCAAGAAAGATTCAACAAATTCATTTGGACTGTTTACAATCCTCATACCCTATAAAATGAACAATCTAAGAACTTCATGTGAAAAGAAAACAGAATTTCAGTCATGATAAGGAAAATCCTAATTAAAGCCCTTTTCTCCTGCCCTATTGTAGAGGCTATACCAACAATTTTTACTATTGAACATATTAAACAGGTGGACGTGGCAAAAGCATGTACTGGACAAGATCACTATCATAAAATATGTAGCTATGTTTAAATTTCTGAACAGTTACATCAAATATTTACTTTTTATGGATGTTGCCATTAAATTTGTGACCCTTGAAACCTGGCTGAAGTGCAACTGGCAAGAAATATACTCCTTAGGCAAGAGTTTAGAACAACCTATCTGGCTTTTCAAATCTAACCTAATTCAATACATCTCTTTTCTAGAGTTTTCAACTCAGACACATGGCAGATTGATCATTCTGATGAAACATTACATGAAAAGGTCCCCACTAATGTAACAGGACAATGATAATAAAAATGCATGGACATCATGACACACATATTAGGTGAGACATTTTACATGTGTAGGTTTTCATATATATATTTTGCATCACCATACCCATAACACTAGCACCATTTACAATTGTAGGAAATATGTCAAAATAATAATAGTCACACACCTTTCCTCCTCCTCCATGAGTTGGTTTTATTATGATTGGGTACCCAATCTTGTCTGCTTCTAACTTCATCAGATCTATATCTTGTTCATTGCCATGATATCCAGGCACAAGTGGTACTCTGGCTGCACCCATTATTCTCTTTGATGCACTGTTAAGTAGATTAAGCATCACTAAGTTGAGAATCTGTCCTTTATAAATAGAAAATTTTATTGCACAGAGAGGGGTAAGTTCCCAAATGCATGTGTGCACATATTCACACACACACACACACACACATGCTTGTAAAAGAATTAACAGTAGTTAAAAATGGGAATATTTGAGATCATAACAGAAACAGGTGTCTGGTTTATGAACGTTAAGAAGAAATTTGGTTAGAAAACAGCAAGTTGTACCTTTTATCACCCATGTCGCGGATTGCAGATGCTGGAGGGCCGATAAATTTAAGACCTTTATGCTCACAAATTTGAGCAAAATCAGCACTCTCCGATAAGAAACCATAGCCAGGGTGGATAGCCTAATTATCAAAATAAGATATCCACTCTGAAAGCATGTCCTTGCAATGTCCAAAATATTAAAAGTAATTAATCATCTACTAGCGATACCAAGCCACGCACAACAAGTATTGAACATCAGTGAGGCAATCAAAGTATCAAACAAAGAAAATGTAATAACAAAACACCTACATATCCACCATATGTAGGTGTTTTTAGGGCTAAAATACCAAGAAAAAGCCATCTACTATAGTAAAAAATGCTGGCTTTTACATCAATCATCATCACTATATATGCTATTACAGTTTGATAGTATTAATCAGTCAACACAGAAGCAATTCATCACATTCCCAACAAAGAACTTAAATGTCCATTACGTGGGACCCATAAAATCTTATGTGGGACCCACATAAATCCTATGTAATGGGATTACATGCATGAATATTTATTACGATGTCAACAAAATATTGCAGAGGTTAGTGTACATGTGGAGTTGCAAACAATGATTATGCCATCAATTTGAGCACAAAACTAATGCAAAGAGCAAACCTCCAAGCATATATATCCCAATTGCCAAAGCATATTTTGATTTTCGAATGTCTTAATACATATTTACACAAAACAATCTTATTTTGAACAAGTTTTAGATCAGTACAATTCAAATAGTACTGTTCTAGAATCTAGACGTTAGCTAATAACTATATCATCATTCAAATACTACTACTATAGACATTAATTAGAAAAATGATAAATAGCACAAATTTCACTAAAACTCAATGGAATTGAAATTAACTTCAACAATCAACTACATATGCATAATCAGCTCAAAACAAGACAAATTCAATTTCTCTAATTTTCCCGCACTTTCTCACCAACCAAATAGAGAAACGAATTCCTTTCTCTAGCTCACCTGCGCACCAGTGCGAAACGCAGCGTCGACAATCGACGACGCGTTGAGGTAACTCAACCGAGCCGGTGGAGGACCGATAAGGATGGCCTCGTCGGCCGATTTGACATGAAGCGCGTCACGGTCTGCGTCGCTGTACACCGCGACGGTCCGAATCCCTAGCCTCTTCGCGGTCCTCATGATTCGGCAAGCGATTTCGCCTCTGTTCGCCACGAGAATTTTCTCTATGCTCTGTGAAGAAGAAGAAGAAGCAGAGTCGGAGAATAAGCGTGATTGGAAGAAGAAGAAAGGTTTGTGATTGTGTTGGTGTTGGAGCTTTCGATGGAGAAGGGAAGCCATTGACGCCATGAGAGAGAGACTCTCTGAGCTCTGTGAGTGAAAACTGAGTGTGATTTGCATTGGGAAATGTTTGTTAGATAAAGAGCAGGATTGGGATGGGTATTTTGGTCATTTCGTTAGGGTACAGTATGGGCAATTGTGTATGGTGGAAACGTCGTTTGTGATGTGGCGTCATGTGATTGGTTTGGAAATATTGTCTTGATTTGAATCTGGATCGGAGACTTGTTACTGGATTTGGATCTGACGTGCTTCGTTTCTTTCGTTTTTTTTAATATCTTGTCCTGACGTGTTGCTGACCTAGTGAACTGTTCCTACCTATACATTCATCTCGATTTTAAGTTGTGTTTCGATGACAACATTAGAATTCGGATTTAGATTTGAATTTAGATTAAAAATTCATTGATTTGAAATTGGATTTTTTTTATAAAATAATTATAAAAATCAAATTATATTATTAGTTAGCCAAGGTTTGAAACTATTTTGGTATCTAACGACTCGAGTCTTTAAGAGTTGATTTCACTGTAACAAATTGAGTTTGAGATACTCGATTTTTGTGTGCATTTTCTTCCTCTGTTCTTTTTTCTCCATTTCAAGTCCTATTCACTATCTTCTTCCCTTCTTCCAAGCCCCCAAAAATCCATTTCATCTAAATCCCTTCTTCCTTCTTCATCTAAATTCATTTCTCAAAATCCCAAACCCAAATCACGATCTCAATCGGAGCAAAAATTCAAATCCAAATCCAAAAATCACGACTTCTTCCTACGTTGGTGTTTTCTAGGCTGCGTTGCTGTGATTTCTGGGTTTCTACGATTTCTGGGTTTCTGCGTTGCTGTGATTTTTGGATTGTTTTCTAGAGGGAAATCGAGTTTTAGAGAGTCGAGTTCCAATGAAAATCGAGTCTTTCAAACTCGATTTGCTACAGTAAAATCGACTCTCACAGACTTGAATCGGTAGATACTAAAATAGTTTCAAATCTTAGCTAACTAATAATATAGTTTGGCTTTTATAGTTATTTTATAAAAAAATCTTTTGAAATTCATTGATTAAAAAATTCCTTATTTGGGGTTTTTTTTTTTTTTTTTTTTTACTGCGAAGATAGAATTTTTATTGAAAAGACAAAACTGGGGTTATAAACTCCCCGCGAAAGTATACAGTAAAATAGTAGCCTATAGCTTCAGCTTATTAGGCTTATAGGTATCATACAAGAAAGACGAAAAAACATGTAGGTGCTTATCCAGGTCCTACCACGTGCCCATTCAGTCGCTGGTAGTCATGTAGAAACGTTGTAGCTCCGTGTAGGATGTCCATTGGTTGGGATTGTACATCTTCAAAACAAAACATGTTTCTTGTGTTCCAAATGGCCCAGGCCACCATTGCCCAGGTTTCCATTTCCTTATCAATGAGCTTCTCCTCCAGTTGTCGGACCAAAAGGAGAAAATTCTGCACTGCTGCCCCACACTTCTGCAATCTCCCTTGAGCCACCGCCCACACATTTCTGGCCAGAGGACACTCCCAAAGCGCATGTCCAACAGTTTCGTCGGTCTGCCCACATATCAAGCACAGCGGGTCTAGTGGTACTTTCCTGCGGTAGAGATTTGCATGTGTAGGGAGTATATCGGTGCATGCTCTCCAGACAAAGTTACGGACCTTCAGTGGAATCTTCAACTTCCAGATCCTGCACCAAAACCTCTTCTCATCCCTTACCGACGAGTGCTCAGCCCCGGCCTCACCTTGCAATCGGAGAGCCACCCGATAGGCTATTCTGACCGTGAATTGCTGGGCTTTATTCTCTTTCTAGTAGAGCCTATCTTGAGCACGTGTATTACTGAGTGGAATGCGCAATATATCCTCTTGCGTGGATTTCATGAAGGTAGCTTGTAGCAACGGACGGTTCCACTACATGGTCTGGTCATGGATGTGGTCTGCCACTTTCATATTGGTATTAGCTCCTGGCTTAAACAGAGGGGGATGTGGCAGCCACTTGTTGCAGTTAACTTGAACACTCTGCCCATTACCTATCTTCCACATGGACCCTTCCCGAATTAAGTCCCTTGTAGCTAGGAGGCTACGCCACTTGATGGGTTATGGCCTAACTCAGCGTCCATGAAAGATAGCAAGGTTGCTTTGCTAACGAAAGAAGAGGGAGTGTGAACTAGTGACATGACGCCAAGCTTGCTTTGCTAATAGGGGCGGAGCTAGTAATTTTTGTTTAAGGGGTCAAGTTGCAATTTTAATATATTTATAAAGACAATCCTCCATACACATATACATACGTTTTTTTATTATATACACACTTTTTTATTTGATGAGTTATAGATATACACACACCAAATAACAACAAAAAGAGCATAGTAATTTCAATCAAAATTATGTTTAATGGCAATCTTACATAAAATAAAATTTATTTTTATTATTTTTATAGTGAAATTCTTAAAAATTTTCATTTTTGATACAAATTATCAAATTTTATACTAAAGTAAGTAAAAAATCTTTCAATTGAACTAATGAAATTTTCAAAAACATAAATGATCCAAAACTTGGAGGAATAAGTTAAGTTTCAAACATATTTGAAGCTATCTTGCTCTAATCCATTATATAATAATTAAAGAGACATTTCATGTATAGTTTTAGTGACATTATCTTTTTAATGAGTCAATGACTTGTTAATTGCCACATAACTAGTTGAAAAAGATATGGATTCAAATATGTTTGGTGCCAAACTTTATCAAATATTTAACAGATATAAAAACATATTTTACAATAAAAAATAGAATTGTGGAAAATAATATTATGCCTCTATAATTGTTAGACCATTTTTTTTTTTTAAGAGCATCATTGAACTAAATCAAATACTTGGGAGGGTCAACTCTTCTTTTTTAGACTAAATTTTGAAAACATTAAAATAATTATATATATTTAAAAAAATTTCAAAATGTGGCCCCCCACCCGTAGAGCATCAGCACTGGGAGAAATTATAAGATCCACATGGTGGACCATGGTGGACAAGTAATGTGGTCCACCATTCTATCAAAAAACTGTCACTTGTTTAAAATTGTTAATTAGAAAATTTTTTTAAACATAAATTAATTATTGACTCAGCAATTTTAAACAAATGAAAATTTTTGTGTGGAATGGTGGACAAGTGACGTGGTCTACCAGAAGACCCTATAATTTCTCCAGTACTAAGGATTGCAAATGCCAAATGTAAAAAGAATTTGGCATTTCAAGCCTCAAAGTGCTCAGCATTTAGGATTGTAAAACCCAAGTATTGAAATTTTTTTTGCAATACTACTACAGTAGAATTGCATTGTAGCACAATTCTAAACTTAAATAATAATATTTAATTCTTTCTCTCCTACTTTTTATTAAACAAGTCAGAATTGGTTCTCTCTCTCTCTCTCTTGTTATTTCTCTACTCTCTTCCTTCTCTCTTCAGGCCCAAAACCCATAGCCACCACACCACGACGAGCCACTTGCAAATCGGCCTGGCTGATGGCGACGACGTGGCTTGCTTTCTCTCTCTCTGGTTGATGGCAGCGACATGGATCGGTGCGGTTGTGGGTTTAGGTTCGGCGTGGTGGTTGATTAAGTGGGTCATTTTCTAGTTTCAATGTGTGAAATCTCAGGTTCTGATGGTTTTTCTTGGATTTCGTTTCCTGGGTTTGCTTCAAAACTTGATGGCTTTGTTAGATTTTGTTGTTTTGTGAAGATTTGATCCTCGAACCAACAATAATCAAAGAGCTTCATGAGTTCCTCTGCGTTCATCAATGGCTGCAGGCTTGCTGAAATATGTTTGGGTTTTCTAATTGTGTAATGTGTATGATGAGAGGCTGAAGTAGTTAGGCTAAAGCATTTTGGTGGTATTGTGGTGATGGTGTGGTGGTGGTGGTGTGGTGCAGTGGAGGTGGGGGTTGCCGTGGGTGGTGAAGGGGTGGGTTTACTGGTATGGGTTTGGGTTTGCTGTCATGGGTGTGGGTTTGGGTTTGTTGTGGGTCTGGGTTTGGGTTTGCTACCGTGGGTTGCTTTTTTTTTTTTTTTTTGGTGGTGTTAATGGTCAGAGAGGGTGGTGTTGTGGTTCTTGTTGAACAGAAAGAATGAGAGAGAAAGAATAAATAATGTATTGTATTGTAAATGATGGGGATTAGGGGATATATTATTTTATTGCGTAGAAATATTATTTTAATAAGTAAAATAGGAAAATAAAAATTGGGACGTTGGGAGTGTTGTAAAATGGTATGGTATAAATGATAAAGTAGATTTTGAGATGGTAAAATAGAATAGTTTGTAGATAGCGGATGCGAATGTTCTTACACATAACTATGCCCCTGCTTATTGACCCTCTCACCTTTTTCCAATTGTGCGGCAATTGCAGCCACTGTAGTGGTTTAACTGCCCTATAGCTAGGTATTTTGAATCTGCCAGGTTTCTTTGCTCTGTCATTGTCCAGAGAAAATTATGATGGATCACAATGTAGGTTTGCATTCAGGGGTCAGGGTCATCACTTTTCTTCCATGAGCATATATGCATTACACTTCCTAAATTTGTATGTGATGAATTTACCATATCATCAACCCTTAAAAAGTTGTATTAGTTTTTGATCTTATTCATTTTGTTATTCTTGTTTCAAAGGGAACGATACTGTGATAGAGAATATGACAGATTATCATAGGGAATGTGGACGTGGATGAGAAAGAGAGAGGGACAGATGCTAGGCGGATGGTTTACTGAATGCTGAGTGATCATTTTCTATTAATATGGATGGACATATAAAGTTTGTGGGCTCTTACTTGTGGCAGCTGGGATTGCTAGTATTGGATGTATGTTCTAATAAAGTGGCAAATGGATGCCAAGTACAGATCTTTCATATTTATGCCCCATTGTTTATGTCAGGGGCATAGCCAGGAATTTTTACATGGGGGGACCGATTCGAAGTATTGATATAAAAAACATAATTCATAAGGCTATTGAATATGAAATTTGAATTTTGATATATCTTACACATTAATGAACATACAAAAACTATCTAGTTTACTATAGACATATACAAAAATATCCACACACAAAAAAAAAAAAAAAACATTTCACATCAAAATCATGCTTGACGACGATTTTTCATGGAATAGAATTCATCCATAATCATTTCCATGGTGAAATTCCCAACAATTTCATTTTCTATATAAACTATCATATTAACCAGAAAAGAACTTTAAAAAAATAAAATTTTAATTAGAAATTTTTATTTAGTTATATGGATGTTATTCATACTCAAAAAAAAAACAAAATTCCACTATAATTTAAACAGTCAACCCATCAGCATTCCTATTATTAAAATTTTCCTGTATTTTAATTTTTTTAAATTAAGAATAACCCCTCAAACAAAAGCAAAAATTTAACTAACAAAAGCAAAAATTAAACACATAAGTACACAACATAAACCAAACAATTTAACAACACCCACTGCCACATGATATCTAACTAATCAAAAATAGGTAATAAATCAAAAAAAATTTACCTTTGAAACTTTGTCTTCACAAAGTGCAAAGATGGGGTGTGGGCCGTGTGGGTGTGGCAATGCCTAGTAGATCTTCCCTTCAAGACTCATCACAAACAACCTCCCCATGCCTTCAATCATATATTTCTCTAAAAATTTATGAAAAATTAAAGAGCATGTGAATATTTAAGTAAGTGTATATAGTTGAGAAAAAAAAAAACACTAAAAAGAGATGAAGGTGTAGTGCTGAAGAAAGAAAAGAAAACTGAAAACTCACCCTCTAAATGATTTATTTTAAGAAAGCAAGAAGAAAGAAAATAATGGTCAGTTTTTTTTTTTTTTTTTTGGGATCGTGAGGACTGAGTTTGAGAGGAGGGCTAAGCTGAGGTTTTGTTTTGTTTGGGGGTTGCTGGTATCAATGGAGTGGGCAGTGACGTGTACACAGAAGACAAGAAGAGAATAAAAAGAATAGCAAAAGAAAGGGTTTTGATTTTGGGTTTGAGAATGGGTGATAAAGTGTTATTTTGTTGGATAGTGCCTTTGGGTATTTAAATATAAGTGGGCCATGCTTTGTTTTATTAGAGGATAAAAGAGGCCTACAATTGAAACTAGAGAATGCTGGGGCCTGGGAGTGAATTGAACAGAAATGGGAGGGGGGGGGTGGGGGGGGCAATTAAAATTTCTATATAGGTTGGTGGACTTTTTTTTTTTTTTTTTGTAGGGGCCACAGCCCCCCCAAGGGGCAACGTGGCTCCGCCCCTGTTTGCTAACATAGCAAGGTTAAAAGCATGAATGTCCTTAAAACCCATACCACCCTTATTTTTTGGTGTACATAGTCTATTCCAATTAATCCAATGGATTTTCTTTTCATTCTGTGTTTGTCCCCACCAATATTTTGCTAAGACTTAGTTGATACCCTCACACACCCTTCTTGGTAACTTGAAAATGCTCATAGAGTGAGTGGGTATTGCTTGGGCCACCGAATTGATCAAAGTCTCCCTACCCACCTTCGATATGGTTTTTTCCTTCTAACCCATCACCTTTTTTGTTATCCTCTCTTAAAGCTCCTTAAACGTACCCACCTTTGATTTACCCCCAACCATAGGCAGTTCGAGGTACTTTTCACAATTATTCATGATTTGCGCCCCATCAACCTCTGAATCTCCTCTTTGTCCCTTCGGCTTGTTTTTTGGCTGAAAAAGAGAATGGTCTTCGCTTGACCCAAGGCCTCCTCATATTGCGTAAGTAAGTCAAGTAATTTGTGGCATTCTCCAATCTTTGCTTCACAAAACAGTAGGCTGTTGTCTGCAAAAAGGAGATAAGAGATACGCACTCCACCCCGATAAGAATAAATGCCCTTCAGTCTATTTGTATCTATTACTTTCCGGATCAATAAACACACAACAGGAAGAGGTATGGAGATAAAAGGGTCACCTTGTTTGATACCTCGGGTTGGTGGGATGAAACCCTTTGGTTCCCCATTAATGAGAACCGAGTATGAGGCTATTCATACCGTTTTCATAGCCAAGTTCACCCATTGTTTAGGTAGTCCAATCTTCAACATAATCCGTCAAAGAAATTCCCACTCCACTCTATCATAAGCCTTGCTTATATCCAGCTTCACTGCCATGTGATTGGTCTTTCCTTTCCTCCTATTCCGCATACAATGGAGCATTTTAAATGCAACAGTAGTATTATCTGTAATGAATCTATCAGGAATAAAAACACTTTGGGCATCAGAAATAACATTGGGCAAAATGGATTTGATCCGGTTAGCAAAAACTTTGGATATAAGTCGTGATACAACATTACTCAAACTTATGGGACGAAACTCTGTTATATATTGTGGGTCATTCTTTTTGGGAATGAGAACAATATGTGTAAAATTCATTTTCTTCAAGTATCTACCAGAGTGCAGGATAGATAATACAGCGAGAGTTACATCATGCCCAACAATATGCCAATTTTCTGAAAAAAGAAAGGAGACATACCATCCGGACCCGATGATTTTGATGGGTGCATACTGAAGAAAGCCACACTTACTTCATCCTCGGTGTATGGTTGAGCTAGTGAGTGGGCCATTTCCTCAATGACCACCTTGTCTACTACCTCCAAGACCCTTTCCATATTTATAGGGCGAGTTGTAGTAAATAGTTCATTGTAATATTCCTCAGCAATATTACTAACTCTGGTCATATCAGATTGCCATATCCCTTCCCTATCCATTAGTCCTTCGACATTATTCTTCATGTGTTTCTGACTTGCCCTATGGTGGAAATAATGAGTGTTTTTATCCCCTGCCTTAAGCCATAAGGACCTAGAGCACTGCCTCCAGTAACTTCTTCATGGTGCATTAAAGTATTGATCTTGCTTTTCAGTTCGGTGATGCGACGTAGGTTCTGCCCATACCTAAATTTAGATTTGGATTTAGATTTAGATTTAAGATCAATAAAATATATTTTTTTAATTATCATTTTTCTTAATCCTTCTACATTTTAATTTTATTAATAATTTTAATAAATACATGAGGTAATGAAAAAGTTTTTTTTTGATAAATAACGGAATTGTATTAATCAAGAGTCTAAATACATCGAGGGTGTACGTGGAAAACAGTACATCAAACACAAAAATTACAAAGATCAAGCATTTCTAAAAAATTAGAACAAGGAAAAAAATTAAAGGAAGAACTCTACTCTAGCAAGGTGTGAAGAAGAATAGATTTAATTTCTGGAATAGACCGTTCCTTCCCTTCGAAACATCTTGAGTTCCGTTCTCGCCAAATACACCATAGGACACAATGTGGGACAGCCCTCCATAAATCAATGCTCCGATGCCCACCAAATGAACCTTGCCAACTCGAAAATAAATCAAAGACACCATGCGGCATAACCCATTGAAGACCATATAGAGCCCACATCATAGACCATAATTCATAAGCAATAAGACAATGAAGAAGAAGATGATTCACTAATTCTCCACTCTTTTTGCACATATAGCACCAATCTACAACGACGACACCCTTATACCATAAATTTTCAGTAGTCAAAATCTTACCTAATGAGGCAATCCAAGAGAAGAAAGCAACCTTAGTAAGGACCTTTGAACGCCACACAGGCTTCCAAGGGAAAGAAATGTCGAGAGTAGAGGAAAGAGAGAGATAGTACTCACTCACTTTAAAATTCTTATTCCCAGTTGGTTTCCAGCATAGTTTGTCTTGACGTTCTCCATTAAGGGGCATTGAATTGATAAGATCTAGAAAAGTGTAAAAATGCTATGTTTCCCAATCTTGGTTAGCTCTAGAAAAAAGAAGATCCCAATGAAGCCTCTGGTTAGGAAAGTGCATAACATTTGCAATAGAAGACTCCTTATTACGACTAATATTATAGAGTTCTAGAAAAGCCGCCCAGAGAGTACAGCTCCCACACCACACATGATGCCAAAATTTAATTCTGTCACCAATACCAACCTCAAACTGAATGGATTTTGAAAATGCTAGCCAGCCTTGTCTTATGGTTCTACAAAGACTAACACCATAAGGATTAGAGACTTCTTTTGTACACCAACCTCCCCAATCATTCCCATATTTAGCCTCAATAACCCACCTCCAGAGATGGGTTGTCTCTCTTCCATATCTCCACAACCATTTTCCCAACAAAGCTTGATTGAAGGTTCTCAAATTTTGAATACCCAAACCGCCATACTGCAATGGAGAACAAACCTGGGCCCAATTTACTAATCGTAATTTAGGAGACTCATCTATCCCACCCCAAAGAAAATTTCTTTAAAGCCTCTCAATACGAATAGCAATATCCGCAGGAATAAGGAAGAAAGATAGGAAATAAGTTGGCAAACTTAAGAGAGTGCTTTTGATTAAGGTAATCTTACCACCTTTTGATAAGTATAATCGCTTCCAACTCGTTAATCTTCGCTCCATTCTTTCTAGGATAGAGTTCCAAATCGCCCTGTCCTTGAGTTTAGCGCCTAATGGCAATCCCAAGTAAGTAATTGGCAAAGATGATTGTCTACAACCCAGCAATGCCACAAGCTCCCCCATATTAGTCACCTCTCCAACTGGAACTAATTCTGATTTAGCCAGGTTAATATGCAACCCTGACACCGCCTCAAAAGAGGCTAAAATCTCCCTCAAATATTCAATCTGACTTGCTGTAGCATCACAGAAAATTAAAGTGTCATCCGCAAAGAGTAGATGGGTCACCATGAGGGGGGTATTAGACTTGGTACTAACAGTGAAACCCGAAATGTGTCCAGTTAGAACCACACCATCCAACAAACGGCTTAATGCCTCCATAACAATATTGATAATCCAATTAATAAATACATGAAGTAATGAAAAACAAAAATTCATTGATAATCCAATTGTCAAGATGAAATGTCATGCCAACTATTGACAACTAAAATGTTCTATATCAACATAGAGAGAACCCAAATGCATGAGTTTTTTCACAACATTCAAAATATCCAACTAAAAAATTATTCTAAAGTTCTTAACAATTAAAAATGAGGAACAATACTCTATAAGAGTAGAACCAATATCTACAACAACTTCAACTAATGGATCTTTCCTACTCCTTTTTTATTTTGTGAGGCTTAGCTACAGAACTTGTTGATAATGAATATTGACATGGTTGTTGTGCAATGAGAGAATTCACCTATTTTCTCCTTCTTCGGTCATAACTTCAACTGCATCATTCATATGTTCTACACCAATGCCAATAGCTCTATCCCTCCCACACAAGATCTTAATGTCTTCCCAATTGTCAATAGCTATGTTTTTATAAGCACCCACGTTTTGCATTTTTCTAAAGTAAAAAAAAAAAGAAAAAAAAAAGTGAATTAACATAATTAAACAAAACTATTGAAATCTACTAATTTATAATAACAAATCCCAAAAACCAGAAAATTAATCTCAAACAGTTAGTGAAACCGAGCCAAGAGCTCACTTAAAACCCCACTGCAAAGCCAGCTCTAAACAGCACCAAAAACCAACAAAACATCCCTACAAATTACCTAAAACTCTACTGAAAAACCTCACAGAGACTCTCAAATTATCCTCTGTAAATCATACCAGAAAAATACCTTGAAACGGCCCCCAAAATCCACTAAAGAAACCAAAAAACAAGCTCAGAAGAATCTCCAACTTGTGAATAGAAAGTAATTCTCTTATCCCAATAGTTTTATATTTTTGATAGAATTCCCAGCCATGTTCCATATACTCCAACAACCAAAATTCAGATCAAAACTTTCAACCCCTTAACCCCATCTATCTCCTCAAGGTTAAGCTTGATTCTTGAAACTTAAAAATTGAACCCCGTTCTTTCGGAGAAGGAACTCAAAAATGATAGTATACATCAGCAACTTTCAATAATACTTTTTGTTGTTGTTGTTGTTGTTGTTGTTGTTGAACACTTCCAAAAAATAAAGAGAGAAAAAAAACTTCTTTAGCACAGCTGAGAAGAGGTACTTGTTTCATTTCCAAATAATGGAAAAATAAAATGTGCATAGGCGTGCAGAATTAAACTTCAACATGAATATTCTAATGATTCACCATCCAGAATTTGAAGTTATTTGATCGAACTTCTATTATGAATCTTATCATTGTGATGAAGACCCTGTACCTTTTGTTGACATATGAGACAAGCATATAATAAGATGTACAACAAGAGGTCTAGCATATTAGGCATGACCACATCAGGCTCAAGTTATTTAAACTTGCCTTGAGACTTAAGCCTAGTTATACTTTGAACTATGTTCTATATATTGTTGATGGAATTCCTTCAATTTGCCTCTATTACGCATGATAATTTGACTGTTGAGAAAGATAGCTAAAAAGGATACCTGGTTAACAGTTAGCATGAGTTTATCATCCATCCTCATCGATCTGCTTCCGACAGAGAAATATATATGTAGAAGCATATACATTAGCGGGAAAACAAGGATTAAGGGGCTCCAATAATTAAAAGTAAAAATATTGGAACCACTGATTGATGCGCATCTGGTGGTGCTCAATAAATCAAACTTGTCAATGCTAACTAGGCTAACCAATGAAGTAGGCCCCTATCACAGTATATGTTATTAATAGTAACGTAGATTAATATGGTATTTTCATTCCAATGAGCAAGTAAGGATGTTAATTGAAGAACCCGGGATTTCCCATTTCTTTTTTATTAGGCAAGATTTGAAACTAATATCAAATTCCAGACCTTACTCTACCTCAACAAAATTCTTGAATTTGAAAAGTGGAACAGCTCCAAACTAATTATCAATCTGTATTGTCCACAACATGAAAGAATATGACACACACCAGCTAGCTTTCACATCTTGCATTAAATTCCTATCCCAACTCTTATTTTTATAATGAGGTAAACCAGAATATTGTAGTACTAAAAATGAAGATATGCTTGTGTGAACTTTGTCAAACATCTTCACACTCTGATAGAAAGATTAATATCTCCCACCAAAGTACAACACCTTCCTATTCAAACATCTACTTCTTATATATTAATTAGTTCATTTACCTATAATACTTTAACTTCCATCTGATCCAATTTAACATAAAGCTCACTCTTTTCCGTGACCCTATACCTTCACATTAATTAAACCACATCAAACATTCTTTTCCTACAAAACTGAATACACATAGTCAAAACAAATACACCTCAAAGCTATACAATGACTTCTTGGATGAAAAATAGCCACGCACGTCCTAAATGATAAATCCAACTTCGTCCACAGAGTAGAGCTTAGACATATTGCCAAAAAAAATTCAAAAACTAATCTCAGATAAATCCAACCAAAACCCAGAAAAAATCAGCCAAATCAAACACCAATTAACCATCAATTCCCCATATGATCAAACAAAACCACAAAAATTAGACAGGAAATCAACCTTCACCAATCAAAATAAGTGAAACTCAGATCACATTTCTTCACAATTGAACACCTAAAACACAAAAGAGGAAGAGAGGAGTTGAGAGACAAACCTGTATTGTCGCGAGAAAGAGAGAGAGAAGAAAAAAAGCTTGGGCGAGGAAGAGAGAGCGTGACAGAGTTTCTAGAGCTGATTAAGAATTGAGAAGTGACCGTGAGCGTGAGGGTGAGGGATTTCTAAATTCTTGGGTTTGTGAGGGGATTTCAAATCATCGAATTTGGATCCTGAAATCCAAGACGGATTTGGGTCCAAATCCAAATCCATTTCTTTTAACTTACCCAAACAAAGGATTTGGATTTGGGCCCTCAAATTCAAATCCAAATCCAAAGATTCATTAGAAAAATTAGCCTCTGACCATGCACTCATGTAACTACTTAAAGACTTTTCTATTTTTAAGGCAAATTTTAATAATTTGTATCTATTATAATTTGGAATTACTATTGTAGGGACTAGCCTTTTTCCCACGCGACGCGGAGGTTCAAGATTTTCACCCCACCAAGGCCTTGCATGGTCCTCGGACTCAAACCTATGGGGAAACCAATTACATCAAGAACTAGGTACTAGACAGAACCAGGGTATTGCATGGTCCTCGGACTCAAACCTATGGGGAAACTAGCTACTTCAGAACAACCAAGTGTTGGACAGAACCAAGGCCTTGCATGGTTCTCGGACTCAAGCCTATGGGGAAACCAATTACATCAAGAACTAGGTACTAGACAGAACCAGAGTATTGCATAGTCCTTGAACTCAAACCTATGGGAAAACTAGCTACTTCAGAACAACCAAGTGTTGGACAGAACCAAGGCCTTGCATGGTCCTCGGACTCAAACCTATGGGGAAACCAATTACATCAAGAACTAGGTACTAGACAGAACCAAGGTATTGCATGGTCCTCGGACTCAAACCTATGGGGAAACTAGCTACTTCAGAACAACCAAGTGTTGGACAGAACCAAGACCTTGCATGGTCCTCGGACTCAAGCTTATGGGGAAACCAATTACATCAAGAACTAGGTACTAGACAGAACCAGGGTATTGCATGGTCCTCAGACTCAAACTTATGGGGAAACTAGCTACTTCAGAACAACAAAGTGTTGGACAGAACCAAGGCCTTGCATGGTCCTCGAACTCAAACCTATGGGGAAACCAATTACATCAAGAACTAGGTACTAGACAGAACCAGGGTATTGCATGGTCCTCGGACTCAAACCTATGGGGAAACTAGCTACTTCAGAACAACCAAGTGTTAGACAGAACCAAGGTCTTGCATGGTCCTCGAACTCAAGCCTATGGGGAAACCAATTACATCAAGAACTAGGTACTAGACAGAATTAGGGTATTGCATGGTCCTCGGACTCAAACCTATGGAAAAACTAGCTACTTCAGAACAACCAAGTGTTGGACAGAACCAAGGCCTTGCATGGTCCTCGGACTCAAGCCTATAGGGAAACCAATTACATCAAGAACTAGGTACTAGACAGAACCAGGGTATTGCATGGTCCTCGGACTCAACCTATGGGGAAACTAGCTACTTCAGAACAACCAAGTGTTGGACAGAACCAAGGTCTTGCATGGTCCTCGGACTCAAACCTATGGGGAAACCAATTACTTCAAGAACTAGGTACTAGATAGAACCAAGGTATTGCGTGGTCCTCGGACTTAAACCTATGGGAAAACTAGCTACTTCAGAACAACTAAGTGTTGGACAGAACCAAGGCCTTGCATGGTCCTCGAACTCAAGCTTATAGAGAAACCAACTACTTCAAGAACCAAGTGCTAGGCAGAACCAAGGACTCGCATGGTCCTCGGACCTAAACCTATGAGGAAGCTAGTCGTTTAAGAAGATAAGTGAATGACCAGTCGGAGTGCCATTAAAGATGGGATTGTGAGAGTAAAAAAAAATATATATATATATATATATAAATAAATAAAAATAAAACAAATATATATATATATATATATAATAATGCAAACAAAATAGGTAAGAGAAAACAAAATATGCACTTCATTGAATCTTTAAAAAAAATTGTATAAGGCAAATGTGCCACTACAATACTAAAAGAAAAAAGGGGTGCGCAGCAAAAGATCATTCCTTGGGCTCCATCTCAACTCCTCCCTCAGAAGGCTGGGCGGAAGAAGTATCTGGGTCCTAGAGGCCCTCGCTTGGAACTACAACCTGGGGAGGGTCAGCCGGATGTAGCATCTCCACAATGAGAAGGGCTTGGACATCAGCTAAGGGGCCCGCAACCTCCAAAGGTGAATCAGCAGTGGGGCCCTTGCTCGTCTCAACGGCCCCAATAGGGTCAGCTTCCTTAGCAGGCTCGCCCGAAGTAATAGCAGCTGGGACGCCTTCCTCAAGGACAACCCCCATTCCCTTGGCAGCCACCTCGGCGTCAGAGCTTAAAGGGGCAGCCTCGCGGATGGCAGGGGGATAATACACATTCTCCACCTTCCACAGGTCGAACGAAACCTCTACCCCAGCTTGTTTAAGGGCCGCACTCCAAACCTAGGAGCAGTAAAGTCTGCACACCCTAGGTACTTGAGCTCTAAGGATGTCTTCTGTTTCAGCTATCCCTGCCTCATAGGCCTCTTGCGCGGCCTTGCCTTTGGAAGCCTCAGCTTCAGCCTTAGCAGATTCGGCCTCTTCCCTGGCCTTCACAGCCTCGTCCCTAGCGGATTCTATAGCACCTTTGGCCCCCTCCGCCTCAAGCACTCTCTTCTCCAAGGCCGCGATCCCTTCTTTGACGACCCTCAGCTGATCTTCTGCCTTAAGCAGGTTCTCAGTTTGGTTTAAGGCCAACCTTTTAGCGGTGGCAAGGGCCGACTCGGTAGTGTCTCGAGCCCTCTTCATCTCCTCCAGCTGGTACATCGCCTTTGAAAGATCAGCTTTGGTAGCATCGAGGGTCCGCACGGCGTCCAACAGTTTGGTATGCTCCGAGCCTGCGGCCTTACTTTGGCTATTGGCCATGTCCTCCAGCCTAAAGGTAGCCTGGATAGCCTGCCAATCGAAACCATTGCGCAACAGGTGAGGAGCCAAAAAAACAGAAAGTAAAGGGAACTACAGGTGATCAGAAAACGTATCATTCCCAAGTATTGTTTAAGACCGAGGAAGACCTCCTTGCTCCTCAAATCCTTCAGCTGGGCCATGTCCCCAGGAAGTAGCAAGGACCTCTCCAATACATCAGCCACGAGCGCACCCACGCCCCCTTGAGGGTCCCTGAGGGAAGCGTCGTCCGTCAAGGGCTTCCCATGGAGCGTAGGGGAAGGAAGCCAAACCTGGGCCTCGGGCTGGGTGGCGACCTGGCTTTCCTACTCTCGGCGCCCTATCCTCAGCTGTTTCGATGGCGGTCGAGTGTTGCCATCACCTCGGGAAGGGTCAGATTCTTCGCCCCCTTAGACCTCTTGCCTTTGTCCTTTTTCTTCAAGGGGCTAGTGGGCTTGGTCCCAGATGGTGAACTCTGTTGGGGCGGGGGAGGAGGAAGCTTGGGAAGAGACTTTGCCAGTGTATCCTTCCCCGGTTGCCCCTCAATCAAAGCCAACAGGCTTTTTTGAGGCCGTTTCCTGAAACTCATCTTCGACCTAGAAGAAGCTTCCTCGGATAAAAGGTCCGCTTCAATTAAGCTCAGGTCACCCAAATCACCAGGTGGGTCCCAGGTGAATGGAGTTGGTAGAACACGTCAAAATCGCCCTCGGACGGACTTGAGTCAGCAACTTCCTCTTCTCCTGGCTCTCCTCCTTCAGCCTCGACAACCTGAGATAGTGAAGAGGTTCCTACCAACGGTATGCCTTCCGGAACAGGGGATCCTTTGGGGATCAAAAACCCGCGCTTAACTACCGTTATCTCTTACAGCCGAGGATCTCTAGCTCGGATCACATACTTCAGCGCCGAGAACGAAGTTTGAATCGGATCGTATCCCAAGATCTTGTGAGAAGCCCTAACCTGGTCGTCAGCCTCGTTCACAAAAATCTCCGACCTTAATATGGTCTGCAAATCCTCCTTGTTTACCAAGCTGAAGTCACGCTCAAAAGCATGTAGATCTACATAAAAGAAAACAAATTCTTGTTAACAGTCAAGCAAAGCAGAAAGCAGAAAGCGAAAGTATAAGAAACTAAACCCTCTCCCAGCCTGAATGTCCCACCTGGCGTGCCCTCCACCATTGCACAAGGAAGGCCCTCGTGCCACTCTCCGGACACAATGAGGAAGTCTTTGTTCAAACCCTTGCTGGACTCAGGGAGGCACTAGATGAGCCGGACCCTATCGTCCCTCGTCTTCATGTAATAAGACTTCCCCTTATAGCATTGGAGGTTGTAGCACCAATTTACATCGTGGTGGGTTAACCCCAGCCCCATCTTTTCATTCAGGGCATCCACACAGCCCAAGATCCTAAATACATTAATCGCACACTGGGTGGGAGATAAGCCGAAGTGCCTAAGGTAATCGCTCATCACCAGCTCCATAGAGATCCTCATGCCACCCTCTAGAAAGGTGATTATAGGAATCGCCACCTCACCCTCTTTTCTCCTAGTGATCCAATCCCCTACTCCACAGTACCTCAAACCCACTGTGTCGGGGATCTTGTGGTCAGCAACGAATTTGTCCATTGCCTCTTCAGACTCGACTAACTTCTTAAACTGACCCATCCTAAGGAGCTAACGAGGGGCTCAAGAAAAATGAAGGAAAGAGAAAGAAGAACGAGAGGATAGGAAATTCGGGCAGAAAAGTACGAACCAGAGAGAGAAGAAAACTTACAAGAATGAGGAAATGCTCCTCGGACAGGCTTTTTATGATTGAAAGAAGGCATACGGACGATTGGAAACTTGATCAAGTTCAGCGTACGTGCAGAAGGGCTCTTGAATGCAAAAGTGAATGGACAAATCAGTTCGATTGGATATATATACCCCCAATTAAAAGTAACTGCACAGGATTTCCCGCCCAATGAGTCAGAAGCATCCCTACCGTCCATTCATCATCACACTGTTGAACGTGGAGGACAAAGAGCCGCCGAAATTTAATGATGGCGCGCCCCAAATGCCGAAACGCCAGGAATGTCTCCTGGGCAGTTAAAAGGATTTTTGACACTGACAGGAAGACAAGGTTCGCTAGGTCAGGACAAGGACCCGAAGACATCAAAATCCTCCTCCCCGCCCAAGGAACCAGGAAGCAGAATAATTGTAGGGACCGGCCTTTTTCCCATGTGACGCGAGGGTTTAGGATTTTCACCCCACCAAGGGTTTGCCTTATAGTGTAAGGCTTGACATCTTAATCCCACGCCAACAAGTGAAGCGTCCCGGTACAATAGATTTGTAGAGAGTGAGTAGAAGGACTAGGAGTTAACGAAAGACACAACGGTCGGCGAGGGTTTACAGGATCAGTAACTGAGATTTGACTAAGTATTCTAAGGGAAAGTTCGTCCTCGGCCCAGTCCGAGGAGCCCTTCCCTCAGAACTAATGAATACAAGGGTGGTCCTTGGACACCTAGAAAACCCTTTGACCTCCCCTTTACCTCCCAAAAAGCCCTTGGGGGTGCATTCTATTATATAGTCTTGTTTAGTTGATCTCGGCCGTCCACTTATCGGTCATCTGAACCTGTGTCTGACGGCTCATCCCATCAGCCGCCTTTGCAGGCTTTCTGTTAGTTAAAGTCACCAAGGCATCACTGTTTGCTGGTCAATTCACCATCAATGCGGCCAGAGTGTAGTTGTATACATTTAATGGGTGGGTGACAGCTTTCTTTCTTAAATGTCGACCTACCGAGGAAGTGGTCATCCTCGGCGTAGTTCCTTGATGGCTTGGGCTTCTCCCACTCGTCCTTGGATTATGTACTTTCCTCGGCCCGGGCTTTGGGCCCAATATGGAGCGGGCTGGGGTAGCCAAATCCTTAGGCCCCACAGTAATAATATCAAATTATAATGGATGCAAATTATTAAATTTTATCCAAAAAATAGAAGAGTAGTTCTAACTTAAAAAAAAATTAACAAAATTAATGAAATAAAAACTTAGGATATAAATAAGCACCAGTCTACACCAATAGTAAATTTTTTGTTTAATATTATAAGGGTATTTAGAAGAAGAAAAAGAAAAAGAAAATAAAAAAAGAAAAAGGACCTTCACCAGTTCAGTATTTCACTTTTACTTTCCACATCCCATGTTTCCTTATTTTAAAAAAGTTCGATTAAATCACATTTGGATATTCTTTAAAAAAAGAAAAAAAAAATCACATTAGGATATAGTTATATTTGAATCCAAATTAATTTAGCCACATACACAGACTCATTTGAATTCAGATTCAAACTTCTCATAATCATTCTGTCTTAAAAATATTATAAATTTGAAGCACATTGAAAATTTTGAAATACAATATTACATCCAAATTTATGTTTAAGAAATATTGCATATTTTTAATTCAATAAATAAAATAATGATATATAAATATGAATGATATTGTAGGGACACGTTTTGCAGCTCAAGCCCAAGGTATATAGAATCTTGGCCTAATGAGCCCAGTAAGCCCAGTACAATGAATTTGTAGAGAGTGAGTTAGAGAACTAGGCCCTAATGAATTTGACAACGGGTAGAATTGATTTGAAAGATAATTATGTAAGAACAAAATGTGTAGGACTGAATGAATTTTTTGTCTAAGGAGGCAAATCTTATTATAAATCGATTAAACTGATTACAAGTGCAATTTTGATTGCTACAATATTCTTTCTCTATTTTTCCGATCCCTCTCTCATGGAGGGTCTCTCACATTATATAGCTCCCCTTAGACCATCTTGATCCTACACTTGTTGATCATCTGAGCCCTCACTTGAGTGTCTGTCCCATCAGACACCCTCTTTGGCTTTTTGTGAGTCGTGGTAGCCAAGATAACACTGTTCAGGGGTCTTCTCCACATAAATGTGACCAGGAAAGTAGCTGCAGTGCATTTAATGCAATGGTAGCAGCTTTTCCTTAGATATTTCTGAGTTCCCATCACTCTTATATGTGTATGACGCACGTCCTTGTCGCTGGAGCCTCCTGGAAGGTCACCTTGATTGTTGAAGTACAGATTTGAGCCACATTCGTCATATCCGAGGAGGAGCTCCTCCTCGGACCACCCTCCATTCGTTCCTTACTTATGAGACTTTAAAATTGGAACCCCTCGTAATTATTTGCCCCTCCTCGGACATGCCCACATCCTTGGATAAGACTCAAGGCCCAATATATAATTTTGGACCCTTATCCCTATAATAACCCCTCAAAACTCCGATTTTTTCCTTTTATCCGAGGAGAAAAAGTAGGGTTTTGATTTTTAAGAGACAAAACCATTTATTTCTCTAGTTCACATGTGTAGGGATGCCATTTTATGTGCCCCATAATTGCAACTGGCGCTTTGAAGCCCAAGAGGTGTCATTAAATGCTCCAAGCGGAGCTTTGTTCCCTAGATCTAACAGCGAGGCGCAGATCCAACGGTTGATCTTTCTCCTGAAATTTTGAGCGGGATAATTCCCACTCATTTTCACCCTCTATCTAAAGCATTGAAGGAAATCATTTTCCCTTTACTTTACTAATTCTCAAGTTCTCTAGAGATCCCAAGCACTCCAACCCACTGAGCTTCATACATCCCCAAGCTTCCTAAACTCTTTTCCTTAGGAAATTACCAAAAGATTTTGTTAAAGGTTCAAGATTTGACACATTTACTTGTTTTCGTAAGTATCTATTTCTTCAAACTTTCTATTTCTCCTCGGTCGAGTTCCTTGGCCTTCTTCCTTATTAGAAAACTTTCTTCTTGTCATCCGCGTTTGCTTAGATGGGTAGATTTAAGTACTTAGTGGATTCTTCGACCGGTATGGAGGGATTTAGGGCCAAATACCGTATCCCACAGGAAGTGGGCCTACAATATTGTCCCCCAAACCGAATACTTACCAATAGAGAGGTGGGTGAAGTTGTCATTCCAATGATTGCCTTTATAGAGGGAGGAATGACACTTCCCATGGGTAGGATAACTAGAGACTACCTGCTCAACCACAGGCTGTGCCCCCATCAGTGCGCTCCCAAAATGTTTAGAGTCTTAGGGAGTGTAGATGCCCTAAACGACCAGATGAATCTTAGGCTTACATGGCACGATGTCGCTCACATGTACGAGTGTCATTCTCTCGCCAAGGGATATTACCTCAAATCTCGATCTGAAGATGTGAGATTGATATCCTGCCTTCCTAAGTCCAACAAAGACTTGAAGGACGATTACCTAGTCGTCTCTAGGGAGTGGCACGACGATCTTCACTACCTAGTTAGGGCGGGAACACCAGGTAGGGTACTCCAGGATTAGGTCCCTTGGTAGGGATCTTAGTTTTCTAAGCTTTTCTTCTATTCATACCAAGCCATTCATCTCCTCGCATAATAGTTGTCATTGATCTGACCACAATTTCCTTTTCGGATGTTTTTGCAGATAAAGATCACGTCTCTCCGAAACTTAGCCTTGTCAACGTTCCAGGGCTCAACTACTTGCTGAGGTTAGAAATATTCGCAAGTGAAGATGGACAGTTATGGGTTACTCACTTGATCTTAGATTACGAGCCCTTGTCGCGCATATTTCAGGACGCAGGCCAAGCAATAAGAGCAGGCAACCCCAAGCTTGCTTGAATAGACGTCTTTAAGCCTGGGTTCTTGGCTTGGAGAGACCTTCCCTCTGTTGTGCTACCACCCCAACCTGTTCCTCAACAAGTAGCTGCTCTAAGAGAGGAGTCAGCCTCGTCTCGCCATTCCTTGGACGCCGAGATCGACCAGTTCCACTTGGAAGAAGAGGAAGGGGCACCGAAAAGGCCTGTAGAGCTCTCAGACTCCGAGACTGAGTCTGAAATATTTTCTGGCATCCATCATCCAAGGTTAATAGTCGTTCGGCCAGACACTAGTCCCGAGGAAAAAGGAGGTATGGACCTGAAGCAAAGGACCGGTTTGAAGGGCCTAATGGCCAACAAGAATAAAGGGGGGTCAACTTCAAAAGAAGTTCCTAAGACCCAAGTTACTCCCAATCTTCCTCCTCCTCCCCCTCAGCTTCCTACTGACCTCAAACTGAAGGCCGATCTGAATCTAAGGAAGAAAAGGCTAGTAGAGGACTTGGAGGAAGGTGAGGTGGCACAGCAGAAGGGTGCCAAGCAACAGAAGAAAGCCAAGGACCCTCAGGATAAGAGGGCCCAATCCGTGGAGAGCCGGGGGGATATTGAAGTGCACTGAGGGCAGCGCTCCTAGGCCCCTCGGCTAAAGGTGGAGGGTATTCTCATTTCTTGGGATGCCACTATCTGGGAGTCTCAAAAGGGGTACACTGGTATCCTCGCAGAGGCCCTAGAGCAGCCCCTTCTCATTCCTAGAGACATAGAGGGCTTCAGGCGTACTAAGCAACCTGACATCTTCATATCATTGAAGTGGAACCTTGCAATGGTAAGTCAATCATTATTCTTTTTCGTTAAATACTAAGCTGCACGTCCACTCATATATATATGTATTCTTTATGACCCCTTTGCTACTTTTATGCAGATTACCCAGCAAATTTATGTTGCCAAGGAGTGGGTTAGGAATGCTCAGGACGAGGTCAAGGTTGAAACCCACTACCGGCTGGAGGTTGAAAAGCAACTGGGGGCTCTAAGGTAGGAGCAAGCTAAGCTGTCTGAGAAGCTAAAAGAAGCGATCAAAGCTCGTCGGAGTGCCTTGGTGGGTCTAAAAACCACGGAGAGGCAAGCCGAGAATCAATGCCAACAATTGCATATAACTGAGATAAACCTGGCCACAAAAAAGTAAACTGTTTTGGATCTCAAGGCCGAGCTGTAAAAAGTTAAGGATGCAGCTCGAGTGGACAGGGAAGATGCTAAGGCCGCAGTGAAGGTATCCTACGAGCGTGGGGTGCAAGACACGGAGACCTAGCTGGCAGAGGAGGTGGCCATAGTGTGCAGGGACTACTGCATCGAGTCCTAGGGAGCAGCAATGGACTTGGCGGGAGTTCCTACAGACTCCTAGCTAAGGAAGGCCGAGAGTATTTTCTTCTCAGAAGATATTCGAGAAATTCCAGGTGTGGTCCCTCCTCCCGAGCAACTCCCTATCACTCAAGCTCCCCTTCCTGATGCTGAAGTTCCTGAAGGGGCTGGAGTGGGTAAAAAGACTTAGCCACCTTTGAAGGCCAAGTCCTTCGAGGATGCCCTCACAATTAGGGATGTAGTTTCCCAGGCCAAGGACGCAGAGGCTAAGTTTAAAGCTAATGATATCCATTCCAAAGCTGTTAATCTCAAGAAAGACCCTCCCTAAGCGAACGCCTAGATGTAGGACTCTCCTTTTTTTTTTTTTTTGGTATATATACGTTTTGTAATGGCAATCTACCATCAAACATAGTGTATTCACCTTTCTGTTCAATGAAAACGTTTTTCTTCCTTTTATCCCCTGTATTTTCACTTAGTATGCTTTGAAGTTTATCACTATTTGCCAATGGTATTGAACTGCTAACAATCTAAATAATTTGATTAAGTACCAGTAATAAAGAGGTCTAACATACATTTGTACTATGAATTGGATAAACAATCAAAGACTTTAACTTACTCAGAGTTAGAAATCCGAGAAGCTAGTTATAACCTGGAATCTATTTTGACACTTAATGAAAAACACATGAATAACACAGAACGTTAATTTCATCAAAGCATCTGGTCCGAGAACTCAAGCATGACTAAGGTTCTATTTAAGCATTTATAAGGATGTCATAGTGTTAATTTTTCCAAAGCATCTGGTCTGAGGACTTCAGGCATGACTAAGGTTCTGTTTAAACTTTTATAAAAGATGTCATAGAGTGTTAATTTCCCCAAAACATCTGGTCCGAGGACTTCAGGCATGACTAAGGTTCTGTTTAAACTCTTATAAAAGAATGAATAAAGGGAAGTACAATGCCTTTATGCAACAAACAAACATACTGACAAAAGAATCTTTCATTAATAATAATACATTTTTAGGTTGTTTACATTCCAAGGGCACGGTATTACATGCTTATCTAAGTCTTCCAAAAAATATGCTCCTATACCAGCCACCGAGGTGATGCAATATGGTCCTTTCTAATTGGGCCATAGCTTTCCTCAAACTGGATTCTTCGCAGTACCCAGAACTTTTCTCAACACCAAGTCACCGGGCACGAATGGCCTCATATTCACGTTGGCATCATAACCTTGTTTGAGTTTGTGCTGGTAGTAAGCCAACTAAACCATTGCACTTTCTCTTCTCTCTTCGATAAAGTCCAAACTCTTTTCTAACAATTCATTGTTACTGCTCGGATTAAATGAGCTGGTCCTTAATGTTAGGAAGCCGGTTTCTAAAAGGATTACTGCCTCGGCTCCATAGGTCATTGAAAAGAGGGTCTTTCCTGTTGACCAGCGGGGTGTAGTTCTATACGTCTAAAGCACATATAGCAATTCTTCTACCCATTTTTCTTTTACGTCATCCAGCATTTTCTTGAGTCCATTCACTATAACCTTGTTTACAGCCTCAGCTTGTTTATTTCCTTAGGGATAAGCTAGAGTGGAATAACTGTTTGTAATTCCAAGGTCGCAATAGTACTTCCTAAAAGATTTGTTGTCGAATTGAAGGCTATTGTCTGAGATAAGGGTACGTGGGACCCTGAACCGTGTGATAATGTTCTTCCAAACAAATTTCCTGGCATCCACGTCTCTGATATTTGCCAAAGGCTCAGCTTCAACCCACTTGGTGAAGTAGTCTGTGCCGACCAACAAATACTTTTTGTTTCCTACTGCCTTGGGGAAAGGGCCCACAATGTCTAAGCCCCATTGAGCAAGCGACTAAGGGCTAGATAGTGGATTAAGGACTCCCCCTGGTTGGTATATGTTTGGTGCAAATCTTTGATACTAGTTGCACTTCTTTACATACTCTTGTGCTTTCCTTTGCATATTTGGCCACCAATAGCCTTGAGTGATGACTCTGTGCGCCAAAGATCTGCCTCCGATGTGGCTCTCTCAAATCCCCTCATGTAACTCCTCAAGGAGTAATTCTGCTGCCTCGGGGTGTATGCATAGCAGGTATGGCCCAGAAAATGAGCGTTTGTATAACTTTTGGTCCTCGGACAGCCAGAATTGAGGAGCCTTTCTCTGTACTTTATCAGCTTTTGATTTATCCTCTGGCAAGATGTCCTCTTTCAAGAATAGTATTATGGGATCCATCCAGCTAGGCCTTACTCTAACTTGGTGAACATGAACCATCTCTCTGTTCGCTTTTGTGAGTTTGCATAAGTCTTCTATAAGGATGACCCGAGATAAGCTTTGTGCCGAGGAGGTTGCAAGTGTGGCTAGTGAATTGGCATATGTGTTTCCACTTTTAGGGATATGCGATAGGTTGAAGGATTCAAAACTTGACTACAAACGTCTAACCTGACTTAAGTACCCTTGCATTCTCTTATCTTTGGCCTCAAACTCCCCTTTTACCTGGCCGGCGATCAATCTTGAATTTAAGAACACCTGTATAGCCTTTCCACCCATTTTTTGAACCATGGTCATTCCCATCAGCAGAGCCTTATATTTGGCTTCATTATTTGTGGCCGAGAATTCCAATCTTAATGATTTATTAATGGTGATTTTTTTGGGTGAGACTAGTACTAGCCCCATTCTGGACCCTTTTTGATTTGTTGCATCGTCAACGTATACTTTCTAGGGTAAGGGACCTTGTTGGGAGATCATGCCAATCGATTTTCCATCCATGTTTTGTTTTTATGTTTCTACTTTTAACGGGAATTCAGCAAACTCAGCTACCAGGTCCACGAGGACTTAACCCTTGACAAAGGTGCGAGGCATGTACTTGATGTCAAAAACCCCTAGAACTGTGCCCCATTTGGCAATCCTCCCCGTGTAATTAGCACTTCGAAGTATAGCCCTAAATGGAAGCTAAGTCAGAACGACAACTATATGTGCTTGGAAGTAATAGGGAAGCTTTCGTGTACCATGCACCACCTCCAAGATGGCTTTTTCCAGTGGTAGATAACGAACCTCGGCCTCATGCAGTGGCTTGCTCACGTAGTGGCTTGCTCACGTAGTAAACTAGTCACTGTACATCGTTGTTAACTCGTATCAACACCAAACTTACCGCATAAGGGGCCACAACAATATAAGCAAACAAGACTTCATCCTCTTTAGGACTGGACATGATAGATAGTCGAGATAGATATTCTTTAAGTTGCTGAAAAGCCAAAGCACACTCCTCGGTCCACTCAAATCCCTTCCACTTATTCATCAAGAGTAAGAAAGGTCTGCGCCTATTTGCTGACCGGGAAATAAACTGATTCAAGACAGCAGTCATTCCAGTAAGCTTCTGGACCTCTTTGGGATTTTGAAGTGCTTCTAAACTGTTAATGGCTTTAATTTGATCAAGATTGACCTCGATTCCTCTGTGAGTCACCATGTAGCCCAAGAACTTGCCTGATCCCACACCAAATGAGCACTTAGAAGCGTTTAGGCGCAACCTGTGTTTCCTCAGAATTTCAAAGATGTTTCCAAGGTCTCTCACATACTTAGACACCACCTTACTCTTCATAATCATGTCGTCTATATAGACTTCAATGCTCTTGCCCAACTGAAGTTCGAACATTCTCGTTATCATCCTTTGATAGGTAGACCTAGCGTTTTTCAACCCAAAGGGCATCACTTTGTAGTGGTAGATTTCAATGGGGGTGACAAAAGCTGTCTTTTCCTGATCGTCTGGGGCTAGTGGTATATAATGATATCCCTGAAAGGCGTCTAAGAAGCTCATACGAGGATGGCCCATCGTGCGTCCACCAATTGATCTATCCGGGGCATAGGAAAAAGATCTTTTGGGCAAGCCTTATTCAAATCTGTGAAGTCTACACACACTCTTCACTTCCCGCTCTTCTTTTTCACCACCACAGTATTGGCCAACCATTTAAGGTAGAAAACTTCCTTGATAGCTCCTACTTGCTTAAGCTTCATCACTTCATTTCTAACAACATTTGCATGTTCCTTGGACGAGCGCCGAGGTGACTGCTTTTTGGGAATGATAGATGGGTTAACATTTAAATGATGACAGATGAAGCTCGGATCCACTCCTGGGACCTCATAAGCGTCCCAAGTGAACACATCAACGTTTCTACTAAGAAATTTTACCAGCTCTTCCTTCTCTTCAGGAGGTAGCTAAGCCCCAACTTGAAAGAATTTCTCCAGATCATCACCTATAACAACCTTTTTTAAATCTTCACATTTTGCCTCTTCGGCTGGTCCACTGATAGGCAGCTTTAGAACCTTTTATTGCTATAAGCCCCTTCCAACAAAAGCTGAGGACTTAGTTTTGGGTTGATGTAAAATGGCAGCTACCAAGCATTGTCGGGCTATGGATTGACTTCCCAGGATTTCCTTAACTTGGCCCTCCGATGGGTATTTTACCTTCTGGTGTAGAGTAGAAGAAACAGCTCTTAGGGTATGAAGTCAGGGTCTAGCCACAATGGCTATATAAGGTGAATATGTGTCCACCACGATGAAATCCACCTCCACCGCCTCTGAGCCAGTCTACACGGGTAGTCTAATCTAGCCCTTCAGAATGACAACCTTCCCATCAAAACTTATTAAAGGCGAATCGTACACTGTTAGGTCCTTGGGTCTCAAATTTAGCCCTTTGTACAAGTCGGGGTACATAATCTCAGCATCACTACCCTAGTCCACCAACACTCTCTTCACATCATACCCCTAAATCCTGAGTGTAACCACCAAAGCATCATCGTGGGGTTAGATGGTTCCAATCTTATCCTCGTCCGAGAAGCCCAAAACCAGTTGGATTTCCATCCTAGCCTTTTTTGGCTCCTGATTTGCACTCTCGGCGGGCAGCTGAGCCACAGACATCACCCTGGAATGGCAAGAACCGGTCTTCCCTGGAGCAACAAAGATGACGTTTATCATTCCTAAGGGTAGTCTTGTAGAATCATCTCTCAGGGATTCTGAGTTTGTCTGGCCCCCTTGGCCACTAGAGTGATGCAAGAGTTGCTTTAACTTTCCTTCACGGACGAGCTAGTCCAGGTGGTCCCACAAACTTTTACAATTTTCCGTGGTGTGTCAATGGTCCTGGTAGTATTGGCAATAGAGGTTTTGATTGCGCCTTGCGGGGTTTCCTGCCATCTTGTTTGGCCATTTAAAGAATGGCTCATGCCTAATCTTCTCAAGAACTTAATGCATTGGCTTTCGAAACAGAGCATTGACTGCCTGAGGATTGGTAGATCCAAACTGCCCTGTAAAATATTTCCGTGGTCGGTTGTTATTGTATCAGTCTGACCTGAAATCCCTCATCTCCTGAGGGATAGCCTTTTCCTTTCCTTTCCCCTGCTGTTGGTCTTCTTCAACCCTTTTATACTTATCAATCTGATCCATGAGTTGGCGCACACTAGTGACAGGTTTGCCAATTAGAGATTTCCTCAAATCGTGATCGGCTGGAAGGCTGAGCTTGAAGGTACTGATGGCCACATCATCAAAGTCACCATTTATTTAGTTGAACATCTCCCAGTATCTATCCAAATACATTTTCAGGGTCTCTCCCTCTCGCATGCTTAAAGATAGAAGGGAAGCCAAGGGCCGAGGAACCCTGCTACAAGTGACGAAACGAGAACCAAACACCTAGGTGAGCTCCTTAAAGGAACTTATGGAATTTACTCTCAGGCTGTCGAACCATCTCATCGCAACGGGTCCCAAACTGGATGGGAAGACCTTACACATCAAGGCTTCGTCCTTGGAATGTATAGCCATCCTCTGATTGAAGTGACTTACGTGTTCCACGGGATCTGTTCTACCATTGTACATAGTGAAAGTAGGTTGAGTGAATCATCGAGGCAGTCTCGCCCCCTTGATTTTGCGCATGAAGGGCGACTTGGAGATTTGGTTCAAGGCCCTGCTCATAGCATCGTTTCCCACGCCTTTACGAGACAGGCTTCTGACCTTTCGTTCACGATGGTGTTCCTCCTCAGAGGAGAAAGATTCGTTAAGCGGGGTTTGAGACCTTCGCTTGTAATTGACGTTCTTTTTGTCATCAGAAGAAACATCAGAGTTGGAAGGGGTTCGCCTTCGCCGTGCATGGCGCAACTTCCTCTTCAACCGGTCAATCTCCAGTTGCATGCCCTTGTTACTCTTTGCATGGGAGACGTGGCTTCCACCTCAAGGTTGACTTTTACTAGTATATGTGGTATGCAAACTTCCCTCGCGGTCACCTCTTTGTTCAAGGTTGACAAAAGAGTCACCATGCTAGGATCCCCTAGACTCTACTTGGTGTGGACCTGAACCTACCATTGTTAACCACTCCACTCACTATCACACAAGTTCTCCCTAAAGACGGTGCCAATTATAGGGACATATTTTGCAGCCCAAGCCCAAGGTGTGTAGAATCTTGGCCCAGTGAGCCCAGTACAATAAATTTGTAGATAGTGGGTTGGAGAACTAGGCCCTAATGAATTTAACAACGGTTAGAATTGATTTGAAAGATAATTATGCAAGAACAAAACGCATATGATTGAATGAATTTTCTATCCGAGGAGGCAAATTTTATTATAAATCAATTAAACTGATTACAAGTGCAATTTTGATTGCAACAATATTCTTTCTTTATTTTTCTGATCCCTCTCTCATGAAGGGTCTCTCACATTATATAGCTCCCTTTAAACCATCTTGATCCTACACTTATTGATCATCTGAGCCCTCACTTGAGTGTCTGTCCCATCAGACACCCTATTTGGCTTTCTGTGAGTCATGGTGGCCAAGACAGCACTGTTTAGGGGTTTTCTCTACATAAATATGGCCAAGAAAGTAGCTGCATTGCATTTAATGCGGTGGTAGCAATTTTTCTTTAAATATTTCTGAGTTCCCATCACTCTTATACGTGTATAACGCACGTCCTTATTGCTGGAGCCTCCTAGAAGGTCACCTTGATTGTTGGAGTTCCCATCACTCTTATACGTGTATAACGCACCTTGATTGTTGGAGCCTCCTAGAAGGTTACCCTCCATTCGTTCCTTACTTATGAGACTTTAAAATTGGAACCCCTCATAATTATTTGCCCCTCCTCGGACATGCCCATGTCCTTAGATAAGGCCTAAGGCCCAATATATAATTTTTGGCCCTTATCCCTATAGATATTATTGAACAAATTATAATAACTTAAAAACAAAATTAAAAATAAAATTAAGTTGCAATTAATCCAAACCTTTTACCTTGTTCTTAATTAGCATATTATCGTCAATATCACCCAAAAATAAAAATCATAAGCATCACATATGCTAGTTGGGTTCAAATTGCATCATACTTTCAAGGTAGCCAATCAATCCATTCATCCAATTATTTTTGGGATCTTCAAACCCTTGAAAAGAACCATTGCAGAACATTGTTAAAGAATGTGAGGAAAATTTTAAAAACAATAAATGTGTATTTTTTTTTCAAAGTATAATATAATAAATTTTTTCATAATATTTTAAACTTTCAATACATATGCATACACCATCTCCTACTATAGGAGGCGTGTTCTAAAGCCAAACTTTCTGTAATAAAGGACCCAAAACTCAAAAGCAGTAAAATTTGCTAAAGTTACATTTACAAACAAAGTTCACACTATTAATGCACCATGATACAAAACTTGTTTACATGTTGCTTCTACATTTCCCAATCCTCATTTCCAGATATTACTGAGTATCTTCTTACCACTTTCTTTTTCATTCTTGTTGATGGTGCAAGCTAAGAGAGCCATCTTTCAACAAACTCATTCGCTAACTATAAGACTTAAATCATCAAATTTGGTGAATACTAAATTACTTTTTTTTTTTTTTTTTGTTGATACAAATACTAAATTACTAATACCGCATGAAACTAATAAAACAATTGTTGAGGACAAAATTTTCACATCACATGGCTTTATTTCATTGGTAACTCGCACCACGTCAACATTATCATGGATTTTGGAAAAATCTCTTCTAAAACCCAAAAGAGCTCATATTTACACAAAATACGTCAAAACCCATGGTTCAAGCTCATAGCACATCATCTTATTTTTTGGCTCATGATCCAAGCTCATAAGTCTCATCGGGGAAATTTTGAGAGTCGTGGTTTGAAGGGCCAAGAAGTATGTTCAGTAAAGCTCTAGTGGTTTAAAGTTGATAAAGGAAAGCATGTTGCTTGGCATGTCTTCCCCAATTCCCTGAACTCTGACGGGTCAGTGTGCAATAGGTAACATTTGGTAAGCCTCTCATATCACATAATACTTAAAATGATAAAACTCCCCATGCTCTTTACATAAAAATTAATGTTTATCATATAGTATAAGTTTAAAAATGTGATTATAGTATTTCATATAAATTATATTATTATCATCTAAATCAATTCCAAGCACATGGCTAAATATATATTAATATCTCATATCTAGTATTAAATGCTCTCCTTACTCTTCATAATTACTTCTCTAAAACTTCTTCAAATATCAACCAACTAGTTTATTACTTACCAAATTTTTTTTTTTTTTTTACTTACCAAAATTATATATGGACTAAGCATATAATTTTCCAAAAAGAGAAAACTAAGTTGAAAATACCAATAGTAGCTCCAGCAAAAGTTGCAAACAGCTCCAGCAGAAGCTGTAATAGTTCCAGCACATTCTGCAGTGGCTCCAGCTGTGGTACAAGAAAATAGAAAGATTTCATAAAGATTATCTTATCATTTTTAGCCAAACCGTGAATTTAATACCAAATATTTTCCCTCCAAGCAAAAAATGTCATTCAGATGGCATCATTTGACAGCTAACAGCTGTGACTAACAACTGTGACAATACCATTAAAGTTTCAAACTTTCTCCTTTTGGCTAAAAAATAAAATCCCATTAATGAAACCACTTACTTTGTCAAAAACTTTTTCTTATTTGCTAAATTTCCCTTCAACTAATTCTAATCTAGTTACATACTTGGCTTTATATAAAGAGGACCAAGCTACATACTAAAAGGGGGGGGGGGGGTGGGGGGGTGGGGATCCATCCCTCTTTTATCTTCAATATTCTGAAACTCCATTCATTTTGCTGCCATATCTCTAAAAGATCTTCATATCTTTCTTCATCCTTCTTACAAAATCTCTTTTCATAGATAACGACACAACATACATATTAGAACACACCATTATCCATTACCCATCTCTCCCACATTCCATTATTCTGAAACATCACCATTTTGCTGGTCATAAACAAATCTCCATCTCTTTCTCTATTTCTCTTACAATACATCTCTTCTTAGAAAGCAGCATAACCAATCTCATAATACAAAAAACAACTCCAGCAGCAGCTTTTACTATATATAACCTTCATATTATCTATCTCATACTTCCATTTACTTTACAAACACATTCTTCACGAAATACCCATACATACTTCTCATATATCTTTAAACTCCACGTCTCACAAAATATACATATACAAGATCCATGTCCAACAAAGTATCTACATATAATTCCTATACATATTACAAACACTATATATATATATATATATATATATATTTCTTACCATCTTCACACATCTTAAAACATATCAAACACTCTTCCAATTTGCTAAAAGCCCTTTTTCATGGAAAACATATATTTATAATGTTAAAAGCCCTTCTTATGAAAGAAAAAAATTTATAATACTAAAAATCATTCTCATGGAAGGTAGCATCACTCACATTTGACTAAAAAAAATTAAAAGAGCATTACGTGGAGAAAGTTATTTAAGTGCAAGATGAAAGGGGATAAACTTAACCAACCTATGTACACGGCTAGACATATTCTCTCTCCCTCCAGTTGCACTCATTTTTTCCCTTCAATCATGAAGTCATCATGGAAGGACTCATAATATCATATTGTAGGGCTGGACTCATTTTATCGTGCTGCTGAAATGTCATAAGTTCACTGCTGTCCTATGGCTGGAGCTATAAACTGTGAAGATAAGTCAATCTTTCTCTATTTTCAAGATTACATTATTAAGTACATGTTAATCCATTATCATTTTACTGTTGGATGCAAGTTATTTTAATATCATCTCATTATTTAATAAACATGATCTTACTAATACTTCATTAATGAACATACATATTAATAAATCGATCTACCACCATCGCACATATATTATTTGGACATGAACCACCATTGGACACATATTTTTTGGAAATGAACTACCATTGTCAGACATACCTTATTATGTTGAATATGAACCATGAACAGCAACTAGACATGGACTATTGGACCCATCCCATTATTGGACATCACTTAATATACATAATAATAACGTATCAACTCACCATTTAATCAAAACTATTATGCTAAACATATTATTTATTTATTTCAATCATTATCATAATTCTAAGACTTTGGGCTACATCTATTTTGTAGACTTAAAAATACACCAGAAGTTAAAAATACACCGGAAGCCATTAGTCTATGCAGCCCAATGTCGAGTTCCAGGTTGAACTCCCTAAAACAAATCCGAGCTTAGCAAAGTCACACTTCCAACAGGAGATACATGGCTAGGCGCAAAAAAAAACAGCCCCTACAACAATTAAAGAAGTGAAAAGAAAAATATTTTTTTTTAATAAAAAAAATTACCAAAACTCGTTAGGATTTAGGAGGCAACCATGGGAAAATCATCTTCATTTTAGTGGGAGCACCATTTTTTTGTGTGCTAGCACCTTTTGTTTTTTGGCTGCATGCTTTATATATATATATATATATATATATATAATGAATAGTAATAAAGAAAATGAGTAAAGACTGACGTTCGAGTAATTCTTTCTATATATATATATTGTTGTAGCTATTGCTTTAATAGATAAGTTTGAGTTTGATAGTGGATTTCAAAGTTGATTTGGATAAGAATAATCAATTATTTTATTGAGATTTTAAAATTGTATGTGATAAGATAAGGATGACTAATAAGCATAAAATTAATTTGAGTTCAAATAGAACACACGTTTTCATAAATTTTTTAAAAAAAAAACAGAAAAAAGAAAAAAAAGAACACAGGCCAAAAGTAACCATGAGGTGTTTTGTTCCCGTAAATTTTGCCAAAAGAAAATTTTTGAATTTTGAAAAAAATCAAAACTAATGTGTGGGAAGTGCTACGTCCACAACATTTTTACAACATTTTCACAACAAATCACAGGTGATTAATTGTTATTGGTTCAAATTTAAATTTAGCACTGAAATTACTTTTTTAACCCAACAATAACAACTAGTAACAACCTTCCACTTAGAATTTGTTGTAAAAACGTCGTAAAATATATATATATATATATATATATTTTTTTTTTGAAAGTAACGTGTAGGAATTTTTTTTAAATAGTAACTTTGTATCTTTCTACTATTTAGTGGGAGTTTTTATTCGGTAGGCTTTTCTATTTTTTTGAAAAAAGTTAATAATTTGCATCAATTATAATTTAGGATTATTACAATTTCCAATCACCAAAAAAAAAAAAAAAAACCAGGGGTTTGATGAAAAAATTATTTCACCTACAAACTCATAATATTTGTCACGCCTATAGATATTTTGTAATTAAAAAATGTAATAATTCCAAATTATATGAATGCAAATTATTAACTTTTTCAAAAAAAAAAAAAAATAGAAGAGCATTTGGAATAAGAACCAATAACCACCAGTTGAAAAAGGCAGCATAAGGTTATGTCGAGAACCTATCAAATGAAAATTTTGGTTAATGACATAAATAAGAAATTAAACCAAGAATAACCCAAATAATATAATGAACTAAGAATAACCCAAATACTATAATGACACACCCAAAAACACACACAGTTCAACCACTTTTGAATTGGAATTGAAACCCGTAATCCAACTTCGTTGTCTAATGCGTTATTCATCATTGAATTTATAACAAATAATACAATTCCATAAATCCACAAATGAAACAACTATCACAACAAATCAATTTCTGAATTTTAAATCAAATCCAGAACACAGTGCAACTATTTTCAATCTTCAAAGAATTGCAATCTTGCAATTTTCAGGTAATAGGATCTTAGACTCACGGTAGAATTTCCATATACAAAGCCTCAAAGGAAACAAAATTTTCCGAGGAAACAAACAAAGCCTAACAAACTAAACTATAACTCAAAAGGCTTAAAAAACCACATATTTAAGAGATCTATGCACCGCCAATCTCAGATCTACAAAATAAAATTCACAACATGTACAAAAAAAACACAGAATGAATCAATAGAGACTAATTCAATCACTAACATTTTATTTTTTTTAAATGGAGTCTTAGATTTGTGTTTGACGAAATCTCACTCTAACAGAAGCTAAATCATACTCTGAGCTTATTCTAATTGAAGAAAGTGTGACCTGAAAGTAACCAAAAAGAGAATTCAGTTTTCTCTCTTTTTCTTTATTTTTTTTTTTTCTTATGTTTTCCCTCGAATTCTCAGGACCAAACAAAGAGAGAAATGGAAGTGAGAAATGTAGAAAAGAGAGAGAGAGAGAGAGAGAGAGAGAGAGAGAGGGCTGAGATTTGATCTAAGAAAGAGCTTACCTTGAATCGATCTGAAATAATATTTGTAGTGAAATTTGAAGCAAAGAGGTGGATGAGAGTGAGAGTTTCTTAAAAATGATGATAACGGTGAACAGAAGATTAACACAGAATTGAGGGAATTGGAGAACTGAAGAAGAAGCAATTTGAGTTTAAAAACCAACGTGAATGTAGTAGTGGAGTATTGTCCTATTTTGTAGATAGTGTTTTACATGGAAGTTAAAAAAGCATTTTTATCAAGTTTTGCCCCTACTTAAAAGTAAGCTATAGAGATATTTAAGAACAAAAAAAAAAATCCGGTCCAAATAAGAGAAGCCCCTTAAATAGTAGTATATATTAAAAAAAAAAAAAATCTACTATCAATTTTATATGTTCAACCTCTAAAATCACTTATATCAGTCAAGTTAAAAATGTGTAAATTTACAAAGTTGTTATAGTAATTATGTAAATTTACACTGATACTATTCACTTTGCATATAGTTTTTTATTCTTTCTGTACATATCTCGAAACTGAAAGAAGAGAGTGAATGGTGGTTATTGTGTGTGAAAAAATAGAAACAATATAAAAAAATCAAGAAAAATTGATATTTTAATGTAACGTAATGTGAAATTGATAATTTAATATGTGAATGTTTTGAAAAATAAGCATATAAAATAGAAGAGTAGTTTATTATGCTAAAATAGACGAAATTTTTTATACAAACCAATATAAATGCTCTTAAATGTCATCATCTTGCCTTTCCATTTTAGGGAGAGAACTAGAGAAATGTGTCATTTGCTTAAAATGGGTTGCATAGAATAGTTAATACTTTTTTTTTTTTGAAGGATAGAATAGTTAATACTTAATACTTAATAGCACATGTGACATGTGACAATTTGTAAATTCAAAAAACTTATAATATATAAATTTCTGTTTCAAAAGAATCAATATTCATTGAATTTGGTTAAGATAATCAGTTTTTTAGAGCTCAAAGTTTTGTCAAGAAGGTATCCATGATGTTAATTACTCTTTGGATAACCCCTAATCTATTCTCACAAAATGATTTCTAATAAATCCAACATTTTATGGTATTGCTTCTTTGTTGATAAATAATGGGGTACTAATTAATTGAGAGAAAAAAGGAAGACAAAGAAAGGATACCTTAAAAAAAATCGAAAATGATAAATGCAAAATACTCTGATCATATTCTAGAGAGAGAAAGAGAGATGTAAATTCGTGGTTTGGACTACTGGTGGGTTGGGTTTTATTAGGCCCATTTGTTTTTTTTTTATTGAAGCCCATTCATTTTCTATTTATTTATTTGACAAAGTAAATTCCAAAAGCCTGTAATGCACTAGCTTGGGCTTTTATAACAAACGCTAAAAGGATGACGATGTTCTGAGCAACAGAAGCCTACACATATATGCTTTTGGGCCAAATCACCCAACCTTGGCATGGTGTTCAGTACCCCAAATTTGCTCTAGACACAACCAACCCCCTACCTATATATAATTATGATTATTATAATTCTAACCAACAACTAAATCCACCACCCTAAAAAAGACAAAAAAGAAAAAAGAAAAAAAGAATTGAGCTTAGCACAACATGACAGACCAAGGCAATAAAATGTGTTAAATGTTTTCAGATGATGGTGCATAAAAACTAGGTCCATATCATATGCTGATATGCATGTTACCTTTATCTAATAGGTACGGTGGTACCAATATGTTGGATGAAAGAGTTCAGGTCTCGTCCCCATTGGGAGCTTGGGCCTATTGGAGCAACATTGTGAAAGTAAAGTGTGAGGTACACATTGTGCAGAAAACATTTACTCAAGCAAGCCAGCTTGATCAACCATCAAGTGGATGGCACTGTGTTTTTTTCATCATCACTATACGTGCTTAGCAATTAGCCAAGAATAAATAATAAGAAAACTAAGATATGTTATCAATGGAATCCATCCCCACTCATGACCCATCCCAAGAGAAGATGGACTTATAATTAATCATGATAATTATGCAGTTTGCGTGTAGATTCTAGATATATCCACTCAGGAACAAGGTAAAAGACTTTATAATAGTTCAGTATCAATCATAAAATCATTGATCAAAATTTACTAGTATTTGATAAGCCTTATTCAACTAATGAAGAGATGTATGATGGTTCTAATAAATGAGATTCAAATCAATTTTATTATTTTGTTAACTTCTTATATTCAACAAAATCTAGGGATGATTAGCCTAATGAACTTCTAATTTATTGTTTCAATAGAATGTGACAAACCTGATCTAAGTAGTAACTAGTAAGTAATCCAAACAAAGGTTTTCCTAAATACTTAAGTCTTTTATGTCAACTGTAATGTATGCTTAGACGTGTACTTTAGTAGGCATTTATCTTTTTCTTCTTTTGCTTGGCCGCCATTTAAAAACCAAAGGCACCAAGAAGGACCTTTTTTAATAAAAGGTTTTAACTGAACTCATGATAACCACATATTAAGAAAGAGTGTTTAAGACTTGCACATGGTAGCTGGCAGAGTTCTGGGCCCCTTGGTTCTTCACTTCTTCTTCACACTTGCTCACACTTTAACCTAACATCATCATGCTAATTATGGTACATGGGCTTTTATACTGTTTAATGTTGGCTATGACATGTGGAGTGCTGGTGAAACCATTCCATATAGACTTGTAATAGTCAAGCTTTGAGGGCCCAGTAATATTGTTATGTCATTTTCTACATACTTACATTGGAATAGGAGGAAAAATGGCGAAGTGAAAGAGGTCTCCAAAGTAATTGGGGGTGGAGACTTCAGAGATGACAATTTTGATTTTTGTCTTTTTAAGTTTCATAGAGGCTCCAAGCACAAAATGGTTCTTTGTTGCTTTTATCCTTCAAACCCTTGGTGTTTCTTTTCTTTTCTTTTTTTCAGAATGATGATTTCTTCTTTTCAGTTTTGCAGAGAAAAGAGATAGAATTATTGATGCCTTCCAATTGGGCGGGGCCACATTTTAGTTACCCAATACCAACATTTACAGAGTCACGTTTACAACTTAAAGAAATGTATATATGAAGCAAACTTTTTAAAAGAATTTTTTTTGTGGGGTGGGGTGGGTTTATATTTATGTCCACCAAAAGTTTAAAGAGAATTTCAACTTATGACGTCCGCTTCTGATAGTAAATTAATTGCAAGAGAAGCATACCTTATAAGTACCACTCAAATCAAATTTGATTAGGTTGATTCATAATTAGTGATGTGGCCTGAGAATTTGGCAACCCCGGCCCATTTTACACCAGGCTCAAGGCCTGCGCCGAGGAGGAAGAAATGTCCAAAGACGAACAAGGAAGGCCCAAATTGCCGAAAGACATTGCCGATAAGGTTCCTGTCCTCGGCCAGTGGAGATTATAGAAAGAAAAAGCAGCACACTATCAAAGGCAGTCTCCCAGAGCATCCCAAGAGAAAGGACAAGTACAATGGATCAGCCACGAAAGCACGGTGGAGGAGAAACTCAAGGAGAAACTGTCACCTCCACATTAAATGCCCACAATTAACATTCTGACCACATTAATGAGAAAGTGACCCCTGAACAGTGTTGTCTAGATTGCTGCAACTCAGAGCGCCAGAAAGAGTGTCTGATGGGACAGACACTCAAATATAGGCTTGGATGATCAACAAGTGGAAGGCCAAGATCGTTTAAAGATGACATATAAGAGGAAAAACCCACCACAGAGAGGGGGGACGGGAACAACCTGGAGAACTCCTGAAGTGAGAGTCATTTAATATTTCTTAGAACAAAGCTCCTCGAATTGGGCTGAGAACAGCTTTTCTTGGATAAACTCAGTTCATCCCTGTTTGATTGTCTTGAATACCATATTAACTGTTGTCCACGCGTTAAAACCTAGTTCTTAGAACTCATTCTCTACAAATTTATTGTATCAGGCGAGTTAGGCTTGAGTACATTCACCCAACAGTAGAAGTGCTCAAACCCAGTCCCTATAATTGTCGCCGTCTATGGGAAGAACTTGTGTGATAGCGAGTACAACGGTTAGTTAAGGTGGGATCAAGCCCCCATCAACAAGAATCCCTGGGGAAAAACCATTATGGTGGCCAGTTTACTATGTGAGTAAGACACTGCAGAGGTCACAGTTCAAGGGGCTTCTGACATCAGATGCATGCCTCGTACCTCTGTCAAGAGTCAGGTCCTCATGAATCTGGTGGCCAAGTTCGCTGGACCTCCATTGAAGGAAGTGACAGCAACACAGAGCGATTCAATAGGGCTCCGCGGCGGGGCTAGTTCTGGAAGGTACATATGGATACCTTCTAATCTATTGAAGTGGTTAAACGGAACCTTAGCTATGACGGGTCCTCGAACCTCCCGCTTTGGGGGAATTAACACACACTAACAATTATCTAAAGAATTAGACAGAACCGAGGTTTCACATGGCTCCTCGGACCACAAACCTATGGGGAAACTAATAACTTTTAACAATTATCCACAGTATTAGACAGAACCAAAGTTTTGCATGGTCCTCGAACTCAAACCTATAGGGAATCTAATACTCTTGACAATTATCTAAAGTATTAGACAGAACCAAGGTCTTGCATGGCTCCTCGGACCATAGACCTATGGGGAAACTAATGACTTTTGACAATTATCTAAGTGTCAAACCGAATCGAGGTTTCGCGTGGCTCCTCGGACCACAGCCCTTGAGGGGATTAACTACTTCAAGCATCTATCTAAGTGATGAGCAAAATTTAAGAAGAGTCCAACTCCTCGGATCGCTTGCCCTCTCCTTACTCAACAAAGATGTAAACAAACATAAGTCCATGAGCATCACTTGAGGTGTTCCAAGTACGAAAAAAAAAAAAAAAAAAAAAAAAAGGAGTGACGAATGGCGTAAATGAGGTTACTCCCTTATCAAGTAAAGCATGAGTTGAAGTTTGCATTGTGGATTTAACATTTTTTGTTAACCACCCAATGAAAGAACCTTAGCTATGTCGGGTCCCTCAGACCTCCTGCTAAGAAGAGCCTAAGGCAGGCCTGGGTCCTCGGACCAGACACTTGGGGGAAACCAACGCTATTACATCATTATAAATGTCGAATAGAGCCTTAGTACACGATGGTCCCCTGGGATCACTTACTTTAAATTCAACATTCTTTGATGGTTGCACAGTTTGCGGAATAGAGCACACGGTTATTTTCTTGATTACTTCTATATAGTTAACGTGTTTAAAGTTAGCAACCGGGTGCTATCGTCAGTTTTGTTAAAGTCAGGGTGCAACTTTTCATTACTGCCAACAGTATCAATTCTAAGTCTCATTGGAGGGAAAATTAACAACACACCCATTAATGAAATAGTTACTGCAGAGAAAGAAAAGATTCATAAAGTAAAAAGCGTAGCCCTTTTATTAAATAAAGGAAAGGTACATCATACATAAAGCGGCTTAAGTAGACTTGTTTTAAAACTAACTATAAAAAGAGAAAACCCATGGGAATGGTAGATTCACAATCTTATTCTAGCAGTAGTCAAGCTAGCATGGGTGGAACCGACGATGAGAAAGAAGAAGAGGCAGAAACGTTGGATGGACCCATTTTCTCCTAGCTGCAAGATGTTCTGCTATCAAGGTTGGTAAACAGGAAACCCGTTTATTCTTTCTTGCTCGATTGAAAGGTAGGAACATCGTTGGCCTCTGTTTTCTTTGCCTCAACTGTGTCATCCAAGATCTGGGCGGCATCCTCGATTTCTAAGGGAGGCTTAGTTTCCTTGCCCTTACCTTTATCCTCAGCCATCTCATTCCCTAGGCATTGATCACAATCTTAGCAAGGTCCTTGGGAATGCTTGAAGGATTGAGAACTTGAGATTCCTGCAGAACTCAAGGACCTATAAATAAGAAAGAACGGTTGCCCTAGGGTGCCTTATATAGAGGGCGAGATCTAGTAGAAATTAATTCGCATGCAATTCAAAGAACGAGATACGAGCGAAATAAGCCCTGCCCAATTTCCAAAGAAATCCTCAACCGTTGGATTTGCGTCATTCCCTAAGAATATTAAATGAGGGCACGCCTTGTATATCGAAGCGCCAAGAACGTGCCTTGGACAAGTGAAGAGACTCTGGCACTAACAGAGGATAGGACTTGACAAGCCATGACAAAGGCCCGAGGACATCAAAATCCTCCTTTCCGTCCGAGGAGTTGAACAGCAAGATTTTGAGGGGCTATTGTAGGGCCTGAGAATTTGGCAACCCCGGCCCATTTTACACCAGGCCCAAGGCCCGCGTTGAGGAGGAAGAAATGTCCGAAGACAAACAAGGAAGGCCCAAATTGCCGAAAGACATTGCCTAAGAGGTTCCTGTCCTCGGCCAACCGAGATTATAGAAGGGAAGAGTAGCACACCATCAAAGGCAGCCTTCTAGAGCATCCTAAGAGAAAGGACAAGTACAATGGATTAGCCACGGAAGCATGGTGGAGGAGCAGCTCAAGGAGAAACTGTCACCTCCACATTAAATGCCCACAACTAATATTCTGGCTGCATTAATGAGGAAGTGACCCCTGAACAGTGTTGTCTAGGTTGTTGCAACTCACAAAGCGCTAGAGAGAGTGTCTGATGGGACAGGCGCTCATATATAGGTTTGGATGATCAACAAGTGGAAGGCCAAGATCGTTTAAAAATGACTATATAATAGGAGAAACCCACCACAGAGAGGGGGGACGGGAACAAATTGGAGAACTCCTGAAGTCAGAGTCATTCAATATTTCTTAGAACAAAACTCCTCGGATTGGGCCGAGAACAGCTTTTCTTGGATAAACACAGTTCATTCCTGTTTGATTGTCTTGAACACCATATTAACCGTTGTCCACGCACTAAAGTCTAGTTCTTAGAACCCATTCTCTACAAATTTATTGTATCGGGCGAGTTGGACTTGAGTTCATTCACCCAACAGTAGAAGTGCTCAAACCCAATCCCTACAAGTGATATGACCTTACTATTGATTATTGTAGTCAGGTAATTCCTTTTTCACCACAAGAAAAGGGAAGCTACTAAATTGCATAGAGGAAAAAAAAGGTATTAAGGTCCAATATGTTTTGGGATAATTTTTTAAAAATGATTTCTATAAATTTTTTTTTTTTTTAGTTTTTACTTCTTGATGTAACTGAAAATTATTAGTCAACAGAAAATATTTTTTGTATTCAATGATATTTTGTATTAAAATTTCGTGACAGGTTTAAAAAAAAAAAAAAAAAAAAAAACAGCCTCTGCTTATAGGGATGGTAAAATTCTCCACTATGCCTTATGCTAATTTTCCTCATCTCGAAGAGATGACAAGGCAATGACAAGTTTTGCTTTTCCCATTTCGAACATGTATAAATATTATTTTTACTTAGTATATTTTTAAATTATTTATATAATTTTTTTTTATACATGTCTTTTATTTTTTATTATTGTATATTCCATTACTATCCCCCAACACACGCACACGCGCACGCACGCACACACACACACACACACACACACACACAATCTCTCTCTCTCTCTCTCTCTCTCTCTCTCTCTCTCTCTCTCTCTCTCTCTCTCTCTCTCTCTCTCTCTCTCTCTCTCTCTCTCTCTCTCTCTCTCAAAACCACCTCATTAGGAACATAAAAATACAACAAACCCACTCAAAACCACCTCATTAGGAACATAAAAATACAACAAACCCACCCTATCTCACTCTCACTTGGCTCAAATTTTCCCATCCTAAAGACCTAGGGTGGGGAAGGTCATGTCTTGTTCGACTACATCTATCAGTTTTACCTTCTTTTTTAACTCCTTTACTATATAACTACCACCTCTCTTATCCCCACATCACCTACAAGGCTACAACCACCACCACCCACCCATTGTCACGGGTTTGACAACTGTCACTTCAAACATCAATCACCAACCATCGATATCAATAATTGTCAACCATCGGCAGCCACTAGGCCCATCCTTTACCTAGTCATTGCCGAATTCAGATCCTCTAGATTTCTTAGGGTACTCTACCAAATAGATTTTTTTAAATCTTAACCATTCTTTGATGATTTAATGGTCTAGATTTTGCCATATCAGTATTCCACTAACAATAATCTTAATTGTTTTGTTTGCAATATTATTATATTATTTTAAGAGTATATTAGTGGAATATTGACATGACAAAATCTAGACTCTTAAATTATAAAAGAATTGTTAGAATTTAAGGAAATTTATTAGTAGAGTAATCTAAAAAATCTAAAGGATCTAAATTCAGTCATTGCCACCCCTGGCCACTTATTGCCAATCACCATCATTCGTTGACCACAGTCACAATCGACCACCGCCTATTGACTATGGCCACTATCATCATTCATCAATCATATGTAATTGTCACTACCACTTCCACTTCCCACAACTACTACCATTGACGGAATTGTTGGGTGCAACCAAAATGTTAGGCAATTATTTTTTGAATCACAACCAAACAAAGAAAAACAAATACTTTTTTCTAAGATTATTTTCTATAGGTTTAGCTTATCTCCAGTATTTTTTTAACTGGAATCTCTTTTGGTTTAATGAAAAACTGTTGCATCACCCACTTACTAAATAAAATGTTGAGATTAAAATCTACTATCATTTGCTATTGTATATTTAAGATAAAATGAGATTTTCAATTAAAAAAATACTGAAAATAAACCAAACCCATTTTCTATTAAACAAGTATTTTACTCTACATTCCACACTAGCAGGTAGTATAAAATCTCCGTTCACACTGGGTTACAGAACTTACAAATTTGTTTATTTGAATAGAGGACCAACCAGAATTGTTCACACCCTAGAGTTGATTACTTTGTCGACACCATAGTAACTTCATTGGGTGGTGGTGACGTTAGTGGTAACTTCAGAAAAAGCAACCCTACAATTGAAGATAACATAAGAGTCATGATGGTCTCTCGAGTCCTAAAGACAGCAGCTATACATCCTTCTAATCCGCATGACCCAAAAAGTCCTTAGATTACAAATTTTTTATTGTTTTTGCTTTGTCATAATCAACATCCTTGATCACTGTGGAACGTGGATAAAAGATGTTTATAAATTTTGAAATTTAGACGATCACTAAATTTCCGTACCTTCTCTTCGTAAAGTTATCTAGGTGCTGTTTGGATTCGCGTTTGCGTTTCTGTGTTTGCACGTTTTCCCTTTTTTTTTTTTTTTTTTTTTTAGCACTTATGAACAGTAACCAGTACTGTTTATACGTGTGATTACACTGTACGGAAGACAAAGTTACTGTTTATACACTGTTCATATACTGTTCACACACTGTTCATGCCACAACCACTTTATTAAAAAAATATTAAAAATAAGTCCCACGGTACTATTCACACATTTAAAAATTATTTTGTTACAGTGTTTTCAGTTTTCAGTTTCAGCAAAAATAAATTGTATCCAAATGGACTCTAGTGTCCGTTTGGCAAAAATTATTTTTGTCAACTTATTTTACTATTCAGTTTATTTTTGCTACTATTTATGGGCCCCACTGCACTTTTTGGTACCATTTACAGGTTACATTATACCATTTTAGCTAATTTTTATTTTTATCTACATACTTTTAACAAAAAGTTTTTAGTTTTAACAAAATAAGCGAATCTCAAACGGTCCCTAGTGTACTATAGATTGCCTCTTACATTTCAACTATAATATTTCCACAATAAATTTTAAGTAGTAGGTTATTACCAATTATTATTAGGAGAAATTACACTTTACCACCCTAAACTATATCTCATGTTACACTTTGCACCCTAAATTTTTTGAATGCACGTTTTGCACCATAAACTATGACACATGTTACACTTTGCCATTAAGTTTGTTCTTAACTTGGATGAAAATTCAAAATTTATGGTGCAAAGTGTAATAAGGAATATAGTTTAGGATAGTAAAGTGTAATTTGTTTTTTGTTTTTAAAGTATTGAGAAAATGGACAATTAGGAATTTTCATGTGGTGTCATATTATTCCATATAAGTTAACAGCAAACTTAACGTCGGGGGACAAAGTGTAACAAGGGTCATAGTTTAAGGTGTAAAAAATATACTTGAAAATATTAGGGTGCAAAGTGTAACATGAGATATAGTTTAGGGTGGTAAAGTGTAATTTTTCCTTATTATTAATAGGCTTAAAAGTAATTTCAATGATATATTCAAATTAGAACTAGTAACGACTTAGAGCACTAGCATCCAAGGATGCAAAAATAAACCTATTTTGCATCCTCAAACACCACTTTATTTATTTTATCAACCCATTTTACAACTCATCCTACATCCTAATTTTTATTTTTATATACATCACAATAAAATAATATAAACTACTTAATAAAATAATATTAAAAAACTCATTTCTCTCTCTTTCCTCTCTTCTTTGTCTCTATCTTTCCAGCAACCACCACATGAGAAAGAGGAGCTCAGCCAACCGCCACCTCACCACCACACACACCCCAACAATTAAAAAAAAAAAAAAAAAATCAGCAACCCCTCCAACACCATACACACACCACCACCACCTCCAACACACAAAAACCCACAAATCTACCACCACTAAACCCATAAATCCACCATGAACCACCACCAACAACAACCAAAGCAACCCCAAAACCCATTAAACCCACACCACCATAAACACAACCAAAACCAAAACCAACACCATCAACCCACTACCACCAATCACCAAACCCATCTCAAAAATAAAATAAAAAAACCCACCAATGAGCAAACCCACCACTACCACCAATCTACACAAACCTAGACCCAATCCATAGACCAAAACACACGAACCCAAAGCACAGCACCTCTACGAACCCACCATGCTCAGCCACCGCTGATCTACACGGAGCAAGGTCACCTCCACAGACCCACCATGCTCAGCCATTGCTGATCTACACAGAGCAAGGTTTGAGAGAGCTGATATGAGAGAGGGAGAAAGAGAGAGCTGACCTGAGAGAGGGAGAAAGGTTGAGAGCTGAGAACGGTGACTGAAGAGATAGAGAGAGGATAGAGACTGAGGAAAGAGAATAGGGTTTTTTTTTTTTTTTTGGAGAGAGAGAGAGAGTGAGAATAAAATATTAATTTTTGTTCTACATCCTCAGATTCACTGTTCACAGTTGGTAAATTTTGCAAGTTCTAATTAATTCAATTAGTAAAATTTCTTATTCGATTGTGGTTTTATTCCCACCTATACCAACAGCCGAGTGAAGCGGGAATTGGTCACTGGACTGGTTCTATAAGCCATTGGGCCACGCACATCTTGTTGGTTAAGAATGAAAAATTAATAAATATAAACCAATTTATATATCAAATATATTAAAAACTTAAATGACACATTACGGTTTGATCTCGATTAAAGCTTGGTCCGACCTTAAAAACTTTGAATCTCTCCTTTTTTCGGTTCATTAAACAGTCTGAGTTTCAAAGTCATGACCATAAGTTGAAACTCTTCTTCTAAAACATTTTTCGTGGAGATGGGTAGGAGTTTGGTCACCTTTTCCTCTTAACCTCAGTTGGACCTTGGTTAAGGTTCTTATAGTATCGGGGAGAAACTGTAGCTGCTTTTGTAAAGTCACTCTCAAAGGTTTTCTAGCCAGACCATGTATGCCACAAGTGGTCAGTGAAAATCCCCCTCACGTGAAGAGCCACCCTTTTGCTGGGCAATTAATTTACATAACCGTTTCTTTTGGTTTTTTGCTTGCTTTTGTAATGATGTCAGTATGTCACCTTGTAATAAAAAAATAAATGTTTCCCAAAACTTTAACCTTTAAACCTTATTACTTTTTTACTGAAGTCTTTTTTCCCTGAGATTCTTGAGGACTTTTTTTTTGAGAAAGAGATTCTTGAGGACTTATATTTCATAGTTTTGGCCGTTGAGAGTAAGGGTTTGGTATTTTTATAATTTTCCACTTCAATAGAGTTCAATAATATTGATATGCATATGATTTCGGGAGAATGTATTTTATATAAACATAGTATATACACAAGGGAGAGAGAAAAACGTTCTAACATAAAAATATACCATAACTCTACTCAAAAGACATGGTAATTTTTAAAGGAGGATGAGGTAAGTTATACTACACACAACATACTCTCTTAAGTAACGTGAGACAATTACCCATTCTTTTTAATTGATTGCACATTACAATACAAATAGAAAAATTAAAGGTTCAAATTATGTAAGGCTCTTCCTCCTTGCTGAACTTTAATATTCACTAGCAATGATTAAAAAGGTCCCTTGCATGAAGAGTACTTGCACATGGGCTAAAGGATAAGTGGGGTGCCTGCTTTAACCCAAAAATTTATGTGGTGAAACTTTGGCACTTTGGCCTACAATTTACTCAATAGTAGCAGAACCGTTAGTATAACTTGCAAGGAAGAGTGACATAAATAGTGTCTCTAAGCCCAAGGAATCACCATGTGATTCTATCTAAACTTACAAGTCACCCAACATCTCTCTCTCTCTCTCTCTCACACAGCCGATTTGCTACACATCCTATCATCTGTGATTTATCTCTAAACAAAAGCACTATCTATAACTTTTCTGTTGACTAATATGTTTTCATCATATAGTTAACTAACAATCAAAGATTTCAAGCTTGCCGCCTTATCTGTCAGGCTGGTGATTGAAAACCAACTTCTCCAATTGATTGGTTTATACTTGTATATATATATATATATATATTCCACCAAACAATCCATATTTTTAAAAATATTCTTATCCCTTATTCAATAATTCAACTTCAACATGTCTTTCTCACTAAAAGAATCCAAAGAATTACACTTCACACTTATTTGGCATTAACAAAATTCCATTCTATTATAAGTTTATTTTCTATTAAATTAATAATTATAGTTGGACCATAAGTTTCCTTTCTATTCTGCCCTGTAACAATCAATTATTTAATATTCTTACATAATAATCTCATATACAAGCAATATCAGACACTCATCTTCTTTTAAAAATGTGTAAATTGAATTCTATTTACAATCATATGACCAAAAAAGCTTTCCTAATAAGTGATTGGGCCGTCTTATAAAGTTATAAACAATACATAATTTGAATCATGTTAGGGGCCAATGAACAAAAATGTTGTATATATTATTAGTTCAAGACATGTTGGTGCTGTGCATGCTTCCAATTGTTGAAACAGGTAAACTTTTTTGGACGTTTTTGTGTATAATTGAAACATGCATGATATAGATCCCATGGTGGATTTGAGGCATATATTAAAGGGTTTTTAATTTTTTAGCAAACGATAAATATAGATTTGCATTTCTTCGAATAAAGCAGAAAATAATTCTGATTAAAAAATCAAAAGAGTAATAATTTCCTTTTCTTGGTTCTATAAATTTAGTTCACGTTTTAAGTTGCATTAGCAAACCATTATTGAGCCATGTGCATCAAGTATAAACATTTTGCTTGGTGGGCACCTTCTGCAGACCCCCAACAAATGATACGAATGAACCATCTCTTAATCAATAATCATTTCTCTTTCCTCAACATGCACTAGATGCATTTCCACAGTAATGGACGTAATTAATGATCAGGGCAATTGTGACCACAAGGATTTATTGTGATTAAGTAGAAAAAAGCAAAAAGGAAAAAAAGAGCTTTTTATAATTATTATTTATTTATTTTTAAAACAGCTAAGATATCTTCAGTTTTGTGTCAAATATCTATTATGGCCATATGCTATTATTATTGTTGTTGACGATGCGTTAGTTTTCTAGTACTGCACTGATTATTTTTCATTTGAAAAGTGTCACCTTTTCCTTTAGGTTTCAAATCTTGATTTGTTTATAATTCTTAATGTTTTCAATGGTGAAAATGATGAGATAGTAACAGATATATAATGAAACTGATGATACTCGAAAATCAGTGGTTGAATGCTCTGGGTTTTAACGATGGTTGAATGACTTGAAGAGGAAGAAAGAAACTATCGAAGGTGACCGGGGTGAATCAGTCAAGGATCTTCCGACGATTAAATCAGTTCTCTCTATAATACAAGTATAGTGAGTTGATGAATAGTAAAACATACCTTAGTTTGATGAGGTTTGGTCCCTTTTATAGAGAGTTTGGAGTGGGTCTACTTGTTAAGTGCCACTAACATCGTGGGAGATGTGTGGATTTAATGGGGCGAGTGGAGTGAATTTGGGGGAATCAACCTCACGTTCCCAAATGAGGGTTAGTGGTCTAACCATTTGAGAGTGTGTAAAATATTCAGAAATTTACTAAGTGTTTATTGGTCGTTCATACCCTCTCATAGTATGGACAACCAGGTTCTCACTGGATGGCCAGATTCTCTTTGGACGACTAGTGACATGCTTGGACGCCCTTATTTTATGTTTATGGTGCATATTTCTCTTTTTCACCTTTCTTAAGATTGTTTTGGACGTTATTGGTCTTGGACGACCATTATGGATGAAGATTACTTTTTGTTGATTACTATCAGAAAGTAATCTTGAATGGGTAAAGTAACACTTTTTCAAACTATGTGTAAGTAAAATTAAAATGGTCCAACTCACGTGTGAGAAAAGTGTTAAAAGTTCTTTATCTTATTTTGGGTGTTTCACTTTCTGCTCCACCCATCATAACTTGCTAAATCTTTTTTTTTTTTTTTTTCCTTATAAAAATAACCAACTTTTTTGATAAGAAAAATAACCAATGTTTGAAATGAAAAAATATATATATACACACACACTACACCAAATGAAACACATAGCAAACTATGATTAATGGAACAAATAAAATAACACATACACTTAGATTAGGTTAAAGTATAATTTTATCTCAGATAAAAAAGGAAAAGAATTAAGAGAGTTATGAAGCAATTGCCTTTGAAACCCAAATTCAACATGAAAACTAATAACTAGTAAAGTTTCTTGAGCAATCATGAGAAACGGATGCCATATGTTGAAACCCTTTAAAAAAAGTTCATTTTATGAGTTCTAGTTAACTCAACTTGTAAGTTTCTAATAATTGAATAAGAAATCTAAGTTCAATCCCCGCCTATACAAAAAATCGATTGATATCTTTATCTCATGATAAAGAGCATAATTATTAGAAGTGGACGTCATAAGTTAACTCTATTAAAAAAAAAAAAAAAAAAAAAAAAACACTAAAACAGTCAATTTTTTTTTCCCTAAACATACTTATAGTCAATTCCTCAATCATAATTTATAAATCATGCCTTCTTGATGGTTCATATATGTATTTAATAATTGGATAATTACAACATTAGAAGTTTTTTTTTTTTTTTTTAATCTTAATTTTCGTGTGAATAGACTTAACATCTTTTCTATTTTTTAACTTTTTTTTTAAATAACTTATCATAAAATATGGTGTATATCCAAATTTATTTATTTTTTTTAAAAAAACCATTTTTCCCAAAAAAAAAAAAAAAAAAAAAAAACTTATTGGCATTGCTGTCACAAAAAAAAAAAAAAAAAAAAAAAAAAAAAAAAAAAAAAAAAAAAAAAAAAAAAAAGAAGAAGAAGGAGAAAAAGAGTGAGGATATATATTAAGTTGATATTCATGAAATACACGTGGTCCATTCAATTTGGAAACAGGAATAAGTTAGCCGCGTGACCAATCAGGACGGTCCCTTTTCCACTGCCCCCGACGACGTCACCTTTTGTCTATCTGAAAAAGAAGACCACACCTGTCATACTCGGCATTATATATATATATATATATATATGTGTATGTATGTATGTATATATATATATATATATCAACAGTAAACTAATTTTAAAAAATAATTTACTAAAAATTGAAAAAATTTTCTCAATAAAACTTTTCTAAAAATTAATTTGTTAACCGGACCCATATATATATATATATATATATATATCATCGCACCAAAAATTAAGGATTCTATCCCCTTATCCAAAAAAAAAAAAGATTCTATCCCCCTAATTACTTAAATACCCCCCACTACACTTTCCAAATTTATTAATTAATTTTTTTTTTGATGGTATTAATTTAAATTTTTTTAAAAGAAACTAAATGAGGTTTTTAATTGGGCATTGGATTTCACTAATTAATATTACTACATCAAGTAATGAACTTTTCGGTCAATATGGTGCATCTCATAAATTTAGACTACAACGGCTAGTACAGATGTTTAAAGGGGTTCTAATTTCTAAATAGATTTTTTTAAAAAGGAATATATATATATATATATATATATTGAATGATTTTATCATGTTATCCATAAATTGAATGATCTTATCATGTTAGATATCGTTATTAATTTGTTAAAATCCAATTCACACATTTTAAAAATTTTACTTTGGATAAATTTTTTTTTAGAGAACCATAATATTGTAGGGGTACCTTGGATTATGACATGTGGAGTGCTAAAACATACAAGTAGACAATGACTATAGAGATATTTTTGTGATTTCAATATAACCGTTAATCCTAATTTTATATAACAAAATAGTAATGTCATGTTTTTAATTAGTCCAAAGAGGAAGATTAGCTCATAAAATACATGTCTCAAAGTGTTTTAACATTTTTGAACTTGTTGTGAAAGCAACAATTTATGTAATTTTGTATTTGAGTTTGATAAGTCAAACAATTGAAAATTTTATTTTATCTTAATCATCTTCTCTTAAGTTAGGTAGTCTCTTCTCAAAAAAAAGAAAAAGAAAAAGAAAAAAGTTAGGTAGAGTCTCATAAAAAATTATATAGTCTCTATTATTATGTTAATATAAGAAAAATATCATGCAAGTTTATTTTTATCTTAATTATTTTTTTAGATTGCTTATCAAATTATGACAACCAACCTAGAATTTTTTTGTTCTTTACAACAATTAGGAGACCCAAATTGCGTTCATGTTTATCCTGGGAGGGAGAACTAGATAATGCTGTTGACATTGAATCTTAAGAGTTAAACTCTTAACAAACGGTGTTGAAAAGGAGAATTAAGTAAGTTTTAATTATTCAATTATCAAGCCTTTTTTGGAATCCTTCGATTTAGATTATATTAAAAAATTGTAAAAAAAAAAAAAAGTATTGGGAGGTCTTTGGTAATTTTGGTAACAAAATCCTCCTAAAAGTTCATGCACAAAACCATAATTTTATTAGTAAAAACATGTAGTAGAACACAAGGAAAAACATGTTTGAAATCCTAACCAAAGGGACAACCTAGTAATTTCGAAGCTAGAAAGTTTTTAAATTTCAAAAAAGAGTCTTATAAACTTGCCAAAAGAGTAGCTTAGTAAATAACAAAACCAAATTAAGGAAATAATTACTCCTTCCTATCAAAGAAAAAAAAAATCATTAATTGCAGTTTACCAAAAAAAAAAAAATCATTAATTGCAAATTCACTTTTCCTTTTGTATTTTAGTTGGTTTTGTGATTTTGTCTCCGCCCACCTTTTTTGTTTTTGTTTTCTTTCTTCTGTTCTCAGGCAGCCCCACATGGTACCAAACCACAACATAAGAGCAAAGCAAAGCAAAGCAAAACACTAACAGAAAGAGAAACAGAGTTATATTAGACAGAGATAGATACAGAAAGATCCAACTTAACATGGGTTGAGAATGAAAGAGGAAAAGCAGCTGAAGGTGCTCTTGTAACAGCTGCCAATCCAATCCAATCCAATCCAAACCAAACAAAACCCAGAATCTGATTCTCATTGGTATGCCTTTTCATCTCTGAATTTGTCAGCTTCAGTTTCAACTTCCATACCCATGTATATCAGTTTCATGTAACTATTTATTTTATTTTTTTTGTGGCTCTTTGTATGGTTGATTCTCTTGCCACTTACTAAAATTTTAATTTTTACTTACTGGGTATTCAAAAGTTTGTTACTTTACTTTTGGATTCATGGAGTTGTAAAATTGATGATGTTTTCTAAAGGTTATTGTAGTTTATTAGGTTGTTCTGATACCTTGAGCATAATCATGACTTTTGTGGATTGAACAGATTTCTAAACTTATATTCTCTGAAAGTGTTACCTTGTGCATAATCATGTTTTTTTTTTTTTTCATGTTCTCACAATTTATATGGTCTGTGTTTGATCAGGTAGTCTGAAAAATTCTAAAAGGTAGAAGTTACTTCTTGTACATAATTTTTGGACTGGGGTCCAATTGATCAGGTACTATGCTTGCTGATTCTTTCATCCTAGTTCTTTGGAACCTGATCTCGCATACTAATTGTGCTGATTCATCTGAAGCTGAAGTGTGGTTGTTATTTTTTTACTTTTGTCAATTTTGTTGAATAGGTACAAGGAAGCAAGAAATAATCCTGCTAATAAGTATAGATTGGGTGCTTTATATCTATCTATATCTTGTTCTGCGTTTTGTTCCATTATTTGGGATTTACTATCTGGTTTACAATTGGCCTGAAAGTGAGTTTCAAAAGTGGTTGTGATTTTGGCTGGAATCATGGCAACCCTATCCCAAGCTGATTCGAAACGCAAGTATTCTTGGTGGTGGGACAGCCATATAAGCCCTAAAAATTCAAAATGGCTCCAGGAAAATCTTACAGGTATTGCTTTCTTTGTTATAGGACTTGTTTGCATTTTTGTTGGACATAATGATTCAGGTACCAGATCTTCTAATTTAGACTTCCTAGAGATTGGTTTATAATGATTTGATACTTCCATTTGGATCCTAGAAGTTAAAGAAAAGGAAAATGATTGAAAGGGTCAAATAATTTGTGAGACAAATGTCATTTAATGGTGTTCCCTCCTCCATCCCCTCTCTTCCTGTCTTTTTGAGAACCAAACAAAGTCTTGCGAGATTATTGTGTGTGATTAGTTCCTTTAATTGAACAAAAAAGCTTATCAACGTTAACACTTTTTTTTTGGTTCAAAAAATGTTAACACATTTCAATCTCTTGAAGGGATTTGTGCAGGAATTTACTTATTATAATGATGTCTTACTGCCATCTCAATTTTGATGACAGAAGCATATTATTATTGTTTTCTAATTCCATTTCCTCAACAGAGTGTGTTATGTATGTGGTGCAAATGGCACTGAATAGTGTGATGGTTGCTTTGGATAGCATTATATGGAAGGGCAGAAGTGTGCTTGACACTTGTAGGTAGAGAAGTCGGTTGCTCTCAGTTGAGCTCTTATATCATTATTCATTTTTTACTCTCCTCTCTAGCCATCAACAATGCATACCATTTTGCTGAAACACTAGTTCCAAAAGCTTAAGCTATTACAAAGTTTTTAAATAATGCATTTCAAGCATGTTACTCACTAGCACACCCTTAACATAAATCTGATCAATGATCCAAAAAGAAGGTGGCTACTATTAAGCATGTTCCTGAGGGAATGTGGCTCCTTGAAAAGCTACATACCATTTTGTTCATAGACTTGTGCTAGATTGGTTATACTGTTTGCATCAGTATATCTGCTTTTCTGGCTCTCAAGTGAAGGTTTGCACCCTTAATTGGAAAGAATGCAATCAACTCTATGTTCTATGTGCAACTGCAAATTATTAGCTTCACTAGGTTATTTTCCTCTGCTAGATGAATCCCAAGGCTGATGGCCTCCTTATTATACCTAGCATTGGTGCTGTGTATGTGTGTGTGTTGACCAAAGATTTCCTTTCTGCTCGAACAGATATGGATGCCAAAGTCAAACAGATGATCAAGCTTATTGAAGAAGATGCAGATTCCTTTGCAAGGAGAGCAGAGATGTATTATAAGCAACGACCAGAGCTTATGAAATTGGTTGAGGAGTTTTACCGAGCATATCGTGCGTTGGCTGAAAGATATGATCATGCAACTGGAGCGCTACGCCAGGCTCATAGGACTATGGCGGAAGCATTTCCAAACCAAGTTCCATTTGTTCTGGCTGATGATTCACCTGCAGGTTCTGCTAATGAGATGACTGATCCCCAAACACCTGATATGCCTACCCCCGTACGTGCAATGTTTGACCCTGATGAATTGCAAAAGGATGCTTTGGGACTATCATCTCATTTCCATGCTTTGAAGAAGAATGAAGCGTTTACTGAAGAATCTGATACTGTAACAATCAGAAAGGGTTTGAAACAGCTTAATGATTTGTTTGGCTCTGTAGAAGCAGGGAGCCATGCAAAGTTTTCCGAAGGAAAGGCAAGAAAAGGACTCAGTTTTCAAGATGCGGAGGAGAAGGAACGAAGCGTGCAAAACAATGGGAGCCACATCCAGGCCCGAGTTCTTTCTGAGTCTGAGCGATTGGGTAAAGCTGAGGCAGAAATTTCAACCTTAAAGAAAGCCCTTGCTAAATTTGAAGCTGAAAAGGAAGCAGGTCTACTTCAATATCAAGAGAGTTTAGAGAGATTATCCAATCTGGAATCGGAAATCTCTCATGCACAAGAGGATTCCAAGGGACTTAGTGAACAGGCCAGTAAAGCTGAAGCTGAAGTTCAAACTTTGAAGGAATCCCTTGCTAAATTAGAGTCTGAAAGAGAAACCAGTCTTATTCAATACCAGCAGTGTTTAGATAGAATATCTAATTTGGAGAACAATATCTCTCGTGCTGAAAAGGATGCTGGAGAACTTAATGAGCGAGCTAGTAAAGCTGAAGTTGAAGCTGAAGCCATAAAGCAAGACCTTGTGAGAGTAGAAGCTGAAAAAGAAGCTGTGCTTGCTCAATACAAAAAGTGTTTGGAGATGATATCAAACTTGGAAGACAAATTACTACATGCAGAGGAGAATGCCAGAACAATTAATGAAAGAGCCAATAAAGCTGAATGTGAAGTTGAGACCCTGAAGCAAGCACTTGCCAAATTAACTGAAGAGAAGAAAGCTGCTGCCCTCCAGTACCATCAAAGCCTGGAGATGATATCTAGTCTGGAGCAGAAAATCTCATGTGCCCAGGAGGAGGCCCAAAGGCTAAATACTGAGATAAACGATGGGGTTGCAAAGTTAAAGGGTGCTGAAGAAAAGTGTCTTCTGCTTGAAAATTCAAATCAGTCTTTACAGTCCGAGTTGGAGTCTTTGGTGCATAAGATGGGGTCTCAAAGTGAGGAACTTACAGAGAAGCAGAAGGAATTGGGTAGACTCTGGGCTTGTATACAAGAAGAGCGGTTGCGATTTGTGGAGGCTGAAACTGCTTTCCAAACTCTGCAACATTTACATTCTCAATCCCAGGACGAGCTGAGATCTCTGGCGGCAGAACTTCGGCATAGAAATCTAATGGTAAAGGACATGGAAACTTGTAATCAGGGTTTAATGGATGAAGTCCAGAAGGTCAAGGAGGAGAACAATAGTTTGAATGAGCTCAATTTGTCTTCAGCTGTGTCGATAAAAAATTTGCAAGATGAGATCTTAAGCTTAAGGGAGACAATAGGGAAACTTGAAGAGGAGGTTTTACTTCGAGTGGACCAACGAAATGCACTTCAGCAAGAAATATACTGTCTGAAAGAGGAGCTTAAGGAGTTGAACAAGAAACACTGGACTATGCTAGAGCAGGTGGAGTCAGTAGGCTTTGACGCGGACTGCTTTGGGTCATCTGTGAAGAAATTGCAGGATGAGAACTCAAAACTTAAAGAGAACTGTGAGGCAGAAAGAAGTGAAAGAGTTGCTCTGTTGGAAAAGTTGGAAATCATGAAAAAACTTAAGGAGAAAAATGCTTTTTTGGAGAATTCTCTCTCAGATGTGAATGTTGAGTTAGAAGGTGTTAGAGGGAAGGTAAAAGAATTAGAAGAATCCTGTCAGTCTCTTTTTGGAGAGAAATCCACTCTTGTTGCTGAAAAGGCCACCCTGGTTTCTCAGTTACAGATTACAACTAATAATTTGGATAAACTCTCAGAAGGAAAGAACTTTCTTGAGAATTCCCTTTTTGATGCAAACGCTGAACTTGAAGCATTCAGGGTGAAATTGAAGATCCTCGAAGGTTCTTGCCAGTTGCTTGATACTGAAAAGTTTGGCCTGATTACTGAGCGAGAAAGCTTAGTTTCTCAGCTGGACATTTCCAAGCAAAGACTAGAAGATCTGGAGAAAAGATACACAGTATTAGAATATGAGCACTCAAGTCTTGAGAATGAGAGAGAATCTGCACTTCACAAAGTAGAGCAACTGCAGGCTTCCTTGGACGCTGCAAAGCAAGAACATATCATTTTTTCAAGGTTGAGTGAAACTCGGTTGGCTGCTATGGAATTACAAATTTGTGTTTTGGAAGAAGAAGGTCAGTGCAGGAAGAAAGAATATGAAGAGGAGGTAGACAAAGCTCTCAGTGCTCAGATGGAGATCTTCATCTTGCAGAAATGTGTGAATGATCTAAAAGATAAAATTTTCTCTCTTTTGATCGAGTGCCAAAAACTCTTGGAAGGATCCAGATTATCAGAGAAACTGATTTCTGAATTGGAGCATGAAAATCTTGAACAACAGGTGGAAGTGAAATCCTTGTTTGAGGAAATAAAAAAATTGAGGATGGGATTGTATCAGGTGTTGAAGACTCTTGGCATTGATGCGGACCGGTTCAAAGATAAGATCAACCAAGATGAAGCTGTTCTAAGCCACATACTGTGCAAACTTCAAGAGGCACAAAACTCTGTGTCTAGGAGTTATGATGAAAATCAGCAGCTGCTAATTGAGAAGTCAGTTCTTGTTACACTACTTGGGCAACTGAAAGTAGATGGAACAAATCTTGTGACAGAAAGAGACACCCTTGCTCAAGAGTTCATGATTCGGTGTGAGCAGTCCTCATTGTTGCAGACTGAGATCCAAAAGCTTTTGGAGATGAGTGAAGAATTGAGGTTGAAAGTAATGGAGGGAGATCAGAGGGAGAAGGTATTAACAACTGAAACAGAAAATCTGAGTCAGCAGTTGTTGGACTTGCAAAGGGCCAACCAGAACCTGCAGGAAGAGAATTGCAAGGTGCTTGAAGAGAAAAGATCCCTGAGTAAGGAGGTACTTGACTTAGGGGATGAAAAACATAACCTAGAAGAAGCACACTGGGCCTTGTTTGGTGAAACAATGTCTCACTGTAACCTTTCTCTGATTTTTAATAATATAGTCTTTGAAAAGTTCGTGGAACTGGAAGAGCTCACCGAAGATTTGGTTAAACTTCGTTTCGTCACTAATGAGCTAGAAGAGAAGCTAAGAATTATGGAGGGTAAATATGATGGTGTGAAAATGGAAAATTCAGATCTCAAGGAGTTGGTGAATAATTTGGAGAATGAGATTGTATCAGTTAAATCTGCTAGTGATCAATTAAGATGCGAAGTTGTGAGTGGAAAGGATCTATTGTGCCATAAGAAAAATGAGCTTTCAGAAGCAGAACAGATAATCAGTTCAATAACCAATGAGAAAACAGAGTTGCACAACTTAGTGGAGGATCTGAAGAATAAATATGATGAGGCTAAAATTAGGGAGGAAAGGTTGAGTTCTGAACTGCAAAAGGGGAGAGATGAGACTGAACTGTGGAAGTCTCAGGCTGCCACTTTTTTTTCTGAACAGCAAAGCTCCTCCGTCTGTGAAGTGTTGTTTGAAGGAAAGATTCGTGAGCTAATTGAAGCATGTGAGAGCCTTGAAGATAGAAGTAATTCCAAAGATATGAAGATTGAATTGCTGAAAGATAGAATTAGCACCTTGGAATTCAAAAATGGAGGACTACAAGCTCAGTTGGCTGCATATACCCCAGCTGTCATCGCTTTCAAAAATTGCATATCATCTCTGGAGAAGCATACTCTTTTCAATTATAAATCTCTCACAGTTGAAAATGAAGAAGCAATGGTAATTTCTATCTATTCTCCATTACTGAAATTTCTGCCCTTATGGAGACCAAGGTCTATTTCTTAAATGCTTCATTCCATTTATTGCCTTATCCTGATATACGTACTCTATGCATTAGCAAAATTGGATTTACCTTGAGCCATAATATTGTGTCGTGTAACATGTATGAGTTCTTAAAGCTTTAATTGAACTTGCTACTGGAAGAAGCAATGGTAATCCCTTTATAAAAGTGTGATTTTTCTTGTTTGTGGTAGCTCCTACTATCTATGTACCTTACCTCACTAGCATGGCCTTGTCTTTTCTTTTGCATTTTTATTCAATGAGTTGCTGAGACGTAGGATTTAGTAGAATTAACTTTCTGATTCGGTGGTCAATTAGGAAACACTGATACTTCAAAATAGCAGCCATATCCACACCAGACACCTATCAGATATGGAAGATATGGATAATTAGTGTAGGATACTTCTTTATTTATTTTTTTATTATCTCTTTCTTTCTCTTTCTTTCTTTCTATGGAACTAATGACTTAATAATTTATTATTTATACATGTTTTATGCCTCTTAGAATTTGTTGCTTACATTTAAGCTAAAACTTAGTATAATATGTACATCAAAAGATATTTGTATATGTATTAATTGATTAAATTATCTATACTATATTATATCCTAAATTTTCAAGAATAAACGTATTGCTGTGTTGGTAACTTTCATATACATATCCCATATCTGTATCGGTGCTTCCTACATGGCTAATTTTTAAAATTCTAGGAGTTTTAAGGGGCTGTTGATCAGCTGTTGCAGTGTGCTCAATTTTACTGTTAGCTTCTCATTATTAAAAATTTCACAATAAGGTTTTTCATTACATGGGTTGTATACTAGGGAGACCTTATGATGTAATGTCCCCCCACCCCCCTTTCTAACTCTAACATGTGATTTTGGTTCTCATGTAATAATGTCCGTGCTTTATATCCCACATGTTTGCAGGATGCTCATTTAATGACTCACCCTATTGCTGAAAGCTATCAACAAAGGGATGAAGATCAAATTTCCATGGAGCCAGATGGATTTTCAGACTTGCAGGATGTGCAAAGAAGGATCAAAGCTATTGAAAAAGCAGTGGTAGAAGCAGAGAGGCTTGCGATGCTGGAGCACCTTAACACGAATGCCAAACTAGAGACTGCATTGAGAGAGATTGAAGAGTTAAAATCTCAAAGCCGCTTGTCTCGAGAATATGTTGTAACAAGCAAGCATATTACTCCATATCAGGTCAAAGAGGAACTTGGGGACAGACACAGTAATGATCTAAAGCTGGGGAAACAGACACGTGAAATCTCTGAAGCAAGGAATGAAGTTCTGACTAAAGATATCATGCTTGATCAGGTATCTGATTGTTCATCATATGGGATAAGCAGGAGAGAAACTGTAGAGACTGATCAGATGCTTGAGTTATGGGAAACCGCAAACCGGGATGGCAGCATTGACCTGAGGGTTGGCAAGTCTCAGAAGGCGGCCACTGCAAAACATGCTCGCAATCAGATTGGAGCTGTTAAGGAACACAAGCATTCGTATCCCTCTTCAGAATCATTGTTTGAGAAGGAGTTAGGTGTGGACAAATTAGAAATCTCTGATAGACATACCGAGCCCAGTCAAGAAGGGAACAAGAGGAAGATTTTAGAAAGACTTGATTCAGATGCCCAAAAGTTGACAAACCTTCAAATCACCGTGGAAGACTTGAAGAGGAAGGTAGGGATTACTGAGAAGAGCGAAAAGGGCAGAGGCATTGAATTTGATACAGTTAAGGTGCAGCTGGATGAATCTGAGGAGTCCATCATGAAGTTGTTTGATGTAAACCGCAAATTGATGAAGACAGTTGAAAACAGTTCCTTGTCCTTTGATGGAATTTCTGCAATAGAGTCAGATGAGAGTGGAAATGCCAGAAGGAGAAAAATTTCTGAACAGGCACGAAGAGGGTCTGACAAAATTGGGCGCTTGCAGTTGGAGGTGCAGAAAGTACAGTTTCTTCTACTGAAACTCGATGATGAGAAAGAAGGCAAAGGTAAAACAAGAATCAGTGACCGAAAACCAAGAGTTCTGCTGAGAGATTATCTTTATGGTGGGGTAAGAACCAGCCACAAGAGAAAGAAGGCGCCTTTTTGTGCATGTGTCCGACCTCCAACTAAGGGGGATTGAAGCAGTTTTATTTTTTCGGCATATAATCAGGATAAGTAATGAGACTTTAGTTTCATTTCTGTAGAGTTCCATTCATACAGGTGTTTTAGACCTACATGTTTTTACAATGTCTTATAGAGAGGATCAGGTCTTCTTTAGCTTAGAGACCCTGTAGTAAATTTCAGGCCCCTTCTAATTTTACAGAGGCTGCTCTCTTGGGAGTATGGTTCATCCCCGCTTCCTATTATATTTTCTACCATGCATAAATAATCTGGGTGTAAATGAAAATAGTATTTCTCTCAAGGTTGCTGATGTTGTCTTGTGGATTGAATTTTATGCATTGCACATCTATGTACACAAAAAATAGCAAAACTTCAGCTTGCAATAACTTGAGTTTCTACCATGTGGTGCGCCATTTGAAAGAGGAATTGAAATACTTCTTCTGCCTCGTGAATTTCTGACAACTCATTATTAATGTATTTGTTTAACACATTTAACACTTTAATTTCAAATATCTTAATTCATAATTATATTTAATGCATTTATTTTTCAATTTTTTTTTTAGAAACATTATTTTTTTCAAATCATTAAATTACTACAGTTGTATAACTTATTTGCATTGATTTATTTCACTAAAAAAATAAACTGCGAAAGTATAATTGTACTTAAAAAAGGCAAACTTTTAAAAAGTGGTACATATGCCAAATAAACTGAACAAATTGGAGGGGGGTTGCTGGTCAAATCTAACACAGTAACACCCTTTGTTCCTTATTATTTATCTTCGCCAATGAAAAGGAAAATCAAATTTAATTACACATGTAAATTCACTCAAACAATACTTTCACCTTCTTTTTTTTCCTAATCATTTCACATTCTTAATATTTTATTTTCATCTTTAAAATATGTCATAATTGAAACTAATCTCCTGAATAAATTGGCTATCGACCCCTTTAGATACAAAAATCCAGATTTTCTTTTGTTTATTGCTTGGCCAGACCACAAACAGAACCTTTCCAAGTACCCCATTAGAGTAAAACACCTTTGAGATTCTTGCTTTGCAAAGGAGCAAAAAATCATCAGCATATAATAATTGAAGAAAATTCTGGCCCACAGGCAGCAGCATGGACACTCTTCAAAGAGAAATCAACTTCTCTTTTAATCTTTTATAATTAAAAATAAAATAAAATTCTCTTTTAATCACTTAGATAAAACTTCAGTGTATAAAATAAAGAGATATGGAGATATTGGGTCACCTTATCGTAAAATCTTATAAACCAGTGGAGAGTAGCATTGAAATTTTCTTGTTCGTCTCAATCTTAGGCATCAGATGACAATGGTATCATTCTCATTTGCTTTCAATTACTAACAGCCGAGCTATTATTAAAAACTAGTTGCAGACCCATGTAATGCGTGAGAATATATAATTATTTTGTAACTGTGGTATGATAATAGTAAAGATACCAAAAAGTAAACAGAGAGAGAGAGAGAAAGAGAGAATAGAGTTCTAAAGAACATGGAAATTCATCAACATAAAGTAAAGATACCAAAAAAAAAAAAAAAAAAAAAACCAAAAAAAGGAAAAGAAAAACATGAGAAAGAGAGAGAGAGTAATAACCTTTTTATGTGAAATATGTATAGAGTGAGAGAGAGAATAGCAAATTTATAGTAAGAGGATGGATATAAGAATAGTCAAAATAAAAAGAAGATGAATAGATAAAAGAAGAGTGATATTAATGTTGATAGTAGTGGGGAGATGAAGAGGTAAAAAGAAAGAAACAATAAATAATCAAGAAAGAGTGTTATAAAAAAAATACAATGACTCATCAACCTAAAGTTAAGGAGAAATGATACGTTCACAACATTTTTACAACAAATCATAAGTGATTAGTTTTTATTGGTTTAAATTTGAACCTACTACAGAGATTATTTTTTACCCCAATAATAACAATTAGTAACAACTTGCCACTTATGATTTGTTGTGAAAATGTTATAAACATATCATTTTTCAAAATTAAGTTGCAAGAAAGAATAAATAATCAAGAAAGAGAATAATCACCTTTTTCAGGAGAGACCTAAATTTGATAAATTTATAAAAAATAAGATGAGAAGAAGAATAGTCAAAATAAATGATATAGTCATACCAAATTATCTAAGTCATGTTATGTAATTGAATAATATTATATTCTTTTTTACTATTTGATGATGTGTTAAATCAGTTGGTTGAACACTTCGACTTCGGTGGACTACGGCGGTAGCGAAGGCCTGTAAAAATAAGAAATAATCAAGGGGTGACCGAAGTGGACCGGCCAATAGCCTCCGATGACAAAGTTAGTTTTCTAACAAGGAAATAGAGTTCCAACTTTGCGGGAGTAAAATCTTAGAATCTCATACCTTTGCCTGTTTCAGACCGGTCCTTTATATAGGGAACCTTGGGACAGTTACTTAGTTTAGTAATCTCCCCAAGATTTATGGAATAATTGATTTTACAGATATAACTTCCCCAACGGCTATAGAAGTAGTAACCGCTGATGGAAATTACGTACTTAGGAGAAATTGCTGGCGATGAACACGGGTTGATTAACCACTCTAGAATTTTGTCAAGTGTTACATGGTCGTCCATGTGACTTGCCCATGGACGACTCTTTGTATATAAATTGATGTAGTGTGGTCGTCCATGAGCTTTGCATGTGGACGACCCTTCTATCCTGATTGCCTAGGGTTCATTCATTCAATTGATTAAAACTCATGGACGACCCCACTGGACGAATCAGAGACATGCCATTTAGTTGACTGGAGATCTTGGACGAACCATAAATGGTGATTTCTTTGCTATCCCATCAGTTGCCCTTTTGTCCAGGGGTCGTCTATAGCACTGTAGGTTTTTTCATTATTTTGGACTTTTGACACATGTCATCATTATATCGTCCTATATCGTGCCACGCGTTAGGATCATATTAGTTGTCTGTCTCGTCGATTCCATTTTTCCATGAAAGTGCCACGCGTCATTTTCTGATTGGCTCGTGTCTCATCGTGACCCCACCTCTGGGCCCCTATAAATAGGCACATTCTCATTCTTGCCCTTCACATTTCTCATAATATCTCTTCTGCCATCTCGTCCAAGATTCTCGTCTAGGCTTCGTCATCTAGTCTCGTCAGGTATTCTCCTTCCCTCTTCCTTAGATTTTCATCTTAATCCTTTTTCAAACAATCATGTCTGGGTCTAGTGATAGCGTAGATAGAAAGATAGACGAGTATCAGGACGTCTCCTCTGGAAGTGGGGATGAGGATGCTCCTGCACCTCCAGTCGTCCAGAAGGCTCCCGTCCAAGCTGGGAAGAGAAAGTCTAAGAAGATTTCTAGTGCTGTGGACCTGGACGACCTTCATAGTCGTCGAGGCTCCAAAAAACCAAAAACTACTCAGACTTCATCCTTTCCCAAGGTCCCCAAATTTATACCTCCAACGGTGAATTTGGACGACCCTCCTGTCAACGTGGAGCCCGTCCAAGTAATTCATCCTATTCCAACTGATCCTACTCCCCCTCCAGCTAAGACTCCTCGCAAGCCTCTTTCGTCAGAGCCATCTGATCGTCCTTCTAACTTGGTGTTGGACGAGGGTTACGCATGGAGGACGTTCAAAGGAATCGTCACTAACAATGAAGTTAATGAGTGTTATAACATGTCAGTGAAGGAATTTGAACGTTCAGGTATCCATGACCTCTTCAAGGTATGAATTTTATTCGACTTTAAGTGTTTTCAATAAGTTTTTCAAAAATAGAATTTCTAACTTTCCTTCGTCCATGCACAGGCTATGTCAAAGTTTTACACTGCGACGTGCCAGGCCAAGGAACTTGCTGAGGAGGCAAAGACGGCGAAAGACAAGGCCAAGGAGCTGAACAATGAAGTTCTTTTGAAAAAAGGGGAAGTGATCAGGTTAACCGAGGATCTCAGTCGCTTGCAAGGGATAGAGACGAAGTTGAAGGACAAGGTTGAGGAACTTAAAGCAGATGCTATTGAGAAGGACACTCGCATCGCTTATTTGGAAGGACAAGTATCAGAGTTTCCTTCGTCCTTGCAGAAAGCACGTGAGGAAGCCTTATCAGCTTTTAAGAAGTCTGACGAATACAAGAATCGTCTAAATAGCCATTATGCTGCTAGGTATGAGGACTTCCATGCTGGTGCCAAGGACGCATTCCCTGACTTGGACTTTGATACATTTAAGATCCCCCTTGCTACAGAGAGTTCCTTGCTTGCGACGGGCTTTGAGAACATCAATGTGGAGGATGATGCTAATGACGAGGTGACTCAGGACGATCCGAAGACTACTCCATCAAAGTGACTTCAGCTTTTTTAGAAAGTGTTTATGTTTTTTTTCTTTCGTTAGAAGTGCCCTAATGTTTTGGGCTTTTATCTTTCCTCTTTTTTTAAAAAAATCCATTCAAGTACAATTTCCTCGTCCAAATTTATAGACGAGTTTTATTAACTATTACTCTACTTCAAGGGTTTTTGGACGGTGGTTTTCTACCCTTAGAGTTTATGAATGAATGAATGCTTTTTCTTTGCTTCTATTATATTTGAATGTGTTTTAAGGATTTACGGACAAACTTTATTAGTATCGTCCATACCATTTAGGAAAACATTTTATCTCATCTTGAACTTATGGACGAAGTCTTTTCGTCACAAAGCTGGAGTAAAAATGAACCTCGAAAGCATCATTCTTTAATTCGTCCATGAACATTGTCTTTTGGCCATTTCAAGGATCTATTTAAACCTGCTATTGTTTGCTCATCCTTGACAAAAGTGATTTCAGCAAGTGCTCGTCCATGCGTCGGATTACTTGGACTGTTTTAATTCATCCAGGGGCTCATGGTATTCCTTTGAACATATTTTCGGTCCCTAGCTTGGACGATTATACCATAGGTTTTATCTCGTCTTGAACTTGGACGAATATACCTCTAAGTCTTATCTCGTCTTAAGCTTTAGACGGACACACCTCAGGTTTTATCTCATCTTGAGCTTTAGACAGACATACCTTAGGTTTTATCTCGTCTAAGTTTTAGACGGACATGCCTTTGGATTTCTTTTCTTGCTTTACCCTTATTTGGAGGAAAGCTTATAGACGATACCACCTTGCATCCAAGGATTTTATTCGTCTTTGGCTTTTTGCCTTCTGTGGATCATTTTGAATGAAATCACATAAAATGGAGGATTCCCGTACAATCATACATATACTTAAAACACATCATATATATATTTGGAAATCCATACTATGTAAACATTCGTCCACAATCATGGCACGTGCATGAGAGCTTGTGCGTTTAGGGAATTAAAAATACTTATACAACATTACTTCGCCCACAAAATACTTGTACACTTAAAACATCATAGTAGTAATAAGTAAACAAGAAAATACTTCATGCTTCAACTCGTCCATGGCATTCGTCCTGCAGCAATATTTGTCCGTGATCACCCTTTATTGATAATACCTTCTCAGGTGTTCCACATTCCAAGGGTGTTCTAGCTTTCTTCCATCCAGGGCTTCCAAGTAGTAGGATCCTTGCCTCTTGCAGTTGATTACCCTGTAGGGTCCTTCCCAATTTGGTCCCAATTTCCCGTGGGCCGGGTTTTTGGTGGCCAAAGAAACTTTCTTCAGGACGAGATCCCCAATGTTGAAGCGCCTAGGTTTCACCATGGCGTCGTGCTGTCTTGCCATGAGATTTTTGTACCTTGCTGTTTTTTACTCCGCTTCCATCCTTACCTTGTCTATAAGATCAAGGTTAAGACGAAGCTGCTCGTTGTTTTCCTCGTCTTGGTACTTCATAACCCTATGGCTGGCCATATGTACTTCTGCAGGTATAACTGCTTCACTCCCATAAGCTAATTTGAAAGGAGTCTCTCTTGTAGGAGTCCTCACTGCTGTTCTGTAAGCCCACAAAACACCTGATAATTCATCCAGTCATACTCCCTTTGCCCCTTCAAGCCGAGTCTTGATGATTTTCAACAAGGATCAGTTTGCTACTTCTGCTTGTCCGTTAGCTTGCGGGTGGGAAGGTGAGGAATAATGATTCTTAATTCCAAGCTATTCACAGAATTCTCTAAAGGGGGTGTTGTCAAACTGTCATCCATTGTTAGATACTAGTACCCTTGGTACTCCAAACCTACATACAATACTCTTTCAGACGAAATTTTTGACATTTTGTTGTGTAATTTTCACTAGGGGTTCAGCTTCCACTCACTTTGTGAAATAATCTATTCTCACCACCAAAAACTTAATTTGTCTAGTTCCAGTTAGAAAGGGGCCTAAAATATTTAAACCCCATTGTGCAAAAGGCCAAGGGGTCATCATCGGGGTAAGATATTCTGATGGCTATCTAGGAATATTACTGAAACGTTGACATTGATCACATACCTTAATATATGCCTTAGCATTAGCTTGGATGGTTGGCCAATAGTACCCTGCACAGATGACCTTGTGGACGAGTGATCTAGCTCCCGAGTGATTACCACATGCTCCTTCATGAACTTCCCTCAATACATAGTTCGCCTCGTCTGGAGCTAAACATCTCAGGTAAAGCTGTGAAAAACCTCTTTTGTACAGTACTTTGTCCATAAGGATGTATCTGGCTGATTTAACTCAGAGCTTCCTAGTTTCGTCCTTACCCTCTGGAAGCCTTCCATCATTCAGGTATGATACTATTGGGGTCATCCAATTCTCCTCACCTTCTATCTACAGCATCTTTGGGAGGTCTTTGCTTGGCATGTATTGTACTTCATCAAACTTGTTCATTGGTTCACTGGCGGAGGCTTCCTTTGCTAGAGTATCTGCTTCTATGTTCTCTTCCCTCGGAATTTGAACAAAATTAACTTCTTTGAATTTCTTCACAAGGCATATCACTTTCTTCAAATATTTCTTCATTCTATCTTCCTTGGCTTCACACATTCCATTTACTTGGCCTGTGATCAACTGAGAATCTCCCAAGACGAGTATTGAGTCTGCCTCCACAGATTTGGCCAACTCTAACCCTTTAAGAAGGGCTTTATACTCCGCTTCATTGTTAGTTGTTTGATACTGCAAGCGAACCTTGTGGTTTAATTTGTCTCCTTCTGGTGTTTGCAAAACTACTCCTATTCCGCCTGCATGCTATGTGAACGATCCATCTACATGGACGACCCACTTGTTACTGTCTCCTGTTTCACCTGAGCCTTCACAACTTGGGGTGAAATCTGCGATGAAATCTGCTAAACCTTGAGCTTTTATTGCTTTTTTTGGTTGATACCGGATATCGAATTCACTAAGTTTAACTGCCCATTGTATCAGTCGTCCTGCAGCTTCCAGTTTGTTCATTACCTTTTTGAGCGGGTGATCCGTCATGACGTTGATAATATGAACTTGGAAGTAATGTCTTAACTCCCTGGAAGCTGTTATTAAGGCGAAAGCTAACTTCTCCATCAACGGGTATCTTCCTTCTGCACCTCTGAGTGCTCGGCTAGTGTAGTACACAAGCTTTTGTACCTTTCCTTCTTCTCTGATTAATACTGAACTCACGGCATGTGGGGACACTGCCAAATATAGATAGAGTTCTTCTCTTAGCATGGACGGGCTTAACAGTGGAGCCGCAGCAAGATAATTCTTTAAATCTTGGAAGGCCTTTTGACATTCGTCCGTCCACTCGAACGCCTTCCTAAGAATTTTGAAGAAGGGTAAACACTTGTCTGTAGCTTTCGAAACAAACCTGTTTAGAGCTGCAACTCGTCCAGTGAGGGATTGGACTTCCTTGATGTTCTTCGGTGGTTCCATGTTTAAGATGGCTTGGATCTTGTCTGGATTTGGCTCAATTCCTCTCTGTGAAACCATGAATCCTAAAACTTTCCTGACGATACTCCGAATGCACACTAACTTGGGTTCAGCTTCATCTTGTATCGTCTAAGTGTTTCAAAGGTTTCCTGAAGATCATCCAAGTGGCTTCCCTTGTCTAAGCTCTTCACAAGCATATCGTCTACATACACCTCCACATTCCGTCCTATCTGCGGGCGGAACATGTGATTCACCAACCTTTGATAAGTTGCCCCTGCATTTTTTAGACCGAAGGGCATCACTTTATAACAAAATAAACCTTGACTGGTAATGAAGGAGGTTTTTTTCTTGGTCAGCCTCGTCCATCTTGATCTGATTGTATCCTGAGAAGGCGTCCATGAAGCTCAACAATTGATGTCCAGCTGTAGAATCTACCAGCTGATCAATTCGTGGCAAAAATAACTATTCTTGGGGCAAGCCTTGTTCAAGTCAATGAAGTCTACACACATCCTTCACTTTCCATTTGCTTTCTTCACCATCACCACATTCGCTAACCAATCCGGGTAATAGACTTCTCGGATGAACTGCGCTGTGGTCAGCTTCTGAACCTCTTCCTTGATAGCTTTCTCTCTTTCAGGAGCGAACACCCTTTTAATTTTGTCAAACAGGCTTAGAAGAGGAGAACATGTTCAACCGATGGGTGATTACACTCTGATCGATACCAGGCATGTCGTCATGACTCAATGCAAAAACATCAGTATTCTTTCTCAGAAACCGAACGAGGTCCTCTTTCTCCTTCACCTTCATACTTGTCCCAATTCTAGTGAACTTCTCAAAATCACCTTCTTGCAATAAAACATTCTCTAATACCTCAGTAGGTTTCGCAACAACTCTTTTCTCTTCTATACTCATAGTTTGCATCTGTTCATCCAAAGCCAACATGGCTAAATAACACTCTCTGGCCGCCAACTGATCTCTTTTTGCCTGTCCAATCTCGTATTCCGTAGGAAATTTGACTGATAGGTGGTAGGTAGATGTTACTGCCTTCCAACTGTTTAAGGTTGGTCTCCCAATGATGACATTGTACGAGGAAGAACAATCCACCACAAGGAAATTCACCTCCTTAGTTATCTGCTGCGGGTACGATCCTACTACTACCAGTAGTGTAATGACACCCACGGGTTGCACTTTCATTCCTCCGAACCCTATCAGCGGCGAACATGCTAGACGGAGTTGGTCTCGTCCAAGCCTCATCTGCTGGAAGGCGGGATAATACAATATGTCCGCTGAACTTCCGTTATCCACCAATACCCTCCTGGTTGTATAATCTGCAATGAGTAGGGTAATGACAATTGCATCGTCATGTGGATGATGGATCCTCTCAGCTTCTTCGTCCGTGAAAGAGATTGTTGGCTTGTCTGTCTCCCTCGTCCTTGGTGGTTGTCCAGAGAGTTGAACATTTTACACCGCTTTGAGGTATGTCTTTTTCGCTTTGGAAGATTGTCCTGTCAAACTCCCACCAATAATAACTCTTATTTCTCTAAGTGGGGGCCGTGATGACTCTTCCATCTTCCCTTTCAGCTTCTCGTCTTTATGGTCCCTTCCAACGAAATGCCTCAACTTTCCTTGCCTGATGAGATTTTCGATCTGCTGCTTCAAGTCGTAACACTCGTCCATGTCATGCTCATGATCCCTATGGAAGCGACAATATTTATTCTTATTGCACTTGTTCGGATCTCCTTTCATCTTCTCTGGCCACTTCAAAGAAGGATCATCCTTAATTTGCATAAGCACTTGATCGAGTGGGGCATTTAAGGGTGTGTAATTCTGATTCCTCGCTGAAGGGCCTGCCTTCCTGCTATTTCTATCTCGTTCTTTCTTGTCTTTCATTCGTCCCTTCTTTGGACGAGGCCTTTGGTCTGAATGACGAGCGGGGTTTGCTTCCATTCTATCAGCTTTCTTTCTCTTTTTAGCTATGATTGCGTCTTCTGCATTCATAAAGTTCTGGGCTGAATGGACGAGCTTTGCCATGGACTGGGGCTCTTTCTTATACAGCTTATGAATGAACAAGTCTGAGTTAAACCTATTGTGGAAGGCTACCAATAATAGCTTGTCGTCCACCTCATCTACTGTTAAGGCTTCCCTGTTGAAACGAGTGATGAAGGACCGCAAACTTTCATTCTCTCCTTGCTCTATAGTCAACAGGTTGGACGAGGAGCGTTTGTGCCTTTGTTCTCCAATGAAGTTGTTGACAAACAACTTACTCAATTCTTCAAAAGAACTGACTGTGTTTGGAGGTATCTTGTTGAACCACACTCGCGCTGGCCCCTTGAGGGTGGTAGGGAAGGCTCTACACATTATTTCATCAGGAACTCCTTAAAGATGCATAGTGGTCTTAAAGGTGGCTATGTGATCAAAAGAATCTCGCACCCCATCGTATGAATCCAGAGAAGGCAATTTGAACTTAGGTGGTAGAGGGTGATCGTTGATGGAAGCCGTAAAGGGGGAATCAGTTCTATGGACCAAATCTTCTACTGGATTAGCCCTTCTAAGGTTCTCTTTCATCTCTTCCATCACTTTCTTCATCTGGCCCATTTCCTTTTCCAAGTATGGCACCCTTCGTGAAGTGGTGCCTTTGGACTAACTTCTAATTTCGGCATCATCTCCATCTTCTTGCCTACGCGTTTGCCCTTCCTGTTCTTCATGTGTTTTCCTTCTTAGATTGATCTCTCTTCTTAGTTCCTGGTTCTGGCGAGTTAACTCCGCCATTGCAGCCGTCATAGAGTGAACATGCTGGACAGAGGGCGTCTGCATGGCTAATGCGGATTGGCGATCACGATGGGGGTTGCTTGAAGCGTCTCTGCTTCCCTGATGGCCTGGGCTTGTAGCCCTCGATCTAGTCCGAACCATTCAACCTTTTGTTGTAGAAAGCCAAATCGTAAAACAACTTACGTTCCCCACAAACAGCGCCAACTAATGATGTGTTAAATCAGTTGGTTGAACACTTCGGCTTCGGTGGACTACGGTAGTAGCGAAAGCCTGTAAAAAGAAGAAATAATCAAGAGGTGACCAGAATGGACCGGCCAAATACCCTCCGATGACAAAGTTAGTTTTCTAACAAGGAAATAGAGTTCCAATTTTGCGGGAGTAAAATCTTAGAATCTCATACTTTTGTCTGTTTCAGACCGGTCCTTTATATAGGGAACCTTGGGACAGTTACTTGGTTTAGTAACCTCCCCAAGATTTATGAAATAACTGATTTTACGGAGATAACTTCTTCAACGGCTATAGAAGTAGTAACTGCTGATGGAAGTTACATACTTAGGAGAAATTGCTGGCGATGAACACGGGTTGATTAACCACTCCAGAATTTTGTCAAGTGTTACATGGTTGTCCATGTGATATAAATTGATGTAGTGTGGTCGTCCATGAGCTTTGCATGTGGACGACCCTTCTGTCCTGATTGTCTGGGGTTCATTCATTCAATTGGTTAAAACTCATGGACAACCCCACTGGACGAATCAGAGACATGCCATTTAGTTGACTAGAGATCATGGATGACTCCCTTGGACGAACCATAGATGGTGATTTCTTTGCTATCCCATCAGTTGCCCCCTTGTCCAGGGGTCGTCTATAGCACTGTAGGTTTTTTCATTGTTTTGGACTTCTGACACATGTCATCATTATATCGTCCTAGATCGTGCCACGCGTCAGGATCATATCAGGGGTTTATGGCCCAAATGAGAATAATGAGAGAGGTCACATGTGGGATGAGTTGGTGGGTATTCAACAGTATTGGAGGATATCGTGGTGCTACTTGGGGGATTTTAATATTGTTCGCTTTCCTAGTGAGCATAAGATGCGACAAGTTTGACCCTGGCTATGGAAAAATTCTCTGAATTTATTGAGGATCTTAATTTGATTGATTTTCCTTTGGAAGGAGGTAGCTATACATGGTCAAGTGGTACTGATCAACCAGCGATGTCTAGGATTGATAGAGCTTTGGTCACTCCAGACTGGGAGGAACATTTCCCAGATGTTATTCAAAGGATTTTACCCCGTCCTATCTCAGATCACAGTCCAATTCTCTTAGAGGCAGGGGGAATGGCAAGGGGGAAAAGTCCGTTCAGATTTGAAAATATGTGGTTGAAGATGGAGGGGTTTATGGATAGGGTTCAATCTTGGTGGAATCGGCATTCTTTTGTAGGTACACCTAGTTTTGTGTTTGCGAAAAAATTAAAGGTTCTGAAAGAGGACATTGTACAATGGAATCGTCAAGAGTTTTGGAATGTAGAGTGTCAAAAGAAACTATTACTGGAGGAGCTGAAAACATTAGACACTAAGGAAGGGGAGGTTAGTCTCACTAATGGGGAGATATGTCATAGGGCAATTTTGAGGTCCCAGGTGGAGCATCTTCTTTCCTTGGAGGAAATTTCCTGGAGACAAAAATCCAGGATGTTATATATCAAGGAAGGGGATAATAACACCAAGTTCTTCCACAGAATGGCTAACTCCCATAGACGGTATAATTATCTGAGGACCTTGGAGGTGGATGGGGTGGTTTTTGAGGAGGAATCTGAGGTAACTAATCAAGTAGTCCAGTTTTATAAAAATTTGTTCAAGGAGTCTGAGGGGTGGAGGCCTTTTGTGGAGGGTTTGGAGTTTGATCGTATTAGGGATATGGAGAGGGTTTGGCTTGAAAGAAAGTTTGAGAGAGAGGAGATATTTCAAGTTGTAAGTGATTTGGAGGGAGACAGAGCTCCAGGTTCGGATGGGTTTACTATGGCATTTTATCATCATTGTTGGAGAGTAGTGGAGAAAGACGTGTTAGTGGTCTTTGAAGAGTTTTTTCAACATAGTAAGTTTGAAAAGTCTCTCAATGCTACCTTCATTGCTTTGATTCCTAAAAAGAATGACGTCTCTAATATTAGAGATTTCTAGCCTATTAGCTTGGTAGGGAGTGTGTATAAAATCTTAGCAAAGGTTTTGGCAAATCGTTTGAGAGTAGTTTTAGATCAGTTGATTTGTGAGACTCGGAATAGTTTTGTGGGTGGGAGAAAAATCCTTGACTCGGTTCTTATTGCGAATGAGTGTGTGGATAGACGAAGGAAGAGTAGGGTTCCTGAAGTCATTTGTAAACTTGATATTGAGAAAGCTTACGATCATGTGAATTGGGAGGCTTTGCTGTATTTGCTGTATAGAATGGGCTTTGAAGTGAAGTGGTGTAAGTGGATCCGCACTTGTATTTCCACAGTTCAATTCTCTATTTTGATTAATGGGTCTCTAGCTGATTTTTTTTTGTAGTTCAAGGGGTTTAAGACAAGGGGATCCGCTATCTCCTATGCTGTTTTTGATTTTGATGGAGGTGTTTAGTAGGATGTTGAGAAGAGTGGAGGGAGCTGGCTTGATCCACGATTTTAAAGTTGAGGGTAGGAGGGGTGGTGGGGAATGTGTTTCATATCTTTTGTTTGCAGATGATACTATCCTATTTTATGATGCAGACGTGGAGCAAATTCTTCATATTCGTTTGTTGTTACTTAGTTTTCAGGCAGTAACAGGTTTGAAGGTAAATGTGCACAAGAGTGAAATGGTTCCAATTGGGGAGGTTGGTGATGTGCACGCCCTAGTGGAAATTTTGGGCTGTAGAGTTGAAACTTTGCCTATGTCTTATCTTGGCATGCCGTTGGGGGCTTCGCATAATTTCCCTTCAATTTGGAATCCTATTTTGGAAAAAATTAAGCAGAAATTAACCGGGTGGAAGAAGTTGTATTTGTCTAAGGGGGGTCGATTGATGTTACTTAAGAGTACATTATCTAGCCTTCCTACCAATCTAAAGAACATGGAAACTAATCAACATAAAGTAAAGATACCCACAAAAAAAAAAAAAAAAACCCCAAAAAGAAAAGAAAAGAAAAACATGAGAAAGAGAAAGTAATAACCTTTTTATGTGATAAAATATGTATAGAGTGAGAGAGAGAATAGCAAATTTATAGTAAGAGGATGGGGATAAGAATAGTCAAATAAAAGGAAGATGAAAGAATAAAAGAAGAGTGATATTAATGTTGATAGTAGTAGAGAAATGAAAAGGTAAAAAGGTAGGGAAAAAGTTAGAGAAAATGTAAAAGTAAACTACAAAATTAATAAATAAATAAAAAGAGTCAAAAAATAAGAGAGAAATGATTGAAAATAAGTAGGTGATACGGCTATTGATGTGGCTCAACTAGAGCGTAGAAACAATAAATGCTACGCTTTAACTTTTAGATATATATAGATATAGATATAGATAAAACCATAATTACAGTATGATATGATAGTAAAATGATTGATGAGAAACTTATGTATCCGAAATGATCCTCAATACCAAAGAAAAGTTATGGCCCCAACATTCCCCCAAAAGTGGGGCAAATAACCAAATCTTGACGTTTAGAAAACTAAATGGCACTTCAAAGAATAAACTGTTTAACTTTTATAATCTTAATTTCAACAACAAAATGTACATGACACCCGTTTAAAGAGGTTGAACTTCAATCTAGGCTACAACAACACAGAAAGCAGTATTAGTGCTGTAAATAAAGAATAGAATTAGGTTACTTTGACACAGCTTTTTCTTTGCCCTGATGGAAGAATTTGGCTAGGTTGTCTCTCATAGTCCTCCCCAATGGATCAACTTGCTTACAGTACTGTTCTCCATATCCAGGGTCATGATGACCAGACAAAGCAACATCTGGAAGTAAATTATCTCTACAGTCAATCACAATATTGTGTAGTAAACAACATACTAGGATAATGCTAGGCAGTTTCCGCTTATCTGGCCTCCACATAACCTTATTAAGGATTCTCCAACTACCCTTTACCCGTGAGAATGCCCTCACTGCAAGCAACCTTGCGGCCTCATGCAAGGCATTGAACGTGGACATGGAAGCCGAGAGGCCATTACTATCATAGGGGGTTATGAGCCATGGAAGAAGAGGGTAGCCAACTCCACCAACTATAAACTCCCTAATGTCCTCTCCTCCAGGTAAAGTTCTTACACTTCCATTTAAAAGCTCTCCAGCCTCACAGAGTTTGGAAAAACCAGTACACTTCAATACCCTGGAAACTGTCATGCCTCCAGGCCAACCTGTAACAATATCAAGAAATCTCATTTCGTGGTCAACAATTCCCTGCAATAGCATGCTGTAGTTATTCTCTGGATCACACCAATCATCAGAGGTCTGTACAGCGGGAAGGGTCATGATAATGTGTGTTGCATCAATGGCTCCACAACAATTAGGCATCCCAAAAGACACTTCAAATTTGGACTTGACTTCCTCCATTCTATTGGAATCAGGCCACTTGAGATGATGTTTGGCACGTTCTTCTAGTGCTTCAATGAATCTCCAAGTCACCTGAGAAACTGTGGACTGGCCAACCCCAAATGAAGCTCCCACGGAGACTTGGGACTCACCAGAGGCCAGCCTTCTCAAGGCGATTGCAACCTGTTTCTCAACACTAAGAAGTCTTCCCTCGATGTTGATAAGCCCTGACGGTGGCCTTGATATAAGATCTTCTCTTACAAGAGAACAGATATATTCAAAGGTATTTTTTGAAACCCTGAAGAAATGCTTGAAACCTTCTGCTTCATCACTGGGTACCGAACTACCTGTAAGTTTGAAGTACAGAAATATACTTCAAATTCTAATTCACAAAGTTATCATGGATTTCAATTCACAAAGTTAAAGTCAAACTACTTATCTCATACTCAAATCTAATATTTCCAAGATTAGGAACCAAATTCATCATTCTACTTCAAATTTCTTACTCAAATGCCACTATTTTTATGCTCTATTTTTCAGAGTTTCTTAACTCATTAAAAAAAAGGTATCAGTGGCTTACACTCCAGAATCCACTCTAGGATTGTGCCTAAAACGCTACCCATTCCTTTCTGAGACATGTCTGAGCTTGTGTTGTGAAAGTACTAAAACCATTAAATCACCTAAACTTAAAAGTAGAGAGTATTGCAAAGTCATTTTGGACCCAAATAACAAATTCTTTCAAATGGAATTTAGCACAACAAACATATCAAATACAGAAACCCATTAATAGTATAACCCAGACCAAAATCATGATAGAAAAAAAAAAAAAAAAAAAACATAAATTTACCTCAAAATATGAGTGCCCACGAGTTTTTGCACAACAAGCATTATCAAATACACAAGGCCCATCAATTCTATAACGTTCACAAAATTCATGATAGCCAAAAAAAGAATATAACTTTACCTCAAAATATGAACGCCCATGAGTTAAATTCCCACTAAAAATGCAGTGAAGGAAGGCAAAAAAGAGTGAGCGAGATCAAAATGAAACCACATTATCAAACAAACAAACCCATTAATACTACTACCCTGAACAAAATCATGAAAGAAGAAAAAAAAATACCTCAAAATATGAATGCCCAAAACAAACATGATCAAATACACAAACCCATTACTACTATAATCCTGATCAAAACCATGGTAGAGTACAAAAATAAAATTATCTCTCTTCATTTTTTTCCCCTTAAATTATGAAAAAAGAACAGGACCTCATTAATACCATAACCCTGATCAAAACCATGATAGCAAAAACACACAACTTTACCATAAAATATGAATGCCCATGAGTTGAATTTTTTCTAAAAAAACTAAGTGAAGGAAAAGAAGAGTGAGTGAGATAAAAAAGAAAAAAAGAAAAAGAAACCTGGGGTTGAAGAAGAATTCTTGCGCCAGAAAGTGTCCCACCAGTCAGACTCAGTGGGTTTGGACTCAACAGGAGGAACCACAGTGCTTATACTTTTGCGTTTCTTCAATTTTTTCAGCTCCCTTTTGCTCTTCTTCGATTTCTTATGCGGCGCCATGGACCACAAGACAAGAGGTTAGAGTGAGAGTTAGGGAAGGAAATAAAATTCAGGAAATGTGTTGTTGGACTTGGACTTGGAGGGAGACAAGAAATTGAGGGAATTTGAAGCTTCTTATTAAGCCTTAATTGAAGCTCTCACTTGATCACTTTCTAGGGCCAATCTTGGCTGATTTAGCACTTTTTTAGGAAGGGTAATTCTACTGTACCCCCAAAAACAAGGGTACTTTAAAGCCGTTTAGATAGAAGAGCAGAAAAGTGTGGGGGATAAAAAAGTGAGGGGTAGAAAAAATTTAATTTTTTCTTATATATGTTTGATTGGGAGTATAAAAAAGTAGAGGGATGAAAAACTATGAAAAATGAAGTTCGTATAAATTGATTCTCACAAAAAAAAAATTTGTATAAATTTACAATTATGTCCCTATTAAATAAAACAAAGGGTAAATTCTACAAACCTACCCTGAGGTATGGACTAATATCAATAAAGTCCACAACATTTAAAAAGTGACCATTTTGGTCATTTTTCCAAACGGTTTTTAACACCGTTACTTTTTTTTCTTTTTTTTTCCTTTTTTCTTTGTTCTTTCCTCTCTCTAGAATTGCCTCTATCTCTCTCTCTTTCTCTGAGTATAGAACCCACAAAGCCAACAATCACCAACCACCAATCACCAACCACCAGCAAAACCCACAAAACCATCAACCACCAGCAAAGCAATGGAATCAACAAAACCCACAAGCCCAGAGCCACCGACCACTGACCACCAACAAAACCCACAAACCCATCAGCAATATCGACCACCCCACAACAAACCCAGACTAGAAACCCACAAAAATCCAACACACCCACAAAAAACCAAATTCTCTATCACCAATCCAAACCAAAACTGACCCACTACAAAACCCACCACCATGGCGCCGGATTTGAGCAAAGGAGATTGAAATGTCGCCGGATGTCGTTGAATCTGAGCGGAGGAGAGTAAAACGTTACCGGTCTAAGCTTGAACATCGCCGGATCTAAGCGGGTTTTTGAAACTCTTCTCACTCACTACTCACTAAAACTCAAACTCACCACTCAAAACTTAGGCGTTGATAAACCACCGTGCCGGTGACTGAAACACACACCTATAACAATGGTGGCGACAAACGTGAAAGCGAAGACAATGGCTCTGATGGACGAGGAGCGCCTTGGAGTCCGAGATGAACACCATCATCAACCGCCTCTGCGGGCCTGGCGGCCCTCACCTTTCGGCAATCTCGTCGATTCCGAGGTCTTTTTCTTCTTTATCTTTCAATTTTTGATTTTTTGAAATTGTGAGTTGTGAGTAATAATATGTACTCGGAGGAAGAGAGAGAGAGAGAGAGGCGATTCTGGAGAGAGGAAAGAACAAAGAAAAAAGAAGAAGAAAAAAAAAAAGTAACGGTGTTAAAAACCGTTTGGAAAAAGGACCAAAATGTTCACTTTTTAAATGTTGTGGACTTTATTGATATTAGTCTAAACCTTAAGGTAGGTTTGTGGAATTTACCCTAAAACAAAAAGTAATACAATTTTTTATACACATTTATTTATTTAAAAAATTATGTATGGACATTTCACTTTTTTTAAATTATTATTTTAGAGGCATAAGCCAAATCATAAAACTGGTGAAAAAAAGAGAGAAAGGAAAGTGGTAAAAACAAAAGAAAGAAAAAGAAAAAAGTGAGATTAAAAAAAAAAAAAAAAAAAAAACAACGTGAACGTACATGTCAGTAACAGTGAAAAAAAGGGAAAATAAACTACGGAAGAAAGTGATAAAAAAAAAATAAAAAAAAAAAAAGAGAAGAAGAAGAAGAAGGTGGGATGAAAAAAAAAATCATGAAACAACGTGAACATGAAAAGAAAAAAAAGAAAAGAAAGAAAGTTAGCAAAGAAGAATGTGAGGGGCATTTTGCACTGTTCTTGTTAGTGAGCTTCTCCTCCATAGTTTTTTCTCTATTTTGGAGAGAAAAATTTTTGGTAGGTTCGGGGAAAAAATACTCAGACCTCACCATTTATTTTTCTTTTTCTCCACCTAATTAAATACGCTTCAAAAAAGTTTTATTTCCTATTTTCTCTCCAAAATTTTTCATCCACCCTATTTCACTTTTAAACAAACACACCCTTAGATTACTTTTTTCTCACATTTGACAGTTCCATCATCACATTGTGCAATTCTAACATCAAATGTGACAATTCTTTTGTCACATTTTGTGGTTCCCATACTTTTTTCTCACATTTGATGATTCCATCATTATATTATGCAGTTTCAACATCACATGTGATAATTCTTTTGTCACATTCGGTGGTTCATTTATTTTTTTTCTCATATTTGACGGTTTCTTCGTCATATTGTGCAGTTTCAACATCACATGTGACAGTTCTTTTGTCACATTTAATGATTCCTTTACTTTTTTTCTCACATTTAACAATTCTATTTTCACATTGTGTAATTCCAATATCACATGTGACAGTTCTTTTGTCACGTTTAATGGTTCCCTTACTTTTTTCTCACTTTTAACGATTTCATCATCACATTGTGCAGTTTCAGCATCACATGTGACAGTTCTTTTGTCACATTCGGTGGTTTATTTATTTTTTTTCCTCATATTTGATGATTTTATCGTCACATTGTGCAATTTCAACATCACATGTGACAGTTCTTTTGTCACATTTAATGGTTCCTTTACTTTTTTTCTCACATTTAACAGTTCCATTTTCACATTGTGAAATTCCAACATCACATGTGACAGTTCTTTTGTCACGTTTAATGGTTCCCTTACTTTTTTCTCACATTTAACGATTTCATCATCACATGTGACAGTTCTTGTCACATTCGGCAGTTCTTTTTTTTTTTCCTCATATTTGATGGTTCCATCCTCATATTGTGCAGTTCCAATATCACATGTGACATTTCTTTTGTCACATTTAGTGGTTCTCTTACTTTTTTTTTCACATTTGACAGTTCTATCTTCACATTGTGTAGTTCCAACATTACATGTGACAGTTCTTTTATCATATTTGGTGGTTCCTTTACTTTTTTCCTTACATTTGACAGTTTTATTTTCACATTGTATAGTTCCAACATCACATGTGACAATTCTTTTCTCACATTTGGTGGTTCCATTACTTTTTTTTTCTCACATTTGATAGTTTTATCCTCACATTGTGCAGTTCCAACATCACATTTGATAATTTTTTTGTCAATTTGGTGATTGCCTTTTTTTTCCTCTCACATTTGACGGTTCTATTATCACATTATGTAATTCCAACATCACATTTGATAGTTCTTTTGTCACATATAGTGGTTCCTTTTTTTTTCTCTCAAATTTGATGGTTCTATTGTCATATTAAGCGGTATCAACATCACATCTATTCTACTTTTGTCACATGTGACCGTTTTTTTGTCACATTGAGTGATTCTCTTACTTTTTTCTCACATTTGATAGTTTCATGCTCACATTGTGTAGTTTTAACATCACATGTGACAATTCTTTTGACACATTCGGTGGTTCCCTTATTTTTTTTCTCATATTTGACAGTTCTATCCTCACATTGTGCAGTTCCAACATTACATGTGACAGTTCTTTTATCATATTTGGCGGTTCTCTTACTTTTTTTTTCACATTTGACGCTTCTATCTTCACATTGTGCAATTTCAACATCATATTTGAAGTTCTTTTGTCACATTCAGTGGTTCCCTTATTTTTTCTCACATTTGATAGTTCTATCGTCACATTGTGCAGTTCCAATATCACATTTGATAATTCTTTTGTCACATATAATGATTCCTTTATTTTTTTTCTCAAATTTGATGGTTCTATTGTCATATTAAGTAGTACCAACATCACATCACTCTATTTTTGTCACATTCAGTGGTACCTTATTTTTTATTCTCAAATTTGGCAGTTCTATTATTACATTGGGCAATACCAACATCACTTCTGTTCGTATTTTTATCACATTTGGTGGTACCTTTTTTTTTTTTTTTCTTACAATTGACAATTCAATTGTCACAGTAAGCAAAACCAATATCACATCTGACCATAATTTTACATTTGGACCCACCACTAAAGTCACTTTTTTACTTACTAATAACCGCTGTCGGGGGCAAAAAAGTTTTCTTTCCGACAAATAAGATTTACAATGGGTTAGGGGTATAAACCGAAACTCAAAGATGGGCTTGATGCATGGCCCAAAGGCTATCGGTGAAAATCCAAGAAATCCACTATATCTTATGCCTTGGGCTTAGATTGGAATTGACAAGAATGACCCACAAACAATCCCGACAGCGGACACGTCAGCACGGTTAAAAAGCATTCTGTATGAAATGGCCCAGCAGTAATACGTATCTGCAGAAAATAGCCCAGCAGTAAAACGTATCTGCAGAAAATAGTCCGGCGGTAAAACATATCTGTAGAAAATAGCCCAACGGTAAAACGTATCTGCAGAAAATAGCCCAACGGTAAAATGTATCTGCAGAAAATAACCCAGCGGTAGAGTGTTTCTACAGAAAACGACCCAGAAATAAAATAATACAAAACAGTATAGAATTTTAGCTGTTAGGTATTTTACAAACTTGTTAATTAAACGAGTTAAACTTGTCAGGTTAAGTTGACTTGTGTTAATGAACAGGCCATGTTCGGGTTGAGGATTCTTGACACGTTTACTAAATAGGTCGAGTTCAGGTCAACCCATATAGTTGAATACTTATAACTTGACACGACACGAACTCGACTTGCAAACACAAATTGCCACCTCTAATTGGGCAGTACCAATATCACTTGTGACTATACTTTTGTTACATTTGATAGTTCCCTTTTTTTTTACTCACATTTGATGATTCCATTATCACATTAAGTAGTAACAACATCTTATATGACAGCACTTTTGCCACATTCAGTTGTGCTCGTATTTTTTTTTTTCTAACATTTGATGGTACTATCTTCAAATTGTACAATATCAAAATCACATGTGACTGTACTTTTGTCACGTTTGGTAGTTCAATTTTTTTTCTCGCAAATGATGGTTCTATTGTCACATTAGGCGGCACCAACATCATATTTGACTATACTTTTCTCACATTTGGTTTTTCTTTAATTTTTTTTTCTCACATTTGATGATGTCGTTCTCACATTGTGCAGTATCAACATCACATGTGATTGTATTTTTGTCACATTTGGTGGTTCCCTTATTTCTTTCTCACATTTGATAGTTCCATTATCACATTAGGCAGTACCAGCATCACATTAGACTGTACATTTCTCACATTCGATAGTACTTTTGTTACATTCAATGGTTCTCTTTTTTTTCTCACCAATTACCATAATTATACCTTTAAAATAAAAAATTACCGAAATACCCTTAAAACCTAAAAAATGAAAAAAAAAATCACCCTAAAACTTAAAAATTACCAAAATTACTATAAAACCCAAAAAATGACTGAAATAACCACGAATTTAAAAAATGACCAAAAAAAAAAAAAAAAAAAAACCACGTGACCTATAAACTTAAAAAATGAATGAAATTACCATAAAACCTAAAAAATGACTAAAATAACCACGAAACCTAAAATATGACCAAAATACTCCCTGAAACCTCTATTCGCAAGACCAAAATGAAAATAAAAATTTTATACAACCACTTTATTTGCTTGATTCGAAACCCATTGATTTTGAAATTAATGGATTTAAAAAACCTTGATTTGAAATCCATTGATTTTGAAATTCCTTGTTTAGGTCTCTTTATACAATAAAGGATTTGAAATTTCATTGTTTAGATACAGTGGGTGCATTTTTAGCTCCAGGCCAAGGGTGTCCCTTGTAATCTTATGGTACCCTCTCGTCTAAGGCTTGTGCTTATAAGACTTGGGGGGGAGAGAGTTCTCTTCGATGTGGGACAGCAAAAAAGCCAAAAGGCTACAAGGGACACCCTTGACCTGGAGCTAAAAATGCACCCACAAATAGCTAAATTTGAATTTGGATTTAGGTTTAAGATCAATAAAATATTTTTTCCAATTATTATTTTTCTTAAACCTTCTACATTTTAATTTTAGTAACAATTTTTAATAAATACATGAGGTAATAAAAAAGCTATTGATAATCCAATTGACAAGATGATGACTAAAAATCTATCATCATAGCCAACTATATATTTTTTTTCCAACTATTGACAACTAAAATGTTCCATATCAACATAAAGAGAGAGAGAACCTAAATGCATGAGTTTTTTCTCAACGTTTAAAATCTCAAACTAAAAAATTGTTTCAAAGTTCTCAACAACTAGAAAGTTCTATTTCAAGAGAGACGATAAAGTATCCAAAATATGTGTTTTTTACACAAAATTCAAAACAAAGAAGCCATTGATAGACCAATCGACAAAATAATGACTAAATATCTTCCATCATAGCTGACTAAAAAAAAAAATGTCTTGCAATAGGAGAATTCATCACTTTTCTACTCTTTTTTCTTTGTCAAGGCTCAATTGCATAACTTATTGATACCAAATGATGATGTGTTGTTGTGCAATAGGAGAATTCATCACTTTTCTCCTTCCTCAGTCATAAATTCAACTTCATCATCCATATATTTTGCACCAACTCCAATAGCTCTATCCATCCCACACAAGATCTCAATGTCCTCCAATTGTCAATAACTTTGTTTTTATAAGCACATGCTTTTGTATTTTTCTAACGAGAAAAAAAAAAGAAGTAGCAATGAGTTAACTTAAATAAAATAAATTGGACAATAAAACAAAGGGAAGGGGAAAAAATAAAATAAAAAGCAGGACATTATGAGATGATTGTATTAGTGATAAACTTATGTAGAAATGAAAGGCATTATGTATCTGCAGAATTTTCTCAAAGCAATCTTTAAACACATGGACAAAACTTGTTAGAGCTTGAAAACTGCAATACCAGGAAGTAGTCAGCACACAGCCATATAGTTGAGTTAGCCCTGGGAAGTCATTCAATTTGGGCAGATCGTAGCAGATACAAAGTCTATAGTTTTTTATTCCAAAATTTTCCATAAGATTATGAGTTACCAAAGATGAAAGATGGCTATTTTTTGTAAAGTTAGATCACAATCCATGAAAATATAGTCATAAAGGAAAGAATTGGAGTGTCATTCTTTTATCTGACCAATTAAGACTTTTACTTTAAACTGATTGAGAGAGGGAGAGAGCAAGTAATTGTGGCTGTCATCTAAAGCAAATAGGGAAAGCTTGGGCAGGGAGTTGATCATTGGTTTGTTTTAAAGAAGTTCTCTTTTCTAATGTTATAGGAGTTGAGTGTATTTGCTGTAATAGAAGTGGGGTCTGGGGTCTTACCCTATCACTGATATTTGTGTGTTTCCAGGGAGCTTTATGTTATTCCTTTGGTTATTGTAAATCTAGTCTCTATAGAGTGATGTACAGAGAGTGCAGGGTTATTAAAGATCTATGTGCAGGGTTAATAATATATATCTTACCCATAAAGAAAAAAAGAAAAAGAAAAAAGAAGTAAAGAAAACTAATGCACTAACAAACCATGTAAATCTGCTTTTACATTACAATGTTTGAAAACTCAACAATACAAATTTAAATAAAAGGAATGTGCAAAGCTAGTAATCAACATGTCTACTTGCAAGTTAGCAAAATTAATAGTATTGTTACATGAATGACTCAATGAAATAATCAAGCAGTTTCTGAGTGGAACACAAAGCCAAATGTAAATTTTGTAAGAAAGTGAAAGAGAAGCACTAACTAGTTAAGAAGTGCTCTTAATTTTCCTGTTAATTTTATTTTTCACTCTTAGTTATCTTGCCTAATTAAAATTTAAACACAAATCATCCATTTGAATGCTTAGACCTTAGAATTGTATCTTTCAATTTCTATAATTTATGTGTGTATCAACTCTCTGGACTAAGCACTAGACATAACGAGTTGCATTACAAATGTTCTCAACAGCATTTGCCCAAGGGTCTTGCTCTCTTTGTTTCATATGAACAAATTTCCAAGAAATAAAATAAATACGAAGAAATGAATATGAAAAAATACTCAATTTACCTCGTGAAATTCACAAAAAAACCATGTCATTGAGTAAGCTAAGCACCACCATCACAAAAAGCAGTTCGCTGAAAATTCTATTAGCTGAGACACCAGAAACAACCTGTGATGCTATTCCCAAAACAAGGAAAATAGCAAGCCAAAATGAAACACAAAAGCTCTTAAACTCTAACGCTAGAAAACAACTACTCAAAACAAAATTCAAACCTTGACTTTGAGATGTGTAGTAGCAACAGAATTACAACCGGCGATTTTCTTTTTCAACATATTCAAGGAATCAACCAAACCGACCGACTCTCTACATCTATAAATAATAGTGTTGAGTAATTAAAATGATGTACACCAAAGAAAAGATATGAGATAGAAACAAAGCAATAGCAACTCCTCCTTAGGAGTTAAGACATAGTAGAAAATTTCAGCACCACACTAACAAAAACCCAAACCCCCCGATCATTGAACACAAAGCCACAACAAGTTTAGAAAAACCGAATCCCTATGAAGCCTTTTAGCAAGCACTTTCTGTGCCACTTGAAAAGAAATAACCAAATTAGTTCCTCTTCAGCATAGAACGTTGTGGTACAGCGAAATTTAAGAGTGAAATTCTCAAAAACCAACCAAGAAATTAGGGTTTTATTCTATCCTTACCTTAAAAATCAAAAGATTTGATCCTTTAAGAAACCTTCGGCGGTTGGTAAATGGGGATGCCGACGAGATGACAGTGAAATTGATGGACTTAAGGAACCCATTTGAGAAGAAGGAATCTGGGCTTTCTAAGGGTGTGTTTGGATGGAAGAGTGGAAAAGTGGAACGTTGGAAAACGGCGAGGTTTAGAAAAGTGGGAGGATAGAAAAGATTTTATTTTTTATTCTTTTTGTTTGGTTGGGAGTGAAAAAGTAGAGGGATGAAAAAAATGAGTTTATATAAATTTGAACCCATTTGAGAAGAAGGAATCTGGGCTTTCTAAAGGTGTGTTTGGATGGAGGAGTGAAAAAGTGGAAGGATAAAAAATGGTGAGAGGTTAGAAAAGTGGGAGGATAGAAAAGATTTTATTTTTCCTTCTTTTTGTTTGGTTGGGAGTGAAAAAGTAGAATAATAGAAAAAGTGAGTTTATATAAATTTATTTATATATCCTTGTTAAAGAATAATGCACAATTAAAATAAAAAATGACAAGCAATTAAAAAAAAAATCACCCAAATTCATTAAACAATAAAAATTATGTTCAAGAAAAAAAAATCATGTCTTATGTAAAAAAAAAAAAAAAAAAAAAAAAAACAAACAAACAAACATAACACTACACGTACAAAATCAAAAGAAAAAAAGATTAAAAAAAAAAAAAGTAGAAAAGCAGCAAAAGCCTAGAGCAAAAAAAAAAAAAAAACAATAGGACGAAATTAGTGCAAGGGCAATTTTGTCATTTACATGTAAAACACCTTCTACACCATTTTCTCTCCATTTTGGAGAGACAAGTTTTTGTGGGCCTGGGTGGAAAATGCCTAGGTCCCACCAAAAATTTTCCTCTCCCTCCCTCCTTGCCAAACAACCCCCTTTCTTATTTTCTTTCCTATTTTCTCTCCAAAATTTTTCATCTTCCCTAAAATCCACCCATCCAAACACAGTGTAAGAGAATACCGGAAGGGGAGGACAGGAGAGAGGAACCACTGTTTTTCTTTTTTCTTTTTGGCTTTTATATGTTTACTTGGTCTACTAGTAATAGGTTTCCACTAAACTTAAATTAACGGTTAATATTAAAAAAACACAGTTTTAATGGTTGAGATTTGTGTGGGTACTGTACCCACTAAAAATATTGGGGGTACTGGAGAATGACCCTTCTAGGAATTGTCTTTTTAGCCAAATAGATAGCACCCATTTTGAAATGTTTTAGGAATGCTAATATGGGTAATGAATGCATACACATTAATAATTTATTTTAGAAAACGTTTTACGAAAAATTAAAAAAATTATCAAAAAAATTAATTCCTTTTTGGTTTTCTCTTAAAAAATTTCTTAAAATGATTTACTAATGTATGCCCTAAACCCATAATTAATAAATCCCTAGTAGTTTGGTCACAAATTTTTTTAATCGCAGTTGTTGACGTTGTAATTTCTTAAAAAAAAAAGACGTAAATGTACTTTTAGTCCTTACATTTTAACGTTTTTCTATTTTAGTTTCTACATTTTAATTTTACCACTTTTAGTTCCTAATTCAATTAACGCGTTCCATTTTAGTTATTTCCGGTAAGCCACCAACGAAAATTGCTTAGGTGGCAAACTGATGCTGACATGACCAATTAAAAAAAAAATTTTAATTAGCATTTAAAAAATGCCACGTCAGCTTTTAAATATAAAAAAATTTATTAATGAATTTTAACAAAATTAAAAAAGAAAAAACAAAATTAAAAACAAAAAAATAAATCAATTCAGATCTATAAAGAACACAATCACAAATTTAAACATCATCACAAACACAAGAACATCAAGCACAAACAAACCCAGAATGAAACACAAACACTAACGCAAGATCACAAACACAAAGAACACAATTAAAAAAAAAAAAAAAAAAACATAAACTCCTAAAGCCTATAAAACAAGATCACCACCTAAAACTCACTATCAACACCATCACAACACCATCCACAACCCAAAATCCAAAATCTATTAAAGACCCACACCATAAACCCACGAAATCAACCCATAACCCAGAAACTCAAATCGATGAAAGGCGAGACCAATGGCGAGTTGGCGGCATGTAAGGTCGGCGGTGGTGAGATCGGCAACTTGTAAGGCAGCGGTGGTGAATGTATTCAACCTCTAATTCAATTCCAAAACTTAACCCAAAATTAAAGTTGAGCAGCACCCAAAACTGCTCGAACAAAATCATCCACCACCACCGTGAACAAAACCCCAGCAATCGAAACTCAAACAAACCCCTAATAACAACCGTTGAAACTTAAAGAAACCAACCTAGCAACCACCAAAACTTAAAGCAACCGACCGATTTAAACCCATAACCACCGATTCAAACCCACCCAGCAATCACAAGCAAAACCCAGCCAATCCATTATCGTCCCTAATCACTCTCGACGATAACCGCCAAATCCTCGTCTCTTGTCGCCGCTCGATTGTTGTCTTCACTGGGAATTTGGTCCTTTGCAGCTTCGTTCTTGTTTCCACGTTTAAGGTTTTGGGGAAATTAGGGTTATGGCTTATTCGGGGCCGGTCTGGGTTCGGGGATTCCGGGCCAGTCGTGGTGCGGAGGGACCAAAGTCTTGGGGGAAGAGAGGTTGTTGTTGCTGTTGGCGTTGGGATCTTGCGTTAATGTTTGTGTATTTTGTGTTTTGTTTTGGGTTTGTTTGTGCTTGATGTTCTTGTGTTTGTGATGATGTTTAAATTTGTGACTGTGTTCTTGTAGATCTGAATTGATTTATTTTTTTGTTTTTAATTTTGTTTTTTAATTTTGTTAAAATTCATTAATAAATTTTTTTATATTTAAAAGCTGACGTGGCATTTTTTAAATACTATTTAAATTATTTATTTATTTTTTAATTGGCCATGTCAGCATCAGTTTGCCACCTGAGCAATTTCCGTTGGTGGCTTACCGAAAAGGACTAAAATGGAACGCGTTAATTGAATTAGAGACTAAAAGTGGTAAAATTAAAATGTAGGGACTAAAATGAAAAAATGTCAAAATGTAGGGACTAAAAGTACATTTATGCCTTAAAAAAAAAAAAAGGTAAAAAAGTGCATTTACGCCTTAAAAAAAAAAGGTAAAAATCCAAAACTGAGCCTTTAACTTTTAACATTTTTCATTTCAATCATCTAATTTTTAATTTTTTCATTTCAATTCTCTAATTTTTAATTTTTGTCAATGTGGTATTCTGTTAGAGCTCAATTAATTGCTGCCATTAAAGGGGCTGAAATGACACCCTTTTTATTTTTTATTTTTTTAATTTCAGAATTAAAAGAAAATAAGAAAAGTCTGAAAAAAAAAAAAAAAAAAATTAAGGGGAACGACGTCCCCTGAAATCAAAACAAAGAACAATACACCCAAACCCTAACTGAGAAAATTTGGGGAAAACGGAAAGCTGGTCGATTTAAGAGAGAGGGACTGAGTCTATTTGAGAGAGAGAGAGAGAGAGAGAGAGAGAGAGAGAGACTGAATCGGTTTGAGAAAGAGACCGATTACGAGAGAGAGACCGAGATTAAGGTGGAGTTCTGATAAAAACCGATTTGCAGAGATTGAGAGATTAAGATCGAGATATTGAGATTGAGACCGATTTGGTGGCAACAGGTATTCAATCATTGTTCTTATAAGCTTTTAACTAAATATTTGTTTTGTTTTCATAGTTGAAAGATCAGGTATTAAAACTTACATTTATAGGAGCATCAAACATTGAAAAATTCATAGCTAGGATGTGGTTTTGTTTAGTTGAGTTGTGTGGTGATATTTTCAGCTCACAGGAAGCAACGCAGGAGGTGGCTTTGGAAAAATGACGACCTTCTTGGTCAAGAAATCCATCACCTTCTCAGTGCAAATTGGTTTATCTCGGCCTCAATCTCTCTATCTCTCTCTGCAAATCGGTCTTCATCTCAGTCTCTCTTTCAAACTTGGTCTCTTTCTCAACTCACTCTCTCTCTCTCTCTCTCAAACCGACCCATTATCCCCAAATTTACACAGTTAGGGATTTAGGTGTCATACCATCGTGTTCTTTGTTTTGATTTTAGGGGAAGGGGAACGACCTTAAATGTTTTTATTTATTTATTTTTTTTTACAGATTTTTCTTATTTTCTTTTAATTCTGAAATAAATAAAAAAAAGCCAAAACGGCGTCTTTCACCTCTCTTAACGGCAGCAGCTAACTAAGCTTTAATGGAATATCATATTAACAAAAATTGAAAGTCAGTGACAAAACTAAAAATTAGAAGATTGAAATAAAAAAGGCCGAAAGTTAGAGGGGGTAGTTTGGATTTTTTTCAAAAAAAAAAAAAAAAAACCAAACACAATACTCAGATATATCTAAAGCATGGTACTGTGTAAAATATGGGGTTCTTTTTTTTTTTTCTTCTGACTCTCACTCTGTCGTCTGTCTCAGTGTTTTATAATTTGTACTCTCTCCTCAATCACCAAACCTAGGTAGGAAGTTATAGTCTGAAACTTGAAAGGAGTGCATGCTCTATATGTTAGGCCTGCCCAAGGGAGCTCTATTATAATTTGTAAATCTCATTCCTATTTACTATTAGGCCAGCTTACCCAACTCCAACTCTTTGGCCTAATGGGCTATCAGATTTAGAATCAATCCCACCATTGGATTTGGAGCTCACAAATTACTATCTGTATGGATCTCTCTCTTTTTTACTAAAGCTAAATTGAAAATGAATGAAAAACTCAAAAATATTATGTGGGTAATTAATCAATGTGGTAGATCCTTTCTATGAAAGAGACTGTCACAAATTACTATTATTTTTGTCAAATCTTACTATGATAATATATTATAGCATGAGGTGAGATACATAGTGAGATCCGGTACAAGAACTTAGAAATGTGTTTATTGAGAGTAAACCATATTATGCTAGAATCTAGATATCATATCTAAGGTCTGATCAAGAGAAACATTGAGTCTCAAGTTCTGAAACACCCTTTGTCTCCTTCAACTAAAGGCTTATATTTGCTACTCTGTTATATGCTGAGGATTACTACTTGGAAGTAAGTTACCTACTTTGTCAACAAAATCAAAACGTAACTTGGTATATCATACCAATTTGTGTACTATCTTCTTTACAATCTTGTTTTTGGTGAATTGTTTAGTTCATTTTTACTAATTCATGATTATTTTGTTATTGAATGGCATAAAAGCAACAGTTATTTAGGTCCATATGGTTTGTACTTTGTCCCACTGGTGAAAGTATTTGTAAAGGAGTAGGGTTTCAAAGTGAATATACTCTAAACTGGCACCAAGGTATAGGCTAAGAGCTTATCACTCTCCTTAGACATTAATTATGTGCCTCTTTTAGTATCTAGCATTAGTACTAAAAGATAATTAGAGCTAGATCAGGTTGGATTTTGTTAGATTTGGTTCAGGTCTAACTCAGATAGTTTGGAATCATCTGATAAAATTTAATGATCCTTTTTTACTCATTTTAATTTCAAAGAATATTGATTCTCAAAAAAAAAATCAAAGAATAGTGATAAACTTGTATATACATTAGAAATATAGAAAATATTGATAGATTTTGAAAAATTATTACTGCAATGCAAACCAGTGAGGTAGAGGAGCTTACTTCTAAACACGTTGTTGGTGCAAATCAATCAAACTCTATAATTCATGTGTGCATTACCTTTAATAGAACAATTTTGGTTACCAATGTAAATTTGTATTTTTTTAAACCTATCCAAATCAATGAGGTAACGCTTTATGCTTTTTGTTAATGACTAAACACTCTCACAATCAATATCCTTATTTTTATGGTTATATGGTTTTATTTTTTTAGCAGTTTTACCTTGATAGGTACTTTAATTATTCAAGTAAAATGACTTTTACTAATTGAGTTTGTGGGAGGACAAGAATCTGAGGACAGGGTCAAAAGAGAGAGATCCAATATCAAAAAAACAGACCTCGGAAGGCACTAACAGCATTCCCTCTTGAAAAGTATAAATAACACATCATAAGCCTAGGGAGACTATAATACTGAGGACCCCAAGGATACTCTTATATCCTCGGAAGGGCCTAGGACCAGTTCTGAATACCATCGAGCATAAACCAAGGAAGAGGAGGAGGATTTGTTGGCAAGCAAAGAAGGGAAAAGTGCAGATAAAACATTCATCACCTCCACATTCAATATTCTGAATCCACTTAGCTAGACGCATTAATGAGGAATTGACTCTTGAACAATGTTATCACAGCTCACAGTCTGGTGTAGAAGCCTTCTAGAGAAGTTTTGATGGGATAAGTAGGGGTGTTCACGATGCGGTGCGATGTGCTTTTAGGCCATTTTTAACACTTCACTTTGCGGTGCAGTTTAGCTAAAACCATAACTGTATCGCATTTTATTTTTGTGGTCACATCTTATTTTTGTGGTGCAGTGCAGTGTGGTATGGTTTAGAGTTTAGCCAAAACCATAAACGCACCACACCTCAATTCATTTTTGCGGTCACATGTGTGGTACTATGTATAAGATGCGGTTTGAAGTCAATATATTTTTCAAATTTTGGGCTTTTCCTATTCAGCCCAAAACTAATTTTTTCCCTTTTTTTTGGGCTAAATTTTAAATTATTGAACTAGTTTTTCTTTATTTTGGGTTGAATTTTCTAGTCAACACTTGCTAGGGTTATCAAATTATTATTATTTTTTTTTGAAAACTAGGGTTATTAATATATAGAGATGGTACAGTGTGGTGCGGTGCGGTTTATGCGGTTTTCTTATTATAAAATAGCAAATTGCACTACACTATGTGGTGCAGCGTGGTGCGGTGCACTGTTACTTGTTATGCGGTGCACTGTTACTTGCAGTGCGGTGTGGTTATGCCATTTTGCGGGCGGTTTTGGTGCAATTTTTGTGGTTTGTGCGGTTTGGTAAATAATCTTAGGGACAAGTATCAAGAGAAACAGACCTAAACCCTCTAAGTGGAAGGCTGAGATACAATCTGGGAGGCTATATAAGGCGGAAAGACCTCTGTAAAAAGGGGATGGAGGATTAGGGAAGAAAGAACATAAGAGTGTAATTGTAAGCCAAGAACAAGTGTAATCAACACCTCGGATCAAACCCGAGGAACATAATATAAGTCTCCTGATTTTTGACCAACTTTCATCTTATACTCTTATACTTAATATTGATCCTTTCAGTTTTATTTAATCAAACACCTTTAAATAGGGGGATCAAAGGTTGATTAGCATACCACCTATATAAATTAATTGTGTGAGGAAAAAAGTAAAATTAATTGTGTGAGGAAAAAAGTAAGTTTGATTTATTTTTACCCGCCATAGAGTTAATTGGAATCCACGCAATAATCCAAATTTAAGATGTGTAAATAAGACTTTAATTTTCTCTCTTTTGGTCAACTAAAGGTCGATTTATTTTTTATTTTTTATAATTCAATAGTTGGGGCTTGAGAGGGTGGGTTTGAACCTTGAATGCCTCCATTGGAAACACTAAGAAGTGCTAACTAGTTAAATCATCAATTTATTGACATGCTTCACAACTTCTTAAAAAAAAAAAAAAAACATATTTTGAGCTCATAACATTAATTCAAGACAAGAGAGAATAAACACTAAAAATTAAACCAAATATATCTTAAGTTATCGAGGAAGAATCTATAAACTTGATAATTTATTTTTATATATTACATGATGATTTACATCTTAGACATAGAGTGAAGAACGACATAACTAATATTTAACTCAACTAAAAAACCAATACTAGTATTGGATAACATTATTTTCTACTATTATGTAATCTAAATATAGTACATACTAAGTAGTGGAGCAAGAACCATGATGGAGATGACGCAAAAGCATTGATCATAATATCACTTGCCGTGCCTCATAATATAGTACTGTGACAAAAGGTTCTCATATTGCTTCAATATGGTCGTTCCAACTCTTAAATATGTTGTATACAAGTCGTATGTCTTTTGATTTTCTTCATCCACAGTGCTCTCTTCATTATATCTCTTGATATTGCTCTCCAAAGAAGATTTTTTATTCACCAACTCTTTCATACACTGGTCTTTATTTTGTGCTTTCTTTACAGTTTCTCGATTCTTCCTTTTTCTCTCTTCAATTTTTGCTAATGTTGCAGTCACACTCTCCGTAACGATGGTAACTGAAATTACAACATAAATCTTATTTTAGCAAACATACAATAACAACAGTGAACCATATAAAAGAAAAGAAAGAATCAAATTACACATATGTACAATAAAATTAATAACTCAAGTTAAGAAAAAAAAAAAATTAAAGAAAATAGAACAAACAAATTAGAACTCTAACTTACCTTGAAAGCCCAATGAAAATTAAAAGTAGTGAAAAAATTGTAAAACTTGACAATAATAATAGGGTTTAGTAGTGAAAAACTTGTAAAACTTGAGAATAAGCTTTCAAATTGTATTGTGTCTTAAAAATTATTTATCTGTCCTAAAAATTAAATAAAATTAATTAGATTTTGGGTAAGGAAGTTGCACACAAATTAGTTGTAAAAATTATCTTCTTTAAATTAAAAGTGTGTGTATATATATATATATATGTAATTAATGAACAGCACTTCTAATTTTGTCTAGGATAAGACTATGTGTTAGGTATTATGCAATTACATTATTTGTGTAATTATGAGGAACATTGCTTAATCTATATATATATATATATCTAAAAGCTGAAGTGTAGCGTTTAATGTTACTGCGTTTTTGTTGAGCTACATCAGTATCACATCATCAACCTATTTTCAAAATTTTTGCTCTCTCATTTTTAATTATTTTTCTCCTCATTAATTTGCCACTTTACAATTCCACATTCTCCAACATTTACTTATTTGTACCTTTTTATCTCCTCACTACTCTATACTTTAACCTTACAATTTCTCCATCCCTTCATCTTCCTTTTTATTTTGACTCTTTTTTTTCCATTTTTTTTACTATAAAAATTTGTTATTTTCTCTTCTATTCAATCCATATTTTGCTCACACAAAAAGGTGAATACTCTCTCTCTCTCTCTCTCTCTCTCTCTCTCTATATATATATATATATATATATTCTTTCTTTTGGTGGATGTTTAATTCTTTAGATTGATGAATTTTATGTTTAACTCTATTTTTGGCTGATATGATTTGGTTATATTTAAATTTTTTATCTTTTTAATTTAATTTTTTTTTGTTTGTTACATGTTATCCTATGAAATTACAGAATGATTTAATGTTATTCTATTACATAGCATGACTTGGATAATTTGGTGTTTACAACTATACATTTTCTTTTGAATATTCTTCTACTATTCTTCTTTTATATAATTTTGTTATTTGTCTCACATTTTCTTTCAAAAAAGGTGATGGTTCTCTCTCTCTCTCTCTCTCTTATTAATTCTTTCTTGCAACTCTATTTTAGATTGATGATTTTTTTTTTTTTTTGGTGTCTCTACTTTTGGATGATACACTTTGGTGGTGTGTTTTTTGAGTTATTTATCACATGTACTCTCTATCCCTTTTATAGTTTTGGTTTGAGTTAATTTTTAGATATTTTAAAAGTGAAATGATTATGTATTTGAATGTCTTTATATAAATTATTTGAGTAATATCAATTGTAAATTGGTGATAAGGTTTGGTTATCATGATAGTCTTCTTAAGAGTATGAGAATTTGGAACTTACAAATTTTAGTTGTAGAAAAAAAGAACCATATGTAACACACTATACAAAAGTTTGAATAATATAGATCACTTGAAAAAAAAAGGTATTTCTATCTTTTATCTCAAAAACAATAATGGAATAATATCGATCAAATGCATCTAGGTTTTTCAAAAAAAAAAAAAAAACTCAAAATAATAGAATGATATATTTGTAGAGATGAAGAGATGAAAAATAATTTTAGAAATAATATCTCCAATAAGTTTTAGAGAATAAATCATATATTATACCATATTACAAAATAAGCATATTCCCACGCATAGCATTGGTCTGCGACTAGTACTAATAATTTGTTGTAAAATTGCACTAAAACCAATCAGACTGTGGTTCTTCTCTAAACAAAAACTAATAGGCCGGTGATTGTCCTAGATTCTCCTATATAAATTGCACTCAGCAGCACTCCTATTCTGACACATACTATATTTTGCTTGCTTTCTTTCTTTCTTTCCTATATTTTCTTTCTTTCGTAGTTGAGAGAATTAATAATGCAGAATACATTGGAGGAGTACGAGTGGAATTTGTTAGCTATCGATTCCGAGGAGGAGGTTGTTGTTCTTACTGGAACCAATTTCAACTCCGAGGTTGCTCCTTCGATCAACTTTCTTCCAACAACTGACTCGTTGTTGACGTTTATAAAGGAACAATTACAGCCCGCCATAGAACATGAGATTACTATGTCGGAAGCACCAATGTTGTTGTATGCTGTCGATTCCTTTGAGGTTGTTACTAATGGTAGCAATTCCAACTCGGCTAAAAAAAGAAGACAAGACTTGATGAAAACCATTGAGAAACAGGTAGTGCTTTATATATGTTTGTTGTTAACGCATGCTAAACACTCTCGCCAGCAATATCCTCGTATGTACGAAAAACTCATGGTTTTATATAGGTTGCTGTTCTTGGGATTGCACACTCTAAAATATTAAAGATTCTCTTGGAGCTTAAGGAAAATTGTGACTCATCATTTGAGGATAGAGTTGCAATAGCTGATTATGTGATGATTTGTGCACAGGTAAGTGTAAAATTACTTTCACTTTCTTTCTTTGTAGTTTTTTGCATTCATACAGATTATTATTTTTTTTTTAAATTTTATTATATATATATTTTTATATATATATCATATGGATTTTTTCAGGTTTCTAAGTCTGAGCAACAAATTATGGAAGCAACAGGATGCCATCCACTCGATGAGGCAGACCAAAATCAGAATTTTCCAAATACTGGTTTGCTGGGGCCATGCCTGGTTGGGACAATAACCAGTAGAATGAGTATTAGTTCAGATTTATTGATTTTGATTTGTATAACATTTTTCTCTTTGGTATTATGATTTAGTTAAATCACTATTGGTTGATTTGGACGGAAGTACTTATAATGTAGGATGTGGATTTTAATTTCTAGTTGAAATGACTTGAATGATATGGTAAATTTGCTTTGTCTATTGATGAAATTTATGGATGGTTGAGCTTTATTAATTTTTGAGTTGAAATTATTACGTGGGATATCACTAGTGTTTTTATTAGAGCAATATATCTAAGTTCAAATCTTGTGTTATTAAATTCATATTAACCAATTTCTCTAGATCGCTTGATCTTAGATTTTGAAGTCCAAATGTAACCTCAGTGAAGACGCTTTGTATATTCTCTGTGTTGAAGTTTATTGCCCTGTATCTGTACTATTCTTCCATTCCTTATTCTCTATCTTGTATCTTTTTGCAGAACTTCACTAGCTTCTATATACTTTTTTTTTTTAAGGTAAAAAGGACAATTCATTAAACAAAACTAAAGGGCTACAGCACGATCAGGACAGCTCCTGTCAAAATACAAGCTATTCAGATCAGCCTCAAAGGCTTCCAATGTTAGGGTTTGTGCCCTAAAATCCAATTTATTGGTATGTCATGAATAATTAAGTTGTTTAATTATATGAGACTATTTATGAACTAGTGGGACATTATCTTAGTCCATGAGATGCATAGTATGTGATTTATGTGAAAAGTCACAGAAAGATATAAATCACAAGTTCTTTGTAAACTTAGAATTTTAGTTCGTAGTCGGTGATGAAATTGGGCATTTCATCTGCAAAGACTATAACATATCAACTAAGATGATTTGTCTTGATCATGGAAGTGGTGACTTCTGGTTGGTATGTTGATATGTTTTAAGAGTTAAAACATATTGAACTGGACTACTGTGAGATTTATTATTCTCCTAACGACTGTCAAAAGAATAATAAATCTCATGACTTCTATTTATATCAACTCTAAATCCTAAGAGAATAATGGACCTGATCATGAGATGTAGGTTGCTTTAATATTTCAGGAGTGAGATCTATAAGTTATGGTCAAAACCTCAGTATGTTGGGCAGCTGCATTTAGTGTTGATGGAACATATATTTTCAAGATGGAATTCATAATCTCTTAATGGAGATATAAAATATTCTATAGAGATAAGTTTAATGGGTTTGGTTATTTAGAGTGTGGGGCTCAACCACTTTAGTAAGGAGTTACTAAAGTATATATTTATGGAATTGGATTTCATAAATATATGATGAATAACATAAAGGATTAAACCGAGTACTCAAGGATTAAGATGTAGTAATTTACAAAGTGGCAGTCTACATTTATGACTTTGTATTACTACGAATATTTTAATAAAGAGGTTGCATGTATAATAAAGTCTTGGGATATAATTTATTAATAAGGCCTAGAGTGGAATTATATTCTTATAGTGGTATTGAATATAATTAATGGTAACTTTGGATTTGTCAAGAGTTTACAAAAAAGCCTAAGGCTCATTGGAGCTAGAGTCTTATTTGTTCCCTTTGGTCCCATCTCAAGCCACAAACTAAAACCCAATTGGGTAGGCCCAAAAGGCTAACCCAATTAGATAATCAGTCATTATTTAATAAGGGTCATTAAATAAAGAAACTATGAGAATAGTTTTAATGTACGTATAATGAAAAGAAAAGAAATCAGTTTTTCTTCACAAGGAGAAGAAGAAGGATTTTTCTTTGAGAGTCTATGTACAAAAGACTGATTGAGAAATCACATATCTAGGGCACCATGTGGAATTGAGATGAAGGTTAAAGGTATTCTCAAGTTAAGGTTTTGAAATTCACTGCATTAAGGTATGCTTTCTATTCTTTGTTCTAGAATTCATGGTTACATGTTTATTTTTCATGATTGAAGTAAATCCGTGTTTGTTGCTTCTGCTGTGTGTTTTGTATGAGATACAAAACCAAATTTTCCAACAATGGTATTAGAGCGGTCTTCAAAATCATGATTGTATATCATGTGATTGAATTTTAGAATTAAAGAAAAATCGTTTTCTTGATGTTCTGTCATTATGCAGTGATTGTTTTATATAATCACGTTTATAGGAATCTTGATTTCATAATTCACTTTTGGTAATTGACTTAGCGTTGATTTGAAGTGAATTTCTTTTAATATTGTTTTCCGTCTTCAAAAGAATTGCTGTAGGCCATAGACTTCTAGATGATATTGTTTTATAACCATCATTCTAGAAGTATGTAAACTTAACGTTTTGGATTGTAGGCACTGTTTCAGGATAAGAATCTCTCCTGGACCATCGTCTAGTGTTTGATTCTTTTCAATAGGGAATCTTTTGTTAAATTATTTGACAAGTTAATAAGTGCCTGGATACTCCTTTAATTACGATGTCTAGTAATTCTAAAGATATAGAATATCCTTTTATGAAGGTTTCGTCTTTCATTGTTAATAAAGGATTCATCATATTTATAATTGCCTTGGATGCCTTGGACCCGTTTGCTAATCTTTGAATGTTTGTATTCATAGAATTAGAGATAATAATTTCATGTTGTTAGAAAATAAAGCATTTAATTTTTCTGCATGGACATTGAAATTATTGTTTGATAAAAACTGATATTGATGTTATGATATTGTTTAAATTTTAATTTAAGTATGTTAAATTGATATTTAAGGCTATAGCATCAATGAAATTTAGTTTTGATATCATTCTCTGACTATCATGTTCGTATGTTAGTTGATTGTTTAAGAAAAATCGTAGAAAACTGCCTTAGAAAATTTCTGAAAATTCGAGTTTCACGAGTTTCGATCGATCGAAAATCACTTTCGATCGATCGAGTGAAACAGTGATCAGACCTTTTAATTAGATTGATTTTCGATTAATAGTTGATTGATCGAATTTGTTTTTCGATCGATCGAGAGGCAATCAAGTATCGATCGAACAAGTCAGGTGGTCAAGTTCGGATTTTTTTTAATTTTTTCGATCGATCGAGAGGCAAATTCAATCGATTGAAAGAAAGAAAATTAGAATCTTTTCTAAGTGTTTCAAATTTTTTAAGAGCAAGGTTATGTGTGATTAGATTACACATGGTTCTAACTAAAAGACCTAATGAGATTAAAGATGTTAGTTAAATAGAACTCTTGGTACTAAATCATGTTATGATTAAAAGTCCTTAATTTATTTTAATTAGAGGTTTTTAATGAGATTAAAATTCTAATTAAAAGTTATATAGTTTCTAATGAGATTAGAATACTTTATTTAGTAAATTAAGGATAGAGTTTTATATAACTAATTTTTTGATTCATTAGTGTTTAAGGAATCCTAAATAGTTTAGGACTTCCATTTTTGTTAGTGATTCTAATAAGATTAGAGTCTTTATCAAGTGCAAGGTTATTAGTTGTGATGGAATCACAATTATTTAAGAAAAACCCAAATAATGAGTGAGAGTTCTTGAAATAACCCTTTTGTTAAGTTTATTGTAATGTGAGTAGATACCTCGTCTTGACTTCGAGTCTTGCATTCCATGTGGAGGGTATTTACTTCACGGATTACAAGGTTAAACTTCTTTGTGATTGTGTGAATGTTTGTTACGCTATTGTGACGTGACTTAGTTACATCACATTGAAATTAAACAATTAAACACATTTAATGTGTAGAGTTAAAATTGTGATTAGATCACAATGATTTCAACACAATCCACTTGTTTTAAAATTTCTAGTGGGAGAGAGATACAAGGGTTGGATCTCACGGTCTCCATTTTCGGTTCATAGTGATGTGGGGTAAACATCTTGTCTTGGCCTCGAGCCTTGCGTTCCATGCAGAGGATGTTTATTTCATGGTCCTACAAGATTGAATTTCCTGGTTTATAGTGGTTTGATCAAACACCTTGTCTTAGCTTCGAGCTTTGCATTCCATGCGGAGGGTGTTTTTATCATGGTACTACAAAATAAGCCTGTTAAAGGGATGAAATGTGGCTACACATGATTCTAGATAATGGTGTACACTAGACTAAGTTTAATAGTATCCTCTATGTTGAGTTCTTGCTATTATAACTTAGAGGCCAAAGAAAGAGCGGCAAATTATTTTTGTTTGGTAAGAGTTACCATGATAGCATTAATAATGAGAATAATTCTCGCTTGATCATAATGGTTGATATTCACTCTATGCTGAGGAATATTAATTGCGGGATTAGGTTGTCATTGCACCTAATATAGTATGGTTTTTTTTTTTTTGGGTTTCATACTATATGGTTATGGATGCAAAATGATAATGTCTTGGTTATTATGTTCATAGTCTCAAAATAAAGTTGTTATGAATTTTATCCTCTAGCTACTATTTTAGTTGAATCATATTAACTAAGAAATAATTTTGGACATGGTGTTTAAAGGAGCTGAAGTACATATTCATGTTTCGATTCAGCATTGTCATAATTTTCTATACATGATGCATTTATGGAAGACAACTTATGGTATGATCATAGTCTCCATTGAAATGCTAATATGTTACCTTGGCTTCTATCTCAATTGTGCTATAGCATGAGATGCAAGAGTTAGTACTAAATTTAGACTTTATATAAAGTCTAAATGAGATGTTTGGTATGGATCATATTGAGTGCTAAGAAAAGCTTAAGGAGTTCCAATTCTATGTCATTTTATGAAAATATTTTATTTTTAAAATGAATTGGAATTCTTGGATGTAGAGATTAAATGTTAATCTCATGTGGATATGATCCACAAGTCCTTGTTAGAATCATTTGATCAATTCAGATTGTTTTGAAAATAAATTCTTTTTATATTATTTGAATTGATGAGTGAGTTCTACGCAATGGAAGACATCCTAAATGTTAAGGCTAGGATCAATATGATTTAATTTGAATTCTTAGCCTGAACCAAAAGGTAAGGGTGGTAAGAAGAAGAATTATAATACCAAACAGTTGGACAAGTTAGTTGCCCTAGTAATTGCCAAAAGGAAATTAGTCTTAAAAGCATGACCAAAAAGAAATCGTTTTTGTTTTGGTAAAGCTAAACATTGTCCATGATTGTTTTCTAGATGGAAATTTACATGTTTTATTTTTAAAGAGAAAGTTTCCATCCTTTTGTATTGTATGTTTTGGCACTTATGTCTAGATCTTATTAATCTAAGTGTTATTCAAGATTGGTGAAAGATGGGCTTTTAGAACCATTATTTTGTTATATTCACAATCTATGAATTCTATTTAGAGGATAATATGATCTAGGATTCCTTTTCAAAAAGGAATGAAGTTCCAATGAGTTCTTTAAGTCAGTGCATACATAAAGGAGGAATAGAGCTCTTTTAAAGTAAAAGTTGATTGTTCTTGAAGATATATGTAAAAATTTTTTATAGGACAACTATAAAATACATTTTGACATATATCTTCAAGAACAATCAACTTTTACTTTAAAAGAGTCTTATTCCTCCTTTATGTATGCACTGACTTAAAGAAGTCGTTGGAACTTCATTCCTTTTTGAAAAGAATCCTAGATCATATTATCTTCTAAATAGAATTCATAGATTGTGAATATAACAAAATAATGGTTCTAAAAGCCCATCTTTCACCAATCTTAAATAACACTTAGATTAATAAGATCTAAACATAAGTGCCAAAACATACAATATAAAAGGATATAAACTTTCTCTTTAAAAATAAAACATGAGAATTTCCATCTAGAAAACAATCATGGACAATGCTTAGCTTTACCCAAACAGAAACAATTTCTTTGTGGTCATGCTTTTAGGACTAATTTCCTTTTGGCAATTACTAGGGCAATTAACTTGTCCAACTGTTTGGTATTATAATTCTTCTTCTTACCATCCTTACCTTTTGGTTCAGGCTAAGAATTCGAATTAAATCATATTGATCCTAGCCTTAGCTTTTAGGATGTCTTCCATTGCGTAGAACTCACTCATCAATTCAAATAATATAAAAAGAATTTATTTTCAAAACAATCTGAATTGGTCAAATGATTATAACAAGGACTTGTGGATCATATCCACATGATATTAACATTTAATCTCTACATCCAAGAATTCCAATTCATTTTAAAAATAAAATATTTTCATAAAATGACATAGAATTGGAACTCCTTAAACTTTTCTTAGCACTCAATATGATCTATACCAAACATCTCATTTAGACTTTATATAAAGTCTAAATTTAGCACTAACTCTTGCATTTCATGCTATAGCACAATTGAGATAGAAGCCAAGATAACATATTAGCATTTCAATGGAGACTATGATTATATCATAAGTTGTCTTTCATAAATGCATCATGTATAGAAAATTATAACAATGCTGAATCGAAACATGAATATGTATTTCAACTCCTTTAAGCACCATGTCCAAAATTATTTCTTAGTTAATGTGATTCAACTAAAATAGTAGCTAGAGGACAAAATTTATGATAACTTTATTTTGAGACTATGAACATAATAACTAAGACATTATCATTTTGCATCCATAACCATATAGTATGAAACCAAAAAAAAAACTATACTATATTAGGTGCAACGACAACCTAATCCCGCAATTATGCTATTTTAAAGTAAAAGTTGATTGTTCTTGAAGATATATGTCAAAATTTGTTATAGGACAACTATAAAATACATTTTGAAATGAAATTGTTGTATTAGATACATCACAAAACATTATTCTATAGATAACTATTACACTAGTACAACATCGTAGTGGGAGGATTACCAAATAAATTTATAGTTTTGGAATAAACTTTTGTAGTTATTCCACAAGGATATGAATTTGATCCTCGGTCCTACATAAAAGCAATAGATGATATGAATATGGATTACTGATTTAAGGTTATGTGAATAGAATTAAATTCTATTTAAAGTCTAAAACTTGTAGAGGTGCTTAATTGCATTAAGCCTATTGTTTTCAAATTAGTCTATAGGTAAATGAGATTGATAAATTTGAAGGTGCAAACCTTCAAAGTCAAGACTAGTGGCGAAAAGATTTATTCAAAAAGAAATGTTTTGATTATGAAAAGATTTTTTCACCAATAGTCAAGTTTGACTCTATCTAGATTCTCTTATTCATTATATTTCATTTGGATGAAATATGATAGTGGATATCAAGAAAGCTTCTTTTAGTAGCAATCTTGAGGAAGACATTTATAAGATGTAACTAAACTTGTTTGTAGCAAAGAACCAGTAGTGTTTAGTATGCAAGTTGCTTAAAGTTTATTAATGGACTAAAGCAAGCATTTAAATCATAAAATATCATATTTGATCAAGCAATCAAATTATTTGATTTTGATCAAGTATTAAAAGGCCTTAAGTGTGTAAAAGTTATATAGAATAATAAATTTCTTAATGTATGTTAATGACATTTTAATCATTTAGGATGATGTAGAGTTATTGTCATCAATAGAGTTTTAGTTGTCTAGTTCAATTTGATATAAAGTACTTGGGAAAGACTAGTCACATCCTAAGAATTATAACTTTGTTAAAATTCAGAAATTAGGATGTTGGGTCTATCTCAAACTACTTAAATAGATTAAATTCTAGCTAAATATAGTATGTAATACTTCAAAAAATGATTCTTTCATTTATAAAAGGACTATGGTCCTAAGACACATAAAAGGAAGAGCATATAAGACGGTTCCTTATATCAAATCGATAGGAAGTCTTTATGCTATGCTAAATACTAGGTTAAATGTCTATTTTGTGGTGGGCATAGTAAGCAAATATGAAGTGAATCAAAGATCACTTAATTTAGTGGGAGTAAAGCATATACTCAAATATCTTAGGAGAATGAGGGATTATATGCTTGTCCACAAAAGTGAAGTTTTGATGTTTACTAGATGTACAAATACTAACTTGTAGTTTGATTATGATTCATGAAGTTGGACTTTAGGATATGTGTTCATTCTAGGTGGTGAAGATACACATTAAGCGTAAATATCATCTCATAAGAGAGATATGAGTACGTGAGTAGTAGTAGTAGAAAAGATAATTTATGCAATAAATCTGGCTTAAACTTGTTTCCAAACCTTACCTTAGAGTGACTATAAATTACTCTAAAGGGAGATAAGTGTCGGATATGTGATAAATTGTCTTTGAGGGCAATTGGCATGTCATGAATAATTAAGTTGTTTAATTATATGAGACTATTTATGAACTAGTGAGATATTATCTTAGTCCATGAGATGCATAGTATGTGATTTATGTGAAAAGTCACAGAAAGATATAAATCACGAGTTCTTTGTAAACTTAGAATTTTAGTTCGTAGTCGGTGATGAAATTGGCCATTTCATTTGCGAAGACTATAACATATCAACTAAGATGATTTGTCTTGATCATGGAAGTGGTGACTTCTAGTTAGTATGTTGATATGTTTTAAGAGTTAAAACATATTGAACTGGACCGCTGTGAGATTTATTATTCTCTTAATGACTGTCAAAAGAATAATAAATCTCACGACTTCTATTTACATCAACTCTAAATCCTGAGAGAATAATGGACCTGATCATGAGATATAGGTTGCTTTGATATATCAGGAGTGAGATCTATAAGTTATGGTTAAAACCTCAGTATGTTGGGCAGCCGCATTTAGTATTGATGGAACATATATTTTTAAGATGGAATTCATAATCTTTTAACGGAGATATAAAATATTCCATAGAGATAAGTTTAATGAGTTTGGTTATTCAAAGTGTTGGGCACAACCACTTTAGTAAGGAGTTACTAAAGTATATATTTATGGAATTGGATTTCATAAATATATGATGAATAACATAAAGGATTAAACCAAGTACTCAAGGATTAAGATGTAGTAATTTACAAAGTGGCAGTCTACATTCATGACTTTGTATTACTTCGAATATTTTAATGAAGGGGTTGCATGTATAATAAAGTCTTGGGATATAATTTATTAATAAGGCCTAGAGTGCAATTATATTATTATAGTGGTATTGAATATAATTAATGATAACTTTAGACTTGTCAAGGGTTGACAAAAAAGCCCAAGGCTCATTGGAGTTAGAGTCTTATTTGTTCCCTTTGGTCCCATCTCAAGCCACAAACTAAAACCCAATTGGGTAGGCTCAAAAGGCTAACCCAATTAGATAATCAGTCATTATTTAATAAGGGTTATTAAACAAAGAAACTATGAGAATAGTTTTAATGTACGTATGATGAAAAGAAAAGAAATCAATTTTTCTTCACAAGGAGAAGAAGAAGGATTTTTCTTTGAGAGTCTATGTACAAAAGACTGATTGAGAGACCACACAATTGGGCACCATGTGGAATTGAGATGAAGATTAAAGGTATTCTCAAGTCAAGGTTTTGAAATTCACTGCATCAAGGTATGCTTTCTATTCTTTGTTTTAGAATTCATGATTACATGTTTATCTTTCATGATTGAAGTAGATCTGTGTTTGTTGCTTCCGCTGTGTGTTTTGTATGAGATACAAAACCAGATTTTCCAACATCCAAAACATCCACAGGCGGACTATGAAAAACAGAAAAATCTAAACAATGAGCTGAACCCATTCTAGTCATAACATCAGCACAACGATTCGCTTGTCGGAAGCAATGTCTGATTTGCACCTGATGGAAACGGCTCAATAAATGCCTACAATCATCCAATAAATGAGAAACTACAATGTTCACATACTCAGTATTAAGCAACGCATCAACAAGAGCTCTGGAATCTACTTCAACTAATAGACAATGAATGTTAAGGTTGCTGCACAGAATTAAACCATCTCTAAGGCCTTACATTTCAGCTACAAAAGCACTTGTTGTACCGATATGCTTAGAGAACCTAGCTAGCCACCTCCCATGCTCATCTCTCATGGTGCCACCACAGCTAGCTCACCCATTACTGCCCAAACTAGAACCATCAGTGTTAAGCTTCTTCCAACCAATTGGAGGCCTCTCCCAACGAATCCTCTTGATCAAATTGCACACGGGCTGTCTAGGTGAGACTGCATAAAATAGAAACTCAATAGCTTGATTGCGAATGCAAGCAGCTAGCCTCGGATTTTGGCTTTTCCCGTTAAAAACATACTGGTTTCTGCACTTCTAGATACTCCAAACAACAATAGGGAATAAAATCCTCCATTGAAAGCCCCTTCGGCTACTGCTATCCTTCCCATTAAACCTCAACCACTCCTGCAAATCATCACTCCAAAACTCTTGGTTTTGCAACCCAATCCCCAACTGAACCCACACGGCCTTAACCCTTGCACAGTCCTTAAGAGCATGCAAAATAGACTCTAACTCCCCTTGACAAATGGGACAACTATCATCTACCCCCATACACCTTCTCACCAAACAACCCTTCACCCCTACACTATTATGAGCACATTGCCATATGAAAGATTTAACTCTAGGAAGAGTTTCCAGCTTCCAAACCCACCCCAAATTAAGTTGAGGACTATTATCATCCGCCAAAGACATGAAGTAAGCACTCTTTAGATCCAAAGAACCCCTCGGGTTGCCTGCCCACGCCAACTTATCACTTCCCCTGCTTAAAGCTGAAACCGGGACTGCCTGGATCAAGGACTTAATGTCATAGGGAAGATCAAAAGAAATCTGACCCCATTGCTAACCCGCATCTGTCAACACATCTCTCACCTTTAGCTGAGTGGCCTCTCGGGTTAAAGGACCTTGTATCAGCTTACGTAAAGGCCCTTGAACCATCCAACAATCTAGCCAAAAATTCAAATTGCTATCTCTCCCAATCATCCACATTGCACCTTTATCAAAAGTGTCCATTCCTCTCCTCATCGCTCTCTAAATCGGAGAACATGGAAGCCTATTCCCATTTCAAGCATTCACTCTTCTACTGTTGCAATATTTCTGCCTTAACACTTGGAACCACAAAGCATCTTTTTCTGTGTGAAAACGCCAATTTAACTTGGCAAGAAGAGCATTGTTTCTACCTTTTGCTGCCTGCAGCCCAAGGCCCCCTTCCTCCTTCGATTTAACCACTTTGTGCCAGCCAGGGGTGGAGCCACCTTATGCATTGGGGGGGCCATGGCCCCTCCAAAATTTTTTAAAACCTCTCTAATTATAGGTGAAATTAGGCTAGAATCATTTTGAGTTAAGAGTTGGCCCCCACAAGATTAAAAGATTGGCCCCCACTTCAACATGTCACTCATAAAATTCTTCCCACCCCAAATCCCAATTGTGCAATCATAAAAATTAACTCATTTTGTCTTTTCCATTCTTCTCTAAAGCATGATAGCCACATCCATATTTTTTTATTTTTTAGTTATTCAATTTTTGTGAAGAATAAAACTGAGGTGTAGTACATCAGATTACCTGATTAAAATCATATGTATTGAATTTAATTGTCCTTAAAAATAATAACATTATTTGTATTTTATTGGTTATGTTAAACATGTGCTTGAATTTAATTGAAAAACCTAATGTATTACACTTAGGATATTGTACTTAAGTTTTGCACTTTCTCAAAACTATTACAATATCCCTTTCCACTTAAAAACCATTGAAAAGACTCTCCTCATCACTTGGTGCTCTCTCTTCAGTTACTCTTCATTAACTCTTTCATGGGATGCTCTCACATAGTCACATTTTCTTTAGTTTCTCCCTCTTTCTTAACAAAGAGTTTTCTTATTTAAAGCTAAGCAAATATTGAGAAATACCAACTTCTTCTTTTTCTTCTTCTTTTGCAATTTTGTTGTATACTTATATTTGATTTCTATGAATGTTATGGACTTATAGTTTCTCAAAAGAATAGGAGAAACTCAAGAAAAAAAAAGACTTAAGATGCTCAATTGGTCGATTAACTTGTTAGTATTTTGATATTTGAGTGCTATAGAATTACACCGACAAAAAAATTCTATCAATAATCTTGTGTTATAAATATACTGTACTTTGAGTTTTTCGTTGAATTGCAAATCAAAATGATAGTTTTACCTTGGTCCCTCCAAGAAAAAATTTCTGGCTACGCCCCTGGTGCCAGCCAACCCAATGAACTTTCTTAGAGGCTTTTGACGAACTCCATAGAAAATTCCGGTTTACCCGGTCAATACCATCAAGGATTCTAACTGGCAACTGAGCACCCTGCATGACATACGCTGGTATGGCAGAGGAGGATGCTTGAATGAGCACCGTACAGCCAGCTAAAGATAGCAAATTAGCTTTCCATCCCGCTAGTTTGTTCTTCACCCTATCAAGAATGTAATTGAAATCTTTAGAAGAAGATAACACAACCAACATTACGTGAATATAATCTTGAGAAGGAAATTGTCTCTCTCAATGAATAACACGTCCAACTCAGCTGTGGAGCAGGAAATTACTCAGCCGGAGGTGCTGATGATTGATGTCAATATGAGGTTGGAGGATGATGGTGAATTGATGATAATGAAGATGGTGTGTATTACTATGAATCTGAGGTTGTTCAATCATGATTCTGATGGTGGTGTTATTCATTTTGATTATGGTGATCGATGATGATGATGAAGGTGGTGTTTATTACATCAAATCTTTCGATGATTATGATAAGTAGTAGGATTGAAGGTAGTGAATATTGAAGTAGGGTCATTGGTGCTTTTGGGTGCTGAGCAATGTGCAGTGTGTTTGGAAGAGTTTGGTGTTGGGTGGCAAGCAAAGCTGCCATGCTCGCATATCTTTCATCAAAACTGCATTATTCATTGGCTACATAAGAGTAATTTCTGTCCATTGTGTCACAGTAAGAAGGCTTAGTTAGTTAGTTTTTTTTTTTTTTGTTAATTTCTAGCTTTTTCTGATTAAGTGTGTGATTTTCTTAATGCAAACTTCTAAAACTTCATACAGAACTTATTGAACCTTTGTTTGTGTTTGTTTATGGAATTATGATAATATTGCTATTAAGAACTTTTGATGAAATCATTCTAAACCAGATTTTTCTATGATGAAGTACAACTTATGTACTCTTTATATATATATATATATTCACACTTTATAGAAATATCTCCTTCAAAGATCTTACTCTGCATGTTTAACTAGCACTAGCTATTTCCAAAATTGTGAAAGCAATTATCAAATTTTCAAGTTGCATAAACAAATCCAATATGTGTGTGTATATATATATATATATATATATGGGCTCTGTGCCTAATGGGCAATCTTGGAGTGGGGACTAAAATAAGCTTATGCAACTCCAACTCTTTGGCCTAATGGGCAATCAGGTTCAGAATCAATCCCACCATTGGATTTGGTGCTCACAAATTAGTATCCGAATGGATCCCTCTCTTATTTACTAACGCTAAAGCTAAATTGAAAATCCTATGGAAAAAAAAAATATATATATTGAATGAAAAACTCAAATACCTTATGTGGGTAATTAATCAATGTGGTAGATCCTTTCTATGAAAGAGACTGTCATATAGAAATTCAAAATATTATTCTGGCCCAACAGAAATGTGTTTCTAACTTATAAAAAAAGCTTTAATTTGATATAATTGACTTGCCTACCTATGGTGAGATTTGAGTGCCATAATATAGGAAGTTCTTGTGGGAAAGAACAGATACTTGAAATGGTTATAATTTGATACATTTTCTCTAACTATTCTTTCTTGGTTGTCTCTTTTCTAATGTGCTATATGCCTGTCTTTAGTAAAAAGTTTCCAAAATGTGGTTTCTTGCCTTTTTATAGTAAAATATCGGCCTAGATTGTGGGCAGATTCAAATGATTTAACCTCTTTAACCACAGACATTACTTGGAGTTTATTCCTTCCTGATAAATGATTATCATTCAAGACATTTTTTTTGAAAGTAACAGGATACTTGTGCTTGCCTTTCGAACTTTGCTAGGTAGATCTTTTGATTACCACTCCAATACTTTAAGGTGTAGATGCCTTGCTTTGATGCTTTTGCATCTTTGATGGATAAAGTTTTAGATTCTACACTAGTACAGTCTCAGCTAGGCTTCATTTAGAGGAAGTGAATGGAAAGAAAATTCTTGGAAGATTGACAATACAGGATAAAAGTTTTAAGACAAGAAGGAGAAAGTTTAAGCAAAATGTAGAGGCTGTAGATTAATACAATCACTGCGGTCATAAAGTCTCCCGAGATTTATTTAAAGGATCATAAATCTTGCCATCTTTTATGGTTCAAAATGCTACACAACGAATTTAAAATGTGGTTCATTGCAGTGAAAAAAGAGAGGCATGTCTTATCATTGTCAAAACTTGGACTAGCACCAGTTGGGTAAACAATAAATGTTGTCATATGGGGTTGGCTAAGTGTGCGTGTATGACCAATGCCAATGGCCCGATACTACTGGAGACCAAGGATCCCATTCTTGGTTTCCTTATTTCCCTTTCTTTGAAGAAAGTTGATGTAGAACAGACAACACATGTCTTTCTAGAGCAGCAGGGGCACCAGAAGTCACAACTTAATTAATGAGATGAACTCTTAAGTTTTAATTAGGAAAATGGGGTTACTGACCACTGGCTAAAGATGAACTTTGAGCTCACCTCTTTCCTTGATGGTGATATAGAGACTGCAGCCCAGGTACTGTTTTGGCAGCCATGGTCTCACTTTTTATTGATGTGCAATTTATTCCTCTTTTTTTTTTTTTTTTGTTGTTTTATATTAATCATAGTTCATGTTTAGAAATGTAATACACATATTAACATTAATATATCCAATATCTTTTTTCAAGAATTTTCACCATCTTAACACGTATCATGAATTTATCATAAGAAAGAGTCCATAGAAATGGTAGAATTCTCCTTAACTCTGAAATTCTTGCCACTGGAAATTTGAGGTATGCTATATATTTAATATTCTACAACTTACATAATGTTGGAAGGGAAAAAATACCTCCAGCTTAATTAAGCATTGAACTTAATTAATGAGATTCATCATCTTTTTGTTGATTCAACAAGTCTAATGTGTTGCTCCCTAACTTATAAATGCACATGCAACACACCTATGGCAGCCCTTAATTGATGGAAGTTAAGTCTCTCCAAACGTTCTACTTCATTGATTGGTATAGCTCAGACTGTATTCCATGTCTCTGCTTCATTTTTTACTGGGTTCGGTTTGTAAGTTTGAAGCATATAGTTGCATGCTCCAACTGCCTCTCCAACTGTCAAGTAGATCCATTCTTGGCCTATGTTGTCAATAAACTTGGACTTGTTCAGCTTCTTCATCACCTCACTTCCAGGGTTGGCCAATACAAGCTATAATAAATGGAGAAAGAAGTATTAATTATAAAGCAATTAGAGAATTGAAAGAACAAAATAGTGTTCTGAAAAGAATAGCATTTCATGGCATGTCAAAGTGTTCTATATTGTGAATATATATGTACATACAATAGTTGACTTGAGGTACTGTTGATTAGGCTAAATCAAGGACAAAATAATGTTTCTTAATTTTAATCTCAATCAGAGACTAAGTTATACAATATGAAATATATGAAACATGTGCTAAAATTCCAACATAAGCAATGTAAATAGGAAAATTGCAATGGAAACACATAAAGTTGAAGGAAAAACATAGAGGAAGAATGTACCTTAAGCCCTCTTCTATCAGCAATCTTCTTGACCTCTTCCATCATGCTTATTCCACTTGTATCAATGTTACCAACAGCTATCAACCAAATTATTAGTTGGTGTTAGAGTTAAAATTTTGGAAGTTTTATTTGAAAGATAAATGCAATATTTGTTTCTATCGTTTCCAGGCCCATCACTTACCACCCATATCCAGTATAACATACTGCAAGCTGGTTTCCCCTGTAGATTTTATTCTGTCTTCCTCTTCATCAATCCACCTTGCAATCCTAAAAAGCAAATAGTGCTTTTTGTTAGTTTTCTTTTAGGGAATTTGAAAGTTCATGTTCTCTTTTCTTTCTTTTTTTTGTTTTTAAATTTATTATGTTGTTGATGTGTGACATCGGAGTGTCCCAAGATCCAACAAGCTCAATCTGATGTTAGTTCAGCCCAAAAACTTTCCTTGAAGATCAGAATAACAACCCATTATTTTTAAAACGTTTTTATTTATTTATTTTTAATTAAGTCAAATAGTCTTTATTTAGTGTCTCCTAGGATGAATCAGACTTTATGTTTTATTTCTCCTAAATAGATAAGTATTTTATTATGTTTCTAAATTCCTAAGAGTCATATCTAATTTTGGTCAGGTTAAGTGAATGTATTTCTTATTATTTTCATTTTTCTATGCTTGGGGGCTGTTCCAAGCCCTTTTTAAGACTTTGGCTGAATCAAAATAAAATTCAGACTATATTTTCAAAATTAAAAAAACCTTGTATTTTTTAGAAGATGGATTTCTTCCAAAACATCTCTTATCCCTTAGGTGGATTCCTTTGGGTAGCGAGTGTCGGTTTCTGTATCTCTTGGGTGGTGTTAATCTATATTCCATAAAGTGGTGAGCCAAAATAGTTCTGTATCCTTAGCTAAATTCTTTTGAGTGATGCTATCTGTATCTCTTTGGGTTTACTTAGGTGATGATCTTATCTATCTTTTAAATTATTGAGCGTTTTTTCTTATTCCATAAAACCATAAAATACAAAATATATTCATCCAACCTATTTCCATTTACTATATCGGTTAAGTTTGGGTTTCCCAATACGAATCTGGTATCAATGTGGTATAAATCACGTATATTGTCATGTCAGATTATAAGCTTTTTGTAGTAAAATCAACAGTGGTGTTATCCTTCTCCTTAATATAAGTAACCAAATTTTAGTAGTTTACCTCTCTCTTAAGTAGCTTGAATTGGCAAAGTAGATGGGAGCATCAATTTCGAGTATGAGAATTCCAGGTACATTGTTTGTATTTGGGTACTGTTCAACATTTCTGTAAATCATGGAATTTGGGATGTTTTTAAGAACCACAGTCCTTGGTCTAGCAATGAACAAAAGTACTCTGAGCAAAGATAGAGCAATCTGCATTTGCACATAAAGAAAGTTTAATTATTGTAAGTGAATGAGTAAACAAAGTCTATTTTTGGAGATATAGGTGGATAAGTTGGGAGGGCCAGTGATTCATACCGCTATGACTAGGCCCATTTGGACGCTGCCAAAAACTACACCAATGTATGCACTCATGCACACTACAAAGTCGAATTTGTCAACATTCCAGAGATGGATGGCTGCTGCATAATCTATAAGTCCAAGCATAGCTGAGATGATTATGGCTGATAGCACCACAAGAGGAGTGTAATGGAACAAGGGTGTTAGGAACAACAATGTCAACATGAGAGTCATTGCCATAACAATGTTTGACACTGCAGTCTTGCATCCTGCATTGTAATTTACTGCTGATCTTGAAAATGGCCCTAAAAAAATTATGTCAATGCAAAATTCGTTAGCAGAAAGAGAGAATCACTTTGATAATTCATTGTGGGGATTAATAGAATTGTGCATAATAAAATAACAAAAAAGAATACATGTGATTGATCTTGATTAATTTATTGAGGATCTATAGTCCATCCCAAAATTTTAGGACTAAGGTTTGGTGGTGGTTGTTATTGTATTAATAGATTTGTGCAGAACAATTAGGCTAATAACATACTATACTGGCACTATATTATAAGACAATCAGTAAGTAATGAGAGACTTTTAGTGACAAAGTCGAGTAAATCAAATACCTGTGGTGAGGTAGCAAGAGGTGCAAGAACCAACAATGTTCATCATTCCAAAAGCAATCATCTCCTTGTTCCCATCTATATGGTAATTCTTGAACATGGCAAAGCTTCTCCCTACAGCTATTCCTTCCTGTGCACATAACCATCAACAATTCCTATATCATCGCCATCAACCGTAACAAAATTAAGCCAAACTAGGCCACTATTTGCTATGTTAACAACCAGATGTATTTGGAACAGGAAACTACACCCTCAAAGGAATAGTAAAGTATTAAAAGAGTTCTGGACATCTAAGTTAGCAAAAAAAAAAAAAATCTATTGACAGCAGGACACAAATAATTTTATAAATTGTTGCCATGATTTGATGTAATTAACCCATAATAAAAGTGGTGTCAATAATAAATTTATGTGAAAGATGATATTATTCTAATCAAAACTCGTGGGATTTTACCAAATTGGGAAAAAAAGTTGCTAAGATTGTGTATTAGCTACATTGATCTTGGAGGTGGGCTGTCCTTTGCTTTTTTGGGCTTAAGCCCATTGATCAGGGTTTTTTTTTTACTTTCCTTCAGCAGAGTATTACTATTAGGTGCTAATGAGGGAACAGTGCTAAAGTGGTGTGCATGTACGCATACAATAGTGAAGGAATGAGAAGATTTCTTACAGCGAGAGCTATGACGCCAGTGATGATGCCAGTTTTGATTGCTACCGTTAGATATGGAGACACAAATACTAGGTCTCTAAACGACGGTGGATTCAGCCCCTTCTTCAACTCTCCTATCTGAAAAAAGTTCACAGTACCATATATGCAGCATATCAGCCCTCTTTATCATACGAGTAAGACGCCAATCAAAATTGTTATTATTCCATAAATAAAAATAAAGGATGAATTAACAAATACAGTGATACAAAGATTTCCACAAAAATGTTCCATAAGTATTAGTGACACTGTCTGTTATGGTTAATGCATACTAAAAGATTAAAAGTAATACTGTTAATGGTTAAATCCATGAAAGTGATATTATTAGGATCAAATCTTCTAACCTTTAAAATTTGTGCAAAAAATTGTGTGCTTAACAATGATCAATCAGAATTATCCATTAAATTTACCTGGTGATTTGGCAAAGCCCCACCAATATAGCAAGAATTATTATGATTACTTTAATTTTAATGCATAAAAAATTATAATTTTTTATTCCCAATTACATTAGAAATGTTATAATCAAATGTTACCAGTTTCGGTAGGTGCTAGAACGATAGTATTTTAAATTTTAATTGCCCCAAAGTTTGAGAAGAGGCCAAAAGGCCTAAACACATGTGAGATGGAGCAAATGCCTGATCAACTCATACTTGTAGGGGTGGTGGTGGTCCACAACCTGTGGCTAATTGGACTGTTTTTGCATCACCATCACAGGGTTCCGGTTCCACAGTGCATGTATATGTCTGTGTGTCTTGTCTCTACAGAGAGCGAGAGAGAGAGAGATATGAAGATATATGCTCACCACTTGAACACCATGTTTCTCAGCATGGGTGAGATAAACGAGAAGGCTTCCCAATATGACTGACGTTAATGGTGCCATTGCTGATATCCAAAAGAATTTTGGCCTTCTCTGGCTCTGCATGCAATGTTTTTCATTATTACATTCAATTTTTTATATATTGTAAACACTAAAAAATCCCTTTCAAACAATTCATTAAATAAATAAATAGAAAAAAAAAAAAGAAAAAAAGAAAAAAGAAAAGCATAAGTATGTCTTATGTTCACTGATTGCATGTGATGACCTAGCTAGAAGCATGTGTTTATGATAGAATTTTATTTTTAATATCTTCTGTTTTATGATATTTATTTTTAATAATATCAGAATCACATCAATTCTAATTTTTAATTTTTATTTTAATATCAAATCAACTATAAGAAAAGTTATAAATTCATCTAATTGGAACCAACTCCTAGAAAGTACTAGTATAAACCATATCTAGTTGGTTGGTTTATTTATACTTTTGTTAAAGAAATTTCCTTAATTAAGGAACCTTAATTATTTTCTTGCCTTTGAAATTAAGAGTTGAGCTGTTTCTTAATCTGGGGCTAGTCAATTAATGCTTGTTTTATTTGTCTTTGTTGTTGTCATTACTCATTACTAGTGTGTATTATTCAATTGGCGAGGAGTTGCAACTGAGTGCATATATACAGGGATAGGAGTCAAGTGCTTATCACTTATGTCAGTTATCTTTGACTGTTTGCTCTACTTAATTAATTTGGAGTTGGATTAAGCTAATTAGGGTTGAAATTTGACTCGTGAAAGGTAACAACAAAAAATATTATAAAAAGAGAAAAGTTGATTCCAACCTACCTAATGAAATTAAAAATAAATAAATAAAGTAGGTGCTTTGCTTATTTAGAGAATTCATGACAGCTGCCCTATAAATCCTATTAGTGAAACAATTTTTATTATTAAAAAAAAAAAAAAAATGTTAGTGATGGCCTTTTGCTGAATATACCAGTTTGCCTTAATTGTATGATTTATTGAGTTAGTGCCATGTCTTTTATGAAATAACTAGTACTATAAAGAATAAGCATCTGAAAATAAAATTAAAAAAAGAAAAAAGAAAAGCTCTAGATCACCAAAAATATGGGTTAGATTTACTTACGAAGTATCTAGTGCTGATGAGAAAGAAAAGGAAACAGCATCCTAGGACACCGCTTTCCCATCTCCACTGTAATATTCACAGGTAGATTAGATAATAAAACAAAAAAATATACCAAAGGAGAGGATGATGTATAAAATAATACTATAAAAGAATCCAAAAAATTCTCATTCTTTCTTGAATTGGAAATAGAAGCTTTATAATATATATTGATCACAAGCATCTCAATATCAAATATAAAACCCATTTTACTACTGTATATTTCTTAAATAAATAAATAAAAGTAAATTACACGAGGGTGACAATAGACCTGTAATCTTTCTTCTTCTTCTTTTTCTTTATTTTTATTTTTATTTTTTTTGTGTGTGGCTATTGTGAGATTCCGCTGTGATAAATTGATAAATTAAAAACCAAAGTTAGACATCTAATGGGATATTCTTAGCTAGTGGAAAAGAAATTTGGTCGGAGACTTAATTATTAGTAGATGATTTAGTTTCGTGCTTTTAAGTTATTGTTGTTTATTAAATGGTTAATGTGAGGAAAGAAGAGCTCACATGTGTTTGGCGAAAAAACAATTTATGCTTTATTCGTGTTTATGAAATGGTTTTTTTTTCCCTAATAAAAAAATGGGGATAGAGATTCAAACCAAGATCGCAATGTTTTATTATTATTATTTTTTATAAAAATGGTTTAAGTCAGTCAAGAAGAGCACTAGCTACCTGATGTGTTTGGCTAAAGACAGAACGCATCACTGACACAAGATCTGTCCCATGGGTGAAATGATCAAGGCCAAGTATCCCTTTTAGCTGTTGTAGGCACACCGCAGTGGCTGCTCCTGCCATGAACCCTACTATGGTTGCATGTGATAGAAAATCCACTATAAACCCTAGCCTGTGGTCAAGTATGCATAACTTTTAGAATACATGATGCCATTAATTTGCCACTGAAAAGTAATAAAATAGAAGTAAAACTCAAGTATAGTTCCTAGGGCTAAGGCGTGCATCACATAAAGAATTGTGTCTAAAATTTGTGAAAAGAGAAAACTAACTAGGGTTAAATAATTCAAAGTTTATCATTATCCGACAATATATGTCAAGTGAAGGCAATAATGAATTAATCACAGTATGGAGTCTCAAATATGTGTTCAACATATGTCCAAAATTAGTAAGTGTCGTTTTGTATCCCAACTAGTGCATTAGAACATTAGACAAAAAGACTTGCCCTAGAGTATGTGATTTGTGGTTGTATTAAAAAAAAATATCCAATTTCGCATTAGGAGAGAAGAGGGAAGCTCATTGAAATAATTATTTAGCAACACCAAATAATAAAAGACAATATATAATTTCAGCACAACGAGAGAACAAGCATAATATTCTTACTTTTTTTTTCTTTCTTTTTTTTTTTTTTTTTTTTTTTTGGGATAGGCATAATATTCTTACTTAAAAGCTTTTCTTACCAGTTTAAGTGCCTAATATTTATTAAAAAAACATGCATACCTTTTATATATTCTTGTTTCTGGTCAAATAATTTTACCATTAATTAACTTACCCAACCTGAAGAGATGAGAAAAAGGAGCAACTGACTAACAAAGTTAACAATCTTTTTGTGCTACTGTGATCCCTATGCTAGCTCAACTTCCTTTTCTATGATGAATTGTGCAATAATACAAACCTTAAAAATCCCAGACAAGCTTGGAAAACTCCAGCGAAGAATGTGGCCGTGAAAGCAAGGTGAAGATAGAGCTTAGGATTTTCAAGAGCATTAACTTCTTCCCCCAACATTGCTCCGGTGAGAAGGGATGCAATAGCAACAGTACCCACAGCCAAATCCCTAGAGCTACCCATCAAGGCATAAACCAAAGGTGGAACAAAGCTTGAATCTACAAATTTTAAACAAAAAATCACAAACCCCATTAAAAAGTTCTTCATAATGTATGTACTAAAATTATTCTTTTATGTTTTAAGCTCAAATTTCTAGCGCTCACATAGTCCAAGAATTGGAGGCAAGTTGGCTAGCTTAGCATAACTAATCCCCTGAGGGATTGCCAAGCTAGCAATGGTGATCCCAGCAATAAGGTCAGCTTTCAAGAACTCTAAAGTATAACGAGGCGCCCATTCTAGAAATGGCAAGAAGTATTGAAGTCCTAGTATGACTTTTCTTGAGGGTGGTTGGTTCTTGAACTGTCTCAATGGGTCATCAGGAAAGAAAGTCTCTTTGAGAGAGTACTTCAATGACTTGAAAAAGGGTTGTGGTGGTGGAATCGCTACACGGTGAGAGCACTCCACGTTTGAAGGGTACACGTAGTCAGCGTTACCCATGATTATTGCACTAGTGAGTGTACAAGAATATTGTTTGGTACAAGTTTTGGATACTCTGTATGTATGTATGACACTAAATATTGTTGATGCCTTTTGCTGGTGTAATAGGAGGTTTTTGTGCCAAATTTGGAGGAATAGTTGTGCTAGACTGAGAGAAATGATGGTGGTGGTGGTGGTTTTAATGGTGGTGATAGAGGAGGAGGTTCTTAAGCTTAGACTGGAGATGGGAGTGATTACTATGTCTATGGCTTTATATAAAGTTGGAGGATATAGTGTGGTATTGTTCTCTAAAATATGAGTGCTTTTTAGAATTCGAGTGCTTTGAGGGTCCCAACTCCCACGTACAAGAAAGAGGACACGTTTTCAGCTGCCCACCTTGTGATTTTTCTGGTTCATTCTCTCACTAATTAGCTCAAATCAAAGCAAAAATAGAGGGCAAAATTGCTTAATTGCTTACCATAAAGTTGGGGGGGGGGGGGGGGGGGTGGGATTTTGTTGCATGCCCTAATTAATTGTAACGTGTTGTCATGCTATTGGATGATTTTGCAGCAATTCTGAGCTTGACATGTGTAATAACATGCCGGTGGTTTGTAATGTTTAATTCATGATAATTAGATGATATCCCGTGCGAATGCGCGGACTACTTTACAATTTTATTTAAAATTATTTTTATGTATATTAAAATTTACATATAATACTTAATACTTATTTTTTTGTATAATATTTATGTTTGCTCACAATATTGTTAATTTTGAAACTTGATTTTCTTAATTCATATTTTCTTTTTAAAAAAATGTATAACACTGTAAGATTATAATATATTATAATATTTACTATTAAAAATAGATTTTATTTTTCAAACTGATTAAATGATTTTGAAATTTACAAATAAGAATTTAAAGTATATAATACTTTTATTTCCTAAAATTACATAAATTTTAGCAACCTATCAAACACTTTCTCAACCACTTTATTCTCACAACCAAATATAGAAACTTTGATCACAAACACCCAATTAATTATCTCCATGAAATTAAGAAAATCATTTGTAAGTATCAATATAAAAAGAACGTGATTAAATAAAGAGAAATTTGCTAAAAACACATTCATTTATCAAAATTCAATCGTCTTTAGTTGGACTTTTGTATCTTTAAAAAAAAAAAGAAAAAAACACTTTTAAATCACAATTGAATTTTATTTTTATTACTATGGCTCATACCGTACAAAATAGTAGTAAAATAAACTAAACTTACAAAGAAACTTACAAATTATGAATTCTAACACAAAATTTAAATAAAAAAAGCTAACTTCATAAATAATCAATTAGAATGTTTTTTTTTTTTCTTTAGTTCTAAAAAAATACATTTATAACTTTCCCAAACCAAAATCTCAAACATCCAAAGACTCCAAGCGAATCATAATCTTCACAAAATCTACAATGTCTGACTTTAACATCAAAACCATATGCTACCATCACTGAATAAAAAATGCAAACCCCCTTCCTTAGTCATAGCCTACTCATACAGGTTACGATCAAATGATACTACAATGTTGGAGTTATGTAGGTGTCATTGAAGGATTGAAAGTAAATGACATCGTTTTTTGTCTAAGCGTATTTGAGATGGAATGGTATGAAAGGATATGGACATGTGTATATAAAGGAGTAGAAGTGAAAAGGATGAATAGAAATGCAAAGAGTTTTTTTGCGTGTGTGAGAGATGAAAAGTCTTGAAACATTTAACCAAATAAAACAAATAATAGTCTTAAAATATTGAATAATAATGTAACAAAAATAGTCTTGAAACATTGAACAAAAGGAAATAAAGAGTCTCTAAATTTGTTCTTATCTCTAATGTGGTTTAAGGATATTTCAATTCTCTTCATAGAGTGCGCCACATGGCAAGAATTCATGCTCTCTCGCATGAGGTCTCTGCTTTTATATATATATATATATATTGATTGATTGATATTGATGAGCAGAAATGTCCTACCAAATAGAGGACTTTGATTGACCAGAATTTGTGTTGATTAATTTTCAGAATCAAACCTAACTATGCCTAACTATATATGTTGATGTCAATTCCATAAAACAAAATTTGTGCCACAAGACAAAATTAGTCCTGAAATTATCTTTGTATTGCACTATTTATGAAAGTACGCAATAAGCCAATAATGCTCTCATTTCAAATCTCTTTCTTGAACCAGATTCGTGGGCAATATTTGATATATATTTCCCTTCCCTACTCTCTGTCTCTCTCTCTCTCTCACATTGGCTGGAGAGGCGAATTTCCCTCCTAACTACTTAATAAAAGTTCAAGGCCCACCTAGGACATGGTAAATTATGGAATTTAAATTTTTTATTTTATTTTAAAAAGCCCCAGTTTCCACAAAGCTTTTTGCTTAAATGAAGTCTTAAATTTAAAAAAAGTATTTTTTTTAGATAAATAAATAGTAAGAAATAGAATTCAAACCAAAGATACGAGTGACTATAAAAAATATTATTATAACCGGAGTATCACTTATATCCCAAATTAAGTAAAATTATAACACCCATTGTTACCATTGTAACAAAAGAATATATGTAATCTATAAAAAAAAAGTATTGTTGTATACATTACTTTGAAGGAGATATTAGGTTCTTTTACATGTAAGCAAAATAAATTTTTTTGTGTATTTATTAGAGTTTAGTATGATATGATAAATCTTCTTCAAAGATTTTTGAATGAACATATATATCAAAATTGGGAGTTTTGCATACAAGAAATGAGTGATGACTTTTGTTACTACTAAAAATTTAACGCCTTTTTTTTTTTTTTTTTTTTTTTTTTTTTTTTTTTTTTTTTTTTTTTTTCCCACAATACGTAATTTTTCTTTGTTGTGTGTGTGTACTCTTTAAATTTGTGCTTGACTATTTACATTGATATCATAATTTGACACCAACCAATTTTTTTTTTTCTATGCTTGATTACACTCTTGAAAGCACTCTAGGAATCTTTTTTTATTTTATGTTTGACGTGACATAAAATGTAGAAATTTTTCACCATCGAGATGGGTTTGAGTCAGGATCGTCCTCCACGACATTGTCTTTCAAGCTCTGTCATTTGATCAAGTTATTGAAGCTCTAATAAAGAAAGGGAGGGGTTGTGCGACGAAAAGAGAGAAGAGTGTTTGGGAGGGGGGGGGGGGTTGTTACGCGTGGTTTTGAAAATTGTTTTACAGAGAAAAAAATTTGTAAAACATTTTACCACATTTTTGTGTGTGTTTTTCGATCAACGAAAATTATTTTCAAGTTTGACCATGATTTTACAATGAAACAAACACCCACAAATACTGAAAATGATTTTAGAAAATATTTTACAACTAAACAAATGATGTGTAAAACTAAATCAAGGCATTGATTGTAGAGAAAATCATGGGGTATGTTATTAAATAAAGGGATTGATTGCTCAATGATTTTCTCTAGCACTAAATCTTCAATTCACATTCAAATTATGATTGAATTTTATTTGTAATCCTTATTATAAATATGGATTTCATTGTAATGTGTTATTAAGAAAAGTATATGGACCCCCTCAAAAAAAAAAAAAAAAAGTATAAGGAAAAAATATAACTTTTTAGGTGTCTGTTCCTTACCTATAGACCACAAAGTTGAACCATGTATAAACTCTTTTCCCCCCCTTTCTAAAACTCTTATCTTCTCTCTTGAGGTCACAAATTTCTACCCCCTCCCACCTCTTATGTTTTTCATATCAGTCTCAAAAGATTTCAATTCCAAAATTATGCCTCTAAATCATCTAGATTTTAGATTTTAGTGGTCAAAACTGTACGAAAAAGGGGAAAAGTTTGTACTCACCAGACAAAATGTGTCACTGACTCACATACTCACATGCATAACTATACTATGTCAAATTAGAAAGATACATCAATTCTTGGAGTTAATCAATTACTCCATAAATTGGAGTCCACTATTTGATTTCCAGCCTCTCAAATGTTACTTTCTAGTGGAAGAGAAAACAAAAGCAATTTTGGTTTTGGTTTTTCCCAAAACAGAAAGCAAGATTATTATTTCTTTTTTGATAGAAAGAAAGCAAGATTATATTTGATTTGGAAGTCCACTAAATTGTATTATTGTACTACACTTAAAAAAGTCACTAAATCCAGTACACACATTTGGGTTGACCCAAAAGATATGACTCAGGGTCAGTGGCTCTAATAATGTCTCTCTCTCTCTCTCTCTCTCTCAAATCTTTGGTTCAAACTTGAAATGCTCAAAAACAAAACAAAAACTTGCTCAAAGAATGAAAACTGTTGCTTTTTCACGGCCAAGTTTTGACGGTTCCATGCTGACTTGTAAAGTTAGCTATCGCACTCGCACGCTCAGACTCAGTGCTCCGTCTTGAAACGAAAAGGTCGGCTTGTTTTGACACGTTTCAAACTCATGCTGTGAAGTGTGAACAATGAATATTGACCAACTTTCCTTTGTTGGCACGCACGGTGGGAAATGGTAGTTCTCATTTATCAACCAATCCAAAAGTAAAATAGCTGATGAGTTTTTAGGTGGAACTAATATGTAATACATGTTTACGCATGGAAATGATGAATTGTAGTGTTGTTATTAATGTTGCTTTGAATTATTAAAAATATAGGACATAGTTCGATTAGAACATTTGGAGGTACTAAAATAATTTTTTTTTGCAATTTTCATGATATTGGTTACGCCTAGTTTCTTATTACGTTGTTATTACGTATATAATTTTGAAAATTACTATTGAATATTATATATACAATATTTATTCACAATTATTGTCTGTGAAATTCTACTAAATATAACACAAAATAAAATAATAAATTAGTCAAATAATATCTCCTAAATTGAATGGGGATAGGTGCATGAGATTGTTCAGCTCAATTACAGTGTGTTAATTTCAATATCTTCGCATACAAAATATCTGAATGGAAACAGTATAAAAAATATGCTCATTAGTTCAGAGAAAAAATAACAGTAAAAATTTAAACAATTTAATTTGTATGAAAAGTTAACAAAAGCAAAATCCAATTTTGATTCTAATTAAATTTTCTTTAAACTTTGGTTTAAAAGAGTTTAATATATATATATATATATATATGTTAAATTATTGATAGGATCTCATGTTTTAATATTGTGTTAAATTACCGATTGTTCCAGAAGTTTAAGTTATTGACATATGGTAAATTTAATCATTTAACCATATATTTCTAACATAATTAGATTATGATTTTTAACTATTAATAGTCTTGCAACTCAATTTGTTGACACCATATCTTAGTGTTTCTAAAATATTCAAGATTCAAACCTTCCTTAATCATATAGCGCTTGCTCACTCCCAAGTGCAGGAGATTGTAGCAATAAAATTCTTGAGGTCGAACCACAAGGAGTGGGGTAATTTCAAAGACAATGTAATTAAAAAAAAAAAAACTTTCGGTAAAGATGAAAAATAATTTTTTCCTGGTAATTGTAAACAAGAATAACAGTGATAACTGATTAAGTCAATAATGTAAATACTAGGGCATCGGGGTGTTTCCCTATATCGATATGAAATTTTTTGTGATCTAAAAAATTATATATTTCGTAATTGATTGTTCTTATACAATTAAATACTTATGATTTGGTTGAATTGAGACAATTCAAAAACCCATAATAACCTAGATTAATAATGCGGTTAGAAAAATTTTCAGAAAAACTCATTTACTATAAAACCTGATTTCTATTTGAAACTATTAGAAATTCATCTAAACAATAAGAAAAACATGATTGAACTTATTGAAAGTATGGAAGAACTAATACATCAAAAGAAATTTAATTGAACAATCAAATATGTTGTTAATAAAATCCTAGAAAGAATCATATTGAATATTCATACCGTATAGAAGAAACATAACCCCTAGCCCTAGCAAAGAGTTTAGGCTATCATTAGAGAAAGGAAAATACACGGTTTTCTCTGCCAAATTCATTCTACACAGCCTCCATTCAAAACCCTCACGTGAAAGTGTCCAAAGAAAATAAAACTTTTACTATTTTAATTTTCGTCCAGGTTTACAACAGTAAATTGTGAGTTAATTTCGACCTTCAAAAATTGAGAATTTCAAAAACTCAAAACTAAAAAGTTGTAGATATTTATGTCACGGTTCCAAACCATCCAGCCTTGTGTCAATTGGATTTTTGAGGAGAGAGATACGCCGAAAATACTGATTAGTGCTCAAATCTGATTTTTCCTTTTCAGATTTTGCCTCTTTGATTTCTTTCCTTATTTGAAGCTTTCAAACACGGTAGATGACCCAAGCACTCTAGCTGCACCTCCTTAGATATTTAAGCATGGTCCTTTAGCTCCTCTTTAATTCTAATTTGACCTCCATTCTCTCACAGACTCTTGTAAACTCATCTTTTTTACATGATTTCCTGAAAGTAGAAAATTACACACAATGAATGACATTTTATTCAAGAAATTATGTAAAGATAAATAATAGAGACTAATTCAAATCATGGCTTAATTATACAAATTAAGCATAGTAATAAGGAGATAATGCCCACATAAATATATAATAAGTCTATATTTTAAGGCATTATCATATAGTAACTAGATAGTATTTCTTACTGTTTTAAAAAATGAGGTATAATAAATAAGTTGAATGGATATATGAAATAAATACATGTATCTTCTAAATTTTGTTTAAATTTGTAGAGTAAAATAAATTTTCTTTTTTTCCTTGGATTTAAATAAGGAAAAACAATGCTTACATGGATAGAAATAAAGTGCATGTTTCTTTTATAAGAAAAAAAAAACACTTAATTCAATCTTGTTATCTTTTCTCTAAGAATCCATGTGTATATTAAATTGTTATAAAATTTCACAATGTAGAAGAAAAAAAAATAGATTATGTAAGAATTGTTGTCAAGAGATTGAATGTGATGGATAGAGAATGATGCAGGACAATTTCAAGTGGCTACATCCTAATCCTCTTATAACTAATTAATTAATTAGTTAAATGATTTCTTAAGCATTAGCCAATAGGATTTAGACACTTGTCAACCATCTAGAGACTGCCAATATACCAAACAATAAGTATAAGTAGTAGAATGTAAACTCTTTGGAAATTAGTTTTTTGTATGTGAATGAATTGTTAGCCTTTGTGTGCTATTTGGAACTGTGTTCTTACAGAATTACTTATCCACCTATCAATGTGTTCTAAGCAACTTAGCCCTTTGATTATTTCTAAACCATACAGAAACAGCCCATCATATTCCCTACATTAGTTTGGTATCAAAACTTGAGATCCTTAGGATTCAAATTCGTTTGCAATTTGTTTCTTCATTTTCTATCCAAGAACCTATCAAGATTCAATCTTGATTACTTTTCCTAGCCTAAAATACCTCTCTTACCAAAACCAAAAGCCTTCATATGTACTAGTAATTAGTTTGTAGTAGCAAGAAGCCATGGTGTTTGAGAAGACAATGAAGGATAAGGGCAAGAAGTAAGTTGTTCTTATAGTAGAGGAAGATGATATTGCAACCAATGGACCAAGGTATAGAAGGGTTCAAAATGGCTTAGAAGCTGAAGTGGAATTGTTGAGAAGGCAATTACAAGCCTTGACTGAACAATTGAGAAGAGACAGGAAACAGCAACAACACAATCAACATGATGTTTCTGGAGGTGCAACTTCAAATTGGGGGGGGGGGGATTATGAGCAATTCTTTGTTCATATTCCTAAGCAAAAACAAGAGTGACATAACTGCAATTCTGTGATAGTTCAACCAAAGATGCCAAACCAGAATTGGGAATCAAGATTTAAGATTAAATTCTTGAATTTGATGGAAGCTTGGATCATGTGGAGTTTGTGGATTGTCTTGATCAAGTTGAGGAGATCGTTGCTTGTTACGATATTCTAGAATCCAAGAAAGTTAAATTGGAAGCATCCAATTTGAGAGGCAAGGCAAGATCTTGGTGGGAGAAGATGAAGATTGAAAAACTGAGGAAAGGAAAAACCGAGATTCATACTTAAGAGAAGATGAAATAGAAGCTTAGAGAGCAAGTCTTGGCTTACAACTACAGCCACACCCTTTACAATAAAGTGCAAATCCAAGATGTCCATTTCCTCCACAATGGTTAGACTGTTTTAGAAGCTTTCAATAGGGCAGTGCCGAATAAGAATCAGCAAGTCAAGGGGGCACAATTAGCTCCTTTCAATTCTAGAATCAGTGCTCAAAGTGGTGATGCAACATTCAACTTCACCAAGAACGTTGAAAATAGATCAAATTTTGCTAAATTAAGTAAGGCTTCCAAGGAACTAGCCAAGAACCAGCTTGTTTTGTCAAAAGGTAAAACCTTGGTGGTTGAAGAGATAGAAGTTCAAGACTTTCTAGTTCAAGAGTTAGAAGATCAAGACTCACTAGTAGAAGCGTTCGAAGATCAAGATTTGCTAGTTGAAGAGTTAGAAGATCATGACTTGGGGCAGCCTATTTTTTATAATTACATTGAAGAACAAATTGGTGAAGAAGGGACAAAAATGAGTGATAGCATGATACATGTGGCTAAACCTATTTATGATTAGTCTATGGAAGAAGCAGATGTTATTGTTAAGGAAGAAAATGATTTATCATTAGGAACAAGTGCCTTGCAAGTTACAAAGCAAGAAATGGAGGAAGACAAACAACATAAAGGTAAAATTTTCAATTAATTTCTTCATTGAAGGAAGAATTTGTGACTTGTTGATTAAGAAAGGTAGTTATGAGAATATGGAGTCACCAGAGATTTTGAACAAGCAAGAATTGAAGAATCAACAAAAACTGTCTTACTCAAATAAAGGAGATGAAATTAGAGTGTAAAGAGATTGTTATTCCATCCGTTGTGAAGAAGTAGACATATAATCATGTAACTATGACAGGAAAACCATCTTGGGAGGAAGGTGCAGCACACGTAGTTTGCACAAGATAATGCTTCACTACTCATTGCAACTAAAGAAGGGGAAAGCAAGTCTCAAACCAATGGTCAAAATGAAGAAGGCTTTAAAATTGGATGGTCAACCACCTCCTAATGAAAATGCATCTACATTTAAGTTTCAATTGTATGGGACTTCGCTATGCAGAAGCAGCAACATTTGGTGTGTTGCCAACAACAGCAAACTCATTATACAAGGCAACTGCATCATCCTAGAAGGAGAAATTCATACAAATCTTGTGGCAACCAAGTGCACTTGAGGTCAAGTGCTTCTTAAGAGGAAGAGTCCTAATGCAGAGCAATTTCAAGTAGCTATATATATATATATATATATCATAATCCTCTTATAACTAATTAGGTAGTTAGTTAGATGATTTCTTAAGTATTAGCCGATAAGATTTAGACACTTGTCAACCATTTAGAGGTTGCCAATGCCAAACAACTAGTATAAGTAGTAGAATATAAGCTCTTTGTAAATCAGTTTTTTGTATGTGAATGAATTGTTAGCCTTTGTGTGCTATTTAGAACTGTGAGTTCTTGTAGAGGTACTTATCCATCTATCAATGTGTTCTAAGCAACTCAGCCCTTTCATTGTTTCTAAACCATACACAAATAGCTCATCATATTCCCACATTAGAGAGACATTAGAAAACCCAACGCAAAAAATTAACCTAATTTAAACTGAAGTCTTGAAGGTCTATTTCTACAATGACAAGCCTTTATATATAAGGAATTTATCTCACACACAGTCTCACACACCAAAAAAAAAAAAAAAAAAAAAGACTTGATAAAAAGGAATCCAAAGATATATTCAATAGTCAAACCAATAACGGTAGTACTTACACTATAATTAAGATTAATGTTACTTTCTTTGTCCCATAAGTACAAAGACATATATATAATGATTAATGAGTTTGTACCCCTTGATCCATAATATCTTTAAAATATTATACCTATTAAAATTAAGATGCGGTGCTTTCATAGTTTTCTTGCATATAATATATATATTACTTAAATTATTATCTTCTTTATAGTAATCTCTCTTCTTTAAATTATAGTCGATTAGCTCGAGAACCTCCCGTGATAATTGTCTTATTTGGCAAATGGATTGGTCGCCAATATAAATTTGTATATTAGCTGGATAAGAGAGAGTGAGAGAACATGACAATCTTTTTTGAAAGGTACAGGAGAATTTCTCAACAAAAAAAAAAAGGTACAGGAGAATTAATTTGCTTTAATCATAAATAATAAATAAAATAAAAAAAAGGTATTCTCTTTTTGCCGGATAGTTACAAGCCCTATGTGGCCCCAATAATATCTTTGGCCAACCATTCTTAGCAAAGTTTTGCATATTTTGCATGTCTATGGCTTCCGGATCAACAGCCCACCTAGAGAGATTGCGGTGGAGAATTGGAGATGATAAAGAGAGAAGCAATTGCGCAAGCCTATTCGCGATGTGAGTGATACGTAACATTATTTGTACATATATAATTGAGATGTGAGTGATACGTAACATTATTTGTACATATATAATTGAGAATTGTTGTTTGTAGTTTTTTAAAATACGTGTGAGTGAAAAAATATGTAGAAATGTCTATAATATTGTTTAAAATATGAAAATGTGAGTTTGAACTCACTCATCAAAGAGGCCCTTCTTTTGGAATATTTCGGTACTGGGTTTAATACACTTAAATTCTACAACAAATTTGACTTTTTTCAAGGGTCAAAACCCTTGAAAAATGTATTAAAAAACTTTGAGAAAAATTATTTTAAGAGTTCTATTGACCCTTGATAACCTTCAAAACTTATACCATTGAAAAGGAAATTTTGATGGCCTTCGTGGCCCTCAAAACAAGTGCTCTAATCTTATTTTGAGGGTCAAAAGACCCTTAAATAACCTTTTACCAAGGTTTAAAAAATTTACCTTTACAATCTCTGATAAATAATGTTATTTAAGGGGTCTCTTGACCCTCAAAATAAGTTTTTTTTTTTTTTTTTTTTTTTAAAACCACAATCATGCACAATATACACACACAAAAATTTACAATTGTTGAGATGATATGTTATGATATTGATGTATAGCAAAAGTGATATCAATGGTCTCAAAAGTTAAATGTCAATTATTGTTTATGAAAAAAAATATCAACGACCACACTGTACACTTTAAAAGACGTGTCGTAAATTTGGAAGTTCTAAATTCATTTGTTATACTATCAGTCTGGTCAAAAGCTAACATATACATATCATTTAAATAATAATAATAGTAATAAGGCAGTGACCTTTTCACGGATATAACGCTCTATCCCATAGAGCAAAGAGGGACAGCTAACTAATTAAGGCACCTAATTAGGATTTGCATTCATCCGAATGACAATTATTGTGTTTGATAGTTGCCTTTATGACCCTTTGCTGTTGAATTGTGTTTTTTGTGCGTAATGTACTTGTCTCTAACCAGTCTCATAATGCATGAATGTGCACATTATATTATGTGTATGAATAATTGAAGCAGATAAAGCTAGTAAATTATATTAAAATATTGAAGACTTGGATAAGTCACCGTTCTAAAAAATTAATAAATAGTTTTTTCTTCTTAAATCTTAAAGAATGTAAAACTATAATCAACGCTGAGTTTAATTATTAAGCAATCAGCTACTATTGAATAAGTTTCTCAAAAAAATAAAAAAGTAACTATTGAATAATTATGTCCGTTTTGCTTTGATCACTTTTCAAACTAATATCTTGATTCTTGATCCATCTCTGTCGAGAATCTCTGCACAGAGTCCACAATGTTAAGTATTTTATGTTACTAATTACGTGAACTGGACTTCAACAATGCAAGCATGGTACTCTTCTTTTGTATCCATTCAATAGTATAAAAGAGTGCACGCAATTATATTTTGAGAAAACAGCCTAGCTAGCCACTAGTAGCTAGGAAGAAAGAGAATTGTGAAAGAAAAATAAATTGCAACTGGTCTACATCAAGAATATTTCTCGTCATCCAAACTTAGAAATTAACAAGAAGAAGATACAACCTAATTCTTGTCTTTTAGATGTGAAGACAAAGTCTAAAGTTGAATTTCCATTCACTATATAGTCGTTTTACGCTGAAATATAACTAAATTTTCATTTTGCATCAATTTTTAAATGTGAATTATGCGAACTTAAATGATGAAATATTATATTATTCATTGCCAGCACCTTGTCCAAACTTATAAGATTACAACATTGTTTTTCACACTCCAACCTAGCAAGCTACATATCCATGATTGAAGTGCAAAGTCAATTCTGTGTTTCACTGTGTATGCTAAATTGTAAATTGCTAATGTGTACCAATTAATGCTGCTCCCGATCCTAATAACACAATCTCAGTGATACTTACTTTCCACACAGATATATATCAGTGATACTTACTTTCCACATAAATATGCTTATTCTGATGCAACACTGAAAAGTTTCTATATGTTAATGATATATATTCTGCTTGACATTGTCGCGTGCACTACAAACTATAGCCAAATTATTAATTTTAAAGAATTTTCTTCTGCCTCATCCTGTGATTCTCTATATGAATTTAACAAGCACCAGTATAAAGCTTTTTGATGTATAACATAATCTACCATTTAATTTTCGTAATTATTTAATTTTGATATTTTTTAGGTAAAAAACGTTATTTAAGGTTTAGGGTTATTATTTTTTCATTTTTAGGTGCATTTAATGCTTTTTAGGTCAAATTTGATTAATGTTATAATTAGGTATCAATTAGGAGTTATTTTACATTATATTTTCTTGTTTATTAAGTTTTACGGAGCCTTTAAATAGGCCCCTAAGTTTGTTCACGTTTTTGGAACAATTATTTAATCAATAAAATTCAGACTTTTCTCTTTTTATTTTATGGTGGAATTTTCAGAAGCAAATGTGTTTTGTTTCTTGTTTTCTAGAGGTAGACGTGTTTTGCTTCTTGACGCTTGTGCATCCCACATCAATTGGTATCAGAGCCTTGACTTCTCCTAGTATGGTGGCTGATGAATGAGACGGTAGCAATTCCGATGACAAAAAACTTAGCAAGTATTATGTGACGTACAGCTAGCACTCAAATATATTTGCTAGGATGCTATCACTGGAACATGGAAACAATAGGGACAATTGTCACGGAGACATAACTCACAGGCAACCTATTGGTAAGCAAATTTCATATAGGCCTTATAAGATAATTACAAGTTTTAATGGTTATTTAAAATAAAATAAAAAAAGATTTTCTTAATTGGTTACTTGATCTAGAAGATTTATTTGACTATGAGAATATTTGTTATGAAAGAAAAGTTAGACTTGCTTTGTATAAACTTAGTAAGTATGCCTTGAGTTGGTGGGAACGAGTACAATTTGATAGAATCTGACAAGGTAAAGACAAAATTTGTGTTCATGGCCAAAGATGAAAAAGATGCTTGCTACCAAATTTTATCCTTTGGATTGTGAAAAAATCTTTTCGTATACAATACAAGATTATTATTGGCCAAGAAGTTCACAATTAAATTATTTAAAAGAGCCATATATTCCACCATTAAGAGAAAGAATTACATGTTGAAGAAAATACTTTTCTTGAAGAATATGTAGAAGTCAAAGAAGAAAATATAGAGATTTTTGAGGAAATTAATGAAGGCCTTGTTATAGAAGAAAAACCTGAAATCAAGATTGTGAAGGAGATTAATGAAGACCCTATTATAGAGAAAGATCTTGAGGTTGAGATAGTAGAGACCATTAAAGAAGAAATTATAGAGGAAGTTGTCAACAATCTCGATGAAGTCAAGTTAGATGATTGCAACATTCAAGCTCCTATTATTTTGGTGGGAGACATTGAAACACAGTTTATTGATTTTATTGGGGTGGAAAGATTTGATGTGATTATTGTCTCTTATTTGGTGAATATTGTCAATTCCATGAAGATCAAGGGACAAGAAGTTCAAGTTGCTCAATTTATGACTTTCAAGTTTGGCAAGAAGGCAAGGAAGATGAAGTATTCAAAGTATTTGTTCTCATGGCATGGAAGATTTTAGATTTCAAAGATGAACTCAAGGTCGACTTTGTTTCAAGTGGAGGGGTCTGATTTAGGACAGAATCTACAATTTAATTTTCGTAATAATTTAATTTTGATATTTTTTTTATGTAAAAAACGTTATTTTAGGTTTAGGGGTATTATTTCCTTGTTTTTAGGTGCATTTAATGCTTTTTATATCAAATTTGATTCTTGTTATAGTTAGGTATCAATTAGGAGTTACTCCCTTTGTCCCACTTTTTTTGTCCTGTTTGAAAAGTCAAATTTTTTAAGAGAATATCATTTATTATCTTGTTTACCTTTTAAAAATGTAGAAGTTTCCAAAACTGCCTTTAAAAAAATTTATCAAAAAATTGAGTTAGTAAATTAATAGGGCTATAATAGGAACATTAGTAAATTAATGACTTTTATTTTTAGAAACAGTACAATATTTTGGGACATCTCAAAATAAAATAGAGGACAAAAAAAGTGGGACGGAGATAGTATTTTATATTATATTTTCTTGTTTGTAAAGTTTTATGGAGTCCTTATATAGGCCCCTAAGTTTGTCCACATTTTTGGAACAATTATTCAATCAATAAAATTCAGACTTTTGTCTTTCTATTTTCTGGTGGATTCCAAACATTTTCTCCTTGTGGATTCAAGGAACCCTCGTGGATTTGAGATTATTTTCAGAAGCAGATGTGTTTTCTTGACGCTTCTGCATCCCGCATTAATGTGAGGAAACGTCAATGCTTAGCGATCAATGAGGAATAACATGATAATTTAAACCAGCACTTGTAATGTTTTTCCAGTTTACATGTGCTCAAGAATCAAGATAGAAGGTCGTATATACACTTTGGTCTATTTTTGACTTTATAGTTGAAAGGATATATTAATCTCCTCTCTTTCTTCTGCCTTCTTTTTCTTTCCACAAAGTGGAACAACCAAATTAGATGCTATTCTGCTAAAAAAGAGAAGGAAAGAGGGAAGAGATCCTTGTTTTTTTTTTTTTTTTTTAATAATAAGAAGAAATTTACATTTTAAACTTAATTTACAAACGTGATAAATTAAACCTGTAGTTTTAAAAATAACAATCTAAATCTTGAAATTTAAAGAAGTAACAAATTAATTAATTAAACTTTATAATATTTAAAGTACAAATTAAACCCTAAGTTGACAGGGTAACAACTTAAACCTAAGCCTATATGAACCCAAAACAAAATGTCGTCCCACTTAAATAGGTTGAGGCTTAAATTGTTAGTTTTTAAAACCTTGGGATTTAATTTGTTCGTTTTGAAACTATAACTTTAATTTGTTATTTTTAAAAACTTCAGGATTTAATTTTCTACTTTTGAAATAATAGGATTTCATTTGTTACTTTCTAAATTATAGGATTTAAAATGAAAATTTTTTCAAATTATAATTTTGATGCTGAAATCCATCTTTTGCCTCAAGTTTGGTAACAATCCATAACTAAATGGGTGTAATCATGAATCAGTCAAAAGTGATCAATTTTTAATCATATAGTTTTAACTCTTACACCATATTGTCTAAAGTGTTCTGGCTAGCATTTTTCTCTATCTAGTCATGATTAAGAGAAATAAATAAACAAAACCCTTCTAATTTTCTTACAAGAAAAAAGAGAGTAGAATGGGAACAACTTGACATTATGAAGGATGGTGGGAATTAAAAATACTAGTAATCCAACTTTCCAAGATTTTCTCCTTCAAAAAATAGTTTTCTTTCTTGTTTTTAACTTTTTGTTTGGAAAAAACAGCTCAAGTTGTGTGTGTGTGTGTTTTTTTTTTACTTCAGCATAGTCATCCACTAATGTCTTCCACCTTTCCTGGTGAAATGGATAAGCTAAGTTGGAAAAAATAACATTATTGACTACAAGAAAGTGAAACAATGTCATAAAGGTTCCACTTTCATATAAAAGCATTTGTAATTCTCTATTTTGAGAAATGTTTCAAAACCTTGAAATAATAATTGATTTTGAATGTTTTACACTCACTAGGAGGGAAGACTTCCATAAATCTCTTGTTTCTAATGGCTAAGATTTGGGTTTCACAGATATTATAACATGTGTTTCTAATAATAGTAGGTCTTACACACATCATCCCAGCATAAAAGGCACTCGTCATAATAATTTTTCAATGGCATATATAAAGTAAAACTGTAAATAAGATAATTTTTTTAATAACTAATAAGAGTGTACGTACTTGTCATATGGAAAAGATCGTTAATTGTATAGCATAGGATATTAATATAGAGATTAGAATATTTTAGGGTGTCAAATGAAGCAGTTATTACCATATAAAACCTCTAGCTAGAATCTTAGATTCATTCCGAAAGGATTTCTTTATATAATTATTTGTGTGTGTGATGAGAGGACTATACATAAATTATCAAATGCTTGAAGTGACACCCTCATTAGCGGAAATATAAAAATTAAAAAAAAAAAAAAAGTTCTAAGGGCTTGATTGGTAGAAAGATTTTTGTTTTTGTTTTCAAAACAATATAAAAATAATTTTCAAAAAATTGAACTTGAAACTAGTTTTCAGATAATAATTTTTATATTTTTGGCTCCCACTTTTAAGAACAATTTTTAAAATACTAAAAACAAAAAATAATTGTTTAGGAGACCATTTTTATTTTTTAAGATTTTTTTAAAAGAATATCAAAAAGTAATGTGTAGAATCTATAGATTACCTTTTTTTGTGTAAATAATGATAAGGGAATAGAGCTTGGTTTCAAATTTGAATGGTGAAAATTCTTATAATGATAAAGATAAGCTCCTTAATTTAAAAGATAAAAGAGTTTGGACAAATACGTGAAATCCACTTGTGGGTGAGAAAGCCCAACGCCATATGTTGGGCCTGTGGCCCAATTTGAATAAAACTTCCTGACCGAAGAGGTTAAAAGGATCAATGCCCTGCCATCCTGGCGAAAATGCAACCAAGGAAGGATTAATATTTCGTCCGAAGACATCCTGGCATGTCCGAAGAGGTTCCGCTCGTCAAACCTCCAAAGAACTTGATCAAGTAGAAGATTCCTCAGAGGGGAGTTAGCGCTGGGCATTCCTAAGCGCGAAAATATCCTGAAATATCCTACAAATAAAGCTGCCGTCACCGCATTTAATGCACTGTAGCAACTTTCCTGGCCGCATTTATGTGGAGAAGACACCTGAACAGTGAAACCTCAGCCACTACCACTCACTGCAAATTAAAGCAAACGTCTGATGTGACTAATACTCAAGTGGACGCTTAGATGAAGGACAAGTGTGCGGTGAAGATGAGGGAAAAAGGTGTATATATATAAAGGAAACAGGTCTCACATAGAGGAGGATTTTTTTAGGAAGTTGATAAATGCAAGACCTTTTCGGATCAAAGATACTTTTATTGAATACTAGCCTGAGTGTCTTTTGCCCTGTTTCGCTTGCATGAACCGTTGCTAAATCCATATCTTGCCCAGCTGTTTAACCCATTCTCTACAAATTCATTGTTGGGGATTTGTTGGGCTTGTAATACGGGAAGTTATTGCCTAGTCCATCAAATTTCGACCCTACACCACTGTTTTCAATTTATTTACAACTATGTCATTAAAAACATTTTTTGTATCCTGAAAACACCCCTTAGCAAATTTTAAATTCCTGTTCTAAACCAAAAAAAATAGGATACAGCATTTTAAAAACTGTATTTAGAAAATATTAGTCACATAATAAATTCAAGTGTGGGACCTACCATTATATGAATTGCAAAACAAAAAACTATATTTAAATACTTTTACCAAACAGACCTAACTATTGCAATTTTGTGTATTAAAATGTTATAGGAGCAAATTGCATTATGTAAATTGTGAAAGTTTATAAAATAAAATTTGTAATATCTTTATCATTGATAGTTTAAAAAAAAAATTTATATATATATATATATAAAATAAAATAAAAAAAAGGACAGCGGGCAGATAGGGGAATTATAAAAAAGCAAACCTAGGACATGGCTGTAATTTACATGCACAGATGGAATGTCTTTTCAAAATAATATTCTTACCAATAAAAATTGCAATTTTGTGACGTTAAAGGAGAAAATTGCATTACGTAAACTTTGAAAGTTTATAAAATAAAATTTGCAGTATCTTTATAATTGATAGTTTTAAAAAAAAATTTAAAAAAAGACAGCGGGCAGACGGGAATTACTAAAAGCAAACCTAGGACATGGCTGCAGTTTATATGCACAAATGGAATGCCTTTTCAATGTTTTCATACATAAACACAATTCCTGTTCACTGAACATATCAACGTCAAATAAACAATCATATGGCACCTATTATTCCCGAGAACAAATCTACATGCATATACAGCCATGACTATAATTTATGTGCAATAATGCAAATAAGAGAAGGTACACTGTATTTCCAAAAATTATTAGGTTAATGTGAAATAAATTACGAGACTAACAAATTCATATTTTCATCAATTTGTGTTTAACAATTCTATATAAATTATTTATTTGTTGTTAAATTAATGTAAGAGTTAGTGTTCATGCTATGTAAGGGAGAAGATTTTGATGAATACAAATCCTCTATACCACTTTTTGTGTACCACTCTGTGTTTCACCAATCACTATTTGTCATGTTTGGATTTTACTTTCCTTACAAAAATGTTGATGCCCACTTTGGCAAGGAGATCTAATAATAGGAAGAACCCCAACAATATGGGAGGGAATAAAGAAAAAGAATTAGCAAATTGAGAAGGAAACCATTAAGCTTGAATGGCAAGAATAATGGACCATAGGCCTATAAAATAGCAAAAAGACCTCAAAGAAAGCAAGTGGGTCCAAAGAAGCCTGAAGAAAGAAGTCGTAAACCTATGAGCATTATGAGAAATGGAAAGTAAGCAAAAATGGGCCGAAGGAACCCAAAGGAAGGAATTAAAAAAATAGGGGTAGGTGGAAAAGCCTATAAGCCCCGAAAGTAAAGGATATGATAACTTGGACCAAGGAAGCCCAAAAGACTTAGCAAAAGCCTATGGGAATGAAGGATTGGAATAGGCCGGGGATGCCCAAGGAAACGAAACAGGTTGAGGATGCCTAAAAAAATAAAATGGACCAACGAAGCTCGAAAGCGATGAAATGGGCCAAGGAAACCCAAAGTAATATGAGTACAAGCCCAATGATAGTACTAAGCTACTGGAATTGAGCAGAAGGAATGCATACATCAGGTCCAAAAGAGGTCCAGCAAGCACAAGTCAAATAATAACATGGCAAGAACAACGGGGTGGCATGGAAGGAGTACCAATCGACCTGCAAAGAGGTTAAGGGATGGATTGAAGAAGGAAAGGTCCACAACCAAGCAAGACCCAGCCCAAGAAAGAAGTAAGACATAAAGAATGAAAGCCCAGAGACTTATCCACGCCACAAGAGGTCAAGAACGAGTAGCAGAATGTGCAAACAAGCCCTCGGGTCATAACAAACGCATGAACAGCAGACAAGCCATGGATACACATAGAAGTGGAGCACACACAAGACTCAGACACCACCCATTTGTACCCAGCCAATACAGGAGTGGTGGGCCATGGGTCAGAGGTAAGAGAATGTATGGTCTGGCGATGGGGAGAAGGGGAAAGCCTATTCTAGGGGTTCCTGCTCAAACTCTTTTGGGGAAAATGTCCTGCTAGGATGACATACCACCAGAAAGAGGGAAAGATGGGCTGGAATCACTAGGTGCATGTCATAAGGGATAGTAAGAGAGAATGCCCACCCTTATCCGGATGAGAATGTCACGGTGAGTGAGAAAATAAAATAAAACTCTTTTGTCTAGGAATGGGATGTGGCACAGCCAGCACAGGTAAGTAGTGATGGCTGGGCAGCCGACAGACCAATGGGTGGTCTGGGAAGGACACCTATACCAGGATAAAAGCGGTTAAGGGGCAAAACAATAAAAACCCATCACGATAGGCATATAAAAAAGGGCCTTAACTGTGCACAGTAGAGGCAGGAAGGGGGGAGAACAGAAAAATGGGGAAGAAAAATACAAGAGATAAAAAAAAATAAGAGAAAAAGAAGTAATAAAAAGAGTGAAAGATAGGAGGGAAAACACAAAGCGAGCAAAAGTGTGATAGTAAGCATGCACCAATAGGCTGTCCCTTTTTCTCCCTCTAAAAGCCTACTCTCTAGTGGGGATTAAGGAATTGGAGGAAAAGCCATCTAGGCCCATTCTCTCAAAGTGGGCAATTTTTATGGTAGGAAGTCCTAGTGAGATTGCCCATATTGAAGGGTGGTTCCCTTCCTGGTCATGACTCTGTTAAGAAATCAAGCACAGCAGACTAACTATCTTTCCTATTATTTTATTGATCAAGCATTAATATTACTTCCTTTTCTTTTTGTCATTGTCATTAACTCACTTCTACTGTGTTTATATCACTACATTATCTCCCCCTTTACTTATATCCTGACTTAGCTTTTATGTTTTTTGTGTGTGTGTGTGTGTGTGTGTGTGTGTGTGTGTGTGTGTGTGGCTAACAGTAAACATATTCTTCTTATTATTGTCATATTACACTAGTCTGCCATAACTTTTGTTGTAACAGCTTCCTCTGCCCTAGGCACGTGTCCAAGGTCTTAGCAAAGAGGTTCTAGCTTGTGCACAAGTTGGCTTGGGGTGTGTTGCAGTCGCCAGTCCTAACTCTCCTACCCAAAATCATTAGGTCGTAATGTGGCAGGAGACAGCCCAGCCTACGGTTGCAAAAAAAGGCCCACCACATTTAAATTGGCGACTCCACTAGGGAGTTGGGAAAAAGATGGGGAAGGTAGACAAAAGCCCTTGCAAGTTATGCCCCCAAGATAAAAAAAACGATGCGAAACATGAGTACCGTGCCCTCACAGCCAAAGTCAAGGCCAACAATGCCCCACCAGCACTAGCCCAACCAGGCGGAAGGTGTCGATAGAGCAAGGTTGAACCTCAATAACAGCAAAGGGTCCTCACTGACAATGCCAACATTTTTATCTAGGTGTTGCAATCATTGCGACATTTGCAGCAGCAGATGATTGAAGAAATCTGTCAAATGAAGGCAGACAAGACAAAGGAAAAAGGGAACTAACATGACCAAAAGCATGCAGCAGTCAAGGAGGAGACCCTAGTCGGAGGTGCTCCGCAGAATTCGAAACAACGTTTCATCACTATGGCTGAAGTTGCAATGCTCTTAGAGCAAGAAACGGCCAAAATGCCTAAGGAAAGGTTTTATGGGTGAACACCACCTTATCCGCTGAGAATACTCAGCAAGCCGTACCCCGAGAGGTATGAGCCATAAATTTTTGTGCAATATGATGGCAGAAAGGGAAGTGCTGTTGAGCATGTGAGTAAGTTCATTGATATTGTTGGCCCTTAAGTGGCAGATGAGGACCTGTGTCTTTAGGAATTTTCCAAATCACTGTGTGACTGTGCGTACACTTGGTACACCGAATAGAAACTAGGATCAATCCTAACATGGGCTGACATAGTAGATGTATTTTGTACTAAATACTTTCACAGAGAAAAGACAATAACGCTCGCGACTTTGCAAGCAACTAAGCAAAGAAGCGGCGAAGATTTGATGGAATACATCAAAAGGTTCAGAGATATAGCAATTGACTGCTATTACCATTGCGAAAAAAAGATGTTAGTGGAAATGTGTATGGGTAACATGATCAGGGAGTACAGAGTTATTTTGGAGAATCTAGAAATCTCCCAGTTCGCATAGTTGTTGTAGAAAGCCAGAAAGACTGCCCAGTCAGTAAGACTAAGCTCTAACAAGAGAAACACTCCACAAGCCATGGCAATGTCCACTGGTGAATGAAAAAAGAAGTCTGATAGGAGGCAGTACGAAACCCTCCACCACTACCATGTACCCCAAAGGAGCTGGACGCGCTCTTAGATAAATGGATCGCAGATGGAGTTTCTAGTGAACCCACCGAAGAAGAGTGGAGAGACTCGCGTTTCTGCCGCTTGCACAATTTTGTGCAACATCCTACCGCAGAATGCTGGGCGCTTCGTAGATTGGTGCACCGAAAAATCAAAGAATGAACTCTAAAGTTATCCCAGCCGGAAGTCCAAAGAAACCCACTCCCGAACCATAAGGGGAAAGGAGTAACAGTAGTTGTCATTACGTAGATCTAGGGGAAGACGAGGAGGAAAAACCAACCCTACCTGCTGCAGCAATTACCATTTTGCAAAAAAGTTCCAGGTTCAAGAACTTATTTGATCAGTTGGGGCTCACGGCAAACAAGCGAAGGATTGCCACAAAGGCTTTGGTGAGCATTGCCTCAAGGGTAGAAATATAGTACTTAATGGTAGAAGCCATAGATGACAAGGCCCTTTTATAGGAGGCAAATGAGATCACTTTCAGTAATGAAGATATGAAAGTGGGGTATTTAGATCATAGGAGGCCTCTCTACTTGGCAGCATTCATAAATCAAATCCCCATCAAAAGAGCCTTGGTGGATACGGGCGCTTCCATGAACCTCATCTCACTAAGTACATTACAAGCAACAGGAATTTCAAAGAGAAAGATTCAGGGATGCCTAATGGAAGTAACCGAATTTAGGGGAAGATGAGAATATACCACAAGCCATATCTAGTTGTGGTTGAAAATGGGAACAATAGCCACTTTGGCTCGCTTCCATATGGTGAAAACAGAGGTCTTATACCATGTGCTATTGGGAAGACCGTGGTTACATAAGCACCGATTGGTCCCATCCACTTATCATCAGTGCGTAAAAGGAAGGTTGAATGGTAGGATGATATGAATAGTGGCAAACCCGTCACCCTTCGAACAAGCGGAGGTTCATCTGGTAGAAACTATGTTCTACGATAAGTGGGCGCCATCTAGGGAAAGCTCAGTGTCAAAACCACAAGGCACCTTTGTGCTTAGGTTAGAAGACGTTCAAGATGACCTAGAGCCTGATCTAAGGAGACTATTAATGCAAAAAAAAGAAAAGGAAAGAAGCGTCCGCTTTGGAATCAGACAATGCACCGCAATGAGTAAGGGTTTGGACCCCTGATGGTATAATCATCTACAAGTTATGAAGGTGTGCGGGGCCCACATACGATACGCAAGGGGGCCCCGGACAAGGACCGCTCGTGGTTTAAGAAAGTTTGGAAGAAGAAAGCAATACAAAGAAAGAGGAAGGAATTACAACAGAAAAGGATACAGAGGTAGCAGCAGAAGAAAGATTGGAAGAAGTTGACCTAGGAACTAATCCACAAGAACCAAAACCCGTCTCAATTAGTTCAAAACTATCAGAGGAAGAAAAGTCAAAATTAGTACTATTGCTGAAAGAATTCAAAGATGTCTTTGTAAGGGACTACAGCGAGATGCCCGGGTTGGACACTGGGCTGGTGGTGCACACGCTTAACATAGACCCTGAGGCTAAGCCGGTGGCTCAGCCTGCTAGAGTTTTCCACACTGAAATAGAAGAGCAGATAGTAAAGAAGGTGCAAAAGCTGTTGGCCGCTGGTTTTATTAAGCCCATCTAGCACCCACGGTGGTTGTCCAATATGATACCAGTAAGGAAGAAGAATGGGCAAATAAGGTGCTGTGTAGACTTCAGGAACTTCAACCGAGCCTGCTTGAGAGACTAATTTCTGTTGCCAAACATGGACCTGTTGATAGACTCTGCAGCAGGAAACGCCATGTTTTCCTTCATGGATAGATTCAGCGGATACAATTAGATTCGAATGGAGCCAAAGGATGTGGAGAAAATTACTTTCAAGACTCCTATAGGCAATTTCTACTACACTGTGATGCCTTTTAGGTTATAGAACGTAGGCGCAACGTACCAACGTACTATGACGGCCATATTCCATGACATGATGCACTGTGAGCTGGAAGACTATGTGGACGACATAGTTATGAAATAAAAAAGGCGAGAAGATCATGTCAAAGTATTGAGAAAAGTGTTTGAAAGATGTCGAACCTTCAAGCTAAGAATGAATCCTCTCAAGTGAGCCTTTGGAGTGTCTTTTGGGAAATTTTTGGGTTTCCTAGTCCACTGCAGAAGAATAGATGTCAAAGCCACAGCCATAGCAACCTTGAAGCCGCCTGCCACAGTGAAGGAACTAAAGAGTTTTCTGGGGAAAGTCTCATACATTTGAAGATTCATCCCAAGCTTATCATCTATCACTTCGGCTTTTGCAAAGTTACTTAAGAAAGGGCAAAGTTTCGAGTGGGGAGAGGTACAGCAGACAGTCTTTAGAAGGTTACAGCAGGTTATGACTAACCTTCCTACTATACAAGCCTCGATCCGCAAAAGGCTGCTACTGCTCTACTTAGCTACCAGCTCGTATGCCATAGGCGCGTTAATCATCCAAAAAGATGGAAGCAGTGTTGAGCAACCGGTCTACTACATAAGCCGCACTCTAAAGGACACAGAGACTCGCTATCCCAGGGAAGAAAGAGCATGCCTGGCAATAGTATATGCATCACAAAGGCTACACCATTACTTCCTAGCCTATAAGGTATGGCTGATGACGAAGTCTCACGCGATCAAGGCTTTGTTGCAGCAGCCAATCCTCTCTAGAAGGATATCCCAGTGGTTGTTACAGTTGTCACACTATGATTTGAAGGCAGTAGCGCCTAAAGCAATAAAGAGTCAGGCTATAACAGACTTATTGGCATAATTCTTAGGAGAAGAGGAATTCCTGTTGGACGAGGCAGTTCCAGGGGAGGTAGCTATGGCAGAAGTAATCAAAGAGTAATGGGTAATGAAGTTTGACGGATCTTTGACTGCTCACTCGGGAGGCATGGGAATAGTCCTATATCATGAAGGGGACGAAGCCGTAGTGCTCTCATTCAAGTTGGAATTTCCTTGCTTAAACAATACCGTAGAATATGAGGCTTATCTTACTAGGCTAGCTACAGCCCTCGAAATGGGAGTCAAACATTTAAAGGTGGTAGGTGACTCCAATTTAGTGGTCTGCCAGGCCAAATGAAGTTTCTCTTTGAAGCAGCCTAGCTTAGCCCCATACTAGACAATGGCCCAGAAGATGGAGGAAAAATTCTTAACATTTGAGATAGAGCACGCTTTGAGGAGCGAAAATCACTATGCAGATGCGTTGGCTGCATTAAGATCACAAATAGCATTTGAAGGAAGCAACACCTGGGTAGAAGTCAGTGAGCGAAAGGAGTCCATCATTGAAACGCTAAAGGAAAGATTCCAAGAAGAAAGATGCGAAGAGGATTCCCATAAAGGAAGCCTTAATGAAGGAAGAAGATATGGCAGAATTGAAGGCGTTGAGAGACTACACCCTAGGAAAAGGAGAATTGTAACGCAGAATTTTGGGAGGGATCTTGTCAAGATGTGTAGGGCAAGAGGAGGCCTAAAGAAAATTGAGGGAAGTACATGATAGAACCTATGGGTTCTGTGGAGAAGTCAGTCTTTATGGCAGACTCCAAAGGGCAGGTTTCTATTGGCCAAACATGGGTAAGGACGCGAACCAAGTCTAGACCCGATGCGAGGTCTGTCAACTTGTAACAAATAGGGAGGAAAGCTACGCTGTCTTCACTAGCGAAGATTGGAGGAACCCATTTGTGCAATATCTGGCAAAGGGTATCCTATTGCAAAAACATAGTGAAAGATATAAGCTTAAAAGGTTGGCAGTACGCTACTTCTTGCATGAAGAATTCCTTCTCAAGCAAGGATATGATGGAGACCCGTTATGGTGTTTGGGGCCCAAAGAAACGGGGAAAATGATAAAAGAGGTACACACAGGAGAATGCGGGGAGCACCAAGGAAAGAAAAAGTTGTATAGATGCCTGCTACAGACGGGTTATTACTGGCCTACTATGAAAAGAGACAATAAAATTTGTGAAGAAATGCCACAGTTGCCATGTACAAGCCAACCTAATTCACACTTACCCATAGAACTTGCATAGCATGGTTACCCCATTGCCCTTCCACACTTAAGGGCTTGATTTGGTGGGACCAGCTAATCCACCATCGCGTAGGTACATATGGATCCTAGTGGCTACGGAGTACTTTACCAAGTGGGCGGAAGCAATACCACTCCATAAAGCCACATAAGAGGTAGTGGTAAATTTTATCAAAGAAAATATAATTGTCAGGTTTGGAGTACCTCACAGAATCATTAGTGACAATGGCACACCCTTTGTCAACAGTGAGGTGAGAAAGATGTTAGAGTTCTACCAAATTAAGCACCACCGGTCATCACCTTATTACCCTCAAGGGAATAGGCAGGCAAAGGCGATAAATATGACTCTCATAAAGATTATCAGCAAGATGAACCAGGAATATACTGGGGGATGGGCGACGCATTTGCCAGACGCCCTTTGGGCCTACCAAAACTCACCAAAGTCAGCCATAGGGTTTTTATCCTTCTCTTTAGTCTACGGAACCGAGGTGATGAGCCCAGCTAAAGTAATGACTCCCTCTTTAAGAGTCATGCAAGCACAGAAGAAAGAAAAGAAGAAGGAAATTTTCATGGTAGAAAGATGTGAAGACCTAGAAGGATTGGATGAGAAAAGGGAAGAGGCTCAAGAATATAGCTGCAGGTACAGGCGAAGAATGACTAAAGCTTATGGCAAGATGACTAGAGAGAGTGTTTGCAGAAAGGCAACTTGTACTGAAAGCAACAAACCACGTCAGGCGAAATATGGCAGGACCATTTAAGTTCTCGTCAAAATGGGAGGAACCCCTTGTGATAAGGGAAGCACACGTAAGTGGGTATTATCGTTTGGCCCAGATGGATGGCAAGGATCTAATGGACCCTATCAATGGCAAATGGTTAAAACAATATTATGCTTGAGAATGAGAGACATCATGTAGTTGTCCCTTTTTCCTGTTTAGTTAGTTCCTTTCTTCCTTTATTTCCTTTCCTCTAAGTGACCGTGTCACAAGAAAACGTTGTAGCATGCTTCTATTCAGAAAGTAATGAAAAACTATGAAGTATTAGCAAAAGAAAGTAAACTATATCATAGTCATAGCAATACTTGTAGCAAAAGCGGTAGCAAATGTAGTATTATAGTTTACAAACCCAAACTATAGAAGTCATGTCAGACTTGCCAAATAAGTACTGCAGAAAATAAAAAAAAGCGTGCTAGATAAGGGAATAGGGGAAAGGAAACAAAAGAGGGAACTACACAATCTCATCAAAGTCCAGAAATACGGGTCTAATCTCCAAAACAGTTAGGGCTAGCAACACCAAAAAGTAAGCACTCGCGACATGCCTCTAGGTCTGCCACCTCTTTCTTCAAAGCCTCAATGCGCATATCTATAGCATCCATAGCAGGCTGAACCTTCTTTATGAAGAAGGCTTGAGCAATCTCTCACAAATGGTCCAGCTTGAACTCCACAGCAAAGCCCACTCTAATCAACTCTTGAATCGTGACCCTCCATTGCAAAATCCTCTCGACAGACACGGTATCAATGAAGTTGTACTCGATATCGTTCATCACACTCCCCAACAACTTCAGGAAATGCTCCCTCACAAAACGGCTGAGAAGAAACCCCTGCATGAAGTTTTTGCGGCTGCTATAAATTGACTCCAAATGGGAAACGCATTCCTTAGGAACCCGGAAGCTGTGAAAATCAGCATAAGGAGTCTAGCACCCCAGAAGTCCGCAGGATCAAGATCGTTGACCTCAGGCTGGTCAAATTGAACAAAGAAAGCAGCAGCCTCACTCACGAGATCGAGAATTGTGGCAGAGCTGCTGCCTACTTCAAACTAAGAGGGTGCAGCCACACTAGTAAAAATCAGACTTGAAAGGAGACATGGAATATGACATAAGGGATGGATAAAATGAAGGAAACGAATCCTTAACAAAGACAAGAAAAGAGATGGAAGAAAGAAAGAATACCAGGACCCGTAGAAGTGAGGGCTGTAGGTGTGACAGAAACATGAGCTGCAAGTGTGGCAGGAATGGGGGCTGTAGGTGTCAACACTCGGCCTTAACCAGCTAAGCAGAAAAACTGTCGCCACCGTGCCTTCGTTCGACCACCCGCCATGGCGACAACTCCCGCGCGCGCGAGGCCTCGTTGGAGGGCCCCTCTTGATGTGTACGCGTGTGTGTTTCGCGTGGAGTTTCGGGTGCTCTCTCTCTTGGTGGAGGAAGGTAGGTCTACCTTTGGCGTTATGGCAAGAATCTAGGCCAAATTTTAAGGGATTACCAAAGGTAAGTGGAGTCGCCACCAATCATTGGGTTTTTCTAAGGTGTGATTAGTTACTTGTTTCTAGTTGATTTTATTACCAATCTTAGGCTAAGAAAAAGGTCATTTTTCCTAATCTAATATGGATGGCAAAAAAAATATTGATTCTAAGGTCCAGAAGTTTGGTTACGAGTGGGGAAGGTGTTAGGCACCCCACAACGCCTGTCCAAGGACAATCCTTTGTTTTGATAAAACCTTAATTTTTGGAGATTAGCAGTAAAAACATGATTTTGGCATTGGCTTTTGGGGCTTTGCATACATGGGGGCTTTGAGGTTTGGCTTTTGAAAAGGCATGGTCCCAATCTATGCTTTCCTATGGCATTCGAGCTAAGTATCAGATTTCCATAGCGAAAATCTGGCGACACATCACCTTACTTTCACAGCAAAAATTAGGCATCGCTTTGTCTTAGGTGTCATGGACTGTGACGATCACACTGGAAAAGGAAAGCAAGTATATATACATATATCATGCACAATGCAAGTACACAGAGCAGGAAAGTAAATGCCTACATCCCTAGGGCATGGCCTAACATATAAGTGCAGGAAAATAAACAGGGGTCGCCATACTCTAGAGATGAGGATGAATGGCACAAGGCATGATATACCTAATACAAACCATCTAAGGGAGAAAGGGAGGAGGAAGGAGGGGGTTTAAAATAGTACATAACCAAATGGAAAATCTAAACTCCTAAACCCACTGACTGCAGTCACTTGGCTCATATCTGCGTGCTCACATCCTCGTCCCTTTTGCTTGTGCCCCGGAGACTGTGCCTTAACTCCATGCGTCCTCGCTCTATGTGCATACATGTAAAGGCAAAGACAAGAAACTAGCAATCAAACAATGGAAGGAAAAGATGCAAAGAGCACAATAAAAAGGCATAAAGCAGATAAACATGGTGGATATGGCAAACATAGAAACTAGGATGCGAGCAAAAAGGGAAACAAAGCAAGATAGCAAACAAATAAGGTTGGTGTCCGCGAGGGACAAATGTATATTTGGCTCGGATGTCCATAGCTTCATTGTGTAGAAGTATAGACAACACACTAGCAAGAAAGTCTCATGCATGGACATGTAAGCAAGCGTGTAAAGATGTCTAGAAAGCCAATAGGTGGTGCAAACAAGCATGGCAAGCATATCATCACATGAAGTGGAAAAGGGAATGGTGCACACAGAGCAACCCGACATTCGGAGATGCCTCCCAAGTGGTTACATCCAGACATGGTCTCCTGGGCGTCGGATGCAACCACACAATCACATACCCGCTAAGGGCGTCAAACGTGGCAAAGCCTAAAACAAGAGAGGCTAACACAAGTATGAAGCATAGAAGCAAGCAAGCACAGACATGCAAATAGGGGTGATCCAAACCCTTTGATATGGGCCAAGGTGTATGGACGATGAAAAAAACCATAGGGTCTAGATCGGGTCCGAACCAATAAGCCAAAAAGCAAGAAAGAAAGGTAAAGCAACAAAAGGGCTACAATAGCACATGGCAAGACAAACATAGCCTAGGTCTAAGCACACAAACATGGCATGGAGCGCGCAAGCACATGAAAGATGGCATAAAACAAGCAGAGCATAGATCCGAGCACACAAGCATGTGAGCACATAACCCTAACATCAATGCAAAGCAAAGAGAGGAACGAAACAAAGGAAACACAAATAAAACCCTAAACATGTAGATCTAAACATATAAGCATGAATGGATGTAGATCTAAGCATAAAACATGGCATAAAAACCCTAAGCATGTAGATCGGGATGAATAAACATGTGAACAAGCATAAAAGAACACGGATCTAAGCTAAAAACATGCTAGAAATAAGATAAAGCAAGAAACATGTCAAAGAAAGCAATAAAACATATTATTCTAGTAAAAAGAAAGATAAATGCTAGAAAAGAGATCTAGAAGATTAGGGGTGTGGATGATAGCTAAAGAAGCTACATCCACAACCCTAAACCCCAAATCCCAAGCGTAGAACCAAGGAAAAGAAGATTGGGTGCAAAAGCAATACCTTGTGTTCTTGGTGAAAAAGGAAGAATCAAGAGATTTTGATGTGTTTTTTGGAGTTTTTTTGGGCATTTTTTTGGTGTTTGGAAGAGAGGAAAACCGTAAAGAGGAACTGGGCGAAGAGCAAATTTCAAAAAAATGTGGGTCTCTCGGTTTAATGGGTGCCTAGGGCTATTTATATCCCCAAGCATGTTTTTCGAGGCGACGACCATTCAAGGGCTGCCGGCCTCAAACTACCTCTAATTGGGCTGATCTTAACACCCTTGGATACATCTTCATTTTCAGATTCTAAAAAGGTATGGAACTCAAAAATCCAACGGTCAGATCAAAAGTTATGGCTCTCGGAAGTTTGCGGTGTAGCGATCAATACATCATCCCGGTTTTTGTGATATATCAGCCATTCTGACTCCGATTTTGACCCATGAATAGTTGTTGGAACAAGAATTTGATGATCTTCACAATGGCATTGGCTTTAACCCATTCTAGCAACCAGATCAAAATTAGGATTTTTGGGCCCACTTAAGATCGACTTCGAGTCAAACTTGGTTAAAGTTGCTAAAAATCTTTGAGAAGCTCGGGTTTGGTGTAAAGTTATGAAAAATGTTGTTTTGTGGAAATTTGGACCTCGTTTGATCTTCGGTCAACCCTAAGGCCGACCGGGGCATTTTGGTCATTTTGGCTGAAAAAGGCGCTTCGGGTGCTCTGGTGCCCGAACGGGTTGATCCATGTCACTCTAGATGTTCTCATGGCCCCATAGAGAGAAAAGGATATTTTTGGATTTTTTGGGGTTCAACACACAAATCGAGGGTGGACAAAATATGGTATCAACAGTGGGCATCACGGTGTTTGCTACAGCTTCGGGCTCCTTAAGAATATATATGGTTAAAAGAATGAACATGCAGAATGATCAAAGATTGCATCAGAAAGTTATATAAAAAAAAAATTAAAAAAAAAAAAAAGATAACAACTATAAAGGTGGGGGAGAAAGCCTAACAAGGGCATGAGATACATACCCATGGCCTCGATCTCGTGCCCACCACTATCCTCCTCGTCAGAATCAAAGACCCTTTTCTTAATGGTAGGCTCATCCTCAGAGTCCTCGAGAACCTCCTCAGATCCCTCATCAAAAGATAAATCTACATTAGGCCCACGAGTGGCAGAGCTAGGAATGGATGAGGGATTGACCACCAGAGAAGAACCATCCTTCATGGCCTGAGATAAAGCTGCAAAAGGATCGTTGGCCGAAATAACAAGAGGAGTAACGGGGGAAGCACTCTCGGTCTGAGAAGCAATCGCAGGAGTAACTCCTTTTTGAGGAGTAGGGGTCTCGGTAGGAATGGAAGCAGATTCACTAACCCCCTCAATCTAGGCACCCTCCTCAATGGGACCAGGCTTAGCTAAAGGGATGGGGGTCTTGACAGGAGCCCCCTGCGCGGCAGCAGAAGCAAAGGCCATAGCCTCAGTCACTACGTCGGCCCCATCAAAGAAACCCTCTATAGGTGTACCCATGGCAACAGAGATATCCTTAGTCGTAGGGTGATAAACAGAAAGCGGCTCGGGGTCAACCTAGAAACACCAAAAAAAAAAAAAGAGGGGTGGGGGGCAGAAGAGAAGGGTGCAGGATAAAAAAAAAATGAAGGAAAATAAGTAAGCATGCGTATGGGGTTAGCCGTAGGAAGGCCTTACAAATAAGAAAAAATGAAGAAGAAGCAGAATTAGAGATAACATACTCTCCTTTCAGTGGTGGCAGACGAAGGGGGTGGAGACATCTTCCTCTTGCTGCCTCGGGTTTTGCTAGAAGGAGGAGCATCTACGGATGGCCGTGGAGCAGCAGGCCTAGACTTGCCTGTAGTAGGGCGCTTACTAGAATGGGTATAAGCAGAAGGAGGAGGAGAACCTTCCAAGACTATGTTACCCATGGGATGAAAGCCACTCTCAAAAGAAACAATATCAGAACAAGTCTCGGAGGAGTCATCACCTTTCTTGGCAGGCTTAGGCTTGGCGAACCGAGACACGAAACCCTTCTTCGTAGGCATAGGAACGTTCACCACCTTCACTTTCTTCTCCTAACTCGTGGGGTACTCACCAGCATACAAGTACCACCTCTTCCCTTTCGCATCCCACTCAAATATAGCAGGCCGACTCTGCTTCCTAGCATACGCCACCACAGACTTGGTGGGAAGAAGCAATTGAGGGTTGGCAGAAATAATTGCATAGAGACCATCGGGAGGAATGAGAGAAAACCCACGGCTGCCTAACAACTCTTGCTCAAACGAAATCATCATGACTTGCCAGTACCTATGCATAGCCACAGTGCAAATACCCTCCTTCTATGAACCTGGAATGGTGACTACTGTAAAATACTCCAAAATTCAAAAGCACTATGTTGCAAGAATGGCCGAATAGAAGTAGCAGACTCCATGATAGCAAAAAAATCATCAGGAATATCCTGATCTAACCTAAACTGCCTCCTCACTCTATCAGTACAATAATGCACAAACCGAACCCCCTCATTGGCAAGATAAGGCAACCACCCAGCATTGGTGGCTACCAAGTATGTAATCCCCCTCTCATCAAAAGCAGTCAACAGGGTGGTGGTCCTAGCAGTATTAACAAAGGAACCCAGAATCGAATTAACACATGTATAACCAGAACCCAAATTTCTATATGTCCTCTAACAAAAACCAACTCCTTTATCAAAGAACTCCACAGCAAGATGCCTAAACGGCTTCAACCTAACCCAGTGGTAAGCCGACAGAAAATCAGACACAAAACGACCACAAAAATCAATAATGACCTCTGACATGAATGGTACTTCTCCTTGGCAAAACGAACAGACTTACACAATGCAAAATGCCTAGCACAACACTCCCATAGCAGATGCTGCAAGATAGTGCTATGGGCGAAAGTGGTGACTATATGGTAGGAACCCGCTTACTTCTCATCATTCTGCAAAATATCTAATTGCACATACTAATGACCCAGAAACATGGGGGCCAACAGCAGACTCACCCTGGCAAATATCTTTATAGCTAATCAGAAATAAAGAGGCTTTACAGCATAATGGGGATGAGAGTCAAAGATAAACTTACAGAGCCAGAATGCAACAAAGGTCGTGCGGCAATCCACATTAGAAGCCTTGGGAAATTCCCCAACCCAATGTGACAACTTTGCATTGCTGCTCATTCCTTTCTTCAACTCGGTCCACGGCCTCCTCCTCCAAAGAGAACTCCATAGCACTTAGGTCAACATCACCAAGAATGGGCAACAACAGTTGGTTTGCCACGTCTTCCTAGGTCACAGTGATCTCACCGCAGGAAAGAAAGAAGGTATGAGTGGCGGTACACCATCGGCAGACCAAATGGCGAAGATTGAACAAGTCCCTATAGTTGGACAAGCAACGTGACGAGACAATGACCTTGAACACACCGGCCCGCTATAACGTCGCCATGAAACCCGTGTCGAACAACTCGTCGTCTACCCATTCTTTCTAACCCAAAGAAGTACCCAACCCATATTCGAAGAGAATGGGCACGGGGAGTGAAGTACCTTGGCATATGACAAGATCGGGGATCAAAGAAGCCAAAGGAGCCCAAGACACCTCTGTGTTAGGACGATAAATGGAAAGCCATACGCAACTCGGCAACAGAGGCAAATACTCACCAAACACCTTTGTGAAATGGGCATGGGCGTTGTACCAAGGGTCGATGAGAGGAGTGCACTCACTGTCTAGGTCGTGACCTCCTTCTTCCTCATCGGAACCCTCCGATTTGGAGAAAGGAGCATCTTCGCTTACAGTTTTGGTGGCAAGATAGTTGGAGGCGATTTCCTTTCCCTTATGGTAGGAAGAACCTTCGCCTTTCGCCGGTGACATGGTGGGATAATTGATCGGAGTGGGTGGGTGAAGATGTTTGAAGGAGAAGACGTGGTGAAGAAAAGGGAAAATAAAAAGCCGTTTTGTGTTGGTGACGTGAAGGGAATATGTTTAAGTATTGATGACATTAATGCTGACACGAAAGGATGCAATGGGTCATCCATCAGATAAGGCACGGTATTAATGAAGCGACAGCTGTGTTTCAAAATAACTGCTAAACTGGGAAATTCGAAGAGACAACATTGTTCACTGCAAGAAAGAAAGTAAAGTAGGGCCCACTGTTTGGGAAAAAAAAAAACAGAGAGAGAGAAGAGAAGAAAAAGAGACTTTTTATTCGCATATAAACCGCATGAGCACTTCATATGCTTAGGGGGCTGAATATTGATGCCCACTTTGGCGAGGAGGCCAAATAATAGAAAGAAGCCCAACAATATGGGAGGAAATAAAGAAGAAGAATTGGCAAATTGAAAGGGAAACCATTAAACCCGAATAGCAGGAATAATGGACCATAGGCCTGTAAAATAGCAAAAGGGCCTTAAAGGAAGCAAGCAGACCCAAAGAAGCACAAAGAAAGAAGTAGTAAACTCATAGGTATTATGAGAAATGGAAAGCAAGTAAGAATGGGCCGAAGGAACCCAAGGGAAGGAATTAAGTAAATACGGGTTGGTGGAAAAGCCTATAAGCCCCAAAAGTAAAGGATATGGTAACTTAGGTCGAGGAAGCCCAAAAGATTTAGCAAAAGCCCATGAGAATGAAGGATTGGAATGGGCCGGGGATGCCCAAGGAAATGAAATGGGCCGAGAATGCTCAAAAAAATAAAATGGGCCAAGGGAGTTTGAAAGCGATGAAATGGGCCAAGGAAGCCCAAAGTAGTGTGAGTACAAGCCCAATGATAGTACTAGGTTACTAGAATTGAGCAAAAGGAAAGCATACAACAGGCCCAAAAGAGGCCTAGCAAGCACAAGTCAAATAATAACATGACAAGAACAACGGGGTGGCATGGCAGGAGTATCAATCGACCCGCAAAGAGGTTAAGGGATGGATTGAAGATGGAAAGGCCCACAACCATGCAAGACTCAGCCCAGGAAAGAAGTAAGACATAAAGAATGAAAGTCCAGAGACTCATCCACGCCATAAGAGGTCAAGAACGAGTAGCAGAACGTGTAGATAAGCCCTCAGGTCATAGCAAACGCATAAACAGCAGACAAGCCATGGACACATATGGAAGTGGAGCATGCACAAGGCTCAGGCACCACCCACTTGTACCCAGCTAATACAGGAGTGGTGGGCCATGGGTTAGAGGTAAGAGAGGGTATGGTTTGGCAGTAGGGAGAAGGGGAAAGCCTATTCTAGGATTCCCGCTCAAGCTCTTTTGGGAGAAATGTCCTGCTAGGATGACATACCACCTAAAAGAGGGAAAGATGAGCTGGAATCACTAGGTGCATGCCATAGGGGACAATAAGAAAGAATGCTCACGCTTATCCGGATAGGAATGCCACAGTGAGTAAGAAAACAAAATAAAACTCTTTTGTCTGGGAATAGGATGTGGCCTGGCTAGCACAAGTAAGTGGTGATGGCTGGGCAGCCGACAGACTAGTGGGTGGTCTGGAAAGGACACCTATACTAGGACAAAAGCGGTTAAAGGGTAAAATAGAAAAACCTATCACGGTAGGCAGTATAAAAAATGGCCTTAACTATGCACAGTAGAGGCAAGAGGGGGGAAAACGGAGGAGAACAAAAAAAAGGGGAAGAAAAAAAAAAAAGTAATAAAAATAGTGAAAGATAGGAGGGAAAACAGGTAGTAGGCATGCACCAATAGGCTATCCCTTTCTCTCCCTCTAATAGCCTACTTTCTAGTATGGATTAAGGAATTGGAGGAAAAGCCATCTAGTCTCATTCTCTCAAACTGGGCAATTTCTGTGGCAGGGCGTCCTAGTGAGATTGCCCACATTGAAGGGCGGCTCCCTTCTTGGACTTGACTTCGTTGAGAAATCAAGCACAACAAACTAACCATCTTTCCTGTTATTTTATTGATCAAGCATTAATATTATTTCCTTTTCTTTTTGTCATTGTCATTAACTCACTTCTATTGCATTTATATCACTGCATTATCTCCTCCTTTACTAAGATAATGACTTAGCTTTTTTGTTTTTTTTTCTAGCTGACTGTAAACATATTCTTCTTATTATTGTCATATTACACTTGCCTGTCATAACTTTTTTTGTAACAACTTCCTCTACCATGGGCACATGTCCAAGGTCTTAGCAAAGGGATTCTAGCTTATGCACAAGCTGGCTTGGGCTGTATTGTAATCAAGCCAGTCCTGACTCTCCTACCTAGAATCATTGGGCCGTAACGTGGCAGGAGACAGCCCAACCTACAGTTGCAAAAAAAGGTCCACCACACAAAATAACTAAAATTTAAAATGGAAAGTAATCATACACATGTTAAGTAGTAATTGGTGGAACATAGAGTGATATACAAAAAATGGTACAAAAGATTTGCATTCGATTTTGATATCTATAGAATGGTCTTATAAGTTAGTTTGGAAATTTTGAGGGATAGGAAAGGGGAGGGAAATGATTATCCTTCCCTTATTTAGATTTTTATAAAATTAAGGTCATAGGAGAGGGGAATAGATGCAGTCTCTTTGTTTAGATGTTTTAAAAATTAAAATAGGGAAAAGAGAAAATGATAAGATATCAAATAAATTGATACTTATAACATTTTTCATTTAATTTAATGAAATCGATATAAATTTAAATTATAAGGGCAAAACTGACTAATTGAAAATTTATAGTATAAGTAGAATTCCTTTCCCTCCAAATATCTTAAATTTGTGGGAATTAAAAATGTGTGGCTTCAAACCCTAGATTTTATTAATTTTGCACCTCAAAAGTCAAAAGTAAGAAAATGGATTTAAAATAAAAAATATTACATAAAGTTGAATATATATATATATATATTCTTTAATTGATTTTCAATTAATAATAAAAATATCTCATTTCTTATCGTCTCAGACCTCATGTGGCAGCATTTGTAGGCGATTTATGTTAGCTTAATTGAAGTTTTAAGGAAAACGTGAATTTTATCAAGAATACTTTTTTTTTGGGGGGGGGTTTGGGGATTTCAAGCATGGTGTTAACTTAATGATGGTTATGAGTGAACACATGCATGCATTCCAAGGCTCAACCGGTCCAAGAATTTGCAACTAAAAAATCACTTTCTGTTAGCCATCAATTTTACTCTCCAACCAAACTCAGTAGCCCTAAGGAACTATAAAAACTTGAAAAGCATCAACATGGATGGTCATGGTGTCCTGAATTTGGAATGAGGAATGACCAGTGAACAGGGATTGAGGGCAATTTTGAATGATGTCTCTTTAAAAAACTTCATTTTTAAGGTGCACAAACTATTTGGGACGAGGGAGTATCTAAATTAAAGAACACAAGGCCTTACAGGATGTCACTAACATTGAAAGCAACTATTTTTGGGGCCATCGGATATGCAACAGGCTTAAGACAAACTTGATATATTTGTTTAAATACAAAGAAAATTGTCTTTGTTTGCATAATCAAATTGATATAGAAGAATTAACTTGCATTTAAACCAGGATCATATTCAAATTACTCGCAATATTAGAAGTACAATCCTGACAAGGTACAAAAATAGTTACAAATTTGAGTCTTGTGGAGAATTAAAAATAGGCGGATTAAACTTGTGTGACATTTTAATGATCAGATAACATGAGCCATTCATAATAAGACACTAACTAGTTCAATGTCCACTGTAAGTCCTGTATGTTGATGTTCATTGAGAGAGAGACTTATTGATAGGCCAGCTCTTTATCTTTAGCTCATTACATTTATGCAGACCACTTACCAAAGATGGAGTAGAATCTGTTTAATTACAGTGGCAATGATGCTGACATACTTCTTTGTTGAATCCAACTGGATGATCGATTATGCTTTGAATGGCGGTTTTTGTGTACTTAATGATCTCTTTATATCCGCATTATTGGTTGACTCTCATAAAATTCTTGGGCATTTGGAAGATACCATAAGTAAGTTTTCCATTTCTAATAGGGCAATTGAGAGTATGAGAATACTCTTTTGGGGGCACAGAATTGGTGGCTACAGATAATGAATCTGATATTGACCAATGGTCTGCTTCAACTCTAATGATCCAAAACATATCATGCCTGAATTATGGCTCAAAGTCCTGTTGTTGTTGAGACATTTGCACAGTATTGATTACCCATTAATGCTTATAATTGAGTAGTGAAACATGAACCCCCATTCATATGTGGGAACACTGTTATTTGCATCACAAACTGATTACTGATTGATGGAATGAATGATGGAACATTGAACCTTACATTGAACTTTTGTCTTGTTTCCACCAGGTATGTAGAACAAAAGTAGATGGGTGGGAACAAAGATCATCATTAACATGGAAATAGAAAAAAAGAGTCATGAAAAGGAAATGAAGGTGGTAGTGTGACCACATATCAATGTTTAAGGTGGATGGACTCAAGCTCCAAAGATTGTAAGGATTGCATGGTGCCAATGCCATCCTTATAGAATCAGAAAAAGGGCTAAAGGGAGATGTGGAGCCATACAGTTGAGAAGGAACATGTGGTGGAAATTTCATCCATACTAAATGGTCTAGTGGAAGTCAAAAGAATCTGTCCCATGAAAAATTAGTAGGGAAGTAGTGAACTACAATTGCTTTGTATATAGATTTTATCCTGAAAACGTTTTTGTAAATTTCAGGTGAATAAAATTTTGAAATAGACTACAACCACCAAGCTTTAGCCTAAAAAATTTTGGGGTTGATTGTGGATCTTCAACAAACTAGTTAGGGTTAACCACATGTATTATGTTCCCCAATTCTATTCTATCCGAAATCATACTCTAATATTTTCTTAATTGACATGTTAATATAGACTATAGGAATAAAACCATATGTTATTTGTGCTTTTTGGCTGTTCTTTGTGTAAAAATCAATTATTGGTGATTTCATTGTCTGAATAAGACATGATCTGGTGACATTTCACTGTATTGCTTTCTGCAAAACAAAACAAATAGCAGATAAGGTTGCTTTTATGTTAAGCCTTTCCAAACCAAGAAACTAAAAATTTACAAAGGGATTTTGAAAATAATATTTGCTTTGTAATGTCCAATTCGAATGAGTTCTTTTTTTCTTTTTTCTTTTTTTTGGAAGCTAGCTCTCTTCAATATATATTCAAAGTATCCGTAGACCTCATATATTTTCTTTACTATTGCCCTTAGTCCCTTCATTCCACAGCCATTTCTTGCTGCTGTGAAGAGTTAGGTTCAGAATTCAGCCCTACTGAACATTGTGCTGCAGCACACTAGCAATCTTTCTTTTAGTGCCTCCTACTCCCTTCCCTTCAGAAGTGGTAGTGTGATACAATTGCTATTCCAAAAAAAATGCATTCATCCATTGTGCAGAACATCAAAGCCAGAAGTACTTTGCACCCAATCTGATTCCATATAGCACCCCATATGTGATCCGTTGAGTTCTATAACACATTTGAAAGGCTTTTTTCTCTTCAAGCCTAAATTTTTATGTGATTGATACACAGTCAAAAAAAGAGAGTCATATGTGATTGACAGTCTAGAACATTTAGTAACACATGACTACTACAGTTTTTGGCTTAAATTAGAACTTATTGCCTCTGTCTTGAAATAATCTTATACACAGACAAAAGCTAATACATAAGTGTAGGAATATTGGATCAACAGGAATATTCATAAAAGCAAGAAAGATCTAAAAGAGGAAGTGTATGGAATTGCAAAAGGAAGAAGTGACAAAAACTACCAATTATGCTACTAATACTACTACTTTCACATGCTCTTGCAATACCTTTTCCTCATAGTGTTGTCAACTTCATCCCCTCCTCTCTTTCTCTTGAATGCTCATCTCTTGTCCTTATCAGAAAACCTTTCTGACTGCTTTTCTTTAAACATTTTATCAAATCCCTCTTCAACTTTCTTCAACTCTTAAAAATCAAAACTTCTTCATGTGTATCAGATTCTAGATGACTCACCATTTGTGACTATAGAACCTCAAAAAGGGACCTACAATCTGTGCAAAGCCATTGCATTGAGAATGTGGGTCAGATACCAGTGGTCCAATGAAAATATGCTAGTGAATCTTCTGAAGAGGCATCAATTCCACTACATATATCCATGCCTACTTTAGACGCATTACATTCTCTTTAGAAATCATGTTGGCCCTACCTCATAGAGATGTTTATCACTCCTCATAGAGAATGATAAATTAGATGCAGTCCTAATTCATATGAGGGCCAGTGTGACAATATATGTGGTCGAACTAGAAAGTTGGCAATGTATCATCTTTCTGGATGAAGTGATACTAAGTACTGAATCAAACAAATTGAGCAGCACTTGAAGAAGTTTCCCCTTTTTGTTTCTCTCTCAAGATAATAATCTATCAGTCTTTTTAGCTACACTGCTAATATAGCCATATTCTTCAGCCTTTTACTCCATTTGTAAATTAATATGGAAATTTAACTTTGCATCCTATATCCCTTTAAGTATAGGATGTGCAAAATATGCCTTTTTTAAAAAATTTTAAATAACAAGATATATCTTTTTAGATTTATAATATTTAATATAAACAAAATACTTAAATATTTTTTTCCCCACTTTTTTACAAAGTTCTTGAAACCCAAGGCATTTTCTTTCACTTCTTTACAAGTTCTTTACGGTGAATATCCATTCTAAGAGACCTAGCGTAAACTGATCCCTTATATGGCACTTACAATGCCTCTTATAGGCTGATGGAGCTTCCCTATCAAGATTCTCGTGGTGTGACTTGTGCACTGTAAAAGCAGCTAACAAGTAATCTGTGCGCTGCACTGTGTTTATGAATACGATTTGTCAATAATTTCTCCTTTTGGAATAATTAACCAATTATTCTTTCTTTTTCAATATTAAATTTTGGGTCATCTCTCAATACTTAAAACGCGGGTTATAGCCGCCTTTTTTTAGCCGTGTTCACAAAAAAACGCAGCTATAATTAACCTATAACCGCGTTTGTAAGTGTTTTTAGCTGCGTTATTTTGGATACGGCCCATTGCTGTGTTCAAAAAAATGTGGCTATAGATCCTGCGAAATAAATTTTTTTTTTTTTTTAGAAGACCTATACCCGCATTTAAAAAACGGGGCTATAGCTAACCTATAGCCACGTTTTTAAGAATCGTGACTATAGACTTAACCTATAGCAGCGCCTCTCAACTGCCGCTATAGGGTCCTTACCTAAGTTAGGCCCTATAGGGGCGGTTGGAGCCGCTGCAATAGGCCTAACCAAAAAATATAAATAAAAGTCCTCTCTCACGCCTAAAATTATGTCGTTTTGGGCAAAAAGGCAAACCTAAAAATTGTTTCTAACTTGAGTACTCTAGCGGCCTCATCATTCTCTCTTTTTATAGAAACCCATGTTAAAAGGAAGTTGTAGTGCTAGTGGCGGAGCTAGGATTTGAGTTGAAGGGGGGGGGGGGCAAATTTTGTATATGATACTTGCACTTACACACATTATGTGAATATATAATATTTGAGACCAATTTGAAAAATTAAAAGCTATTCATTTAAATACTAAGTGATACTCAATGTAATTATAAAAATAAATAATAAATAAATAAATAAAACTCTACAAAAAAATGTGAATATATAATATTTGAGACCAATTTGAAAAATTAAAAGCTATTCATTTAAATACTAAGTGATATTTAATGTAATTATAAAAAAAATAATAAAAAAATAAAAACTCTAAAAAAAACGCTTATTATGTGTATATATATAATATTTGAGACCAATTTGAAAAATTAAAAGCTATTCATTTAAATACTAAGTAATATTTAATGCAATTATAAAAAAAATAAAAACTCTAAAAAAAAATGCTTATTATGTGTGTATATATAATATTTGAGACCAATTTGAAAAATTAAAAGCTATTCATTTAAATACTAAGTGATATTTAATGTAATTATAAACAAAAAATAACTCTACAAAAAAACGCTTATTCATAATATTGTATTTATCTATTGAGATATTTCTCACATGAATGATCTATTTTTCATTTTTTTTTAGAGCCAAAACTCAAGTTATGAACTATTAGTAGTTAGATAAATACTAAGTGTAATATATGTGAATTTCTATTATTTTGGTTAATGTGGACCCATAAAAGGTTCAAATTATAATATGGTAGGGACAAACTAAAAAATTCAGTGCAAGGCATACTAGTAAAGGACTTAAGGTTTCTCAATGATTCGTTTAGAAGTTGTGCTCTATTTCAAGACCAAATAAACAGAGTGACATTTAATAAACCCAAAACCAAAAAGTAGGTAGGGGTATTTAATAAGTATTAGGTATAATAACTAAGGGTATTTTTTGGGCGGGCCGGGAGAGGAGTCTCCCCCCCCCCCCCCCCCACCCCCCACCCCCCTAGCTCCGCCCCTGTGTAGTACATAAGTTGAGAAAAAATATAAAGTTATCTTATAAAACAATATGGAAGAAACCCATGTTAAAAGGAAGTTGTAGTACATAAGTTGAAAAAATATAAAGTTATCTTATAAAACAATATGGAAGAAGCCCATGTTAAAAGGAAGTTGTAGTACGTACATAAGTTGAAAAAAATATAAAGTTATCTAATCAAACAATATGGAGGAATCGTATCAAACCCATTATGTAGCAATCAAATAGTCATCCATGTGTATTTAATTACATAACTCATCGGATAATTTAAATGAATTATACGACTATTAAAACAATTACTTAATTAAAGTTGCATGTGGATGATCATTTATATCACCAAACTGTGGATGCCAAAAGTGTTTTTAATAGAAACGTTTATAGTTTAAATCTCTCGTCTCTCATTTAAAATGACTCCAAAAAAACTATGGTGTGATTTATTCTTTAAAAAAATTGAAGCTGAAATAAGCAAACTTTATGAGTGTCACTTGTCATTTGCAATATCCTTGAACTACTTTAAGAAATCTCAATTAATGTAAACAGAAAAGGTCTAATATCAACAAATTACAGTAGAAATAGCTCTCAATCCAGGAAGTCCTAAAAGAATGAACTTGAAATTTTGAAAGGAATCTTGGGAAGATAATGAATGGAAAAATGAAAAAGGGAGCCAAAAAAAAGACTGGGCATGGGGGGGCTGTTGAAAGGGACATGTGCTTGCTTATTGTACGTAATTGAATAGATCTTATTATATATTAAATGGTTTTGTAATATTTGGAGTACATATATTCTTTTTGACTAACTATAAAATTCATTCATGATAAGAGACTTTTCTATGTACAGTCCACCATTTCTAGGACCCATGAATGTTTATTTATTTTGAAACATACTTGTGTTTCATGCAAAATAATAAATCTCATTATAAATTAATTATGTAACACATTATTTTCTAAGAAGAAAAACAAACATTGTTGTGTTGAAAAAGTTCGTTGAGGTGGCCTGGTCAGAGTTCTATTCTTGAATTTTTTTTTTTTTTTTTTTTGAAAGGTCTTCTTGCATGTTTAATGGTGGAAAAAAATGCATAAGAAATATGCAAAAAATACTTTGGATGATTTAAAGTGTTTGTGGTCCATCCACTTATTTTGTAGTTATATTCAAGCCCGTGCACATAGCCTTATAAGTTATGGGCCTCCATGGATAACTTCCCTTATCCAATCAATGTGATATACCCTGGTTTTGGACTTTGTGCTCGACACGAATAAAATAAGGGCAAGACTTAGGTATAGTACTTAAGTATTATTCCTTAGATTCCCCTCTTAAAATTCTGCCATGTGGATTTTTTCTCATGAGATGGAAGTATATTTTTTAGATAAGTATCCATGTGGCTGAATCTTAAGAGGAGAACTTAAGGAACAGCACCTAAGGTACTGTACCTAAGTTTTGTCCATAAAAGAAATCATTGACGTGATTAAGGAAAAGGATAAGAAACTAAAGTAACACACAACTCCTTGCACACAAAATATACACAATTCAATTTTTGAACTGAAATTGTGACTTCAAGACATGATTTCAATTCAAAAACTAAATTGTGTATAATTGGAGGGTATGTAATAAACACAGCCCAAAACCTAAACGCTTTTTTTTATTAGAACAATCCAACAATTTCCTACCACCAATAATAATAATAATAATAATAATAATAATAATAATAATAATAATTAAAAAAAAAAAACACCTAAGGGGCAAAATTTTCCATAAACTTTTTTTAATCTTAAAGGTTTGGTTAGTATCTAATGCATTTAAGCACTGGATAGGACACGGACACAATATGTGTCTAAAATTGACCACGATTAAGTCAAATGCATTAGTGCACTAAATGGAAACCTTGCCCTATGAAGCTCCATTAAACTCTTCTTTCTTGTATGTAAGTTCGGCATCAATTAACTGCATGCATACAATCATTATCACTAAGTCTCGACCCTAAGAGACAAAAAAATGATATTTGACTTAGTGGCAGAGCCAGGAATTTAGGTCAGGAGGGACAAGATTAAAAGTAAAAAACTAATTTAAAAAATTAATCAAAATTAATAACAAAATAATGTAATTGTTATACAAAATCAAACATAAAATGTAAACTTTAATTTATTTTTTCACACTTAGCTTAATTTACTCAATTACCCTCGATGAATTTTCATATTTTGAAACTGTTGCATGATTCCTTCACACTCAATAATCTTAAATATATCTTTCTCAATATATTAATTAAACAATCATTCATCCATTGATCTTCCATTGAATGTTTTTAAAAACTCAGCTTGAATGCTTTTAAAAACTCAAAAGAAACTCTAAGGTACAAACTGAAAGAGACTAGTATCAAAAGTTTTTTTTTTTTTTTTTTTAATCATTACTAGGTGGAAGCCCTCCCTCCACCCCTAGACTTAGTAACCTTTGTTTCACATACAACCATTAGATTGAAACTAAATTTTACAAAAACAGAAAAAAGATATTCAACATTTTTTAGCAAATACGAATATGTTATAAATGTCAAAATATTTTTGGGCCTTCGGTGAGATTGTAAGCTTCTTCAAAAGATTAATATGTGACTGTAAATGCATTAGGAATATACAAATTCAGAGAGAGTTTTCTTGACCTAGGGCTCTCGTTGCCATAGCAGTCAGTGAAAGTCAGTGCCTACCTTTGTGGTTAGGCTTGGGGTTTCCTTGCTTCTCTGTCTTGCTTTTAGAGTATCATGGAGTCATTGTCCGAGGAGTGGAAGAAGTTTTCGCTTTTAGAGCATGAGGGCAACCAATACCTAGTTGAAGAAGATGAAATCAAAGAGACAAATTTCTTGGCAGCCTGCTTATTTACCAGCTAAATGCTAAATATAGAGGCTATTGCACGTACGTTCAAACTACTATGGCGTACTCTGAAGGGTTTTGAAGTAAGAGATATGGGAAACAATAGGGTTTTATTCGAGTTTAAGGATTCTAGGGATGTAGACCGTGTACTGAAAGGAGAACCCTAGTCGTTCAACAAACATCTAGTGGCCTTAAAACAAGTCTCAAAGCATACTGATGTGTGAAACCTGAAATTTGATAGGACTAGCTTTTGGGTACAGGTCCATAATTTGCCTATTAGTAGTTTTTTTATGGCAGTAGCAAAGGAGGTTGCGTCGGTGGCAAGTGTGATTAATAGGGAAGAGACGGCGATGGGGGATGGTGAGGGGTGCAATTTTTTAAGAGTTCGAATAGCTATCAACCCAATGAACTCATTATGCAGAGGTAGAAAGATTATGAGAAGAGATAGATCAGCAAGTTGGGTTTAAGTACAAGAGGCTGCCAAACATTTGTTATTGGTATGGCAAACTCACTCACCATGACAAGGACTGCCCATCACATCTGAAGAAAAGAGGTGCGGCACTAGAGGATGAAAAATAGTTTGGCTTGTGGCTGAGAGCCAGCATGCCGAATTTTTCCCCGCGGACAGTCATCAGAGTGGCAGGTCTTGAGGAAGAAGGAGAAGACACTAATAGTCCCATTGCATCGGATAAAGAGGAATCAGAACTGAGCAAGGAAAAAGGATCTACTTCGATAGTAGCTTTAGTGACTAAAGATGATAAAGAGCAGAGGGGGCTAAGCTCATTATCAGTTATGAACTAAGATACCGATATCGTGCCAGAGAATGCTCAATGTTTCGAGATATGGAACTTGCCAGTAAGTGAGAAGTCATTGCTGTTGACGGGTTTAGAGAAATCAGAGGTGGGTACTTTGAATGAGTACTGTCCATCTCTTTTTGTGCAGAATCAGGAGGATAATGGTGACAGGGAATTGGCAGGGTATAAAAAGGGGGAGGTGGAAGTTTTAGTGGAGACACCTAGTCCATGTATTGATCAAAGTTTCGTGTTAGTAGGGTCAAAGGTTAGGTGGATCAAATCCTACGTTTACTATGGGGGAGCATATCGAGGTCTACTCGATCCACTAGTACGAAAGGCGCCCATAAACAAAGGGTACCAAGGAAATCAAAGGAGGTGCAGGGTTCTTTGTTGGTAAAAAGGATGAGTAAGGAATTATATGAGGAGATGGAGGATGTGGGGGGGAGCAGAAAGAAGAGGGTGGTTTGTAAGGATTATACATCAGTGGAGGCTGGTCACTAGCCCCGCTGACAGCAATGAAACTATTAGCATGGAACGGCAGGGGGTTGGAGAACCGACTTGCAGTTTAGGAGCTTGTTGATATTGTACAAGCATAAGATCCCACGTTTGTTTTCCTGTCAAAGACTTGGTTAGGAAAGGAACAGATGGTTAAGATTAAAGAACATTTAGGCTTTGGTGATTTATTCATTGCCCCGAGTGATGGTCGGGGAGGTGGATTAGCTTTACTTTGGACAGGAGGCATAAAAGTCTTGGTGGATAGTTTTTCCAAATATCACATTGATTCTATTGTTGATGGGGGCTCAGAGATGGCATGGTGATTAACAGGATTCTATGGAGAATCGGATACAACTTATAGGAATAATGGGTAGGACATGCTTCGTATGCTCAACTCCAAACCAAAACTGCCTTGGTGTTGTTTTGGAGATTTCAATGAGCTCTTGGAGGTTAAGGACAAAAAGGGAGGTGCTCTTAGACCACATAATCAGATGCAAATGTTTAAGGATTTGTTAGACCAGTGTGATTTTGTGGACCTAGGGTATTCAGGCCAGATTTCACGTGGCATGGGCGCCGACAAGAGACTTGATTTGGGAAAGATTAGATCATGGTGTGGCAAATTATGATTGGTTGGCACGATTTCCTATAGCTAGAGTTAGGCACTTGCACTGTTTTGCCTCAGATCACCGACCGATAGTCTTGGCTTTGGATCCCAATGGAGAGAGTTAGAGGTGGAGAAGCAAGCCCTTTAAGTTTGAAGCTGTGTGGCTAACGGACCCGGGGTATAGATACGTTGTAACACAAGCTTGGGACTGTGATGTTGAGGGTACTCCTATGTTCACTACCACCAAGAAATTGAAGAGGTGCAAACGGATGCTAAAAGCTTAGGATAGGGATCATTTTTTCAATGTCAAGAAAAGCATTAAGAAGCTCAAAGAGCAATTGTGGAAGGCAGAAGAGGAGTAAGTCAGGTCTAGTAGCTACATGGAGGTGGCTCGTCTCAAATCAGAGTTGTCAGTTTTGTATGATAGGGAGGAGAAAATGTGGCACTAGCGCTCTTGGATTCAATGGTTGCAAAGTGGGGATAAGAACACACGTTTTTTCCATGGGTCGGCTACCAAAAGGAAGAGAAAAAACTTCATTAAGAGGATGAGGGATGACAACAGAGTCTAGCTGGACAATAAGGAGGTTTTTTCAAGTTTGCTAAATGAGTACTATACTGGTCTTTTTTCTTCCTCCAATCCTCATGATTTTGAGTATATCTTGGATGGTGTGGAGGAGGTAGTGACCGAAGATATGAGGAGAGGTCTGGCTTAGCCTTATACTACAGAGGAAGTGGATGTTGCAATCAAGGAAATAGCACCTTTGAAAGCTCCAAGGCCAGATGGTATGCCACATCTGTTTTATCAGACCTACTGGGCGGATGTGGGAAACTGGGAATGGATGTTCATTAAGTGGTCTTGTCAAGCTTAAACTCAAGTGCTATCTTAAAATCTATAAATCATACTTTCATTACTTTGATCCCAAAGGTTAATAATCCAGAAAGAGTATCTGATTTCCGAACCATAAGTTTGTGTAATGTGATTTATAAGATCGTTAGTAAGGTTATAGCCAATCATCTTAAGATTATGTTGCATTCTATTATTTCTGAGACTTAGAGTGCTTTTATTGCTGATAGATTGATTACTTATAATATCTTAATAGCCTTTGAATCTTTACACCACATGAAGAATAATTGCACTGGGAAGAAGGGGTTTATGACCCTAAAACTGGATATGAGTAAAGCCTATGACCGGGTGGAGTGGATTTTCCTAGAAAAAATACTTTTAAAGATGGGCTTTCAAGCGTCCTGGGTGGCGTTGATCATGGAATGTATAAGCACAGTTTCATACTCCATCCTTGTAAATGAAGAGCCGAAAGGTTTGATTTCTTCTTCTAGGGGATTGAGACAAGGAGACCCTCTTTCCCCTTACTTAATCTGTTCTGTGCAGAGGGGTTGAATGCTATTTTTTAGAAGGCATCCAGGGAAGGAGACATTGAGGGTTTTTCCATTTGTCGGAATGGCCCAAAACTTACTCACCTATTCTTTGTAGATGATTGTCTAGTCTTTTGTAGATCTACACTAGAGGAATGCCATAAAATTTAGACGCTACTACATTATTATGAGGTGGCTTCGGGTTGGATGATAAATAGGGATAAAACTATCCTCTTCTTTAGCAAGAACACTGATGCTCAGACATAGGAAGTGATTAAAGTGGCTCTTAATGTCCCAGCTGTTCAGCACTATGAGAAGTACTTAGGGCTTCCTTTTTTTATTGGTCGAGAGAGGAAAGCTTGCTTTACAAATGTGAAGGAGCAAATATGGGCAAGAATGCAAGGGTGGAAAGAGAAGCTTATCTCTCAGGTAGGGAAGGAGATCATGATCAAAGCAGTTGTCCAGTCCATTCCGGCTTACTCAATGAGTGTCTTCAAACTACCAGTGAGTTTGTGTAAGGAAATTGAAATGATGATTCGTAGGTTTTGGTGGGGTCATGGGGACTCAAAAAAGATTCATTAGGTAAAATGGAGTTCCCTATGTTCATCTAAATCTATAGGAGGGATGGACTTTAGAGATATCCAAAAATTCAACAATGCCTTATTGGCCAAACAGGTGTGGAGACTTATTCATCAAAAAGATTCACTACTCTATAAGGTTTTTAGTGCTAAATATTTCCCTAATGGGAGCATTTTGGAAGCACCTATTCACCCAAAATGCTCTTGCACTTGGAGGAGTATCCTGCAGGCAAAGGAGGTTATTGAGAAGTACTATGCAATTTGGCGGGTAGGGAATGGCCAAAAGATAGAAGTGTGGCAGCATCATTGGCTACCGGATCAAACTTATAGTAAAATCATTTCCCCCCAAGGTGAGTCTACATTAACCCAGGCTAGTGAATTGCTTTATCCCAACACTAGAATCTGGGACCCAGGTAAGCTTGAAGAAAATTTTCTCCCATGGGAAGCAAAGCTGGTGAGCCGAATCCAAGTATGTGAGAGTAGTGAGGAGGATATCTTGGTTTGGCCATTAACGGGGGACAGTGCTTATAGTGTTCGTAGTGCATATCGCTTCCTAGCAACTAAAGCAGCAAATAATATCCCATGTTCATCCTCAGGTATGGATTAGCGAAGTCTCTGGAAGCAGATCTGGAAAATCCGAGCTCCAAACAAGATCCGACATTTTATTTGGCGTGCGGCCAAGGATTCACTCCTAACAAAACAGAATCTTCAAGCTCGCCATATCCCTATTGATGAAACCTATGATCAGTGTGATGAGCATCAGGAAACTTTGTTGCATAGTCTATGGTTGTGAGATCATGCTAAGTTTGTGTGGAAATCAAATCCGCGATTTGCTCCTCTATTTCAGAAAAATTACAGAAATTTCATTGACTTGTTTAAGGAAGTCTTGCATAGGTGCTCATCCTTTTGGGTTGCTCTTTTCTCTACCATAGCGTGGAGCTTATGGCAACAGCGAAATCGGATTAGAGAGGGGCAATAGAATTGGAGCCTCCCCGAGTTGGAACGTCGAGCGAAGGAGTTGGTGTTGGAATTTTTGAAAGTGGTAAAATAGCCAGCTCGAATTGCTATCCCACGAGCTTAGGTATGCTGGTCTTTACTATCTGAGACAAATTATAAAGGAAACTTTGATGCGACTTTCTTTAATGCTTTGGGCTGTGCTGGCATTGGTGTAGTGTTCCGTGATCACATAGGACAGATAATTGCTGCTCTAAGTCAGAAAATTCCCCTTGTTCAATCCATGGAGTTAGTAGAAGTAATGGCTGCACGCCGTGCCATTTTATTTGCTAAGGAGCTAAGCCTGTTTAATGTTGTTATTGAAGGTGATAGTTTACAGGTGATGAATGCCTTTTCTGCCTTGCGAAGGTGCAACACTCTTTTTAGTCATGTGATTGATGATTGTAACAAATTAGGCACTTCTCTTAGAGCTTGTAGTTTTACTCATGTTAGACAGGAAGGAAAAAGATTAGCTTATGCCTTAGCTAGACGAGCAGTTGTAGTTGCAGACACAGATGTATGGATGGAATCTTTGCCTAGTGATTTGGATGATGTTTTCCAATCGGATTTAGTTCAATAATATTCACTTACTTTTTTCTATAAAAAAAAAATGTGACTGTTGTGCTGTCAATGTCAAACTAAGTTGTCATGTTGAGGTCCATTAATGGTTATTATTGATCAAGTTCGTTGGCTAGGCTAGCCCAACGTGGTCTAAGTTTTTGCATCCCATTCAATTTAGGTCACACGTACTTATACTGCAATATATATATATATATATATATTTATATAATGGTTTCAAGTTACACCTAATGTAACTCTTAAAAAGTTATAATTTTTTTACACCGTAGATTTTTAAAAAATCTAATGGTTAAAAAAATATCATTAAATGTTATTAGTTTCCTACTTCATTACCTAATTAATACTAGCATATTTTTTTGTCTCTCTTTCCCCATTAATAGTTTCCACTTGATTAAAGGGCACACTACCATTTTCTATCAAAATGTTTTTAAACAAATAACGTGTCATACTCATCATCTTACTCATCTAGAACACCCCACCATAGCCAAACGTCCAGTTTTGACAAAGAAGCAATTAAATGGTACACTCATAGTTGTCAAATCGTAAATCGTATTGAATCGTGTATCGTAAGATACACAAACACCTAATAAAATTATAAAATAATTATAGATATATATATATATATATATATAAAAGGTATATTCATTATAAATTCAAAATATATTCAACTAATGACCAATTTAATCATTACTTATGTAATAAAATTTAACAAAGCTAACTATATAAATCAAATTAACTTATGTTTATAGCATGCACATTCAAATTGATTAAACATAGAAGTAATATCTTTTCGTCATCTTGGCTAATCAACTTCATCTAAGTCAATGTTATAATCATGTTCAACATATTGCAAAATTATTTTTTCATAGACATTTTCTTTGTTATTTTCAACACTTACTTTTTTTTTGGTTTTTTTATTCTAATAATTTTTTCTTTATATTTTTTCTTGGCATTCTAGCTTTTTAGACTCAAAATAATAATAAAAAAATAAAAAATAATTATATTTTCATTTAATACATTATTAATAGCATAGAAATAAATTTGCACATATGAAAGTAAGTGTTATGAGTATAGTCTAAATTTTGTAGGAGAAAGAGAATGGAGGAAAAAAAAGTCATGGACTTGCTATTTCATTAGACTCAATTAAGTTTCCCAATAATTTTGTGTTAACAAAGTCTAACAACTTGTTTAAATCAAATAAAATCACAAATTTTAACAAAAAAAACTCATTTTAAACCCACATGTCTATGTATTGTATGATACATACAATTCACCGATACGATACGATTCATACGATATGCACCTATGTATCGGACAATTCATGAGCACTTACGATACGTCCTTACGATACAAAACTTTTTATACACGGTAAGATACGTATCACGTATCATACGATACTGACAACTATGGGTACACTGTATACCAGAATTTCAATCCACATAGCCATATAGCAATTAAATATTAAATTTTAATTTAATAATTCTTACCATAGTACCAAAACCAATATTGTTTGTTTCTCTACCTTAAACCTATTACTTCTTACTTCTTACAGTAGTAGTACAAAGATTAGTAATAAAAATTAGTGACAAAATGGAACCTATTGTTCAAATTATAAGTGACGAAATGTTCATTGGGAAAATTAAAGGCACTATACCAACTGGGTTTGTAACAGTGGTTTTGTGCTTAGTTCCAATTGGGGTTTATAAAAGGTAGTTCTCAATTTGCATAAAATAAAATAGGCGAAAACACCATTTTGGTCCTTACATTTTGATGTTATAATCAATTTAGTCATTACATTTTAGTAGCAGTTAATTTGGTCCTTGCTGTTTGTTACTTGCAGTTAATTTAGTTCGTATCGTTAACTTACTAACGAAAAATGCATACATGGCTAACAGATTGCATTGTTAGCATGTCTAATATTAAAAACTTAAACCTGACACTAACGTGTTTATATTTTGTTGACCACATTATCACTTAAATGACAAAAAAGCCATGTCTGCATTTAAAAAATATAAATAACCATTCAAATAAAATTTAAAAACTTTATAATAACAATTTAAATAACAAAATTATCAATTTCTTATTTTTTTGGCATCCGTTTCTAAAAAAAATAAAAAAATTCTTGACATCCAAACACAATAACAAATACAAAAAGAAATCTCAATATAGTACCAAAAAATCAAGAAAATCCACATTCATGCTAATGTCTTTGGATGAATCCCTTTGCTGTGAATCACAAATCTAAGCCTTCCCTTCACCGCTACTCAAGACGCAACTAAAACATCAAACTTCAACCACAAATCCAAAATTTTTAATCAAAGTTTTGTTTTTATTTTTTTTTAATCAAAGTTTTGTTTTTATTTTGGTTTTTATATATTTGCCGTTTTGCTCTGTTTGGTTGCTTAGAAATTGCAAAAGAACAGTAATTACACGAAAATTATTTCCTTCGTTTAATTTTTTGATTATTATTATTATTTTTTTGTTTTGTTTTTAATATCTTTGCTATTATGCTTTGTTTGGTATCTTAGAAAATCCAAAAGAACAGAATTAACTTACACAAGAAACTCAGTCCTTTAGTTGATTAATTTATCTATAATATTTTTTTGGTTATGCCTTTGTTGTTTGTGAAAGGGACACCAACCTATGATAGTGGTTGGATTGGTGATGGGTGTATTGGAATATAGTTTTTTCCTAAGGTGGTTAGTGGTGGTTTGGGCATTGAGGCCATGGGGCTTTAGTTATGTGGTGTTTGTGGGCATGGATTTTCACAGGTTTGTTGTTGAAGTTGAAAGATGCTCATGGTTGGTGGAGACAAATTATGCGTATGAGTAGCTATGGGTCTTGGTTGCTAGTGAAAAGTTTCAGGGCGATGTGGTTTTATTGGAGGATGCTTGGGCATACCGGCGGAATCATGGCTGTGTAAAGGTTTTGGAGTGGTTGTGTCAGAATTTGGTTGTTGCTCTCTGTTTTCTTTGGGTTTTATTTTTTTCTTTTATTTCATCACTGTGATTAATGTTGAAGGTAGAAATGCAGTGCCTCTTGTAGAACCTGGTTGTCTTCTTGGTGACTGCCATTTCTTTGGTTGTCTGTTCAATCATCTTCTCAACACTAGGGAGCTTGAAGTTCTCATCTACGAGACGAGCTAGCCATATGGAACGCAGCTCCAACGTATGGCTAATTGTAGACAATTTCTTGGCATATGCTTTCTAATTCCAAGTGTAGCCTCTTCAAGCTAAGGTGGTTGTTACCGATAATAATCGTACAAAATCAGTGCTTGTGGGTCTTCAAGGTGTGGTCAAGAAGGCCGTTGGACTTGGCGGGTGGCATTGGCTGGTAATTATCTTCATCCAATTTGAGGTCTTTAAAGAAATGAGTGAAATGGGTTTTGATGTTTTTCTTGTTGTCTTTGATTAATTTGGGTTGTAATGTGGTTTTGTTGCAATTTTTGACTTTGAATTTTGTGTTTTGGTGGGTTTGATTGTGAGTGTTTTAAGCAATGTGGGCCAATTTTTGGTTTTTTACAACATTTTTTTGTCCTACTTTTAATCTATATTAGTTTGAAATTGAATTTTAATCCATTGTTGAGGTATTGGTGCATTAATTTATTGTTCCAACTTGTTGTTTTGGATAAATTTGGGTTATTCAACGGCAATTTTTGGTAAATTTAGATGATCTATGGGGATAATTAGTTTCAAATTTGACCTTTTGGATATGGGTTTTGATTGCATGCCTCGTTTTATCAATGGATCTGATGATTTTGTAGGTTTCTAATAATGTGGATTATAAATTGCCTTATTGGGATTGGTTTGTAATTAATTTGGTTTATTTCTTAGATTTTGGTTTCCAATTTTATATGAGTGTTTTTAGGGTTTTTGTCAGAGCATTGAATTTTTATTTTGTATTTATGATTAGCTGTGTGTGTTGCATGTTTTGCTTATGAGGGAGGATCTTTCTCTGAATGTTAGGATTTGTTTTTCCTTTTTTAGATACTATTATACTTTTGCTTGCATGACTGAATTGCTTGAAGTAATTGCATGTTAATCCTTGAACTGAATTCTCAGTAATTACTAAATTTTAATGATCTAAAGATTCTGTTTCTTAATTATTTTATTAATTTTGTTATGAAATGTATTTCAGTTATTTCCTTTTTATTTCTATTTTAGTGGATTAAGTGATTTTATAAGTGCAATTATTTTGGGGCTCACTAATGCTGTATGTTCTTTTGGTCTGGGAATTTTAGCTTAATCTGATTGGAATTAAAAAAAAAAAATTTTTGAATCATTTTGAATTGCCATTCACTTTGAATATTCACTAATTAATTTTATTGTTTCAGGTTGAAAATGAGAAAGTATTTTTTATTGTTGTGATTAAGTTTGTCTCACAATTCACATGCTATCATTTCCAAAATGGTTAAGCTCTCTGGTCCCTCTTTGATCAATTCCTTTATTCTCTGTTCTATATAAGCTCTAACTTTAGCTTCTTGAAGTGTTTCTTAATCCATGTTATCACTTGATTTAAATTTTAAATGAAAAAACCTGTGAAATTGGGTATGCTTTGTGTGATTGCCAGAGTAGAAATTAATTGTTTATATTGATTTCAATAGGAGTTGACTAGTTGTAACGTTTCATATTTTCTGCCTATGTCATGCAAGTCTTCTGATTTTGGGTTCACTTCCTGTTGTAGAGTATGACATTAGGCACGTTTGTATTGGTCTTGACAATGGTGCTTGATTGTACCATTTGCAGGTTCTCACAAATGACATAGAAGTAAAGCTTCAGAGGAAAGCCCTCAGTGTAATTGAAGCTCCAACTGGTAATGAGGAAGATGATGACTTTGAATTTGAACATGTGCCATGGAACAGTTTAGATATGGGTGAGTTTGGTTAATGAATTCTGTAGTATAGGTTTTGTTCTACTGTCACTAAATTTTGGGTACATGACTTGAGAATTCTTTGGAAAGTTACAGTGATTAGGAAAACATAGTTCTTGTGAAACTATGGTTTTCTTCTGTGTGTATCTTTGGAATTTGAAGGTTGAATTCTTTTGAATGGAAAAATCTTAGTATAGATTGATAACATGGTGAAGGTATATTTTGCTGGCAGTGCCATCTAGTGGTGACTGCCATTTCTTACTTGGAGGTACATGGCTATGGCCTTTGGGTGGACCCTTTCTACGTAATTGTTTTCTTTTGCCTTTGTAGTTATGGGTTTGGAATTTTAGAGAAAAGTGATTGAGGTTGTTGCATAGGATCCATTGTGCCTTCAACTTTTACTTTTACTATTTTTCAAAAGCCCTGTTGTCTTATGTCTTTATCCTTGTATTGGACCCACAACATTTTTTAATCATGGTTGTGCTATTTCTGGTTCTCAGCATCAGATGACACTCAAAAGTCCCACAGATTGAGGCATAGAATGCACAAATCATCCGGGTCATCTCATAGGACTATGAGCAGATCCCTCTCTTGTGACTCACAATCTAAGGGATCTGTTTCCACTCCTCGTGGGTCCACGGTATTTTTCTTTCCACCCTTTCCATCTCTTAGCATGATTTCATAAATAAATAAAAAATAAAAAAAATAAAAAAAAAGATGTGTTGAGGTTCAAAATTGGTCACAATCTAGGGCCCAAAGAATGTTGGGCTCATTTCACAAAAAAATATATAATAATAAAAATAGATAAGCTAAGAGAAGGGTTGAGCTTAGACAATAAGGGGAAGAAAGAAGAAAGAAGAAAAAGGGACAAGAGGCCCAAAGGATTGGGATCTAGAGGTCCACGAAAAGACAAAGCCCAAACTAGGCAGAACCAGCAAACGAAAGAAAGCCCAGTCAAGAACGGGTGGGCCGAGAATCCCAAAAGTCCCCAGAATCTGGGGATCCCTGGACGCACAAAGTAAGATTGAAGCAAATTCACAAAGGGATAAAAGACAAAAATCATGCGGATCTCATGCTCCAGACATGAAGTGGAGCCAGGAGGTACGAAGCAACACGCAGTAGCCATGATTCCAACCATTAGGAGAAAATGACGAGAAACAGTACAACTAAAAAAAGCTAGAACACTGAGAAGAAAAAGCCAAATAGCTGAAGGCCGGCCAACGGAGAAGTCTGGGAATAGAAAACTAGCTAAGGGACTTTTGTTTGGTCGGACCAAAAGCAAGAAAACTATGAGAAGAAAAGGAAACGACATAGCTCTGAGCAAAACTGGCATGGCACAAACTCTAATGGGTAAAAAAAGGAAATCACCGGTACCTTGGAGCTCGATTTGCACTATAAAAGGAGGAAGGGGTCCATGCTGAAGGGGGCCAGTATTCGGATAAGGATTCATATTGGACTAGATCATTGAGACGTTTTCGAAAGCCTCATAAAGTTAAAGAAAGAGCTCTGTAAAATTAAGGGAAAACAGAGGAATCACTCCCGGTATCCCAGAAATAGCCACTATGGCACATGCTCGGATTCAACAAGTTCAAACTTTGCAAGTCTTTAAAGCTTAAATAGTTATCAAAAGTCTATGATTTTTGAACTTAGTTGAACCTTGTATCACGTCCTAGTGAGCATTGTAATAATGACTAAAGAAACTTAATAAAGTGCACCTCACTGATTCGAGGATCCTTAATCTCATCTTACATTATATTTCACTTGTTGTGCATTCCTTTGCTGTTAAAATGTCATTCAATACGAATATCTTTGCTTGTTAGTTATTTGTATTGTAGGAAGTTTGCTCTGTGCACCACTCGGTTCTTAAACAGCCCCTTAGCTGCGATGAACCGAGCCCAGTCCACCAAAAAACTTGTTATTTGGCCCAGGATCTTTGGGCCACGGTGCTGAAGAAAAATAACACTCTCACAAGATGTAAAAAAAAAAGTTTGTAGTCTATTGTTGAACTTATTTACTGTTAATTGTTAAGTTCACTACTGAAACATCTTCTTTGCAAAAGGTTGACTTAAGCAAACTAGAGATTGCTGCTTTGTGGAGATATTGGTGACACTTTAATCTTGTGAGTTTCTTAGTGGGCGATAGTATATTATCGATCCATTACCACTAGTAAGGCAATCTTTATGTGATGAACATATTGGATTGCTAGGTGGATGCTTTCCCCAACCCATCAAAAGAACAAGTAGTAGATGTTGTTCAAAGGCATTTCATGTCACAGTTACTTGCAAAATTGGTTTCTGCCCCCCTTCATTCTATTTTGTGTGTTCACGTGCACGTGTTTGTATGCATTCTTTCATTTTTTTTAAATAATGAATAATCAAACAGAGAACAGTAGAGACCTCAGCTCATGGTGACTGAAACCTTAGTTGTAAGAATCACTGAAAATGTTTATATGACAATTGCTACTTGATTGTTAAGAATGTTCCCTAAAATTCCAAATAAAACAAGCTTAAATTTTTCAAGTTATGATTTTTATTTTAAGAAAATTTTATTTTCTGTATTTTGTTTGTTGCAATTAAGTTGTTAAGTTCAACAGTTTTTGTATATTAGAAGCTTTATTCTGTTCTAAAAAAACACATTTTTCTGTTGGTGAAGCAAATGGACGAGTTGCAGGTCATTGTGGGGTTTGTTCAGCTGCAAAGAGACTGAAGACTGTGTGCAAATGACCTGGAGAGAAATGGAGAGAGCATTGCATTCAATTGTTTATGCTAACAGATACTGGTATCTAAATGTCGACTTCATGAGGTGCTAACTGATTTTTTTTTTTTTTTTAGGCCGTGTTTGGCTTGTGAGAGAGTATTGTGGTACTACATTCACAAAATACTAAATAGTTACTCATACAAAACATACTAAAATTCTTCTTCTAATGTTATCCTTTTTTTTTCTCCAAATTCCATGTCACTTTCAATTTGGTTCTAACTTTTATCTCACTCTTGGATTGATAATCTTTGATTACAAAACGAGGGAGAGTTTCTATTTTTTTTAATTGAAAAAAAATAAGACTTTGTTATTATTATTTTTGTTGTATTGTTTTGTCACGTGGCAGGATTAAAAAGTACTAAGTTAACTAACTTTTCATACTGTTACTTTTTCAATTTGGCTGTCTTTTTTTGGAGGGAGAAAATTATTTGGTTTGTGTTCTCTTTGGTTAATTGTTTTGTTGTGATCATATATAGGGCAGTGAAAGAAAAGAGAATTTTCAAGACATATGTATGTGTATTATTCCATCCCTATCATGTTTGTAAAGCTGTAACATATGTAGTGTTAATGTTGTGATTGTTTGTTTCTTTCTCTCTTTCAAATGATAGGAAAGTATTCTCAAAGTGCAAGATGATCATTGTCAATATCCTAATGCAATTCCCCTTACACAAGAGGAGATCTCAAACTTGGTTTTTAAGAAGTCCGATATTGTAAAAGGACTTGGCATGAGACCTTTCTCTTCTCTAGTAACCACCGCCTCATCTAGTTCCTCCGTGGAGTATATCCAATGGCTAGAAAATGAGATAATTGAGCGAGCTAAGGACCAAGAGACGCGAGCTAAGCAAGAGGAGGTTCAAAAGAATATTCTTAACTTTTAAAGGAGTAAGGGTTATGATGACACTCTTACCTATAGGTAGAGGTGTGCAGAAAACCCACCGACCCACCAAACCCAACCCAACCCGACCCAACCCGCCGAGTTGGGTCAGTTTTTAGGGCTTGGTGGGTTGGGTTGGGTTACAAAAATTATTTTTATAGCGAGTCGAGTTGGGTTTGGGTCATAAAATTACAAACCCGCCAAACCTGACTCGACCCACCTATATTTAATATATATTTAAAATATATTATATATTTAATAAATTTTTTTTTAAACTAGCTGTAGGGCACTTATATATATTTAAATATATATTATATATTTAATAATTTTAAAAAAAAACTAGCTGTAGAGCAGCACTTCCTCAATTCCCCCTACTAATATTAATTTAATATATATATATATATATATATATAATATTATATAATTAATAAATTTTTTAAAATAACTAGCTCTTCCTATCCCATATAAAGGCCAATTACTTCACACAAACCCTAGTAAATTACTGTTGTTGTTTAGTCATTAGTGTTGTTTGCCTTTGAGGAGTTACACTGATACTAATCTTTGGGTTTTTTTTAATATGTTAATATTTATATATTTTTTTTCTACTCAATTTAATAATAATAATAAAAAAAATTTGTCAAACCCATGGGTTCAGCCCGACCCAACCCAACCCATGTGGGTTGGGTTGGGTTGGGTTGGGTTGGACTTATGTGATGGGTTGAGTTGAGTTAAATTAAATTTTTTTTGAGCCATTATGGTGGGTTGGGTCAAAAAATCTCCTCACCCCGACCTGTGCACACCCCTACCTATGGGGGTGGTTCATCTTCAAGTTAAAACACTTATTGGTTAGTACTTTATATTAGCATTTGACCCACACTACATGGTGTGACTACTTTTTTTGATGTATTATTTGAAACTAATTGTATTATATTACACTTGAAAATCTATATTTGCTTTCTACAACTTATACATTAGGAGTTGTGATTTTAATTCATTGGTGTGGCTACTCTTAATGCATTGTTAGAAATGTTTCTTATAACATAGTTAATGTTTTTACTTTACGATTTTAATGTAGTATTGATTTTATATTTGTGCAAATTTCTTATTGGTGGCTTTTAGGAGATTTACTTTTGACATTACTTGAAGACATATGAGGACATCTTTCGTTAGTTCTAATTATATTATGCTACACTTTTTGTATTGTTATAAAACATCTTGAGTTATTGTATGTGTTGTAAACAATTATTGTTTGGAAGGAGTTTGAATTGGATACTTGTTTTATTTTTTACTTGTGGAATGTATGGATGTGTTTTTTTAAATGTATTGTTGAAATAAATGTGTTATTCAAATGTGAGATTTTAATAATGAAATGATAGGTTACAAGTTAATATCAAAGCCATGAAAAAAATAAAAACTGAAAATAAGTTTTAGCGACGAATTTTTCTGTCACAAATATAGCAACAAAAAATTGTTTTAGTCGTGAAAATTTTCATCGCTATATGTGCCTAGATTTTCTTAAAAATAGTTTTAGTGATGAACTTTTTCGTCACTATATGTACCTAAACATAGTTTTAGTGATGAAATTATTCGTCGCTAAATATGATTTAATAAACTAAGGTGTTTCTAGTGACAAAATATTTTCGTTACTAAATAGTGTTTTTAGTTAGGAAAACATTTAGTGACGAAACGTTTTCATCGCTAAAAGTATTTTTTTAAAAAAACAAATCGGACTTTTAGTGATGAAATTTTTCGTCGCTGGGACTTTTAGTGACGGGGTTTCAGCAACAAAATGAGTTTCATCAGTAAAAGTCCGATTTCGTCGCTAAAGGTTCTTAGTGATGAAACACTAGACTTTTAGTGACGAATTTTTTCGTCACTAAAAATACATATAACTCTTTCTCTTTCAACATTTCTACATATAAAAATTGTATAGTAAAAGTAACATTTAATAATAACTGTGCATATGAATAACAAAACAAACACACAAACAACCATGCTTATTTGAGGAAAAAACACATTAACTTCAATGAACCTATAGATGTGCGCAAAAAATGAAAAAACTATTGGAAATAACAATGTAATACTAAAAATAATTATCCTTACACCACCACAAGTCTATAGTAAATACATTGTCCTTACATAACAGATAGTTATAATTCTCAATGTCATCAATCATAGAAAAATACATTACATATTACAACTATAGAAATCTGAAGACCTTCCAAGTTTCCAATAGCAGTAGCACTCTCGGAAAAAAGTTTCTCTGACACAAAGGGAGGGGTTCTAGACTCTTTGACTCTTAGGCAGTAGAAGTGAGAGTTCCTTCTTGTAAGGCTGTTGGGTTCCCTAAGGTAACTAGTTTACCGGTAGGGCTAATGGGTTGTCTTTTCTTTTGGGGTTAGGGAAACACAAGAGGAGGGATGGAGAACTTTGTCTCTCAATGGAAGGAAGGGAGGCAAGCTGGCGGTGAAGAAGGATAGAGCCAACCAAGAGTTTACTATCATGGCTAAATTTCTAACAAAACGAGTGTTGAACACTGATGCGATTGTGAGGACTTTCAGCCTTTTGTGGCGAGCCAAAAATGGTTTTAAAGTGCACAATGCAGGTGAACATACGATGTTATTTGTGTTTGATAATGCAGAAGAAGTGAACAAAATTTTGATGAGTGAACCTTGGAGTTTTTATAGGCATCTAGTGATCCTCCAACGATTAGAGAGTGTTACCTTGGTGAATGCATTGAAGTTGGATTCAGTATCGTTATGGGTCTAGGTGCACAATATTCCAGTGAGCTATCTGAACAGAGGTGTGGCTGAGGATTTGTGTGAAGCAATGGGCGCAGTGGATAGAAGTGCAAAGGATACTGAAGTAGATTGTGGCAGTTTCTTCCGAATTCGGGTGCGTGTTGATATTTTGATACCTTTGTGTCGGGGTCGGGTGTTATCAATGGAGGATGGCGAAAAGTGTTGGGTGTCATTCAAATATGAACGTCTTCCCAATATTTGTTGTTGGTGTGGATGTCTGGATCACTCCGATAGGGATTGTGTGAGATGGATTGAAAGTGATGGAACATTAGATAGTAGGGAGAGGGAGTATGGTCCTTGGATTCGGGCAGCACCAACCTAAACAAGGAGGAAATCTGTGGTGGTGGTTCCTAGTTACCATGAGGCTAGGAAGAAGGGTGGTTTTCAGTCTAACACTTCGATGACTGAGATGCAAAAACTGGTGAGGAAAGAGTGCAGGGGGCAGGCCAAACATGCCAACTCAGCGGCAGAGAGGGTAGCAGTAAATTCAAAAGAGGAAATCACTGAAGAAATTAACGTGCATGAGAATTCCAGACCTGAAACGGTAGACGTGTTAAATGAGAATAATTGCGACATTTATGGAGAGAATAATAGTGCGAATTATGGAGTTATTTATGGACATAATGGGCACCCGTTGAAGGATCAGATTCTAGAGATTGATAGAGAATTGAATAGCATTGAAATCACTGAAAGTATTGAAAGGGGGGAGGTAGCTTTAAACAAGAAGACACACGTGGACAGCCCTAACGCTGATTCATTAAATAAGATACCAAAAATTTTAGAAAAGGGTTTGGAGGTAGATGCTGGTCACGTGGCTGCTTTTAATCCCTTAACTGATGAACCAAGGAAAAAAACCCGATACCTAGGGAAGGGCTTCTAGCCATGAAGGAGAGGAAGGCCAAGCAAAAACTAGAACTTGGACTCGGGTAGCTCGTTTTGCTCAGAAATGTGATGCTCAGGCGAAGGCAAAAGCAGCTGGCATTTCAAAACGCTCTTTCATGGAGATTGATGATTGTGAATTACCAAATAAGAGGAGATTGGTTGATCATGTTAGTCAAAAACAACTTTCAATGGTGGAGGTTGCTGGGTAGCCCCACAGGAGCAATGAATCTCTTATGTTGGAACTTTCGAGAGCTTAGGAACCAATCGACAGAACAAGAGCTTAGAGATATTATTCGGGCACAAGATCCCTTAGTTGTGTTCTTAGCCGAAACATGGCTGGATAAGGCTAGGCTAGAAGATATTCGGGTTAGACTAAACTTTGGTGGTATGATTGAAGTATGTAGAGAAACAAGAGGAGGGGGGATAGTAATTTTTTGGAGAAAGGAAGTCGATTTTTCTCTAAGTACCTTCTCCCTAAATCACATTGATGGTGTTTTGAATTAGGGTAAGGAGGATGAATAGAGGTTCACGGGGTTCTATGGAGAATCTGAGACAAGTAATCACTATTTATTGTGGGCTTGTCTAAGGAGACTAAAGGGCAGAAATTCAATCCCATGGCTTTGTGCAGGTGATTTTAATGAGATTGCACGGAGTCATGAGAAACTTGGAGGGAGGCAAAGACCAGCTAGACAAATGGAAGAGTTTAGAGATGTTCAGGATGAGTGTGGATTCCGGGACCTTGGTTTTACGGGAGGAAAATTTACTTGGTGTAATGGACATCCGGATGGCTTTACAATTTGGGAGAGGTTGGATAGAGCGGTTGCTACTATGGAATGGCTAGATAAATTTCCTGCAACTAAGGTAATTCATTTGGAGTGTTGTTCATCTGATCATAAGCCTATTCTTATTTGTCTCATGGGTATCCCAAAAATCCGACAAAAGCCGTGGCGTTTTAAGCATATGTGGTTGAAGGAAGAGGGTTGCAGAGACACAGTAGAAACAACTTGCCTTTTCAATACACCCAGTCAAGCTATGACTAGGGTGGAGGGGAAGATAAGTCATTGTCAAACACAACTCAAGTGGTGGAGTCGGGTTGCAATTGGGAATATTACTAGACTATTGAAGGAAAGAAAAGTGTTGCAAAGTAAGGCGGAAGAGGAGGCGATAAGAGGGAGGTCTATAAACCGAGTGACAAGGTTGAAAAGAGAGATAAATGACTTGTTATCAAAAGAAGAGAAAATGTGGAAACAAAGATCTAGAGAATTGTGGCTGCATGAAGGAGATAAAAATACTCGGTATTTCCATAGTAGAGCTACTCACAGGTATCGTCGAAATAAAATTGAGGAGTTAGAGAACCATTTGGGTGAGAGGTGTGTGGATGAGAATGGCATAGCAAATATTTTGGTGGATTTTTACCAAAATTTATTCGCTTCATCCTTACCAAACCGGATTGAGGAAGCTTTAGAAGCAACACCACGGGTGGTAACGGAGGAGATGAATCATGAGCTTGTTGCTCCTTTTGGTAGAGCTGAGGTTGACATTGCTTTAAATCAGATGGACCCCCTAAAATCTCCAAGACCTGATAGGATGCCTCCTTTGTTTTTCCAGCAATTTTGGTCGATTATTGGTGATGAAGTAGCTGAAGCAGTTCTCACATGCCTCAATACAGGTTCAATCCCACCTTCAATAAACCGAACTTTTATCACTCTCATCCTAAAGGTTAAAAGTCCAGTAAGAGTTTCTGAATAACGCCTAATTGCACTTTGTAATATTCTGTATAAGCTTATTTCTAAAGTTCTAGCAAATACACTAAAGAAGTTTTTACCTAACATTATTTCAGAATCTCAAAGTGCCTTTCAGTCTAGTAAAGCAATCATTGATAATATTTTGGTTGCCTTTGAGACCCTTCACCATATGAAAAACCAAAAATCCAAAAAAATGGGTTTTTTGGCCATGAAGTTAGATATGAGTAAGGCGTATGACTGGGTAGAGTGGAGCTATTTAAGAAAGATTATGGAGAAATTGGGTTTTTGTGAAAGGTGGGTGTAACACCCCAACCCAATTTTATAATTAAACTATGTGTTTAAGTGGTTAATACAATTTTAATCCACTTTCTTTTTATAATTAATATAAGAGTATTAATCAGCATATTATTTTATAATATCTTTGAATAAGAATTGTAAAGATCATAAATAATTGAATGGTTAATTTTATTATGTATATATATACTAAGTATGGACAAAACTATATTAAGTGATTAAGTTATGAGATATATAGATATATATATATATATATAGTTGTTGGACTATATTAAGTAGCTAAGTTATGATATATATATATATATATATATGGTTGTAGGTGTTTTAATTAAGCATGATGCATGGGGTAGTATAGTAGAAATTCCACCCATGCAACCAATGGAAGTTCAACACATATAAAGCCAAGGTACTATGCATGTTGTCAAACACTAAGACCAAGACTTGGATATGCAATCACCAAGAGCCACCTCACTTCTTCCTTGACTTTCTTAAGACACTAGAACATCCAAGAAGCTATCTCCCCATCTATTTTCTACGGGTACACACACACAAATCAGAAAATTCATCACACTTTACTCACTTTTCTCATAAGGAAAGAGCTAGGAAGCTCTCTTGGGTCATTTCTCTCAAACCCAGGGTTAACACCCCAAATGTCCACTTTCCTTATCTTCTTTTGTTGCCCCAAAAGTCTTCTTTCTTATCTTTTCTTTTGCTGAGACAGAAAGTTCAGCCCCTCTTTCTCACTCCTTTATTCTAGTTTCTTTCTTCTTCCCCTCTCACACGGCAACACCATCTCACAACAGCCCACATTTTCTTCCACCAAAAATCATAGATACCTCTCTTTAAGAAGGACATCAAACTCTTACTAAAGTTTAGCTTCAATTGTGGGTAAGTATATATGTTTATTTTCTGTTTGGGTATTTTAATGGTGTGATGATTTGCTTGAATTTCAGTTCTGTATCCTCTGCTCTGATTTTAGAGGCTGAACTATGAATCTGTTTTAGTAAATTGAAAGTTTGATGATTATGGTATTTGGATGCTTGTTAGGGTATTTTAATATGTATTGTATAAGTATAAAAATACCCAAATGAAATTAAGGCCTAAGTGCTATTTGTTAATGATTTTAGTAAGTATATGTGTGCTGAAGCTGTCACTGTGACAGATTTGATGTTTACAACAAGAAAATTCTGTATTAAATCATATTTTGTGAATTAGGATGCTACGAATAGTTTTTATGAAAGCTAAGACACGTAGGGTTGTTATGGAAGTGGTTTCACAGCATTTGGATGAATAGAAAAATAATTATTTAATTTCTAATTTGCATGAGTTTCTGCCAGGACGGGATTGGAACACGTTGGCTTGTATGATTTTTAATAAATCATGATTTTATGCTTTGACTACGAAATTTTTATGGTATATACTGGACATATAGGGAAGTAGTTCTGTAAAATTTCATGCCATTTGAGTGTGTTTGGAGAGCCCATTCGTATTTTACAAATGGGGCTTTTGCTGCTGTAATAAGCAGTAAACAGGGTAGGATAACTCTGACTTTGTAAATTTAATCCTCAAGTTAGGGTGAATGTTTTGAGCTATAATTTATTATGCTTATCATATGATATGTCTAGATCATAGATCAATTTTTCTATGACTTGGTTCAAGGTTTAGTACCCTAAAGGAGGGTTTCTAAACCATTCGACGGTTGTGTTTATGAATCTGTTTTGTTCAGCATGCGTTATGTTGCCTTATGTGTGTATATGGTTCCATGACTATGCCTAAAAGAGTTTATGTTTATGCATGCATTATTGCCTAAAGCTCCAAGTACCTTTTGAAATGAAAATGTTGGTTTCTCTATGATTGGTACATAATGACGTTTGATGAATGTATTTTGTGTTTGTGGAAACCTCTTTGAGGTGGGATTAGGATTTCTTGGATTACAAGAGATAGGCTCTAAGATGAATGTGTAAGTTTATGATAAGGAGTAATGAATAGTAATAAGCTTTGATATTTGGTTTAGGTGTTACCAGTCGCCAGGTCTAAGCTCCTTCGACTTTAGGCTCTCGGTTCCTCTACTTTCAGGTAAGGGATAAGTTATATGCGCTTTTGGTAAGTCATGAGGTTATTTTAAAGTATATTATACATTAAAAGGTTTTGATTAGAGATATGGCATGTAAGTATTATCAGACAAAGATATGTTCGTGAGCTTTCAAAACCTTATGTATATGATTTAAGCATATTAATGCTATTACTAATTCCACGAACATGATAATTAAAGAAAACAATAGAAATGCTATTATTGTAAAATGTAATGCAAACTATGAATTTCAATATGATGAATAAGTACGAAATTCTTGGATTATGTCCTCTGGTAATCTGCACTCGATTAAAGAATGTATTGAGGATGGCGGTTCGTCCGCGCTCAATTAAAGAATGCATTGAGGATGGCGGTTCGTCCGCGCTCAATTAAAGTATGTAATGAGGATGGCGGTTCGTCCGCGCTCATAAGTACAGATTTATCAGATATGGACTAACCAATAAGTTATGTATGAACAGCTATATTATGTTATTAATTATAAGAGAATTATTTTGTTAAATGCATTGTAGAAAGTTATAAGCTCTCATGAAAAGAAGAAGTTTCTGATGAAAAGAAAGCTGTTCATTAAAGACAAAAGTTTCTGAAATTCTGTTATGCTATAAAGATAAGGTTTCTGATGAAAGTACAAATTTACGTTAAGAAGTTATTAGATATCGATTTTCTTTATGAAACGTAAAGTTTTATAATTATGAAAGTTATAATATTTTACGAGAACAAGTTTATGAAGGAAAGTTTTATCATTATTTAAGATGTTTTTAGTTTAAGACAAAGTTACCGATTATCTGATTTAAGTTAAAATGATTATCTTGTAATGAAAATATACATGGTGACTTTGTAAGAAATGAAAGAAATTCAATCTGAAAGGTTTTGGTAAAATTATTCTGATAAGAAAAGGGAGAACAATTATTTCTACCAAAAAGCGTTAAATTATTATTATAAATAGTATAAAATACTATGCATGAAAAATGTTCTCCCATCTGAACGTTTATAAATTGAAATGGTTTGATTTACATGCATCCTTATTGAATTCTCATATATCTTACCTTTACTGGGCTTCGCAGCTCACCCTATTATTTTTCAGTCAACAGGTTTTATTTTGGAGCAGAGGGAGCCTTAGTCGAGTTTTGGAAGGAGCTGATTTTAGTTTATATGTATAGATCCTAAAGTAGTATTTGATGTTTAGTTTTGCAGTATTGTGAATTTTAGGATCTAATAAAAGTTGTACCTTAAGGTATTAAGAGATGTATTATGTGAAAGTATGAAATTTGAAAAACTGGTGGATTATGTTATTCTTTGAGTTCAGTATAGATGCTTTGAATGTCACAGGAAAATTATACCATTTAAGTAAAGAAACAAAGATGTTAAGAAAGAGGGAAGCTTTTGTGAAAGTTTTGTAAAAGTTTAAGTTGGTTCGTGTTAATATCAGGCTTAGGCTTGGTATTAGCATGCCGGTCATGGTCACAAATCCGGGTATCGGGTTTGGGGCGTGACAGTGGGTGTCTCTTGTTCTAGAGTGTATTAGCACAGTGTCATATTCGATTCTGGTGAATGGAAAGCCTAAGGGAGATATTAGGCCATCAAGGGGTTTAAGGCAAGGAGATCATTTGTCTCCATACCTTTTTTTGTTGTGTTCAGAAGGTTTGAATAGGATGTTGCAGCAGGCAACCTCCAATGACAGAATAAGGGGATTCTCTTTATGTAAAAGAGGACCAAAAATCTTACACTTATTTTTTGCAAATGACAGCCTATTATTTTGTAGAGCTTCCTTGGCAGATTTACAGGCAATCCAAGATATTCTATCACTGTATGAACAAGCTTCGGGTCAAAAGCTAAACCGGGAGAAGACAACCATCTTTTTTAGCAAGGCAATGAATGAAGACACAAAGGCCCAAATTTCATATTTATTACAGGTACCGAAGGTGAAAGAGTATGAGAAGTATCTTGGCTTACCAGCGGTGGTGGGAAGGAAGAGGAAAGCAAGTCTAAATTTCATTAAAGAAAGGGTGTGAAGCAAACTTCAAGGGTGGAAGGAAAAGCTATTGTCCTAAGCGGGTAGAGAGATTTTACTCAAAGCAGTGTTGCAAGCGATTCCTACATTCGCAATGGGTTGCTTCAAATTACCGATGGGCCTTTGTCATGAAATTGAGGTATTAATCCGAAAATTCTTTTGGGGACAAAAGGGTGAGCAGCGGAAAATTCATTGGAAAAAATGGGAGGTTCTTTGCCAACCTAAATCAGAAGAAGGGTTAGGCTTCAAAGACTTGGAAAAATTCAATGATGCAATGTTGGCAAAACAAGTGTGGAGACTATTAAAGGACCAATCCTCTCTTTTTTATCGGGTCTTTAAAGTGAAGTATTTTCTCAAGGGGTCCATTTTTTAAGCCTCAGCAGCCACGGGTTCTTATGCTTGGTAAAGTATCCTTAAGTCAAGAAAGGTGATTTTGATGGGTATGAGATGGAGAATAGGAGATGGGAAGAGTATAGATATATATGGAGAAAATTGGCTGCCAGGGAAGGGGTCTGCTAGGATCGTTTCTCCACAAGTAACAACATTAAAAGGATCTCAGGTTGCTGCCCTCATAAATCCAAACACTCAGTCTTGGAATATTAATCTACTCAACCAGCATTTTTTGAGTTTTGAGGTTACTAGAATAAAAGCAATTCCACTGAGCTAGACTAAACAAAAAGATCGCCTCATTTGGCCCAACAGTCATGATAGGGAGTATTCGGTTAAGTCAGGGTATCAAATTTTGTGTAAGGAAGCAAACTCCAGTGCTGCATCAAGCTTAGACTCATCGCATAGATCAGCTTTCTGGAAACGCCTTTGGAAGCTTCACGTTCCTAACAAGATCAAGTTTTTTCTTTGGAGAGTCTGCTCTAATGCGCTACCCACAAAGGATAATTTGAAGAAAAGAAAAATTCTTGAGGATGTGAGGTGCAGTGCTTGCCTTCTGGATCAAGAAACAACGTTCCATGCGCTTTGGAGTTGTGAGATGCTTAAAGAAATTTGGAACCCCTGTTTCAGCTGGGTCCAAACAGAGGTTCCTCAACTTCAGGACATGCAAGAACTAATAAACCTGGTCGGACATAGGGCAAAGGGACTGGAGCTGTTTGGGGTGGTGGCTTGGTTTATCTAGACTCAAAGAAACAAGTTGAGTTTGAATGAGAAAGGGGTGCTGAGAGATAAGTTTTTTGAAATAGTTAGCAATTACCTCTCGGATTTTCAATCAAAATTCCAAGTGACCAAGGTGCAGCAATGAAAGGAAAATACAAAATGGATACCTCCAGGGGACGGAATGTATAAAGCAAATTATGATGGTGCCGTGTTCGCCGAGTTAGAGGAAGTAGGGATAGGAGTTATAGTTAGAGATGGGAAGGGGGGTGTGATTGCTACCTTAGCTGAAAAAATACCTTACCCGGCTTCAGTGGAGGTGCTGGAAGCTTTAGCTGCAAGAAGAGCAGCAAAATTTGTTGTGGAATTGGGCTTATCGGTTTTTGAATTTGAAGGAGATTCTAAGGTAGTTTGGAGGGCCTTGAAGGCAGCGGACGAGGCTCATTCAGCCATGGGGTGATTATCAAAGACATAATGTCTATAGCAGGTTCACTTAGAACCTTTTCTTTCTCTCATACTAGGCGGCAAGGTAATTGTGTAGCCCATGCTTTAGCCAAGAGAGCCATTGTTTCTTTTCCTTTATTAGTATGGATGGAGCATGTTCCAACAAACATTAGTCATGTTGTTATTTCTGATTTTCCATCATCATAATAATAATACTCTGTTTTGACTCTAAAAAAAAAAAAAAAAAAAATCTGAATCGCACATATTTAAAATACTACTTTCCACTCATGATATAATCAGACCACATGGCTTGGCATATCTCATCTCTCTTAACATTCTATACTATACTTTCCTTAGTGGAGTCCCGACATGAACATGTTTCCAGTTCTCCACCGCTAGACACTACTTGTTTCATTGCAGCTTCCATAATATAGTCAGTAGGATTAATCCCCATAGTGTGATTATGAATCACACAACATGTTAACATTACTTCCACTTGGGTTTCAAAATACCAAATGGTTCTGCATCCAAGACTCGAAAATGTTTCTTCAATACTCCAAACCCTTGCTCAATGGTAGTTCTCAAGGATGAGTGATGGAGGTTGAACACTTCACGTTCATTCTTAGGAGGACAATAACTAAACTCTTTCAAGTGATATAGAACACTTCAATAAGGTGACAAAATTCCATTTTAGTACCATACGCAAATCATTTAACACACGTGAATCATGTGCACTGCCTTCCCATCCAACCAATACATAAGTAAACTTCAAGTCAAAACTAATGGCAGCTAACACATTTTGAGTGGTTCCATCTTTGCGACCACGTAACCTTACTTGTATTTTAGGTGGCACAGATGCACTAACATGTGTACCATCTATTACTCCAACACAATCCTAATTTTTGACAGATATAATGGTTTAAAAAAAATACACAAAATCTTCACAATTTACCAAAATACTCAAAGTCGCAATATTTACCTTAAAATATGGGTAGAACCTTCTGCTATCCCTTACCTCTAGGGGTGTATTTTCACTAGGCAGTCTTATTAGAGTTTTATATAATTTCAAAGTCCCTTTAAGGATGACCCTGAAATATCTATGAACAATCTCAGTCGATCTATGAAACCAACTACCAATTACATGGAACCTCACATTATGAACAATCATGTGTAAGAAAATTAACACTTGCTCCCTAACGGACATATGAACAGTCGGTCGTATATGCTCCCCTTCAGTGAGGATGTCACATAATTGGTGGAAAGCTATAGGCTTTATCCTAATTTGACTTACAAAATGTCTCTCACTTCCATGCAAAATACTATTTTATGTAATGCTCTCTTTCGGTTGCATGACTAGCATAAGGTGCCCTACGCAGTCATCTACGCCGCAATTTCCTTAACAATGCAACCTCCACAAGGAGGACATATGCAACTGAGGCAAGAATTGTTGCTTTGGTTTTTCTCTTCATCTAAAAATAACAAGCATTGTGGTCTAAAAGATACATAAACAAATATGCTACTTTAGACATTACACAGTATATAAAACAGCACAAAGACAAAACAGTACAACACACCCTGTCAACCAACGCAACAACATAATCTCTAACACAATTAGTACATACAACCATGCTTAATTTTTGTTAAGCCATCAAAATTCACATAAATATTATAACAAGTCCAATTCAAGTTCAATGCAAAAATACAAACAATGTAGTAGTGTGTCCATAGTATTCACAAGCTGCCATATACATTCACCAAAACATCCAAATCACATTGATAACTGGGTACCATCATTAATGCACATATATTTCTCTACATATAATTCTAACACCAAACTACAATTATCAACATCTGAATAAATCAATAATTAAATAAATAAATGGATAATTAATAAATAAATAAGTAAATATCTATGTAAGGACTAGCGTTTGAACCTCAACCCACCAAGAACAATAGATGATAGCCCAACAAGCCCAAAACAATATATTTGTTAGAGAATGGGTTTTACAAGAAAACGTCTTAGCAAATTAAATATAGGTCATAGCTCATTGCCAATAAGATTGAAAACACAAATTGAGAGAATTAACGTTTCTCGGTCAAGTCCAAGGATGAGATGTTCTTATATTAACTCAAGATTTTCTGAATACAGTATGTTTTTCTTTTTCTCTTCCTTCTCAAATTACCTCCCTCCTTTTCATGGTGATCCCTTCTTTATATAGTCCTTCAACCCTTCATCCCAGCCTTCCACCTGTTGATTTAGCAGAAAATCCTTTGGATGCTTGTCCCATCAAGACCTCCTAGAAGCTTTGTTAGTAGCTGTGAGCTGAGTTACCACTATTTAGGTATCATTTCTCCATAAATGCGGCTAATTCATTAGGTGCAATGCATTTAATGTGGTGGTGGCAGCCTTTTTCCTAGATATTTCGTCTTTCATGATTGACTAAATTTTTTTGCTACTTTCCCTGTAGCTCTCCCGAGGTGGCCTAAGTCTTCAGAAATTAAAGCTGACCCATCATTCTTTTCCTTTGTCCTTGGCCCATTAACCCAAGCCCAATAATCCCATTAACCATCTTCAAGCGTATTATCGTCCTTGGGCATGGCCTATAGCCCAACACGCCTACTCGGATTTCCTACCCCCACAATAGCCCCTCAAAACTCCAACTCTTTCTTTTCCAATGAAAGTGGGGTTTTGATTCCTTCCCCAAAACCTTGCACACTTAAGGAACGTTCCCACATGATAACGTCTTTTCACCTACTCTGCATACACTCTTGACGTTTCGGCATTCGTGACACAACATTAATTGCTTCGCACGACACTCTATCCCCCACATTCTACGACGCAATGAAGATCTAACGATAGGGATTTTTCTTGGGATTTCGAGTGGGAACTTTTCCGCTCATCTCTTCTCCCTATATAAAGGGTGTAAGGGGTTCCTTTCCTTCATTTCCTAAATCTTCAATCTTTTAAAGAAGCGGTCCAAAATGCTCGTTCATATTCTAACTTTAGGATCCCTTCCTTCCTAAATGGGTAGGTTTGCTAATTTGGTAGGTACACCCGAAGGTAAAGAAGCCTTTAAAACTAGGTACAATATACCACCTGGGGTTAATATACAACATTGCCTTTTAGGGGAATGGCATGCTCTTAGGCCAAAAGGGGCTGTGGTGATCCCTATGATTGCCTTTGTAGAGGGGGGAATGCAAATCCCTATGGGGAGAGTAACTAGAGACTTTTTAATTGCCCACAGACTCTGCCTGACCCAATGCTCCCCAAACTTGTTTAGAATACTGGGTAGTATTGATGCCTTGAACCAAAAAATAGGGGTAAACCTTTCCCACCATGACGTCAACTGGGTATATAATTGCCAATATCTTAAAGACACCGGGTATTACCTTAAAACTAGGGTTTCTTCAATCAGACTAATTTCATACCTCCCTGTATCCAACAAAGGCTTGGACCAAGATTTCTTGATCGTTTCGGGTGAATGGCACAATGGCCTACATTATCCGACGTAGGATGGTCAGCCAGGTGGGGTGTTTTAGGACTAAGTACCCCACTCTTTCCCCTCTCCAAAGCGAAAATCTCAATTTTGTAGTCCTTTTTCTTTATGGTTATTGAATGCCTTTTTCTACTCTTTGTTTAATCACCCTTTTATTTTTGGTTTCTGTAGATAAGCATTTTACAGCTCCCAACTTCGATTTAGTTAATGAGGCAGATTTCAACAAGATTCTTTGGTCTGAGATATTCCTTCACATGGACGGCCAACTACATGTTACCCACGTTATCCTTGGGTACAAGCCTATTTCATCCAACTTTCAATCACCCAAGAACGTCATCAAAGCTAAAGATCCTCGGCTGCACCAGATAAACGTTGCAGTGCTAGGATTCCTCACCGAACCTTCCCTTAAAGGAACACATCAAGTTGAGCTTCCCAACCAGCGTGCCACTGAGGAAGAGTTGATCTCCTCAGACTTAACCCAAGAAGAAGAAGTTGTTAAGGTATTTGAAGTGGTAGATTCGGAAGAGGACGATTTTGAAGTTTTTGACCGACCAGACCCTACAGAATCTCTAGGCACCACTTCCAGGCCTCCACCCTCCGCTCAAGTTAGTAGTAACTAAGAGCCAACTGACATACCAGAAGCTATGGTGCTCCAATGCAAGAAGAACACCAATCTTCTCGAGCTACTAGAGTCACATGCAGGAGGGTCCACACCTGAGGTAGCCGTCCAACCTCGGCCCCCAACACCCCTTTCTACCCATACTTCCCCTTCTGAACAACCAGAAAAGAAAAGGAAAAGGGAAAATAAGGGTAAAGAAGTATCTGAAGTGAGCCCCAGAGATGGGCAAAAATTGCTAAAAGAGCTCAAAAAAAAAAAAATGATAGAAGGGTCAAGTACGGAGATGGTTTCTAACCACCGCTCTATGGTTCCGATTTGGAACCCATCACTTGAGTTGGATGGAGCCCCACTCCCATTGGACTCCTCCATTAGGGACTTTCAAAAGGGGAAAGTGGGCTACGTGGTTGACACTCTAGAACAACCCCTGCTCCTACCACAAGATATGGTTGATCTGAAGAACTTTTTTAAGTATGAGATCTTCTTAGCCTTGAAGAGGGACCTGACCATGGTATGCACTTCAACCTGTTTCTTATATTACATTTTTTTTACTTGGAAAGACCTCTCTTTTTTTTAAAAAAAAAAAAAATTGACTTATTGGCCTTTCCTCACTTTGTTACTTTCTTCCAGGCAATCCAAACAACAAACATCGCTAAGGAAGGTGTGGATCATACCCATACTCAGCTGAAAGATGAGGAGGCACGCCGAGTATCTGCTATCAAGACTTTGGCAGTGGCTGAAAAAAAGATTAAAGACCTTGGCACAAAGTTGACTGAGGCAGATAGAGAGAGAAAAAGTGTTGAAGCTGCTCTAGCCGGCGCTAAGAAGCAGGCTGAGGATCAACATTAGCAACTTCGCAAAGCTGAAGAGCAACTAGCCATTGCTCGAGAGCAGATTGAAGCTCAGAAAAGAGTTAGAGAAGAAAGAGTAGGCTCTTGCTCAGGCCGAGCAATCTGGTTATGACATTAGAGTGAAAGAGATAGAGGATGCTCTGAGGGCCCAAGTAATAGGAGTTTGCCGAGTTTATTGCCTTCAGGTATGGACGGAGGCATTGAACCTGGACAGAGTGGACACTTCCTCGAACCTAAGGAAGATAGAGAACATCTTCTACCCTCTAGCGCTGCGAATAACAGCCAAACCAACGTTTCAAACAACCACTGCTCCTAAAGCTCCTGTAGCTACTTAGCCTACTAATGCTAGCACCACCCAAGTCACCTCAGAACCAATTAAGGCACCCACTAAGGAAAAAGAGGTTTCCAAGGAAAAGGAGGCTAAGTACTTCAATCCACCACCAACAACTAACACTGATCCTCCTCCATTAGCCAACATTTAGGACAACGCTTCTTTTTTATTTTACTTAAGTTTTTGTTTTTGTTTTTTTAATTTTTATTTTTTATGTTTAAATCTTGCAGTCCACCCATGTACTCCACTCACCTTAGTGAAAAACTTTAATGAAAAGTAATGAAAAGTTAAAAGTTTCAATTCATTCTAAGTGTTTATTGCTACATATTTGAAAAGTTTCAATTCCTTCTAAGTGTGTATTGCTACATACATATTATTATTATTATTTTTTTTTTTTAAGGATATGACCTATCAAAGCAAAACATGATCAGATTTACTGGAAATCCCAAGGTCACAAAATTGTAACATTAACCTTATCCAAGTCCATAATTAGAGAGAAAGATTGAACTGTTGCCAACCGTAGGTTACTCAAGCCATAAGCCCGAAGAACCAAGTATGTCCAAGGTTCTATTAAACAAACAAAAAGTATTAATTTACCCAAGGTATGTGGTTCAAGGAACCAAGTATGATCGAGGTTCTATTTAAACTTTAATAAAATAAATAACATTAATTTACTTGGTATGTGGTTAGAGGAACCAGGCATAACTGAGATTCTGTTTAATACTTAGTCAAAATAAAGAGCATCAATTTACCCAAGGTATGTGGTTCGAAGAACCAAGCATGACCGAGATTCTATTTAATACTTAGTCAAATAAAGAGTATTAATTTACCCAAGGTATGTGGTCCGAGGAACCAGGGATGACTGAGGTTCTATTTAATACTTAGTCAAATAAAGAGCATTAATTTACCCAAGATATGTGGTTCGAGGAACCAGGCATGACCGAGATTCTGATTAATACTTAAACACATATAAAGCATTAATTTATCCAAAGTATGTGGTCAGAGGAACCAAACATGATCGAGATTCTGTTTAACACTTAGTCAAATAAGGAGAATATTGAACAATAATAATCAAAACAAAAGATAGCAAGATTGCCTTTCATTAATAGTAATACCTTCAAAGGTTATTTACATTCAACGGACGTCATACAACATTTTCATTCAGATCTTCCAAAAAATAAGCACCGATACTAGCTACCGAGGTAATGCAATATGACCCTTCCTAGTTAGGTCCCAGTTTTCCCCATAATGGGTTCCTTGCAATTCCTACCACTTTTCTCTGCACCAAGTCTCCTGGTGTCAATGGTCTGAGCCTCACTCCCAGGTCGTACCTTTGTTTAAGCTTTTGCTGATAATGTGCCAACTAGACCATGGCCACTTCCCTTCATTCATCAACTAAATCCAAACTCTCTTGGAGTAACTGGTCGTTTTTGTTTGGGTCGAATAAACTTGTCCTCAGTGTCGAAAATCCTATCTCCAAAGGGACTACTGCCTTGGAACCATAGGTCATAGAAAATGGAGTTTCCTCGGTTGATCGACAAGGAATAGTTCAATATGTCCAAAAAACATGTGGGAGTTCATCAACCCATTTGCCCTTAGCTTTTTCTAACCTTTTTTTCAAACCGTTAACAATGACTTTATTCACTACCTTTGCTTGACCATTCCCTTGCGGATAGGCTGAGGTTAAATACCTATTTCTGATGCCTACTCACCACAGTACCTTCTGAAAGCCTTGCTATCAAACTGGAGTCTGTTGTCCGAGATAATAGTATGGGAAATCCCAAATTTGGTAACTATATTCTTCCACACAAACTTTTTTGCATCAACATCCCTGATATTGGACAACGGCTTAGCTTCAACCCACTTTGTGAAGTAATCTGTCCCTACAAAGAACCATCTTTGGTTTCCCACTGCTCTTGGAAATGTTCTTATGATGTCCAAGCCCCACTGTGCAAATGGACATGGACTAGAGAAAGGATTTAGTGTGCTCCCTGGCTGATGGATACTTGGGGCAAACCTCTAACATTGATTACACTTCCTAACATATTCCTGAGCCTCTTTTTGCATATTTGGCCACCAGTAACCTTGAGTTAGGGCCCTATGTGATAATGACCTTCCTCCTGTATGACTACCATAGATTCCTTCATGTAGCTCCTTTAGTAGTGGCTTTACTGCCTCGGGGTGAATACAAAGTAGGTATGGGCCCTGAGAAAGAGCGCTTATACAATTTTTGCTCTTCAGACAACCAAAAATGTGGAGCTTTTCTTCGTATTTTCTCAGCCTCTCCCCTGTCTTGGGGCAAAACTCCATCCTTCAAAAATGCAACTACAAGATCCATCCAACTTAGACTAACCCTTATTTGGTGTACCCCAACCTTCGTCAGTCCTGGCTCAGCAGGCTTTAATAAATCCTCGACGAGGATGACTCGAGAAAGGCCTTGCTCGGACGAAGTTGCCAAAGTTGCAAGAGAATCTACATGAGTATTCTTTCTCCTCGAGATCTGCTATATAGAAAAAGATTCAAAAATCGACTGTAGCTGTCGAGCTTTATTGACATATCCCTGCATCCTATAATCCTTAGCTTCTAACTCACCATTAATTTGTCCGACGATCAATCTTGAGTTTGAAAAAATCTCAACAGCTTTACCTCTCAGCTTCTTTACCATAGCTACACCAGTTAACAAAACTTCATACTTAGCCTTATTATTAGTAGCTGAAAAACCCAATCTCAAGGATTTCTCAATAGTAATCCTTTCTAGGGATACTAGCAATAGCCCAACTCCAAATCCCCTTTGGTTAGCTGCTCCATCAACGTAAAGCTTCCATGTTGAATGTTCGAGGAAAGCAACTGTTGTGACCTGCACCCCTACTGATTCCCTCTCCTCGGCAACAACCGCCCCTGGGTATTCAATGAACTTTGCCACTAAGTCAACAAGCACTTGTCCTTTGATAGTTGTACGAGACATGTACTTTATGTCAAATGCTCCCAAGATTGTTCCCCACTTGGCAATTCTTCCCATGTAGTCAGATCTCTAGAGTAATGACTACAGAAGGAGTTGGATGAAGACCACGACGGTATGTGCTTGGAAGTAATAAGGGAGCTTCCTCATAGCATGTACTATGCCCAAGATGGCCCATTCTAGTGGCAAGTAATGGGTGTCTGCCTCTTGCAGAGATTTGCTCACATAATAGACCGGTTCCTACACCCTAGCCTCTATCCTTACTAGAACTAAACTCACGGCATGACCTGTAACCGCAATATAAGCAAAGAGGACTTCCTCCTTTTCTAGCCTAGACAGAACAGGTGGTCGAGATAGGTATTCCTTCAATTCCTCAAAGGCAAGGTTACACTCTTTCTTCCACTCGAATCCCTTCCACTTGTGAAGGAGCTGAAAGAATGATCTACATCTATCTGCCGACTGAGAGATAAACATGTTTAAAGCAGCAGTCATTCCAGTTAACTTTTGTACTTCCTTAGGATTTCAAGGAGGTTGTAAGTCACTTATTGCCTTAATTTGATCAGGGTTAATCTCAATCCCCCGGTGCGTGATCATATACCCCAAAAATTTATCGGAACTGATGCCAAAGGAACACTTTGAGGCATTGAGATGCAATTTATGTTTCCTTAGTATTTCGAACACACCTCATAGATCATTCAAATGCTTGGTTACTACTTTACTCTTCACAACCATGTCATCAATGTAAACTTCTATATTTTTTCCAAGTTGAGACTTAAACATTCTAGTTATCATCCTTTGGTAGGTAGACCTAGTATTCTTCAAACCAAACGGCATTACTTGGTAGTGATAATTTCCAGTAGAAGTCAAGAAAGCAGTCTTTTCCTTGTTGGCCAAAGCCAGTGGTATCTGATGGTATCCTTGAAAAGCATTCAAAAAGATCATCCGAGGAATCAGAAAAGGATCCTTAGGGCAAGCCTTGTTTAAATCAATAAAATCCACACATACTCTCCACTTCTCTAACTTCTTTTTCACTACAACTGTATTGACCAACCATTCTGGATACAAAACCTCATTAATCGCCCTTGCACGCTTAAGTTTATTTACTTCTTCCTTCACAGCTTCAGCATGCTCTTTGGAAGAGCGCAGAGATGGTTGTTTCTTAGGGACAACTGTTGGGTTCACATTCAGATAGTGACAAACGAAGTCTGGAGCCACCCCTAGAGCTTCATATGCACTCTAGGCAAAAACATCAACATTCTTCCTTAGGAAAGCCAATAACTCCTCTTTTTCCTGTGGAGACAATTGAATCCCAATTTGAAAATACTTCTCCGCATCAAAATTGATAATAACCTTCTCTAGCTCTTCACATATTATTCCTCCATCTACAATATCCGGGGATTCAATTACTTTTGCTAATTGCTACAAGGCCCTCTCTTGGGTAGCCAAAACTCCTTCCTCGAATTGACGTCTGATAGTGGCGACCAGGCACTGCCTTGCCATGGCCTGACTTCCAACTAACTCCCCAACCTGCCCCCCCGAAAGGTACTTTACCTTTAAATGCAAAGTCGAAGAAACAGCCCCTATGGCATGGAGCCATGGTCTTGCTAAGATAGCAATATAAAGTGAATAGGCATCCACCACAATAAAATTCACTTCGACCACTTTAAATCCTGTCTGAACAGGCAACCTAACCAGGCCCTTCGGGATGACCATTTTTCCATCAAATCCCACCGAAGGAGAATCGTAGCTAACTAAGTCCTCGGGTTTCAAATTAAGTCTGTTGTACAGGTTGGGATATATGAGCTCTATCCTCAAATCCGAAGGGTTACTACTAAAGCATTATCGTGCGGTTGAAAAGTCCCAGAAAAGCTTAGCGTTGGTCAGACTTCTAATCTCCCACATTTAGACTTTGGGACCGAGTCCTTGGTAACTGATCTCACTATAGACATAACCCCAAAAGGGCATCCCCTAATTCGACTTGTGGTTGCAAGGATTACACTAATGGTTCCTAGGGACAGTTTCGAGGTAGACTCCCTCTGGTTTGCCGACTTTGCCTGACTTCCTACCCAAAGGGCTGATGCAAGAACTGTCTTAGCTTCCCCACCTTTACCAATTGCTCCAAGCAATCACAGAAAGTTCTACAATCTTCGATAGTGTGCCCACGATCTTGATGATATTGACAGTAAAGACCCTGATTATGCTTCATGGTGTCACTTCCCTTCTTGTCTGGCCACTTAAAGTATGATTCAACTTTTATCTTCTTAAGGATCTAATAAATAGGCTCCTTGAACACTATATTAACAACCTGCGTACTGAGGTGCCCAACATGTCTAGCAAAATCCCTTCGGGGTCAATTGTTATTATATCTCTCCGACTTGAAATCTCTTTGGTCAGGAGGAGCAATTTTTTCCTTCCCTTTCCCCTGTTGCTGATCCTTCTCGACACGCTTGTACTTATCAATACGATCCATAAGTTGCTTCGCGTAGGTTTCATTGTCAAGGACTTTCCCAACTCATGCTCGATAGGGAGGCCAACTTTAAATGTCCTTATGGCCACGTTTTCAAAATCTCCATCTATCTCATTAAACATTTCCCAGTACTTATCCGAGTAAGTTTTTAGGGCCTCACCTTCTTTCATTACCATAGATTGTAGGGAATCTAGGGGACGAGGAACCCTGCTACATGTAACAAATTAGGCCTTGAAAGCCCTAATGAGCTCTTCAAAAGAGCTAATTGAGCCCTCATCCAGTCCATCAAACCACCTCATCACGACAAGTCCCAAGCTAGAGGGGAACACCTTGCACATCAAAGTTTCATTCCTAGAATGAACAACTATCAACTGATTGAAATGACTGACATGCTCAATTAGGTCGATCCTCCCATTGTAAATTGTAAAAGTGGGTTGCGTAAACCGACAAGGAAGTTTAGCCCTGTCAATCCTGCGTGTAAATGGTGATTTAGAGGTTTGACGCAATGCCTTACTCATAGCGTCATTCCCCATACTCCTAAGGGTCGGGCTTTTATTCTTCTTCCTGTGATATCGCTCCTCCCTATCCAACTATGAATATAAAGAGAAGAATTCACTAAAGGGTGTTCTAGACCTTGGTCTGTAACTATCATCTCCACTTGAATCAGTTCCTGAACTAAGAGGGGATGCTTCTTGCTGCTTATGCCGTAACTTCCTAAGCAAATGGTTTATCTCCAACTTGAGATTCTGTGTTTCCTCCCCATGTGAAACATGGCTTCCAGGTTTGGAGTGACTCCTGCTGGTATGACCTGTATGTACGCTAGGAGTCTAGTTGACTTCACGGTCTCTCCTTCTTTCCAGATTAACATGCTGGTCTTCATGTTGTGATCCTACAGATTTTTTTTCTGTAAGGACTAGCATTTAAACCTCAACCCACCAAGAACAATGGATTATAGCCCAACAAGCCCAAAATAATATATTTGTTAGAGAATGAGTTTTACAAGAAAACGTCTTAGCAAATTAAGTATGGGCCATAGCTAATAGGATTCATTGCCAATAAGATTGAAAACACAAATTGAGAGAATTAATGCTCTTCGGTCAAGTTCGAGGATGAGATGTTCTTATATTAACTTAAGCTTATCTAAATACAGTATGTTCTTCTTTTTCTCTTCCTTCTCAAATCACCTCCCTCCTTTTCATGGTGATCTCTTCCTTATATGGTCCTTCAACCCTTCATCCCAGCCTTTCACCTGTTGATTTAGCAGAAAATCCTTTGGATGCTTGTCTCATCAGGACCTTCTAGAAGCTTTGTTAGTAGCTGTGAGCTGAGTTGCTACTGTTTAGGTATCATGTCTCCATAAATGCGACCAGTTCATTAGGTACAGTGCATTTAATGTGGTGGCGGCAGCCTTCTTCCTAGATATTTTGCCTTTTATGATTAACTGAGTTTTTTTGCTACTTTCCCTGTAGCTTTTCTGAGGTGGCCTAAGTCTTTGAAAGTTAGAGCTGACCCATCATTCTTTTCCTTTGTCCTCGGCCTATTGACCTAGGCCCTACAATCCTATTAACCATCCTCGGGCGTGTTATCATCCTCAGGCATGGCCCATAGCCCAACTCGCCTACTCAGACTTCCCACCCCCACAATATAAATATATATTTAAATAAATAAATAAATATATATATATATATATATATCAGATTCGAGAAGACAAGGGAAGAGGAGGTGTGGAAAATATGAGTTTTCGATGGGTTTGATGGTGGATTTGGCTAGATGGTTTGAGGGGATATGGATCAGGTATTGTAGAGGGTGGGTTTGAGAGTAGAGCTTTGACCGTGATGATAGAGCCATGGATCAGAGATGTTGGAGAAGGGTAGTGCTTCGCGAGCGTGAGGGAGAGTTATGGCTTTATGGATTGGGTACATGCAAAGCTCGAGGTAGGCTTGGAGTGGTCGAAGGTGAGGTTGAGCGAGACAGAGAAGAAAAGGGAGAAAACTCACCAGCGTGGAGGGGAAAACGGCAACGCTGCTCGTCGAAGTGTGGGGTGGAGCTCAGATTGGTGTCGGCGAACAACTGAAGCTCTCTCTCTCTCTTGTTGGTGCATGGGGTGGAGCTCAGATTGGCGGTGGCTTCGCGTGAGTAGGGAGGGATGAGCTGAGGTGAGCTTCGAGTGGATAGTTAAGTGGAGTGTTCGGACCGTGTGAGAGGAGTGTGTGAGGAGTGAGGAAATACATAAATGAATTAAAGGTAAAATGAAGGTTGAAATGATTTTACGGGTTGTGTAGCCAATTTTACGGTCAAATTGAATTTTATTTTCAATTTGACTGTATTTTCAAGTGGTGCCAAACACAGACCCGGGTGTAAATTGTTTTCGAATTTTAGTTTACTACTGAAACAAATGCAACCTAAAATTCATATTTTTAATGTGGACATTTATTTTCGCATTTTAAATGGTATTTGTAAATTAAGTTTAAGAAACTATTTTCTCTTAAAATAATAATATGCAAATATGTCTGCTACATCACACATGTATATATAGATTGTGATTAAAACTTTAGCATATAAACTTTAAAAAAGGTATAAAGAAATTTTTTTTCCCCTTAATAAAAAATGGAAAACAAAAGAAAGTTTTTAATTAAAAAGACAAAAAAAAAAAAAAAAAAAAAAAATCTTAACATGGAAGATGGAATCATGGAAGACAAAGGTGCCCTGTAATGTACTACATACAGTTATACAGAATCGGAACCTGTTTGTTTTCCTTCACCCGTGTACTCCCTTCACTTTCCTGTCGCTTTCCGGAATCTCAAAAACACCGAAATCAAACAAAATCTTAAATGCTCTTTGACCCCACACTCTCTCTCTCTCTCTCTCTCTCTCTATTTTCACATTTTTTGAATTGAATTCACAAGTAACAGTACTAGTAGAGTCGTCGTAGTAGTAGCACTGTAGCAGTATCACTTTTTGCTTACTTTCCAATTCTTTTGCCGCTCTCATCTCTCCAACAAATAAAATAAGAAAAAAACAAGAAGTAGGTAAGAGACCATTTTTTTTAGTTCTGTTGTTTTTGTCTTTCAAATAGCTCTGCAAATTCAAATGCTTTAAACTGGAGCTCCTTCCCATTTTCTCTCAAACCCAACAACTGGGTCATCTTCTTCACCACAATTATCTTCATCTTTCAGGTACTTCCATTTTTTTTCTTTAACATTTTGCCACTTCCTATAACATTTGTTTATTTTTCATTATACCCAGAAAATTTCTTGTTATGGTCTCAGCTTCTCCTATGTGGGTTTTCTCACTTTCTTGTCTTTTATCTTATGGTTTTACCTTTCTCAGCTATAAAATATTGTTACTGTTTGTGGGTTCTACTGCTCTCAGTTTCTTCACTAATTTCTGCTTCAAAAAGTGAATGCTTTCTTTCAGTTTTCTTGATGGGTGTTAAATCTTTCATCTTTGAGGTTTTCCTTGACAAATTTCTTGTATTTACTGGTGGGGGTGCTAAGATTTATGCATTACATGTGGTGGCTACTACATTAGTTGGAATCTACTTGAACTTGTTGGTGCTGCAGCAATTCATATTGGTAACTCAAAAATAATTTTTAGTTAGCTTAAGCGTCTGTTTGGAATTCTTTTATTTTGCTAAAATTGAAAACTTTTTGCTGAAAGAAGTATAGATAAAAGTAAAAGTTAGTTAAAATAGTATGAATAATATCAAAAAATGCAGTGGAGTCTATAAATAGTAACAAAAATAAGCTGAATAGTAAAATAAACTGACAAAAAATAAGCTATTCAAATGGACACTAGGTTGTTTTTGTTTAAATTATTTTGTACATTTTGTTCAAATTTGATGGTGTTCATGGAACTTTCATTGGCTTATTATGTTTAGATTGGAATTGTATGGGCATTGGAAGTGTAAATGGAGGGACATACACCATTGTCAACTATTTTGAATAAAAATGGGGCCTTTTGCTTTAGGTTCAAATAAATGTCATTTTCTTAATAAAAATATGTCCTTTTCTTACTTTAAGTGTTTTCAAAGAAAACTGACTTTACTGCTTTAATAGACCCAATTAATTCATTTTAAACTTTTCAGTAATGTCAATATAATTGTTAGATTTCCATTAATTGTCAAAGAATTATTATTCTATTCATATATAAGTTTTGTTAGGATTTAATATGAAGTAGGTCCTACGCACTCTTCATTAACCACGGTTTGATAATGCTTGGCTAACTATAAGGAGTTTCTTCTGTATGGATATATTTCTTGTCTATTTAAGAGGAGTTGTGATGTGTTTATAGTTCTGGAATTTGGACAGCGTGATGCACTTGAATTTTACCATCATTTCTTATCATAAAGGTGTAATTCTTTATGCCTTTCCTTTCATATGGTCCATATATGCCTTTGGGATTCAAGGATTTATTTCTCTGTGTTTTATACCTAATAACCAAGTGTTTCTCTTGCTATGCATACACCCAATAAAGATTGGTAATTCCCTTAGATATATGTAAACGCTACAGAGAGTAATGCAAATGGTCTTTGGACCAAATAGCTTCTCTCCTCCCATGGAACAAGGGATGGAGGGTGAGGATAAAGTTTCATTTCAATCTCGGTATTTCAGTTTTGTTTGCTTGTGGAGAAATTAGTGGGTTTAAGTTAAGCAATTATTGCTTATTAACAAAAGAGGTTAATGGGCTGGTGGAAATAGGAAAAAAATGTATCCCATGGAAGACCATGGCACACATATTTTATGAAGAACTTGAAAATATACTAGGATTATGATAATTTTATCCCTTCACAACAGTTGTAGTTCAATGGCATCCATCACAGTCTGGCATGGAGAAGTCTGTAAGAGTAGCCTATGTTCTGAAGACCAAAACTCCACACAATTGTTCTTTGTATACCCATAGTCATACTTAAATTGATGGGAAACTAGGTGAAGCTTAGACCTGCTAGTTAAACCCCTGGGACATCTACTGTATAGTTATGCCGTGGTCTTCAAATCATGGGCCTTTAGGGGTCTGTTACATCCTCATGTATATGCCTTCTTGTGGCATGTGGTAATGTCACGTGACATGTAAAGTACATTCTTAAGCAGGTCAGTAAATGGTGTGGGGTTCAGGTGATACTTTTTTGTAAATTTACTGTACTCTCGGCTTGGTTTTATTTGTATTTCTATAGTAGATATGTGTTTAGCTAGCAAACATAATGTTAAAATTTTTTTTTTTAATCTATCATTGGAGAATGTAGCCATTATCTCACTATTCCTTCTTGTTATAATATCTGTGTATGATCCTTCATATTTATATGTTTCTATGAATACTTGCTAGGACTGAAAGCACATTAAGACGAAGACCACAAGTGGGAGAGTGGGAACACGTATAATGGAGCAATATGAAATTCTAGAGCAGATTGGGAAAGGTTCTTTTGGTTCTGCTCTTCTTGTGAGGCATAGACATGAAAAAAAGAAGTGAGGACACTTAATGTTTATGTTTTAAAATTTGATTTGAGAGTTGAACTATGTTCAAGGTGAAAATGTTTGTTTTTAATTCAGGTATGTGTTGAAAAAGATCCGTCTTGCTCGCCAGACTGATAGGTCTCGCAGATCTGCACACCAGGAGGTCAGTGTTTTCACTTTATTCTTCATTTTCTGAAAATGAAAACGGCTATTATCAAGGTCATTATCTCTTTCCATATAAGGTTTAATGGACTGACGGAATTTGTTTCTCTTAAGCTAGGAAATTTCTGAAAGGTGAAATTTAAGAGTCATTGTTCGATACTGAAAGATATTTTGTTGTCAATTGATTGTAAAACATAAATGGGAACCATCCATTAAGTCTTATTTGGTGCTTTTGGGCAAAATATTAAGTCTTATATTTGCTTGATGTTTGGATCCTGATATGGTTCTTCATAAGATATACTAACTATTAAAGAACATAATGTTCCCTAATGGTTGGTATTTAAAAGAATGATGACTTTATTGTACCTCTATCTATGATTTTAGCTTGTAATATGCTTTCTTCTTTCTTAATTCTGCAGATGGAGCTTATTTCTAAAGTACGGAATCCATTTATTGTAGAGTACAAAGATTCCTGGGTGGAAAGGGTTAGCATCGATTTGTGCTTTAATTGTTTTACATCTAATGAAGCCTTGTAAATTTTTTATTATGACCCCCCAAGCATTTTAAGGAACATATGTCCTCATTTATTACCAGTTCTACAATTGACATTTTAGTCTTTTCACTTCTAGGGTTGCTTTGTATGCATTGTCATAGGATATTGTGAAGGAGGAGACATGTAAGTTATAATTCTTGCTCAATCAGTTATTTGATATAATGTCACACTACCTGCTTGGACATGATTTGTTATTGGCATTTTTCTGACCTTTGCATAATTGCCATATGTTATACAGGGCAGAGGCTATCAAAAGGGCCAATGGTGTTCATTTTCCTGAAGAGGTTGCCACTATCGCTGCTGAGTTTCTACTTTTTTTATTTTTTATTTTTTATTTTTTTATAATTATTATATATATATATATATATTTGATAGTAGACCTAGTACAAATGTGTAGAGCTTGGGCAAAGATGCTAGAACGAAATGCATCGAGGCGTTTGTATTAAAGGCATAATTGATTACCAGGCTCATAACTGTATTGAGCTTTAAATGAAGGTTGATACATGACTTGAGTCTGGTTTTTTTATTACTTTTGAAATATGATTGACTGGCCAATGAGCTCTAGCTCAAATGGCGCTTTCTCTTCCTTCGATAATGAGATGGAGGGTAAGGTTGTGAGTTTAAGACCCACGGGCTGTGTAAGTTATGAATAAAAAGAAAAGAAAAAACAAGAAAGGCCTTTCTATGTTAGAAACTTGGGTGAATACTGTGGTACTCTGTTATGTTTCATTCTTGAAATTTTGGTAAATGCAGAAACTTTGCAAGTGGCTTGTTCAACTCCTCATGGCACTTGATTACTTGCATGCTAACCATATTCTTCACCGTGATGTCAAGGTTAGTGGCAAACTGACTGAGAAAATCTAGCTAGATTTTATATGTGAAAGCCAAAAGCTGATTTGCACTGATGATGTTCCAAATTGCTTCAGTGCTCAAATATATTTCTAACAAAAGATCAAGACATACGTCTAGGTAAGTTGTTGATCCCTTTATTGTTGAACTTTGTAAGTTTGTTTTTGTATCTGTTCAAATATGCCCTGTTTTATAGCTCTACGTTTTAATTAGTGTTACCAATTTAAAATACATATTGGTCACAGGTGATTTTGGCCTTGCTAAGATGTTAACATCTGACGATCTTGCTTCCTCAGTAAGTCATTATCATTGAAGATATGGATACATCTTTTTTCCACCCTCTGCTTTGTATAGTTACCGTGAATTTTCTTCTCCATATGCAGGTTGTGGGAACCCCAAGCTACATGTGCCCTGAGCTTCTTGCTGATATACCATATGGTTCCAAATCGGACATATGGTCTTTAGGTGAATTAAATTTTAATCATTGTTGAACTTTAGCTGGAATTTTCTTTTCATGTGCATGTATAATATGATGCATATTCCAGGATGCTGTATATATGAAATGACTGCTCACAGGCCTGCATTTAAAGCTCATGTAAGTTTCTGACTTGCAGTTACTTAAAGTATGGATTATTGTTTTATTATCTCTTTTCCATACATAGTGACATTTTTAAGTAACAAGACATTTAATGTAATGATCAACCCACCCCCTCCTTTTTTAGTTTTTCCTCAAATTAAGTCGGCTTCAGGAACCCCTTGATGATGACAGTAAATGAAGTTGTCTCTTTTCCATACATAGTGACATTGTTAAGTAACAAGGCATTTAATGTAATGATCACTTTGAACCCCCCACAACAACTTTTCCCCCCCTCAAATTAAGTAGGCTTTAGGAGCCCTTTGATAATGACAGTAAATCAAGTTTTGGACCATATGGGACCTTATATAAGAGTTCGTTATGATTTGATTTGTGCTAATTCTATTTGGAAAGCATTGATTTTGAGCTTTGAGCAAAGTTGTTCACACCCATCGTTAGGAAAATTGGCTAGGAAACAGAAAGGAAAAACTGGTGGGGGAGGGGGGGATTGAAGAATAAAGAAGAAAGAAAGGAACCATGTAAAACAGTGAGGTTGGAATGCCTTTCTGATTGTGCTGCAATGTAATTGACAATTTGATTTATTACTTAATTAGTAATGAATAATTCTAGTTTTGCATTGCAATTGAAGAAATGCCTACCTTAAAATGTATCCTTTATGAAAATAAATTGGGTGTGACGCAAATCAGAATAAAACTGAAAGAACAATAAAATAAAGGGATATGACCTAGGAGTCAGTACCTGGGCTTGGCCTGGAGTCAGCACCAAGCGGGAAAACCACTAGGAGTCAGCACCAGGCCAAGAGAGACCAAACAACCATTTTTTCATTCATCAAAATATCAACTATCTCTTCGAGGAGTATAATAGGTTACTTATAAATGATTGCTAAACTCTAGTTCTAATTGGCTAGGAAACCCTAGTTGCCTTATTACAAAAATAACCTTGCTTCCAAATTAAAATTCTAATAGCCTAATAAACTAATTGGACTTAAAACATAAAAATACAATTGACTTGCAAATATAAATAATACTAAATAATAATTTTCTTGCGTCTCCCGCATCATTCTCCTCTGGTTGGAGAAAATTCGACCTCGAGTTCTAAAGCACTGAAGGATTAGGATGTTGACTAATAACACTTGCTTCAAGTCTGGAATCACCTTAGGGAGCACAGAGAAAAGAAAAACCTTGAATTCCACCATGTCAAACTCTTCTAGAATAACAAAATCAATGTGTGGAATTAACACAATCTTATCCTGAACCATTGGAAGCACTATGTTATTCATTTTTTCCACTTTAGCAAATTGTTTGTCTTCATACACCATGGAAGGCTGATCAAAAGCAGATTCATTAGCTTCCAATATCACATCATGTGCACTTTCTAAACTAATACTCTATTTAGAAACCATCTCTTGACCTTGCTGCTCTTCAATAGATTCGTTTCCTTGCACGAATGTTAAAGCAACACTTGCTGAGGCATGTACGTCTTTGTCAACATTAGGTTTTGGTGTTACTTGAGGTTTCTCCACTACCAACATATCGTCATCAATGTTGTCTTCTATAGGGGCAGCAATAATTTCATTGTGATAAATTATCCTTGGTTTCCCAATTGAATTATTTTGAGTCTTCATTTGCTTCATCTGAGCAATCATGTCTTGAACACCTTTCATGAGCTTTTTAAATAATTTCTTTAATTCCTTGGTAGATTGTTCAAAAGTGCACTAAGGACATGAAATAGGATGAGGATTCATCCTATTTTTTTCAACTTGAAAAGTATCACAGTGAGATTGGAATAGATACTTAGCTCGAAATTATGGTGACAAATACTAGTCACAAACCTTTTCTTTCATATCTTACCACACGCTAATGGTAGGTTCATACTTTATATGGCGGAAATATTCAAGATCTTCCCAAAATAGTTGTGCTCCACCTCTTAACTTCAACTTTGCATACCTAACCTTTATGTTATTCGCAAAATTTTCAGGCTCAAAGAATTGCTCCATCCCATTCATCCAGTTGACAAAATCCCTTGGATTATTTTTACAACTATCAAAATAAGGTGTTTTCGATATTACCATGATTCTCTAAAATAGTGTTTCAACAAAGAGTTGGAAGTTGGAACAAGAACTAGGGTTACTGTGATGTTCTCTAGACAGATCGTTGGAATAGGCTTCTAAGACTATTCTCTCAAATAGTTGTTGGGACTGGGCTGGTTGACTGACGTAAGACAACCACACTAACAATAGAACAAAAGATAAACTCTAGGACTCAGCACCTAAGGGCTGCTTGGAGTTAGCACCAAGCAAGACTGGAGTTGGCACCAGTGAAAGAAAACACGTTTTTTTTTTATAATAATTTTCAAAGTTGTCTTACAATAATTCCAAAAAGTGTTTAAATAGCTAACAATAAAAAATGCATAAAGAAACCCTAATTGTTAAATGCTCGGGCTTGCTTAGACTCAAGCTCAATAAATAATAGGCTCCATCCATAAGGCCACCGGTTAGGTCGTCTTCTTTTTGCTCTTCCTCCTATACGTGCGTGTAATTGAGGCCTTGTACCTCGTGTCTGCACTAACTCCCCCTGGGTGAGAAGAACTCAACCCCGTCGAGTGGAAATCTGAAGAGTTCTGATAGTACTCCAGCAAGTCAGGATCCAGTCGCAATAACTCATCTTGAGTAATCCATGTGCAATTAGAATCTGGTCGCCCTCGCCACTGAACTAGGAAACGGTGAACTCCTTCATCCCTGGTAGAAACAATCTGCTCATCTAAAATAGCATCAATAGATTCTTTATGTGCATAAGGTAGATTTAAGGGTAAAGGGGCGGGAATAGGGGCATCAATAGGATTAGACAAAGACTCATCAAAAGGGGTATCAGAAATTGCTGTGGGGCTTTTATAAGCAACTAGATCCTCAATATTAAAGGAGGAGTTAATACCATAATCATGAGGAAGGTCAATGACATATGCTTTTGGGCCCATTTGTTTCAATACCCTGAATGGTCTGGCACTACGAGCCTGCAATTTCTTAACGGTCCCTGAGGGAAACTATTCAGGTCGAATCCAAATCATGACATAATCTCCTACTTGAAACTCTGCATGACGCCGATGAGTGTCAGCATGAATTTTATATTGAGAATTACTTGTTTGAATTTTTTTGCGAATCTCATTATGCAAATCATGAATATGTCGTGCAAATGCCTCAGCAGACTCAGAAATTCTAACATGTGGGGACATGGGCAAAAGATCTAAAGGCTTCCTAGGTATATATCCATGCACAACCTCAAAAGGACTAGCGCCTATAGACCTATTGACAGAGCTATTATATGCAAGTTGGGCTACAGGAAGAATTGAATCCTAATTCCGATTGGCTTCACTCGCTAAACACCGAAGGAGGTTGCCTAGACTATGATTAACTAACTTAATTTGACCATCAGATTGAGGATGAAATGCTGTGGAAAATTTCAATTTCGTGCCTACTAAATGCCACAAGGTCTTCCAAAAATAAATCATGAAGCGAACATCCCTATCAGACACTATGGTTTTGGGAAGACCATAAAGTTTAACAATTTCATCAAAGTAGAGCTTTGCAATCTTAGAAACATCAGAGGACTTAGAACATGGTAGGAAATGAGCCATCTTAGAAAAGCAATCAACAATTACTAGAATGGAATCATGCTTCCTAAAGGTGCGGGGCAAACCTAACACAAAGTCCATCCTCACATCTTGCCACGGGCGATCTGGCAGAGGTAGAGGTGTATACAAGCCAATGTTTTGCTTGCGATGTTTTTCTTGGCAACGCCCCTCTTAAGACTAGGTCAATAGAATTGATGTTCCACTTTCTCAATTGTCTTGTCTCGGCCAAAATTACTTTCAAGGCCTCCCGCATATATCTCCCAAACTAGGAAATCTCTTACTGAAGACCAAGGGATACATAACTTGTTGGCTTTGAACAAGTAACCATCTTGAAGGGTATAATTATCCAGGATTGGCCATGAGGCATTGCTTAGGTTAGTGTAGAGCTCCCCAAAATCTGGGCATGACTCATAATCATCTTTGAGTTGTTCAAATCTGGGCAAAGACACCCTTCGACTTAGTGCATTAGCAGCCTTATTCTTAACTCCCGCCCTATATTTCACCACAAAGTGGTAGCATTGCAGAAATTTAACCCAACTACCGTGCCTAAAATTCAGCTTCTTTTGGGAATGGAGATAGCGCAAAACTTCATGATCAGAGTAGGATAACAAATTTTTGAGACAACGGGTAATGGCGCCAATGCCAAAGAGCTCGAATAATGGCATAAAACTCCTTGTCATATGTGGAGTACTTTTGCTTAGCATCATTCAACTTCTCACTGAAATAAGCAATTGAGTGGTGTTCTTGACTAAGTACTCTCCTTATACTAATACCTGAAGCATCACATTCCACCTCAAAAGGCTTGGTAAAATCAGGGAGACGCATGACGTGTCTCAGTCATCTTTTGTTTTATCTCATTGAAAGCCTTAGTAGCAACTTTAGTCCAAATAAACTCCCCTTGTTTCATGCAATCAGTGATGGGGGACATAATGGTACTAAACCTCTTGATGAATCGGCGATAAAAGGAAGCGAGCCTATGAAAGCTTCGAATTTTAGGGATATTTTTGGGCTCAGGCCACTCCACAATCGCTTGAACCTTTTGGGGGTTGGCAGAAACTCCCTTAGAGGATACTATGAAACCTAGGAAGACGACTCTATCGATGAAGAAAGAACACTTCTTAAGGTTGCCATATAAACTCTCATTCCTAAGGGCAGTACAAACTTGAGTTAGGTGGTTTGAGTGTTGCCCCCTAGACTTACTATAGATGAGGATGTCATCAAAGTACATAACCAAGAATTTCCCCATAAAAGGTTTGAACACTTGAGTCATCACTCTCATAAAGGTACTAGAAGCATTGGACAATCCAAAAGGCATGACCATCCACTCATATAAACCATCCTTCGTCTTGAAGGCAGTTTTCCACTCATCACCTGAACGAACCCTAATTTGATGATAGACACTTTTCAAGTCTATCTTAGAGAAGATCGTTGCTCCAGCCATCATATCCAACATGTCATCCAACCGAGGGATAGGAAAACGATATTTCACAGTGATCTTGTTGATGGCACGACTATCAACATACATTCTCCAAGCTCCATCTTTCTTTGAAGTTAAGAGTGCAAGGACTGCACAAGGACTCCTGCTCTCACGAACAAAACCCTTTCTAAGTAGTTCTTCTACTTGCCTTTGCAACTCGACATGCTTTGCAGGGCTTATCCTATAGTGAGACAAGTTAGGTAGGGTCGCTCTGGGCACAAAATCTATGGTGTGTTGTATGTCACGCATGGGTGGTAAATGATTGGGAAGTTTCTCAGGAAAAACGTCCTTAAATTTTTGGAGCACTGACTTCACTTCTTTAGGTTGCTCTTTACGGGTCTCTCCATGAAACTCTCTAGCAACTAAGACAAACACAATAGATTCTTGAACTGCTACCCTTTCAAATGCCTTTGGGCTTATGATGTTCAGGGCTTTCACCTTTGGTGCTTCTATCTTCTTGCTCATGTCGATTGGCTTGGGTTTCAAAGGATTGAGCACAATTTTCTTACCTTCAAACATAAATGAGTAAAAATTGGATCGCTCATGAAGGGTGACATCTAAATTATAAAGTCAGGGCCTACCTAAGATGATGTGCCCTACATCCATGGGAATTACGTCACACCATATTTCAGCCTTGTATATGAGAAATTGAAGTGGGACAACACATCTTTCTTTTATGGTTATGGAGGAAGTATCCATCCAAGAAACTTTATATGGGTTAGGGTGAAGGGTCAATTTCAAGCCTAGGCGGGAAACAATGTTAGAGGACATCGCATTAATGCAACTTCTACTATCTATAATAACCTTGCAAGTTTTGTCTCCACACTTAGTGTAAGTTTGGAAGATGGCACTCCTTCGCCAATCATCAGTGTCTCTCTGTTCTGTCAAAGTGCACCTTACTACATTCACTCTAGGGACACCAAAGTCCTTGAAGTCATCAACCTGGGGAGAAATGGCTCTAATGCATGTGAGGTAGTTAGGATCATCTTCTCATTCTGCCTCAACATCTTGGGTTCCTTCAACATTTGGATCATACACTAGCTCCTCAACATCTTCAACCTTTTCATCATTCTCTTGAATGACAAGGGCCCTAGAGGGACACCTAGCTGCGATGTGTCTAACCCCATTGCATTTGAAGCATGGGAGGCGAGAGCCTAATCTTGAAGGCTCATTGACCACACATTTTCCCCTGTCCTCTTTTTCTATTGGGGTGCTATTGGGGTTGACCTTAGGGGGTAAGGCAAGTTTAGATCTGCTACCAAAAGGTTGAGGGTTGGTGGGAATACTCCAGAGCTCAGAATGTCATCAAAAGATAGATTTGGATGTTAATTCACAATTCCTAGCGAGGTCATATGCTCCTTTTAAGGTAGTGACTCCTCGGGTGATAATCTTGCCTAGTAGGTTAGCATTTAAACCTTTCTTGAACCTATTGAGTGTGACAATCTCTTCCTTGACTATTTGAATTCGTCTCTTGAACTCTTTAAACTTCTCTATATATTCGGCTACAGGAGCAGTGCCTTGCTTTAGGCGATCCCATTCCTCAAGGAGGGAGCTCCTATAAGTTGGAGGAAGATAATTCCTCGAGAGTGCATCCTTCATCTTAAGTCAATCAGTAATAGGGGGCTCATGTTGTCACCTAAGGGTATCCTCAAAGTCCTCTCAGAAAAGGTCAGCTCTTCCAATTAACTTCATTCTGGCATACCTCACTTTCTTATTCTCAGCCCAATAGTAATAGTCAAAGAATTTCTCCATTTAACGCAACCAATCAGTGAAAATCCATGGGTCTAGGCAACCATCAAAGGTGGATGCTTCTATCTTTTCCTTAAACATCCTATCATCAAAATCCTTAGGGCCATTGTGATTATAGTGATCATGTTCAAAGTTTGGAGCCTTATTAAAGTAACCGTGGTTATTTTGCCTAAGCATGTTATCTCCCTTATGGTTAATGGTCTCTCGTTGAGATGCTTCAATTTGCTCAACCCTATCCAGTAAATTATGGATACTTTTTGCTAGTTCTTCTATGGTTTGCTCTAAGGAGGGCCTAGGCTCGAAAGTGGATTGATGTTCAAAGTTTGACATGATGCGACCACTACGTAGATGCATGCACACTATATTTATGAATGCAATTGAGATTCACAAAAGTTCAAGTAACAAATTCTCAATGTAAAATTAAAGTCAAGCAAGAGTGCATGTAGAGATTAGATCAATGAATCAAAGGAATAAATTGCAGTCAAGTAGTGACAGTGTTCACAATATTGAAAGATAGTCCAAATAAAGTCAAATTTCAATAAGCTCCACAATTAATAATGAGAATCAGATATTTCAAAGAAATTGGTTTTTTTTTTTTTTTTTTTTTTTTTTTTGAATTTTAGAATGGGTACTGAAAGACAACACAAATAATAAAGTAGCTAACTTAAGCACAAAATGAGTAGGCCAGTTAGGTATGGTGGGGATATGCACATAAAAAATATAAAGATAATATTTTTCAATGAGACAAAATTGAACCCACCAAAAGAGAGTAAGAGTTGTACCCTAGTCAGTGGCCAACTTATTGCACTAGATAGTCACAGGCTTGGCTCCTTAAGTGAATAGATCTGACTTGAACAAATGGGCTTGTGGAGAACAATTTAAGGCCCAATACATACAATGGGCTGTCACAATAATAATAATTTCTTTCCTTTTTTTTTCTTTTTTTTTTTAAATGAAAACAACAAAGTACAAAGTCAAATACGATAAACTTAGAGAATAGAAACTCAGAACTAACAAAACTCAAAAGAAATTCAATTGGAAACAGAGGTTGTCTCTGCGATGAGGGTCTTTGGCCGGCGTTGGAGACCCAATGCCTGGCGGTGGCGCGAAGGAGGCACAGATAGCGGCGACATGAACATGGAGGATCAGTGGCGGCTTGTCTTGGGCCCTAGTAGTAGCGATGGGTCAGCAATCTCAGCGGCGGTGATGGTGTCGGCGGCAGGTGGCTGATCTGTGGGTTTCAGCGGCTGGTGGGCTTGCGATGGGTTTTTCTTTTTCTTTTTTCTTTATTTTTATTTTTATTTTTTTTGGGTTTGTGGGTGTGGGTTCTGTGATCAAAGGCGAGCATGGATGGTGGTCATCGGCTTGGGAGGCGTCACTGGCTTCTCTGTTGGCTTGGGGATGAAAAACTCATATGGTGCGGCAGGGTATACACGGATTGCCGAGGCTGGTTTGGGCTTGTTCAAGATCTCGTGGGGCAAAAACTTGAAAGGTAATGTCATCTTTGGCTGATTTGCTCTTTTGATGGTGATTCACGGTGGGTTTGGGAATTGTTGAGGATATTATACAAAGTAATAATGGAAGAACAAGGTTAAAATAGATAACTTGGAAGTACAATATCGTTTTTCTTAGACAATATTTGCCTCTATACTATTGTTACTAAAGGGTTATCGTAAATTTGTCTCTAGGATACAACCAAGATGTTGGATTCTACAGATAGCAATTTTGGAGAATTACCATAGAATTTTTTGTGTCTCTCTAACTTACTATTTATACCCATAGAGTTGTTTTCATCAAAAAGCATGTATAGAGAGTCAAAATGTTTCATAAAACCATTCACAAAACTTGATACATTTTCAAACATTCAGAATAGTCACATAAAATTTTGCAGAAAATCCTGTTTTACGACTTTTGATCAGTTGAAAATTCCTTTCGATCGATTGAGTGCTCTTTCGATTGATCGAACAGGAATCGAATAGCGATCGATTCATCCAGAGGCTTTAGGATTATTTTTTTTCCATTTCGATCAATCGAGCCATAGCTTTGATCGATCAAAAATGCTGAATGAATTTTCACTTAGAAAATTTTAGAACTTGAATTTTCACTTTATGAAACAATATTCTCCAAACTTAAACATCATTATTACAACTTATTTATGTATATACCTATATCTATAACAATCCCCCGCTAGGTTGTAATAAACTAATAATATATGTTTCACTTGATTGATATTCTATCATGCATAATGGAAGGTGTCTTTCAACTTAAATCTCCCCTTAGTGTAATTGCTCAAGAAATCAATAGAATTAATGGTGGCTTGGTGCTTAAACCAAAACTCTTATGTGTTAAAATCGGAAATAACACACACGTGAGAATCATCCACAACACATTTAGAAATCTATTGTTGTTAGCACTATTATGGCCTTGTGCTCTTCTTGGTTTAGTGGATATTTACAAGAGAAAACCCTTTACTCTTGCTAGAAGCGGCACCACTTCTATGTTCACAAAAGTGAAGTTCTTTCTTATGTCCCTGTTATATAGACATTTGTATTTTATGAACTTCATTAAGAGTGTTAAAACTCATTCTCAATTACATCGTAATAGTCTGCACTAATTCATCTTGAATGAAACACAAAATTAGTGCTCTTATTAACCACGTATCAATAGCTTGTTATTACCCTTTAAACCTCTTTAGATTAAATCAATTTGAGCATGGGTTCTCATTATTGGTGATTCTCTTAATAGAAGGGTTTTAGTCTCATTTCAATGGATGCTACCCCAACCATATCTTGCAACATTGCTTTGGTAAAAGGGTCTGCCAAATTATTATTTGATCTTACATAGACAATTGAAATGGTACCAGCTTCAATTAATTGTCTTATGTAATCATGTTTTAAACTTCTATGTTTAGACTTACCATTATACATTTTACTGTATGCTCTGCCCAAGGTAGCTTCACTATCGCAATACACCGAAATGGCTGGTATTAGTTGTGGCCACAACTTAATGTCTAACAACATATTTCTTAGCCATTTTGTTTCCTTGCCTACTGCCGCCAAGACTATAAATTTTGATTTCATGGTGGAGTGAGCAATACATGTTTGTTTCTTTGATGCTCAAGAGATGACACTCCCACCAAGAGTAAATATCCAGCTAAACGTGGATTTGTTATCACTCACATTAGTAATCCAACTAGCATTCGAATAACCTTCCAACACAGATGGAAATTCGGAATAAAAGAGTTCCAAACTTATGGTTTTCTTTAAATAACCAAGAACTCTACCAATTGCTTTCCAGTGATCCACACTTGAATTACTTGTAAGTCTAGAAAATTTGCCCACTGAAAATGATATGTCTGGTGTTATACAATGCATAGCATACATCATGCTACCAATAACACTAGCATACTTGAGCTATGCTATTGCTCTTCCAGTGTTTTCACCTAGTGTCATGCTCCAATCGAAAGATGTATTTGCTTCCTTTATATTAAGATGTTCAAATCTTTGAAGCACTTTCTCAACATAATGAGATTGATACAGTGCAAAGTCCTCACTATGTCCTTTAATTTTGATTCCCAAAATAGTATCTACTTAATTTAAATCTTTCATTTAAAACATAAAAGAAAGATACTTTTTGATTTCATGTACACCTTTCATATTTGTACCAAATATAAGCATATCATCTACATAAAGGCATACAATGACTTCATATTTCTTTTTGAATTTGGAATATATACATTTGTTGGAACTATTGTGCACAAAGCCATTCGACAAAATTGTTAAGTCAAACTTCTTATGTCATTGTTTTGGAGCTTGTTTCAAGACATACAAGGACTTGACTAATCTGCAAACTTTCTTTCATTTCTAGAAAGTACAAAACCCTTAGGTTTCTCTATGTAAACTTCCTCATCAAGATCACCATTTAAGAAAGTTATCTTCACATCCATTTGATATACAATTAATTTGTATATGGATGCAAGTGCTAACAACACACGAATAGACGTGACCCTAGTTACCAGTGCATAGGTATCAAAATAGTCTATTCCTTTCCTTTGTTTAAAGCCTTTTACTGCCAACCTTGCTTTAAAGGTTTGAATTGATCTATTAGTATTATATTTTCTTCTAAATACCCATTTACAATCAATTGGTTTTGAACCAATAGGTAAATTCACTAGGACCCAAGTATTATTGGATAATATTGATTCCATCTCATCATTTACAGCTTTTTTCCAAAAGGCTAAATCTCTAGATGTCATGGCTTTCTTGATTGTTTTAGGATCATCCTCTGTGTTAAACACTATGGATATTTTATTTAAGACTACTTGTCTATTACCTTCAACAAGGTACAATTGAGCTTGATAAGAAATGAAATCCGGACCAAAGTTTTTTTCTTTTCTTATTATTCTTTGACTCTTTCTTTGTTCACTTGGTGAACCACTTTCAATCCTTTTAGTACCACCAAAAGTAGTATTAGGATTAGAGTCACCTTGTTGTGTTTGAGTAGATATCAAGGCATCCATGGAATTTTTACTGAATTTATCCTCAATAAATTCAACATCTCTTGATTCCACTATTATATTAGAGCTTAAGTCGAATAATCTATATGCTTTTGAATTTTCAGCATTACCTACAAACATATTTTTCATAGCTCTTGGTCCTAATTTCATTCTTTTTGGATTAACCACTCTATAAAAGGCTAAACACCCCCACACTTTGGTATAATCAAATTCCATTCCACAACTCATATGGGATATTTTAATCTTCTTGAAAGGTATTCTATTGTGCATATGATATGTTGTAAGCAATGCCTCTCCTCATAAATTAAATGGGAGCTTTGCACTTAAGATCATGGCATTTACCATGTTTACAAGAGTTTTATTTTTTCTTTTAGCCAAACCATTTTGTTGGGGTGTATAAGGAGCTGAACTTTGGTGTATTATGCCATGTTCCTCACAAAATATAGAAAATTCATTTGGAAAATATTCACCACTTCTATCACTTCGTAGAATCTTTATTTTCCTAACCTTTTGATTTTCTACTTCATTCTTATAACGTTGGAACATGTCAAAAGATTCATTTTTATTTCTCATTAAATGCACATATGTAAATCTAGAGAAATCATCAATGAAGAACAAAGTTTCTCTCCAAACTAGTTTGGAGAGAAACCTTACAAACTCATTATATATCATCAAACCAATCCAATTTTACCAACTCATGATTCAACATCTTCAACGCTGAAACATTACTTGTTTCTTCCATTGTAGGAAATATTGTTTAAGACTGTTGGGGATATTACACAAAGTAATAATGGAAGAACAAGGTTAACACAAAAGACAAATGGAAAATAGATAACTTGAAAGTACTATATCATTTTCCTTAGACATTATTTGCCCCCATACTATTACTGCTAAAGGGTTATCTCAAATTTGTCCCCAGTATACAATCAAGATGTTGGGTTCTACAGATAACAATTATGGAGAATTACTACAGGATTTCTTGTGTTTTTCTCTAACTTACTATTTTGTGGTTTGTGACTACGACAAACTGACGCTGGACAACCAAAACAAAACTGAAACAACAATAAAATAAAAGGATATGACCTAGGAGTCAGCACCTATGCTTAACTTGAAGTCAACACCAAACGAGAAAACCACTAAGAGTTAACACCTAAGGTAGATGTGGAGTCAGCACTAGACCAAATGGCCATTTTTTTATTCATCAAAATATCAACTATCTATCTCCTCAAGGAATACAAGAGGTTGCTTATATAGGATTGCTAAATTCTAGTTTTAATTGGCTAGGGAACTCAAATTGCTTTATTACAAAAATAACTTTACTTTCAAAATTAAGGGCTCGTTTGGTAATGTTATTTTAGTAACATTGTTTAAATGTTGTGAAAATGCGTGTTTTGTTGTTTAAACAATGAAAAGTGTTGTTTAAACCACACAACCAAACACTCCTTAAAATACTAATAGCCTAATAAACTATTAGGACCTAAAACATAAAAATACAATTGACTTGCGAACATAAATAATACTAAATAATAATTTTCTTGCATCTCCTGCATTAGGGTGTTTACCAAGATTTCAAATTGTCAATAAGATACATCTGTTTGAGATCCTAATAATGATTTTAAACCGTGGAAAGATAAGGGCCCGTTTGATACATGTGTTTAAAAATTGAAAATTGTTGTTTGAAAACATTTGTGAAAATGTGTGGATGAAAAAGTGCGTGGAAATACGTGTAATGCTGTTTAAAAACTGAAAATTATTGTTTGAAAACACAAACCAAACACCGCCTAATTTTCTGTTAGATGTGATTAGAATCAACTGGAGTTGTTGTAGATTCTATTTTAGAGTATAATGAATGATTCCATTTCCCTGGCCATTTTTGTGTATAATTATAATGGTTTCTTGCCCTTTCTATAACCATTTTGTGTTTCTGTCTTCTTTTACCGGACAGGATATGCAAGCTCTGATTAACAAAATAAACAAATCTATTGTTTCCCCCCTTCCAGCCATGTATTCTGGTGGATTGTGAGTCCTCTTCCTCTCCATCTGCATTACAAGCTTAAGTTCTGAAAAAAAAAAAATCCATTTACATTGTTTTCTGTTATGTAATGTCTTGACATTTTCAATCTCATTAGAAAATAACGATGTTGTTGCACTCTTTTACTTTTTAAAAAATAAGTATACAATAAATATTTAGGTTTTATATAAACAGCTGTTTAAAATAAAAAAAAAAATTTATTTGCACTCTTTTCCATATACTAATGGGCCTTGATCACCTCTGTGGTTTCCCTGACCCATTTCTTGATTTCATTGGTCAGTCGAGGGCTCATCAAAAGCATGCTGCGGAAAAATCCAGAACTCAGACCAAGTGTATGCTCTTTTTTTTCTTTCTTTTAAGACTTTTTTCATTTATCAACACATTCATGTAGATATGGAAACACAGAGACAGTTCAAGAATATCATTATTTGAAACAAGCGATACACCTGGAGTGTATTTTCTTTCATCTGATCAGGCATTTGGATTTGGCATTGAAAGTAATAGATGGTCGCGGAAGTAATATTGCACGTGTCTCTGGACTGTCAATACAGTTGCCTGAGTCACTTCCATATGATAAATTAATAATTAAACCTATGGGTATGATGCTTGGGATTGTGTTAAAACAAATGAGATTGGTAATATTATATAAATTCTGGTAATTACTGTAGGTATGGAAACATTCTGCAGTTCTATAAACAAAATTAACCCAAGTTTTAAGACACACTGGTAAAAGTAGGGCTCAAATTTTAAGTTTCCCAAATTAAGACCCATACCCAAGTCCATGTTATGTCATGTTGGGCTTGGGTTCTTTGTTGTCGTTTGACTGCCACAGCTTTTTGATTGAAAATATGTTTTATTCAAATGTATATGCTCCAGCAATCTTTCTTCATACTTATTCACCAAAATATAATTTTGGTTTTGCCAGGCTGCAGAGTTGCTCACTCACCCACATCTTCAACCATACATCCTTAAAATTCATTTAAAACTGAATAGCCCTAGACAGAATACATTCCCAGTTCAATGGTCTGATTCCAACTACATAAAAAGATCAAGGTTTGTGGAGCCAGAAACAATTTCTATTCATTCTGTCAAAGAGAAGGGGAGGTCACTCAGCAATGACAGGACCTTGAATCCTAGTATATCTGGAACTGAACAAGACTCCCTATGTTCTTCTCAAAGAGCAGATGAATTTGCAGGCTTGAATCAAAAGTTCATAGAATTATCTATTGGTTGTGACCTGTACAAAGAATATGATATTGACGAGCCAATAATCACAAAGTTTTCTAGTGTTTCCCAAACCCCAAGATTGACACCGAGAACAGTTTTTGCTACACCAAGGAAACAGACACTGCCATCAAAGAAATCCCACATGGGTTCAAAACGTGACTCAGTAAGTATAGATGCATGAATATAGCTCTAGAATTCTTTCTTTTTCTTACTAGGGGTGGCTGATGGTTTCTTATTCAATGACTTCTAGTGCTTGATACAATTTCTTAAAATTTCCATCTTGAGAAAAATAGTGTCTTGTACTCTTGTCTTTGTGTTATGTGTCAGTGGTTGATTATTTTAACCAAATGCTTATGTTTACAGCTTCCGATGTCACAAACTCCAGTGAGAAGATCTACTCATCCAACACGAAGAGCATCTCTTCCATTGCCAACAAGAGTTGTGGCTTCAGAAACTCCTTACAAAGCCAACGTTGGTTTCCTTCACAGCATGGACTCTCTAGATGTTTCTGTCAATGCCCCACGGATTGACAAGATGGCTGAATTCCCCTTAGCTTCTTCTGAAGACCCTCTCTTTCCAATCTGCCAAACTTCATCAACATCTGCACAGTACTCTTCTACCTCACCAGATAGTGCTAATCGTTCAATCACAAAGGACAAGTGCACTGTCCAAGTAGTGGAAAAAAACTTTGTCAAGCCTAGTTTCACTGATGCCAGCCATGGAGCTGCAGGGAATGGCAGTGAATGCTCTGAGCATAATCCACAAACTGGTGTTTCAAGTCGTTCTTCTTCTGAGTCACAACAGCGCCGTTTTGACACCTCCTCGTTCCAGCAACGTGCTGAGGCATTGGAAGGGCTGCTTGAGTTCAGTGCACGACTCCTACAACAAGAAAGGTTTGAGGAGCTTGGCGTGTTGTTGAAGCCATTTGGGCCAGAGAAGGTTTCTCCGAGGGAAACTGCAATATGGTTGACTAAGAGCTTCAAGGAGACAGCAGCTTAACTGAAAATACTGTTGCCATGTGATTCTTGCAGATGTACATTATTTCTACCTTTGACATTTGAAAATTGAAAAAGTATCTATAAGTCTTCATCTTGAAGGCAATATATAAGTCTGCTGTGTTCTGTATGATTGCTTATTTGATGAAAGTACTGTAGAAAAGAAGGGAGAAAAGATTGTGTGAGCGCGAGGCCTGCCAAAATAAGCCGAAAGCTGGCTTTATTTGCGCTTTGCCAAATGCACACTGATAATGTGAATTGAGTTTTTTTCTTATTCCCCAAGAAAGGGACATTGTGATTGAGGATGGAGGCTTATTTGAAACCCATAATCAAGAATAAATTACTAAAGATCATCTTTCCTATGTGATAGTTTGAGTGTCTCTCAACCATGGCAATATCATTCTCAAGATCCATAGACTTTGGCAAAAATTCTTCTGATTTCATTTTTTAGAATAGTGCTTGGGTGGTTGTCCCTTACAATTTATAGTGCGGTTATGGTTTTTGCTCTTTCAATCCAAGCTGGTTCTTGAGTCTTGACTAGGATTGTACCTAATTCACCTTGTGTATGTGATTGCATGTGAAACAATGTATCACAAGACGGTGAATTGTAGGAATGGTGGCAGTTGAGGGATTCTTATGTTCGCTGCATGTCAGTGTACCTTAAAATATATCTTTCACTAGTATAATTTCATCACTAGGAAAAGCAAATTTTCCATATCATTAAAAGACATTTCAACCACAAATTGAAAAAAGAAAAGAAAAAAAGAAGTAGTGATTTTACTAAAACAAATAAATAAATAAATAAATAAATTACATGGAACTTCCATACTAATAAAAAATAAAAATAAAAGCGCGATTTTTTGAAGAAAAAAAAAATTGACATTCCGCTTTCCTATTTAAAATTTAAATTAAATCCACAATATTTGCAGTGTCTCTCATTTCTCTGAGTTTCTTTTTCTTTCAATGGATGAAGAAACAGAGTTGATAGAAGAAGAAGAGTTGTATGAGCTCCATTATTCGGATCTAATGCTTGTTTCAGAACAACTAAGCCAAAGCAGGCAAATCGGAGAGATAATGAAAGCCCTAGGACCCACTGGCCCAGGCCTGCTCTCAATCACTGGCGTTCCCAACCCCACCACCTCTCTCCGCCGCCATCTCCTCTCTCTGGCTCGCAACCTCGCTCTTCTCTCTCCCGAGCACCGTCTTCGCATCCTCAAGGTCAACCTCTTCCCTCCCTTCTTCTTCTTCTTCAATATATATATATATATATATTACATTTGTAATATTAGGGCCCATTTTGTCTATTTCAATTCTTGTTGTGAGCATTGGATTTTAATCATTTCCGCTATTTAATGGTCAAAGAAAGGAAGAGTGATTAGAATTGTATTGGTAAAGGAAACAAATTGCAATGATTTACGCTTAGAGATTAGTATTGCACTTCATTTTATTATATAAACTCTGCATTTTATGATTGAACTTACATGGTGGGTGGACAAGTATTGTTAGAGCCATTTGAAATGGGATTATTCATTGACTAAGAATCTCTGTCCATTCAACTTTGACTAATAATAATAATAATAATAATAGTAATATCATCTTTCCTAGTTTTCCTTTTCCACTACCAAAAGATCATGTCAATGGACTAAATTTAAATGTAGGATTGGTAAATATGCCAAGCTTGCAAACCAGAAATTGGCTGCACTCTTTATGCTTTCCCTCGAGGGTAATATTATATTATTGTAATCTTACATTAATGTAATCTCAATACAAGAATACAATATCACATTATTTAGGAAGGTGATGATTAAGATGATGTGGTATATGTTGTAATTTTAAATTATGGTAATGTTAGAAAAAATAAAATAAACCAAAAATCGTAATGTTACATCATCTTAATGTGCATCACATCAAGGGCACATGCACATCACAGCAAACCAAATGCCCCTGAAAGTTTTTGAGTCATCACTGTCTTTTCTCCTGGGTTGATGATAATTATTTAATCCTTTTAGCTTTAGTATTAAAATACTTATTCTAAATATATTTTTTAAAGGGAAATTGGGATTCAGCACACATTTATTTGATGTGATTATAAAGAATTTAGCAAATTAGAAGGCTTTAGTCCAACATCTGATTCATTTCAAATCTAGCCAATGTCATTATTTTTATATTTTAAAATAAATCTTTTTTTTTTTTTTTTTCATTTATGTCAAATTTAATAATAAAATGGGTGCTGTTAACGGGTGTTGTACAGCACCCGTTAATGTGATAAAATTTAAAATAAATTATTCACCTTTTTTTAGGGATATGGAAAAAATTAAATATATATTAAATGTCTGTCAATTTAGATGGAGTATAGGAGAAACCAAGGTACACGTTTAACATAAAACACAACTGAAAAGTAAAATTTTACCAATTTCTAATACAATTGGGATTTGTGATAGATCATAAATGAACTACAGCTGGTTCATTAACAGGTGCTGGCCTGCACCTGTTAACAAAGTCCTAATAAAATAACTTATGTGTCCTTGAAAAAGAAGGAAACTTGCCATGTAGAAGGGATTTTTATGTTTTTTTTTTAATTTTATCAAGATTGTTATTGTGTGCTTGATATACATCATTGGCCCATTTCATAACAATTTTATTCCTTTTTAGGGTGTAAATTTCTGTGGTTCTCTCTAGCAATAGATTATGTTTAGGGCCCTCCATGAGATGCCTCATACACCATCATATAACTTCTTCCTATTGCTTTACATTGTCATTTCTGTGTGCAATTCGTTAAGTTAGATATTTCTCTCAACACAGAGATGGATGTTTTGTTCAAAAGTAATTTTTTTTAACAGGTATTTCATTGTTCTTAACTTCTATTTGTTCTGTACACCTATTTTCAGGAGCATAACTTGGGGAGTGATGTTCCTTTGAAAAATCCGGATAGAAGTGTCTCCTCTTTTGCTATGCAACTCAGATACGAGCAAGGTCTGGAATCTGTTCAAAGTAAACCAAGTCATAGTGTAGATACCTTATTGAGTTCAGAGCAAGAACATCTGGATGTTGGTACAACGGGAGAAATTCAGGATATTGAATTTAAAAATCTTGGAAATACTTTTAGAAAGCTTGGATTTTGCATGATGGATCTAGGGCTTCGCATTGCGCGTATATGTGACAAGGCCATTGGTGGGCAAGAGCTTGAGCAAAGCTTATTGGAGTCCTGTGCAGCTAAAGGGCGTCTTATACACTATCACTCTGCTCTGGACAATCTTGTTTTAAGTGAAGCTGGGGAGAGCAAGGCAACCACAAAAAGACAGGCAAATGGTAGAAGGGATGATAAGAATTCCACAAGGAATCAACAAGGGCAATCAAAAGGTGTAGTTAACTTGGATTCAAATGGTAGTGAAGTTGGATCCAGTGGAATTCATTCCAATCTGTGGCAGCAATGGCATTATGACTATGGTATCTTCACTGTTTTGACATCTCCCTTATTTCTTTCCTCAAAAGCAACAGAACCAAATGATCCATTTTCATTATCCTGCAATGAAGAATGTCCATCCCCTAGTGGCCACACATATTTGCAAATTTTCAATCCCTACAAGAATACCGTCTGCAAGGTGAAGGCCTCTCCTGAAAGTTTTATCATTCAGGTGGGTGAATCGGCTGATATCATATCGAAAGGGAAGCTTCGCTCAACCCTTCACTGTGTCTCTAGACCTTCCAAGTTGGGAAGTTTGAGCAGAGAAACCTTTGTTGTTTTCTTGCAGCCTGCATGGAATAAAACTTTCTCAATCTCAGATTATCCTATGAAACAATTTATGTCATGTCATGAGGAAACAAATCATTCTGAGCAGGACCATAATAAACTAACTCAAGAAATTGGAAAAATAATTCCCCCTCTATCATCACGATTAAAGGATGGGATGACATTTGCGGAATTCTCACGTGAAACCACCAAGCAATACTATGGTGGCGGTGGTTTGCAATCTAACAGATAAGTAGTTCCTATGATATTCTGCAGAACACTATTTTTATTGAGCCCTCTTTCAATATCTATCCTGCAATTGCATTGCTGATTTTTGGTTTTCTTTACAGGCTAACATGTATTTCTGATTCTATTCAATCTTTCTCACTTCTTTACACATTCGTGTTGTTTGTAGCTGTCTAGTTGCCCCATTTTTATGTGGAGAAAACCATTTTATATATGTTGCCTAAGATTTAAATATAAAAAAAAAAAAAAAAAAAAAAAAAGGTGGGGAACCCCTCAAGGGAATGCTTCCCTGTTGCAGAAACTTCTTCTTGTTTCACATATGGTGTGTGCTCCCTTATTTTTGTAGCTAAGAAATGGTGAGTGCTGTTTAGTAAGCCTCTAATCTGAACAATTAGTTGCCTGTAGATGTTATTCTTGTACTTGATTGAATTGGCACCCCACTTCTAGAGTATTACTTTCTAGTTTGGAATTGTTCAATGCTGCTTTCAAAAGACTGCTATAAAATATTTAAAAATGAAGGTAAAGACTGCCAGCAATCAAACTAAACTGATCTCAACTGTTTGACACTTGAAGGTCAGGTGAGCTTTTAACAACGCCCAACACTTGATGTTATTTGAAAGAAGTGGAAGTAGGAAAGAGAACCATTTTGGTTTCACATTGCAGGGTATAGCCTGTGGGAGGGTTACTGAAGCATAGTACTTGGCAAAGAGGATTCTTGGGATTTCATTTTTAGTTTTTTTTTTTTTTTTTACGTGTGGTTGAACTGCAATTAGTTGTTATTACTTAAGAAAATAAATTATGCAATCATGTACATTTAGTATGCGTTTGGATTTGGATGAAAATTATAAATTATTTTACTATTCAACTTATTTTTGTTACTATTTATGGGTTCCGCTGCACTTTTTGATACTATTCATGAGCCACACTATATTATTTTAACTAACTTTTACATTTATCTATAGTATTTTAAGTAATCAGTTTTCAGTTTTAGCAAAATAAATGGTATCCAAACATACCCTTAATTGATTTTCCTGTTGGACTGTGAATTGCATTTTAAGCTCTTTCTTCATTTTCCTGTCTAGGACTCTTCATGACTAATATTAGGGAGTGTAGTACTTCTGTCTCATACATTATGAGTAATTATCGGGAATAATCTTTGTGATGACTTTAAGGTAATGGGCTAATCTCTGGGTGTTTAGTCCTTTTCAAATTGGGTGTCTAGGGACAAGGTTGAGTGCTTGTAAGCTAGGTCTGGTTTTAATGTGGTATTTTTTTGTTCAGCATGGTTTAGAATTAGATCCCCGTATGTTCATGCTCTTTTAAGTTTATATTAAAATCTATCGTATTGGACAGTACTATTTACTGAATCTCCTTGTTATTTTATTTTTCCAATATTCCACCTGAATTAAAATCTACCGTTTGATAGTACTGCTAAAAAATTCTCACTTCTTTTAAAGTTGTCTTTGTCTTAGACTCTTAATCGAAAAGATTTAGATTGTTCCTGTAGCTTTACATCAAGATGCCGATGCCCAATGGGCAATTGAGTGTGCAAAGCACATGTTTAGCTTGCAATCAAGGATCGGGCTTCAATTTAGAGAAAGAAAACTCAAGCTAGCTTTTTAGACTCCGAATTGATTTTTTCTACTGAAGGTGCATTTTCCATTCCGTACAAATAAAATTAATACAACCTTCATACTATAATTGGTAACTAGCATCTAATTATTGCCTGTCTCGATGAAATACTTAAGTAAACAAAGCAATGAATCTAACACAATGGCTCCTTTTCCTATTCTTAGATAGAAAAAGCTGAACACGAGGCTATTTGAATTGTCCTACAAAAGGGGTCTCATACACATTTGAAATGCAATGGTAAACGAAAAGTGGTAATGATCATTGAGAAAACGAGGCAAAAGGAATAAAGGGTCTCTATTCTATATAGTCAGTAACCATGACCTTTAAAAAACAAAGCTGACCAAAAAATTAAAGAAACGAAAAATAAAGTATGCTATTGGTGATGAAGAAGCATTGGAAAATGACGTATCTAGTTCAAGGGCACGCGCATTTTAGCACAAGTCTACCTCTGGGCTCTGGTGCTCAGCTTTGTGTCCAAGACTCTGGTGGAAGATAAAAAAAATGCTTAAGCTAAAATTTTGTCTGTACCTCTAAGCTTGTCGGCCTTGGACATTGCCAAGACCTTAAGACATGTAAGAAACACAATCACTTTGGTCACCACCTAGGGTCGCTGCACTGTTGTATATATATTAGATTACTTGCCTCTCTCTGACATGTTATGTAGTACTGTCAGAATTCAGAATTAGAAAGGTGGGAACGAATTGGTCCACACAGCCAACAAGAAGCTCAAAATCTGAAAGGCACAAGTCAAGCATGCGACTTCAAAAATATCTTCTCTAAGTGCCAATTTTCATTCATGATGTGTGTATATAGAACAATTAAGACGTATAACTTTGTGATCATTAAGACCTATTATCTTTAGAAACTCTCTCTTAACCGGTTTATTCTTTCATGTAATAAATTGTTCATCCAATAAAACTTTAGATATGGTTCATCCAGTTTGGACTCTTTCCCCATGGATCTACTAGCCCAAAAGTGTCTCAAATATGTGGGGTGTAGGTTGCATCATCTCAAATAAAACATCAATGTGAACCACAATGACTTTCAATAATCTACAATAAGATTTGATCACATGATGAGAAATGTAATAAAACCCATGTGGGCATTCTTCTTTTAACAAAGATTGATCACCTGATCAACAAAGCTTTCTTTATTCTCTTCTTTATACTTTTGCCATTAAAGCTTCTCAATGGAATTTTATTTATTTTACCACTGATCTTTGAAATAGGAGGAGAATTGTCAATGGGCCCCAATCACCATCCCCGTGGCAGTTGAAAGCTACACCACCTCAAACCATTTGACCACATCCTGACCAATTTTAGCCATTATTGACCACATCCCGTAAGAAACATCCAAAAAACACGAACTTCCAAACCCAACGCCTCCCATATATAACATAACCAAAACCCCACCACACCTCTATGCCACCACCACTCACTCTCATGGAAGAGACACTTCTACCAAAACATTCTCGCCGGGCTTCTGGGCCTACACCTCGTGGAGGGACCCAATTGCCGGAGAGCCCACGAGCCCCAATGGAGTTTCTGTCAAGGTCTTGGAGCGCTTCTGCTCTTGAAGTTTCCAAAGCTCTAGCTCCTCCTCCTGCTCTTTCTTCTTCTACTACTTCTTCTTCTTCTTCTTCTTCATGCATGGCTTCCAAGTCTACTAGCGGAGCTTCTTCTTGCACCACCAACTCTATACCAGAAGACATAGCTGGAGAGTGTGAGGAGCTTCCTCAAACTGAAAAAAGTCTCTCAGCGAACCAGTTTTCTTTTGCTTCATGTGCCACTTCTCAGCTAGTTCTTGAGCGCATTATGTCACAGTCTGTGAGAGAGGTACTTTTTAATGGTTTATAGCATGATAAATATTTATGTTAATGTGAACACAAAGTACAAATGCTTAAGAAAGAAGAAAATCCCATTTATTTCTTTCCCGCATACATTGCCTTTTGCACTAATGAGAGGAACAAAAAGAAAATGCATGTATGTTTGTGAAAAAGAACTCTTTTTTTTTTTTTTTAAGCTTTTTCTTTTCCATTCTTTCCCGGGAACCAAACAGAACATAATAAAATGTAGAGGAGCACTCAATCTAGGAGGCTTCCTTTTTCATTTGGGTTCTATTTTCTAAATGGGGTTGTTTTATTCTTTTGTTTTAACAGGAAGTGTCGCCACTAACATCAGGAAGGCTATCTCACAGTAGCGAACCTTTGAATGGCGTTGGTTCTTTAACAGGAACAGATAGTCCCCCAGTTTCTCCATCTGAGGAATTCGACGACGTTGTTAAGGTTTTTCACTTTTTCTTATCTTCTACAAGACTCTGCCATATTATTTTCTTTTCAAAATAATACAGTATTTCATATTAGTGTGGTTTTCTCTATATCCAACAAGGAGACCAATATCTCAGCTTTTTACTGTCTCTCTCTCTCTCTCTCTCTCTGCCACACATAATTGTTGCTTATTTTGGTTTTTTTTTTTGCCTTTTCCTTTTTTTTTTTTTTTTTTTCTTTAAAAAAAGAATATTAGTTTGGCACAAATGATTAAATAAATCTTCTTTCATAAAAGCTTTTGGTTGCAATCTTCCTATGAACCAAGGCTCCTTGTTAAGGAGAGAGGGGTTGCTATTGAGTTTGGGCTGTGTGGGCTCAGCACTAATTGATCAAATTCTAGTTACATACGGACTATAATTTGTGTAATAATTATAGCGACACATATTTCACAATTTCTCTCACAATTTCTGGGCATGGGCGGGGCCATGTATAGTTCAGGGGGTTCAAATGAACCCCCTGAGCTAGCAATTTTTTTTTTATATATATAATATATTTTGTTTTTTCTTTATTTAACCCTCCTAAAAAAAAATTTGAACACTCTGATTCTAAATTTTTTTAAAAATCCCTTGAGATAAGTTTAATTATGATTATCTTAACAAAATTTTGATCTTTTTAAAATAAAAAAAAGGCCTAACTATAATTCAATTTTATGTAAAATCTGGAGAAATAGTAAGCCCAACAACAAAATAACTTTTTTTTTTTCATCTAAACTTGTTTTAAAAAGCCCCTTTATATCTTAATAAATTTGAAATAAACTAATGAAAAATTCATGGTTTACATTGTAATACGGAGTATCATTGTAAAATCTACATTATTTCTAAATAAATGTGTACAATATTGTATAGTTTTCGCAAATGTGTATAGTATAATTATCTATAATATAAATCTTACATTAATAGTACAATGTAAACATATAATCGTCATAAATTAATAAATAAAATTATTTTAAGCAATAATAATTAAAATTTACTTAACAACAACAATTAACATATTCATTATATTAAGAAAAAATATGTCAAATGAACTTATAATTTTTTTTTTATTCTATTACTAGTACGTATTATAGACAAATTTGTAATAAGAAAGCTATTTAGACTGTAAAATTTATATTTTAGTTAAGATATATCTTTTTACTGACCCTCTACAAAAAAAATCCTAACGCCGCCACTGTTTCTGAGGCAATCTATTGCTATTGATACATATAGTAAAAATGATATCATGGTCATAAATATAATTAACATCTCAGTAAGATATGAAATAAGTTGAGGAAAAAATTGTTTCACTCGTTTAGGTGAATTGAGTTGTAGCTTAGCTAAGCAAGAACTGACCCAAATGTGTGCAAGTTGTAGTGAAGCTAGGTAATTACTATGCTAGGATCAGTCATGTTGTCACATTTGTCTGCAATTTTTGCCTGTTTTGGTTATAGTCATAGAGTAACCGGCACTGATTCTGCATAGTTATCCGCTTCTCTCCCATCTCATCACACATGATAAACAATTAATATCTTTTGCCTCTGACGGTGCTAGCTAGCTGTATTGTACTGTAGTATCTCCATCATAATCTTTTGGCTTTCATAGTCACATGCTCAATGATTTAAGGCAATTCTGAAATAGACATGAAATATGAAAGCCCTCGTTAATCTCAAAGCAGTCCCTGCTCATGTAAATCAATCCCTTTCACTTGAGAGTGAAAACTGTTAAGAGGAAGCCAGCCAATCAGCCATCTTGACTTGGTTACGTAGGGGAAGTATTGTTGTGACGATAGCAATTTTTCTTTTTTTGTCTTATATTCTATCTCCTTCACGGATTTGTCCTTGAAGTAATCAAAATTAAAAGATCATACTTTACCCAAAGAAAAAAAAAAGAAAGATCATGAATGTAACTAGTTGTAGTTTAGTACTCTATAGAGTCTATACTACTTTGTTTCTTTAAAAAAAAAAAAAAAAAAAAAAACAGAGTCTATAGTACTTTATTCAATAAAATAATATTTTATGTTCAACCATTGAGGATATGGAATTATTGAAGCTACCCAGTAGACTGATGGTTATGTAATGATTGAATTGCTATTGTTAAAAAAAAAAAGTAATGAATTTAAAATAATAAAAAAAAGTAATGACTGAATTGCTAGTACTGTTGCTGTGAATATGATCAATTAATGATTGTCCTATTTAATATGATGAATTATGTAAAAAGCATATGACAATTTTAATTTTTATTGAGACCTTTCACAAGTAAAACCACACTTTTATTTTTTGCCAATGATTCTTGAATTATATTACTGATAAGAACATATATTACACTTGAGGTTAGCCAAACCTTGATTAGTATGTTGATTATTTATGGACGCTCCTAATAAAGTTTAGGAATTAATGCTTAGTTGTTGTTTTACTTATTTTGTGCACGTAGTTTTTCCGTGCCAACAATACCATACAGCCCCTATTCAATGGTGGTCGTGCTAGTGCTGGCAATGCCAATGGCAACCCTGGTGGTGGAGCCAAGACAGTTGGGAGGTGGTTGAAGGAAAGGAAAGAGAAAAAGAAAGAGGAAACCAGAGCCCACAATGCTCAGCTCCATGCAGCCATTTCAGTTTCTGCAGTGGCTTCAGCCATAGCAGCCATTGCAGCAGCCACAGCAGCCTCTTCAGCTTCAGCAAAGAATGAGCAGTTGGCCAAGACTGACATGGCCGTGGCATCAGCCGCAACATTAGTAGCTGCACAATGTGTGGAGGCTGCAGAAGCCATGGGAGCTGAGCGTGATCACCTTGCTTCGGTTGTCAGCTCTGCTGTCAATGTGCGTTCTTATGATGATATCCTTACTCTTAATGCAGCAGCAGCTACAGGTAAGGTTTGATGAGTGATAAGCTAAATTAGCTACGCTTAGAGTGCTACAAATTTTTCTATAATTTAATTATATATTTGTGTGGTTAATTATTATGTTGCCAAATACAATGTGTGGTATTCACTTGTTACACTTTGTACTAAATTTATACAAGTGACCAGCTTTGATATACATGACTAGACAAACTAATACTATCTCAATTTATTATATTTATGTAATATAATTTAGCACCCTAAATGTTTCTCTTAAAGGATTTTTTTTCCTTGGCAATTAACTCGTCTGTCCATAAATGTGTGACCTTACTCACCACCTTGCACTCATGGGAGGTAAAAGTATTTTAAGTTTTTAAGAAATCGATTTTGGAGCTTAGTGACAATGATATTGGCTTGTTTGCGCAGCTTGCTTTTACATCATAGTGAGAGTTCAAATTATTAAGTGATGGAAATTCAATGCATTTCTATTTCATATAAAATAGGACACACTAAGCAACTCTAAAACAGGCTGAGTGATATCTTTTAGGTTGTAACTTTAGTTATCACAGAATACTTTCATAATGCATGAGCTGTTATCTTGAGTATCAGCATCTTGGACACATACCTAAAGCATCTAGTTTTATTTTTTGTCATTGAATTGAATCTATAGATATGGCATTATGGGAGAAAATGCCATTCCTGTTCTTACACTCTACTTTGTATGCAGCTCTACGTGGGGCAGCAACCTTGAAGGCAAGAGCTCTAAAGGAAGTGTGGAATATTGCAGCAGTTACACCTCTGGAGAAAGGAATGGGAATTGGAATTTGTGGTAAAGTCAATAATAGTCATCCTAGTAGTAGCTCTAGTGGAGAACTTGCTCCTGGAGAGAATTATCTAGGCATCTGTAGCCAAGACTTTCTTGCTAAGGGAACTGAGCTCCTTAAACGCACGCGCAAAGGTAATCTTCAAAAACTGAATTCTATGATACTCAAATCCTAGACATAAGCTAATGTTGAATTAATTCTGCAGGTGATCTTCATTGGAAGATTGTATCTGTTTATATTCATCGAACAGGCCAGGTTAGCTCTCTTAATCAAAAGTCAAAAACAACTAATGATAACACTCAGTGAGTAGTACTATACTCTGCTCTCACTTTCTGCAGGTAATGCTAAAGATGAAGAGCAAACATGTCGCAGGGACCATCACCAAAAAGAAAAAGAGTAAAAATCACTGCTTTCTTTATCGTCTTTTCCATCTTTTTCTTTTTTCAATACAAACAGATTCTCCATTTGATAAGTAAGAAGTCAAGAATAGCTAGTTTTATAAGTAGTGATTTTGGAATTATAGATGTGGTGATGGAAGTGTACAAGGACATGCCAGCATGGCCGGGAAGACACTTGTTTGATGGGGGAGAGCAGCGTCGTTACTTTGGATTGAAGACTGAACTGCGAGGTATTGTGGAGTTCGAGTGCAAGAACCAGAGAGAATACGATATCTGGACTCAAGGAGTTTCAAGGCTTCTCTCCATTGTGGCAGAAAGAGAGAACAGAAAAGTTGCATGAAGTTTATGCCAACTGGCTGGACAATAAGTATTAGGACAATTAATTTTATTAAAGTAGGGACATAGGTAATGGTCCCAAGCATAAGCAAAAGATAATAGGATTCATCTTTCAATGCTTTAGAAGGAAAGGAGAAAAGAGTAGGAAGGGTATAAAGTTTGCTTTGGGTTGAGGTAAGGGTAAACAATCAATCAGTTGGCCTGCTTTTAAATTATGACTAATTAGTTATTTTATGGGTGTATATTATTGTTCATATTGTTTTCAATCAAACAGGTGCATGTTAATCTAGTTGGAATTTGCTTTGTCCCCTAACCCCATTGGATATGCCCTTTTAAGATAAAAGGAAATGGAAGCAACTTTGATCACATGCAAGATGGCGAACAATTGAAATTAGAAAGCTAAAATATTTAGAGTTGGTGCTTGACTTAAATTAAGAGATATTCAAAGTTTGGTAGGTTGTTTATAGATGAGAATGAAATAGTATCCTAGAAGCATTTGAAAAAGGTCCTAGCAAGAGCAAAAGTAAAAGCTAAAGCAAAAGCAAAAGCAATAAAATAAAAATCATGTGATTCAGGAGATGAAATGTGTCAGGGATGAAGGCTGATTGGAGCACAAGAAAAGATGATTCTAAGGGCATAAATTGTATGTACTTCAAAAGTTGGCTGCTAAAACCATTTGGAGTTGCTTGGATTCATATAAAGTTGAGATGCCTTCTGTGGTGTATCGTTGTCACAAGTACAGAGACATGAACATGAAGCAGATGCAGTAGCAGTACTAACTATACGACAGCCGTTTTCTTAGCTTATGTGAACCACGACATAGCGTATGTAACTAATCATACGTAGCTAAAAAGGGAAGAAAGAGTGAGAAAATGTGCCCGTTTGGTTCAGTGTTTTCGGGCCAAAATGCACGATTGCTATTTTAAATCGTGATTTTTTCATTTTTGGCGTTTGGTAAGATTTCCAAATCGTGCGTTTTAAAATCGCAATCAACCCAAAAACACGTTTTGGTAATGGACCATCTGAGATGGAATACGAAAACGCTCTCCAAGCTTGCATTGTTACCGTTGCTAGTTCTGCATATTATCCCTAAATTACCCTTGTTTTTATTTTGAAATTCCAATTTTACCCAAATCTCTAATCCAAAAAAAAAAAAAAAAAAAAAATAGCATCTCAACTTTAGAATTCAGATTGTTGTTGGCTTCTGGCTTCTTCTTCTCTTTCTTCTTTATCTTCTCTTTTTGGCTTCTGGCTACCGTTTTAACTAACTCAGTTTACTGTTACAATTAAAACTACCTTTGTAACTAATTTTAACAAACTTAACAGAAACTTGAGAGAATATCTAAAATCTAAAATCTTAAGAGATTATTCATTCTCTTAAAAGAGATTATTCAAATTATTCAAACTACCTCTGTAATAAATTATTCAAATTATTCATTCTTTTAAAAGAGATTATAATAATAATCAAAACTCATATCAAACTTATATTAAATACGTATAATTTATTCTCTAAATTTTATTAGAGAGAGAGAGTTTGCGATGAGGAACTAAAAAATATAACACCAAAACGTATGAACCCAAAATAGAGTTTTGTTAAAATATTCTCAAAGTTTTTGTATTTTTTTTAGTTTGATATTCTCTAAGTTTTGTATTTTGGGTTTATACGTTTTGGTGTTGTATTTTTTAGTTCCCCATCACAAATAGTCTCTCTCTCTCTCTCTTCAATAAAAATTAGAGAATAAAGTATACATATTTAGTATAAGTTTAATATGAGTTTTGATTATCATGATAATCTCTTTTAAGAGAATGAATAATTTGAATAATTTATTTAAATAAAAATTATACATACACATATATGTATACTAGTCTCCAAGCACGTGTGTTGTACGTGCTTAGAGGCTCTTCTATTTTTTTGGGTAAAGATTAATAATTTACATCTATTATAAAAAAGAAATTAAAAAAAGCTAAATTTTAGAGAATAAAAAGATGAATGTGAAGGGAAAAAAATTCTAAATTTTAGGAGTTTTCTTTTTGAATTCAAAATAAAATTTGTTATTTGACATTTATAACTCTATTTCTAAAAGAAGTTATCCTTCATTAATAAGGGTATTTTTGAACCATATAAAAGTTCAATTCAAATAGAGGAATCCTCTTATATATAGTATAGATATTTATTTATTTTGCTTAAATATATAATCAATTTCGTGCAATTCATTTAAAATTAAAAATGTTAAAATAAATGAATAATTGCCCTAACAATTACATTTGTATATTCATAACCTTTATTTTTAGAAAGACTTTTACTTAAATTTAGTAGTACCGAAGTGAACTGAAATATTACATTAATGTAGCTCAACAAAAGCGTAGTAATAATAAATTATATGCTTAAGATTTTAGATATTACGAGTCTTTTCCCAAACATGTCTTTTTCCAACAAAAATGTAGCAACAATAAGTGCAAGCGTGTAAGCGTAGCAACAATATATATTTTTTAATAAATTTGGATTTAGATTAGCTGCTTTCAACCCAAACATGTCTTTTCCCATTATGTAAGTGCACAACAATAGATCTAAGTGGACTAAAATGAACTGAAGTAATCCAAATGGACCGAATTGGACCAAAGTAGATCAAATGGATAGAATAGGACTGAATAGAAAAAAGGTAGAACGAATAGGATTGAATAGGACCGAAGTAGACATACTGGACTGAATAGAATCAATGTAGACTGAATAGGACCGAAGTGACAGAATAGAACCTAAGTGGACAAAATGGACCGAATAGCCTAAATAGAACTGAAGTGGATCAAAGTGGAAAAAATGGACTGAATAGGACCAATGTGAACCAAATAGAACCAAAGTAGACATAATGGAGCGAATAGGACAAAGTGGACAAAATGGACAGAATAGGACCAAAGTGGATAGAATAGAACCGAATAAGGCCAATGTGGACTGAAGTGGGCTGAATAAGAGCAAATGGACTAAATTGAATTGAATATAACTTTAGTGGATAGAATGGACTAAATAGGACCGAATAGACTGAATAGGACCAAATTCGATCAAAGAGGACAAACAGATCTATAGAACCGATGTGGACCGAATAAGACTTATGAATCTTTATCATTTTTATTGCATTTTTAGGGCTCATATTTTTATTTTCTAATGTCTATTTTAGTATTTTTCATTGTATTTTTTAATACAAAACTAAAGAGTTTATCCGAAATATAATAAAATTTCATACTTTTCAATCCAAAAATTAAGAAAAAAAATGAATTTTTGAGCTAAATTTGAAAAGAAAACCTACAAAAAAAAAAAAAAAAAATCAATTTAAGGCCTAATTAGTATAAAACTGAAGGGGGACCAAATTGACCAAGTGGGCCAAATTGAACCGAAGTAGACTTAATTGGATTGAATAGAAATTGCTTAATTTTTAGGAAGAAAAAATTATCTTCAAAAAATTTTAAAGAAAAAAGTAAACATTATATTACAATACAAAATAATTATTTATTTCTACGCATCGCGTGAGTTGTGACTAGTAATACTAGTCAACCCTTAAATAGTTATACTCATCCAATTAAAATAAAAAACTACAATACTTGTTCATATAAAAGGAAGAATTATTATTAATAAATCTCATTAATTAAATTCAACATAAAACTTTATTATGTGCACGGAGAAAAGCATTACTCCTAATAATTCTCCTACATGTTAGGATATGTATGGATTCAATTCAAAGATTTTGCATGAAGCAAATAGTAAGAAGAATTTACACCGATCTGGTTTGAGTGCCAATTGTCCTGCTTAAACTTGCAACTTCCACTACTACACAGTATATCAAGAATCTCCTCCCACCGTTGAAAAGAATACATAAGAACAAAGAAAAAGTAAAGATATTTTCTATTTTCTTCCTTGAATAAGTTGGGTGAAATAGGCAACAAAAGAAAACACAGAAACAAATAAATTATTCATTCTTTTGAATGACAAAGCTTTCATGTAAAACATAATGTCAGAAAGAGAGAGGAGAAAATCAAGCGGCAGCCACCAGCTTCTTTATTCGCTTGCACTTGTTGAATACCTTTCGAGCACTAAGGGGAACAAACATATAGTAACTAGCAAAATAGGAAGGCCTAGAAAGTAAATAAAATCCTCCCCGAACCAAGATTTTTTACGCTCTCTTTTTACCTGGACTTTTGTTCCTTCAATTGTAACTAGGCTCTCAATGTTGGGTATAAAATTATCACCAATAACATCAGCGTATATAATTTCATCATGAGGAGGTTTTTCCGTTGTAGATCATAAAGGTACAGAGTTGTGTGAGTCGCAAAGAGGAGTTCTTCATTCATGCCACATTCCACCAATTTTGCAACACATAGAGGTCCAACAGTTTATTGTTTGATCCAACTTCCAAGACTCCTTAACCCCATATTCTGTCATCACCCATATGCTAAATGTATAACCATACTCTGTAGTTTTTGATCTAATAACAACAGCAAGTGATCCATTCCTAACAAAAGGCCACAATTCTTCTGTAACCATGTCAATTTTATAAGATAACTTTATGTACTGAATCACTTCGCTTCGTATATCAAATGATATGAATACCTTGGAAAAAGAATTCACCACAACAGTTCCAAGCACAAGCCTAATCTTTCTTCTCCAAGAATTAGCCCTCAATGAATACACATCAACTCCAGAATAAAATTGATTTTCCAACTTTTTAGAATAAGAAATTCTGACCAATTTGTAGTCATTACTTTCCCCTTCATAACCAAATCCAAGACCCATTAATTTCTCTTCCTTAAGTTCATGTACTGGATAATCAGGTTTTGGGAGCTCCTTGAATTCACTAGTGGCAGGATTAAATAAAAAATTTGTGTCTCCAATTTCTGTAACATTTAGACACAAGATGCCATCGCATGAACCTACAATTCTAAAAGGTGCCTTACCATATTCCTTAGATGGAATAGTTATCCTAATTGCTTCACGAAAAGTTTCATAAGAGATCAAGGATATCGAACACTTACTACCAAAAGGACCGGCTTGACATGTGACAGCAAGATAGTCATGGTTGCTAGAAGCAGATTGGTTAACATGCTTGGTGATGAAAATGGGATCTTTGATAAGATTACACCATGATTTGCAAACGCACTTGAATTGCAAGAGTGACTTGACGGGTAGTCTTGAAAATATGTCCATTAATACATCTTGTGGAAGATCGTTCAACATTGCACTAGACATCTCTCTATTTGATTTTTTAGCCTTTCGATCTGAGAAAAAAAAAATTCAGGGAATATTAATTCACTGTTCTATATATATACATATATAGGCCCGCCTAGGAGATGGGAGTACGTTAGTTTTTGCATGGCTGTACAAGTCTAGAAACTAAAAAGTTTTGATCCACTTTTAAATTATTTTCCATTCTCTATTTTTAACACAAATCCTACCAGATTTTATCAATTCCATCCACTCAATGAATTAATTTAGATGATCTTTTTGTTATCTCAAAAAAGCTAAAAAAGGATACATAGGTGGTTGTTAAACGAACTGATCTTGAAGTTTAAAAAAAGGGATATTTTTGGCTAAATAATAAACAAGTTATATGGATATTCCTTAGTGGGTGTACTTGATTTTTTAGCTGTCCAAAGATATCCTATGATCCTACAGACTTTCTCAAAATTTGTAACGAATGAATATTTGTTATCTAGATAAAAGGTTGCTGGTTTATATATAGGCAAAATGAATTCAAAGATATGGTAATGAATATCTTCAAGTTTATTAGTAACTTGTTCATTAATTTAGTGATTTAATTACTTACTGAACAATATTTATGATGATAATTTTTGATAGTAGTGTTTTGTGTACAAAGAGTTTTAAACAATTCCTGGCACCAGTAGCGACGTGCTTTGAGCCCCTAATATGGGGGGCCCTTATCCTCCTCTCCCCTAACTATTGAATAATAATAATAACTAGTAAAGTATTGTTTAATAATAATCAATTCGGATAATTTAAATCAATTGGGATCTAAATTACCGAGAAATATATATATATATATATATATATTTTTTTTTTAAAGTATGGTATCCTTTCAGTTGATTAACACGTTACCCATCACACATCAGACAGAAATGTTGCATATAGAGAGAGGTGTTGCACACCCTAAGTTTTGATAAGGTACTTTCGGATTGCAGCGAAGATGGAAACCAAGTTAAGCAAACCTTATACGGAAGTCTCCCCAAGGTTTATTGAGAAAAATCTTCTTACTTCAAGGTTCAGTCAGACCCTTCACCAAATGACCACTCATAGAATGGAAGCAAACAGAATGTTCAGTAGTCCACGACATAGAACAATTATCTTTCGAGGTCAATATATAAACCCAGATGGCACAATTTTCACTTTTTATTAGAAATTGAAATTCACAATTCATACATATGCGGGCAAATTTTGCTATTTAGACTGTTTTTTTGAAGATTTTCGGTGAAGAGTATGCGCCTGAAACTAATTTGTTAGTTGGACTATTTTTGAAAATCGAGTTTAAGAAACTCAATTTCCAACCCATTCATACCCATTTTTCTCTTGCGTGAAGTCTGTCATGGACTAAAAAAAAAAAGTGAAACTCGAGTTTAAGAAATTCGAGCTCCATTTGAACAGAACTCGAGTTTCTTATACTCGAGTTCAGCTGCATATTTTGGAACTCGATTCTAGGAAACTCGATTTCCACTTTTTTTTTTTTAAACAGTCCAACTAACAAATTAGTTTCAGGCACGTACTGTTCACCAAAAATCTTCAAAAAAAACAGTCTAAATAGTGAATTTTGCCTACATATGTGGGAGGAAAACCAATATTTTAGTCTACAGAATTCAGTCCAACCCAATCAACCAATAACCTCACTCCTTTTGCCCAAATGCAAGGCAATAGCAATGGCAAAAGCAATACACAACTGATTCAAATTGCTTCCATTATCAGCAAAATGGGCAAATAACAAAAAACAAGAAACAGATATGCAAATGAACAAAATCCCACTCGATTAACTATTTACCAACTTACAGAGTAGAGTGGTTTACAACATTTTGACATTCTACCATACAGAGATATTCCAAAACATATACGAGTAAACATGAATTTCTCAGGTATCAGCAGCTCTGAAAATAGTTAGCAAAGATAGAAAGAGGTTGATGATATCCAAATACAAGGAGACGGCAGCCCAGATGTACTCATCATAGGAATAGCGTTTGATCAAGTTGTCTGTGTCATAAATAATGTACCCGCAGAAGATGATCGATGCCAAGCACCCGTAGATCATCACAGACAGCTTACCCAGCGGAAACAGAATCTGCAGCCAGATATATGAATATCAACCCACAAAATCAAATGCAACACTTCCACTTGCAAATAGCAAATGGTGTCTTAAATATACAGGTAACTAATGCCAGATAATCCACATACCTGAATCATTGCAAAGACCATAAGAACAAGCACAGCACCGAACAAAAAGGGTCCAAGGAAGTTGAAATCATGGCCTCTCCTTGCTGCCCAGAATGTGTATAGAGTGAGACTCACAACGACCACAGTTGTTAGAATGACGGATTCCAATATAACCTTCCCTGTTTGTGGTTAAAAATCAAAGAATTCACAAGATTAGACAAATTAAACATTATGTAAATCAACTATCTACTAGACACAGTAGACACCAATCTTGATAGACAATGTGAACATCGTAGAAACCACGTGCAATATGTGCTTACTATTTTATTTATATTCAAAGCATAGTTGTTAAAAATGATTACAAATAAATAAACATAATTATAATAAGGGTACTGAGCATCAGACAATTAAGGGACAGGCAGAATGGTTTATTGGTTCAACTATTGAGTCATTGCTCGTTGAATAATCAGGCTGTATTTTTATAGCAAACCAATAATTCTTCATTGTTTAGTAGGGTTTTGCAAATATGGCACTTCTTTCCCATCGAATCAAAACTTAATACAGTTCAACAATTTGAGCGTTGATGATTCAAAAATGCCAAAGCCAAATTCAGCACAATGGTTTGATGACTTGACAATTGGAACGATACAGTTTTCATAACCATAATTTAAAGAGATAAGAGGTGAGATAGCATTAGTCTCCATCTAGTCTAGTCTGCTAAATTTTTAGCTGGAATTAAAAGGCTCTAAGAGCTCTGCATTGGACTAAATAGAAGTCTTACCCAATGTACAAAGGCTCCTGCTTCTGCAAGGTTTTAAATCAGATCAAATGAGTTCCTAAAATTGATTTTTTTTTTCTTTAAAAAAAAAAAAAAAGCTTTGCCACTAATTACCCTTTTAAGAATAATACTTCTAAAGCCATGAAATACATACCACATAATAAAAATTGAATCATTAAATCTGTGGTTGTAATGGCCCGATGAATGTGGTTGCATGTCAAATAATAGGATTCACCATATTGCTCATTATCAAGATTTTTGATAATTTACTTTAAATAAACTCTACTACCAAAATATCAAGTAGCTTATTAATTGTTAATATAGTTTACTCTAAAAAAAACACATTATTAATATTGGTACGTTATACACACATCCAACGACCCAATAGCTTTTGAACTAGAGACCTCACCCTTCACCTAGAACTTATAAGAGGAGGAGGAGGAGATGCCAATTGAACAAGAGCTCGTAAAACTCAACTACCCTATGTTTCAAAAAATATAAAATGCCACTCCACTCCAACAAAAAATTCTATTAACAAAAGTTTAAAGATTTTTTTTTAATAATTTAAAAAATTGATTATTTACTTAATTGTTTCGATCATCTATCATAATTTCATGTTTTAATATAATAACAATTACATCTTACACATTGTACTGACGCCAAATTACTCACCACCATATGTGTCATGCATCAAGAAATTAAATCAAGAATGCAATAAACCCCCCCACTCAAAATAGTCCCTACATTACTGCATACAATTATATCATTTCCAATTCTTTAACTTTCACCCTAATACCATAATTAAAAAGATCCTAAACTTAAAATTAGGGTTTGAAATTCAATTCACAAAGAAAATGAAATTTTTTATTAAAAAAAAAAAAAAAAAAAAAACTACCAATTACCTACCACTGGTAAATGCACAAGTCAATCCAACCGCAAAGGCAAGCGAGACGGTAAAAATCCCAAGTAATACGTAATTCACCGGGTGCTTCTGGTGGTAATAAAACAAGGGACATAACACTAACACCAAAAAAAAGTCATAGTAAAAAAATCAAAAGTACTTCTCCAAAAAAAAGATTGAAAAACAGAGGTAACTGTAAAACATACCGATGAAGGGAGTGATGATGAGCACGATGTAGAGAGCGAGGCCGGCCCCACTGCTGACGAAGAAGAGAGCGATCGGAGGGACAGAAACGACTATTGCGGCAACGGCTATTGTGACTAACAATTGGACGGTTAAGATCGAATAGATCTTGCGAATGAAGGCCCACCGGAGCTCTGGCCTTTCAAGCATCATTGGGTATAGAGGCCTCGCTCCGGCCTCCACGTCACTCTTCTGAAATGGCCTGTCCCACATGTTTTTTGTTTTTTCTCAAGAAACAAGAATTTTAGTTTTAGTTAGATTTGTAAGGATTTTCTCAGGAAAGTGAGGGAATTTGATTTTTTGCGGGTTTGAATGAGGGAGTTTGGTTAATAAAAATGGCGTTTTGATTTTTTTGGAGAGTTAGAGAAAGTTCGTGATCTACACGTGTGGTTTGGTTTGGTTTGGTTTTATATGGCAATTGGAGGAGGGAGTGACACGTGTACTTTGATTTTCGGATGAGGGCTTTTCTCTTGCTGTTGTGTTGAGAGCTTTTTTGAGAGAGAAGTGGAAGAAACCCAAATGTTCTAGACTTTGTAGACAAGGAAACGCAAGCTATTGCTTAACTTGGTTAACAAACTTTTACTTTACTTATTCAGAATCAGATCAAACAAAAAAAGCTTTTATTTGAAGCTTGGTGCAATGTAAATCTATTTACAGTTTGACTTGTGAAATTCAAATTTTATGTCGAAGATTGAGTTTTATGCATTATTAAGTACGCCGAAGCTTTGTTAAGAAATTAGTTTCCATGGCTGGTTATGGTTATAAATTAAAGATAATATTTTATAGGCTAATATGTAGATGTATACCATAATTTTATCACGAATAAACTGAAGATCTTGTTAATTGTTCGGGGCCAAGTTCGATCGTTGAGCACTTGGTATATATATATTCTGAGAGAAGGAGAATATAGGAGAGATATCTAGAGAATAGCATATTCTTTTGGAGATTGGACTCTTTTTCCAGCCAAAATGCTTTGGACTGTTCAACTTTCCAGCAAAAAATAATTGGCTTCTTTAACGCCTTTTGCCCCCTCGTTAATTATTATAAAATACTAGTATTATGTTTATGTGATTCACAATTTAATTAAAAAATTATATGTAAATAAATCATAATTAATGAACCATAAAAATAAAATCACATTAATTTATAAATATAATTGAGTCACTTTATACAATCACCATTTATGACTTCGTAACTTTTTTTTTAGAAACTTCATGAATCCATAACTTGTAATGATCAAATAAGTAAAATATACCCAAAAAAAAATGCAATATGACATATCCAATATAAAAATTAAAAATTAAAAATATATCGCCTTTATGCTCCACATGTTTGGCTTCATAGAACCCATTTCGAATGTTTTCGCAAAATTAAATATTTATAAATATCAATCAAATAAATGAGGAGCAAAATGAATAAAAAAAATACCTAAACCCTATATATATATATACCCCCGTGCGGCTTAATTCACAAAGCATGAATTGCATGAAATAAACTAAAATACCTAAAAAAGAAGAAGAATGAAGATATCAAAATAGAAATAACTTCTTATAAACAAATTTGAAAGTTAAGCCATAGAGAGTATTTCAAACTACATGAAATTTATTATAAAATTCCCTTTCAACCAAAAAAAAAATTTTTTATTATATGCCCAAAACCTAATCAACATGACAATAATTCTGGTTGTTATTGATTAGAATTTAAATTTTATTAGGGGTTATTATGAAACACCATACCTTTATGTTTAGCATAAGTCTACCTAAATTTTCTAAAAAGAAATGGCAATGCACTAAGACATGCAAATCTAAATATTAGAAACTAAAACAAAGTTATTTTTGTATGATGAAAATCAAAGATAGAGATCAAGGATTATTTACCTGATTGGCACATCCAATACCAAAATGAAGAAGCAAACTATGAACAATAAGCATCCCAACCCTTTAAGCAAAACCATTGATAGATGCACCAAGTATTCTAACCCAAAGCAAAATCAACCACTAAAGTAACTAAACAATTACCACATATATTATATCATACTTTTTTTTTTTTTTTTTTTCATGAATGAGCTAAGAATATGAGGACATTGCAACATGGTAATTGGTACCAAGGAGCTAGGACAAGTTATACTCAAAATATTATTTTTTTGATAAGTAATATACACTAAATATATACAAAATCAATGGTTTATATCAATAATGTCAAAATCCTATAGCTTTAATTTAATTTATTTTTTTTTTTTTTTGAAAAATATAAAAAAGCTCCAAAAAGCGCGCTTTGAGCTTTTTGAAAAAGCGCAAAAAAGCGCGCCTAAAACGTGCTTCTTTAAATGAGCTTAGCTTTTAAAGCAAAAAGCGCTGGAACCTTGGGGCTTCGAGCTTTGAGCTTAAGCACGCTTAAAGCGCGCTTTTAACAACACTAAAAAATACTAGTTCCAAAGTCATTAAAATGGGCAAACTACCCCCCTAAACACGTTAAATTACTAAAATTATCATCCAAAACCATTAAAATTGCCAAAATTCCCATGAAAAATCCTTTCACTTTGTAACCAAATTCATTAAAATTGCCAAATTCCAATCAAAAACTCATTAAATTGCAAAAGCATCCCTCCATAAGCGTAAAAAGGACCAAAATGGCCCATAAAAACCCAGTAAATTGCATAAAAAAATATTTAAAAAAAAAACTACCCTCTCAATTTTGTTAAAATGGTAAAACACCCCTATAAACACATTGAATCGCAAAAATTCCAACCCCAAAACCTTTCAAAATGACCAAACTCCCCCCATAAAACACAATAAATTAAAAAGTACCTCGCAAAATTCATTGAAATGACCAAACTGCCTCGTCAAAACGCATTAAGTTGCGAAAATACTACTCCACAACAATAGAAATGGACAAAATGCCCCCTAAAAACCCATTAAATTGCTGGAATATTTCCCCAAAACTTTTAAAATGGCCAATATGTCCCCTTGAAACACATTAAAATAGCAAAAGTAACCCCTCCCACGCCATTAAAAAGGCCAAAATGCCATTTAAAAATCAAGTTAATTGCAAAAAATATGCCTCCAAATTCATTAGAATCCCCAAAACGCCTCCGAAAAATCAAGAATTACTAAAATAAAGTCTGCCAAAACCCTGGTAAAAACGCATTAAATTGCAAAAATACCCCTCCAAAACCATTTAAATGTCCAACATACTCCCAAAATACCATTCAATTGTAAAATTACCCCGCTAAAACGATTGAAATAGCCAAAATGCACGTAAAAAACAATTAAAATTCTAAAATGACCCCCCAAAAACCAATTAACAATTGCTTAAATACCCCTAAAAAACCAATGTAATGGCTAGATGGCCTCTAAATTCCACTAAATTGCAAAAGACTCACATCCAAATTAATTAATATGCCTAACATACGACGTAATACCCATTAAATTGAAAAAATATCCACACCAAAACAATTGAAATGGACAAGATGGCTCCACCTAATAAACCCTTTAGAATGCAAGAATCTGCCCCGCAAAACCAATTAAATATAAAAACTACACCTCCAAAACCATTATAAGCACGCCAAAATGCCACCTAAAACCCATTAATTTGCAATAATACCCCTTTCAAAGTCATTAAAATGGGCAAACTGCCCCCTCTAAACCCCTTAAATTACTAAAATTCTCATCCAAAACCGTTTAAATCACCAGAATTCCCTTGAAAAATCCATTCACTTTGTAACCAAATTCGTTAAAATAGCCAAAACCCTATCCAAAACTCATTAAATTGAAAAAATATCAATCCAAAACCATTAAAGGGCCAAAATGGCCCTTAAAAACCCAGTAAATTGCAAAACAATACCCTCTCAATTTTGTTAAAATGGTAAAACACCCCTAAAAACACATTGAATTACAGAAATTCCAACCCCAAAACCCTTAAAATGACCAATCCTACCCCTAAAATCAAAATAAATTAAAAGGTACAAAGCGAAATTCATTGAAATGGCCAAATTGCCCCGTCAAAACGCATTATGTTGTGAAAATACTACACCGCAACCATTGAAATGGACAACATTCCCCACTAAAAACCCATTAAATTGTTGGATTATTTACCTATTACTATTAAATAGGCCAATATGTCCCATAGAAACACATTAAATAGGAAAAAAAATACCTCCTCCTAAACCATTAAAATGGCAAAAATGCCATTTAAAAATCAAGTTAATTGCAAAAATTACCCCTCGAAATTCAATAGAAGCCCCAAATCGCCACCGAAAAATCCATTAAATTTCGGGAAAAAAAAAACCCTAGTAAAAACTCATTAAATTGCAAAAATACCCCTAAAAAACCATTACTATGTCCAATATGCTCCCAGAATACCCATTAACTTGCAAAATTACTCAGCTAAAACGATTGAAATTGCCAAAATGCCCGTAAAAAACATTTAAAATTCTAAAATGACCCCCCAAAAACCAATTAACAATTGCTTAAAAACCCTTAAAAACCAGTGAAACAGCCAAATGGCCTCTAAATCTCACTCAATCTCAAAAGACTCGCTTCCAAATTCATTAATATGGCTAAAATATGACTTAAAACTCATTAAATTGTAAAAATATCCCACCCAAAACAATTGAAATGGACAAGATGCCCCCCTAAATCTCACTCAATCTCAAAAGACTCGCTTCCAGATTCATTAATATGGCTAAAATACGACTTAAAACCCATTAAATTGTAAAAATATCCCACCCAAAACAATTGAAATGGACAAGATGCCCTCCTAAAAACCCATTAAATTTCTGGAATATTTCCCCAAAACTATTAATATGGCCAATATATCCCCTTGAAACACATTAAATAGCAAAAATAACCCATCCCGAGCCATTAAAAAGGCAAAAATGCTATTTAAAAATCAAGTTACTTGCAAAAAATTTCCCTCCAAATTCATTGGAATGCCCGAAAAACTTCCCCCAAAAAATCAATTCACTTTGTAAAATACCCTCCAAAAATTCATTAACATGGCCAAAATCCAACCAAAGACTCATTAAATTGCAAAACTATACCTCCAAAACCATTAAATGTGCCAAAATGCATAAAAACCGACTAAATTTCAAAACAATACTCTCTCAATTTCATTTAAATGGCCAAAACACCCTTAAACAACCAATTGAATTGCTAAATATCCAACCCCAAAATCCTTAAATTGACCAAATTTACCCCTAAAACACAATAAATTAAAAAGTACTGCAGGAACAAAACCCGTTAAATTACTAAAATTCTCATCCAAAACAATTACAATCGCAAAAATTCCCTCAAAAAATCAATTTGGTCAATTCATTAAAATGGTCAAAATCCTATCCCAAACTCATTTAATTGCAATAATATCCCTCCAAAACCAGTAAAAGGGCCAAAATGGCCCATAAAACCCAGTAAATTGCAAAAAAATACCCTCTCAATTTTGTTAAAATGATAAATAAAAAAAATTAAAAATTTAAAAAAAAAAAAAAAACACCTAAGAGCACATTGAATCGCTAAAATTCAAAACCCAAAACCATTAAAATGAAAAAACTTCCCCCTAAAAACACAATAAATTAAAAAGTACAATGCAAAATTCACTGAAATGGCCAAACTACCACATCAAAACGCATTAAGTTGCGAAAATACTACTCCACAACCATATAAATGTACATGACCCCCAAAAAACCCATTAAATTGCTGGAATATTTCCTTAAAACTATTAAAATTGCCAATATGTCCCCTTGAAACACATTATATAGCACAAATAACTCCTCCCAAGCCATTAAAATGGCAAAAATGCCATTGAAAAATAAATTTAAAAAATACCCCTCCAAACTCATTAGAATTCCCAAAACACCTCCGAAAAATCCATAATTACTTAAAAAAACTACCAAAACCCTGGTAAAAACGCATTAATTGTAAAATTACCCAGCTAAAACGATTGAAATTGCTAAAATGCCCGTAAAAAACAATTAAAATTCTAAAATGACCCCCAAAAAACAATTATCAACTACTTAATTACCCCTAAAAAACCAATGTAACGGCCAAATGGCCTCTAAAACCCAATAAATTGCAAGCTTCCAAATTCATTAATATGGCCAAAATACGACCAAAAACCCACTAAATTGGAAAAATATCCACACCAAAATAATTGAAATAAACAAGATACCCCCAATAAGCCCAATAAAAAGCTAGAATCTACCCCCTAAAACCAATTAAATATACAAAATACACCACCATAAACAATTAAAGGGTAAAAATTCCACATCAAAACCCATTAATTTGCAAAAATACCCATTCCGAAGTCATTAAAATGGGCGAACTACCCCCTCTAAACCCGTTAAATTACTAAAATTCTCATCCAAAATCATTAATATCACCAAAATTCCCTCTAAAAATTCATTCACACTATAACAAAATTCATTAAAATGGACAAATTCCAATTCAAAACTCATTAAATTGCGAAAACATCCCTCCAAAAGCATTAAAAGGGCCAAAATGGCCCATAAAAAGTACTGCGCAAATTCATTGAAATGACCAAACTGCCCCATCAAAATGCATTAAGTTGCGAAAATACTACTCCACAACCGTAGAAATGGACAACACGCCCCCCTAAAAACCCATTAAATTGCTAGAATATTTCCCCAAAACTATTAAAATGGTCAATATGTCCCCTTGAAACAAATTAAATAGCAAAGATAACCCCCCCCCCCCCCCCCCAAGCAAATAAAATGGCAAAAATGCCATTTAAAATCAAGTTAACTACAAACAATACCCCTCCAAATTCTTTGGAATCCCCAAAAAAATCCATAATTACTTCAGAAAACTGCCAAAATCACAGTCAAAACGCGTTAAATTGCAAAAATACTACACTAAAACCATTAATATGTACAACACGCTCCCATAATACCCATTAAATTGCAAAATTACCCAGCTAAAACAATTGAAATTGCCAAATTGCCAGTAAAAAACAATTAAAATTCTAAATTGACCCCCCCAAAAACCAATTATAAATTGCTTAAAAACACCAAAAAAAAACCAATTTAATGGCCAAACGGCCACTAAATCCCACTCAATTGCAAAAACCTCACAACCAAATTCAAATCCAAATTCAAATTCATTAATATACGACCTAAAACCCATTAAATCAATCAATCAATATATATATATATATATATAAAAGCAGAGACTTTATGCAAGAGAGTATGAGATTCTGCCATGTGGTGCACTCTATGAAGAGAATTGAAATACCCTTAAACCACATTAGAAATAAGAATAAATTTAAAAATAGAGACTCTTTATTTCCTTTATTTTAATGTTTCAAGACTATTTTTGTTACATTATTATTCAATGTTTTAAGACTACTATTTGTTTTATTTGGTAGCGTACAGTTTTGATTTTGAAGTCAGACATTGTAGATTTTGTGAAGATTATGATTCGCTTGGAGTCTTTGGGTGTTTGAGATTTTGGTTTGGGAAAGTTATAAATGTATTTTTTTAGAAATAAAGAAAAAGAAAAAGAAACATTCTAATTGATTATTTATAGAGTTAGCTTTTTTCTTTTTTTTTTTTCTTTTTTTGTGTGTTAGAATTCATAATTTATAGGTTTCTTTGTAAGTCTTTTTTTTTTTTCTTTTTTTGTGTGTTAGAATTCATAATTTATAGGTTTCTTTGTAAGTTTATTTTACTACTATTTTGTGTGGTATGAGCCATAGTGATAAAAACAAAAATCAATGGTAATTTAAAAGTGTTTTTCGCTTTTTTTTTTTAGGATACATAAGCCCAACTAAAGACAATTAAATTTTGATAAATGAATGTGTTTTTAGCAAATTTCTCTTTGTTTAATCACGTTCTCTTTATGTTGATACTTACAAATGATTTTCTTAATTTCATTGAGATAATTAATTGGGTATTTGTGATCAAGGTCTCTATATTTGGTTGTGAGAATAGAGTGGTTGAGAAAGTGTTTGATAGGTTGCTAAAATTTATGTAATTTTAGGATATAAAAGTATTATATACTTTAAATTCTTATTTGTAGATTTCAAAATCATTTAATCAGTTTGAAAAATAAAATCTATTTTTAACAGTAAATATTATAATATATTATAATCTTACAGTGTTATAAATTTTTTTAGAAGAAAATATGAATTAAGAAATCAAGTTTCAAAATTAACAATATTGTGAGCAAACATAAATATTATACAAAAAAATAAGTATTAAGTATTATACGTAGATTTTAATATACATAAAAATGATTTCAAATAAAATTGTAAAGTAGTCCACGCATTGCGAGGGATATCGTCTAGTTGTAAAAATATCCCCACCAAAACAATTGAAATGGACAAGATCCCCCCCGCCCAAAACCCCCAATAAACCCATTAAAATGCAAGAATTTGCCCCCCAAAACCAATTAAGTATAAGAAATACACCTCCAAGAACATTTAAAAGCGCCAAAATGCCACTTGAAAACCCATTAATTTACAATATCAAAGTCATTCAAATGAGCAAACTGCCCCCTCTAAACCCATTAAACTGCTTAAATTCTCATCCAAAACCGTTAAAATCACCAAAATTCACTCTGTAGCTAAATGCATTAAAATGGCCAAAATCCGACCCAAAACTCATTAAAATGCAAAACTATACAACCAAAACCCTTAAAATGACCAAACTTCTCCCTAAAAACACAATAATTAGAAAGTACCTGTGAAATTCAATGACATGTTCAAACTGCCCTTTCAAAACTCCTAAAGTTGCAAAAATACTACTCCACAACCATATAAATGGACAACATGCCTCCTAAAAACCCCTTGACTTGCTGAAATATTTCCCCAATACTATTGAAATGGCCAATATGTCTCCATGAAACACATTATATAGCAAAAATAACCCCTTCCAAGCCATTAAAATGGCAACGATGCCATTTCACCTAGTTGTAAGGTTGCTACTAACAAACAAACAACCACAATCTACAAGTTACACATGAAAAAAATGCACCACATAACTTAAAATTCCTAGTCTCAGGAGTCATGGCAGCATCATAAACCAAACATTGTAAAAAAAGAGATTGCAAAGAGCAACAAACCTGAAGTTTGAGACTGCTATGAAAGGAACTTTTCCTCAAAAGTTGACTTTGAGTTTATGGAACCACTATAACATACCAGAACGAGCATGACAATGACTTAAAACAAAACATAGAGTGACCATTTATGATATAAAAAATTACCCAAACTGCCCATAAGCAAAAAAGTAACAATATGCTAAGACATCAGAAAATATGACTTTGCACTATACAGTAGTGGAAGAAACTGAAAAAGCCTATGAAAACATCTTCAGAAAAAATCTTTTTAAATGAAGAAATCTAATAAGTTATGAAGCACCTGCTAAAAGCTCTTGAAAAGAAAATTTTTTGAAGGGACAATAATATTACTCAAATGAAAGGCTCTGCATTTAGAAAGGAACAAAATGGTCTTCATATCTAGGGGTGTTGATAGGTCAGGTCAAGTCAGTTTGGACTCAAAACACATTATGTCAGTCCTCGGTGGTGAAGGATGAGACCCATCATTATACAATATGCTAAGACATCTGAAAATATGACTTAGCACTATACAGTAGTGGAAGAATCTGAACAATCCTATGAAAACGTCTTCAGAAGACATCAATCAATAATGGTAATTTGTAGCATTTTATATCAACGGGATTTAAATATCATACACACAATATTACCTGACACGCAGAACCAGACAATAGTAGAGGAGCCAAACCGCAGTCTGAAACACGTAATTCAAGCTTGTCATTAAGGAGAAGATTCACAGACTTGAAATTTTGGTGAACAGATCTCATTCAGATACATATACCACAAAAAAGAGAGAGATAAAAAAATCAGTTTCTAATTCACTAAACATGGGTGACAAAAGACTTCCTCACAAAAGTGTGAAATCTACAAGTTGTGATTTCCTAGGTCAGCAATAAAAGAGACGACAACAACAAAAAAAACGGTTTCTGAGCTCCTAGCCTAACATGAGCATTCTATATAAGCAACTAACAAACTCCATGTCTCAAGTTAGGTAAAACAATACCATTGCAGACTAGCTTAAAATCCAAAAAGAAATAGAAAAATTCAAAAAAAGAAAGAAAGAAAGAAAGAAATATCAAGTTCTGTATTAATTAAAAAGAGACCATGAGAGAAAGCGAGAGAGGAACAAACTTTAGATGTATCAAGTACATAAGAATTCAAATCACAAAAGTAAATTATTTCCTATCTACGTACAGTTATCGAATATTCTTCCTCGATACATCTCTTGAGTATATTTCGTGATCAAAATATAAAAAGATTGAATTCAAACTAGTTTTGATTGCTTTAACAAATATGATTTGTTTGGATTAAACCAAATTCTCTTTTACTTGGTACCCCCACAGGCACTAAAATCATCTAAAACAAGAAAGTACAACAAGGCCCATACCACAGCTTAAGGGTGTAAATTTGTTGTATGGTTTTAGAGTCATAGAAAAATACTCTAGAAATAAAAGTTATTCTGTGCTAAGTGAAAGTGTAAAACTGTAAAGAATATAAAAATAAAAAATAAAAAAATCAATTAACTAAAGAAATTCATAAATAAAGGAAACAGAAACCGCAAATAAAATTTGTCAAAGCTTATGCTAACCACATAGCTCAGATGGTAAATAAACCAATCAAGCTTCTAGCTTCCTTTAGAGATTGAACAAACAATTTACAGTGGCAATATAGATTGAATAAGTGCACTCCTGTCATTTCAAATTTATAAGGAGTTCCGTTCTAATCCTACACATTTATAAATAAATTGAAAAAAATAGTTCAGAATTCTATTATTAGGTAACACGGATCAAATTGAAAAAAATAGTTCAAAATTCTATTATTTAAGGATCAACGCCAGATAACATCTCACCAGATGCCTGCCATGGCTCAGGTACTAAAGATGAAGGATTTATCAAAGCTGCTGCAATTCCTCTCCCCACCATACCCAGCAACAACCTTGCTTGCATATCAAGAACCATTGCTCTAACTTCTTGAGCATTTGTACCTCCAAGTAGCCTGCATTTAATCATGTCTAGACTCTACATCGTGCAAAACCATGTTTTCATATCTTCAATGAAAACAATGAAGCAAACAAATTAAAGAGCAGTAGGACAACTCTGAGCTACATTTAGAATTTCAAAACCCTATAATCAAGGTGATTTTTTGTTGGAGACATGGTAATACAGGGAGGTCACTTATGTAAAACAAGGAGGCCACTATCAGTATGATAGCTATATGCCTACAGGACAAGATTGATATCTACATTCACAAATCATCTTTCCAAAATAATAGGAAATCGATTAACCCTTTAGTCGAGTCACTGTATAAGACGGCATACACACAGTGAGAATGTTTAAAGGTTCACCCCTAAAATTAAATGTCAATACATTGAGAAAGAGTCTATCTAGTAAAATGAGACTCACAGGTGATGTATATCCAGGTAAAGTTTGGGTGTGAGAGAGCACAAACTTTCCTACTAAAATAGAAGAAATTTATAGTTGAGTCTGAGATGGAGCATTGTTCTGGCATTAAATGTCATACATGAGATTTATAATGTCACCTTTGGAGCATTGTTCAAATCAAAACAAGTGCTACATTATAAAATTACATAATCCAATCTTACTTATATTAAAATCACCCAATGGAAAGAAATTTATGCCAATAACACACAAAAAAAGACCACAGATAGAAGAAATTGCCAGTTGGGCCGAGATGTTAAAGGTGGCTGGCTTGCACACACCACTGGGTAGGGTGATACCTCAAAACCATGGACCGTCACAGAAAAATTAACTTTCTTATCTGCATCATTCCACAAAACCCCTTTCATTAAGAAAAAAGATTCATCATTTATAAACTTTTACTTAATTCCCAAATAAAATTCGGAAACTAAAATTAGGGGGTATTGTCAAAGCGCAGCAAACCGTTGGACATCTGGCAGTGGCTTAAGTGGCAGGTACAAGAACCAAATATATACTAGCAACAAACTAAAACAGAAGGGTGAGCTTCAAACAAACCACTGCATCCACAGAGATGGACTGTTGATTGCCTTATTGGGATTTTCCGTAGATCAGATATTATCTTCGTTCTCTAAATGAAAGGGGAAATGAAAATATAAGGACAAAACCAAAACCAGCTATGGTCAAAAGAATGTTCCAACCCAATAGCTAGCGGACATTTAATTCACACAGCATCTTCTCTCAACAACCAATTCTCTCATCCATAATGCAGATTAGATGCAAACATGAATCGAAAAGGTCATAAGGATTATATAGTTTTAAAAAGGAGAAATGATATTATGTGTAAATCAATCTTAACTATACTATTATGTGAATTGGAATCAATAGAATATAAATATGCATTGCATGAATCTGAATTGACTAATTTGGAACATGATGACCATCTAAGTCATTGTTTTGAATATATTTTCATAAACACTACAATTTCAATTTATTTCAAGTCCTGTCAAACTCTAGACTCATAAGCATCATAAAAATTTTAAAATGATAAATGATTTCTTGTGTAAATCAATCTTAATTATACTATTATGTAAAACAAAATCAATAGAATATAAATATATATGCATGAATATAAATCAACAGCTAATTAGGAACATGACAATCATCAAAGCAAGTGAACATATGTACAAATCATGAGAATCTTTGTTATTTCCACCAGTCTCAACTGAACATCAACAGAGGCTAACAAAACATATAATCTGATAGGTTAGAGCATCAGAAAGAAATATTAAACACCGAACCAATAACATTCAAGAGAGGGGTTTAATTCAGGTAAAGATATTTGACAACCTCAAAGAAGAAAAAAGATAGAGTGGATTAATTCCAACTTAAGAAAAATATTTAACAATTGCTTTGACTTTGAATTATGCTACTTCATTAGCAAATCAAATCTAATGGGACAAAAAAATGCTACTTGTGCACCAAGAGGGAATTGCAATTCTCATGCCAAAAAAAAAAAAAATTATCTGTTTCTCCTAGACAAAAACAATAGTGGAGAATTCAAAGGCCAGGAGTAAGTAAAGACAGCATGCCAAATAGTTCGTACAGACCTTTAAAAAATTCCAGAACCATCCCGTATACTAAGTGTGCAGAAATACCTCACCAGTACACGAGGAAATAATATCAGCAAAACGTGATAACAACTTCATAGGAACATGCAAATTAGCTCATATAAACCTTTCAAGGGACTCGAAGACCAGAATTGTTTAGCACACATTCCTATCAATTACAGCCATGCAAGCCAGACAGCTCAAATTGGTCATCAACACCAAATTGAACACAAGCCATATAGCTCAAGCCAGCTTAACATGGACAAAGTCAAAAAGATAGATATATAATATGTAAAATTGAACACAAAATTGAGTTATAAAAATTTCTACACCATAAATAATTACTATGCTAAGCGGTATTCACAAAATGGTCATAAAACAATTACATTAGCACCTTTATGCCAATAAGACATAATGAGCTGTAAATTATGTTAAGAGGCTTCAGTTATGTAGATACTTCCCTCTACAGAGCAACTATAAGAACAAATTTGCAACCACTGCATGCTCCTCTTCAGCTGATACCTATTGTAGTTGTACAGATTTCGTAATTAAGATAATTCCTCATTTGAACGGTTCCATCTCATCTCCTAATCTATATCTATGTCTATATCTATATCTATATATTACTAAAACCTTAAGCGTAGAATTTATTGTTGCTACGCTCCTGTTGAGCCACATTAACAGCCACATCATTTATTTATTTTTTATATTTTCTTTTCTCTATTTAAACTTTTCTTCCCCCTATTTAAAAAAAAAAAAAAAAAAAACTTTTCTTCTCCCTATTAGTTCACACACCTACTGTTACATTTCTTCCAACTTTTTCCTTTCTTTTTTGCCTCTTTATCTCCCCACTACTTTACCGTTATACTTCCTTACGCTTTTTTATAATTTGCCTCTTTTACTTTTACACCTACTGTTACACTTCTTCCAACCTTTCCCTTTCCTTTTTGCCTCTTTATCTCCCTACTACTTTACTGTTATACTTTCTTCTTCTTTTTTATAATTTGCCTCTTCTTCTACCTATTTTATTTTATATAAATTTGATATCGTTTTCTCATTCAATCTATATTTTTCTCAAACAAAACTATGAGCTCTCTCTCTCTCTCTCTCTGTGAATTTTTATTCTTTCTTATAACTCTAATAAAGGTTGATGGTTTTTTTTTTTTTTTTTAATATGTGTTTTGGTATTGTGTTTTTTTTAAATATTCCATCAGAAAGTCTTCTCTTTCCCTTTTATAGTTTTGGTTGAATTTTAGTTTGGGTTAATATTTAATTTTTTGGGAAAAATGAATTTGAATATGCCTACCAATTATTTGAGTAATAAATTATTATAAAGTCTATTATTTATTCCTTTAGTTTCATTTTAATTTTGGTTAAGATAACATTGTAATTTTGTAATAAGTTTTGATTATTATGATAATTTCCTTATTTCTTAAGAGATGAGAAATTTGAATAATAAATTTGAAACTTATAAAGTTTAGTTGTATAATAAGCAAATATAATACACTACAATAGAAATTAGAAAAATATGGTTCACCTTAAAAAAATATTAATCAAACATAAAAAATAATAATAATAAAATGATATATTTGTAGAGATAAAAAGATTTAAAAAAAAAAAATACTTGTAGAAATCCTTTTTTTTTTTTTTTTTTTAAGTAGACAATACTTGAAGTAATGGTTTTTTTTATATATATATATTACACCTCTTTACGTAATATTTATATTCCCACGCATTGCATGGGTCTACGGCTAGTTTAGATAATTCCTCACTTGAAAGGTTCCATCTAAATCATTCGTAAAGAGTTCTAGGACAATTTCAGACATGGATGGCCTAAATTCTGGCTCTCGCTGCAGAAGAATGGATACTAGGTGACATAGCTCTAGGCAAACAAAGAAGTTTTTAATTCACAGCTAAATTAAATGAAAAGTATTTATTACGAACTCAAGGTGAGAAACATTTATGATGAAACGGGTTTGATTTAACTTGTTCACCTGGAGGGAATTGCAATTTTCATGCCAAAAAAAAATTTTATCTGTTTCTCCTAGACAAAAACAATAGTGGAGAATTCAAAGGCCAGGCGAAAGTACAGATAGCACGCCAAATTCATACAGAACTTTAGAAAATTCCACAAACACCCTGTATACTAAGCGTGCAAAAATACCTCCCCTATACACGTGAGGAAATAATATCAGCAAAAAGTAATAACAACTTCATAGGACATGCTCCTTTTATTGAGGGATCAACCTTCCTTGCTAATTCATCAATATCATGAAGCTGAGGAACTGCCCATCTAACTAGAAATTGCTCTCCTTGTGGCCATGACTTGGCCCTTTTTTTAGTGAGGATTGAGAAGACATTTTTAGCTGAAACTCATCTAGGCAATTGGCAGTAAAAACACCATCGGCAGCCACATTTTTTTTGATAAATAAAAGTTTATTGATATCAAAAAAGGGGAACACCCTAGTACACAGGGAGTGTACAAGGGGTCAAACAACCAAGAACAAAAATTACAAGCATCTAAGAAATCAAGTAAAGATAAAAATTATTGGTTCTGCAAAGCAGCCAACCAATCCATTAAAGTTCTAAAGAAAAATGGTTTCAGGTCTGATATGGATCTCTCCTTATCTTCAAAGCACCGACTATTTCTCTCCCTCCAAAGGCACCACAATAAGCAATGGGGAACCATCAACCATATATACTCATTTCGATGACGGCCAAATCTACCTCGCCAACATGCTAGAAGCCCCACTACAGATTGCGGCATAACCCAGCTCACTCCAAACAAACCAAACACCATAGCCCACATATCCATTGCAACCGGACAATGAAGAAAAAGATGATCAACCGATTCGCCATTACACTTGCACATGTAGCACCAATCCAATATCCAAACCTTCATTTTTCATAAATTGTCAATCGTTAAGCATTTCCCTAAAGTAGCAGTCCAAACAAAGAAAACTACTCGAGAAGGAATCTTTTGTTTCCAAATGCTTTTCCCAAAAAAGTAATAGTCATTTGAGCCCACTAAGAGATTGTAATAATCCTTAACCGTGAAACCCTTCTTTCTATCAGATTTCTAGCACATCTTATCCTCACCAAACCCTCTCACCGAAGCACCATATATGGTATCCATGAACCAGCCACTGCCTCTAGTTCCCGAGCATGCACACCCTTAAAGAAACTTACATCCCAAAATAGGATTCTATTATCAAACTTCATAATCTCAGCCACACTAACCTCCTGATCTCAGCAAGATCTAATCAATTCAGGATAGCTGGTTGCAAGAGATGTTTCACCACACCAACGGTCTTGCCAAAAAATTTACCCTAGACCCATCCCCAATATCATATAAAATATGGCGAGAAAAAGAAGGCCAGCCCCAACTAATATTTTTCCACAAGCCAACACCATATGGACCATTAATAGGCCTAGTACACCAGCTACCCTATCCACAGCCATATTTCACCTCTATAACTTGCCCCCAAAGGGCAGCCCTCTCCATCCCAAATCTTCATAGCCACTTCCCAAGCAAAGCTTCATTAAAAAGTCTTACATTCCTTATCCCCAAACCACCCCGAAGCAATAGGAGTGCAAACAGTAGCCCATTTAACCAAATGGAATTTTGGTTCATCACCAATGCCACCCCATAAAAAGTTCCTCTGAAGTTTCTCAATTCGGTTAGCCACAAAAGCAAGAATGGGAAATAAAGATAAAAAATTAAGTAGATAAATTAGATAGAGTGCTTTTAATTAAAGTGACTCTACCTCCCTTGGATAAGTACAAACGTTTCCATCTTGCTAATCTCTGTTATATCTTCTCTAGAATTGGATTCCATATTGTCTTATCCTTGAATTTAGCTCCCATTACATTGTACTGATCTAGTACACCATCAGCAGCCACATGTTACAATATCATTATATCAAGTCACAAATTCACCATTCCAGCTTAATTTTCTGTCACGAGGTACCAAATAAACATTTCATATGTCCTTGCACAAAATCCAAGAACCTTTCAGCTAACAAACAAAAAACTAAAAACAACAAATTCTGTCATCCTACTATATTAACTGATCAGTTTCTAAAATATTCTAACAAATTTGTTCGCAATATTGACACATCTAACTACAGGTCAGAATCAGGACATTATATATATTATTCGTTATGGGACACCATATCAATAAAAAAGATATAAAAATTAGTATTTATTTTTCACTTATAAAAATATATATAGATATTCAACTTCTTAGAAAATTATTTTCAACTAACAACATAAAACAACTGGCTTGAAAAGTTGAAGGCCATCTTCCCTCTCCAATGAAACTGAATTTAGTTCAGATTTAAAACTCACAAGCAAAAACAGGAAAAGAGAAGAAACATCTGATGTGGAAGTGAAAGTGGACAGAAAGCCCCCAAGCTCTACAGAACATCAATTCTTGAGGGACACCACAGGTCAGCAAGCCCCACAAATTAAAATGTACATCACCGAACATTGACTTATTCTATACACTTTGGATTGCTATGGTGACTGGTCCATAAAAAGTAGATGCCAGAATTTGAGAATACGAAAGATTGTTGTGAGGAGTCTTGTGTTTTGGACCAGGCTCTATCAAGTAATGCAAAAAGGTTTCTTCCAGAAGCCAGAGGCCTAGAGTCACCAAGTGCCATGACGCTTGTATCAGATAGAGAGAGAAGGGCGAGGTCTTCTCCCTCACATGTGGACATAGGCAATCATGGTGAACCATGTTAGATTTCTGTCCCTTTCTATTTTGTCCTTGTTAATTATTTATTTATTTTCTATTTGTGACCGAATAACAAATATCAATTGAGATAATACATCTTTAAAGAAGCTCCAAACGTCTACGCGCAAGGAACATCAACTTGTTCCTGTCCTCAAACCTGGACATTGGTATCCCCAATCTTCCAAAAGGAAATGATTTCTTTTCTCCAGTTTCATATCCCAATTTAAACTCCTAAAAGATCCAACCAGATATCGGAGATCATCTCCGCCAATCTGGGAAAATATTTTACCAGTATTGCATCTTCATTGGACAGGTCAGTTTCATCGGATTCCCAAGAGGGAAAGCAGACACTAGACCCATTGGAGGCAGATTTTGGACTATTGAACCTGTCGCCACCATCAAAAAAAATATGGATATTCAATTTCTTAGAAAATTATTTTCAACTAACAACATAAAACAACTGGCTTGAAAAGTTGAAGACCATCTTCCCTCTCCTCTAAAACCGAATATATTTCAGATTTAAAATTCACAAGCAAAAACAGGAAAAGAGGAAGAAACACCTGATGTGGAAGTGAAAGTGGAGTGAAAGGTGACAAGCTCTACAGAACACCAATTCTTGAGGGACACCACAGGTGAGCAAGCCCCACAAATTAAAATATACATCACTGAACATTGACTTATTCTATAAACTTTGGATTGCTATGGTGACTGGTCCATAAAAGGTAAATGCTAGAATTTGAGAATACGAAAGATTGTTATGAGGTGTCTTGTGTTTTGGACTTGGCTCTATCAAGTAATGCAAAAAGGTTTCTTCCAAAAGCCAGAGGCCTAGAGTCACCATGGGCCATGATGCTTATATCAGATAGAGAGAGAAGGGCGAGGTCTTGTCCCTCACATGTGGACATAGGTAATCATGGTGAACCATGTTATTTATTTATTTTCCAGTTGTGATCGAATAACAAACATCAACAAAGATAAGCATACATCTTTAAAGAAGCTCCAAACGTCCAAGGGCAAGGAACATCAACTTGTTCCTGTCCACAAACCTGGACATTGATGTCCACAAACCTGGACATTAGTATCCACAATCTCCCAAAAAGGAAATGATTTCTTTTCTCCAGTTTCATATCCCAAGTTACATTCCTAAAAGATCCAATATCTGGCAATTTCAAATTCTTCAGCATCTTTGCCACAAAGTTTTACAGTTATTGAAAATTTTATAAAATTGTTCAATTGCACTCTGTCAATTTCTAATTAAAGCTATAAAACATAAAGTTGGATGCAAACATAGGGTCTCAATAAACATTTACAAACATCAGTCAAAAATAGTAACTTGCAGCATTTTATATCAACGGGATTTAAATATCATACACACAAAATTACCTGCCACGCAAAACCAGACAATAGTAGAGGAGCCAAACCGAAGTCTGAAACACGTAACTTGCAGCATTTTATATCAGCGGGATTTAAATATCATACACACAAAATTACCTGACACGCAAAACCAGACAATAGTAGAGGAGCCAAACCGAAGTCTGAAACACGTAATTCAAGCTTGTCATTAAGGTAAAGATTCGCAGACTTGAAACTTCGGTGAACAGAGGGTGGTTGACAGATCTCATGCAAATGCATATACCAAAAAAAGAAAAAAATCAGTTTCTAATTCACCAAACATGGATGACAGAAATCTACAAGTTGTGATTTCCTAGGTTAGCAATAAAAGCTAGGTTGCACCAACACGCCATTTTTGGCGACGTACCAATATCCGACACGTGTCAAACACCGGAACCAGTACAACTCGAAGGACTCTGGCGTCCGAGCAGTCTCTCTTTTTCGTTTTTTTTTTCGCTTCTCCAACATGGCTCTGACACGCCAACACTGAAAAAAAAAAAGAAAAAAAGAAAAGAAGAAAATCACAGATTTTGATAGATGAACTTACCAATACTATTGATTTTGTGATATACCCAAAAACAAAAAAGCAAGCTTAGAGACTGAGAAGTCATTAGACTGAAAGTTGAAATCCACATCTCAAGTTCTCAACCCACCCTCCCTCTGACCTTTGCTCGCTGCCGCTGCCCTCTGTCCCTCGCCGGAGCTAGATCAGGCCGATCAGCGAGCTCCTAGACATCAATGCCATGCCCTGTCCCTTCCGATCTCTCTCTCTTGGCATGGACAACAGGTCCGACCTCTTCTCTTCTCTCTCTCTATTTTTTTTTTCTTTCAAATATTTGGGTGAATGGGTGTACTGTTACTCACTTATAAGTTATAACGCTTTTTTTTTTTTTTTTAATCTCACTCTCATTGTCACTATGTTATACTTTTTATTATGATTTTTTATTTTAATTTTTTTGTTTCTTTACTCAGCCTTTTGTTTTGCCTTATAAATTATAATGTCTATTATGAATTTAGTGATTTTCATTTTTGTGTGTCCTGCTATAGTTTTATTTATTTATTAAAGTTAAATATTGTAGGTGATTTTACTAAAATGTAACCTATTTAAACTTTTGGTTTGTACTCTAAACATTTTATGTGTATTATTGTACTATTTTGGATGTTAGTTTACTTATTTGTAGTTCTTTCATAATTTAAATTCTAGACATAAACGTGTTTTATGTCTAAAAATATTTTAAAATATGCCTAAATATAAAATTTAATTAATTATTTAATTGTCATGTCCTCGCCGTGTCGTATCCTTATTTTTCAAAAATTGTCATATCCCCATATCCGTGTCTGTGTCCATTTTCATGTCGGGGCAACTTAGAATAAAAGAGACAACAAAGAAATTTGTTTCTTTTTTAATGAACAAAGAAATCAAACATGAGCATTCTGTATAAGCAACTAACAATCTCCATGTCTCAAGTTAGGTAAAACCATACCAATGCAGAGTAGCTTAATATCCAAAAAGAAACAAAAAATTCAAAAATAAAAAAATAAAGAAGTGTCAAGTTTTGTATTAATTAAAAAGAGACCGCGATAGAAGCACTAACATAACTAGTTCCAAGATTTGGCATACGCGACAGAACCAAATCCATGTTAAAAGGCAATCCATCTAACATAGTTGCCTAGCACTTGTCCATACTGATACAACAACGTCTACATAATCGCCTAGCAGCTGTCCATACTGAAGATAACCACAACTTCCACGTACAATGCCATTCCAAAATCAAGCCTCCACTCGCCTGACAAACATTTAAATACGGTCGTTAGTTCCTAGATGCAAAGAACAAAAAGCAAATAAAATCCTGAGCATATTATATAAAAACAGCACTTGCCTAGTTTATAGCACTCCCGCTTGTCAAAGCCCCATGGGAATTGGGACATCTTCTGTGGTTATGCCCCTCTTCATGAAACACTCTGCATCACTGCCTACGTTGAATCTCCTTCAAGTCATCATCTTGCCTCTGGCTTCCCCGTTCTCGCCATACCCCATCCATTTCATTTTTTATTCTTGACTTCACAGGACGACCTTTGGCCTATAACAGCTGTGGGTCAAGCACCCACCGTGGTCCGTGAATGTCCCTCCACAATGACTCTGACTTTGGCACCACAAATTGATGTGCATATGTATGAATGGTGTTGTCCAAACTGTAACATGGGTCAATATAGCTGGTCGTATCGAGGTGCAAACCTTGAAGAACTTTAATTGCATGTGAACAAGGGATTTTAATGTTTTGCCACTTCGACAACCACATGTTCTAGCAAATACGTGCACTTCATGATTGTGGTTTCCCCCTCCACCTCTATGGTCATTGTACGGGGTAACCACTTGATGTACAGCAGTTTCATAATTTAAACTCCTCAAAATGTGTCCTAAAATTTTCTGCGCATTTTTGGTACAGATCCCCATTGCATAATTACTCCACACCTTACCTTGAGAGAGATGAGAAGTAATTTCTTTATGTCGATCATGGAAATATGCAACAAGTTTGCACCAAGTGAACTCAACCATTGCAACAATGGGTAAACCGCGGTCACCTTTAAGTACCCCGTTAAAGCACTCAGAGATATTGGTTGTCATTGCCCCGTAACGTCTTCCACCATCATGTGACTGGGTCCATTTGTCCAGATCCTCACTCATTAGATATGTGTATGGCATATAGCGTGCAATATGGGGATCATCAGGTTCTACACCCCTTAGTGCATTAATCTCGACATCCTTAATGGTTTGCATTATGGACTCAAATTTAGATTCATGAGTCGCATATCTAGCTTTCAAGGCCAATGCCTTTAGAGTCGAGTCATCAAAGTGTGTGTTGAAGTTGCTAGCAACATGTTGAAGACAATATCGGTGAAATACTCGTAAGCTTCCGTCATCACCTTTAGGCCACTTTGCAATGACGCATTTGATACCTTTATGTCGATTAGAAATAATGCAAATGCCCTTGTCAGGTATCACATGCCCTATTGAAATCTTGAGACACTCTAAAAACCACCCCCAACTATGCCCTGACTCCTTGTCCACAACAGCAAAGGCGAGAGGCAAAACCTTTTGGTTAGCATCGGTTGTCATTGCAATCATCAACACCCCTCGATATTTACCATATAAATGAGTCTCATCAATATTGATCACTGGCCTGCAATATCTGAATGCAGCAATGCATGGAGCGAATGCCCAAAATACGTAGCGTAGCAACGTAGTACCATCTATGGCCCTAGATATGGTGTAATAGTTGTACTGTGTACCCGAATCCTAATTCAAGTATGCCAACAACAACTTTCGCAACCTTTGGTAAGACTCCTCCTAATCCCCAAATATCTTAGCAATTGCCTTTTGTTTTGCGTCTCATACCTTATAGTAAGAAAGCTCATGATTATACTTAGTATGTATGATCTCTCAAAGCTCATTAATACGAGTAGTGTGATTTTGTCGCAATTTTCCCACAATTTCTGATGCAGCAAAATTAGAATCCATCATTTTACCATCTCTTCGCAGGACAAAGGGTATACAACTGTGTAGGCCCACATAAGACGTGACCATCCACAAACCATTAAGTTTAGCCTTTATGAATGCCCCAATGTACCACTTGCAATTGGTGTCAATGCATGCGGCGCACAATTTAGTTTTGGTCGACCTTCAGATTATAAAATTTATATTATCCTTTGCTGCGTATATTATCAATGTACGCTTCACCGCTTCTTTATTTGCAAAAGTCAACCCTTTACTAAAATGCATCCCACCTTCCCAAGTAGAAACAAATGGTATCTAAAGACGTGAAAGATCAACCATATTTTCCCAAGTATTTATGTAGAACGACTCGGCAAGAGGTGTGTAGGCAGTGGTCGTATTTGTATCATGCTGGATGCCAATATCCTCATCTGCATCACCTTCATCATGGTACTCCATATTTTCTTTTTCAAAATTGGGAATGAGTTCACGGTCATCCACATCCCTGTTAAAGTCGCCTCACTCAATCCTCTCTCGTACTCATCCATATCATCAAGATTTTCACCATTATTCGCAGCATGATCTTCGTCTTCGTCTTCCTCCCCTAAATGTGTCTCTTGAGGTTGGAGTGTTTCACCAATATTGGCAGCATGATCTTGAGATGGGAGCGTATAACCTCCCATTGTATAGCCTCCCATTGTAATGCATCTATCATCTAGGGCTGTGAATTGTAAAGATGTAGTTGTTTGTTGCACCTTCTTAGTATCAAATTCTACAAGCGACTCCGAACTTACGTACAACTCAGCAGCATTTACTTAGGGCATTTTATGGATCCTATTAAACATGATATTTACATATTTGTCTTATTTGATCGCCATATACCTGTAATTTATCCGTTCATGAAGGACTTCTTGTGGGTAATGATAAATAATCATTATGTCATAACAAGCAAGGTTCAAATTCAATTCTTCCATTATTTTCCTCTTCAAATTATTTAACGTCTTCAACTTACGACGTATCATCATGTAATAGCATTCAATACCCGGCCCTCTAAATGGGAATCCGTTAATCTCTCCAGGATTGACAAGGGGTCCACCGTAGTATACATTTATATCAATATTCTTCAGAGATTGTGAACCTATTAGAATCAAGTGTAATATGTTAGTGACATATTTTATCTCTTTCATTTAACATCAATTGCAAAACCTTTTCTATCTACTCAAAGTACAAAAATTACAACTTGTCAGCCCACATTTGCATATACTCACCCCACATCACATATAAACACACTCAATCATTATCATTTCATACTCAAACAAATAAAAAAACTAAAGAAAAAACTCACCCCCATTACAAAATTTCAACTCATTCTAACAAAAAATTAAAGAAAAATATTAATCTCAACAAAAAAAAAAATAGTCATGATAAAAAGCATAACAATAAATATATCTACAATATTTTTTACTTTTTATAAAAGCCTAACAAATATATACACTAACTTGTTAAATCATATGCATATACAAACCCCACATTTGTATATACTCACCCTATCACATACAAATACACTCAATCATTATCATTTGTTTCTAAAATAAAAAAATAAAAAATCATTAATCATACTCAAAAAAAAAAAAAAAAAAAAAAAAAAAAAAACTAAACGCACAACTCACCCCATTACAAACCTTCAAATCATTCTATCAAAAATATAAAGAACAATATCAAACCAAACAAAAAGAAAAAGTCATGATATACATACCCATAAAAAAACCTAACAATACATATATATGTAACTAACAACTAGAGAGAGTGCGAAACCTTACCTGACATGAGGATGTAAAAATAAGGAAGGTGAGTTTGATTTGAAGTTTTGTAATGGGGTGAGTTTTGTATGAGAGTGAGAGAGAGAGAGAGAGAGTGAGAGAGGAAGAGAAAGAAAGAATGAGAGAGACAGAGAGCTTCTGGGTTTTTGGGTTTTTTGGAGGACAAAATGGAGAGACAACCCACACATTATGAGGACTAAATGTCAGTAGCTACCCTAACCACATGGCAATTTGTGGACCAAAGATTGAAAATCGAGTCTCTAAGATTCAATTTTCAAAACCGAGTATTAGAGACTTGATATCCAGCTGGAATCCACGTCAGATGCAATATTCACATAACTCGAGTATTTGAGGGTCGAGATAGAAATCGAGTGTCTAAGACTTGATTTCCAAGTGGAAAAAGGGCCAAGTTAGACTCCCTCAGAACATGAAAACCGAGACTCAAAAGCTCATTTATAAGCCCAAAATCGAGTCTCTTAGGCTCGAGATGTTAGAAAGTAATATAGTTTGAAAACATGGCCTACTAATTATATTATTTGGAAAATGAAATTAGTTTCCAATTTTGGCCGGGTGAGGGAAAGTGAGAGAGAGAAAAAAAAAATTGAAAAGACTAGCTTAGCAACATGCCTACTAGCGTTGCACGTGCGACTTTCAACCCAAAATGAAATGCTGATTTTCAAAAAACAAATACTCAGGAGTGTTTGGTACACTATTTCAAACAACAATTTTAAGTTTTTAAATAACATTACATGTATTTTCACGTACTTTTTTATCCACACGTATTTTTACACATATTTTCAAACAACAAAACACATGTTTTTAAGTGCATGTACTAAACACCCCCTCATTTTTCTTTCTAAAAAAATGATCTTGATTTCAAATATTTTTTGGTGAATAAAAAAACAGTGTTATTTTTTTCACCCCCTTCTTCTTTGTGCTTTCAAATTGATGGAAGAACCATTTAAAATTTTGGAAAATAATAAAAATAATTCATTAAAAAATCTATGTTCTTATGTTTTGAAAAACTAAAAGGGTTGGTATATTTGTTTGTATGGTTTTCCTCTCAATGATATTATCATTTAGCCTAAAAAAAGAAAAATAATCATTTTATTTTTGTCTCAATATATCATATTTTGTATTGGTATTTTAAATTTTAACTAGTATTTTAACCCACGCAATGCGCGAGAAACATTTTACACATTTAAAATACCATCAATTTGACATAACAATATAATAAATACAACAGTTAATATGTTTATTAAAGGCTTTGTTTTAATAATGCCAATCAACACAAAAAACAAAAATGACAATTGTGGGATATAGAGTTAGGTTCAATAACATTGTCAAAAGTCCAAAATTCCCCATAGCAAAAAATAAAGTTTTAAGAACTCATTAAACCAAAAAACATTTAGTGAGCTAAGCCATATTCTAGCCTTGATGAACTTTAAGTGCCAGCTCTGTTTCACTTGGATGAATTGGGCCATCATCATTCACCTGCAAAAACTATAGCACAATAGCACTTGGAAAATAAAATGATGACAAATACATATCTTCTCACATGCATTATTTTTATTTTGTCCATCTTGAACATGCCAACTACAAAGGTATACACTATAAGAACAAAATGGATTCTTTGGTGTGCTAAATGGATGATTGTTGTCCAACCAGGGGCAATAGCATAATGAAGACCTATTTAAACGTAACCTCTGAAATGATAGAAGCAAATACAATTTTTTTAGCTCCATGTTTCAAAAATTGTTTTCTTTAGTAGAAGTGCACTTCTATTCATAATCCACTCAAGCTATTTTTGCTAATCTATAACAATTACGAAACTAAGGAGAACATATTCAATAATAATATAAGGTAAAATTCCAATGTATAAATACAAAGAAACAATATTTCAATATCTATTGGAAAAAACACTAAATTAAATCTATGAAAAGTTGAAAACCACAAAACAACCTAAAACAAAATTGGAAAAGAAAAATAAATTCATATTTTCTCTCTACCAAGTTACACTTTGCTCAATCTTTTGTGGTCTAAATTCTATGAATGCATCTTATAATCCTAACCACCAAATCTCCTCCATGGAAGTTTCAAGCGCGTAATGGTCATAGGCACTATAGTTTCAAACGGTTTTCTTTTTTTGATAAGTTGTAATTCAAATGGTTCTTTAGAAATTTTTTACTAAACTGATGTCCAAAGTTGAAGCACATACATGCTAGAGGAATTGCATCTAAAATCTCATCTCTAACAAATTTAAACACATCAAGTAGTTTGGATATTTTCTGTTTTCTTAAATTTTTACATAAGAGAATAGAGGTAAAATTCCTTCTTTTCACCCAGTATAGACATTTCCTTCACTTCAAATGGACTATTATTTTTGGTTTAATTTCTTGGTTCTTTTTTTTTTTTTTTTTAGGTAGGAAAAAAAACTTCTTAGTGTATGAACGATTCAACATAGTTATCCAAATTTACCTAAGACACTATACACACACCATGCCCTCTATTCTTTAGTTTATTTCTTTCTTTTTGATCCTGTCCCACAAAAAAATAAAAAATTTAGAATGCATAGTAGAAAGCAACAATACCTGAATCACCTTCTAAAATATAAGCCTTTTTCTATTCTTCATGAGCAAAATTCCAACAACGCAAAATAAGTACCAGAAATAATAATCTCAGACCATAACATCAATAGAAAGAGGGTAAACCCATAACTATACAGTCTAAACTTTCAGATTTTAAACCATCCAAGTTGAAATTTCGCATATTCATGAATTATTAAGTTTCATACTTAACAGGGAAAACTCAGCAAATCTGAATTTCAACAATAAGTGAAAGGGTAAGAAGGTTTTTTAAAATTGCAGGAAATAATCATAAAACCATATCAAATAAATAATCCCTTGATATGAAGTAACAGTTTTTTTTTAAAATCTTTGCTATTTCTTTGTTTACTCCTACTTCCAATTTCACTTTGAAAAAAATTGTCAATAAATCTACACTCTAAGCTTGGGCTATATACTCCCAATGCTATCAAAACAAAAAAAAACAAAAAAAACAAAAAAAAAAAGAAGAAGAAGAAGAAGTAGAGATGTTAATTTGAGACCAAAGCATCCAAATTAAAATACTAAACCTATCTATATTTCAATAGGGGTGAAAGAAGAATCCTAGACATGGTAAAGGGAAACAAAATTTAGCATCTGATTTAAGAGTCAGAAAGTACATATTTAATAATCTTATTAAACTTTTTTTGTTCAACGTTTTTTTAATCAAACATTAACAAATGATAAAGAGACAAATTTAAATAAAAGTAAAAAAGGGGAAATTAAGTTATCCTGACCTTTCAACTCAATCCAGGAGCTTTTCTTGAATAGTTACCAACAATCTTATAAGCCAGAGTAGAGATGATAAATCTACATTAGCACGTGAGTAAAAAAATGTCATTGAAAATACAAAATTACTGACAAACGGCAATGTAAATGAAGCTCTAAAAACTAAGATCCTATAAAATCTGTGTTGCATGCTAGGTAATTAACTCTAATTATCTAAAATCCATGGAAAAACATGGCACGTTTACTTGAAATAAACAGCAAGAAAATTGAGCGTTTGTTAAAGCCAAACTCAAGTTCAATAACAAAATAATTCTATGCTCTATTTCATATGTTGGTTTTAGGTAGTCTGCTACTATCGCAACTGAATTCTTACAGTCCCGAGATTACAACCATATGAAAGAGCTCTATTTTGAATATTAACACTTTTATCTAGAGAATCATCACTAACCGCAACTGAAATTCCCTTAAGAAAAAATGTAAGTTTTGAAGTAGACTAAAATGTAAATTTAAAAGCCTAAAAAAAAAATTTTATTTAATTTTTAGAACATTTAAACCAAAGAAAACTCTAACAAACTGACTTTTTTTTTACAAAGCAAAACCAATAGAAAAAAGTTTGTAAGGAAGTTGATAACAGTGTCTAACAATCTGTTGGAAAGTGCATAACAATTTATTAGTTATTAATCTATTTATTTATTTTTCAAAAATGCAGTAGTTAACCAAAAATCTCATAATTTTACTTTTAAGAAAATTATAAATTACTATACACTTTGAACTTTCAGATTTTAAACCATCCAAGTTGAAATTTGGCATATTCAGCAAAAAGTGAAAGGGTAAGAAGGTTTTTTAAAATGACAGAAAATAATCATACAACCATATAAAATAAACAATCCTTTAATATGCAGTAACACTATTTGTTTTAAAAAATCTACTAACCCAATATTGTCCATTAGAGAGATTAAGTCCTTCATATATTGAATGCGATAGGCAAAGAATGGTCATTAGTTTAGATGACTATAATAATGATTAAACTGGACATAAGGAAAATGTTATCTTTTTACCTTCAATGACTAATACAATGCAAAGAACATGAATTTGAAGAGAACAACAATAAACCCCCAAAAAATAAATCATACCAATAACATGTCTATAAGACATTTATCAAACAGGTATGATGTACAAAGTACAAACCGTCTTTTTTTCTTTTTAGTGATGTTTGCAGACTCTCCAACATAAACACTACCTTACTTGATATCTAAAACCATATTATATTTAAACTGGTATTATATTGTAGGAGGCATCATTAACGGAAGCCTAACTCAAATAACGAAATCTAAACTAATCCAACCAAGAAATTCAAAGCCTAATCATATTCAATCCCCAAATTTGTAAAACCAAAACAAAAAAAGCAAATACTTTACCGGTTATGGGGATACGGCCTATCTCTCTTTGCCTGCGGTTTCGACAAACCTTAACTGAAAAATAGACCTAAATAAGATTAAAAAAGAAAAGCAAATATTAGAACAACCTTCAATCCTACACTTATTTGATCCCCAGGATTTCGTTAAGATTAGTTACAGAAAACTGTTTTTACTTTGAAAAAAATTGTCAATAAGTCTAAACAATAAACCCATCTATTGTGACCAAAGCATCCAAATTAAATTACTAAACCCAGTTCCAAAGCAATAAATTCAACTTGTCACCATTTATAGAGAACTGCGATTCCAAAGGAGCTTCAATTAGAAAGAAAAAATAGAATAGGAAATATTTCCAAATTAAAAAATCCAGGCCCAATTGTCCACTGCCCATTGCTCTTTGCCCTTTACATCGTGTGTGTGGGTTTTGAGTTTGACTTGTGGTGATAGAGTCCTAAACCAAAACACGATGTAATTCCACCATAGTACACCCACCAATTAGCACTGTTTCTGCAGGGATAGAATGGAAAAAAAAAAAAAACAAAACTCCAAGGGAAAAAAACAAAAACAATAAAGCCATCTATTTTTTTATAAGGGTGAAAGAAGAACCCTAGACAATTCGGAAGGGGAAATTTCTTTTAAAATATATACAAACAGCTTTAAATTCAATTTTGAATTGTAAAAAGAACCTCCCTACAGAAAATTTTAAAACGTTGCAATTACCTACATGAATAATTATGTGTTTTTCTAAGCACCGATAAGAAGTTCCAGGGAAAAATCACTAAACCCTAAAATCACCAAACCAAAAGCCGGCTTATTGTAAATTTGGAGAAAAAATCCAAACAAAAGCAATTAACAAAATGCGACCAAAGAACCCTAACCAATGAAATAAAAACAAAATTCTAGAGTATAGAAATAACTAAAAATGGAGATGCTAATTCAGATAGGAAAAGCAACAGCAGAAACTTTGGATTGCAAAAACAGTATTTGAAGAAGGAAAATAATAACGCTATGCTACCTTAGGTATATGCAGAGAAGAAACGAAACATAACAAAAAGTGCAAGTACTAAAGATGTGAGAGTGAAAATTGAGAGAAGGAAGATATTTTCTTTTGTCACTGTTTTTTACCGAATGAATACATCATTTCATCTTTGGGATGTGCTGATTGTATAGGGGTGTGGCATTTAAGGGGTTTTTGCTTAAAGCATGTCTATTTTTAAAATGGGTGTTTTCCCTACATAGCAGAATAGCCTTGATTGTAGAAACAACTATTTATGACTTGGCTGATATTGTAAATCTACTCATGCATACACATACCTTGAGCATCAATGTCTAAGTTCAACTTGCAAAGTATAAACAACATTTTTGCTTTAATGTTCACATAGCCAACAGTATACCCTGCACACATTTAAAATTTTTGAAAAAAAAAAAAGGCATAAGACATCAGAAAGAAATATGGTCTAACTTAGGTAAATACAAATTTATAAATTACACAATTTATGATAAGAAATTTTTTTGAATCATCAAACATTTTCCTTCATGTTTACCCTAGAAGACCATATCAAAAGGTATATTATAATTGAATAATGGTCATCAGAAGGATAGTTAGTAACATCATACATGTTTCTACAGCAAAAAAGTAATAACCGAAGAAAATGTTCCTTCCACAGCACTTCAAAGCCTTTTTGCACATAAGTAATCATAAGCTAGAGGATCCTGTACCTGCCAAATCAAAAGAAAGGACGAAGAGTTTCAAATTTTTTGGAAAAGTTATATTATTGACCGTTACCTTTTTGTAACTCTTCAACCATTGTTCTTATCTGGCAGTTACAGGTTTCTTTCTTTGCACATGTTCACAAACACTTTTACCCTAGGTCTTAAACTTCCATTTGAAGTTTTATCCCAAGAATCAATATAGGCAGCATTAAAGCTTTTAAAATTAGAGTAGTGAACACCTAGAACATAACAGTCTATGCAAAGTAATTCATTTTCGTTTTTTAATGGTAAACGTGGTAGAAATTTAGAGAGGTACTTTTCCTACATGTCAAAACTACCTTAATTGTAGGAAAAGGCTTAAAACCAAGAGACACAAATCATGAATTTGACTTAAACTAATGTAAGAGTATAACTATCGAATTATCAAAAAAGAAAAAATGCAAAAGTGAGTAAGACATTTTGTCAAACACATGTTGCATACCAGCTATGTTCTGCAATTAAAATGACTCACTGTAAGCCAAAGTAAACTTACAAAATTGGGAATCCATAGGAAGAGTATGATTTGAGATACCTTGAAATCCCTTAAGTCAATGATGAATTCATGGGCAACTGTTCCATTGACTCCTCGAAAAAGAATAGGGTAGTGGCTCTGTAATGTTCACATCATTATATTATACTAAGAAAACAATGAACTTCTATTTCATATTGCAGAAAGCCAAATGAAATTATTTTTCAAGATCAACACATATATGCAAACATAAAACCAAAAGATGAAAAGGATGAGTTAAGAACCTCCAAACATTTTGCCATGTAGTTTGCATTCAAGGTTGCTATCTTTGAGGCGTCAATGAGTCCCTTAGAACCCATCATGGTTATGTATGTATATGAAATTGGCAAAATAAGTGCAGAACCCCAAGAAGCAGCAAAGATGGTACCAAGAGGTTGAGCCCTTTTTGGTGCTAGAATACCAATTGCTGGTACCTGCAAAGGCGAGAAAAAACATTATAGCAACAGATTGATGAATGTATCTTATAGAATTGCAACCCAAAAGTTGGGAACACATTTTCTAGGATTATCAATGAAAATCTTAAAGTCAGATGCACCAAAATACCGGGGTGAATAATTATTTTTTCATGTTCAATATACTCAACATATTTGACAGTTGTTTAAGGGTTTGCATATAGTAGTATCATTCTTCACTCAGAAAGTTAAAATTTTCAAAACAGATTTAAGATTTATTCTAGCATATTTTGACATCACATGTGATGTGACAGGTTTCTCTTACCACAGCATGTGATGGTAGAAATGGTGCCAAATGTTCTAAATGAGAATGAAAGGGCAATTTAACAACACGAATCCACCCAAAAAAAATACAGAAAAATGCAAAAGTGAGTGAGTCAAACATTCTAAATGGGAATGAAAGAACAGTTTAACAACATGAATCCAACAAAAAAAACAAAACGCAGAACTATCAGAGGAAGTTTCAACTTTCAATTCTATGTAAATATTCTCATGAGAATAATCCTCCATGTGCATGATCAAACAAAAGTATTTAAATGATGATGAAATTGAAGGAAACCGCAGGTGGGCTGGGTTGTTGCTATAGCTTCCACTATTCTTTCAATCGCTCAGCCAACTTGGTTATGAATATGTTTTTTTTTTTTTTTTTTTTTTTTTTTTTTTTTTTAAATAGGGAAAACTGAAAAGGTTCAAGCATCAATTCACACCAACGTAGCAAAAATAACATAACATTGTGTCTCCAATTTATTTATTTTTTGATAAGTAACATTGTGTCTCCAATTTATTATAGGCAACTGAACACCAATCGAACAGGGGGGAAAATCCTAAAAATAAATTAAAAAAGCTAAGAGACAAAGCCTAGGTAGAATTTGATCTTCTATAGTGTTTCCCTAGAAAAAAAAAATTAAAAAAAGAGGAAAACATATTAGGAATTGAAATCTACAATTGCAACAAAATCCTAATTAGAAACCCCCAAATCCCAAAATTAATAACAACTAAATAAGTATCTGTTGGGTTTTGTTTTCAGTGGTGGGGAATCCGACGGTTCCAGAAAATTCTCTTTTAAGCTATCGGGTTACGGTTCCGACAAACTCTGTTCTCTTTCCCCTTTCCTTTTGATTGCAATTTATTGATCTAAGCGGTTTGTTTTCTTTTATACTGAAGGCTATCAAAAGGTGTTTTAACCCTGTGAAATAGATCAAAAGGTGTTTTCCAAATCAAAACCCCAGGAAAAAAAAAAAAAAAAACTATGAACGCAGATATTAGAGAACAGGAAAATGCTTAGTGATATTAAAAAAAATTGGAAAATTGAGACACAAACATTTTCATGGAGAACCCAAAAGCCCGAAATAAAAAGGAATCAAAACCAAAATCAAATCTAAACCTATCCAACAAAAAAACTCAATAAAAAGTAATATTTCATACCCAAATCTTAAAAAATGGAGAAAAACGTACCGGAACCAGTTCCTGAAATTATCGATCTATCTTTCGATCTCTGTTCTTCTGCAGTTTACGAAATCTCTTTGTATCTCTCTGTTCTTTTGTGTTTTTTCTCTTTCACCAAATCGTCTACCTTTATGGTCTGCGTTTTGGAGGATGAAGAAGGGGTTTGGCCGTGGAGTGTGTTCTGGAAGATGTAGAAGTGGAACAGAGAAGGGGAAGGGGAGAAATAGAATAAAAATCAGAATTTCTATTCTCTCTTTCTCTGTACGAGGAATGATATGTCTACAACATTTTTACAATATTTTTACAACAAATTCTAAGTGGCAGGTTGTTACTGGTTATTATTGTTGGGACAAAAAAGTAATCTTAATATTAGTTTCAAATTTGAACCAACAACAACTAACCACATGTAAGTTGTTGTAAAAATGCTGTAAAATTGTTGTAGACGTAGCATCTCTCTTCTCTGTACAGGGCAAAAGCCTTTTGAACGTAATTTACTAATTTATTAAGCGGTTTGTTTTGTTTTTATACGGGAGGCTCTCATAAGGTGTTTTCAACGGAGTGAAACATTGTCATTTATCGCTTTTTAATTTAGACATGGCAGCATTTTAAGTGGTTAGTTTTTTTTTATACCCAGAGGCTCCAAACAGTATTTTACATAGTCAAAGATTGTAACGTATTGCCTTTTAAATTGTATACGTGTCAGCACCTCCTTAAAAGGCTTCTGCTATTATATACAATATAGATACTACTTTTCTTTTTACATTTTCCTCTATTTTAAGTTGCACTAAAATAGCTAGTAGCGAAGCCATTTTCACTTGGGATTATAAATCCATATTATGTTATTATGTGTAACATATGACTTATTAATTTACAAATATTGATTAATATGAATGCTCAACTATTGTGTTTTTTTTTTTTTATTTTTTTTTATTTTTTTTTTTTATGGGCTCAACTATTGTGTTAGTGGAAGTTTGTTTCCATGTGATAATTATCAAACAAAAAGTTTTAGATTAAAATTAAAATCTTATTTAACTAAAATTTTGAAAGATATGTAGTTTGCAACATTGATAATAAGACTATCATGTAATGATTTCAAAATAAGAAAACTCGAAGAAAAAATTTGTAAGACTTTATGTATTTGCGTGTATTTGTGTGTTTTTGTTTGTTAACATATGAAGTTATCTTTTTCTTAGATTTTGTATAATTTAAAACTTATAATGACCACTCTGAAAAAAATTCTTAGAACTGTAACTGGTGCAGGTTGCTGTGATTGGGTGGTTTCGGATGAGGGTTTTGGTTGATTTTCTTTATATTTATGGTTTTCTCCGTGGCCATAGCCACCTTGCTCCACAGTAAATTTCTCAAATCGGTGATTAGGTTTTTTTATTTGGATTTAAGTTTTATATTTATGTTTTGTAATGGGCTGTTGATTTGATTTGGGTTTTGTGAAGGCTTGAGGTGGTGGTTGGATGATGGTAAGTTGCAATTTTGGTGGTGGTGGTGGATTTTCAGTGGTTGCAATTTTGGGTTTCACTATGGTGGTGGGTTTATGGTGGTGGAGGGTTGGGGGGGTGTGGTTGGCTAGCTAATTTGCAATATGAGAGAGAGAGAGAGAGAGAGAGAGAGAGAGAGAGAGAGAGATTGAAATGGATAAAATAAATTGAAATGAAAAATAAGAGATGTGATGTTGTGATGTAGAGTGAGTTGTAAATTGGTGTTATAATATTAAAAGTATTTTTTTGACATGTGAAATACTAAATTTTTTTAAAAGAGTTGATGATAGTACTCCTAATCCCAACTAAGAAAAAGCAAAACTATATATGCAGCATGCTTTAGATGAAAAGCATCATGTCCATTTAAAAATAGATTTATTCATTTTTTTTATTAAATAATTTGAATTTTAAGATGTATTCATTCCACTTTATTTAAAGTTTAATTGATGTGATGCTTCATACAATATCAGATTTAAAAATAAAATTTGAATCATAAAATAAATTCTATCATTTTAATTGAAACAAAAGAAAGTAGACTATTTTGGGAGGCCATCATTGCATTGATTATAATGGCAAAGTAATGTTAGAAACAATCATTTTCACAACAATTGATTTGATAAGTTTTTATTGATTTCCATCTGGACTCATCACTGGACATCACTTTATCATTTACCTCTCACAACTTGTCACCTCAATATTTGTGAAATGTTTTGTGCAAAAAGTCATAACTCATCATTTTTTTTTCTTCTTTTTTTCTATCTGTCCCGGCTCGGTTCGACTAGGAATGATGCTAGAATGAAGGGTTTTTTTTTTTTTTTAATACTTTTTAGGAATGCTCCAGCTAAGGGTCATCAAATAGCCCATGACCCATGGGCTAGCCCAATAGCCCGCTAGCCCACCAGGCTAATGGGCAGCCCGGCCCGGTAATATTGAAGCCCGTGGGCAGCCCAAAAGCCCAACGGGACAGGCTATGGGTTGGTTTCTTTACCCATGGGCGCCCGGTGGGCCGGCCCATTAGCCTAGCCCATTAGCCCGACCTGTTAGCCTGACTCACTGCCCAAAATTCATAACAAAATAATTTGGGAGTTGGGTGGGTGAGGGATTGAACTTTAGACATTATAAAAACTTTAAGACCACACACCTAACCACTTTATATTTGGAGTGATTGTGATACAATATGCATAATAAATATACATATTTTGGTATTAGTCTAGTAGTTTTGATTTTTAAAACTAAGTTACTAAGATGACCGTTGCCCTACCTCTGTGCCTCTGGAAAGAAAGTCATTCTTTCCTTTGATAAATTCTAATTATTTCTTTACAAGTTACAATTATAGAAGAAATTCCTTTAAAAAAAAAGCTTACCGTTGGTTGGAAGAAATTCTTTCCTTACGGCAAGCATTCTTAAAGGAAATATATGAAGAATCAAATATTTGATTCTTCAAATATTTCCTTTAAGAGGTATGTCTTAGTATTTTTTTTTAATAGAATCTTTTGAGTAGATTTAATTGTTCAATTTGATAGTTTGTAATAATTTGATTCTTCAAATATTTCCTTTAAGAGGTATGTCTTAGTATTTTTTTTTTAATAGAATCTTTTGAGTAGATTTAATTGTTCAATTTGATAGTTTGTAATAACATATAATTATAATTTTTTGGTTAAATTTTTTATAACCCCATTGAAGTCCCGTTAAAATGCCCATGGATAGCCCATTAAACCCACCTCACTAGCCCAGCCCGCTAAAGCCCAAATGGGCATTGCCCATGGGTAGGGCCATGGGCTAGGGTTTTTCCATCCAGCCCGGCCCGACCCAGCCCATTGACTAGTCAACAACCCGTTAAGCCTAGCCCATTAGACCCATGGGCCAAGTAAAAACGGGCTGGGTCGGCCCGGCCCGACCCATTGACGAGGCTTGGCTCCAACCCAGTTCAAGTAGAACTGATATTAGAATGATTTTTTTTCTTTCTCTTTTTCGGTCTGTCTCGACCAAGTTTGGCTAGGAAAGATGCCAGAATAAATTTTTATTTTTTAATTTTTTAAGAATGCACCAGCCCGATTCGAGCAGAAATGATACTGGACTGAAAAAATATTTTCTCTCTTTTTCGGTTTATCTCACGTCGGTTCAGCTAGGAATGATGCCAAAATGATTTTTTTTTTTTACTATTTTTTTAATAATTTTTTTTGGAATGTACCAGCCCGGTTCGGCCATAAATGATATTGGAATGAATTTTTTTTCCTTTTCAATTTGTCTCGGCCCGGTTTGGCTAGGAATGATGCCAGAATGAATTTTTTTTTTTTTTTATATAATTTTTTTAGGAATGCTCCAGCCCAGTTCGGGTAGAAATGATACCGAAACGAAATTTTTTCTTCTTCTATCTTTCAGTCTGTCTTGGCCTGGTTCGACTAGCAATGATACTAGAATCAAGTTTTTTTTTTTTCTATTTTTAAAATTTTTTTTAGGAACATTCTAGCCCGATTCGGGTAGAATTGATACCGAAGCGAAAAAAATATATTTTCTATTTTAAGGTCTGTCCCGACCCTGTTCGGCTAGGAATGAAGCCAGAATGAAGTTTTTTTTTTTTTTTTTTTTTTTAGATTTTTAAAAATTTTTTTTTTTTTAGGAATGCTCCAACCCGGTTCGGGTAGAAATGATACTAGAACAAAAAATTTCTTTTTCTCTTTTTCGGTTTATCCCGGCCCAGTTTCGCTCTGAATGATGCCAAAATGACTTTTTTTTTTTTTTTTTTCTATTTTTTTAAATTTTTTTTAGGAATGCTCCAACCCAATTCAGGCAAAAATGATACCAGAACATTTTTTTTTCTCTTTTAAGGTCTATCTTGGCCTGGTTCGGCTAGGATTGATGCCAGAATGAAGTTTTTTTTTTTTTTTTTTTTTTCTTTTATTTTAAATTTTTTTTAGGAATTCCCCAACTTGTTTAGGGTAGAAATAATATCGAAGCGATTTTTTTTTTCTCTTTTTCGGACTATCCCGACTTGGTTCATCTAGGAATGATGCTAGAATGATTTTTTTTTCAAATTTTTTTTTCTATTTGTTTTTAATTTTTTTAGGAATGCTCTAGCCTAGTTCAGGCAGAAATGATACTGTAGCAAATTTTTTTCTCTTTTTCGATCTGTCCCGACCTGGCTCTACTAGGAATGATGCCTAAATGAATTTTTTTTTTTTCTATTTTTTTTTAATTTTTTAGGAATGCCCCAACCTGGTTAAGGTGGAAATGATAATTTTTTTTTCTCTTTTTTGATCTGTCTCTTCCCAGTTCTGCTAGGAATGAAGCCATAATGAAGTTTTCTTTTTTTTTTTTTTTTTTTTTTAATTTTTTTTAGGAATGCTCTATAACTGATGCTCTTAAGAAATAAAATTACATTGTGTTTTTTGTCATTGTTGGTAGATGATTGCACCTAATATATTAAGAAAAAATTATTTTTTATATTTATCTTAGTTGATAGTTTGTTAATACTATATGAATATTGTGCGCACCCAAAACGAGTTTAACGGGCTGGCTCGCTCTTGGGCTCACAATCTATTTGTAATGTGGGCTTTGGATTTCCTACTTTGGGCGATTCTAGCCTAGAGACCCAACAATATCTCTCCAACCTTTGTATCATTTTCCTCTCACTCTTATGACTTTATTGTTCTCAACTCTAAGCTTCCTCCAGAACCTTTTAACAACCATTTCCCTTCCTTAGTTTCTCATATTTATAGCCTAAAATTAGTGGAGGAATCATGATTACTCTTAGGGTTAGCAGGAGTGGAGGTCCAATGTTGTTATCGTCAAGTGGGTGTTTAGTTGGGAATGGGGTGTGGTAAGAGTGGCATTGGAACTGGTTCCCACTTAAGTAGAACTGCTCGGCAGTGATGCTTCCCAAGGCACTACCGTGTAGCCGAGAAGAGGTAAACCTGAGCAGCTGTCTTAATGTTTGGTAAGGGGTTCACCGAGTGTGATTTGGGTGATAATGCATGGTATGTACTAATTAAGGTCATTTGCCCAATGGGCTTTAAAGTGGCTTGAGGCCTGCGCCTAGGGGCGGTATGGGCCATACTGTCGGGCTGGAGCTCAAGGCCCAAATAGGCCTGGATATCCCAGAGCCGTACATTAGGCCCCCCTTGATTTGGGCTCGGTTCTCGGGGTCGAATCAAGGAATCCAAGAGGCAGTAACTATTGGGGAAGCTCAACGGGTAGATATTGGACGGTTGAGAAACCCATTAATGCGCTCTCAAAAGGTGCGCTGCATCTGACTGTTGGTTCAATCGTTATCATTGTCTGACGGTTCATGAATTGAAACGAGGCGCATGTGGCAATTAAAATGGGGATTCGTAGGGTTTCCAGCTCCTCAATTATTAAATGCCATTTATTTCCCTTTTGGCTCCTATAAATAGTTATCTCTGAGTCTCTCCTTCACTTTTGCATTTCTCATCTTCCAAACTTTTACTCTACTGCAACATACTTTCCTCATGCGTTCATCTTCCAGCCCAGAACATCTTTCCTCCTTAGAGCCCACAGTAAGTTCCCTTTTCCTTTCCTCCTACTTGTTCTATTTCTTTCTATCCTATCATAGTCATAGTTCTAGAAATCCTAGCTTAGAGAATGGGCTATTCTCATCTTCTTTCTTTAGAAGCCTCTTTAGCTACTTTTAGGGCTGCCTACAACGTCCCTAAGGATGTTGATATTGCCTATTGTCCTAAGGGCGATATCGACATCCAAAGGCGTAGTGGTGTGAATACAGTTTTCTTTCCCTTTATGGCAATTCTTGAGGGTGGGGTTAGGTTCCCCATTGACCCCTTCATCCTAGGTACCCTTAGATTTTACGATCTCTGTCCCGACCAACTCCCCTCTAACTTTTATCGAGTGGTGAGTTGCGTCAGTAGGTTGAACCAGTTGTTCGGGTTGTGACTGGATTACCATGACATCAACTTCATGTATAGTTTGTGTGACAATATTAAGTTAGATTATTACTTAAAAACAAGAGACATGAGGGTACGAATCATTTCATGCCTACCAGACTCTAATAGGAACTCGCTGGAGAATTTGTACTGGTGAGTGGCAACTAGTTTGCCTAAGAGCTCCCTTGTGCGTTCTCACCGCGCGATGTTGGTCGATATCGAACATACTTTATTAACTGCCTTTTATTAATTTCGATTTGATCAAGCAATTACTAACAGGTTTTTGTGTTGCTTCCGTGCAGAGAGTAAAAGGTTCAAACCGGATCTTAAAGTAGTACATGTTCGGGATCTAAATTTTGTGCTTAGGTCAGAAATTTTTGTTCATTGGAACGGACAACTCCGAGTGTCCCATTTAATCCTCGGCGTTGAACCTGTGTATTCCACTTGGCAAGCATTTAGCCAAGCTTTGTTAGTTGATAGTCCCCTCATTTCCTATATTGATGTACGACGTGCAAACTTCCTCCCTCCAAGATTTACAGTAGGCGAAGCTCGTGACCTTGGTCCGTAGTATACTTGGTCGGACGAACTTGCACCCTTATAGGACGAATCGGCTGAACGTGTGTCTCGACATTGCCGAGAACAGGCACACGTGTCGGTCCAGCCTGAAGCCCTCATTCAACTCGAGGACCTTGTAGAGCCCGAGGCTCCTATTGAACCCGAAGCTCTTGTTCGAGTAGCCGAGGCAATAGCCATTGAATCAGTTAACTCATTAGAAATTGAATCCGATCGAGGTCACGACATGGTAACAAGAAGGACGATAATAATCAGCCATTTTGTGCTAGGCGCCAAGCCAACCACACAGCAACAAGAACCTTAAGGCCGAGATCAAGCTCACCCCTCTCCTCCTCCTCCTTCCGGCCGCACCAGGAAAAGACAACGGACGGCCGAACAAACCCTAACTAGATCGAGTGATGCACCCACTAGGACCCCTCCACTACCATTAGGGGGTATCGTCATCCAAGAGCCAACGGCTCAAACCGGGACGAATGTGGTGTCCACCTCCCGAGTCGCGTTGGAATGGCAGCCTTCGTTCTAGTTGGACGACAAACCCCTCCCCGCGACTACGAGTGTACGAGTATAGGAAAAGGGTGAAGGGGTTCGTGTTGCTCAAAGTTTGGTGCACGACCTTCTGTTGCTCGAAGACATGCACACCTTCGAGGATGGGACAGATGAGTCACTGGGCAGGCGGTTGCAGTGGCACACCATTGTGGTAATTTCTTGTCCCCTAGTTTCTTACTAACTTTTATACATATGTAGTTTTTGTTGCCGTACTTATTATTATTGTTTCATCAGGCCGCTCAACTAACTCACATCCTCGATGGACGGTTGAAGGAGCTTGCCAAGGATGCCGAGAGTGAGAAGGCTCTTAAGGATGTGGTTGAGGTGACTGCTAAAAAGAAAGCCAAGGTTGTCGCGGCTGCGGAAAAGAAGGCTGCTGCATTTAAGAAGGCCAAGGCGTCGGTGGAGAAGAGGTCCTCGGAGTTGGAGGTTAAGTTGGGTGAAACCGAGCTAAAACTAGCAAAGGCTGCGAGCTTGAACACTGTGCAAGCTAAGGAGTTAGTTGATTTGAAGGCAGCTTTAGAGGCGTGCGAGAACAAAGGGTACAACGAGGGATTCGCTGACGCGAAAAACTCGATAGAGCCCATCATCCAGGAAGCTCGAAAGCTTGCCTTTGGGAAGGGTTGGCGCCTTAATCCTTTTGTACTTAGATAATTTTTTGAGAATAGGTTTCCTCCTGTCTGGTGACGAAAATTGAATTAGGGACCGGCTTTTATCCTTAGAATGGTTTGGCGTAAGGTTTCCCTCCAAGATTTACAGTAGGCGAAGCTCGTGACCTTGGCCCGCAGTATACCTGGTCGGACGAACTTGCACCCTTATAGGACGAATCGGCTGAACGTGTGTCTCGACATTGCTGAGAACAGGCACACGTGCCAGTCCAGCCTAAAGCCCTCATTCAACCTGAGGACCTTGTAGAGCCCGAGGCTCCTATTGAACCCGAAGCTCTCGTTATAGTAGCCGAGGCAATAGCCATTGAATCAGTTAACTCATTAGAAACTGAATTCGATCGAGGTCACGACATGGTAACAAGAAGGACGATGACAATCAGCCATTTTGTGCCAGGCGCCAAGCCAACCACACAGCAACAAGAACCTTAAGGCCGAGATCAAGCTCACCCCTCTCCTCCTCCTCCTTCTGGCCGCACCAGGAAAAGACAACGGACAGCCAAACAAACCCTAACTAGATCGAGTGATGCACCCACTAGGACCCCTCCACTACCATTAGGGGGTATCGTCATCCAAGAGCCAACGGCTCAAACCGGGACGAATGTGGTGTCCACCTCCCGAGTTGCGTCGGAATGGCAGCCTTCGTTCCAGTTGGACGACAAACCCCTCCCCGCGACTACGAGTGTACGAGTCTAGGAAAAGGGTGAAGGGGGTCATGTTGCTCAAAGTTTGGTGCACAACCTCCTGTTGCTCAAAGACGTACACACCTTCGAGGATGGGACAGACGAGTCACTGGGCAGGTGGTTGCAGTGGCACACCATTGTGGTAATTTCTTGTCCCCTGGTTTCTTACTAACTTTTATACATATGTAGTTTTTGTTGCCGTACTTATTATTGTTGTTTCATCAGGCCGCTCAACTAACTCACATCCTCGATGGACGGTTGAAGGAGCTTGCCGAGGATGCCGAGAGGGAGAAGGCTCTTAAGGATGAGGTCGAGGTGACTGCCAAAGAGAAAGCCAAGGTTGTCGCGGCTGCGGAAAAGAAGGCTGCTGCATTCAAGAAGGCTAGGGCGTCAGTGGAGAAGAGGTCCTCGGAGTTGGAGGTTAAGCTAGGTGAAACCGAGCTAAAACTAGCAAAGGCTGCGAGCTTAAACACTGTGCAAGCTAAGGAGTTGGCTGATTTGAAGGCAGCTTTAGAGGCGTGCGAGAACAAATGGTACAACGAGGGATTCGCGCGAAAAACTCGGTAGAGCCCATCATCCAGGAAGCTCGGAAGCTTGCCTTTGGGAAGGGTTGGCGCGTTAATCCTTTTGTACTTAGATAATTTTTTGAGAATAGGTTTCCTCCTGTCCGGTGACGAAAATTGAATTAGGGACCGGCTTTTATCCTTAGAATGGTTTAGCGTAAGGTTTCCACTTACTCGGTGATGAAAATCGGACCGAGGACAAGTTTCAATCCTTAGAATAATTTTAATGCAAGGTTTCCACCTGCTCAGTGATGGAAATCGAACCGAGGATAGGTTTCTGTCCTTAGGAGTATTTAAGATTTCTACCTGCTCGGTGATGGAAATCGAACCGGGAGCACGTTTCTATCCTTAAAAAAATTTGGTACGAGGTTTCCCGTGTGCGTCAAATGGAGCTTAATGAGTTAATGACGATAAATTCATAAGTAATAATACACCTGCACGAATAAATATCATCATCATATAAGCTAATAAAATGTACATCTAAGATTTTATTGAATTCACTCCCCCCCCCCCCCCCCATGTACAAATGATCAGTGATAGAACTTTTTCAGATTATGAACATTCCATGGTCGGGGAAGCGGTCTTTTGTCTAGGTCTTCCAAATAGTATGCTCCTGCACCCACAACAGTGGTAACTCTGTAGGGCCCTTCCCAGGCCAGGACAAGTTTCTTAGCATTCGTATCCTGCATATTTCCTACTCCTTTCCTTAGCACCAGGTCCCCAGCACTGAATTCCCTCGTCTTTACGCCTTGGTTATATCGCTGGGCAAGTTTTTGCTAATACTTTACTAGCCGTATAGTCGTTGCTTCTCGGAATTCTTCCAGCAAATCCAAACGTTCTACCAACAATCTATCATTCTGAGTAGGGGAAAATCTCGCAACCCGTGCACTGCATAAATTTACCTTGGCCGATATCGCAGCTTTTACCCTACACGTGAGAGAGAACGAAGTTTCCCCAGTAGACCTTTTAGGAGTTGTCCGGTATGCCCACAAAACATTGGGCAACTCCTTGGCCCACCTACCTTTGGCACCATCTAACCTTTTCTTCAATCCGTTCACGATTGCCTTGTTGGTGGTTTTCGCTTGGCCATTGCCTTGAGGATACGATAGGGTAGAGTACCTATTCTTGATGCCGAGATAGCTGCAAAACTCGCAGAAAGCTCTGCTATCGAACTGCAATCCATTATCAGATATAAGAGAGTCTGGCATCCAAAATCTCGTGACTATATTCTTCCATACGAACTTCTTAACATCCATGTCCCGAATATTGGCTAGCGCCTTTGCCTTTGCCCACTTTGTGAAGTAATCGACAGCCACTAAAACAAACTTTCGATTGCCCGTGGCTCAGGGAAACGGGCCGAGAATATCCAGCCCCCATTGCATGAAGGGCCAGAGGCTATTAACTGGATTTAGATGGCCTACCGGTTGGTGGATCAAGGGGGCATGCTTTTGGCACTATTCACACTTACGCACATACTCGCGGCATTCTTCTGCATCTGTGGCCACCAAAACCCTTGAGACATTGCTCGATGTGTTAACGAGCGTCCCCCTATGTGACAATCACATACTCGATCATGTAGCTCGGCTAACAGTTCATTAAATTTATCAGGGTGTAAGCACAAAAGGTACGGCCCCCCAAAAGACCTTCGGTACAGCTTGCGATCTAACGATAACCAATACTGAGCAGCTACTTGGCGAACCCTATTAGCTTCCTTCTCGTCACCTGGGGCTTGATCGTCGGCTAAGAAGTCGATAATCGGGTCCATCCAACATGGCTTGGTTGTTAAAATCATTGCAACATCAACACCAACCGCTGTATTTATGCTCGGCTCCGCTATGAACTCTACCTTGATTAACTGAGGCACGTCCTCTGTCATTGATGATGCCAACGTGGCTAAAGAGTCAGCATGTCTGTTCTTACCCCGGGTGACTTGGGTCACCTTTGTCGTACAAAACTTACCTATGACCTGCTTTACCATTTGTAAGTAGTCTTTCATTTGAGAATCCTGGGCCTCAAAACTGCCCTGCACCTGGTTGAAAACCAGTCGAGAATCTGAATAAATCTCTACATCCTGGGTGCCCATACCCATGACGGTTCTTAATCCAGCATGCAAGGCCTCGTACTTAGCTTCGTTGTTAGAGGCCCTGAATCCCAGCCTAAAAGAATGCTCCAATCGTATTCCTTCTGGGATGATAATGACAATCCCTGCACCAACTCCCATAACACTTGATGCACCATCCACAAATACTCTCAATGGACGACACTCCACATGACAAACCACCTCTCTTTCGTTCTTGGGAGAAAACTCTACAAAAAAATCAGCAAAGACTTGGCCTTTCACCGAACTTCTCGGCCTGTACATCGAATGATCCTAGTCGAGTCCCCCATTTAGCTATTCGGCCCATAAAGTCGAATCTCTTTAATAACGACTGTAAAGGGTATTCAGTTAGGACATAGACAGTATGAGCTTGAAAATAATGAGGCAACTTCCTCGTAGCATGAACTAGCACTAGCACCAACTTCTCCAAGAGTAAGTATTTTGTCTCAGCATCAACTAAGGTCTTGCTGATGTAAAACACGAGTTGTTGTACTCTTTGATCCCTTAACAGCACGACGCTCACAGCATAATCAGACATCGGAAAGGCACATGAATAGGTCTTCCCTGGGTTTCGGAGCTGTTAACATGGGTGCCCGCATCAAATACTCCTTCAAATCCTGAAAAGCTCTTTCACATTCCTCATCCCACTAGAACCCCTTCCACTTCCTCAAAAGTTGGTAGAATGGACGACAGCGATCGACAAACTTAGAAATGAACTGATTAAGTGCATCCAACATTTTGGTCAACACCTGCACTTCCTTCGGATTGCACGACGACTTGAGGCGTTACACAGCTTCAATCTGATTGGGGTTGACCTCTATCTCACAGTTAGTGATCAAATAACCTAGGAACTTGCCTGTCCCCACCCCAAAAGCACACTTGTCCGCATTTAATTGCAACTTGTGTTGCCAAAGCAATTTAAATACCCCCTGATGGTCTTCTATATGTCACATTTCTTGCTTACTTTTTATCACCATGTCGTCGATGTACACCTCAACTGTACGCCCAATTTTTTCCCGAAACATTCTAGTCATCATAGGTTGATAGGTTGTCCCAGCATTCTTTAACCTGAAGGGCATCACGGTGTAATGGTAGTTTGCATCGGGGGAGATGAATGCCATCTTCTCTTGGTCTTCGGCAGCTAGGGCGATCTGATGATAACCTTGAAAGGTGTCTAGGAAACTCATCCTCGGGTGCCCATAGGTGGCATCGACTAGTTGATATATCTTTGGCATAGGGAATGGGTCCTTTGGGTACGTTCGGTTCAAATCCGTGAAGTCTACATATACTCTCTATTTGCCATTCTTCTTCTTGACCACCACGGTATTTGCCAGCCATTCCGAGAAGAAGATTTCCTTTATCGCCCTGGCCTCTTTTAACCACCCGGCCTCCTTTTTCATTGCCTCAACATGCTCCTTTGCTGACCTTCTCGGCCTCTGCTTCCTTGGAGGAAATGACGGGTCTACGTTAATCTTGTGAACAATGAACTTGGGATCAACCTCGGGCACCTCATACAGGCTCCAAGCAAACACATCTACATTTTGTATAAGAAACAACAATGTTTCTACCTTATCCCCGTCCTTCATACTTGCCCATATTTGAAAATACCGGTCAATATCCGATAGTATCTTTACTCTAATTAATTCCTCAGCACAACTAGCCCCCATTCCCTCTCGGGGCTCCTGTAATTGCTATAAAGGGACCTTCTCGACAGTTTCCTTCTGTTTATCTTACTTATGCTTCCAACCGACTGTGGCCACTAAACATTGCCTGACCATTTTCTGACTTCCCCTTACTACAGTGACACCCTGTTTGGTACAGAACTTAACTTTCACATGCAGGGTGGAGGGGACTGCCCCCATCGCATAGATCCACGGCCTTTCTAGAATGGCCGTATAAGGGGAAAACGAAGCGACAACTATAAAGGCCACATTCACTTCCTTTTCCTTCCATATTCATGGGAAGTGATATTTGCCCCTCAGGAATCACCACCTGGCCATTAAACCCGACTAAGGGCGTATCGTATTTTGAAAGGTCCTGCTTCTTTAGTCCGAGCCCTCTGAATAAATCTGGATACATTACATCGGCACCACTTCCTTGATCTACCATTACTCTCTTTACTATGAAACCGTTTATTCGAGCCGTCACCACCAACGCATCGTCGTGCGGCTGAATTGTTCCTTCTAAATCATCGTCATCAAAAGCGATGGGCTCTTAACTAATCTTCATTTTCTTCTCGGGGGGTTACTTGCCCGAGCAATTTTCCAGGGGTGCTATGGTCAACACTCCTCTTCTTCCAGCTATGGCAGTACCCTTTAGGGTGATATGGATGACTTCAATCACTCCCAATGGAGGTGGGAAAGGGTTCCCTCTTTGCTGATTACCTTGCCTAGTACCTCGGTTCCCTGAATCCACCACAAACTCCTTCAGATATGTCGCCTTCACCAATTGCCCTAAATGGTCTTTTAACACTCAGCACTTCTCGGTGGTATGCCCCTTATCCTTATGATAGGTACAGTACAAATTTTGGTTTCTTCGAGACGGGTCACCTCCAATCTTGTTCGGCCATCTAAAGTACGGCTTGTTCTTGATTCAATCTATGATTCTGTGCACTGGCTCCTTAAATGTCACATTCACCTCCCCCAGTTGCGGCTCTGGCCCTTATATCCTAAAATCCTTTCGAAATCTTGGCTGAAAACCGCTCTGGCGAGGACGATTTACTAACGAGGCCTTACCCTTACTCTGCAGGCAATCATCCTCCAAGCATTTGTACTCCTCGATATGCCTCATAAGCTGTCTCATATCTTCGGAAGGTTTCCTCGTCAATGACTCCCGTAGTTCAGAGTTTTCGAGCAGCCCCATCTTAAAAGTGCTCGCTGCAATCTTCTCGTTGCCCCTACCGATCTCATTATAAAACTCTCAATACCGACTGGTATAACTATGAAGGGTTTCCCCAACCTTCATCTTCATAGATAGTAATGCATCCATTAGTTGTGGCACCCGGTTACAAATTACAAACCGGACATTGAATTCTTGGATCAACTCGGCAAAATTGTGAATGGAACCCTTCTGTAACCCATTAAACCATCTCAAGGTGGTGGGGTCGAGGCTTGAGGGAAATACCTTGCATATCAGCGCATCATTGTGGGTGTGCAGAGACATCATCTGGATATAATGGCTGACGTGTTCTACCGAGTCCATTTTCCCATCGTAGGAATTGAATGGTAGGCGTGTAAATCTGCTCGGCATTGGGGCCCGTTCAATGTCGTCTGAGAACGGCGACCAAGTAGCTCTACGTAAGGCGCGACTTATTGCATCCATGGCGGCATTATAGGGCCGTCGCCTTTTTGAGGAATTTGAACCCTGGTCTGCATATTCTTGTGAACGTGAATGATCCCGGCGTTGACGGGACCCCCGTGAATGTGAACGGTCCTGTCGTTGATGGGACTTTAGTGAATGTGAACGTTCTCGATGTCGACGGGAACCAGATTGATTAGACCCCGTCCCATAATGATCTCCCTTCTCAGTTGTCTCGGTCCCTCCTCTAGTGCCTACCCCTACTTCCAACTCCAAATCTCTTACCAGTCTGCGTAATTGCTCAAGTTCCTCATCTCTCTCATCAAACTGCCCGTTCCCTGAAGCACCTAATATTGTCCGTTGGGTTTGGTACGACCCTTTTCCAAGGCCGGACTACTCTTCCTCTTGTTCATGATTCCTGTCTTCACGTCTCTTGTGCCTCCGTTCTCGCCAAGTGAATCCTCGAGAAGATCCCACCGAACCACTTTCGGCGTAACTCCCCGAATGTCTTTCAGACATTATCCCATGCATGAGTCTCAGTTGAACCACGGCTTCGTAGGAGATTCCCATAGACGATGCCAATTATGTGCACCCAAAACGAGCTTAACGGGCTGGCTCACTCTTGGGCTTACAATCTATTTGTAATGTGGGTTTTGGATTTCTTACTTTGGGTGATTCTAGCCTAGAGACCCAACAATATCTCTCCAACCTTTGTATTCCTTTCCTCTCACTCTTATGAATCTATTGTTCTCAACTCTAAGCTTCCCCCAGAACCTTTTAACAACCATTTCCCTTCCTTAGTTTCTCATATTTATAGCCTAAAATTAGTGGAGGAATCATGATTACTCTTAGGATTAGTGGGAGTAGAGGTCCAATGTTGTTATCGCCAAGTAGGTGTTTAGTTAGGAGTGGGGTGTGGTAAGAGTGGCATTGGAACTGATTCCCACTTAAGTAGAACTGCTCGGCAGCGATGCTCCCCAAGGCACTGCCGTGCAGTCGAGAAGAGGTAAACCCGAGCAGCTGTCTTAATGTTTGATAAGGGGTTCACCAGGCATGATCCGGGTGATAATGCATGGTGCGTACTAATTAAGGTCGTTTGCCCAATGGGCTTTAAAATCGCTTGAGGCCTGGGCCTAAGGGCGATATGGGCCATACTGTTGGGTTGGAGCTCAAGGCCTGGATAACCCAAAGCCGTACAAATATCTATTTAGTTTTTTTTCTTATACTTCGGGCCCTCTAGCTTGAAATCCTAGATTCGCCCCTCTGTAGACATTTATTATGACTTTGTTTGTATATAGAATTATATATTCCTCCATTAAAAATTTATTGCGACTGTATTTGCATATAGAATTATATAAATTACTATTTAAATAAAATATGATTTACCAATATTCTAATTGAGGATTTAATTATAATAAAATTTAAAGTTGACTTTAAATTACATATTATATAATATCTACTTGTAAACACATGAAGCCTCCAAATCTTACTTGACACAATATTATAAGTACAACAAAAAGTCTAACAATTTTCTATATATATAAAATAGAGGCCCAATTAAACCGTGCATGCCTATACTTGTGTCTGTCACATTAAAATGTTGGCTATTATAAAAACTAGCTTGTATCCCCATGCATATGCATGAATATACTAAAAAATATACGATAAGATACATAATATAATTCTTATATATAATTTAAATATTATTGATAGTCATTTTTATATTTTGTTAACTCTTTAAAAAAATTTGTAAGGATAGTATTAGATATAAAATGTAAATTGTCAATTTTTTTAAAATTATTGTGAAACACTTTTTTTTTTACGATTCATTTATTCTAAACTCTTTGGGTTTTGTACTTAATAACCTACTTGAATGAATATTTATGATGTGGTCCTATATTTAATTCTAAAATTAAGAAATAAAACTCTTTAAGAATAAATAATTTAGGACACATGTCACAAAATTAGAACTCTAATTTGGAATTATAATTTGAGTTTCTCTCAACTTCACCTATTATTATATATATAGACTAGAAAGTGTCATCTTTAATTTATAATATGTCTCTATATGCGATTAGGTACTTGCATTTTGGATGAGCATTTTTCTATCATAAAAGGATGTATTTATGGATACTTGGCTTGGCCAACAAGAAAATTAAAATGGATTTAATGAGAGTTATGTATACTTGCATTCTGGAATGTAAAGGATGAGCATTTAGGAGATATCTAGCTTGGACAATTAGGAATGGCTTCTATGTTGGGGTGTTCGCAATGCAGTGCAGTGTGATTTTAGGTTATTTTTAGCACCGTATTTTGTGGTGCAGTTTAACCAAAGTCATAATCCATCTCATTTTTGCAGTCACATGTGCAGTGTAGTGCGGTTTAGGATTTAACTAAAACCATAACCGCACCGTACCTCATTTTGCGGTCACATGTGTGGTGCGATGTGTAAGATGTGGTTTGAATGGTTTGAAGACGGTATATTTTTCAAATTTTAGGTTTTTCCTACCTAGCTTAAAACTGATTTTTTCCCATTGTTTTGGGCAAAGTTTTAAATTATTGAGCTAGTTTTTCTTTATTTTTGGCTAGTTTTTCTAATCAACACTTGCTAGGGTTATTAAACTATATTTTTTTTGTTGTTGAAAAAACTAGGATTATTAAATTATTAATAATATATTTAATATTAAAAAATAAATATATAAATATATATAGAGGGTGTGGTTTGTGCGATTTTCTTATTATAAAACTGCAAACTGCATTGTATCATACGATACAGTGTGGTTATGCCATTTTGCTGGCAGTTTTAGTGCGGTTTGGTGAACACCCCTTTTATGTATACCTAGTACCTAGCTTGGATGACCATTTAGATATGTTGTGAAACTTTGTTGTGTCCCTAATATTGCTCACAAAACTAATATTGGCTTCTCAAACATAATTATTAACTCTCAAACAAAAAATAAATACAAGCCCATATAATAACAATAAAAATTAGCTCAAATAATAACAAAAATAGCCCAAATAATAACAAATAAACAAAATTTTCAACAAAAATCTAATTAAAAAACAAAAAAATGAAAACCCTAATCATTCAAATTTGTTACTCGTTTAACTCATTCTATAAAAATAATCTAATTTTATTTTTCCTAAAACAAACACCAAAAGATGTATTGTGACCATTAGTTCTTCTTAACTGTGATTGTAGTTATGCTTCCCTCGACTTTGCAGTCTTAGTAATTATGCTCATCTCAATAGCCCTGCTCACAGTTGCAAGACTAGCAAAATGTATCATTTGTTACTTTTTATTTTTCTTTCTCTCTCTCTCTCTCACATAAAGTGGCGCAACAAATGCCACAACTAGCCACGTTGGTGAGTTGTGGTTAGCGGAGGAGTGGTGGTGGATAGCTTTTTGAAAGTGGAAAATATTTAATTAAAAAAAATAAAGTGTAAAAACATTTTATACTATATAAAATTTGTCATTTATTTACTAGAAAAGAGTTTCCACTTCAGTTGCAATGTTTTATCAAATTCCAGGGAAAAAAAGAAAAAGAAAAAAGCCTGGATGTGTGTGTTATTATTATTATTTATTAAATTTTATAAACGCAATGAAATAAATGTTTATTTTATAAAAGCAATGAAATAAATGTTTTTTTTTTTTTTTTGAGAATGAAATAAATGTTTTAAAATGAGATAGTTGTTTGGAAATAGCGTATTTGTGAATTGTGGTGACAATCAATCACTTAAGCTCAAAACGTGTCTCAAATCCGACGTGCCACGTGGTGAGAATGTTTTAGTCGTCCCGCCAGTGCACCAAAAATCAAAAATCAGTGAAACAAAAAGCAATCAATCTCTCAGTCTTCCTCCACAAGTTTATATACCCCCTTTTTCCTCTTCTTCCATTTTACGCTTCAGATTCGTATTTAAACTTCCATTGCATACTCCTTCACTTCATTTTCTCAAAGAGAAATTCGTTTCACTCATGGAAAGCAATTCTCCGTCCAGTGCGTTTCTCGGTGTCCGTTTCGTTCTCTTCGGCTTCGATCCCGTCAATGAAAACAAGGTCTTTCTCTTTCTCTCTGAAAATTGATAATTTTTATTTATTTATTTATAGATTATTTTTCACGTTGCTGTTACTTAATTGATAAAAATGTTGCAACTATGTTAGGTTCGGTGTAAACTTGTATATGGCGGCGGAGTTGATGTTTGTCAGTACAACCAAAGTTGTACTCATGTAATTGTCGATAAGATTGTTTATGTAAGTCCTATTCTGTTGTTTCTTTTCACTTATTAATTTGGACTTTGATTATTATTGTTGTTTAGGTTGAAATATACTTTTTGTTCCTTAACTTAAATTTGGTTCCAAGTTTTGTCACTCAATTTGGTACTTCAAATTTTTTATAGGTATTATTTTCTTTGCTTATTCCATTATAGAGACACATAAAAATTCACAACTTTTTTAGTAACTTATTTTAGTGACAAGTAGTGATTGGGGCAAAGGTACTTTCACTTGGACTCGTAACTAACATTATTTTTATTGTACGCCAATCATAACATGTCACATTGCAACGGTTGTTAAACAAAGAGTACCCAAGGGCATTGGTTAAGGTTGAATTTTGTGTTGTAATCGATTGACTTTTTCTGCAGGGGGGTTGAGCTTGAGCCACTTTAGTTTAGAGGATATTTGTTTATTAGTTTTTTGTTACTTGGGACCCCCTTTTTAGCGTTTTGAACAAATACACAAGGGCATCTGTTTACATACTCATTGTAAAATAATTGCATACCTGGTAGATGCAGTGGTAATGTGGCATGATAAAAAGTTGATGTGATCTGGAATAAGTTTAACGTCTCATGAATGGAAAAAATTGATACCTTTTAACATCATAAAGAATAAAATTGTAACTTTTGAATTTTAAGAAATAAGAACTGAACTTGGATTAAACTTTAGGGACAAAATGTACATTTCAGTCTTTTGTTAATTTCAAAATTCTGTTTTATTATTTAATTTATATTTTGTTGTCGAATTGCTTAGGATAATCCTGTATGTATTGCGGCTCGAAATGATGGTAAGACTCTTGTGACAGCATTATGGGTTGAGCATACCTTTGATATCGGAATGCCCGTTGATGCCAATTCAGTATGTTTCTTATCAAATTCTCTTTGTATATTTGACAAAAGACTGAATTTATATGTTACTTATAGAAAAAAAACACTGAAGTTATATATTGCTATAACTTAAAAGCATTATGGGCTACCTTTTTTAAAATTTCTTTTTTATCCTCCTTATATTATGATTTATTTTGCACCTTTCTCTTTAAATGTAAGACAATTGCACATAGTTGAATATATCTCATTCACATTCACAGTAAAAAAATTTCAGCATGAGCTAGGGGAGATTTTGCTTATTGTGGTTTTTAAAGTTTGGAAATATTTTCATAGTTTTGTATATGAATATTCGAATCAAAGCACATAAGGGAGATTAGACATCAACATCATGCACAATTGCCTACAATTATGTTTCTGATTTGGGCGGACTCGTGTGAAACTTTAAAGTTTTTATTTTTATTTTTTATTTTTAAAGAATTTGTGTCCACCCATGGTTTTAGAAACCATCAGTGAACCAAAAAAGTTCTTAATCTATGTTTTCTTTTGGATACTTAAAGGTTTTTTTTTTTTTTTTTTTAATCTTGTTTTACTGTGTACTAGTATTAGATATTTATGTTTACTTTTTAACAGATCATGTACAGGCCACTCAAAGATCTGAATGGTATACCGGGTGCAAAAAATTTAATCATATGCTTAACTGGCTATCAGCGGCAAGATCGAGATGACGTTATGGTATGCACTTGCCTCTTTCATCCTGCTGCTGCTTTGTATTTTTGAGTATAGTTCCTACAAGTAGTTATTTATAGATAGTGGTTTCTTGAAAGGACATAACAAATTGAATTTGTTTTTTGTATCAGACAATGGTCAACTTGATGGGTGCTCAATTCTCCAAGCCATTGGTGGCAAACAAGGTTACTCATCTCATATGCTATAAATTTGAGGGTGCGTTTCCCATGTTCCCAGTAACAAAGGGTGTATACAATGAAATATGATTTATGATTTCATATCATGCTGCATTTACTAATCTTCCTTTCTTAGTGAGTGTGTGTGTTTTCCTGGGTGTTCCTCAATGGAATTTCCTTCTTGCATAGTTTTTTAGGTAGCCTTGTTATGCATTTTGAGTGAGCAGGAGCCATATCTTTCTGAGCCATGTTCATTTATTTTTTGGTTTTTCAGAAAAGAAACTCTATTGTAGTCATGATCCTATGATTAGTGGAACGTGTCAGTTGATCTAAGTCTGAAAATGGCATCCAAACATGGCTTAGGATTGAAATTTGTGGTCAATATATTATACGGTTATGGTGGACTTTGTGTGAGTGGCTGCTCTATTAATACTGCAAAATTCTGGTAAATCTTTGCTTGTGGCAGGCTTAGGGTTGGGAGGTTTTGTGAATTTGTGGTTTAGTTACTTTAGAAAGAAGGGTTACTCTTCAAGAATGACTATGGTATTACAGGGAAGAGCAAATTTATTTAGGGTTACAAAGAGTTATGAAGAAATGAAACTTGAATCTTTACACAAACTGTGAATACTGCACGAGAAGTGTTTGTGAATTGTGACAAAAATATCAAAGAGAAGGGAAGAGAGAAGAGAAAAGGATTAAAGAATAATAAGGCCAATATGCCTTAATACTGAGCACTTAATATTTCATTGAGAAACTCTTTCTATTCTTCGAGTACATTGAGCACACATATGTATGAGGACTCTTGCGTTAGCAGTATTAGTACTTGTAGTTAGAATAGTAAACTAAAAAACTATTATACTCAAGATCTCAACCCAAATTAAAATTTTTTTTTACCCAAACAATATATTGGACTTCACATGCGGGCCCTATAGAATAAATTTTGATTAGATGATTTTGCAAGGCATTAACAAATTATTTTTCATGCAAAATTTCCTAAAGTTGTTTTATATTGATGGGCAGTTTTTGTTAGTTGAATGACATGAGAGACACTTGGAGAAAATTAATTTTGGGAAGTTTTGCCACAATCAATTTATAATATTAAATTGAAGGTTGTTTGTGAATTATTTAGTTTTCAGTTATTGGTATATCTGGTTTAAGGTTTCTTGAACACTTTACATCTGAATTTTGTGGACTATGAGTAGTTAAATGGCTCTAAATTTTAATGGAGTCTATTATTTTATGTAGGTGAGAAGTATGAACTTGCCAAAAAAATCCATGCGATAAAGCTTGTCAGTCATCGATGGTTGGAAGATTGGTATGTTGAGGTTCTATCATTTGTTTATGTTTTGGAAATTTGAAGCCTATAGGATGAACAAAATTATCTGTTTCAGAATCTTTGAAAAATGAGATTCTCTGTCTTTTTTTATGAACTGAGGTTTTCTTTTATCTGATTGCCTGTTATTTTTCTGCAGCTTAAAGAATTGGAAGCTATTGCCGGAACTTAACTATAACAAGAGGTGAGGCATGTGAATCTGACATTGTGTGGGTTTGAATGTGCTACTTCTATGGCATGCATCAAAAGGGTTTTGTTTTTTTGTTTTTTTTTTGGGGGGGGGGGGGGGGGGGGTTATTTATTTTTTATTATTATTATTTTTTTTTATGATTGATGATGAGAAGCTAATTACATACTATGCATGCATGCACAGGTATATTTGTTCCTTCTTTATGATATCTTATATGATAATGATAATATAAAAGCTGAAACTTAGAGAAAGTTCAGTTCTAAATACCCTAGAAATTTCTAAAGTATGTCATATAGTTGTGTTAAGGCCTAGACTTTCACCACGTCATTTTTTTCTTTTCTTTTCTGGGTTCATCTGTTCAAGTGATAGCCCAGTATTAATGGCATCCTTCGTAGTGCCTCATGTCTTATGGTTCAAACCCCCCTACCTTTGAACTCCCCCTCTCCCATTATCTACCTATTATGTTTTCTAAAAACTCAATTGATATTCATGTTATACTTAAATACATTAACTGTTATTAATATTGCATTAATTAATGGGAAAATTGTGCTTCCCCTAACTATGATGCAGTTGCAATGCCCCCTTAAACTTCAAAAATCAAGCAGTGTTCTTCCTGATTCATTGGAAAGTAGTTTTTTCCCCTTTGTTAGAATTTTTTTTAACTACAATGAAAGGAAATCAAACTTCTAAAGCTGCAATTTAGAGAAAGTTCAGATCTAAAAACCCTCCAAAACGTCAAAAATATGCCACATGGCTGTGTTAAGGCTTATACTTTCGCTACATGTCATTTTTCCTTTATTTTTTAATTAGAAAACTATTAATTCAATAACAACAACCAAGCCTTAGTCCCAAATATTTTAATGCAAAGAGTGGTTAGTAGGGACGCCAGACGCCCCTACTAATATTATAATTATATATGTTAACTATTGTTATTATTAATGTTTCATTAATTAATAAGCATATTGAACTTCCCTTCCTTACCTATGGTGTAGTTATAATCTTCTCTTAAACTTAAAAAATAAATCAATGTTCTCCCTTATTTTTTGGTAACAAGTATTTACCCCTCGACATGATTTCCCCACGAATCAGTTTGGACAAAAGTTTCTCCAATCCACTACCTGGCAACTCAAAAGACTATACACGTGCACTTTTCCTCCAATCAATTACTTGAAAATTTAGAGGACCATCTACATGCATTAAATCACATGATTCATTAAATCATGTAAAAAAGTCACATGACTATTAAGTAGGTCATGTAATGTACATGTGGATAGCCTTTTGAGTTGTCACGTAATGTGTTGGAGGAACTTTCCTCCAAATTGGTTTAGAGGAAAATTGTTCTTAATAAATTTTATTTTATTGAACTAAGGTTTTTGTTACAAATTATTTACTCCAAGTTGGTATCTAAAAATTTTACACAAACCATATTATTAATTTATGTATATTTGTTAGATTGAGAATACATATACTTAAAACCAAAATTGATATAAATAAAAATCTAGTGCATCACATGAGTTACAACTTACAAGCTAGTCTTTTTAATTATTGTGTTCATTTGTTGAAAAAATTATTTTTTTGGGATCAATAACAGCTCTTGAATCCTATCCTTAGGTACCACCATTTTGTGTATTTACCCATAAAACTACAAGATGGATTGACAAACAGAAAACGAAGAAAGAAATTTATGATCAATTTGAACTTATTGGAGCCTTGGACCCCATCATTGCATGACCTGAGTGATACACAATTGAACTATTAAGAAATATTTCTGGATCCTATTTTTGGTCTTCTACCATAATTCAAGAAAGAAGAGGAGAAAGGAAGGAAATAATGCATTCTGCTTGTTGACCCAAACTACATCTGCATTCCAGTCAAAAATGGCATAATAGCATTGTTTATCGAAATATATATCAATCTACCACTATTTCAGAAATATGTAGGGATCTACCACTTTTTGAGTACTCGAGTTTGGAAAACTCGAGTTTTTCATGGTACTCGAGTTCTAAAATAGTGGTAGATTAATATATATTTCGGTAAACAATGTTACTGTGCCATTTTGGCTGGAATGTAAATGTAGTTTGGGTTAACAAGCAGAATGTATTATTTTAAAAATATGTAGGGATTTACTACTTTTTGAGTACTCGAGTTTGGGGAACTTGAGTTTTCCATGGTACTTGAGTTCTGAAATAGTGGTAGATTGATATATATTTTGGTAAACAATGCTATTGTGCCATTTTGGCCGGAATGCAGATGTAGTTTGGGTCAACAAGCAGAATGTATTATTTCAGAAATATGTAGAGATTTACTATTTTTTGAGTACTCGAGTTTCCCATGGTACTTGAGTTCATGGAACTCAAGTACCATGGAAAAACTTTGAAAATTTTTGATGGTACTCAAGTTCCATCAAAAACTTTTCAGCAATTTTGAAGGCTATTTTTTCAAAGAACTCGAGTTTATGGAACTTGAGTTCCTGATGGTTTGTTTTGTTTTTTTGTTTGTTTGTTTGTTTTGCTATTTTTGTTTTCCATTTCTTGAGCTCCTTGCCTATATGAGTAAATTGAAGTATGCATACCACGGCAATTTATCTACTGAACGCATTCTTTCTGAACAGTGGCTATGAGTTGGAGATATTGGAAGCAGAGGCTAAGGATTCTGAAGAAGAGGCTGAAGACACTGTTGTGAGGCACTCTGGGGGGAAAGACATGAATAAGAGTCCTCATAATTCAAAAATTGGGGTATCAACATCCTCTGAATTGCCGCCCAAATCAGTCGGTGAACTTTCGATTGCACCAAAAGGTCCATTGAATGTTGATAATACAATAGAGAAATCACCTGGTCAAGCTTCAAGCTTTGATAATTTTGATGTTCTTAAAGCACTTCACCATCAGAACACTAGTTCTGATGAGCTACCTGACGCACTTGATGGAACTCCAGATCATTCAAAGGTGGGAAATGACTTGAAATCTACTCCTGGAAGTGCCGAAAGGTCAACTCAGCGTGATGGCAAGTTTAGTCCTCTAAGTCACTTAAGGAGATCCTCAATTCCAATGTACTCTGGAGAAGTATTAGGAAATTTAAGTGATCATTCTAAAGTGCCCCTGGGTAAAGTCAATGATGATTTTTACAACTTTTCCTTGAAGATGGAACAAGTGACAGACAGATTTGGCTCTGGTCATCTTGAAACATCTATGGAGGAAACTAATTTAGTCGATAGAGGAGAGTCAAGTGGTTTGTTACCTCAAAAGAGGATGGCAGATGTTTCTTGTGCTGGCTTTAAATCACCAAAAGTGAGTCTTAATGTGAAACCATGCATCACAAGGAGTCCAGTGGTGGGTGATAAAATTCAGGAATTGGAACTAACCCCTCTGATTGATGGTCCTGGTGGAACTAACTACTATTTTCCACTTGGAAATAATGACCTTTCTAAGGATGAGGCTGCTAATCTGAATGCTGCACCAAACTCATTCGCTAAGATATTAACAACCAAAACCTCAATTCCTTGTGAGAAGTCGTTAACTTGTGATATGCCTTTCTCCGAAATTGTGACCACAAAGACTGGGCAAGGTAACTTTGTTGATGGGAAGACACCTCAATCATCTTTGCAGAGCTTAAGAAAGTCTGCCTCATACACCAGGCCTGACATTGTAGATTTTGATATGGGGGAATCTATAGTTGGAGAGAAAGGGAAGCAAGAGAATGAGAAGCAAAATGTGGAGTCTTCTCCCAGTAACAAAAAATTGGAGACTCTGAAATCTGACAAGCCTGGCAATTTGAGCATGCTTGAAGGAGGAAATGACTTGTTTGCAAAACCAATTAGGAAGAAGATGGCTGCCAGAAAGACTCTGGGTTCAAGATATAAGTCAACTACTAATAATATACAAAAAAATAAAGCTACCTCCCAAAATGATGCTGTGGTTCATTCTGTTGGGGTGAAAGAGACAGCAGATCATGAGAAGTCTTCTGTTTCTATGCCGCTTGAGATATCTCCTCCAACTGATAACATTGAACCAGTGAAGGAGGTGGAGATGAGAGATGCCCTGAAGTCTGGGGATGATAGAGAGAATAAAAATGAATTGATGGATGATGAAACTGAGGCTCCAGAGGATAGGCTTGAACATGAGTTGGAGAAGCCACTTAGTGAAGAGAAGTCTGGGCTGGTTACATTGACAGATAGAGAAGATACAATCATGGAAGAGAATTTAGACAAGACGCAGCATATAACAAATAACTGCAAGAATAGCGTGCATGATGATGTGATGGCTTTAGAGGAAGGCACCAAGGGAAGTGAACCTGAAAAAGCAGTTTGTGACAAGAAGTTTGAACATATTGAATCAACCTTAGATGGAGATGGTGTGAAAGGGAAGATGAATAAAGGGAAAAAGCGCCCTATAGGTAGAACCAAGGTGAAGATGGATATAATGAAATCTAAGAAAGGTAAGGATGGTGAAGAGACTGTGACCGAGAACAGTGAGGGGACTGGGACGGAAAAGGGGGAAAGAGTGTTGCTTCCTTCTACCAAAACTAAGAGCTGCTCCATTCCCGCAAATAAGTCAGAGAACTCTGTAAAAGTGGAGAAGGAGAACAAGCCAGTTCAAAATATAAGTCAGGGAAAAGAGTGTGTTGGGAAATCATTTGTTAATTCTAATATGACACCAAGGAAGGTCAATCAAAAGGCAGGGAAGGTGAGTCCAAATTCTTCAACATCAGCAAGAGATATACCAAACAGAGTGAAAACTGAACCTGCATGGTTTATATTGAGTGGACATCGACTACAGAGAAAGGAGTTTCAACAAGTTATTAGACGTTTGAAAGGAAAACTTTGCCGAGATTCTCATCAATGGTCATACCAGGCTACACACTTCATAACCCCAGACCCAATTCGCAGGACAGAGAAGTTCTTTGCTGCTGTTGCATCTGGAAAGTATGTAAATAAGTTCAAAACTTTGCATAACAATGGCAACTTATTTGATTGAATTCCAACTGGTGTTTTATTTGCCAAGAAAAATAGTATTTTTACATCAAGGTTTATTCTCCCGTTGATCTGGGGGACACTGTAAAACTTTGCCCATTCTTGTGAGAAGTTCGGGATAACTTGCTATATGCTACATGGGATTTGTTATCTTGAATAGATGTTCAAATGTTCTAATTGATTCAATCTTGAATGCAGGTGGATTCTTAAGACCGATTATTTAACTGCTTGTAGTCAGGCAGGAAGATTTTTGGCTGAGGAATCATACGAATGGTACAAAAATGGCCTAAATGAAGATGGTGCCATCAATTTGGAGGCTCCAAGGAAGTGGCGGCACATGAGGGAGAAAACAGGTCATGGTGCATTTTATGGAATGCACACTATCATATATGGAGAATGCATAGCACCAACTTTGGTATGTTGTTAAAGTCTCATTTTTCAATTTTTGCTTGCAAATTTTCCCATATATTCTACAGAGGATATATATCTTGTACAAACTTAATTAGTGGGCTCTACAGTTAGTAGACTCTATTTGATAAATCTCATTTTGTGTGATCAAACAGGATACTCTTAAGCGTGCTCTGAAGGCTGGAGATGGGACTATATTGGCAACTTCTCCTCCTTATACCCGATTTCTTAATGATCGAGTTGACTTTGCCATTATCAGCCCCGGCATGCCACATGTTGATTTGTGGGTCCAGGAGTTTATGAAACATGAGATACCCTGTGTTCTAGCTGATTACATAGTCGAGTATGTTTGCAAGCCTGGGTACTCCCTTGACAAACATGTTCTATACAACACTCATGCTTGGGCAGAGAAGTCATTTGCTTACCTGCAGAGCAAGGCAGAAGAGATTGTCAAGGAGTCCACAGACTCCACGCCATCAGATGATAATGGTAGTAATGATATAGCCTGCACAGTTTGTGGCTCTCATGATAAAGGGGAGGTCATGTTGATTTGTGGTAATGAAAGTGGTTCTGTTGGTTGTGGGGTTGGTACCCACATAGATTGTTGTAATCCTCCACTTCAAGAGGTCCCAGAGGATGACTGGTTTTGTCCCAAGTGTAGTGGAAGCAGACACAGCACAAACTCTGCTAAGAGAAAGAAGAAAGGGTCCTCTTTATTGAAAAGGAAATGATTTTTGATATCTTGCTTGTAACCCTTATCGGTTTAGAAAAGGTATCCAGATCAATTTTGTACGTCTAGTTGTGGTAATAGCAGTAGAATTTATTATAAATGATCCCAGATGATTGTAATGTACTTTTAGAAATTCCTTACTTTATTAATATCGTGGGTGGGCTATTTAAATTTTAAACCCATGGAAGTCAATCTGACTTGGGGACCTGTAATGTAAATATTAACTGTTCTCGTGGCAGTACTTACCAAGGGAAGAAAATGCTGGCATTTTTTATTAGTTGTAATCTTGCTCTTGTCTAAGAAATGCGTATAAATGATTCAAACTGGTTTAGCAGAAAATTGTCAAATTTGATTAGTTGTAAACTTGCTCTTGTCCAAGAAATGCAAACGTCTTTCATCACGATTCTGTCTAAGATTGGCTCTGAATGCCTTTTTTTTTTTTTTTTTACTAAATTGTAACAGAAAATTTGAAGCGGAGAAAAAGACTGAAACGTGGTCTTAAAGACTCTAGTAATGTTTGTATTTTTTGGTAACGATGTTCTAGTAATGTTTGTATTTTTTAGAAATACGTGTGAGTGAAAAAGTGTTAAAATACGTGTAATATTTTTTAAAAATTGAAAACATGTGTTTAAACACATGTACTAAACGGGCCCTAAACAAGTGTATTTCTTGTATTATGTATTATTAAAATCGTATCTTACTGTGAATAATTATTGGTTCCGGATTGAGAAAATTTTCACCTCTATGGGAGGAGTCTTCCCTCCTCTCACATGTGCTTGTCAAGAAATTTTAATTTTAATGTTAATTTTAAAATCTATTTTATTGTTCAATTTTAATATATTATTGAAAAAAAATTATTTAATTTACATACTTTTTTATTATTAATCCATCTATTATCCAAATTAGTTTGAAAAAATCTCCTTCAACCAACTATGTAACGATTTATAAAACTATCTATGTGTTTATTTTAACAAGTCATATAACTCATTAAAAAACTATATATGACTAAAAAGTACATATAAATAGTTTTATAACCAAGTCGTGGGTTGGAGGAAATTTTTTCCAAAACGTTTCAGAGGTAACCTTTTCCCATACCCCTGCCCCGTCCCTCCAAAGTTTAATTCAACAAACTTGAGTTAAGTCGGCCTCTCTAGTCATGACATTAAGATTTAAGAGCCAGGCCGTTTTAAGAAACTATGGGCTAGCCCAAAGTGCCTTCCCTCCTTCCTGCTAAAAGAGTAAACAACTTTTTTTTTTTTTGAGAATGAAAAGAGTAAACAACTTAAAAGGGCTTTGTGATGAGTATTTTTTTGGTTTATTAACAATAAGTGACCAATTTATTCATTTATCTGTTTGTTTGTTTATCTATACTACTTATTGAAATAGAATCTTTGGTGTCCCTTTTTCATTTGGTAGCAAAAAATAACTCTTTTGTTTAGGGTAAATTTGCTTTTTCCTAGAGGACAAATGAAGGAAACATAAGTAAATTCACCGACTCCATATTGATAAGAAAATGTTCATTCCACTATTCTTCCCACAGAAACAAAAGAGTTTAGGTCTTGCTATATATCCACGTGATAATCACTCCAACAGAATCCAAGAAATTAAACTGTTCACTTGGTTTCACGAAGTCCACAGAATTTAGTTTATATAAAGAGCATAATGATGGGATTCAACCATGTATCTTCCACATAGGGGAAACTTGTTTTCCTATGTCCATTAGTAAGTTTAGCACATTCTTGAATCAATATTTGGAGGTAAGAGTCACCATTAGTAAAGTTTAGCACATTATTTTTTGTGAACATTTCTCTTCCCTGGTCTAATGACTGAAGTGTTGAAATTTAAGTGATAGCTCAATAGTAATAGTATTTTTTGCTGTATATTTGAAGTTCAACTCCTCCTTCTCTTCTCTGTCGCTATTTGTATTACATTAGAGGATATCATTCTTTTGATTCATATTTGATAACTAACAGATTAACATAGTAGTTGACAGTTTTTCAATGGCAACTTACATTGATCAATTGATATGGATGTAGACAAGAATTTAAGATACTTATTTAAAGATCACCTCAATTAATTTATTCAATATTTTTGAGTAGTGAGTACCGTACTTACTAGCAGGGACAAACCTAGGTCGGGCCCAAGGGGGCCCGGGTCCCCTAGGTCCAAATTTTTTTTAGTTATTATATATATATATATCTCTTATTTTTTGTAGTTGAATTCCTTTCCAAAACTTTAGGCCCTCATTTTTCTCAATAAACCTAATTAGTTTCACCCAAATAGCAACTATCTAACCCAAAGACTTAACAAAAACAATAAAAACATTCACAATGGCAATTGTATTTTAGCAAAAAAAAAAAAAAAAAAAAACTATTTTACCACTAAAGAACCCAAAAATCATGTGTTATAGGAGAAGCTAAAACTAATTTTTTTTCAACTACAATAAACTGGTATAAATACTAGTTGACTTTAGCAAATTGTTAGAAATATTATATCTCTTCCTTCAATTAAAAAAACTCAAATTCTCTTTATTTCTTTATTTTTTTAAAGAGTTGTTTATATTATTTTAAATGAAATGATAAAAAAAAAGAACATTTGATATTGAGTGTAGTGTAAGGTGAGGTAGTAAAATAGATAAAGTAGTTTTTTGAGATACTAAAAACTAAAATTTTTAGCAATACTACTGCGAATGATCTAACTTCAAAAAAAAAAAAAAATTCCTAGCTAGCCTAGTATTAAAAAAAAACATTATTTTATTTTTATTTTTGTTTTTGTTTTTGTCGGTAAATAATTGTATCTTAATATATTTAGAAATAACGATTTTGTGTACTTACAATTTTTTAATACTATATGAATGCCTATTTGGAGTTTTTTTTTTCTTTATACTCTGATCCCGACTGGCTTAAAATCTAGAGTTCGACCTTGCTTACTAGTATATATATCTTTTGTACACACTATTACTATTCACATTTTATTGTGGGTATCTAAAAAAAAAATATTAAATTTGTATGTAGAGGACACTATTGTGAGTGTGTAACAACAATTTTTCTTGCTTAAGCCTGTGTACTTTTTACTGGTAAAGTACAGTGTACAACACAATGGCAGTGGCCGGCTACATGTTCTTCTTCCACCTTAATCCTATGCTCCCCATCTTTACCATCTCTATATATTTTACAAGCTTCAAAGTCCAAACATTGTACTTTTTGGCACAGAGGGAAGAGGCAGAAAGAAGGAAGAAAAAAAAAAAACCATCCCTCATTAATGTCCATCTGGATCCTACTCACAAGTAAATTAGTCTTTTCTGTAGTCCATTGTCATTCCTACAAAATTGTAAATGTTATATTTCTTGTAGGACATCTGTGAACCATTTACACCTAACTTGCATTAAAAATGCAAGTAAACCAAATTAGTATTTAAACACGATCCTACTCATTCATTAAGGAGAGTAGAGTTTTATCTACAAATTTGTAATGTTATTTCTTGTAGGATATCTGTGAACCATTCATTTACACCTAATTTGCATTAAAAATGTAAGTAAACCAAATTAGTATTTAAACACGATCCTACTCATTCATCAAGGAGAGTAGGGTTTTATCATCAATGCGAGTTGATGTTTCCTCTGCTGCGTGACACATTTAGGGTCAGGATATCTCCTTCGTGTCAGTTCATCTTGATTTTCCCACGCACAATCTTCTATTTATTTTGTTTTTTTCCTCCCTTTCTTTTCTTTCCATTTTCACTTCATTTTTTCTCTTTGTGGCATTTCGTTTGCTCGGAGCTCTTTTTCCTCTTTTGTCATCAACTCCTTTTTGTTTCTAGCAAGTCTCTTTGAGCACCCCTCTTTATTTTTGTGTTCTTATGGTAGATCATTCCTTAGTTTGGTTGGATTGCCCTTCTATTTCTTTCTTTTTTGCTTGTCTGTGTGGTTTGCTTGAGTCTGTAGCTAGGAAACATCCTAGGGTTGGATCCTTTGTAGGGAGAGATTGTTCTTATAGGTCCGTTTTGCCTTTTCTTTTTCCCTTGATTCACCGTTCAGTAGGAGTTGCTCAAACCTTGATGATGTTTGGTGAAGAGGTTAGGTCTAGTGAGCTTGAAACAGACTTGTCTTCGTCTAAGGACCATGGGGCCCTTAAAGTCGCTTCTCTTTCTACCCCCCATAAAGCCTGGGGTATATGTTGTTCTCTTAGGGAGAAGGACGAGAAGGTGATTAGGGATAGGTTCCAGTTCTCTTCTTCTACAAAAATTATGATCCTTAATGGTGATTGTACGGCACCAAGGTACCCAGACCCATTTGGAATTTGGGCTTTGACTCTATAGTATGGCCTATGATGTCAAACCCTCTCCACCTAAGGCCCAAGCCCGAGCCCAAAATAGCTACAAGCTCAGGCCCCACGTTGCCCCAAAGGTCAATGAGCAAATGACCTTAATTGGAACGCACCTAGCTTCGCCACCTGAGCCTTACTCGATAAACCACTTCCCGGGCAAGAAGACAATTGCTCGGGGGTGTTGATTTCGAATTCCCGGTAGTGCCTTGGGATATATCGCTGCCGAGCATTTATACTGAAGTGGGAACCAGTTCCAATGCCACTCTTACCACACCCCACTCCCAACTACATTCCCATTTAAGGTTAACGACATTGGACCCTATTTTCCACTAATAGTGAAAGTAATCATAACCCCTCACCAATTTTGGGCTATAAATAGGAGAAACAAAGGAAGGGAGAAGGGGGTTGAAGGATTCTGGAGAAGCTTAGAGTTGGGAGCAAGAATACAGAGGTTGGAGAGATAGTGCTAGGTCTCTAGGCTAGAATCACCTAAAGTAGGAAATCCAAAACCCACATCACAAATAGATTGTGAGCCCAAGAGTGAGTCAGCTCGTCAATCTTGTTCTATGGTGCGCATAATTGGCGTCGTCTGTGAGAATCTCCTAGAAAGCTATGGTTCAGCTGGGACTCTCACATGAGGAAATGTTTGAAAGATATTCGGGGAGTTACGCCGAGAGTGGTTCGGTGGGATCTTCTCGGGGATCCACCTAGCGAGAGTGGAGGCAAAAGAGGCGTAAAGATAGGGACCGTAAACAGGAGGAAGAGCGTTCTGGCCTTGGGGAGGGGTCATACCAAACCCAACAGACAATGTCGGATGCCTTGGGGCGCGGGAAATTTGATGAGAGAGATGAGGAACTGGAATGGTTACGCAGACTGGTGAGTGATTTGGAGTTGGAGGTAAGGGGTAGGCACTAGAAAAGGGAACAAGATGACCGAGAAAAGAGATCTGATACTGGGGGAGATCGATTTGGGACGGGATCCAACCAATCAGGTTCCTGTCTACACCGAGAATGATCACACTTACGAGAATATGTAGACTGGGTTCGAATTCCCTAGATAAGCAACGACCCCATAATGCCGCCATGGATGCAATGAGTCGCGCTTTACGCAGGGCTGCTCGGTTGCCATTCTCAGAAGACATTGAACGAGCCTCAATGTCGAGCAGATTTACACGCCCACCATTCAATACCTATGATGGGAAAACGGACCCGATAAAGCACGTCAGTCATTATATCCATATAATGTCCCTGCACTCTTACAAAGATACAATGATGTGCAAGGTATTTCCCTTAAGCCTCGGCCCCACTGCTTTAAGATGGTTTAATGGGTAACGGAAGGGTTCCATCCACAATTTTGCCGAGTTGATCTAAGAATTCAGTGTCCGGTTTGTAACTTGTAGTCAGGTGCCACAGCCAGTGGACGCTTTACTATCTATGAAGATGGGGATTGGGGAAACCCTTTGCAGCTATGCCAGTAGGTATTGGGAGCTTTATAATGAGATTAGTGGGGGCAACAAAAAGATTGCAGTGAGCACTTTTAGGATAGGGCTGCCCGAAGACTCTGAGTTACGGGAGTCATTGACGAAGAAGCCTCCCGAGGATATAAGGCAGCTCATGAGACGTATTGAGGAGTATAAGTGCCTGGGGGATGATAGGTTGCAGAGTAAGGGTAAGGCCTCATTGGTGAATTGTCCTTGACAGAGCGGTTTTCAGCAGATTTACACGCCCACCATTCAATACCTACGATGGGAAAATGGACCTGGTAGAGCATGTCAGTCATTATATCCATATGATGTCCCTGCACTCTCACAATGATGCACTGATGTGCAAGGTATTTCCCTCAAGCCTCGGCCCCACTGCTTTGAGATGGTTCATGTTGGAAATATGCATATATGCAGCGGAAAATAAACGGATCTACTTCATTTAGAAGTGATAACATGCATAATGTAAGTTTCAGAATATAGAACAAGAGAGTGTACCTTGGTGCAGCGAATTTCAAAACCAAAGATGAAAAGTTCTCAGGAACACTTTCAATCTTCACTCCAATTCCACTAACGCCCAAGATGTGTGGTCTCTCAATCAGTTATTTCTTAAAGAGAATGATAGAGTGTCCAACACTTACATACATGTATTTTCATAAACTTGCTGTGTGTCTCAAATTCTGTATGTTTCTCTTCTAATAACTGGTTATCTAATTGGGCTAGTCTTTTGGGCTTTTCCAATTGGGCTCTAATATGTGGCTTGGAGTGAGACCAAAAGGGAACAAATAAGACACTAGCTCCAATGGGCCTTGGGCTTTTCTGTCAACTCTTGACAAATCCAAAGTTACCATTAATTATATTTAGGGTAAAATATCATTTTCGTCCCTAAACTATCTCAAAAGTTCGTTTTTCATCCCTAAACTTTCAAAAGTTCGTTTTTCGTCCCTAAACTATCACAAAAGTTTGTTTTTCGTTCCTAAACTTTTAAAAATTCTATTTTCGTCCCTAAACATTTTCAGAGTGCTGACGTGATTTTGACAGAGTGCTGTTGTGGGAGGGATGAAAATCAATACATTTGAAAAAGTTTAGGGACGAAAATAGAACTTTTGAAAGTTTAGGGACGAAAATAGAACTTTTGTGATAGTTTAGGGACGAAAAACGAACTTTTGAAAGTTTAGGGACGAAAAACGAACTTTTGTGATAGTTTAAGGACTTTTAATACCACTATATAAATATAATTGTACTCTAGGCTTTGTTAATAAATTATATCCCAAAACTTTATTGTACATGCAACCTCTTCATAAAATATTCGTAGTAATACAAAGTTGTGAAAGTAGATTGCCACTTTGTAAATTACTACATCTTAATCCTTGAGTACCTGGTTTAATCCTTTAAGTTATTCATCATATATTTATGAAATCCAATTTCATAAATATATACTTTAGTAACTATTTACTAAAGTAGTTAGGCCTAACATCCTGAATAACAAACCCATTAAACTTATCTTAAGGGAATATTTTGTATCTCCGTTAAAAGACTATGAATTCTATCTTGAGAATATATGTTCCATCAACACTAAATGTAGTTGCCCAACATACTGAGGTTTTAACTGTTACTTTAGATCTCACTCCTGATATATCAAAGCAACCTACACTTCATGATCAGGTCCATTATTCTCTCAGGATTAAGAGTTCATGCAAATATAAGTCGTGAGATTTATTATTCAATTGACAGTCATTAGGAGAATAATAAATCTCACAACGGTCCAGTTCAATATGTCTTAAAACATATCAATATATCAACTAGAAGTCACCACTTCCATGATCAAGACAAATCATCTTAGTTGACATGTTATAGTCTTCGCAGATGAAATGCCCAATTTCATCATTGACTACGAACCAAATTCTGAGTTTACAAAGAACTTGTGACTTATATCTTCTGTGACTAAATCACATAAATCATATACTATGCGTCTCATGGACTATATGATAATGTCCAAATATTCATGTTACCATTATTTCAGATAATAATAAAACAACTTTATTAATAACAATATTAAGTCATACATCATGTCATATATAATGTCATACATAATATAATACATAGCATCATACAATAGGATTATAGGGCACAAATCCCAACAATCTCCCACTTGCCCTAAAGACTATTGTGCACTAATCTAACTCTCATTCCCTCCAAATGTGACTTGAAGGTCCTTTGAGGCAAGGCTTTGGTAAAGGGATCTGCTAGATTACTTGCACTTTCAATCTTTGCTACCACCACATCTCCACGAGCAGTAATATCTCTAATAATGTGGTATTTTCTCTCAATGTGCTTTCCTTTCTTGTGATTCCTTGGATCTTTTAATTATGCAACTGCACCACTATTGTCGAAAAACAATGTGATGGGAACTTGTTCCATTCTCATTACACCAAGGTCAGAAAGGAATTTCTTGAGCCATACAGCTTCCTTTGCTACTTCACAAGTAGCAACATATTCTGCTTCCATGGTGGAGTCCGCAATACAAGATTGCTTAACACTCCTCCAAGTTATGGCTCTACTTCCCAAGGTGAAAACACATCCTGATGTGGATTTTCTGAAATCTAGATCCGACTGAAAGTCTGAATCTGTATAGCCAATGGGTATTAAATCCTCACTTCGGTAAATAAGCATATAAGCTTTCGTTCTCCGTAGATACTTGAGAATATGCTTTACAGCTTGTCAATGTTTTGGTCCTGGATTTGGTTGATATCGGCTGACCATGCCAATTGAATAACAAATATCTGGTCTAGTACAAAGCATGGCATACATGAGACTTCTTACTGCAGAAGCATAAGGAACTTGTCTCATCATATCTACTTCCTCTTGAGTCTTTGGCCTTTGGTCATCAGACAGAGGAACTCCATGTCTGAAAGGAAGTAATCATTTCTTGGAGTTTTGCATGCTAAATCGTTCTAGAACCTTATCTATATATCCAGCTTGTGATAAGCCTAACATCTTATTCTTGCGATCTCACCAAAGCTTGATCCCTAGAATAAAGTTAGCCTCACCCAAGTCCTTCATATCAAATTGGCTTGACAACCAAACCTTTACTGATGACATTACCCCTACATCATTCCCAATGAGTAGAATATCATCAACATAAAGCACTAGGACCATTACTACTTTATCTTGATGTCTTTTGTACACACATGGTTCATCAAGATTTTGTTCAAAACCAAAAAATTTGATTGCTTGATCAAATCTGATGTTCCATGATCTAGATGCTTGCTTAAGTCCATAAATGGACCTTTTCAACTTGCATACCATATGCTCTTGGTTCTTAGCAATGAAACCTTCCGGTTGCATCATATAGATTTCCTCTTCAAGATTGCCATTGAGAAATATAGTCTTGATATCTATTTGCCAAATCTCATAATCATAATGAGCAGCAATGGATAAGAGAATTCTGATAAATTTAAGCATTGCTACTGGTGAAAAGGTTTCTTCATAATCAATACCTTTTTTTTGTGTATATCCTTTTGCCACTAGCCTTGCTTTAAAGGTTTCAACCTTTCCATCTATCCCTCTCTTCCTCTTGTAAACCCATTTGCAACTAACAAGTTTAATGCCGTTAAGCACCTTTACAAGATCCCAAACTTGATTGGAATACATAGAATCTAATTCAGATTTCATAACTTTGACCCAATGATGTGCATCTATTTCATTCATTGCCTCTTCATAACTGTAGGGATCCGATTCAGCCTCTTCTGAGATAGCTTCATAAGTTTCTCCCAAACCTTTGAATCTTATAGGATGCTGAACAGTTCTCCTACTACGACGAGACACTTGTGTACTAGACATCTCATCAGTAGTATTTTGTGGTGTATCCAATACAACCACATTATCCCTAGTTTCATCTATTAGTTGTTCAACTACAGGTTCATTCATTTCAGCCAAAACAACTTTATTTCTAGGATCAAAATTATTCATATAATCATCTTCCAAAAATTTGGCATGTGTGCTAACAAACACTTTGTTATCTTTATGATTATAGAATAAATAACCATTTGTTTCTTTTGAATACCCTAAAAACATGCATACTTCGGTTTTAGATTCCAACTTATCTGACTTCCTTTTCAACACATGTGCTGGACATCTCCAAATGTGGAGATATTTCATACTAGGCTTACGCCCACTTCACAATTCCTTAGGTGTGTTAGGAACAGATTTTGATGGAACTAAATTCAAAATATGCATTGCAGTTTTTAGTGCATATCCCAAAAAAAAAACTGGTAAAGTTGAGTAACTCATCATGGACCTAACCATTTCCAAAAGAGTCCTATTCCTTCTTTCTGCTCCACCATTCTGTTGGGGAGTTCCAAGTGCAGTCAATTAGGATATGATCCCATTTTGAGTTAAGTAATCCTTGAAATCCCTAAGAAGGTATTCACCACCACGATCAGATCGGATGGCTTTTATGCGTTTACCTAATTGATTCTCAACTTCAGCCCTAAACTCTTTGAACTTTTCAAAAGTTTCGGACTTCCTTCTCATTAGGTACACATAACCATATCTTGAGTAATCATCGGTAAAAGTGATGAAGTACTCATAACCTCCTTTAGCTTGGGTTGACATAGGACCACAAACATCCGTATGAACTAATTTAAGCAACTCTTGGGCTTTTCTACCTTTTATATTAAAAGATCGTTTAGTCATTTTTCCTTCCAAACAAGATTCACAAACTAGGAATTCATCAAAATCCAATGGCTCTACGAGTCCATCTTTGATTAGTTTTTGAATTCTGTTTGGATTAATATGACCCAAACGCAAGTGCCAAAGATATGCTTCATTAGTAGAAGGAAACTTTCTCTTTAATGATTTTACATGAGAGTTATTATCTAATTCATAATTATATAATTCATGCTTATCAGGAGTTAAAATATAAAGACCATCCACAATATTGACAGAACAGATAAACATTTTACCCTTCTTTATTACAACATTGTCTTTAAGGATAACACAATATCCATGTTTACCCAAATAAGTTGTAGAAATTAAATTCCTACGAACATTAGGTACATATAGACAGTCTTCCAATACTAAAACTCTTGATTTAAAACATAAATTATAAACACCAACAGTTACAACCGGAATCCTGCTCCCATCAGCCAAAGTAAAAAACAATTCTCCTTCTTTAAGTTTTCTGGTCTCCTGGAACCCCTGCAAAGAATTGCAGATATGATTAGTACAACCTGAATCCACACACCAGGAATCTGTGGGATTTTGTACCAAACATATTTCAAGGAGGAAAGAACTATTCATACCCTTATTATTGGCAGCCTTGAATTTTGGACAATTCCTCTTCCAATGTCCTTTCTCACCACAATGGAAACACTTTCCTTTGATTTTCTTTCCTTTATCAGCAACCCCTAAGGCAATTTGTTTACCCTCTTGTTTGGTGAAGTCCTTCTTCTTCTTCTTCTTCACCTTGTCTTTCGACTTAGGTTGAGAAGTAGAAGCTTCACCAATATTGGCTTCAACATTGGAAGTACCAAGAATGCCTTCTGTCGCTACCAATTCATTCATTAATTCAGACAAGGTATAAATCTTTTTGTTCATGTTATAGTTAAGTTTGAATTCCTTGAATGATTCTAGTAGTGACTAGAGGATCATATCCACTTGGGATTCTCCATCAATATCGGCACCTAAAACTTCCAATGTATTCAAATTAAAGATCATTGTAAGACAATGCTCCCTCACTGAACTACCTTCAGCCATTTTGGTATTATAAATTTGTCTCATGGTTTCTTGCCTTACAGAACGACCTTGCTCACCAAACATCTCCTTCACACTTAGCATAATGTCCGAAGCTAGTTCTACATCTTGTATCTGATGCTGTAGAACATTTGAGATAGATGCTAGGATGTAGCACTTGGCCATTTCATTAGATTTCTGCTAATGATCATATCATTGTTTTTCCTCAAAAGGAGCATCTAATGAAGGAAAGCTAGGACATGGTTTAGTAAGCACATATTTGTGCTCTTCAGCTGTGAGAACTATGTCCAAATTTCTTTTCCAATCAACATAATTGGATCCAGTCAGTTTGTTTTGATTAAGAATAGTAACAAGTGGGCTAAATGATGCCATGTTCAAATCTGAAAATAATAAACATGAATATAATAAGTAAACTGGACATTATCAATTTAGCATATAAACATACAATATGAAACCTTAATAAAACCATAAAATAATATATGCAACAACAACCCAATCTATGTCTATAATTGCTTGGTAGCAAGTTTATTATAAACACATTAATTGATTGAGAACTATTCTCATTATTAGTGCTATCATGATAACTCTTATCAAACACTAATAATATGCCGTATCACCTTTAGCCTCTAAGTAATAATGACATAGCTCCTTTAGGAGGTTAACATTACACTTAGTCTAGTGTACATCATTATCTAAAATCATGTGTAGCCACATTTCATCTCCCTTTATAGTGTTTAAACTTGTAGTACCATGGAACAAAACACCCTCCTTTGGGATCGCAAGGCATATACGCCAAGACGAGGTGCTTGTCCACACTACTTTAAACAGGTAAGTTCAATCTTGTAGTACTATGAAGTAAACACCCTCCTTTAGGATTGCGAGGCATATACGCCAAGACGAGGTGCTTACCCCACACTACTATGAACCGATAATTGAGGCCGTGAGATGCAACCCTTGTATCTCTCTCCCACTAGATGTTTTAAATTAAAGGTTTTTAATTGTTTAATACATATATAAACTAATTACACAAAGCCTTGCTATGCATACATGTAAAAAACAGGTGTCAAAATTTTTGGCGACTGTTAGGACATATGTGTTCACATGTTAAGAACATATGTCATAATGTTTATGTAAATTGGCTAATCCTTTGACAAAACGCACTCTAGTTGTAATTGGGTAGTTCTAGGTGTTTTTAATACTTCAAGAAACAAGGTTTCAAGATCAAGTGTTGAAGTCATCAAGTCTGTCCAAGAAAAAGCAAGCTGAAGTGCACAGTTTTTAAAGCTCGACACCTGCTCGATAGCTACCTCGACACCTGCTATCTGTCGAGATTTAAAAAGTCAGAATTTCAATCTGATTTTCTTGGGATCCGTGAATATGTTTTTGGGCCTTCTTTTCTTCTAACCCTAAACATATAAAAGGATTATTTTAAGAGCCGTCAACATAGACACAAGTTGAAAAAGCATTGAGCAATCCTTGTTCAAGCAAATTGTGATCAAAGACGAAGTTCTTGACCTAGTTCATCTTCTCTGAAGAAGTTGCTGTGTATTTGCACCATAGGGTTTTGTGACCAAGCATCTTCCTGATCTTCATCGCATAGGATGATCTGAAGAACTTTGCAACCAACCTTTCTTCCTAAAGTTGGTGTTTGAAGTTGCGTACTAGGATCCGCGCATCTGGTTAGTCACGTACTTGGGAGCCGTGCATCAAAAGAGGGAACTGTCACTACAGATCAAGTCCGATTGGGTATTGGGGTAAGGGTTCAACTGTAGGTTGGTAAGGTACTTGGGATTCCTTATTTGTAACCGCTTGATTTGATAATAGTGGAGTTTCGGGAGTGGTGACCTGAAAATCACCCGGTGGGGTTTTTGCCGTTAGGGTTTTTCCCCATTCGTGAACAAATCACCGTGTCTTTTATTTTCCGCTGCATATTTAGTTATTCGGTGATTTGTTTGTGCTGCCACGTGTTTGCATGTTAATTGAACCTAATTAATTCACTTGGCAAATTAATTGGTTAATTAATCACAAGGGATCATTCAGTTTGTGGCCTATCAGCGACTGGTTTTGGCGACTCGCCTAGTCGCGAGACTCCAGTCGTGAGGTTCATACAGAAGCTCTCGCGACTCACTCGCCAGTCGCCAAAAATGCCCAAAAACAGCCGTTTTTTCTGTTAACCGTTTTTGACGTTTCCAATGAACAAAATACATTCTTAATGATAAAAAATGATTAGATTAAGATTAAAACTTGAATTTCATTGATGTTAAAGTGCTAAAATTCAATTTTATATGGTTAAAATCAAACTTAAACAACATCATAACATCAAAACAGTTTTAATCAAATAATAGTTTCAAAAACTATAATATGCAGAAAAATGACTGCAGAATTTTCACAACTATGAAAATAGTTCTCTTTAATTTTAAAACTCACTAAACATATTATACAGATTCGAAAATGAAGACCGCTCTGATACCAATTGTTGGAAATATGCATATACGCAACGGAAAATAAACGGATCTACTTCATTCAGAATTGATAACATGCATAATGTAATTTCAGAATATAGAACAAGAGAGTGTACCTTGGTGCAGCGAATTTCAAAACCAGAGATGAAAAGTTCTCAAGAACACTTTTAATCTTCACTCCAATTCCACTAACGCCTAAGATGTGTGGTCTCTCAATCAGTTATTTCTTAAAGAAAATGATAAAGTGTCTAACACTTACATACATGTATTTTCATAAACTTGTTGTGTGTCTCAAATTCTGTATGTTTCTCTTCTAATAACTGGTTATCTAATTGGGCTAACCTTTTGGGCCTTTCCAATTGGGCTCTAATATATGGCTTGGAGAGGGACCAAAAGGGAACAAATAAGACACTAGCTCTAATGGGCCTTGGGCTTTTCTGTCAACTCTTGACAAGTCCAAAGTTACCATTAATTATATTTAATACCACTATATAAATATAATTGCACTCTAGGCCTTGTTAATAAATTATATCCCAAGACTTTATTGTACATGCAACCCCTTCATAAAATATTCGTAGTAATACAAAGTTGTGAAAGTAGATTGCCACTTTGTAAATTACTACATCTTAATCCTTGAGTACCTGGTTTAATCCTTTAAGTTATTCATCATATATTTATGAAATCCAATTTCATAAATATATACTTTAGTAACTATTTACTAAAGTAGTTAGGTCTAACATTCTGAATAACAAACCCCTTAAACTTATCTCAAGGGAATATTTTGTATCTCCGTTAAGAGACTACGAATTCCATCTTGAGAATATATGTTCCATTAACACTAAATGTAGTTGCCCAACATACTGAGGTTTTGACCGTTACTTTAGATCTCACTCTTGATATATCAAAGCAACCTACACTTCATGATCAGGTCTATTATTCTCTCAAGATTAAGAGTTCATGCAAATATAAGTCGTGAGATTTATTATTCAATTGACAGTCATTAGGAGAATAATAAATCTCACAGCAGTCCAGTTCAATATGTCTTAACTCTTAAAACATATTAACTAGAAGTCACCACTTCCATGATCAAGACAAATCATCTTAGTTGACATGTTATAGTTTTCGCAGATGAAATGCCCAATTTCATCACCAACTACGAACCAAATTCTGAGTTTACAAAAAACTTGTGACTTATATCTTCTGTGATTAAATCACATAAATCACATACTATGCATCTCATGGACTATATAATAATGTCCAAATATTCATGTCACCATTGTTTTAGATAATAAAACAACTTTATTAATAACAATATTAAGTCATACATCATGTCATACATCATGTCATACATAATGTCATACATAATATAGTACATAGCATCATACAATAGGATTCTAGGGCATAAATCCCAACAGTTCAATGGGTTACAAAAGGGTTCCATCCACAATTTTGCCGAGTTGATCCAAGAATTCGATGTCCGATTTGTGACTTGTAGTTGGGTGCCACAGCCAGTGGATGCTTTACTATCTATAAAGATTGGGATTGGGGAAACCCTTTGCGGCTATGCCAGTAGGTATTAGGAGGTTTATAATGAGATCGGTGGGGGCAACGAAAAGATTGCAGCGAACACTTTTAGGATGGGGTTGCTCGAAGCCTCCCGTGGATATGAGGCAACTCATGAGATGTATTGAGGAGTACAAGCGCCTAGAGGATGATAGGTTGTAGAGTAAGGGTAAGGCCCCGTTGGTGAATCGTCCTTGGTAGAGCGGTTTTCAGCCGAGGCCTTGGAAAGATTTGAGGATGCAGGAGCCGGAGTGGCAGCTGGGGGAAGTGAATGTGACATTTAAGGAACCAGTGCACAAAATTATAGACTGGATCAAGAACGAACCGTACTTCAGGTGGCCGAACAAGATGGGAGGTGATTCCTCTCGGAGAAACCAGAATATGTACTGCACCTATCACAAAGATAAGGGGCACACCACCGAGCAGTGCTAGGTGTTGAAAGTCCATCTAGGGCAGTTGGTGAAAGCAGGACATTTAAAGGAGTTTGTGGTGGATTCCGGGGACCAAGGCATCAGGCATGGTGCTCAGCAGAGGAAAAACCCTCTCCTACCACCATTGGGAGTAATTGAAGTGATCCATGCTGCCCCAAGGGGTACAGCTATGACCAAAAAGGGGATATTGACTGTTGTGCCCGAAGAAGATCCCCCAGACAAGCAACACCCCGAAAAGAAAACAAAGCTTGCTCGGGAGGCTCTTGCTTTCGATGAAGATGACTTAGAAGGAACAATTCAACCGCATGACGACGAGTTGGTAGTCACGGCATGGGTAAGTAGCTTTTTAGTAAAAAAGGTGATGATAGACCAGGGGAGCAGGGCTAACGTGATGTATCTAGACCTATTCAAAGGGCTTGGGTTAAAGAGCCAGGACCTGTCAAGGTATGATATGTCGTTGGTCGGATTTGATGGTAGGGTGGTGATCCCTGAGGGTCAAATTTCCTTCCTGTGAACATGAAGGGTAAGGAGGTGATGGTGGCATTCATAGTAGTCAATTTGTTTTCTCCATACATGGCGATTCTGGGTAGGCCGTGGATTCACATAATGGGGGCTGTCCTGTCCACCCTACGTGCGAAAGTTAAATTCCCCACCGAGTAGGGTATTGCCTAGTGAGGGGAAGCTAGTAAGCAGCTAGGCAATGCCAGTGGCCACAGTTAGCTGGAAGAATAAGCAGGATAAGCAGAAAGAAACCGCCGAGGATGCCCCTTTATAGCAATTATAGGACCCCTGAAAGGGAATAAAGGCTAGTTGTGCCGAGGAATTAATTTGAGTGAAGATACTGCTGGATGATGACTGGTATTTTCAAGTAGGGGCGAGTATAGGGGACGAGGAGAAGGTAGAAACATTGTTATTTCTGATACAGAATGTAGATGTATTCGCATGGAGCCTGTATGAGGTGCCCAGGGTTGATCCCAAGTTTATCGTTCACAAGCTTAATGTAGACCCGTCTTTTCCTCCAAATAAGTAGAAACCTAAAAGGTCGGCCAAGGAACACGTGGAGGCAGTAAGGCAGGAGGTTAGGAAGTTAAAGGAGGTAAGGGTGATAAGGGAAATCTTCTTTCCTGACTAGCTGGCGAATACCATGGTGGTTAAAAAGAAAAGTGAAAAATGGAGGGTTTGTGTAGATTTCACGGATTTGAACTGAGCATGCCCAAAGGACCCCTTCCCTATGCCAAAGATAGATCAATTGGTAGATGCTACCTATGGACACCCGAGGATGAGTTTTCTGGATGCCTTGGGTTATCAATAGATTTCCTTAGCTACCGAGGACCAGGAGAAGACAGCGTTCATCTCACCGGACGCAAATTATCATTACATCGTGATGCCTTTTGGGTTGAAGAATGCCGGGTAACATATCAACGAATGATGACTAGAATGTTTCGGGACAAGATCGGGCAAACGGTTGAGGTGTACATCGACGACATGGTGGTGAAAAGTAAATCGGAGGCACGACATATAGAGGATCTTTGGGGGTTGTTTGAGGTGCTTCGGCAACATAAGCTACGCCTAAACGCAGACAAGTGTGCCTTCAGAGTGGGGGATGGCAAGTTCCTAGGCTATCTAATCACTAGCTATGGGATAGAGGTCAACCTTGATTAGATTAACGTCGTGCAGCTCCTTAAGCTACCGAGCAATCCAAAGGAGGTACAAATCTTGACCGGAATGCTAGCTGCCCTTAACCGGTTCATTTCCAAGTTTGCAAATTGTTGTTGTCCATTCTACCAGCTTTTGAAGAAATGGAGGGGGTTTCAATGGGATGAGGAGTGTGAAAGGGCTTTTCAGGACTTGAAGGAGTATTTGATGCGGGCGCCTATGCTAGCAGCCCCGAAACTTGGAAAGGACTTATTTATGTACCTCTCGGTGTCTGAGCATGCTGTAAGTGCCGTGCTTTTAAAAGATCAAGGGATGCAGTGACCCGTCTACTATGTTAGCAAGACCATGGTCGATGCTGAGATGAGGTACTTACCCCTAGAGAAGTTGGTATTGGCCCTAGTGCATGCTACGAGGAAACTGCCTCACTACTTTCAAGCCCACACTATTTATGTTCTGACCGAGTATCCTTTACAGTTATTATTGAAGAGATTTAACTTTACGGGTCGTATAGCCAAGTGGGCAACCCGGTTGGGGTCTTTTGATATAAGGTACAGGCCAAGGAATTTGGTGAAGGGTTAAATTCTTATTGATTTTGTCATAGAGTTTTCTCTTAAGAATGAAAGGGGGATGGTTTGTCAGGTGGAGTGTCACCCATGGAAGGTGTTCGTGGATGGAGTGTCAAGTGCCCTGGGGGCTAGTGCCGAAATTGTCATTATTACCCCTGAAGGGATACGGTTGGAGCATTCTTTCAGGTTGAGGTTTAAGGCCTTTAATAATGAGGCCGAGTTCGAGGCCTTACTCGTCAGATTCAGAGTTGTTTTGGGAATGGGAGCCCGAGATGTGGAGATATACTCAGATTCTTGGCTGGTGGTTAACCAAGTCCAGGGTAACTTTAAAGCCCGAGATTCCTAGATGAAAGCATACTTGCAAACGGTAAGGCAAATCATGAGCAAGTTTGGTACGGCGAAGGTGGCCCAAGTGGGCCGGGCGCAGAACAGACACGCTGACTCCCTAGCTACGTTAGCGTCATCAATGATCGAGGAAGTGCCTCAATTAATCAAAGTGGAGCTTATAGCGGAGCCGAGCATTAGTGTGGTGGATAGTGTTGGTATTGTTGGGGTTGGTGTTGCCGTGATTTCAGCAACCGGGCCATGTTGGATGGACCCGATCGTTGACTTCTTAGTTGAAGATCGAGCTCCGAGTGATGAAAAGGAGGCTAACAGGATTCGTCGGGTGGCTGCTCGGTATTGGTTGTCGGCAGATCGCATGTTATATCATAAGTCTTTTGGGGGGCAATACCTTTTATGCTTGCACCCTGAGAAAGTGAGTGAGCTTTTGGTCGAGTTACATGACAGAGTGTGTGGCAGTTACGTGGGGGGATGCTCGTTAGCACACCGATGATGACTCAAGGATTTTGGTGGGCACAAATGTAGAAGGATGCTGCCGAATATGTGCGTAAGTGTGAACAATGCCAAAAGCATGCCCCTTTGATCCATCAGCCAGTAGGTCATCTGAATCCTATCAACAGCCTATGGCCCTTCGCACAATGGGGGCTAGACATTCTCAGCCCTTTTCCCTGGGCAACAGGTAATCGCAAGTTCGTGTTAGTTGCTGTTGATTATTTCACCAAATGGGCGAAGGCCGAGGCTTTAGCTAATATCCAGGATGTGGACGTTAAGAAGTTTGTGTGGAAAAACATAGTCAGAGGATTTGGGGTGCTGGATTCTCTGGTATCTGATAATGGGCTGCAATTTGATAGTAAGGCTTTTCGTGCATTTTGTAGTGATCTCAGCATCAAAAACAGGTATTCCACTCCAACGTATCCACAGAGAACTGGTCAAGCTGAAGCCACTAACAAGGCAATCTTGAACGGGTTGAAGAAGAGATTGGACGGTGCAAAAGATTGGTGGGCTGAGGAGATACTTAACGTATTATGGGCATACCGAACAACCCCTAGGAGATCCACGGGGGAGACCTCGTTTTCCTTAATGTACAAGGCAGAGGTCGTGATACCAGCCGAGGTGAACTTATGCAGTGCAGGGGTTGCAGGATTCGACCTCGCCAAAAATAATGAGCTGATGGTGGAACCTTTGAATTGGCTGGAAGAATGCTGAGAAGTAGCGACTATATGGCTGGCAGAGAATCAACAAAAACTTACTCAACGCTAAAACCGAGACGTAAAGACGAGGGAGTTTGGTGTTGGAGATTTAGTACTGAGGAAAGTCGTGGGGAATATGCGAGATAAGAATGCCGGGAAGTTAGCCCAGACTTGGGAAGAGCCCTACAGAGTTACTGCCATCGCAAGCACGGGAGCGTACTATTTGGAGGACCTAGACGAGAGACCACTACCTCGGCCATGGAATGTCCATAATCTTAAGAAGTTTTATCACTGATCGGTTGTACACTAGGTTGTAAATTGAATGTAATCGTGTAGACACGTTTTACTAATGAATATGGTGGTATTTACCCGTGCAGGTGCATTTAATTCTATTATTGATTTATTAGCACCGGTCAACAAATACAAAGAAAAAGGGGGGGGGGGGGACATGAAGACCAAAGCAACGTATTTCATGCTAAGGTTAGAAGCTTGCTACTCGGTTAGATCATTATCACCAAGCAGGTGGAAACCTTACACTAAAAATTTTCTAAGGACAGAAGCCTACTACTTGGTTCGATCATTATCATCGAGCAGGTGGAAACCTTATACTAAAATTTTCTAAGGACAGAAGCCGGCTTCTCGGTTCGATCATTATCACCAAGCAGGTGGAAACCTTACACTAAAAATTTTTTAAGGACAGAAGCCTGCTTCTCGGCTCGATCATTATCATCGAGCAGGTGAAAACCTTATACTAAAATTTTCTAAGGACAGAAGCCTGCTTCTTGGTTCGGTTATTACCATCGAACAGGTGGAAACCTTACAATAAAATTTTTCTAAGGACAAAAGCCTGCTTCTCGGTTCGATCATTATCACCGAGCAGGTGGAAAACCAACACAATAAGCTCCCCAAGGGCAGGGACCTACTCCTAGTTCAATTCTCATCATCGAACATGAAGAGGCCTATTCTCAGAATTCATCTAAGTACAGGAGGATCAACACAAATCAAGTTTTGTTATTACCACCAAGGAGCCAATTCTTTCTAAATATAGGTGAACTCATCCAAGGTAACCTAATGTCTGTCTCATGACAAACCGGGATCAAATTGCTCGGCCATTTAGAACATGTGCATAAAACAGTCAAAGAACATAGTAGGAAGAACAATAATAAGCATTCATAAACATAATTAAAACTGACTTATAAAAACCAAACCAATGTTTTGTCACTATAACTCGGTAACTAACGAAAAGTCAAACCCGGGGAGAATAATTGTTCTGTCGCCACAACCCAGCGATGTAGGCAAACTTACCAAAAAAGAAAAAAAAAAAAAAGAAAAAAAAAAAAAAAAAAAAAAAAGAAAGAAAGAGAAAGAAAAAAGGGACAAATTGCTTGTAGAAGTAAAAGCAAATAGAAGGGATCTGGTTTGAGAATTATGCTGAAGGGTCTATAGGCTGCGTTTGGGCACCGGTCTCGGACTACTGCGGGTTTGTCATGGAGGGCTGGAACTGAAGGTCTTCGCCAGACTGGTCTCCAACACGGGGGTTACTGGAAACTTCCACATCCACCAACTCCATGTAGGAGTCAATTTGCTCCACTAGCTCCCTCATACTTGTCGTTTCTTCCTCATCAATAGGCACCAAAGGATTCTGCACGGCTGGATCAGGGTTCAGGAAGGGGATTTGACTAGGATCCCTCAGGGGAGAGTCCTTGGGAACCCCCAAAGCTTGAGGGGCGGCCAGCCAACCTTCCCCAAATGCTAGCTTCTGGGCTTGCATGATGACAGGCTCTACAGAGTTCTCCGCATCAGCGAATCCCTTGTTATACCATTTGTTTTCGCATGCCTCCAGAGCTGCCCTCAAGTCCGCCAACTCCTCGGCTAGTGCAGTATTTATATTCGCAGCCTCCGCTAATTTCAACTCGGTCTCTCCCACCTTGACCTCCTGCTTCGAAGACCTTTTCTTTGTAGCCACCCTGGCCTTCTCAGACGTGGCGGCCTTCTTCTCCGCAATTGTGGCAGCCTTGGTTTTCTCTTTCGTGGTTGCCTCAGCCACGTCCTTAAGGGCCTTCTCCTGACCGGCGTCCTCGTCGAGCTCCTTCAACCGTCCATTGAGTATATACGCCAGTTGAGCGGCCTGATGAAGCAATAATGATAGGAATGAAAATAGGAAGAATGTGCATGAATGTTAGTGGTAAATCGAATAAAAAATAATTAACTAAAGTACCGCAATAGTATGCCATTGCAATCTCCATCCCATGGACTCATCTGTGCCCTCCTCAAAAGCGTGCACGTCCTCGGGCAATAGGAGACCGTACACCAAAGTTTGGGCAACACGACCCCCCTCACCTTTATCCCAGACCCGTACACTCGCATTCGCAGGAAAAGGCTTGCCGTCTAGCTGGAACGTAGGCCATCACTCCGGCGCAGCTCGGGAAGAGGACGCTACGTTCATCCCAGTTTGAACCGTCGACTTCTAGATGACGATGCCTCTTGATGGCTGGGGAGGGGTCCTGATGGGTACGTCACCAGAGCCAACATGGGTCTGCTCGGCCATACGTTGCCTCTTCTGAGATTGGCCGGGTGCAGGAGGAGGAGAAGGGGAAGTTTGACCGCATCCCTGAGGTGGTTGCTGCTGCACGGGTGGTATGGCACCGGGCACAAAACAACTAATCGTCATTGCCCTTCATGTCACCATGTCTTCTCCTTGATCATATTCGGTTTCAGAGGAGTTGATAGACTCGGCAACTACTTCTTCGGCTTCTTGAATGGGAGCTTCGCGTTCAACGGGAGCTTTAGGTTCAAAAGGGGCCTTGGGTTGAACGGGGGCTTTGGGCTAAACAGGCTTGTGTGCCTATTCTCGGAGGCCCCGAGACATACGCTCGGCCGACTTGTCCTGCATCGGTTTGCGTTCATCAGAACAGATGTACTGTGGACCAAGGTCGCGAGCCTCACCTACTGTGAATTTCGAGGGGAGGAAGTTTGCATGTCATACATCGATGTAGGATAAGAAAGGACTGTCAAATAGTAAGGCTTGGCTGAAGGCTTGCCAAGTGGAGTGCACGGGATCAACGCCAAGAATTAAATGGGACGCTTGGAGCTGTCCGTCCCGGTGAACAAAAATTTCGGACCTGAGCACAAAGTTCAGATCCCTTACATGCACTACCCTAAGATCTGGGGTAAACACTCTACCGTCTGCAACAAGAGACACCTCGAATTAGTATCCAGAAAAGCGAAACAATTACGGCAAAAAAAAAAAAAAAAATATATATATATATATATATATAATAAATAAACAAGAATATAAAAAATAAAAACAAGTTAGTGATCGGTACAAACCCACTTCACGCCTTGTGAGGGGGCAAGGGATCTCACCGGCAAACCAATTGCCACGCACCCGAACGAACTCCCCGGCAGAATTCCTATTTGAATCAGGTAGGCAGGAAATTAGCCGTACCCTCATATCTCTAACTTTTAAGTAATAGTTGGTTTTCTTATTCCCATATAAACTATACATGTGGTTTATATCGTGATGGTCTAATTGCAAATTGAATATCTGATTCAACCTACTTACACAACTAACTACTTGGTAAAAGTTGGGAGAAAGTTGGTCCGGACACAGCCCATAATACCTAAGAGTATTAAGTAAAGGAGGGTCTGTGGGAAATCTAACCCTACCCTCTAGAATTTCCATTAAAGGGAAAAAAGCGGTATTGGCCCCTCTGTGGAGAGCAATTACGCTCTCATGGTAGTACGCCACATCCACATCATCAGGGATGTTAGAACCTTGCCTGAAAGTGGCTAAGGACGCCTTAGTGTTTAGAAGGAAAGCGTACCCCATCTTAGACTCTAAAAACTGAAGGAAGAGATTGAAATGAAGGAAAGAGGTAGAGAACTTACTTTGGGCTTTAGGAAAGGGAGAGATTTTGGATTGAAGGATAAGCGCGCAGATGAATGCACGGCAAAGAGAAAACTCAGAGAGTAGAGAGCATAAAAGTGAAGGAATGATTTGGGATAAACTATTTATAGGACCCAAGAAGGAGTGAGTGACGTTTAGTTAACAAGAATAGGTCTTAATTAACAATAATGAGGCAAAAAGCCTTACGAATACCTATGGTAACTGACACACGCACTGCCTCGGTTCACGAACTGTCAGGTAATGATGACAGCTAAGCCAGATGGCCAGGTTCAACACGCCTTTTAAGAGCACATTAATGAGCTTCTGAACTGTTCAAAACCCAGCCATAAAGCTTCCCGAATAGCTATTGTCTCTTGGATTCCTTGATTCGTCCCTAAGAGTCAAGCACGAATCAAGGGGGGGCTAATGTATGGAACCAAGGTACCCAAACCCACTTGGAATTTGGGCTTTGACTCTATAGTATGGCCCATGATGCCAAACCCTCTCCACCTAAGGCCCAAGCTCGAGCCCAAAATAGCTACAAGCACAGGCCCCACGCTACCCCAAAGCTCAATGAGCAGATGACCTTAATTGGAACGCACCTGGCTTCGCCACCTAAGCCTTACTCAGTAAACCACTTCCCGGGCAAGAAGACAATTGCTCGAGGGTGTTGATTTCGGATGCCCGTTAGTGCCTTGGGATATATCGCTGCCGATCATTTATACTGAAGTGGAAACCAGTTCCAATGCCACTCCTACCACACCCTACTCCCAACTAAACTCCCACTTAAGGTTAACGACATTGGACCCCTTTTTCCATTAACAGTGAAAGTAATCATAACCCCTCACCAATTTTTGGGCTATAAATTGGAGAAACAAAGGAAGGGAGAAGGGGGTTGAAGGATTCTAGAGAAGCTTAGAGTTTGGAGCAAGAATACAGAGGTTGGAGAGATAGTGCTAGGTCTCTAGGCTAGAATCACCCAAAGTAGGAAATCCAAAGCCCATATCACAAATAGATTGTGAGCCCAAGAGTGAGTCAGCTCGTCAATCTCGTTCTGGGGTGCGCACAGTGACAATAGGGCTTGTCACTCCTACACTGATGAAGTGAGCTTTTATGAGGCTAACTTTGTCAGCGGACTTCGTTTCCCCGTCCATCCCTTCATTAGAGAGCTTTTCTTCTTCTTACAACTTGCCATGACCCAGTTAGTGCCAAACTTGTGGGAAATAGTGGCATGCTGTATGGTGATATGGATGTTTGCTAATAACGGAGACATCATTAGGAATTTAGGATAGATGAATTTCTGCACTTCTATTGTCTTCGAAAGTCCAAGGATCTGGTCTATTAGGAGTTTAAACCATGGGGTAGGTGTTTAAGGTTGGTTCTTGATTCCCCCTCGTCTCTCTGAAATTGGAAAACCAACTTTTTCTATGTCTTTGGTGACGACTAGGAGTTCACTTTGGGTGAGGATCCAAATGACACTCCTAAATTGCTCGGTAGTTGGGGTACTCCTGTGTTTAGTGAGTCTTTCTATTTAACTTCTTTGATATGTATATAATTTTTCTAAGCGGATGTGGTACTGATAAATGTGCACGTGTTGTTGTTTATGTAGCTTCCATTCGCCCTCGTCTAAAGAAGAGGTACCATACTCATGTTGAGAGGGTTAGAGATTATCTTGAGTCTGTTAAGGACTTTGACGAGCTTATTTCCCCTCAATCTTTATTTCTTCATTTTCTTGGTCCAAAACCTTCCAGCAAAGTTCGAAAGAACGTTGAGAGTTTGAGACCGTCAAGAAGAGTAAGCACACTGACTCTATTTTTTTTTTCTTTTTTTGCTAGGAATCATCGTCTCTTTCTTTTCTTTTTCAAGAATGATGACCAGGTTCAGCAAGGCAAAACTGGCCGAGGTTTAGGAGAAGAAGGCTAAGGCTGGCCTGACTGGTGGCCTTTTGACGAGGAAACGCCAGAGGGATACGGAGTCACCTAAGGACGATCCCATGGTGACTTTAACCGTTGCCAAGTCCGTGTCCCAATGCCCAGCCTCGCCTACTTCTTCTTTGGAGTTAATTGCTTCTACCTATGGTGGTTCCAAAGCCAAAGGAAAGGACAAGGCTCCCATAGGTTCTTTTTAGGATGATGTGGAAGCTGTAGTTCTAAAGGCTTATGAGGCAATATCTGTTGATGAACTTTCACCCTTGGGGGTGAGGCCATCTCAAGAGCTGATATCTTTTTATGTGCACAAGGTTATGTAGGTATGAACTGTGAATAAAATTTTTCCTTCTTCTTTTTTTGTATTCTTTTCTTTAATGCCTCTTTTTTCTTTTTCGCTAGTGTTGGGCGAATTCTTGTACATCTCTGGGAAGTACTTGGATTATGAAGAGAAGTACATGATGGCGTAGTCCAAGGTAGAGTCCTTCTTTGCCAAGAATGAGTCACTTAAGGGTCAGATCTCTGCTCTTGTTGATGAGGCCAAGAAAGACAAGGATCGTCTAAAAACTCTGGAGAAGAGCATCGACACTGAGAGGGCCTTTTCTAAGTTGAAGGATAAGCAGATAGTAAGGCTCTTCAAAAGGTTGAGAAGGCTGGCTTGGAGGCAGTGGAGAAGTTTAAAATTTCTGATCAATACTTGGACAAGCTGAGCAACAATTATGTGGAAGGTTTTGAGCTTTTCCGAAAGTATTGGCCAAGCATTATCCTGGTTTGAACTTTTCAAAACTTGACATGGAGGCCGCTGAGAAGGAGATATTAGATGACCGCCAATCCGCAGAGGGAGTTGGAGAAGGTGGTGAAGTTGCTGCTGTTGACGAAGCTGTTTGCGTTGACCCGTCATCTTTTGCTTTTCCTTATAATATATATATATATATATATATATTTTTTTTTTGTATGACAAAAACTATGTTCCTTTGGGCTCGGTGTTTTGAGTGTGTTTATTCTTTTCATTTTGAACAATCTCTTGGGCTCGTATGTTTTGAGCAAACAATTTACTTAGGTACTGAGTATGTTTATATTTTTATTGTTAGCTCTTAACTTTTAGCTTTGCTCACTTTCCTTCGTCATTGCTCTTTTTTTTTTTAAACAATTACGTGTTCATGACCATGTCGTTAGTAAGAGTGATTTTCTTCTAAGCCATGTATTGATATCTTGCTCTAATGACGATGTTTTATGTATTAATAACATTTACAAGTCATGTATGAACGACGATGCCGTTATGTGTTAATAACATTTTTAATTCTTGTATCAATGACGATGTGGTGATGTATTAAGAACTTTCTTTAAGTCATGTTTGAATGACGATGTAGTTATGTATTAATAACTTTTTCTAAGTCATGTATGAATGACGATGTGGTCATGTATTAAGAACTTTCTTTAAGTCATGTATGAATGACGGTGTGGTTATGTATTAATAACTTTTTCTAAGTCATGTATGAATGACAATGTGGTTATGTATTAATAACTTCTTTTTAAGTCATTTATAAATGATGATGTTGTTATGTATTAATAACTTTTCCTAAGTCATGTATAAATGACAATGTTGTTATGTATTGATAACTTTTCTTAAGCCATGTATAAAGACGATGTTTCTTATGTGTTAATAACTTTTTCTAAGCCATGTATCAATGATGACTTGGCCAATAGTTTGTAATGGAAAAATTTGTGAAAATAATTTTTGAATAGTACTTTTGCTCATGTTTTATTGATAGTGAGACAAAATATTCCTTAGTTTATGGACGGTAAACAATAATAAAGAAGAAAATACATCTAAATAAAAGTAAGCATTTTGGAATACTTGAGGATTCTTATTGATAGTATCTCTTTAGGTGTTCTATGTTCCATGGACGAGGTAGTTCTTGGCCGTCCACGGTCTTCAGGTATTATGATCCCTCTCTAGAATGATGAATTACTTCGTAGGGTCCTTCCCATGCTTGCCCTAATTTCCCTTGGGATGGGTCCTTTGTCACCTGTGAGACTTTTCTAAGGATAAGGTCGCCTATGTCAAATCTTCTCACTTTCACCTTCTTGTAGTAATATCTGGCCATTGCTCCTTTGTACTTTGTCATTCGCTTCATAGCTTCATCTCTCACCTCTTCGGTCAGATCCAGATTGTTGTTGAGTTCTTGCTGGTTCCTTTGCTCTTCATAAGCTTTGATCCGGATGCTTGTTAGCCTACTTCAACTGGTACGATGGCTTCAATTCCAAACGTTAGTCTGAATGGTGTTTCCCCTATTGGCACTCTTGTGGTTATCCTGTACGCCCATAAAACGTTAGGCAGCTCTTCAGGCTATGCACCCTTTGCCCCCACAAGCCGAGTTTTGATAATTTTTAGCATGCTTCTGTTTGTCACTTCCGTTTGACCATTGGCTTGTGGCTGTCATGGGGAAGAGTAGTGATTCTTGATGCCTAAGTCTTGGCAAAATTTTCAAAACTTGGGATTGTCAAACTACCTCCCATTGTCCAATATGATTATGTTAGGAATCCTGAATCTACGGACTATGTTCTTCCATATGAAGTCGGTGATCTTGGCTTCTGTGATCGTCGTTGTTGGCTCGACTTTCACCCACTTTGTGAAGGAATTGATTACGATGATGAGGAACTTAAATTGCTTCCTTCCCATATAGAGTGGTCCCATTATATCGATCCCCCATTGGGCGAAAGGCCAAGGTGCGGTTATCGGCATTGTTGGCTCCACTAGTCGCGTTTGGACATTCGCGAAGTGTTGGCACTAGTCGCATGCTTTGACGAGGTTATGTGCGTCCTTTTGTAGTGTTAGCTAGTAATAACTTATGAGTGCTTTTCCCGCTAAAGACCTTACTCCTGCGTGGTTATCGCAGATTCCTTTGTGTATCTCTCGCAGTACGTAGACAGCCTCTTCCTTGTTAGCACATCAAAGATAGGGGAGGGAATGTCCTTGTTTGAATAAGACATCGTTAATAATGACGAAGCGAGCAGCTCTAATCTGTACCTTTCATGCTTCATTCCTATCTTTTGGGAGTTATCCTTCCTTTAAGTAACGGACAATGGGAGTCATCCATTTGTCTTGTTCCTGTACCTTCATCACCTGCTCTCCTTCCGTGCTAGGTTATCCCCTTGTTTCCATGCATAATTCAAGAGACAAGCCATGGTCGTTTGATGAGGTTAATCATGCCAAGAAATCTGCTTCAGCATTCTTTGCTCGAGGGATTTGCTCGAAATCGACGCTGTCGAAATATTGCAGGAGTTCTTGGATGATCTTCAAATACTTCTGCATTCTTTCTTCCTTTGCTTCATAATCTCCCCTTAGCTGGACAACTACAAGCTGAAAGTCAGTTTGGATGATGAGGGTCTTGGCTTCTAGAATTTTTGCAAGACTCAACCCTGTTAGAAGTGCCTCATACTCAGCTTCGTTGTTTATTGCTAGGAACTACAATCTGACTGCGTATTTCAGGATTTTTCCCTCTAGTGATATGAGGACTACACTTGCTCCTCCAGCTTTCTTGGTGGCGGACCCATCTGTTTGGACCATCCATGTCTTCTTTTAGGGCTTTTTTCTTCTTAAGGGTAAGTGAACTTTGCAATGAAATCGACGAGGACCTGGGCTTTGGTTGCAACCCAGGGCCGATATTCTACGTCAAACTGGCTAAGCTCTAAGGCCCATTGGATGAGGCACCCTACTCTGTCTATCTTGTTCATCTTCTTTCTTATCGGTTGGTCTATCATGACGACGATGGGATATGCCTGAAAGTAGTGGCGGAGTTTTTTGGAGGCTACTACTAAAGTGAACGTGATCTTCTCTAGCCTTGGGTAATTTGCTTCGACTCCTTGAAATGCTTGCACCAGCCTCTGTATATCCTTTTTTTCCCTGATCAAAACCGAGCTCCTCCAGCTTTCTTGGTGGCGAACCCATCTATTTGGACCATGCATGTCTTCTTTTGGGGCTTTTTTCTTCTTAAGGGTAGGTGAACTTTGCAATGAAATCGGCGAGGACCTGGGCTTTGGTTGCAACCCGGGGCCGATATTCTATGTCAAACTGGCTAAGCTCTAAGGCCCATTGGACGAGGCGCCCTGCTCTATCTATCTTGTTCATCTTCTTTCTTATCGGTTGGTTTGTCATGACGACGATGGGATATGCCTGAAAGTAGTGGCGGAGTTTTCTGAAGGCTACTACTAGGGCGAATGTGATCTTCTCTAGCCTTGGGTAATTTGCTTTGACTCCTTGAAATGCTTGCACCAGCCTCTGTATATCCTTTTTTTCCCTGATCAGAACCGAGCTCACCACTTTGCTAGATACTGTCTGATAAAGATTTAGCTTCTCCCCTGTTATTGAAAGGCTTTGTAATGGCGGCCATGTCAAGTACTCCTTTAGCTTCGTCAAGGCTTCTTTGCATTCGTCAATCCACCGAAAGGCCTCTCTTTAGACTTTGATGGAAGGCGGGCATTTGTCTGTTGCCCGAGAGACGAATCTGTTTAAGGCTGCAACTTTTCCCGTCAAGTTCTGCACCTCCTTCACTGTCTTTGGGGATTTTATCTCCATTATTACCTTTATCTTGTCTAGATTAGCCTCTATGCTGCGTTGAGATACCATGAAGCTTAAGAATTTTTCTAATGAAACAGCAAAAACACATTTTGTTGGGTTTAGCTTCATTTTATACTTACGTAGTGTGTCGAAGGTCTCTCTTAAGTCGTCCAGGTGATCTACTTTGTCATTGCTCTTCACTAGCATATCGTCTACATATACTTCCACATTTATTCCTATCTACTGAGAGAACATGCACTTTACCAACCTCTGGTACGTGACCCTAGCGTTCTTTAGTTCGAAAGGCATCACCTTGTAACAGTATAAACCTTGGCTAGTGATGAACGCGGTATTCTTTTGATCTTTTTCTTCCATCATGATCTAATTGTAGCTAGAAAAGGCATTCATGAAACTTAAAAGCCCGTGTATGGCAGTTGAATTGGTTTATCTTAGGTAACGGGAAGCTATTCTTCGAGCATGCCTTGTTGAGGTCCGTGAAGTTGACACACATCCTTCACTTGTCGTTGTTCTTCTTCACCATCACCACGTTGTCTAGCCACTCAGGGTAAAACACCTCCCTTATAAAAACCCGCATCCAGAAGTTTCTCAATCTCTTGTGTTACTGCCTTATTACGTTCAGGTGCAAATATTCTCCATCTCTGTTGCACTGGTTTGCACCTTGGATTAACGTTGAGACGATGTTGGATGACTTCCCTGTTGATTCCTGGCATATCCTCGTGCTTCCAAGCAAAAACATCCTAGTTCTCTTTTAGGAAGGTTGTTATCTTCGTCTTTTCTGAGAGTGAAAGTGTAGATCCTATCTTCAAAACCTTGGATGGATCTCCAGGGACAACCTCAACCCCTTGTGGCACTTCTGACTGTTCGAGGATTGGTTCAGGTTCATCTATCATCCACGTATGATTTTTCCCTGACACTAGGATGGCTTGATAGCATTCCCTTGCAAGGAATTGGTCTCCTCTGATTTCCCCTATGTTGTGGGCTGTAGGGAATTTCACTTTTAGATAATAGGTTGATGTCGCCACTTTCAACTTGTTGAGTGTTGCTTGCTCAAGGATGATGTTGTATGTTAATGGGCAATCTACCACGAGGAAATCAATCTCCTTGGAGACTTGTGCTGGATAAGTGCTTGCAATTACGGTTAGTTTAACAACACCTTTGGGAATGATCTTGTCCCTGGTGAAACTTACCAATGGGGAAGTGAATGGTCGAAGCCTTTCCTTGCTCAGCTTCATCTGTTGGAAAGCTGGCAAATAGATGATGTCTATTGAGCTTCCATTGTCTGCCAAGTACTAGCACCCGATGAATGTTGAATTCTTCCATTCTAAGCATTATTACTAGTGGATCGTTATGAGGCTGTTTGATGCTACAGGCGTCCTTTTTTGAAAAGACGTTGTCCAGTTCGCTGCATCTAGGCATTTTTTAAGGTGGGAACTATGAATGGACGCTGTTCACTTCCCTTGCATATGCCTTCTTCAATGACTTGAAGGATCCTCTCGCTACCAATCCTCTTAAGATTATCCTTATTTCTCCTATGAAGGCCTTCTTGCCCCCCGTCTTTTGTTCCTTATCTTTCTCATCCCTCTGTTGTCGTCTATACAACTCCGTTTTTTGTACAAACTTCTATAATTTCCTTTGACGGATCAGGTTTTCTACTTGGTCCTTCAGATGTTTGCATTCGTCAGTGCGATGTCCGTGGTCTTGGTGGAATCTATAGTTCTTGCTTTTATCACTTACTTCTGCTGGAGCGTAAATTGGTCTGGGCCATTGCAAAAAGGTTTCGTCCTTTATCTACATCAGTATTTGCTCAATTGGCATCACTAGGAGAGTGAAGTTAGTGAACTTAGGCCTTCGATCTAGGAGGTTCCTCTTTTTGTCTGCCGCATGTCTAGTACTTCGTGCTTCCTTATTCTTGTTGATGGAAAATAACATGCGCAGCGGAAAAATTTAACGAATTTACTTCATTCGCAATTGATAACATGTACTATGTAAATTTTAGAATATATGATCAAGAGAGTGTACCTTGGTATGGTGAAATTCAAAACTGAAAATCAGAAGCACTTGGGAATACTTTTAATCTTCACTCTAATTCCACTTGATGCCCAAGATGTGTGGTCTCTCAATCAGTTATATGTGTATGTTTCTAGAGAGAATCAAAAAGTGTCAAACACTCACATACATACCAATTCATCTACATACAAATTCTTTATGTTTCTCTCCTTATAACTGATTATCTAATTGGGCTAGCCTTTTAGGCTTTTTCAATTGGGCTTTAGTATGTGGCTTGGAGTGGGATCAAAAGGGAATAACTAAGACACTAGCTCCAATGGGCTTTTCTGTCAACTCTTGACAAGTCCAAAGTTACCATTAATTATATTTAATACCACTATACAAATATAATTGCACTCTAGGCCTTATTAATAAATTATATTCCAAGACTTTATTGTACATGCAACCCCTTCATAGAATATTCGTAGTAATACAAAGTCATAAATGAAAACTGCCACTTTGTAGATTACTACATCTTAACTCTTGAGTACCCAGTTTAATCATTTTAAGTTATTCATCATATATTTATGAAATCCAATTTCATAAATATATACTTTAGTAATTTCTTATCAAAATGGTTAGGTCTAACTCTCTGAATAATAAACCCATTAAACTTATCTCAAGGGAATATTTTGTATCTTCATTAAGAGACTATGAATTCCAACTTGAGAATATATGTTCCATCAACACTAAATGTGGCTGCCCACCATACTGAGGTTTTGATCGTTACTTTAGATCTCACTCCTAATATATCAAAGCAACCTACACTTCATGATCAGGTCCATTATTCTCTCAGGATTAAGAGTTCATGCAAATATAAGTTGTGAGATTTATTATTCTATTAACAGTCTTTAGGAGAATAATAAATTTCACAGCGGTCCAGTTCAATATGTCTTAACTCTTAAAACATATCAACTAGAAGTCTCCACTTCCATGATCAAGACAAATCATCTTAGTTAATATGTTATAGTCTTCGTAGATGAAATGCCCAATTTCATCACCGACTACGAACTAAAATTTTGAGTTTACAAAGAACTTGTGACTTATATCTTCTGTGACTAAATCACATAAATTACATACTATGCATCTCATTGATTATATGATAATGTCCAAATATTCATGTTACCATTATTTCAGATAATAATAAAACAACTTTATTAATTGCAATATTAAGTCATACATCATGTCATACATAATGTCATACATAGCATCATACAATAGGATTCTAAGGCACAAATCCTAACACTTGTCAGGGCTGTAACTAGTTCCTTCGTCTCGCTTCCTTTTGGTCGTCACTCCTTTAGTGGTCACCACGTTTTCTGCATTCATATATTTTTGGGCCTTGTGAAGTAGTTCCGCCATTATTTTCGGTGGACTCTTGGTGATTGAGAAAAAGAAATCTTCTGGTAGCAATCTTGCTTGGAAGGTCATCAGGATAACTTGATTTTTCGCTTTGTCCACCTGCAACAACTCTTTTTTGAAGCACATCACATATTGTCTTAACGATTCTCCTTCTACTGGGCAGATGTTGAGAAGATGCCCAGTTGGTTTCTTGTGTCGTTGCCTTCCAATGAAGTGACAAACAAAACCCTTGCTGAGTTGCTCGAAGTTTGCAATAGTACTTGAGGGTAGCTTGCCGAACCACACCCTGGCTGTGCCTTTCAACATTGTTAGGAAGCACCTGCACATTACTTTGTCTAGGGTCATCTACAAAAACATCAAAGTCTTGAATGATTCGATGTGATCCAAGGTGGGAGAGGGCGATTCAACACCTCAGTGGTGAATGGTGAATCCGTTCTTCAAATTATTCTGTCCAGGTTCTCCATAGCTCTGTCTTTTACTGCATTCTTGAGCTCGTCCATTGCCCTCCTCATGTTACGAAGCTTGCTCTTCATTCTGAACAAGTTTTCTTTCAACGCTCTTGTCCTCCTATTGGCCTGGCTATCTGATTCTTTATTAATATGGTTTTCTTCGATCCTCTAACATTCTTCTTCATTTTAGTTCTTAACAGTCTGCTGTTGTTCCTCGTTCTGAGATTTAGCAGCTCTCCTTAGCTCTTCATTCTGGCGAGTTAATTCCTCCACACTGGTTGCTAGGGCTTGAATTTATTTTGTGGCTTGCTTGGCATCCATCTTGTGCTACGAGGTTCTCTTTTGTCACTTAGGGAAGATGGCTTGAATGATTAGTGTTCCCACAGACGGCGCCAAACTGATGATGCGAAAAATCAGCAGTTGAGATCCTCGTCTCGGTGGATGGGTGATCTTGTGGTTGGTCGTGCCTCCAATGTAAACCTGCAAGAAAGCTTTAGAAAGAAATGGAACACATCAGTGTGGTGTTTGTCAAAAACACTCCGATGCTTAAGTCAGAAAGGGAGAAAGTCTGTTTAGAGAGAAGTTGACTTGGAGTGATTTTTGGATGAGTATTTGTGTGTATCTTTGGATTTTGTTGCTTCTTTCTTTTATAGTTGTTCCTCGCCTTAATGGACAATGAATGTTTGTATTTATGTTCAATGGCTAGTACGTTATCAATGAGAGCTTTGAAGTGCATAGCTCACTTGTTACCGTTGCTCCGTCTATTACGTTTCATTATCAATGTGTGCAATAAATGTATAACAGTTGCTTTAATCGTCATTTATGAAAATAATGATTTCAAGTTATTTTTTTACTCATCATAAACTAAATTAGTATCCAAACACAATCCTACTCATTCACAAAGGAGCGTGCTATATTGCTTTTATATAATTCCAACTTGATAAAACTAGGACCTTTGACATGAGGGTCATTCAAAATAGGATGTAAAAGGTTAAGACTCAGATCTCAATATATTGATCCCAATTCCCAACTGCTACAACCAAAAAAAAAAAAAAAAAAAAAGCTTTGTACTTATCCTCCGTTTTTCGTAGGAACAAATTAAATTAGCTAGGAAATGTGAATGGAATTTGTCAGATTCTTTTCATGGCTATCTGGCTTTGACAAGACCCTAGCTAAAGCCATTAAGAACCAAATTCTGATTTGAGAGAGAGAGAGAGAGAGAGCCACATGATAGCATCACATGCTGTTACTGACATCATCATATCTGGCCACGACTTCCCCTCTTTCCAATGTTCCCAACATTCAAACATCACGTGTAATTTTCCCCAAAACCCCTATTCTCTCTAATGTTCAAAAAAAAAAAAAAAAAAAAAACCCCTATTCTCCTTTTTTTACCAATTTCAAACCCACACACCCACCAAGTTTACTAATCTATCCTCAAGTTTTCTTCTTTGGATGCTTATGTGTTTACAAAACATGGGGTATTACAGTCACTCTATATAAGGAATAATTGCAAAATGTGTAAACTCACAGTACCAATTTTGTGGATTAGAATTAAAAAAAAAGAGATGCTTCAAGTCCAAAGCCTCTGACCATAGAATAAAGTAAAAACAAAAATTGTTGTCCTCGTGAGTAACACCTTTTCTTTCGCCACAAGATATTAATATATTCTTGAAAAGTGAACTACAAAACTTAAACACTGCAGCAATCATATACATTAACCTATTAAAAGCAAGTTTCTCAAAAAAAAAAAAAAAAAAAAAAAAAAAAAAAAAACCTCTTAAAAGCAAAAAATAGTATTATTTTGTCAGAGATGTACAATTGAAAATTACTGAAAATTATTACTGGCTCCAATTTATACTTCCCCCATTGCCAATTTGCCGAGTTTAAAAAAAAATGAAAGATGAAGACGTGCGAAGCATGTTTCAGTTTTATACACTTTCCCATCATTTGCCTTTCAGGCTTTCACCATTTTTAAGTCTTAGTTTATTTTATTTATTTAATTTTTTTGTATGCTAGTCTTTCTTTTTTTGCTGTATTCATACTCTTTTAGTATAATCAGAAGCTGTGTGCATGTATTAGGCAAGCAGAGCTAAAAATACATTACATACAGCTGGTGTTTGCCTTAGTTTAAAATTGGTATTATTCACAGAAAGTCCATGCAGAAATCTTCAAGTTTGACAAAAATTTTCTAGTGAAAGAAAGTGGGGTTGTGGCTGTGAGTGATACAACAATGCTGCTAGCAGAGAAGTGGGCTGTCATTATTAGAACATGGGGTGTTTTGCATTTCATAATTCATCTATGTGTAAAACAAGTTAAGAGAAACGTGGACAAACAAAAAAAAAACACACACACACATAATTTGTCATGACATTAAACTTAAGTAGAGTAATAAGTAAATAATCTATATTTTATTGTGAAAACTTAAGAAGCTTACAAAAAGTATAAGATATTTTCGTTGATTAATTACTATACTTATGGTTGTGGATTCTCCATTGATTGGTCATAATAATTAATAATTTAACATTCCAGATAAAACGTCATACCACTTGAAAATAGAGCAACAGATGAGAATTATCATAAGTCTATCTCAAGCTAATTATATGTTGCAACAAAGTAGAATCGATTTAGTACAAGGTTCAATGCTCATCGATAATAGAGGATTATCATATTATTATAGCAAGGCCCTCTCTATGTACCAAACCGCTTGAGTTCTATAGTTTACTCATGAATGGGGAAATTTTATAATTGAACTTGCTTAAAGAAGTCCTGAAAAGAAAAGGAGCAAACATAATCATTGAGTAGCGTGGAAGCATAATGTCCAGAGTCCGATTCGTAAAAGAAGGCTTAAATCACTTGCAATGGAAGAAAAGTTAAAAAATTTTAGGGCTAAAGATAGCTACTATTTGAGTGAATTGTAAGATTAGATTAAAGCCCCCTTTTTCTGGACTAATTTCTGGACTGAGCAAAATGATATGGATAAAGCAATAAAAAAATTAAAAAAAAATTAAAAGAACTCAACTTTGTACCAATGTCTTAAATCCCTCAATAAAATAATTTCCAACACATATTAGGCGAACTAATGTGTTAATATATTGACCAAGTTATTGTCACCCAATTTTTTGACTATGCTAATTCTGTTAATCCACGACTATGGTGGAAGATTTGCTAGCTTTTGACAAGACCGAGTTTTATTATAATAGACTTATTAGTAGTTAATATTATTTCAGTGCTAGTTTACCTTAAAAAAAAAAAAGAAAAAAAAAAAAAAGAAAGTCTTTTTAATTGAAGATGGAGAAGCCGCAAGGCCCGCAACTACATTATCTCCCTCCACAATTCCCTCTCTCATTTTCAAAGCTTTTAAACATGTCATGGTCATGCTACTTTGCAGATTGATATTGCTTAACATAAGTATTTGCTTTCATTAACCAAGTAACTCAGACAATTTTAACACTTTAAATTGACCTTTAAAAACATTCAATATTTTCTGGCAACAATGGCATACCCTTTAGCAAAGTGACAACCGGGATCAGTAACACAATCATGCAACCTTTTCATAGCTCAGAAAAGACAGGCTTTCCCTTTGAACAGAAGCCATGCCCTAAAAACCAATTTGACATTATTAGTCTTGGGCGGTTGAAAGTTGAAACCCTCATTGATTTCTTCCAACAACCCCCTTTAAGGGCCTTATGAATTATTCAAGGACCTAGGCAAAAGAATCCTAGATAATAAAAAAATTCATAAAATATTGTCTAAGGCTTAGACACAAATTAATAGCCCTTCCCCTCTATACCATCCTGAGCATAATTATTTTGGATTCTTGTACACTGCTTACTCATTTTTACCTATTTTAACCATTTTAGTGTTGGCAAACAGTGCATGAAGGAAGCAAACCCCAAAGCAGTAATGATGTCAAAGCAAAAGGTTGATTTGACATCTCCTTTCTAAACCCATATGTAATCTTGTATTGAGTGTAAGATTAGACCTTTCCCTTGTTCGCATATTAGCCAGAGTGCCAGACCTGAAAAATAGAAGAAAAAAAAATACTGACAAACCCTTTTCCACCATGGGTGACTTCACAATGTCCTTTGAGCAGTTTCCACCCGTGGAATCCTGCCACGACTTCATAAGATGCACGCAAAGTCATAACATCAAGAATCAAAGAGGGCGCTCCCATTAATAACAATGGCAATTGCTCTTTCTTTTCCAGTTTTCACTATGACTCTTTCACCATATTAAACCATAACCAATGGAGTGCAAGAAGCAATACTTTTGGCGGAAGTAGAAAACAAAATTAAATCTAGTGGAATGTCAGAATTGTCAGTTTCTTGGATAAGCTAACCAGAGAAAAATTAAATGAGACCACATAGGACATTAGAGAGAAGCCAAGGCCATCTTCTGTTTCTTTCACTTTCTGTCACTCTCTGAGCCACAACATTTACAACAACAATAGTGTCCCACCATCTTTCCAACACGATGTTGCAAACCGTTAATGGCCCAGATTTTTTTTAATGGTCCAAAATTGTTTCCCAAATAATAAATATGAAAGCAAGCGAAAGAAAAAAAAAGAAAAGAAAATGACATTCAAATTTAAATTAAGCTAAATAAAGCATACGCTGCTGCATAACCAAAAGTAGATAATTCGGTACTGAAAAATTCTGTACATGTAGTAGAAAAGGAAAATAAGGAAAAGGGTGACAAAATTTTCCGGCCAGTCCTAAATTTATCTTTTTTGTACAAACAGAGAAAAAATGGACCAGAGATTAATCCCAATACCGGTGTATCATCTCAAAGAACTTGAGTTTTCTACCCCCACCAGTCCAATCAGCAACTCAATGCCTCATACTTCACAGTAATTGGGCGGTTAAATCCAACTTGTGAAAGCAAATTCCCCACCACAGCAAGGTCCCGGCAAAACACCCCTTGGAAAACTGAATTATTCTTTTCTGATTCCAATTTTGACTCTTGGGCTTGCTGGACTTGGATTGCCACAGCTACTTGTGCTTGTGCTACTTGTAATGCAGCTGCGGCTTTCTTTCTTTGCTTTTCAGCTGCTTCCTCGTCCATAACTGCGGCTTTTTTTCTTTGCTTTTCAGCTGCTTCCTCATCCATAATGGTAGACATTACACTGGTGTAACCCTTTTGGAGCAATCTGTACAGCAACAAAGCAGACATCTTTGATCGGTCTTTAACCGAATCAAGACCACCATCATTAGCAAGTTCACACCTTTCAATAAAGTTTGTGGCTTTATCTGGCTTGTGCTTCAAACACAGCAACAAATGTGCTCTCTCTAACTCAGACCTTGAACACCCACGTCTCAAACCAATTAAAGCATGATAATCCACATTCCCAGTCTCCCCAGAAGCAACTCTTTGCTTAAGTTCTTGAATCTTTGTAGTGAGTGCACACAGCTTCCCAGGAATCTCTCTGTACCTCATGTTGTGTCTCTTCCAAGCTGGCCCTGGAAGCTTCCTATCCCTCAAAATTGAATTGTACAAAAGCTTAAGATGTTCTAAATCATGCAAACAATCCGGCAAGCATCGAATTGTTTCTAATAGAGATGCTCTTGTATCAAGAGCTTGAATGCAAGCTGGGTCTAATGCCAAAGTCCTATTACAATCAGCTATAGACTCAGCAATTCTACCAGCTGCTCTGTATGCTGAGGCTCGGTGCATGTAGCATTCAGCTAAGAACCCTTGTGGGGCACCACGGCGACCATCAACAATCTTGGTGAAGTGGCGGATGGCCTCAGAGTAGAGGCCAGCATCAAGGGCTGCAAGCGCAGCCGTCTTGCGGCGTAAGAGGAGCTTAATGTGGGCAAGGAGTTGGTTCACACTCTCCGGATCAATTGGGTTGCGCGGGGGCGTGCTGGGAGCATTGGTGATTGTGATATCACCGGAAACAGGCACATTGGAGAAGGAGAAGCTGTCATCAGACCAGCAAATGCTCTCGCGGCGGAATGCTGCTGAGGCGAGGCGCTTGCCGGTCTGAAGAAGAGCCATTGCATCCTCCATTAGGCCTAGATGGCAACAAGCTTGCCCAAGAATCAAGTACCTGTGATTAACAATTGCGTATGGACCAAGTTACTATCAAATTCAAAAGGTGTTTCAATGATCTAAATTTTCAATCAATAGAATTATTTTCACAATTTCTATGCCAAAATGTTTTGTGCACATCTCTCATCCACAAACAGTGAATATCAGTGATATAAATTAACAATGTGTCCATTAAAAAAAAAGTATACAAGAAGCATCTTTCCATTTTATTTATTCAGCATGGTGGTTAACAATCTTGGAAACTTAAATTAAGGGCAACAGCTACTATTACGAGATATAGTACTATAAAAATCGCAAGCGAATATTTATCATGTTTATTTTTTCTTTTTTATTTTGAGAAAGTTATAATGTTTTAATTAGTTGTCATTTTTCTTCTTTTTTTTTTTTTTTTTTGGGTTCACAAAGTTCTCTGGAGAATTTTGTATCATTCCACCACAAACTCTTTTCATAAAAAGTTCTCAAAACCCATAAAAAAAAAACGCATCCTATTAAGGAAATTTTAGAACATTGCATATAAATGAAGAAGAAGCCAGAGATATTGGCTTTATTGATAACAATATTAAAATCCATTAATGGTTCAAAAAGCTAGAAATTTTCATAATAGCCGGCTGTTCATTTACTCAAACCAATAGTTACGTTTCAATATTATATACCAAATAGTAATCATAAAAAGAAGAACCAAAACAAAAGGACAATTTCAAAAATCATAACAAATAGAAAAGAGAAGAATATTACCTCCATTGCCCTTCCTTGTCGCAATTTTTACTGAGCCCAGCCATGACTTTCTTCTTCAAGTCCGAGACAGAAAAGCACTTGAAACTCGGGTCCCGACCAGGTGAGTAAGAGGACGAGTTACCAGACCCAAGCAGCTTGACTCGCTCCCTTGAAAGATGCTGAGACGAGCTCTCAGATGAGAGAGAGCCCGAGTCATCACTGGCCATTTTAAGACTAGGAATATAGTCTTGTAGCATATCTGCCACGTCCTTGAACCGCCTCAGATATAGCAAAGCCCTGGCTTTGAGTTCCAAAGCTTGCTCAAACCTCGGAGACAGAGCTAAAGCCGAGTCTAAAAGGCTCAGTGCTGAAGCTATCTCGCTTTGTTCTTGGGACCCCATTAGATTGCGTGCATCTTTAATGTACTTCTCCACCATCTATATATTAGTGCATGTAAAAAGACATGGTTACCTTATAGTAAAAATGCAAAAAGACCCAACAAAGACTTAAACTTTAAAAGAGATCAGAAGCAATGTGTGTTTGAGTAGTCAAAGTTTTAGTTTTTCTTTGTTTTACCTTTCTGTTAGTAAGCCACCAATGTTTCTTTTCGCTACTAGTTAGGCTTGGAGAAGTAACAGCCATTGTTGCTCTTCTTGTTATTGCTTTTGTAGAAGAAGAAGAAGAAGAAGAAGAAGAAGAAGAAGAATGAACCCCTTCTCTTTCTTTTTTCTCTGATGGGGAATATCACATTTTTCTCTTCGCTCCAATAAAGGAGAGAGAAAATATATAGGGGGAAAAAAAAAAAAAAAAAGAGAAAGAGAGGAAAAGGAAATTTTGGAAGAGAGAAGTCAGGTAGTGAGGAAGATATGAGAGAGAGTGAGAGAAGAATGGGGGATTTAAAATGAGTGTTGAAGATTTTCAAGTGTAATAAATAAATAATGGGAAGGTGATGGAGAGAGCAAAGGAGCTAAATAAAAGATCAATTGCCAGCTTTGACCCTCACTGAAAGCTTTCATCCTTCAACTTCACAGCTGGCACCACACCATCATATAGATTCTCTCTCTCTCTCTCTCTCTCTCTCTCTCTCTCTACCAAGTTTTTTTGATGCTGCCTATCAGGCTAGGCCTATATGGGACTATTAGTCTATTACAGTTATTTTTTTTTGGTAATAAGTCTATTACATTATTAATTACCAAAAATAAAATTAGCTTCCCACAAATTATAAATGTATACAATATTTTGTGGCATTATTAATACAAATTATTGTGATTGGTATATCATAAAAATGAGGTTAATAGTAACTTAAAATATTTATTTATTTTATGTTGGAGTTATACCAATTGTGTATATAAAAAAATGTTTAAAATTTTATAATTTGACTATGTATCCATTAGATATGACAATAAATATGATTGATAAGTTTCTGTCACCAAATAAATGAATAATTATAAAATTTATATAATAAAATTTGTAGTATATATAACATCACTTTTATAATTATTAGGTATTTGAGCATTTTGTATTATCATTTGTAATAGTTTTATAAGAAAAAAAGTTTATAAACTTCAAAGTTATTAGTACATTTATTTTCACTCTATATTTATTATGTGTTGGAATATTTTGTTTTACCATTTGCAATAGTTTTATAGGAAAAAAAAGGTTTCTATCTTTAAAATTTGTAATATTCATAATATTAATCAATATTTATTATGTGTTGAACATTTTCTATTAACATTCGTAATAGTTTTATAAGGAAAAAAAATGTTATCTCCTTCAAAGCCAATCGATAAAATCATACTTTTAGTCATATATTTGTTTTTTTTTTTTTTTTTTTTTTTTTTTTTTTTGTGTGGAGAATTTCATGTGGATGATTTTAGAACATAATTTGGCAACAAATTTAGGTGGAACCTTAAGGCTCCATTTGAGAATTCATAAGGGAATGGAATTGAATTGAATGGAGTGGTCATAAGGGAATGGAAATGAATGAAATGTATTTAAATAAGGGAAATGAATGGAAAAGAATAGAATTGAATGGAATTAAGTAACCTTGATTGAATGTTTTAAAATAAAGGAATGGAAATGAATAGAATGTAAGTAATCTTGTTTGGGAGGAACATGGAGGGAATGAAATGAAATCATTTTATGACAATATTACTAGTAAACCCCTATTTTAAAATAAATGGTCGAATATATAGGGGTATTTTGAGAGTTTTAGTAAAAAAATCATTAAATCTAATTTCATTCCCTCCCATTTCTCCCAATTTCGGGGGGAATGAAAATTTGAGGTTTTAAAGGAATAGAGAGGAATGAGTGTTCCCTTCTACTCATTCCATTCTCTCTCACTTAAACTCACAAATAAGAGAATGAGTTTTTCATTCACTCCATTAAAACTCCCAAACAATGGAAGGAAATAATATTCTAAAATTATTCTTTTCATTTCTTTCCGTTCCATTCCATACTCTCATCCCAAACGAGGCCTAAGTTATTACAAATAGAAAGATTACATGCGTCCCTGTCATATGCAATACTTACTAAATTAAACTTAAGTGATTGTATATAATCATTTTAAGTGAGTTATGTTCATTGCATATGGACCCATGTTGTTGGATATAACGCTCCAATTAAGTTTGTAGTGAAACATCAATATATATATAAAACCTTATGTGAGAGAGCATGAGATTTCGCCATGTGGCACATTTGCAAAGAGAATTGAAATACTCTCAAGTATCACATCAGAGATAAGAACAAATGAAATATTGACTTTTTGTTTTATTTGGTCTAATATTTCAAGACTTTTCTAATAAAAAAATAGAGATTATTTGTTAATTTTTGTTCAATATTTCAAGATTTTTCCTCCTTCGCACGTACACACAAAGCTCTTTGCATTTTAATTCACCATTTTCACCTCTTACACTTCTACTCTACTCTTTTATATATACCTACCCATAATCCTTCATGTCATCATATGTCAAATACACAGATAAAAAACGATGTTATTTACATTCAATCTTTCAACGACACCTATCTAACTCCAATATTGGGGTTCCATCTAATCCTAACATGTACGAGTAGGCTACAATTAGGGAAGGAGGCTTACACTTTATATTTAGTGACAATGACGATTAATATTTTGATGTTGAGGTTGAATGTTGTGGACTTGTGGGTTTTCTAAAGGTTATGATTGTCTATGGATGTTTGGGATGTTGACATGTGAAAGTCATAAGTGTATTTTTTTTAGAATTAAGAAGAAAGATAAAAATGTGTTTTATATAAACTTTTATTCAATAATATTCTTTCAAAGTTGTTATTTATGAGAAATGCTAACGAGTACCCTTAAAGCATTGGTTAACAATTTATTTTAAGAAAATTTTGACATCACTTTTATGGAAAATGAAAAAAATTATTAAAAGATTAATTGTTTTTTTTTTTTAATTGTTAACGAATGTCCTAAGGGCACTAATTAACGTGACCCTTTGTTTATTTATTATTATTTCTCATTACTTGAGTAATTATAATAGATATGACTACATGTTCGTGCAATTTATAATTATCGCTTCTTATAATGAATTCAATACTAATAAAGTTTTATAACAATTACGCTATAATATATGTACAACATTCTTCAAAACCAATTTCTATTAAACTTCAGACAATTTATTAGTCTATAATTTTATCAATAGCCCACATAATGGGGAGGAGATTCCTTCAAATTTTAATATTTTCTACATTAATTTCATAGAAAAGAAATGTTACTTCTGTCAAAACAGGTTTAATCAGTATTAATTAAAAAAACAAAAGAGTGTGAAATAAGTTTTGTCCTAACATTATTGAATTAAAAAATGAGTGGAAAAACACAGGGTCAGATAAGTGACCGGGTGCATCAGGTGAGTTTCATGACTATGACCGGGAATAGGAGGTTAGGCATCACGGGTCCTTGGGGTTCAACTACCGGAAGGAGAGAGAGAGAGAGAGAGAGAGAGAAAAGACGCCAGCAAATTGCCCGAAAAGTAAGTAAAGGAAAGGAAGAGAGTTGTGTTGTTGTGTTGAAAGTAGAAAGTTGAAAGGAAAATTTCCGGTTATTTATTTCAGGTAAAGTTGAAAATACTGCTTTACCCCCTTGATTGATTGAGATTTGAGATTCTTTTTAAAGGTCTGGTCAATTTATTACCTTCACTCATTAATGTCATTAACCTAATGGACCAAAAAGTTTGCAGATAAATTTATTGATCATTGATTACCATCGGGCATTGACAACAGTGAGTATAGTTAATATGACAGACCATGTATCATCATTATTATTAAGATTTACTTTATGATCTTAGCTAGGTTAATTGCTATGTTCTTATTGTAGAATTTAAATTAATTTCTTGGTATTGTTTTTAATAGAGTTAGGTGTCTGATTAAATACGGTGTACTTTTTATCTGTTTTCATAACTGATCATGATTGATACTGTATTTTCTTTCAAATCCGTTTTCTAGTGTGATTATGCATTCATATCATGTTGAATTGATCTTTGTCTAGGTGAAAACTGAGATAAATATTGAAGTATGGAACAATGCAAAATACGGCCAATCTTTTGCAACTTGCAGTCCTCTGGACAAATCTTTGTTAAAGGGCAATAATGGAACCAAAGATGCTTGGAGCTGTGATGTATGAGGTAAACCATGGATTTTTGTTTCAATAGGATTAGAAGGGATACTTTAGAGCTTTTAGGGTAGCTCTATCTTTGAGTTTCTAAAATCAAAGTTCACTCATTTCAAAATGAATAAATATAATTTTAGAAATTATTTTTAAGAGAGTCTTAATCCATTCAAATAAGGAATGCAATATATATATATATATTTTATCTTAGATGATCTAAATTAGTTTCTACTACTCCTAAATCAATGTATATTGTTTCAATAAATAGGTTATTGTATTATGTAAAATTATTCAGTGTACCTAATATTTATCTTTAAATATGAGTTTTAGTTAACTCAATTCATAAATTTTTTTTTATCTTTGAATAAGAAATGTAAAGTTTAATTCTCACCTCATCTAAAATTATTTGACATCTTGAATTTGATGATAGAGAATAATCATTATGATTAGGACGATATGGTCGTAAGGGAGGATATGATAGTAAATAAATAAATGAAGAAGGATGAATTAGTAAAATAGAGTAAGCATATTTACATGGGGGGAGAAACGGACTGGTCTCTCGTAAGCCACAAGAATCAAGCTTTTTCCTTTTGGGGGCTTGCTTTGCTTTTTATTTCACCCACATTGATTAATGAATGCACATGAATATGGATAGATGGCCAGGTGGGTTTGTCTTAAAGGCTCTCTAACTTCCCTTTCCACTGCCCCACACAGAAACCCTACATTTTTTCAATTTATAATATAATAAAAAGGAACAGTTCCTACAATCTCATGCATACCCAAACACTCTGTTGCCATGTCACCTCCTTCATCTAGCCTGTCTCCACGTGTACTTTTTGTATGTTGGGTCCCACATATTACGAGGACTACCTCTAAATTAGCAACAATTTTTTGCCTTTTTGGACAATGCAGTTTTTTGGTATCGGAGATAAGGGGTAGATGCTTTTTAACAACAGTTTTTCAATATGGAGGGTAATTGTTTCCCAACCTAATCTTAATGGGTCGAATTTTACCCGATCTAATAAACAGCAAGGTTGAGTCTGAGTTTTTGCAATACTCGCTTGCAGTTGGACTCGACCCGCTTAGTTTAGCTAAAATTACAAAAAAACCTAACCATATATATACCTTTATACCTAATCCTAATTTTCACTCTCATTCTAACTCTCACTCTCTTCAATAGCTGCCCCTCACGCCTCACCCTTACTCAGTATCCACTCTCACTCTCAAGTCTCAAGCCCTCTCTCAAAGTGGTCAAGCCCTCCCTCAAGTGATCAAGCACCACGCAACTCACCCAAACCACCATAGACATAACCAAGATCCAAGAAAAAAAAATTCTTCACCGACGGATCATCCCAAATCCTCGCCGACAAGTCAAAACTCTCATCAATCATGAAAATCTCCATAACCACTGTGAACCACCCCTCACTCGTTAGGCCGTTACAGACCCACAACTGGTTGGGTTTGTTTGTTTGTTTGTTTTTTTTTTTTTTTTTTTGTTGCTTTTAATTTCATAAATTAGAATTCAAAACACATATTCTAATTTGGAATATTTGGTAGTCTTAATTTCAATGGATGGTGATTTTTTTTTTCTTCAAACATGGCTAGATGGATTGGGCCCAAATCTGGCATGGCTGGACGAGGTCCGCAGGGGCCCAATGGGGCGGGTTTGGAGGTTAAAAAAAACTCATTTAATAAACGGGGCGGGTTCGGGTAACATAGGTAGGCTCACGGTTCGAGTTTAGGCATAAAGAAACCTGCCCTAAACCAGATCCGTTGCCATTCCTAGTTTTCAGTGTTTAAACACTGAAACACGTATTTCCAATTTTTCATAACACTTTTTAATCCACACATATTTCCACAATAATTAAATAATGATACTAGAAATCTTTAACCAACCGGCCCTAAGCCATTATTTAATGTGTGGCCACTGCCCAGTGTACAGTGTACTATTATAGGATCATAGATTTAAGCGTTGCATATGATATATGGCCAAGTTTTAAACAAAAAAAATTTTGAACATAGGGAAAAGAAAGGCATTCCTTGAAATAAATAGTCTGAAAATTTAGGCTGTGTTTGGATACCGCTTATTTGCTGAAAATCGAAAATTGAAAATACTATAGCAAAATAATTTTTAAATGTGTAAATAGTGATGTGGGACCCAAATTTATATTGAAATTTGTGTTTGGATGATTTTTGTGGGTTCGTGAACAGTGTCGTGGGACCCACATTTTTTCAGCAAAATGCACAAACACCAGCCATAAACGCTATCCAAACGTGCACTTAATAAAAGAGTGTTCCTTAATTTCTTAATTATTTTTCTTTATTAAATTAACATTTGTTGCTTTTCATATACAATTATAGGAACAAACTGAAAAACAAATTCATTTGCTTTTATTTGCTGAAAATCGAAAATTGAAAATACTATAGCAAAATAATTTTTAAATGTGTAAATAGTGATGTGGGACCCAAATTTATATTGAAATTTGTGTTTGGATGACTTTTGTGGGTTCGTGAACAGTGTCGTGGGACCCACATTTTTTCAGCAAAATGCACAAACGCCAGCCATAAACGCTATCCAAACGTGCACTTAACAAAAGAGTGTTCCTTAATTTCTTAATTATTTTTCTTTATTAAATTAACATTTGTTGCTTTTCATATACAATTATAGGAACAAACTGAAAAACAAATCCATTTGCTTTGGAAGTTTGCATCATTGTCTTCAACAATTTTCTCTCAAACATTATTGATTAATAATCATCTACTGATATTTTATCTATTTTATTAGGACCTAAATGAACTAAGTTGTTCGCTGTGTTGGTTTAGTAAATAGTTAGGTTGAAGCCTAAGTTTAGATTTAACTATTTAACAATTTGAGATTAAATATAATAATCTGTTTGTGAACAAACTTTTGAGTATAAGGCTCAATTAAAGTATATATACTATTATATGTTTATCGATGTTTAAGCTATACTTATTTAGTGATCTTGAGATTAGATTATGTAGTTTTGTATATAATTTTATAAGATATCAAATTATTATTTGTAATTTATTGATAATATAAATAGTCTATTTTGTAGAAAAATTGTATATAATTTTTCACAAAACAAGGTTGGTGAATCTAATTTTTATGAGTTCATAAACAAAAACCACTCTATTTAATTAAATCAAGTAATATAATTTCAATTATAATTTGAATATTACTTATTAACATTGTGAGGAAGTCAAAAATTGTAGTTGTTGTGTTCACTACATATGAGAAAGGAATAAAGTTAATTAAGTAGTTCGTGAATAACTTATTTGATAAGAAAATGAGTCAAGACTAAACATACATGTGATCACATTTGGTTTTAAGCTCGAGTTTGACTCATATTTAAAATAAAATTAAATGAACAATTTTGAATTTTTAATACATGCTTAAGTTCAACTCACTTACAAACCTAATTTCCGTTAGGGTAGTTGACATTTGATCAGTTTAATTTCATTAATTATCACATTATATTTCTCAGGACATTGCACAAGTATCACACTATTGCTGCAACCTCATCTTGCAGCAATTACATTATTTCATGGAGAAACTTTATTAAGCAACAAACTCATGTTTGTCACATACTTCAACAAGGCGACATAAGCCGAATTTGTTCCCCCCCCCCCAAATTCTCCGGGGGCCATGATATAGAGAAGTTTATTGTACCCCCATGAAGAGATTTGACACGATGAGTGCAATGTTTACTACATATATAACGAAACGTAAACAACATGTATTGCTTTTTCTCAGTGAAATTATAAATGTTTGAAAGCAACCATTCCTTGTTAACCCACTTTGTAATTTCTTTGGCCTTTAGTCCTTACCCACCTCAAATTCTAGTGTAGCCCCCATTATTGAATAATGAAAATGATATACTCTTTATAGGACACAGGTCCTATTAATGTAGCTTATGTTTATTTTGTTCTTGTTCCCATAGGGTTAGGACCAATGGACCCATTGACAAGCCATGGTTTACAGGGGGCTGGTTTCTTCCAGAAACATTTGCTGAAACTCCTGTACAGCTAAGTATTCCAGGTTGTAAAAACTGGGACCCCAATTTTGAATTAGCTAGGCAACCCATTTTCTAGGTGGAAATCATCAATGGCATGAAGCTCTGGCATGGCCTAGAGGCTTGAGGGTCCACGTTGATGGAGCTTTGTGAACAATATTTTAACAGTTCCAACTTCCAAGTACTTTTTAGATATGTCTCATTTATATGTTATTTGAGTTTCTAGCTTTACATTTCATTACAATTTGAAACATTTTCCTCACTCTGACTCTTTTTTATTTATGTTTTCATCTGAATGGTGGGTGATATTAGGTTTATCACTTTTCTTGGGTAGATGTCTAATGAAGTCTATGCATGAAAATGGACCAGCAATTATGGAGAAAAACAAATCATATACCCATTTTTCTCATGCACAAAACATGTGGTGTGTCTACCACTTTCAGATTTGAAATGACAATTCTTACAATGGGGCATTAAACCTGCATATCTGATCCAACTGCTTACCTGTAAAGTAACTATCTCATTCTTAGGCATTGCTCCATAGAAACATATTCATTGGTGCTGTTTTTTTCTGCATTCTATTGGATCTACCTCCCTTTGTTTCATTCCTTCTTATTATTGCCAATTGTTTGTTTGCATGTACTGAGCAGACAACTTATTTATGCAACCGAACTAACAAGTTTTTGTTTTATTTATTTATTTTTCCTTTTCTTAATCTTGCAGCATATATATATTTGAGGTGCAAATAATTCCAATTGACTTCAAATAAAGCGAATTAAAAAAAAAAAAACATATACCCAGTCTAATATTGAGTTTGGAGTTAGCCGATCCTGCCCAACAAATCGAGCCATTGCTGCACTGATTGAACCAAGGTGATGATGATAATAATTAAATATTGGCTATTAATGAATTAAATGGATTCAAGTATGAAAATATAAAACATTTTTATTATGTTCTCTTTTTATCATTTATTGCATCTAAAAGTTCTTCATTGATTTGATTAATAGACGCAATAATAATTTTAAAACACTTAGTATATGTTTGATAACTATTTTTTTCCTTTATTTTCTATTTTCAAAAATAATTTATTATTTTTGAGACTAAAAAACTTGTTTGGAACTCAAAATGGATAGAAAACAAAATTATTCTCAAAACTCAATTTGTAAAGGAAACTGAAAATATGTAAAAACCTGTTTTCAATTTCTAATTTTCAATCTATCTCAAAAAATTAAAATAAAAAAAAAGTTTGTAGTTTTCAAAAGTCAATAAAAATATGCGTCTGACTTAATGAATTTGTTCAATTTAATGAATTAGCACTAGAGTTCAGATTCTAGTAACAACATATTTAAGTTTTTTTTTTCCTTCAAAAAAATATTTTTTTAATTTCAACTAACCAAACATGTTTTTTATTTCAAAAATACAAAATTTTTTTTTTCTTTATACTCCCCAAAACAAGTTTGTGAAAATAGAAAATAAAAAACTATTACCAAACATAACCTTAATAACTATTGTAAGGGCACGATTTGCTCCTAAAGCCCAAATGAAGGGTCAATGGCCCAAAGAACCCAAAATAATAAATTTGTTAGAGAGTGGGCTTAAAGATTAACTTTCAATGAGATAAGTGGATAGTAGTCACAGTAGGTTAGTTATGGTTGGAAAGAATACAACAAACAGTTTAAGCAAGAAAAGTTCTCCTCGATCAAGTCTGAGGATGATTTGTTCTTATATATTTCTCTCAGACTTATACAAAATTATAATTCTTAAGTGTACAATGATTTTTCCTTAGATTTTCTGATGATTCCCTTGTAATGGGGTTTTTCTCCTTTATATTCTCCTTCCTTCTTTCATCTCATCCCTCCACGTGTAGATCAAATTGTTGGCTTTGATACTTGTTCCATCAGTACCTTCCTGAAGTCTTGGGGGGTAGCTGTAAGGCTGAAAATTACAATTCAGGTATCACCTCTACATTAATGCGGCCAGGGGATTAGATGTAGAGCATTTAATGCGGTGGTATCAGTCTTTTGTTTTATCCCTATTTGAGGTTTATCCTTACCAGCACGATTGCTTGTTACCTTGTCCTTGATGAAGGGTCGGACCTTTGACCTCTACTCTGTTTAGCCAAGGAGATACTTCTCCTCGGATGATGTTTCCAATTCCTTATGACCATACTTCTTCCACGGCCCATTAACTGGTACACCTTCGTTCGTATTTACCTGTCCTCGGGCTATCTAATGTCCTCGGGCACGGCCCACGGCCCAATACCTATATTTGGGCCTTTCATCCCTACAATAACCTCCCAAAATTTCACTTTTTTGCTTCTCGGAAAAAAGAGGAATTTTGATTTTTGGCAATCATCCTTCCCATTCTTATGTTACTTCTTTCTGTGCAGGTGTCTTTTCAACTGCAAAGGGGCACGCTCCTGACTCTTCGGCATCCAGGAAGCTTCAACATTTACTTCATACGGCGCCTTGTCCCCCCACATTCTACGGTGTGATGGAGATCCTACGGTGGAGAAATTTTATGGGGATTTGGGCAGGAACTCTCCCGCTTACTTTTCCCATTCTTGTATATATTGCTCGAAGATTTTAGCTGTTCCACTTTTTGCATCTTTAACTCTCAAGAACAAGTCCGAAGAGCCCTTCCACATTTCCGTAAGTTACCTTTAGTATTCCTTCTTAATTTTAGGACCTCTTCTTCCTTGGCCTTTTTAATTTACACCTCGTCTTCCTAACACCTTCACATACCTTTCAAATGGGTAGATTCACTAGCTTAGTAGATACCCGAGAAGGTATAGAGAGTTTCAAAACCCGTTATCGTACTCCCACTGGGGTTTCAATCCGATATTGCCATCAAGGGCAATGGCATACCATGAGACAAGAAGGAGAGGTAGTAATCCCGATGATTGCTTTTATAGAGGGAGGGATGAGAATCCCCATGGGTAAAGTTACTAGGGACTACTTGATCACTTATAGACTTTGCGCCACCCAGTGTGCCCCTAACATGTTTAGGATCCTAGGTAGCATAGATGCTTTTAATGAAAAGATGAGTGTGAACCTCACCCATTACGATGTTAACTAGGTTTACAATCGTCAACTCCTCAAAGGTCAGGGGTATTATTTGAAATCTAGGGTCCTCGAGGTTAGGCTTATATCGTGTCTTCCTGATATTAACAAGGGTATGGACAAGGACTTCTTAATTGTCTCAGGAGAATGACATGATGGATTTCATTGCCCAACACGAGATGGGACACTAGGTGGGGTGTTTAGGTTTAGGCTTATTGCTCTAACAATACCTTTTTTCTCACTAACACTCTTTGAGTTTATATTATTTATTATTTTTATTTTTTTAATTTTTAAAATGGTTCTTATTTGGCTATCTATGGCTTATTTTAACGATGTTTTCACTTTTGATGAATTTGCAGATAAGTACTCTACAGCCCCCAATTTCAACCTTGTCAACGAGCCTGATTTGACGAGGATACTCAAATTCGAGATCTTCATTCACACTGACGAACAACTGCGAACTGCTCACATAATCCTCGGCTACGACCCTATCTCTTTGAGCTTCCAAGCCCCTAAGTACGTGATAAAGGCGAAGGATCCTCAGTTGCAGCAGATCAACATTGTCGTACCTGGCTTTATTGCTAGCACCCCTCCAGAAGGCACAAACTAGTGGAGCTACCTTTCTAGTGCAGTGCCGAGAAAGAAGCGACCTCCTCTCACCTAGTTCTTGAAGAAATAGCTAAGGTAGTAAAGGTTTCGGATTCTGAGGAATATTTTGAGGTTTTTAACCAACTTCAAGCCCTAGAACCTTCAGGCACTAACTTTAGCCACCTTCCCCCTGCACAAGTTATCGGCATTCAAGAAGCCCCCAGTGTACCCGACGCAATGGTGCTACAATGCAAGTCCAAAACAAGTCTTCTTGAGCTTCTTGAGTCTTATGCAGGAGGCTTAGTGCCCGAGGTAGCCATCCAGACACGTCCTCCCACTTCTTTTCCTACCCATACTTCCCAGCCCGAAGTAGCGGATAGGAAAAGGAAACAGGACAAGAAGGGGAAGGATGTAGCTGAAGAAGGAGAGATTATCCCCTCTAAGGAGCCTAAGCCCCAGAGGGGAGCAAAAGTGGCAAAAATAGTGCAAATTAGGTTCTCAAGTGAGGGAGCAATAGTGGATAGAGGACATTACCGTCGCTTAAGGGTCCAAAGCTGGAACCCTCCTTTGGTGTTGAACGGATCTCCCCTTCCCCTGGATTCCTCTATCAGGGACTTCCAGAAGGGGAAGGCAGGTTACGTGGCTGATGCCTTGGAGCAGCCACTATTGCTACCTCAGGACATGGTTGACCTGAGAACCATGAAGAAACACAAAGTGTTTCTTACTCTGAAGAGGGACCTGACATTGGTAAGTTTTTCCCTTTTCTCCCCTTCTTTTCTTTTTTTTACTAAGTGTTCCAATTATTTCATCTCACACTTTTTTATTTATTTTTTTAATTTATTTTTATATTTTAACAACGATTCAAGCCGCTTATATGGCCGAAGAATTGGTGAGCACCTCCCATAAGCAAATGAAGGAGAAGGAGGGACGGCGCATAGCTCCCGTAGAGGCCTTTACTCTGGTTGAGCAGAGGATAAAGGACCTCAATACCAAGCTAATTGAGCTCACTAGAGAGAAAAAGAGTGTCGCGGCTGCTCTAGAGGGGGCCGAGAGTCAAGTAGAGAGCTAATGCCAATAGTTGCGCCAGATCGAGGACTAGCTCGTTATAGCCAAGGGGCAAATATGAGCTTTACAGAAGAAGTTGAAAGAGGCAGAGGAGGCTGCGGACAAAGCTGAGAAGGCCGGGTACGAGGTAGGGGTAGCAGAGACCGAGGAACATCTGAGGGCCCAGGTCACTGGGGTATGTAGAGGCTACTGCCTCCAAGTGTGGAACGAAGCACTAAACCAGGTTGGTGTTGATGCTTCTTCCCTATTTAAGAGGGCAGAAAATGCCTTCTATCCCCTAGCCCTTCACATAGCAGGTCCCTCAAGCTCTCAGATTGAGGTCGTTCCCAAAGCTTTAGAATCTAACCAGGCTGCCTTTGCTGATGTTGCTCTTTCCTCTACCATTCCCCTTAAGGAGGTTGAGCAAGCTGGTGCTGCACAAAAAGAAAAAAAGCCAACCAAAGAGATAGCCCTTGAGCCTACAAAGCTCCCATCAACACTTAAAGATTCCTTAAAGGAGAAGGGAACCTTTCAGAGCCAGGAGCTGGTATTGGTTACCCTCCCCTTCACTGCCAAGGAGGATCCAAAGGGCAAGGGTACAACCGAAGCAGTTATGCCTAAGACAACTGCCAAAACAGTTGCAAAGACCAATCCTCTTTCTAAGACCAAGTAGAACCTTGGCTATATTTTGTGGTTGTAGTTTTATTTATTTATTTTTATTTATATTTTTTTTTATGTACTTATTTTTATGTGTATTTGTTGTTTGTGTTTTTAAGTTTGTACTTTCTTTGCCTTTCAAGACCTTACTTAGTGAAAATCATTAAATTCCTTTATGTTTCATTGTGTTTAGATAAAACAAGGCATTATTTATTTCTTGATCAGTGTTTTACTAGTATAAGCATAACTTATAGCTTCATTTGATTAAGATATATCTTCATTCTTAACTTTGACAATCGTTTATGCAAGGTGCAACCTGACTGTTACATTTCTTGTAATTGGTAGTGTAATAGACTAACCTTTCCAAACCCATAACACTTAATAACTTGTAATTTAACTTAAAAACATACTTTGTATACTTGAGATAAGTAGCTCAAAGAATTATGTGTACTTCAAGATTCCCTTCTTAACTTCAAACAAAGGTGAAGCACCTATCTGTCCAAGGCATATGATCCGAGGAGACTATCATATCCAAGACCTCACTTAACGCTTTACTTGGTAGTAGGCTGAGATAGTAGTAAGTGTTAATTTACTCAATGTATGATGTCCGAGGAACCCATACATAACCAAGATTCTGTTTAACACCTAGATGAATAATTAAAAGTATTAATTTACCTTAGGTATATGGTTCTAGAAATCAAGCATGACCAAGGTTTTGTTTAATACTTAGATAAATAGGTAGTGTTAATTTACTCAATGTATGTGGTCCGAGGAACTAGACATGACTAAGGTTCTGTTTAACATTTAAATAAATAATGGAAAACATTAATTTACCCAAGGTATGTGGTTCGAGGAACCAAACATGACAAATGTTCTGCTTAATACCTAGATAAATAAGGAGAAATATTAATTTACCTAAGGTATGTGGTCCGAGAAGTTAGGCATGACCAATGTTCTGTTTAATACTTAACTAAATAACTAAAAGCATCAATTTACCCAAGGTATGTGGTCCGAGGAACCAAGCATGACAGATGTTCTGTTTAATACTTAAAGGAATAAGGAGAAATATTAATTTATCCAAGGTATGTGGTCCGAGGAGCCAGGCATGACCAAGGTTCTGTTTAATACTTAACTAAATAATTGAAAGCATTAATTTTCCCAAGGTATGTGGTCCAAGGAACCAGGAATGATCGAGATTCTGTTTAATACTTAAAAGAATGGAATACACAACACATATAATATTATAAACAAAAATGTGGCAGAGTTGCCTTTCATTAATAGTAATACCTTCGTAGGTTATTTACATTCCAAGGGCATGGTACAACATTTTCATCTAAACATTTTAAAAAGTAAGCACATATACCAGCTATCGAGGTAATACGATATGATCCCCCCCAATTGGGCCCCAATTTTCCCTATGACAAGTTTATTGCAATACCCATAACTTTTCTTAATACCAAGTCACCAGGTGTTAATGGCCTTGCCCTTACACTGGTATCATACCCCTATTTAAGCTTCTATTGATAATATGCAAGTTGAACTATGACAGCTTCTCTACGTTCCTCAACCAAATCTAGACTTTTTTCCAATAGCCTATCATTGTTGTCTAGAGTGAACAAGCTTGTTCTCAGTGTTGGAAATCTAGTCTCTAGAGAGATCACAACCTCGGACCCATAAGTCATTGAAAAAGGTGTTTTCCCAGTTGACCGACGAGGAGTAATCTGATATGTACAGAGAACATGTGGTAATTCTTCCACCTATCTACCTTTTGCCTCATCTAATCTCTTCTTAAGTCCATTCACTATAACTTTGTTGACTGCTTCAGTCTATTCGTTTCCTTGTGGATAAGCTGGAATTGAATATCTGTTTTTAATGCCTTATTCACAGCAGTATTTCCTGAATGCTTTACTATCAAACTAGAGCCCACTATCTGAGATGAGGGTGTGAGGAATCCCAAAACGAGTGACAATGTTCTTCCATACAAACTTCTTTGCATCTAGATCTCTAATATTAGACAGTGGCTCAGCTTCCATCCATTTTGTGAAATAATCGGTTTTGACCAGAAGCCATCTTTGGTTTCCTATAGCTTCAGGAAATGGTCCTAGAATATCCAAGACCCACTGAGCAAATGGCTATGGACTAGACAGAGGATTGAGGACACCCTCTGGCTGATGAATGTTCGGAGTAAATCTTTGGCACTGATCACACTTCTTCACATACTTCAGTGCTTCTTTTTGCATACTTGGCCAGTAATACCCCTAGGTACGAGCCCTATGGGATAATGACTTGCCCCCTGTATGACTTCCATAGATTCGCTCATATAACTCCTCCAGAAGTGGCTCTATTGCTTCAAGATGGACACAAAATAAGTATGGTCCAAAAAAAGAACGTTTATACAACTTTTTCTCCCTAGACAACCAGAAACGAGAAGCTTTCCTCCGTACCTTATCTGCCTCTCCCTTCCTGTTAGGCAAAGTACCTTCCTTGAGAAACAAGACCAAAGGATCCATCTAGCTAGGCCCGACCTTGATCTGGTGAACTTGGACTTTCTCTTTCCTCTCCTCGGTGGGCTTATGCAAATTTTCAACGAGTATAACTCGACGTAAGCCTTGTCTAGAAGAGGTTGCCAAAGTAGCTAAAGAATCAGCATGTGTATTCTTGCTTCTCGGAATTTGTTGCAAAGTGAAAAACTCAAAACTTGACTACAAGCGCCTAGCTTGACTTAAATATCCTTGCATTCTCAAATCCCTAGCTTCCAACTCTCCCTTTACTTGGCCTACCACCAACCTTGAGTCTGAGAGCACTTCCACTACCTTTCCTCCCATTTTTTGAATCATGGACATTCCTACCAACAAAACTTTGTACTTGGCTTCATTGTTCGTGGCTGAGAAACCCAACCTTAAAGATCTCTCAATATTGATCTTGTCTGGGGACATCACAACTAGCCCTATCCCAGACCCTCTCTGATTAGCTGTACCATCAACATACAATTTCCAAGTTGAAGGTCCTTGTAGAGAAATTGTTTCAACTGGTTTCCTTCTAAGTTTTGCACTTTGTCCTCCATTTCTACTGGAGATTCGGTAAATTTTGCTACCAAATCTGCAAGAACTTGGCCCTTAACAAAAGTCCGAGGCATATACTTAATGTCAAAGGCCCTATAAATTGTTTCCCACTTGGCAATTCTTCATGTATAAAACCACAACTGTGTGAGCTTGAAAATAATGAAGGAGTTTTCGTGTAGCATGTACCACTGCCAAAATAGCATTCTCTAGTGGCAAATAACAAATCTCTACTTCATGTAGCGACTTGCTTACGTAATAGACTGGCCGTTGTACTCCATTGTCCACCCTTATCAGTACTAGACTAACTGCATGAGAAGCCACAACAATATAGGCGAAAAAAACCTCTTCTTCCTTGGGCCTGGACATCATGGGTGACCGAGAAAGATAATCCTTCAATTGCTGAAAGGCCAAAGCGCATTCTTCAGTCCACTCAAATCTTTTCCATTCAAGCAACAATTGGAAGAAAGGCCTACATCGGTTTGCGTACCAAGAGATAAATCGGTTCAAGGCTGTGATCATTCTTGTCAACTTTTGGACTTCCTTAGGATTCCAAGAAGGTTGTAAATTGTTAATTGCCTTAATTTGATTAGGGTTGACTTCAATTCCATGGTGAGTGACCATATAACCTAGAAATTTGCCTAAACTGACGCCAAAAGAAAACTTAGAAGCATTAAGACATAGTTTGTGCTTTCTCAGCACTTCAAAAATACTTCCAAGGTCATTCACATGCTCAGATTCTACCTTACTCTTCACCATCATATCATCTATGCAGACTTCAATATTCTTGCCAAGTTAAGGTTCAAACATCCTAGTCATCATCTGTTGATAAGTGGATCTTGCATTCTTTAACCCAAAAGGCATCACCTTGTAATGATAATTCCCAGTGGGCGTAACAAAAGCAGTCTACTCCTGGTCATTTAGAGCCAATAGTAACTGATGGTACCCCTGAAAGGCATCCAAAAAGCTCATCCGAGGATGACCAACTGTTGCATCCATCAACTGGTATATTCGAGGTACCTAGAAGGGATCCCTAGGGCAAGCTTTGTTTAGATCTATGAAATCCACATATACTCGCCATTTCCTATTCTTCTTCTTTACCACCATCGTGTTGGCCAACTACTTAGGGTAAAACACCTCTTTTATTACTCATGCTTGCTTAAGTTTGATCACTTCCTCTTTAACAACATTAGAATGTTCTTTGGAAGAGCGCCGAGGTGGTTGCTTGTTAGGGGTGATAAATGGATTAACGTTTTAATGATGAAAGATGAAATTTGGATTCACTCCAGGGGGTTTCATAAGCACTCCACGCGAACACATCAACATTCAAACTGAGGAAAATAACCAGTTCTTCCTTGTGGCAACTGAACTCCCACTTGGAAAAACTTTCCCTCATCATTATCAATGATGATTTTTTCTAACTCTTCACACTTTGCCCCTTTTGCCACAACATCCGATGGCATGATTGTTCTCCTTGATTGCTATAAATCCCTTTCTGTAATAGCCGAGGATTAACCTTCAGACTGATGTCTAATTATAGCCATCAAACATTATCTGGCCATAGATTGGCTTCCAATCAATTCCTCAACCTGATCCCCTGAAGGATATTTCACTTTTAAGTGCAAAGTGGAGGAAACAGCCCTAATGGCATGAAGCTAAAGCCTCACCACAATAGCTGTGTAGGGGGAATATGCATCTACCATAATAAAGTCCATTTCCATAACCTTTGACCCTGCTTGAACAGGTAATCTGATTTGGCCTCTGGGGATGACTGTCTTCTCATCAAACCACACTAAAGGAGAATCATAGCAGGCAAGGTCCTCAGGCTTCAGCTTGAGCCTCTTGTATAGGTCAGGGTACATGATCTTTGCACCACTGCCTTGATCTACCAAAACACTTTTCACATTATATCCTTCAATCCTGAGGGTAACTACCAGGGCATCATTATGTGGTTGTAGGGTTTCCACCTTATCCTCATTAGAAAAGCTTAAAGTTGGTTAGACTTCCATTCTACCCCTCTTAGAATCAAGGGTCAAATCCTCAGCATGTGGCCAGGCTATAGACATCACCCTGGATGGATAGGAACCATTCTTACCTAGAGCAACAAGAATAACACTGATCGTCCCCAAGGGTAGTCTTGAAGAAGCATCCCTATGATGTGCCAACCTTACTTGACTCCTCTGTCCATTGGGCTGATATAAGAATTGCTTTAGTCTCCTAATTTTGACCAGTTGCTCTAGGTAATCCCTTAAAGTCCTACACTCTTCTATAGTGTGTCATCGGTCTTGGTGGTACTGATAATGAAGACTTTGGTTGTGCTCTATGGGGTCTCCTCCTATCTTATTTGGCCACTTGAAGTATGGCTCATTCTTAATTTTCTCCAAGATTTGGTGCACAGGCTCCCTAAACACGGTATTAACTACTTGGGCAGTAGCAGGCCTAGTATGCCCAGCAAAATCTCTTTTGGGCCGATTATTATTATACCTCTCTGATCTGAAATCCCTTCGATCCTGGGGAATTACTTTAGCCTTCTCCTTTCCTTGTTGTTGATCCTCTTTGACTCGTTTATACTAATCAATTAGATCCATGAGCTGACGTACGCTCTTGGCAGGCCTTCTTGTCAAAGACTTCCTTAAATCATGCTCGGTAGGGAGGTCAACCTTAAACGTCCTTATTGCTACATCATCAAAATTTAAATCTATTTCATTGAAATCTCCCAGTACCCATCTAAATACGTTTTCAGAGTCTCTCGCTTTCACATGGCCATAAACAGTAGGGAATCCAAGAGACGAAGAACTCTACTACAAGTAACTAATCGGGCCTCAAAGACCCTAGTAAGCTCTCGAAAAGAGCTAATTGATCCTTCCTCCAATCTGTCAAACCATCTCATCACCACTAGCCCCAAGCTAGATGAGAATAACTTACACATTAAGGCTTCTTTCTTTGAATGGACAACCATTCTCTGGTTGAAATGGCTAACATGCTCCACCGAGTTCATCCTACCATTATACATGGTAAATGTTGGTTGAGTAAACCGCCAAGGAAGTTTTCCCCTTTCAATCCTCTATGTAAATGGTGACTTGGAGATTTGGTGAAAGGCTCTACTCATAGCATCATTTCCCAAGCCCTTGCGAAATGGGCTTCTGTTTCTCCGCCTATAATGGCAATCTTCATCACAAGAGAAAGACTCACTAGGAGTAGTCCTTGACCTGGGCCTGTAGCTACCATCATCATCATCAATATGAGATTCCGAGCTTGAAGGAGTCCATCTCCTTTGCTTAAGGCGTAACTTCCTCTATAAATGATCTCCAACTGCATGTTCGTGGTGTTTTCTCCATAGGATACGTGGCTCCCACCTTTAGAATGACTCCTACTTGTATGAGTGGTGTGCACTCTAACTTCACGGTCCCTTCTTCGTTCAAGATTAAGAAATTGATCTTGACGTTGGGATCTTACAGATTCTTCATGGTTTGGTCCTGATCCTAACATGATTGAATGAGCTCAAGAATGTTCAACTTTCCCACAGACGATGCTAATTATAAAGGCACGATTTGCTTTTAAAGCTCAAATGAAGGGTCAATGGCCTAAAGAGCCCAAGACAATAAATTTGTTAGAGAGTAGGCTTAAAAATGAAATTTCAATGAGATAAGTGGATAGTAGTCACAGTAGGTTAGTTATGGTTGGAAAGAATACAACAAACAGTTTAAGCAAGAAAAGTTCTCCTCGGTCAAGTCCAATGATGATTTGTTCTTATATATTTCTCTCAGACTTATACAAAATTATAGTTCTTGAGTGTACAATGATTTTTCCTTAGATTTTCAAATGATCCCCCTGTAATGGGGGTTTTTTCCTTTATATTCTCACTCCTTCTTTCATCTCAGCCCTACACGTGTAGATCAGATTGCTAGCTTTGATACTTGTTCTATCAGCACATTCTTGAAATCTTTGGGGGTAGCTATAAGACTGAAGATTATAGTTCATGTATCACCTCCACATTAATGCGTCCAGGGGATCAGATGCAGAGTATTTAATGCGGTGGTAGTAGCTTTCTTTTCAGATATTTTCCAACTCTTGTTTGTTTTATCCCCATCTGAGGTTTATCCTTACCAACACGATTGCTTGTTACCTTGTCCTTGATGAAGGGTCGGACCTTTGACATCTACTTTGTTTAGCCGAGGAGATACTTCTTCTCGAACAATGTTTCTAACTCCTTATAACCATACTTCTTCCACGGCCCATTAACTGGTACACCTTCGTTAGTATTTACCTGTCCTCGGGCTATCTGATGTTCCCTACAACTATAATTTTATCAAACACATTAAATGATAAAACTCTTTCTAGTTAAAACACTTTGTTATGATGATGATGACAACAATGGTGATGATGATAATAAAAATAATAATATTATTAATAATTGAATTAATTGGATTTCAAATATAAAAATACTAAAAATTTTTGTTATACCTTCTTTTGTCATTTCTTATCTATAAAAAACACTATTTATTAATTTTGTTATCAAACATGTATAACAATTTCAAAATACTTTATCATTGAATTTTTAGAAACTTTTTAAATAGACCTTAGATGTCTTTATTGAAAACTTAAAAGAAAAAAATGTCAATTGAGCTACAAATCTTTTTTTTTTTTGGTGTAAAGTTTTCTTGCATTTTCTAGTATTTGGTACAATATTGGTAAACACAAGTAAATGAAAATATTATGTGGTATGGATAACAAATCTAATTAAGAATATAACGTTTTCCAAAACGTTTATATACCTAATTGAACTGAAAATTGAGGCCTGGTATGGGTCCAGTAAAACCTCGCCATGTGGAGAAAAAAAAAAAAAAAAAACCTCTCCAGAGCTTGTTTGTAAAAAAATTGGTAAATATTGTTTTCACACTTTTTTTTTTTTTTTAAATTTTAAATTTTTTACTTTGTAATCTACTATATAAGTAGCACTTATGATTTACATCTTCATTTGTTTGAAGATTTTTTTGTTTGAAGATTTTCTTGTTTTTCTGCTCTATTTTCTTCTGCTCGCTCTATGGTATGTTCTACAAACCCTAATTGAACTTTTTCTTTAAGTTTTTTTTTATTGTTTTCTCTTATGCTTTCCTCTCCTTCGCTTTGTGAACTACAAAACCCTAACTATGGTTCCCTCTACATTCTTTATTATTATTATTATTATTATTATTATTATTATTATTATTATTATTATTATTATTATTATTGTGGGGCCCGAGAATTTAGTAATCCCGCCCACTTTATATTAAGCCTAAGACCCGTGCCGAGGAGGAAGCAGTGTCCGAGGATAAACAAGGAAGGCCCAAGTGGCCAAGGAACGTTGTCGAGGATGATCCTGTCCTCGGCCAGCTGAGATTGTAAAAGGGAGGAACGACACACCATCAAAGGCAGCCCCCCAGAGTGTCCCAAGGAAAAGGACAGGTACCATGGATCAGCCATGGGAGCATGATGGAGGAGTAATCCGAGAGGAAACTGTCACTTCCACATTAAATGCCCGCATCCGACATTCTGGCCGCATTAATGAAGAAGTGACCCTCGAGCAGTGCTGTCTTGGTTGTTGCAACTCATAGGAGGTCTGGAAAGGCAGCTGATGGGACAGGTATTCAGGTATAGGCTTGGATGATCAACAAGTGGAAGGCAGAGATTAATGAAAGAAGACTATATAATAGGAGAAGCCCCCTGTAGATAGAGGGGGGCTGGAGAATTTCTGTAATAATTTTTATTCATGAATTAGAGAATGGGTCCTCAGAATATGCCGATGACCAACTTTCTTAATCTCTCTCTCGGTTCCCTACTGTTTGATGGCCATAAACGCCATATTGACTGTTGTCCATGCGCTAACACCTAATTCTTTAACCCACTCTCTACAAATTCATTGTATTGGGCTAGTTGGGCTTGAGTCCACTCGTCCAAGAACCGAAGTGCTCAAACCTAGACCCTACAATTGGCGCTGCCTGTGGGAAGAACTTGTGCGTTAGTGTGTGCGACGAACAATCATGGTAAGGCCAAGCTCCCATTAGCAAAGGTCCCTACAAGGGTCATTTTGGCAGCAGTGCCTACCAAGCGAAAGTTCCCCCTTTATTTCCAAGAGAGTACACACAGTTGTTGCCGTAACTTAGCCTCCGCTCAAGTATACACTCCGGAGTACTGACTAGGCGGGGAGGACTACCAGATGGGGGATAGTCCTAGGGGCTGGTCCTTGGCCCTTCTGCTTCGGGAAAATCAACACGCTCTGGCAACATCCACTGACGATTGCGCAGCCGGCAACGTAGAGCACATGGTCATGTTCCTGATTGTTCCCGTGGTGTTAGCTCATTTAAAGTTAGCGGCAGAACGCTACCGTCGGTTTCGTTAAGGTTGGGGTGACAATCTCTCGTTACCGTTAACAACACCAACTCTAAGTTCCATGGGAGGGAAAAACAACAACACATTTGCTCATGAAGCAATTATCGCAAAGAAATGAAAGACTTAGAGAGTAAAGTAAGTAAAAAGTAAAGCCACATCTTTATTAAATAAAGGAAAAGTACATCATACACCAAATGGCTTAGGCAGGCTTGTTCTAAAGCTAACTATAACAATAGATGCTTAGGCAGGCTTGTTCTAAAGCCAACTATAAAATGAAAGGTCGAGACAGGCTAGTTTTAAGGCTACCAACAACAACTGAGCCTATATGGATGGAATCGACGATGAGAAAGAAGAAGAAGCAGAAGCGCCTGATGGCCCCATCCCAAGATGTTCCCTTGATTCTCTCCCAGTTTCATGATAATTGGGCATTAGAGGCGGCAATACTGGGGCATCAACCGTTCCACAGTCTCGCAAGCCTCCACCGACAAGTGAACTGGATGCGAATCACTACTAGCTTGAAAGGCGGGCAAATCCGCGCATTGGAGAGTAATATTATACCTATCGCGAACCTTCCTCCTAACTGCAAGATGCCCTTTCATCAAGGTGAGACCCAAACTTTGTTGGACCGAAAGGCTGATGCGATCTATGCCCGCTTCAGCTTTCGGCTGAAGGAGGATGATCTTCTTCCTCGCGAGGTTGAAAGGAGGGAACGTCTTTGGCCTCTGTTTCCTCCGCCCCCATTGCGTCCTCTAGGATCGGAGCGGCATTCTCGGTTCCTGAAGGGGGCTCGGCTTCCTTGCCCTTGCCCTTATCCAGGGCCATCCCATTTCCCTAAGCCTTGATTACAGTCTTGGCAAGGTCCTTAGAGATGCCTAGAGTGTGGAGAACTTAAAGTTCCTATTGAACTCAAGGATTTGTAAAATGTGAGAGAACGATTCCCCCAAAGCGTCTTATATATAAGGCAAAGGTCAGTGGAAATTAATCCCCACCTAATTTCCAAAGAAGTTACCAACCGCTGGATCTGCGTTAATCCACAGAGACATTAATGAAGACGCGCCTCGTGTACCAAAACGTCAAGCACGCAACTCGAATAGCCAAAAAACGCCTCATAATTAGAAGTGGCAAAAAAGTGGCGCGATGGAGCTCCTATCATATGCGGGGGCGGAAAGCTAGGCCGCCCATGTCCAGGCCAGTGTTGGGCCAAAGGCCCAGTCTGTGGAAGAATCCCTCCTTGACGAAACAAGCTCAAGGCTGTTGTCACTCTCGGGGCAAGCTTTCCAATGCCGAGGACAAGTCCCTTTACTTCAAGAAGAGCCTAAGCCCTAGACAGAACCAAGGTCTTGCATGGTCCTCAGACTCAAGCCTATGGGGAAGCTAGTTACTTCAAGAAGAACCAAGGTACTAGACAGAACCAAGGTCTTGCATGGTCCTCGGACTCAAGCCTATGGGGAAGCTATTTACTTCAAGAAGAGCCTAGGTGCTAGACAGAACCAAGATCTTGCATGGTCCTCGGACTCAAGCCTATGAGGAAGCCAGTTACTTCAAGAAGAATCAAGGTGCTAGACAGAACCAAGGTCTTGCATGGTCCTCGGACTCAAGCCTATGGGGAAGCTAGTTACTTCAAGAAGAGCCTAGGTGCAAGACAGAACCAAGGTCTTGCATGGTCCTCGACTTAAGTTTATGGGGAAACTAGTTACTTCAAGAAGAACTAAGGTGCTAAACAGAACCAATATCTTGCATGGTCCTCAGACTCAAGCCTATGGGGAAGCTACTTACTTCAAGAAGAGCCTAGGCGCTAGACAGAACCAAGGTCTTGCATGGTCTTCGGACTCAAGCCTATGGGGAAACTAATTACTTTCATCAAGGATGCGAACAAACACAAGCCCATGAGCATCACATAAAGCATTTCAAAGTACTTTGAACTTAACTCCACAGCGTAATCAGTAGCTAACTGTCTTCTTAAGGTCAGTAAGTTTTTAGATCGTACTTATGGGTACCCTTGTATATTGTGCCGTGGAATCTAATCTTAGGATTTAAAGGACTATCTTTATGAATACTATGTGCTTAGCATTCCTTTTTACCATTCATGGTGACCAATTCATGAGGTGCAGGATTAATATTGTAAAGCCATCCCTTTAATATTCAATTTAGCAAAGGCAAGCCATATTATCAAGGCTCAATTATTAGCCAATGTCTAAGTGGGAATTATCACTATGGACTTAACATTTTTTAACTACTGATTCAAAATATAAGGTAAGCCACCATAGAGATTGTTCAGTTAAATAGTAAAATTACAAGCGATAAAAGTAGCAGAACCCATCACAATAACAGTAAGTGCATGGTGTGGAGAACAAAAGTCACTTTACAATGTTCAAAAAAAAAATATATATATAAAATAAAATAAAAAATAAGAAAAGCCTAAAGCAAAAGTACAGTTAATGCCAGCTAAAGGGGGCTACTTCTTCAACTTTGTCTTGAGTCCTTCCTTGGGGAGTTGGGCAGAAAGGGTTTTCGGGTCCTTGGGGCCTTGAGGTGGGAGTTCAACTTGTAGAGGATCAGTTGGAAAAGGTGCCCCCTCAGCATTAGGTGCCTGTGCTTCAGAGGAGGGCCTTACAGCACCTTGGAACGCTTCCTGGTCAGGGCCCTCATGTGTCTCGTGTACTTCAGGATGCTCAGTTTCCTTGGCAGGCTCGTCAGAAGTGGAAGTAGCCAAAGCAGCTCCACTTAGAGCAATGCCAGCTTCCTCGGAAAACCACTTTAGCTTCAGAGATAGGTGGAGCAGCCTCACAAAGGGCCGGTGGGTAGTACACATTCTCCACCTTCCACAAGTCAGATGAGGCCTCAACTCCGGCTTATCTGAGGGCCTTATTCCAAACTTGGGAGCAATAGAGCCTGCACACCCCAGGCACTTGAGCCTTGAGGGCAGCCTCTATCTCAGACACCCCCGAGGCATAAGCCTCCTCCTCGGCCACCTCCTTAGTGGCCTGAGCCTCCTCCTTGGCAAACTTTGCCTCTACCTTAGCCCGTAAGGCTTCATCCCGGGCAAATTCTGCCACGTTCTTGGCTCCCTCCACCTTGGTTGCCTTTTTATTCAGCTCGACAATTTGCCCTTTGGCAATCGTCAGCTGTTCCTCTGCCTTGAGCAAGCGCCTCGTTTGGTCTTGAGCCTATTTCTGAGCGCCAACTAGGACAGACATCGCACTATCTCTGGCCCTCGTCATCTCCTTCAGTTTTGCCTTTGCCTTCTTGAGGTCAGCCTCAGAGTTTTTAAAGGTCCACGTGGCATCGAATCGCTTGTCACGCTCTTGATCCAGGGCCTTGCTTTGATTATTAGCTTCCTCCTCCAGCTTAAAAGCGGCCTGGACAGCCTGCGAGTTGAGACAAGCCCACCGTAAGTTAAAGACCGAAGAGCAAAATTTAATGAAGGAACAAGTGGCAGAGGTCTTATCATGCCCAGGTACCTCTTGAGACTCAAGACCACCTCCTGCCTCCTCAAGTTCCTCAGCTCGGCCATATCAGCTGGCAGCAGCAAGGCCCTTTCCAGCGCGTCTGCCACATGGTTGCCCTTGCCTTTTTGGAAGTCCCTGAGGGAAGCGTCGTCCATCAGGGGAGCCTTATGGAGCATTGGCGTAGGGAGCCAAGTCTGAGCAGGCTGGGACTTGGAGGGGAGAAGGGGGGAGCTTGGAATGAGCCCCCCTTGGCATATCCTTCCTTGCCTGGCCCTCGATTAGATCAAACAGGCTGGTTTGGGGTTTTTTCTTGAAACCCATTTCGACCTGAGAAGAAATCCCCGTTGATAAGATGTCCACTTCAGTTAAGTTGGGGTTGGCAAAGTCATCGAGGAAATCCTCGGGTGGATTGTTGTTATCGAAAGCGCTAAGTTCGTTCCCAGACGGACCCAAATCTGCAACTTCTCTCTCTCCTTCTGCACCTTCTCCCTCGTCTTCTGCAGCCTGATGGGATGAAGAAGGACCCGACGAAGGAACACCCTCTGAGATAGGAGATCCTTCAGGAAGCAGGAACTCGTGTTCTACCATAGTAATCCTGTGAAGCCGAGGATCCTTGGCTCTGATCACGTACTTTGGAGCTGAGAACGATTTTTGTAATGGGTCGTATCCAAGGATCTTCCTAACTTGATTGTTTGCTTCGTTCACGAAGATCTTCGCCCTGAATACGGTTTCTAAGTCCGCCTTGTTGACCAGGTGGAAGTGTCGTTCAAAAGCGTGCGGATCTGCAAAAAAGAAGGCATGTCCGTATTAGCAACCAAGCAATGTGGATTATGTTAACGCAAAAGGTCACACTCTCTCCTACATTAAATATCCCACCTGGCCCTCCACTGTCTGACAATGAAGACCGTAGTGCCATTCCCTGGACAGAATTAAAAAGTCCTTATTTAATCCCTTATTGGACTCAGGGAGGCACTGGATAAACCGAACCTTATCCTCCCTCGTCTTTATGTAAAAAGATTTGCCCTTTAGGTGTTGGAGGTTGTAGCACCAGTTTACGTCGTAGTGAGTTAACCTCAACTCCATTTTCTCATTTAGAGCGTCCACACAACCCAGGATCCTAAACACGTTAATGGTGCACTAGGTAGGGGCTAATCGGAAGTGCCTAAGGTAGGCCCTCATCATTGGCCCCATAGGGATCCTCATGCCACCTTCTAGGAAAGCGATTATGGGGATCACTACTTCACCCGCTTTTCTCCTAATATACCACTCCCCTTCCTTACAGTACCTCAAACCCACATTATTGGGTATCTTGTAATTGGCGATGAATTTTTCCATTGCCTCCTTAGACTCAACCAATTTCTTAAACCTACCTATCTTAGAGAACGACTAAGAGATTTAGGGAAAAGCGAAAGAGAGAGAAGAGTAAGAGGAAAAGAAACTCAGACGGGAAAAAATATGAAGAGAAGAAAACTTACAGAAATGAGAAAAAGCTCCTCGAACAGGCTTTTTATGCTGAAAAGAGACGTAAGATCAGTTGGAGACTTGACCAAGTTCAGAGTATGTGTGCAAAAGCTCTTGAATGCAAAAGTAAAGAAGCAAATCGGTTTAAATGGGTATTTATACCCCCAATTAAGAATAACCGTGTGGGTTTTCTGGCCCATAAAGTCAAAAAGATCCTCTACCGTTGATTATCATCACACCGTAGAACGTGGGAAGCACAGAGCCGCCAGAATTTAATGCGGACGCGCTCCATTCACCGAAGCGTTAGGAATACGCCTTGGGCAAGTGAAAGGGTTCTGGCATTAAAGGAAGACAAGGCTTGCCAAGACATAAGAAGGGCCCGAGGACATCAAAATCCTCCTCCCTATCTGAGGAGACGGACAGCAAGATTTTAAGGGGCTATTGTGGGGCCCGAGAATTTAGTAACCCCGGCCCACTTTATATTAAGCCCAAGGCCCGTGCCAAGGAGGAAGCAGTGTCGAGGACGAACAAGGAAGGCCCAAGTGGCCAAGGAACGTCGCCGAGGACTATCTTGTCCTCAGCCAGCTGAGATTGTAGAAGGGAGGAACGACACACCATCAAAGGCAGCCCCCTAGAGCGTCCCAAGAAAAAGGACAGGTACCATGGATCAGCCATGGGAGCACGGTGGAGGAGCAATCTGAAAGGAAACTGTCACTTCCACATTAAATGCCTGCAGCCGACATTCTGGCTGCATTAATGAGGAAGTGACCCCTGAGTAGTGTTGTCTTGGTTGCTGCAACTCACAAGAGGTCTGGAAAGGCGGCAGTTGGGACAGGCACTTAGGTTTAGGCTTGGATGATCAACAAGTGGAAGGCAGAGATTAATGAAAAAGGACTATGTAATAGGAGAAACCCCTTGTAGATAGAGGGGGGCTGGAGAATTTCTGTAATGATTTTTATTCATGAATTAGAGAATGGGTCCTCGGAATGTGCCGAGGGACCAACTTTCTTAATCTCTCTCTCAGTTCCCCACTGTTTGATGGCCATAAACGCCATATTGACCATTGTCCATACGCTAACGCCTAGTTCTTTGACCCACTCTCTATAAATTCATTGTATTGGGCTAGTTGAGCTTGAGTCCACTCGTCCAAGAACCGAAGTGCTTAAACCTAGACCCTACAATTATTATTATTAATTGGATTTCAAATATAAGAATACTAATCACTTTTGTTATGTCTTCTTTTGTCATTTCTTATCCATAAAAAAAAGCTATTTATTAATTTTGTTATCGAACATGTATAACAATTTCAAAAATACTTAATTATTGTATCTTTTCAAATTTTCTAAATAGACCCTAGATGTCTCTATTGAAAATATCAAAAGATGTTAATTGAACTACAAATTTTTTTTGGTGAAAAGTTTTCTTGCATTTTATAGTGTTTGGTACAATTGAAAACACAAGTAAATGAAAACATTATGTGGTATGAATAACAAATCTAATTAAGAATATAATGTTTTCCAAAATATTTGTATACCTAACATGTCACCACGAATGAACATTAACCAACATTGATTTTTTTTCGTAAGTGACTTTTTTCTTCAAATCATTTTTTTTTTCACTTAATTTTTTGTGTAAATTCTAACATTTTCTGTTTGATGTTTATTTTTGTGAATGAAAGTTTTTGCTTATATAATTACTTAGAATTGCATTAAATATTAATGAAAATTTCCAAGTGATTCAATTAATAGAACATGGTTTTGGTTTATTTTCTGGACACTAATTAAGCACATGGAAATGAGTTAATTTTTTTAAAAAATGAGTCATTTAATAAAAAAAATTTCTAAAAAAATTCATTTGTCAAACAAGGTTCTAATTAATTGACATATTTTGATATTTTCAATAGAGACGTCTAAGATTCAAAAGCCTTCTCCCATATTGTAACTATCAAATTATTGAATAAATAAAAATAAGGAATAATTACAATAAATCCACATGTGAGATGATCCGTTTTCACTTTGCCTAGCCATGGTTCAATCATTTACACTTTGTCCACCTGAACTTCAATCCGTTACCCATCTGTTACCCACATCTGTTAAAATCAGAGATAAAAATGTATTTTATCTTCATTTTTATGTCTCTCTCTTCTAAAAACAAAAAATAAAAGAAAAAACACAAACAAACAAGATCAGAGAGGGGGGTTTTGTAGCTTGGGTTCAAGAACACACTTGCTCTTGGTATGAACAGTCTTGAGCCATCAATCCAAATAAAATTTTCATATTGGCACAAATCCTAAAAAACATTTACAAAATTCCTACACTTATTCTAATTTCACAAAAATCCTTTCTAGCACTTTCAGTTATTCACAAAAATTATACACGGCTTCACCTTAGTTCTCTCTCAAATCTCAATCCAAAACCAAAGCAAACCCCTCTTCAAAACCCATACCCACCACACCTAGCAACACAAACACAGACCCACTACACCCACAGCAAAGAAAATAAGATAGTAGAGAGAGAGACGCGGATCGAAGTCACAGTCGGAGCCAAACTCAATGCGAAGGAACCCATGGCCAAAGCTAGAACTTGCACTGAGCTTTTAATTGGTGGAATCAACAGCAATGCTGCTGCTGCTGCTAATCACAATCCTACCGGCTTGGCTCATCAAAACCCCGGTGGTGATCAGTCTAATTTGTTTCACAAGCCGGCGAGGCAGTGGACGGCTTCCACTCTGATGGACTACTTCGACTCCCCACTTTTGGGGTCGTCTTCCTCGTCGCGAACCCATCACTCATCTGCGTTTCCAGGCCAAATCCATTTGGGAAATTAGCTTCCACACGTAATGTCGGTGTTCAATAATGTCTCTGGAGACAATCATCCAGAGCTGCAGCAACACTTCCCTTTCAATGTTCCCGAACATCTCATCCCTGTGGGCGCTGCAGCATCGCAGCAGCCTGGTAGGAGTGACTACAACCTCAATTTCACCAAATTTTCTGGGCTCACCAGATATAATAAGGGGACCTATCAGTCCAATTCACCGTCTCTTTTGCCTCATCACCTCCAGAGGTATCCTACTATAGAAGGAACAAACCTACCTTTCTTCATGACTTCAATGGCTGCATCTGTCGCAGCGGCTCCACCCATGGAGAATCATCATCTGCCGCAGCGGCTTAGTGGGTTGGGTTTGAAGAGAGGGAGAAGTCAGGGATCAGGAAGAAAAAATAATAAATAAATGAAGGAGATGGGTCCAGAAGCTATTGGATTATTTTATTTATGTTTGATTTGTATTCCTCCAATTTATTCTCGAAGAAGTTCTTCAGTAATCAAAAATCCTAATTTTTTTATTTTTGTTATGTTTGTTTTTTCTTAAAAATTTGTTTTTTTTACGGTAAAAGAAAAGGTGGGTAACAGAGTCCTAATAGAAGTTACAACTGGTGGGCAAAGTGTAAATGATTGAACTACAGATAAACAAAGTGAAAATGGGTTATACCACAGGTGAGTCTACTGTAATTATCTTTAAAAATAAAAAATTGTTTATTTATGAAACAAAAAAGTATTAAACTAAAAAGAAAAGGGTAAAATTTAGATACAGTAATTAAGTGTTGTTGTTTAAGTTTATATCTTAAGATTCTATCATGTAAATTTTTTTTCATAAGATGAAAGTGTATTTTTTAGTTAAGTAGTCATATGACTGAATTTTAAGAGGAAAATCTAAGGAACAGCACTTAAGATATTGTGTTTAAGTTTTATCCAAAAGAAAAATACTCAACAAAACTTTTCATTTTTTTTTTTAGAGTATCTTATGCTAGGTGATGTTCAATTATGATTGCTCTATCTACCGATTAACATGATTGAAATGAAAGCTATTTATTTCTGATTCAGTCTTTTAAATTTATTAAAGTTACAATATTAGTAAAGACTGGCTTGGTTCGAAATTGATCAGACATTCCCACCTAATAATGAAAATTGTAATAAATTGGGTTAGTTATTGTTGTATTCATATTCCTCATCAATAATTCTGATCTACCACCCATCATTTAAAATTTTGTAAAGAGAAATCATAGGATACCCTTCAAGTCGCCAGGGTGGCCGATAGTTACAACAAGATCCATATTTAATGGTGGAATCACCATCATCATAAAGGATCTCTGTTTGCCAATCTTAGTATTGTTAAATTTAATTATTAATCGATTAGTATTTGATTATACAATTTTAGTTAATGGGAAACGCTTCCATTTTCTAAGACATGTTTGTATTCAAGGGGGCAATATGTGACGTGAAGCCCTAAAGATTCTCTTATCAAAAAAATTACACACATATAGATAAGGTTCTTATATCTTTGCTTTGCACTTTGCTTATACTATACTATATATATATATATATATACACACACACACCTATGTATATATTTATAAGAGCATTCTCATCAAAACTCTAAAATTTTTTAGCATTTTACAATATACCTAACATCAAATATTCTATTTTTTTTACTATTTCATTTAAAATAATATAAACTACTCATTAAAATAATAAAAAACAATTACACAAACTACCTTTTCCACCACAAGCATTAAAATAATAATATATTTTTTTAAGATTAGAGCTACAGTGAGCTTCAAAGATGAAAGCTCACTGTAGCTCAGTTGCTATTTATTTATTTTTTATTTTATTTTTTTTAAGTTTAGCATGTTCGTTGTAGCTTGCTTTTTGGTGCTTTTTATAAATTTGATGTTAAAATTTAGCATTTATAGTATTTAGCATTCTTAATGAGAATGCTCTAAGCTATCTTTTTTTTTTTTTTTTTTTGACGGCATAATTAAGCAAAATAATAACAATAACAGTGCCTTAATGGCTTGGTTTTAACCAATCATATATGTTTCTTTTTAACTTCATCCAATGTGACTCTTCTTCCCAAAGTTTGTATAAAACCTCTCTGCAAAAAGCTCAGGGAAGCTCTGAGGGGTGCACGTGTCTGGTGATTAAATTTCACGTGGGAATGGTGACCCATGTGCAAGGACGTGCAGCTTTGTTAAGCGCTGTGCTTATTAGCTCAAAATGGCCAACAAGTCCAGCTTAATTTGGGTGGTCCTTCGCTCAAAAGTTTCTAATTATTAACCCCAAATTTTGCAGGGAATTTTTCATTCTTAAAAACTCATTGTTCTCTAAAAAAGGATAAAAAATTTGAAGTGGGTTATCTTATAATAACTCTTTGTTTTAAATGAGATCTTATTTGCCAAAACCTTATCCTTGTTTTTGAAATAAGATTGCACATGGCAAAAAAGTATTGGGAATAAAAACTTTTAGCACCTACGCAATATTTGAGTTTGAACCAGAATTTTGATAGACAGACTTATTCTGAAGAATCACGGTTAGTGTTTATCCATCACCATAAGAAAAATTTAGGAATACAACAAAGAAGTCAATCCAAAAATAATAGATGCTTAATTTCAATATTTTATAACTTACTACTAAGATGAAATTGATTAATTAAAACATGTAAATTGTCTAGCTCTCCCAACTGCATGATTCGTGATACAATTGTATAAAGAAAAAGCTTTTAAAAAAATGTTAAAAATTGAGTAAGAATAAGATTTTGGTTGGTGAACTAGAAGATTATGATCAATTGATCCAGAAAAATTAATGCTTTGGAGTAATAAATTACTTTATATGTTAACCTAACCATTGAGCTGTGTATACAAATGTGGACCAAATACTTCCACGTTTTCTTCAATTGAAAGTTAGATAGCATTAGATTTTAACAAAACAAAGACTATCCATTATTGATTATCCAATTTAGCTAGTTCAGTTTTTAGATGTCTCAACCACATCGGTTAAAAAATGAGGTCAACTCAACCCCATCATGTCGGAATTGTTAATTGAACCCATTACTGAATGTAAAAGGTCATCCAAATGAAATGATGCATAAAATTGACATTATATTTAGAACTTGATGAAAGGCAGACAATTTACCAATGTGAAAAGAGCTATAACCGAACCTTTGTATTTTCAGTCTACTCAGTACTCACGGGGATTTTGACAAAGCCACCGGCACATAGAGTCAACTAAGAATTCAGAGCCATTGACAATTCCATGCATTCATACTATGCCTGTGAAAGAATCCAAACATTTTTTGACCACATGCAATGGGTTTCATGCAAGCTCCTTGAAAGAAAGGGTGTTTCTGTTTCATAAAGTCAACTCTTAATTTCATGGGCCATTTTGATTTTTTGTTTTTTTTTTTTGTGGCTAGGTAGTGATAAATTTTATGGAAAAAGTAAATGGCTTCGATTTTTGGCATTGTTGACCCGCCACCATATATTGTGGAATTTATCCCCAATATTCCAGATTTGCCAACCTATCAAAGCTAAAACAGATGCAAATTAAGGTAAAAAATAGGTACAATGGTCTTGCAATAATTGGAATTAGTAACGTATAGAAAGTGGTATAATGAAAGCTTTATAGCAAAGTTTTGCATCCAGAATCCAGAGTGCTCAGAGCTTTCTTTGGAATTTTTTTCGAGCCCACCCCACTGAAATCAGCCTTTGCTAAAGTTTTCTCTTTAAATAACTACCAAATCAGAAAGATAAATTCTTTGCTCTACTCCCTGTGTTTTACTTTTGTAGACGAGAAAAAGAAAAAGAAAAATTGGAAAACTCTTATTATAGGACTATCAAGATAGAATAAAGATGTTAAAGAAGAACAAGACAAATGGGAAAGGTCAAATTAAAGCAAGGGTATTCATTTTGCTTTAGCACTGCCAGATATGCATGGGATTGTAATTTGTAGCTGCTTCATATACGTCACACGTGACAACAGCACCAAACTACCTTATAGTTTTTAGGTAAAACTTAGGTACACTACTGTGCAATATATTAAATTTATCTACTTTTTTTTTTTTTTTTTTTTTTTTTTTTTTTTTTTTTTTTCCTTCGCTGAATGAAAAAGGGGGTCTCCAGTGTGGGCTCATAAATCCCACGCCACGTGATAGCAATAAGTAATATTATGTGTATCACACGGGTCTTGTTGAAACTATCGCTCGAACCGCTCATTTCTAGGTGCAGAACAAGGACTCCTACCATCAAGCCACATCCCCTGTGTGGTAGATTATCAACTAAATTTAAACACATAGTTGTGATGACTAATTATAAAATACAAATCATGTCTATCAATTTAATTTAAGCACATAGTTGTAATAATTAATACAATATAAATAATTTTTTTTCTATGAATAATTAAATTCAAGACAACCAAGTGCAGTGGCGTAACTACAGCCAAGACCCCCCATTTTTTTTTTAATTCTTTATATTACCTATAACCATTGAACTTTTTTTAAGAAATAGCCTATAAAAGTAGGGTTGAGCCCCACCACCCCACACCCCCCCACCCCTCCCCAATAAAAATTTCTAGTTCTGCCATTGACCAAGTGTTTATATGTATTGGGAAACCTAAAATACTTTACCTAAGGTACTATTCCTAAGTTTTGCCCATAGTGTTCTCCCTCAATAAGTTTAATGACACAACAAATTTAATAAATTTTATGTACTAAAGTTATAGATTATGATTGATATATAATAAAATGATATTAGTAATAGTTCAATAAGAAAATAACATTGCACTAATCATTGTATGCCACCTCTGCCACCTTAGTAAGCTGTGAAATTTTTTGTGTGTATAAAAGTTTTTTCCCCTTTATTTCTTTTGAGCGTCAAATGATGGGTATATTTAGAATTGTAAACAAGCCAGGCCGAATTGAGTATTAAAAGTTTAAGATTGTTCATTTAATTTTATTTCGAACATGAGTTGAGCTCGAATTCATTACTAAACTAGATTATTTTTCTAAGCTTAGTTCGTCTTCTTATTGAACAAAATTGAGATTGTTCAAGAGTTACTCGAGTTAAGTAGATAGAACAAGTTTTGTTTATGAACTTATACAAAATAAGTTCACCAACATTGTATTGTTAGAAGTTTAACTACAAAATGGACTTCTATAGTATCAATAAATTATAAATAATAATTTGACATCTTATGAATTTATTTACAAATTTACATAATCCAATATCAAGTCTATATATGTATATATATAAATATACTTTTATACATGCATACATATAAACATATAATATATTCTTAACTCGTGCATCATACTTACAATATTGTTCTTGAGTACATTATTATGTTTCAACTCCATTTGTTTAGTAATTGAGTCTAAGGTTAGCTTGATTCATTTTTCTATATAAACAAACATTTTTCCTAGTCTGAGTCTAAAATGTTCATAAACATATGGGGTTTATTTTTGTCTGAGAGGAGAAGAGTGTACTAGGCCTTTGTGCACATAAAGATAGATCTCATATTTAGGACCAACATGTGGAGTCTATTTTTGTGTAAGAGGAGAGTAGTAAACTGCATACAATAAATAATTTCACTTAATTAAAATTCTCTACTCTAGGAGAATATTAGGTAGTAGTTGTTAGGACATATGTGAATCATGTTAGGAACATATGTCATTTAGAATTGGCTAATCTTTTGACAAAACGCACTTTACTTGTAATTGGGTAGATCTAGGATGTGTTTAATACTTTAAGGAACAAGAGTTCAAGTCAAAGTCTTAAAACTATGCAAATCTGTCAAAGAATTAAGAGAATAAGTGCTATATTTTAAATCTCGACAGCTAGCTCGACAGATAGCATCTATCGAGGTTTAAAAGGGATCTTTAGCCCAATGCTCGACAACCGCTCGATAGATAACCTATCTATCGAGATTTACAAAAATTAGTTTTTTAAATCTAATTTCACACTAATCCGTGTATATTTGTTTAGGCTTTCTTTTCTCATAATCCTAAACATATATGAGGCTTATTTTAAGGGTCGTCATAGATGATGCAAGCTGATGCAACTTAACGCAAAAGTTTTTCACAAGCATATTGTGACTGGAGACATATGCCCTAGTTCATCTTTCTCTTGGAGAAGCTGTTGCATTTGTACGCCGTAGGGTTTTGTAACCAAGGAGCTTCATGATCTTTATCGTGTTGATGAATTGAAGAACTTTGCAGCCAACATCCTTCTCAAGTTGGTGGTTAGTCACGTACTTGGATCCGTGCATTGATTGGTTAATCACATACTGGGAGCCGTGCATTGAAAATGAGAGATTGTCACTATAGAACAAGTCCAATTGGGTATTGGGGTAAGGGTTCAACTGTAGGTTGGTATAAGGTACTTGAATTCCTTTACTTGTAATCGCTTGTTGTGATAATAGTGGATTCTTGGGCGTGGTGATCTTAAAATCATTCGGTGGGGTTTTTGCCTTGGAGGTTTTCCCCATTCGTAAATAAATTACTGTGTCAATTTTATTTTCTGTTGCATATTAACTTAGTTGGTGATTTGTTTGTGCTACTACGCTTTTTGCATACTAATTGAATTAATTAATTAACTAGGCTAATTAATTAGTTAATTCATCACAAGTGGGTCAATACATTCTTAGCCTATTAGTAGTCGTAGTAAATTTTAAGTTAAATTAGTACCATGTGTTAAAACATATTTGATTAATAACAAGTTCTAAGTAAAAAGTTGTTAAAAAAAAAAATGATCTTTATTAGTTATACTGATGTGAAATATTTCTCCCCCACCTCTCTTTTACTCAAACCCAAGATATAGTTTCTAAGGAGATTCTTAAAAAACCAGGATAATGATTAGAAAACAAGAATGAAATTGGATGGTCATCCTTCATGACCCAAGCCATAGGTAAGCAAACCAAAGAACTTGTGGATATTTAGGTTGAGGATTGGACTTCAGAAATCATATCCTTTGGCTGTTTTTTTTAGAGGCCATCATCGACTTTTCTAGTTCATATATAAATGTCAAAATCAGTCCCATACTTTTGCTCTATAATTTCAATGTCTTGCACTTGCATGCCAGCTTCTATTATCACTTATTAGAGTATGATGCACATGGCACATGATTGAGTGTTGGGCTAGCCAAGAATTATAGCCTAGGCCCTGGTACTTGGCCCTTTCCTATTTGGGTCAATAATAATATTCCATTTTTGCAAATGTAAAAACTATTTTTGTTTCTCTCTGGGAAAAAAGATTCAAGATCTTAAGAATTCCATGGGCATATCCAATTCTCCATATCAAATGCTTTGATTGATTTACAGCTCAGACTATAGAAAATTTATGTTATGTGATGTACTCCTTAAACAACTTCCTACTGCTTTCACGTGCAATTGATGGAAGAAGATATAGCAAAGAGTCATGGAGGAGACAAAAATAAAATAGACAAGCCTATGATGCATGGAAGTCCATATTAATCCTTCCTAGTCGCTTTGGTCCTTACATCTACAAGAAACTTAATGCATTGCCTAGAATGGTTGTGTTTTGGGACCATGAAATGCTATGACAGCCAAATTAAGCTAAGGGAATGAGAAATTGGAAGTTATTCTAATGGCGTGTAAGAAAGTATTTCTGTACCTATATTTCAAATGCATATGGAGTGAATAAACAACTGGTCCATTGCACTATTGATAACTCCTTCGAGTAGCCCTATTGTTATGTGTTTAACAAAACGGCCATGGCTATCAATATCATTGGAACTTCTGACAAAAAGATAGCACTGTACAGATTTCATTCATTAGAAGAGATAAGAGATTCCTAGAAAATTAATATAAAATTTGTGAGATTGAGGATCAACGATATTGGTACATAATCTAATAATCAAAGGTGGTTATTGTTCCAGTTTATTATTTTTTTAAGTCCTATAGGTAGTGCAAATTTTGTATTGGTTGGGCCTTGTTAATCCTATATGCAACAAGGAAGGCCCAAGGGTCCAGTTAAATAGTATCAGCCCTCAGGTTTACAGTAGTAGTCCCTTCTAACTCAGAAGCACAAGGGCTAGGACAATAGACTTTCCCAGGTCCCTCAGGCCTCCACGGAGCACAACTTCAAACATATAAAAGGAGCAAGTAATAAAGAATTGAAAAAATAATAATAATAATGATTTGCATATTTTCACCTCTCAAATTAGAGTAGTAAATATTGGAGACTAAATAAACAATTTCTAAATATTTAAAACTGAAGGTTATTATCACCCCACACCCCCCACAAAAAAAAAAAAAAACAGAAGGTTACATTTGAAGTGCATTTTAACCCTAGCATGCAAATATTACAAGCCTCCAACACTCAACATGCCTATCCTTAAATAACTGTGGGAATAATATTTGCTTTGCCGCTAGATTGCTTAGGGTCTGTTTAATTAGAAGGATTTTAGAGAAAATGGAAAATGGGAGAAGGAATCCATTTGGTACATGGAAACTGGGAGGATGTTAGGATTAGTGACAAGTGGTCATGTTTTTGGAGCACTTATTGAATAAAGACTAATGTGTACTTTGGATTGTTGAAAATCAGTTATATATCAAGTTCAACGGACGTTAATGGATATGAAATTTGAAATAAGTTGAAAAAGAGAGAGAAGCATTTGACAACAAATTCTGATTGAGAGGCCTGGCTCCCTCAAGTAACAACTACAATTATCCTTCAATTTGAACGTTACACAATAATTTTCGTTTTCTCAATCATAAGTTTGAGAAAAGCTAGTATCTGGCTGAAAAAACAAAGTATTCCCACGTATTCTATGTCGAGTTTAATTTGATGGTCCCTCTCAGAATCTCTAGGATGGATGCTGTTAAGTTGCCCGAAAATCTAAGTATTGGCTTGGTACTATGGTACAAATTATTCCCACCAATGCAATGTCAAGGTTTGATGTTCTCAAAATTGTTCTAGGAAGTAGATGGATGCTGCTATTTACTGGTATGTAGTATGTACACACGCCTCCAGTACAAAGACATCAATTATGGAGAGTGGAGACCTACGGTGTATCTTCAGCAGACAACAATATACAATTGCATATTTGTATATCAACAAAGGATTTACAAAGTACACAAAAAATCATCCAAAAATGGAGCTGCAATACATTTAGGATTTCAACCATTGACGTGTGGAAAGTTTCAAATGGTAGCAGCCTCTGTATGTAAATCAATTTTCGACAATTGTATTGTCAAAATTGGCCTTTCTGCAACCTCAATCCTTTGATTCCTTCACAATATAACACCGCATTCAGGAAAAGATTAATATCTTCCATTCCAAAAAAGTGTGACAACAAGTACCACCAAGCCTGAGAGAAGATCAACGTGTCCACCTCCAAATGATGAACAAAATAACGAGTGTCAAAATCATGCCTGCCTGCATATTTAATCCAATTATCAACACGGTGCCGCCTCTCAATCAGCCTCAATACGGAATTTGAAAGCCCCACTGTGTTAAGAACAACCAGCACGACCAAACAAAAAGGCTGCTGCAGCTGAATCTACCAGATCAATTACCATCAGACCATAGATAAGTGAACACAGAATTATATTCTTTTCTAATAACCTAGTATGTCAAACTAGACTCTAAATATATAAAGTCATGATAAATTTTTAATTGAGCTCGATGACAAAATGTAATACAGGCATATTTTTGATTATTTTGCAATATCACAGTTCCATGATTTCCATACTTGTGTTTTCCCCTTTTAAATTTGGTCCGGCAGTTCCATATTTTATCAAACACTAGTCGCAATCCTGCGTGATGTGCAGAAATATCTAATTATTTTTAATGAAATAGAATCTATAATTTATTTTCTAAAATATTCATAAATTCATATATTATGATTAGTAATCTGCAATAAAGCGTTTTTCTCATAAGAGAATTTAATTTTAGATTTATTAAACTATTAATTAAGAACTGTATTTTATTTATTTATATAAACCTTTACCAAACCAACAAAGGGCAAGGGTTTTATTTTTTTCTAACATAAAAAATGTCATATTGCTTTGTTTTTTTTTTTTTTTTTTTTTTTTTTTTTTTTTTTTTTAATAATGAATTTTGTGTCTCTATAAATAAAAAAATTATATATATTTACTTTCTTTTATATTAAAATTTTCATCTACTCATATTATGAGCTAAGCTAGTGATAGAATAAGGGGGGGGGGGGGGGGGGAGGGTTTAATTTTTTCCAATTATGATAGTTAGAAATGAATGATAAAAATAGAGTTTTCTCACCATTAAAAAAATTTCAACTTATCTTTAATCTCAAACCAATCTATCTCTTTTGAAGTATTCAAAGTAGGATCATGATCTTTCTTCTTAAATACAATGTTTATCTCAACACATGCATAAATATATATTGAATCAAAATATACCAATATGAAAATGCATTGCAAGCAAATAAAATGTCATATCAATCGTCGCTTAACAATAATTAATTGGACTGGTTAGAAAAACAATTTGTTGTTAATAATCTATTGAGATTATTTTCTTTGAAATAACTGCAAAATTGTCCACCCAAAAAGATTACAAATAAACACTTATTAGCAAAATCTCTTAATTAATTTTCTATATGCATCCTTGTATAATAATAATAATAATAATAGTAATGAAAATACAATTGCAGAAGTTAAAATATGTCACTTGTCCCTTTTTTTTTTTTTTTTTTTTTTTTTTTGTGACTAATCTTTGTTTTTGTCTAAATAAGTGGCAATATAAGATACTTTTAATACAACTATTAAGAGTACTTTCTCCACAAACACTACAAATTTGTCTACCCAAAAGGATTAAAAAAAAAAAAAAAAAACTTAGTTAAATCTCATAGATTAACATCTAAAATGGATTACTAAAAAAAATCAAATTTTAACTTACAAAACAACTAATTATTAACACAAAACTGTTAGGTTCTAAGGTCTTAGGATTTTATGTATTTAGAATCTAATTTGTAATGTTGGCAAACCATGATCAAAACAATGTAATTAGTCTTGTTTAGGCTTGCTCAAAGTTGGTTTAATATTGTAAAGTTGGAATCAAGAGACTGCAGAAGCATTGGGGCTTCTCGGCCTGTCTCGATCGATCGAATGTAATTCTCGATTGATCGAAAGTTGGCCCAGATGCATTTTTCTGCAGAATTCCAACTCAGCCCAAACTCTTTAAACGTTTAGGGTTTTATGTTTTTGCCCTAGGTATATAAGGCAAACCCTAGCCACGTTTTTCAGAGTTGCACAAGTTGTATTGTTGCTCATACATTGCGGTTTTGTGTAAATCTCTTGTGAGATCTAGAGGAGCTTTCCTTTACACAAAGCTTAGGGTTTTCAAGATTGAGATTCTTCTACATCTTGATGATCAACTTAGTTGCTGCTACTGAAGCTTAAAGACAAACAAGCGAGGAGCTTGTACCTGATTGAAGGAAGACAAAGAAAGAAGTAGTCCGTGGACTCGGAGCCTGCGCGTGGTCGTGTCAGGAAGTTTTACTGGTGGGTAGCATTAGGAAGTCAAGCGGGGAGCTTGTAAATCCTTTTGTAAGAACTTCAATTCTTTCTTAGTGGATTCCGTTTTGCCTTGAGGATCGGTGGGTAAAATCCTCCCCAGGTTTTTCCGTGTGGTTTCCTGGGTGATCATATCACTGTGTTATTTATTTTCCGCTGCTTTATATGTTTTACATGCATGATATGATTTTGTGATTGTTTTAACTTAGAATTGCTTAATTTGACTAAGTAAAAACTTGGCTAATTAATCTAGGCTACGCAATTTATTTGTGGTTTAAGGGGTCTAAACCCTACAAGCAAATCAAACCAATGGGATAAAGAAAAAGGACTTGTGATCAGGAATTGGAATACCAAAATACACAAATATGCATAAAATTCTATACAAATTTGCCAAAAAGAGAAACAAATATAATGTGACAATTAAATCAATAATAACAAAAGCACCATTAGTAGAAAAAAAAATGATTGAAACAATAAACGAATCCACCAAAAGAGAAAAAAAAAATGGAGAGAAAGAGAGAGTATTGACTTTTTTTGCCATGAACAACTTGGAAGGTATAGGAGAGAGAGGTGGAAATGAAGTAAAAAGAAATTTATAAGAAAATTAAGATAGAAGAGGAATGGTTGAAGTAGATGAAAGGTTGGAAATTTAAAAAGAAAATGATTGAGAAAATTTAGAAACGGTAGAATTTAAGATGGAGCAAATTTTAAATTTTATAAAGGAATCAAATGAAAATTTTAAAAAGAGAGTTGAATAAAGTAAAAATTGCAAAAAATAAAAATAAGAAAGGATGCTAATGATGTGGTGTAAAAAGATATTTGAAAACTTTATTGCAAAGCTTCCACATTATATACAATTATACACTGTTTTTGGTTTTTGATTATTCATTAATTTTTTTTTTTTTTTATTATAAACATCTAAATTAAAGTAGTCGAATATGTAAAGACAAAGTTATATGAAAATTAAAACCGCCCAAGATGAATGTGTAAAGTCAATCTATTTATATATTTATTATTGTCAACAAAATTTAGGAATAAAAAATAAATAAGAAATAGAATAAATTGATGAGGATGTAAAATATAACATCTCTAAACTCGTCCATATGGTTCGTCCAAAGGAAAGGAATGGAGAGATGATACGCGTGACAAAGTGATCCTCAAGAACCTCGTCCGTCCTCAATAAAGGATGGACATGACCTTGTCTGTCCTTAATAATGGACGGACATGACCTCGTCCGTCCTTAATAATGGATGGACGAGCATTTTGGACTTGACATATATAATCTTCACCTAAGTGAACCAAGGCCTCTACTAATTGCAATGAAGCATCGGTCCATACAAGGTAACTTCCACTGAAATTATGGAAGTTACCTCTGGATTTGCTGAATTCTTCAACAATAGGAGCGGTTATTAGAGCAAATAACTGCTCCAGGTGCACTATATAAAAATTTCTCTACGCTGAGGTAAAGGGGAGACATTTTCTAACCAAAAAAAAAAAGTCTTAGAAGTATTTTCCCTTTCTTCTTCAATTCACTGACTTTACCATCGGAGGATTCTAGACTGGCCTCCACCGGTCTTCTCTGATTTTATTTGATTTTCCAGGACTTAGACTTCAAGATCATCAACGCCCAGAGACTTTCAACCCATTGATTTCCAAGGAACCATCAGTTGGCGCCGTCTGTGGGAAAGGAAATTTGTCATCCTTGAACTCCATTTGTTGAGTTCTACGGTTTCTTTCTCCGACAAAGGGTTGAAATGGTTTGGACAAGATCAAGGACTACTAGTCCAGGCCCTCAAAAGAGTAGAGACGCTTCCAGTAATCCCCATCGTAACCAACAATCGGCGCCTGCCATGCAGCCTTCATCTGTCCAACATATACAATCTATGGCCGCTGCCATGATGGAGTTAACCCTTCAGAACCAGGAATTGAGAAGAGAAGTTAATCTTAGAGGACAACGACATGAGGCCTATAGAGAAGAGCATGGTCAAAGCCAAGGAGATGGAAGAAATGTAGAACCAGAAAGCCAATCGAGGGGTATTGCACCAAGAAGGGTGCCACACTTAGAAAGGGAGATAGATCAGATGAGGAAAGTTATGGATGAGATGAGGGAGAATATAAGAAGAACTAACCCTGTAGAAGACCTAGTTCATCGAATAGACTCCCTCTTCACAGCCTCTATCAATAGCCATCCTTTGCCTCCGAAATTCAAGATGCCTTCCTTGGATTCGTATGATGGAACCCGGGACCCTTTTGACCATATTGCCACCTTTAAGACTACTATGCACCTTCAAGGGGTTCTTGATGAGATAATGTGTAGAGCCTTTCCCAACACCCTCAAAGGGCCCGCGCGAGTCTAGTTCAGCAAAATACCCCCGAATTCAGTAAGTTCTTTTGAAGAATTAAGTAAATTGTTTGTTAATAATTTCATTGGGAGACAGAGACATAAGCGTTCCTCCTCTAGCTTGTTAACCATAGAGCAAGAAGAGAATGAAAGCCTACGTTCCATCATCACACGCTTCAACAGGGAAGCCCTGACCGTGGACGAGGTAGATGACAAGCTACTGTTGGCAGCCTTCCATAACGGGGTTAATTCTGACTTGTTCATACATAAATTTTATAAAAAAGAGCCTCAGTCCATGGCCGAACTCGTCCATTCAGCCCAAAATTTTATGAACGTAGAAGATGCGATCATAGCTAAGAAGAGGAAAAGAACTGAGAGAATGGAAACAAACCCTGCTCGTCACTCCGAGCAAGCTCCTCGTCCAAAGAAGGGATGAACTGAAGATAAGAAAGACCGAGATAATAAGAAGCCAGGCTCTTCAGTGTGAAATCAACAATATACCTCTTTGAACGTGCCACTTGAGCATGTCCTTATGCAAATCAAGGACGAGCCTTCCTTGAAGTGGCCAGAGAAGATGAAGGGAGATCCTAACAAGCGCAATAGGAATAAGTATTGTCGCTTCCATAGAGATCATGGGCATGACACGGACGAGTGCTTTGATTTAAAGTAGCAGATTTAGAATCTCATAAGGTAAGGGAAGCTGAGAAATTTCATTGGATGAGAATACAAGGACGAGAAACTGAAAGGGAAGGTAGAGGAATCATCATGACCACCGCTCGGAGAAATAAGAGTCATCGTAGGGGGAAGTTCAACAGGATAGTTGTCCAAGTCAAAGAAGGCATACTTGAAAGTAGTGTAGAGCGTCCAACTCTCTGAATAATCACCGAGAGTAATGACCATGGGCGAATAAGTAATCACTTTCACGGACGAGGATGCAGAGAGAATTCACCACCCTCACGATGATGCTATTGTCATTACCCTCCTTATTGCTGACTACAAGACTAGAAGGGTGTTGGTAGATAATGGAAGCTCGGCTGATATTTTATATTATCCAGCTTTTCAGCAGATGAGGTTCGGACGAGACCGGCTCCATCCAGCGAGCTCCCCCTAGTAGGTTTTAGTGGGATGAAGGTACAACCTGTGGGCACTATTTCATTACCAGTGACAGTGGGGGCATACCCGCAACAAATTACCAAGGATGTGAGCTTCCTTGTGGTAGATTGTTCATCCTCCTACAATGCCATAATTGGAAGGCCGACTTTAAACAGTTGGAAGGCTGTCACGTCTACTTATCACTTGTCAGTTAAGTTTCCAACGGAACATGGAGTAGGACAGGTGCAAGGAGACCAACTAGCAGCAAGAGAATGTTACTTGGCTATGTTGGCCATGGACGAACAAATCCAGGCCATGAATATTAAAGAAAAGAGAGTTGTGGTAGAACTCGCTGAAGTGTTAAAAGATATTTCCATAGATGAGAACAACCCCGAGAGGTGTACCAAGATTGGGGTAGGTCTAGAGGGAAATATTAAAGAGGACTTAATCCAGTTTTTGAAGAAAAACACTGATGTATTTGCTTGGAGTCATAAAGATATGCCGGGTATAGATCCTAATGTCATCACTCACTGTCTTAACGTATGTCCATCCTCAAAGCCAGTATGACAAAAGAAAAGAGTGTTTGCCCCTGAGAGAGATAATGCTATTAAAGACGAAGTTCAGAAGTTGATGGCGGCGAAGTTTATCCGAGAAGTGTACTATCCGGATTGGTTAGCCAATGTAGTAATGGTCAAAAAGGCGAACGGCAAGTGGAGGATGTGTGTAGATTTTACTGATCTAAACAAGGCTTGCCCCAAAGACAGCTATCCATTGCCGCGCATTGACCAATTGGTGGATTCTACCGCAGGCCACAAATTACTTTGTTTTATGGATGCTTTCTTAGGATACAACCAAATAAGGATGAACGAGGCCAACTAGGAGAAGACATCTTTTGTTACTAGTCAAGGCTTATTTTGTTACGAAGTAATGCCCTTTGGCTTGAAAAACGCTGGAGCAACATATCAACGACTAGTCAACCACATGTTTTGTCCTCAAATTGGACGAAACATAGAAGTCTATGTGGACGACATGTTGGTGAAAAGTCTGGACAAGGAAAAACATATGGACGACCTGCAAGAGACCTTTAATACACTCAGGCGGTACAGCATGAAGTTGAATCCCAGCAAGTGTGCTTTCGGAGTGGCGTCAGGAAAATTTCTTGGATTTATGGTTTCACATAGAGGGATCGAAGCTAAGCCGGAAAAGATTAAAGCAATCCTAGATTTGAAGCTTCTACAGAGTATCAAAGAAGTCCAATCTCTTACTGGGCAAGTTGCTGCCCTCAACAGGTTTGTTTCTAAAGCTACTGACAAGTGTTTACCATTTTTCAAGGTTCTAAAGAAAGCATTTGAGTGGATGGACGAGTGCCAAAAAGCCTTTCAAGACTTGAAAACGTACCTTATTACGGCTCCGCTGCGGAGTGCGTCCGTGACAAGAGAAGAGCTATTTTTATACCTGGTAGTGACCTCACATGCTGTGAGCTCAGCATTGATAAGAGAGGAAGGAAAGGTACAAAAGCCAGTGTACTATACAAGTAAAGCACTGAGAGGAGCGGAAAGACGATATCCACCAATGGAAAAGCTAGCTTTCGCACTGATAACAGCCTCTAGGAAACTAAGGCATTACTTCTAGGCTCATGTCATCAACGTCATGATGGATCGCCCACTTAAGAAGGTAATGAACAAGTTGGAGGCAGCAGGACGATTAATTCAATGGGCTGTCGAGCTTAGTGAGTTTGACATTAAGTACTAACCAAGGCATGCCATAAAAGCTCAAGCTCTGGCAGACTTCATTGCAGAGTTTACCCCAAATTATGTCGATGTAGGTGAGATGGAAGACAGCCAGAAGTGGATCGTCCATGTGGATGGTTTGTCTACACAACACGCAGGAGGAATAGGTGTGGTTCTACAATCTCCAAAAGGGGATAGACTAAAGCACAAAGTTTTCTTGCAGTACCAAGCGACTAATAATGAAGTTGAGTATAAAGCTCTTCTTAAAGGGCTGGGATTGGCTAAGTCAGTGGAAGCAAAGTCAATACTCGTCTTGGGAGATTCTCAGTTAATCATGGGCCAAGTGAATGGGATGTATGAGGCTAAAGAAGAACGAATGAGGAAGTATCTTAATAGGGTGATGCGCCTTATGAAAAAATTTGAGGAAGCTAACTTCGTTGAAATCCCAAGGGAGGAGAACGTGGAAGCTGATACCTTAGCGAAAGAAGCCTTAGCGAATGAAGCCGTGGACAAATTTGATGAGATTCAGTATATACCAAGTATAGACATCCGAGAAGTACAACAGGTGGAGAGTAGAGGAAATTGGATGGCTCCAATTGTATCATACTTAAAAGACGGATGACTCCCAGAAGAGAAAGACGAAGCTAGAAAATTGAGGGTAAGGGCGGCCAGGTACGTTCTTATGAATGAGGTTCTTTACAAAAGGGGCTTTTCCCAGCCTTATCTCAGATGTTTAGCTCCAGACGAAGCGAACTACATATTAAGAGAAATCCATGAAGGAGCATGTGGCAATCATTCGGGAGCCAGGTCACTCGTCACAAAGTCGTCCGTGCAGGATATTACTGGCCGAATATGCAAGCTGATGCTAAGGCCTATGTCAAGGTCTGCGATCAATGCCAACAATTTAGCAACGTCCCCAGGCAACCATTAGAGTACCTAACTCCAATGACGGCCCCATGGCCCTTTGCACAATGGGGACTGGACATCCTGGGTTCTTTTCCACTAGATGTAAGGCAAATGAAGTTTCTCGTGGTTGATATTGATTATTTTACCAAGTGGGTAGAAGCAGAACTCTTAGCTAATATTACACAACAAAATGTCAAGAACTTTGTATGGAAGAACATTGTGTGCAGATTTGGAGTGCCCAGGGTGCTGATATCCGACAACGGAAGACAATTCAACAATGCACTCTTCAAAGATTTTGTATACACTTCGGGATTCAAAATCACTACTCCTCGCCAGCCTACCCACAAGCAAATGGCCAGGCTGAAGTTGCAAACCGATCATTGTTAAAAATAATCATGACTCGGCTTGAGGGGGCAAAGGGAGTATGGCCAGACGAGTTACCAGGTGTTCTGTGGGCATATAGGATGACAGTGAGAACTCCTACAGGAGAAACTCCTTTCAAGCTAGCCTATGGAACTGAAGCAGTCATACCTGCAGAAGTGCACGTGGCCAATCATAGGGTGGCAGCCTATCAGGACAAGGATAACGAGGAGCAACTCCGTTTGAACCTCGATCTAATAGACGAGGTAAGGACGGACGCTGAACAAAGGATGGCAAGGTACAAAATCTTATGGCCAGGCAATATGATGCAATGGTGAAGCCAAGGCGATTCAACATAGGAGACCTCGTCTTGAAAAGGGTCTCCTTAGCAACAAAGAACCCAGCTCATGGGAAGTTAGGACCTAATTGGGAAGGCCCCTACAGAGTTGTCAACTACAAAAGACAAGGATCCTATTACTTGGAAGCCCTAGACGGGAGGAAGTTGGAGCATCATTGGAATGTTGAGCACCTGAGGAGGTACTATCAGTAAAATGCTAGCCTAGATATGAGCATAACTCTGGATGAGCCTGGGGACTGCTTACGTAGAAAACTTGTTTCTCTATGTGTTTCTACTATTGTTTTATTATTATGTTAAACTTATGGATGAAGTTGTGGTTTGTGTTGTTCTAATAAAGGCATTAGCCTCTTAAGTGCATGCCTCGTCTATGAACAATATCTATGTTATGAACAATGTTTGTGGAATGTACATAATGTTGTGTAACTCCCTGATTCCCATACTACTTTTGTTCAAATTAACCCCTAAAAAGGCTAAAAAGCTCAAGACGAGAAAATTCTCTGGACGCGGAGAATTAATGTCAAGCTTTCCTAAGGGTAAAGCAAAATCAAGGCATGCTCATCCAAAGCAAAGGACGAGGTAAAGCCTATGCCTAGAGCCAATTGCAATAAAGCCCCAAGGCATACTCGTCCATACAACGGACGAAGTAAAGCGTAATGCATATCAGACCATGGATGAGGAAATGCATAGACGAGGGTTTTGAACTTGTTAAGTCACCTACTAAAACAATCCAGTCCATGGACGAGAAAAATGTGATCTTAATCTCATTAAACATGAAAACCAGCCAAGTCCATGGACGGGTAATGCTGATTTTTACCATTTCACATAGACGAATTACGCTTGAAATTCCAATGAAAATGGTAGAAGAATATATGTAAAATACGGACGAAGTCAAGTAAAAAAAAAAAAACTTGTCCATGCATATGCAAAAGGAAAGCAACAACATTCATTCATTAACTAAAGGGTGGATATCTTTCGTCCAAAAAACCCTTGTTAAGTAAACTAAAATGATTGTTTAAGACCTCATCCTAAAGCCATAGACGAGGCAAATGTATTAGAATTACATGAAAAGGTCACAAAATGGACCAAATAAAAAAGAGAAGAAAAATACAAAGGATCACTAAAAAGATTAAATCTTGTCCTTAAGCACGGGGAGCATCAGCCTTGGGATTGTCCTGGGGCAAAGTTGTAGCGTCATCTTCGATATTGACGTCTTCAGAATCGGTTTGAAGAAGAGAGCTGGTAGCAGCATTCAGGTTAAGTTTAATGGAGCTAAAGTCCACTTTAGGGAAGTTTTCCATAGCATCCATTCTGAAATCTTCAAAGCCTGCTGCGTAGTTGGAGTCCAAAAGATCAATGTACTGCTTGGACGTCTTGAACTCAGCAATTGCATCTTCTTTTGCCTTGGAGAGAAGAGTACTCAGTTTGTCATTCTTTTTCTGTATATGGTTAAGACAAGTATCTTTCTCCACTGCATCAGCTCTCAACTCCTCAACCAGGTTATGTAACTCCTTCATCTTCTCTTTAGCTTTTGCAGCAACATCAGCCCATTTTTTAGACTCGTCCTTCACTTCTTGAATTCTCGTCTTTAATAAGACCCTCGTCTTGTCCAATCCTGTGGCCTGCCTGGACGCTGCTATAAACTTTGACATGGCCTATAAAATAAAATAAAATAATAAATATATATATAAATAAATGAGTAATAATAATAATAGCAAAGACGAGGTAAAAGATATATTTACATACCTTAAAAAGATCATGAACACTGGAGTGTTCAAAATCTTTGAGGGACATGTCATAACAAACGTTTATATCCTCGTCAGAAACAGCGTTCTGAAAACGTTCCCAAGCCAAATCTTCATTTTCAATGATATTTGAAGGGGCCTTTTGGGAAGGTTGGGACGCAGACACAGTCGTCTTAGGCGGAGGAGTCTTCGACGGAGTGGTTTCAATAGGAGTGGACAAATCTACATCAAATACTTGGGCGGGTTAATGAGACGGAGGAATATTGGGCTTGACTACTTGGGATGAGTCCTGCTTCGTTTTTTTGCCTCGACAGCTGGGAAGGCTTCCTAGATCCAAGTTTTTGGACAGAGACTTCCTTTTATCCCCAGCTGAAGGACGAGGTTGAGACTGAGTTTCAGGACGGCTCCCCTCAACCACCTCTTTCCTTTTGTTTTCCTTCATTGTTGACATTCCTAACGCAAACAGGAACAACAGTAAGTAATGAGTTATAAACAAATGAGAAAGGTATGATGTAGGATACTTACTTCTTCGCACTGTGACATCGTGAGTAATAGCTTCGCCTGATGGCTCAGGACCGAGTCCCCACTTGGCAAGACGATATAGAGTAACCAAAGAATGAAAATCTCTATCAACATGAAGACGAGCCTTGTGGATGCAATCACGATGAAATTTGCTTAAGGATGGACGTTTAACACCTGTGAAGCAGAATATACAAGAAACATTGAAATAAGATATAAAGAAAGAAGACTAAAAAAGGGGAAGACGTACTTTTAGGACGAGGGTTCTCTAAGTCCCCAGTGTAAGGAGCGAAAGGGTCCTTTCCAACGTCTACAGGATTTCCAGACCAAAAACCGAAGATAAAGGTAAATTCTGTCTTCCAATTCCTATCAAACGAAGCTAGGGACCTAATTAATCTACAATCTCTACCCCTAGCTGTGAATTGGTAAAAGCCAAGGGATTGACTTATTTCAGAAGGCTTATAGTAGAAAAGAAACTCGTCCACAGTAAGAGGACGGTGCTTTCCAAATACTTCTTTCCATAAAATTTGCATAGAGACAATTAACTTCCATGCATTAGGATTGAACTGACATATGCCTAAACCCAACTTTACTAACAACTCTCTAACAAATGCATTTAAAGGAAACCTAAGACCCCCCAAGAAATAAGCTTCATAGACGTCTATTCCAAAACGGGGATTGCAACACCATTCTCCACGGACAGGTAACCTTGGGTTGAATTCGTCCGGAATCTGGTACCATGCCCTAAGATTAACAAGTCTTTGCTCGGAGGTTTTGGAGTGAATACCAACAGCGCAACTATAGACAATATCCTCTTCGTCCGTAGGGTTGGATGAGGGAATGTTGGACGAGGTACCTGCTTGGGACCCTGAGGCTTTCCTAAGTTCTTCTTGTACTTCTACAGTAAACCCAGGGACGTCGGAAACGTACTCATCTGAAGTATTCCCCTCACAGCTGTTACTAGTATTACTAGAGCTATTATAACTACTTTCATCATAATACCTGTCTATGGCTCTATTTGTACTATCACTAAACGAGGAAATAACTGTTGACATTTTCCAAAAGAAAAATTGAAGAGAAACCTAAAAGACAAGACAGGAGGGAATACCTGGTTCTAAGACGGGCGAAAGCTAAGGACGCGAGGAAACTCTTAGACGAGACTCTAGACGATGAATGTCAAAGGTAGAAAATCTTAAAAGTGTGAAGGGTAGTAGAGGTATTCCGCTATTTATAGACAGCTAACCTGGGCACTTGAAGTGACACGAACCAATCAGAAGATGACATGTGGCGTGCTCCTCAAAAGAATAAAACAACATGACCAGAAACCAACAGAATTACGACACTTGGCACGTCCAGGCATCAACATAAATGCGCTTGACCAAAAAGTGATATGAAAACATACGTTTCCTTAGACGACCTATGGATTGGGGGCAACTGATAAGGATGTAAAATATAACATCTCTAAACTCGTCCATATGGTTCGTCCAAAGGAAAGGAATGGAGAGATGATACGCGTAACAAAGTGATCCTCAAGAACCTCGTCCATCCTCAATAAAGGATGGACATTACCTCGTCCGTCCTCCATAAAGGACGAACATGACCTCATCCGTCCTTAATAATGGATGGACGAGCATTTTGGACTTGACACATATAATCTTCGCCTAAGTGAACCAAGGCCTCTACTAACTGCAATGAAGCACCGGTCCATACAAGGTAACTTCCACTGAAATTATGGAAGTTACCTCCGGATTTGCTGAATTCCCCAACAATAGGAGCGGTTATTAGAGCAAATAACCGCTCTAGGTGCACTATATAAACATTTCTCTACGCTGAGGTAAGGGGGAGACATTTTCTAACAAAAAAAAAAAAGTCTTAGAAGTATTTTCCCTTTCTTCTTCAATTCACTGACTTTACCATCGGAGGATTCTAGACTGGCCTCCACCGGTCTTCTCTGATTTTATTTGATTTTCCAGGACTTAGCCTTCAAGATCATCAACGCCCGGAGACTTTTAGCCCACTGATTTCCAAGGAACCATCATAAATATATGACTAATGACGTGGTGAATGAGGTGGTGTGCAACATAAGAATAACAATAATAAATACTACGCTTTAACTTTTAGATATATATAGATTTGTTTAAACCATATGTCTGCAAGGACGCAAGGGTTGAATTGCAAATACCTTAAGACGTTCCCTTGACCCTGACATCGCAGATAGGATGGCCTCTCTAGTTAAACAAGCTTCTTCCAACATTCAGGTAGAATTACGAGATGACTGTGTGGCTTATGCTTCATCAAATATTCTCAAAACATGAGACCCCCCATTCTACAAGATAAAATATTTAATGTTCATAAGATACTAAGGCAAAAAGTTTTGGTTTCCGGGACACCGGAGAGTCCCATGATCCAACAAGCCCAATCTAATGTCAGTTCGACCTAAAAGCTTTCCTTGAAGATCAGAATAACAACCCATTATTTTTAAAACATTTTATTATTATTAATTAAATCAAATAGTCTTTATTTGGTCAGGTTAAGTGAATGTATTTATTTATTTATTTATTTGTTTTCCTATGTTTGGGGGGTTGTTCCAAGCTCTATTTAAACATTTGGCTGAATCAAATAAAATTCAAAGCGTATTTTCAGAATTAAAAAAATTCATCCAGCCTATTTCCATTTATTATATGGGTTAAGTTTGGGTGCGTCATACAAATCCAGTATCAGTTGGTATCAGAGCTTTGGTTCAATGGCTGGATATCATTAACATGAAAACAATGGTGAGATACCTGAAAGGGATCATCAAGATTTTGAAATTGACGATTTAAGGAGACAACTTTAGCAACTCTAGGAGCAATAGGAGTTTTACGAGAATGAAGGGCGAGGTCCTAGATATCATAATTCAGAATCTGAAATTGTTAGCAACGATGAAGAGGAGAATACATTTCACTGTGCCCTATGCCCCTAGTCATTCCTTCGGTGGGAGCACTCCACCCCATCCTCGTCATCTCAGAAACTTACAACGAAGTTATGATATAAAGGTGGACATTCCAGAATTTCACTGGAAAATGCAACCTGATAATTTCATTGATTGGCTAACTATTATTGAGCGAGTCTTTGATTTCAAAGGTGTTCCAAATAATCGCAAGGTGAAGATTGTTGCTATCAAGCTGAGAAAACATGCTTCAATTTGGTGGGAGCATCTTAAGAGGCAGCGACAATGAGAAGGAAGAGATCGTATTGTGACCTGGGAAGAGATGAAAAAAGAGCTCAAGAAAAAATACTTGCCTGATCACTTCAAGCAAAATGCTTTTCTGAGATTTCATAATTTCAAACAAAAGGAGCTTTCTGTGGAGGAGTATACAATAGAGTTTGATCATCTTATGACTCGATGTGATATTGTAGAACCAGAGAAGTAGATGATAGCCTATTATCTTGGTGGGTTATGTGTTGAACTCAGTGATGTGGTCCAACTACAAACCTATTGAACCTACAATGATGTTTGCAAGCTTTCTATGAAAGTGGAGAAGCAATTGAAGGAAAGGCATGGTAGTAACTTTCGATCCTATAATCGAGAGGGTGTTTCTAATTGCGGGAATGATTCCACTTCAAAGGTTGTTGCATTACCCAAGATAGCCACTGTCAAGCAACCACCAAAGAATGAATCTGCATCAAGTTCTAATCATTCCAACACCGCTGGTACAGGCTGTAGATAAAAGATGAGGATGAATTGGCACTGGTTGTTCATGAACCTGCTGTTTACGATGAGGAGGTGGTCTTTGCTGTCCAAGGAGAGGTGCTTGTTCTTCAAAGAAGTCTCAAGGTAGCCTATGCAAAAGATGAATGGCTTTGGAAAAATATATTCCATACCAGATGCACTTCTCGTGGAAAAGTTTTTGACATTATCATTGATGGAGGAAGTTGTGAGAATGTTGTTGCAACAACCATGGTGGAAAAGTTGAAGCTAAGGCAATAAGGTGAAGGTGAATAAGAGGTGCTTAATTCAGTTTTCTATTGGCAAGCATTATAATGATGTAGTAATTTGTGATGTAGTACCCATGGATGCATATCATTTATTACTTGGGAGACCATAACAGTTTGATAGGAAGCCTAGTCATGATGGTTTCAAAAATACTTACTCTTTTGAAATAGATAGGATTAAAATAACTTTGGCTCCATTAAGAATGATCCATGTTTCCAAACCTTCACTTGGGGAGGGAAGCATCTTATTGACTAGAATTGAGGTGGAGAGAGCATTGACAGAATTTGGCGAAGGGTTTGCTATTGTGGTTAGAGAAGAGAATGATCCAGTGGATATTCCTCTTTTATTGATACCCTTTCTTGAGGAATTTGGTGATGTCGTTCTTGATGAAATTCCTTTCGGTCTTCCACCTATGAGAGATATGCAACATTGCATTGATCTTGTGCCTGGTTCTATTTTGCCTAATAAACTAGCTTATAGAATGAATCCGAAAGAGCATAAAGAGTTGCAGCGGCAGGTTGAAGAGTTGATAGCAAAAGGCCTTGTAAGAGAGAATATGAGTCCTTGTGCTGTTCCAGCCCTGTTTGTTCCCAAGAAGGATGGCTCATGGCGTATGTGTATTGACAATAGAGCAATAAACAAGAACACCATTCAATACCACTTTCCTGTTCCGTAGTTAGATGATTTTCTTTATTAGCTTTATGGAGCTATGGTTTTCTCAAAAATTGATCTACGCAATGATTATCATCAAATTCGAATGAGGCTAGGTGATGAATGGAAAACAACTTTCAAAACTAGAGAATGGTAGTATGAGTGGATGGTGATGCCTTTCGGACTCTCTAGTGCTCCTAATATTTTTATGCACTTAATGAATCTTGTCTTTAAGCCATTCATTGGTCACTTTGTTGTTGTGTATTTTGATGACATCTTAGTGTATAGCAAGTCTCACTAGGAGCATATAGAGTATCTTCATGAGGTGTTTCGAACTCTTTGTGGGCCAAAATGGCCAAATACCACATTTTTTTTTGAAATTTATAGCAACAAAACACTGTTTCGGAAATAAATAGCAAAGTACCACTTTTTCTAGAACTCGAGTTTCAGAAACTCGAGTTCCTCATCAGTTTTGCCATCGTGACACTGCTGAACTGGAATTTGTGGGATTAAAAAAAATTATGTGGTACTTGAGCTTGGTAAACTCGAGTTCCATGCATCACAGTATTCGAGTATACCAGACTCGAGTAACTTTTATAAATAAAATGAAGAAAAAAAAATTTACACTGTACTCGAGTTTCCCAAACTCGAGTACCGTGTATTTTTTTTTTTTTTTTTTTGTTTGGGGATAATCGACAAATAAACATAAAGATAAAAATAAGTGAATTTTTTTTTTTTTTTTTTTTTTTTTTTTTATGTTTGTATTTATTTAAACAGGAGCATTGTAAAATATAGAGATTTTAATTTCAAAATATGAATTTAATTTCTACATTAATTAAAATTGTTCATTGTTTTCTCATAAAAATTGTTCACTGTTTTCTGTATAAATTATTTCTACAATTTTGCATAAAATTATTTTATGTTCAGCATTATTTAAGAAATTTTTCACTCTCTTTTTTGCATAAATTATTTTGTGTTTAGTGTTTAAAAAATTGTTCACTGTTTTCTCATAAAACACCTAGTGAAATCGTATTTTCTAAATTTAAAAGCCAAATCTGAATGCTTTTTCAGGTTTGAATTTTACAATAATCAAATATATTTTTCTGCATTGATAAAATCTATTTCTACATTAATAAAATTTGCTCTCTGCACATCATATTTACTGTATATTCAAATCTACTTACTGCATTCATAAAATCTGTTTTTTGCATTAATTAAAACTGTTCACTGTTTTCTCATAAAAATTGTTCACTGTTTTTTGCATAAACTATTTCTAGCATTTTGCATAAAATTATTTTTTGCTTAGCATTTTTTAAAAAATTGTTCACTCTCTTTTATGCATATATTATTTTCTGTTCACTATTTAAAAATTGTTCGCTGTTTTCTCATAAAACACCTAATGAAATCATGTTTTCTAAATTTAAAAGCCAAATCTGAATGTTTTTTCATATTTAAATTTCACAATAATCGAATTTATTTTTCTGCACTGATAAAATCTGTTTCTACGTTAATAAAATTTGCTCTCTACACATCATGTTTACTATATATTCTAAGTTGCTTACCGCATTCATAAAATCTGTTTTTTGCATTAATTAAAATTGTTCACTATTTTCTCATAAAAATTGTTCACTGTTTTCTGCATAAACTGTTTTTAGCATTGGCGCAATTATTGCACTTAAATGGTTTTTTTTTTTTTTTTTAAATATGTAACCATATGAATAATGGACAAAATCCATGAAAGAAAAATGAATGATTCGTATAAATCACCTAATAGTAAATGCCTTGAAAAATTTGAATTTGTAAAAAAGTTCGAATTAGTTGAATGTAGAGTTGTTCATTAAGTAAAATTATTTTCTGCATTAAGTAAAACTGTTCACTGTTTTCTCATGAAAATTGTTCACTCTCTTTTCTGTGTAAATTATTCTCTGTTCACTATTAAAAAATTGTTTACTGTTTTCTCATAAAACACCTAGTGAAATTGTGTTTTCTAAATTTAAAAGACAAACCTGAATACTTTTTCATGTTTAAATTTCACATTAATCGAATTTGTTTTTCTGCATTGATAAAATCTGTTTCCACGTTAATAAAATTTGCTCTCTACACATCATGTTTACTATATATTTGAAGCTGCTTACCGCATTCATAAAATCTGTTTTTTGCATTAATTAAAACTGTTCACTATTTTCTACATAAACTATTCCTAGCATTCTGCATAAAATTATTTTCTGTTCAGCATTATTTAAAAAATTGTTCACTCTCTTTTTGTGTCAATTATTCTCTGTTCACTATTTAAAAAATTGTTCACTGTTTTCTCATAAAACACCTAGTGAAATCGTGTTTTCTAAATTTAAAAGCCAAATCTGAATGTTTTTTCATGTTTAAATTTCACAATAATCGAATTTGTTTTTCTACATTGATAAAATCTGTTTCTACGCTAATAAAATTTGCTTTCTACACATCATGTTTACTATATATTCGAAGCTGCTTACTGCATTCATAAAATCTGTTTTTTGCATTAATTAAAACTGTTCACTATTTTCTCATAAAAATTGTTCACTATTTTCTACATAAACTATTCCTAGCATTATGCATAAAATTATTTTTTGTTCAGCATTATTTAAAAAATTGTTCACTCTCTTTTATGCGTATATTATTTTCTGTTCGCTATTTAAAAAATTGTTCGTTGTTTTCTCATAAAACACCTAGTGAAATCATGTTTTCTAAATTTAAAAGCCAAATCTGAATGCTTTTTCATGTTTAAATTTCACAATAATCGAATTTGTTTTTCTACATTGATAAAATCTGTTTCTACGCTAATAAAATTTGCTCTCTACACATCATGTTTACTATATATTCAAAGCTGCTTACTGCATTTATAAAATCTGTTTTTTGCATTAATTAAAACTATTCACTATTTTCTCATAAAAATTGTTCACTATTTTCTACATAAACTATTCCTAGCATTCTGCATAAAATTATTTTCTGTTCAGCATTATTTAAAAAATTGTTCACTCTCTTTTATGCGTATATTATTTTCTGTTCGCTATTTAAAAAATTGTTCGTTGTTTTCTCATAAAACACCTAGTGAAATCATGTTTTCTAAATTTAAAAGCCAAATCTGAATGCTTTTTCATGTTTAAATTTCACAATAATCGAATTTGTTTCTCTACATTGATAAAATCTGTTTCTACGTTAATAAAATTTGCTCTCTACACATCGTGTTTACTATATATTCTAAGCTGCTTACCGCATTCATAAAATCTGTTTTTTGCATTAATTAAAACTGTTCACTATTTTCTCATAAAAATTGTTCACTATTTTCTACATAAACTATTCCTAGCATTCTGCATAAAATTATTTTCTGTTCAGCATTATTTAAAAAATTGTTCACTCTCTTTTATGCGTATATTATTTTCTGTTCGCTATTTAAAAAATTGTTCGTTGTTTTCTCATAAAACACCTAGTGAAATAATGTTTTCTAAATTTAAAAGCCAAATCTGAATGCTTTTTCATGTTTAAATTTCACAATAATCGAATTTGTTTTTCTACATTGATAAAATCTGTTTCTACGTTAATAAAATTTGCTCTCTACACATCATGTTTACTATATATTCTAAGCTGCTTATCGCATTCATAAAATCTGTTTTTTGCATTAATTAAATCTGTTCACTATTTTCTCATAAAAATTGTTCACTGTTTTATGCATAAATTGTTTTTAGCATTGGCGCAATTATTGCACTTAAATGGTTTTTGTGTTTTTTTAAATATGTAACCATATGAATAATGGACAAACTCCATGAAAGAAAAATGAATGATTCATATAAATAAACTAACGGTAAATGCCTCAAAAAATTCGAATTTGTAAAAAAGTTCAAATTAGTTGAATGTCGAACTGTTCATTAAGTAAAACTGTTTTCTGCATTAAGTAAAATTGTTCACTGTTTTCTCATGAAAATTGTTCACTATTTTCTGCATAAATTATTTCTAGTATTCTACATAAAATTATTTTCTGTTCAGCATTATTTAAAAAATTGTTCACTCTCTTTTCTGTGTAAATTATTCTCTGTTCACTATTTAAAAAATTGTTTACTGTTTTCTCATAAAACACCTAGTGAAATTGTGTTTTATAAATTTAAAAGCCAAATCTGAATGTTTTTTCATGTTTAAATTTCGCAATAATCAAATTTGTTTTTCTGCACTGATAAAATCTGTTTCTACTTTAATAAAATTTGCTCTTTACACATCATGTTTACTATATATTCGAAGCTGCTTACCGCATTCATAAAATCTATTTTTTGCATTAATTAAAACTGTTCACTGTTTTCTCATAAAAATTGTTCACTGTTTTCTGCATAAACTATTTCTAGCATTCTGCATAAAATTATTTTCTGCTCAGCATTATTTAAAAAATTGTTCACTCTCTTTTATGCATATATTATTTTCTGTTCACTATTTAAAAAATTGTTCGCTGTTTTCTCATAAAACACCTAGTGAAATCATGTTTTCTAAATTTAAAAGCCAAATCTGAATGCTTTTTCATATTTAAATTTCACAATAATCGAATTTGTTTTTCTACATTGATAAAATCTGTTTCTACGTTAATAAAATTTGCTCTCTACACATCATGTTTACTATATATTCGAAGCTGCTTACCGCATTCATAAAATCCGTTTTTTGCATTAATTAAAACTGTTCACTGTTTTCTCATAAAAATTGTTCACTGTTTTCTACATAAACTGTTTTTAGCATTGATGCAGTTATTGCACTTAAAAGGTTTTTGTGTTTTTTTAAATATGTAACCATATGAATAATAGACAAACTCCATGAAAGAAAAATGAATGATTCGTATAAATCACCTAATGGTAAATGCCTCGAAAAATTCGAATTTGTAAAAAAGTTCGAATTAGTTGAATGTAGAATTGTTTATTAAGTAAAATTGTTTTTTGCATTAAGTAAAACTGTTCACTGTTTTCTCATGAAAATTGTTTACTGTTTTCTGTATAAACTATTTCTACGATTTTGCATAAAATTATTTTCTGATCAGCATTATTTAATAATTTTTTCCCTCTCTTTTCTGCATAAATTATTTTCTGTTTACTGTTTAAAAAAATTGTTTACTGTTTTCTCATAAAACACCTAGTGAAATCGTGTTTTCTAAATTTAAAAGCCAAATCTCAATGCTTTTTCATGTTTAAATTTCACAATAATTGATTTGGTGTTTAAATTTAGAAAACACAATTTCACTAGGTGTTTTATGAGAAACAGTGAACAATTTTTTTAAACAATAAACAGAAAATAATTTATGCAGAAAAGAGAGTGAAAAAATTCTTAAATAATGCTGAACAGAAAATAATTTTATGCAAAATCGTAGAAATAGTTTATACAGAAAACAGTAAACAATTTTTATGAGAAAACGATAAACAATTTTAATTAATGTAGAAATTAAATTCATATTTTGAAATCAAAATCTCTATTTTTTACAATGCTTCTATTTAAATTTAAAAAAAAAACTTATTTTTATCTTTATGTTTATTTGTCGATTATCCCCAAAAAAAAAAAAAAAAAAAAAAAACCAAAATTTACAGGGTACTCGAGTTTGGTAAACTCGAGTACCGTGTAATTTTTTTTTTTTTTTTTTTTTTTTATCTTCATTTTATTTATAAAAGGTACTCGAGTCTGGTATACTCGAGTACTGTGATGCATGGAACTCGAGTTTACCAAGCTCGAGTACCTCATAATTTTTTTTAATCCCACAAATTCTAGCTCATCAGTGCCACGTTGGCAGAACTGATGAGGAACTCAAGTTTCTGAAACTCGAGTTCTAGAAAAAGTGGTACTTTGCTATTTATTTCCGAAACAGTGTTTTGTTGCTAAAAATTTCCAAAAAAATGTGGTATTTGGCCATTTTGGCCCTCTTTGTGAGTAAAAGCTTTATGTGAATTTGAAGAAATGTCATTTCTTAATTGACATCCTTGTGTTCTTAGGCTATATTGTTTTAGGTGATGGAATCAAGATAGATCTAAGCAAAATTGAGACTATACTTAGTTGGTCCATGCCAAAGTCTCTCCATGATGTTAGAAGTTTTCCTGGGCTTGCTTCCTTTTATCGACGTTTTATCAAATACTTCAGCAGCCTTATTGCCCTTGTTATTGAATGTTTGAAAGGAGGAAAGTTTCATTGGAATGAAGAAGCTCAAAAGAGTTTTGAGCTGCTCAAGAAGAAAGTGGCAGAAGCTCCGATTTTGGTACTTCCAAATTCCAACAAATTGATCAAAGTTGATTGCGATGCTTCAGGTGTGGAAATTGGTGTTGTGCTCAGCCAAAAGGGTAAGCTTATTTCTTTAGTGAGAAACTGAATGAATGCAAGAAAAAGTATTCTACTTATGATAAAGAATTCTATGCCATTATTCGTGCCTTGGATCATTGGAGTCATTATTTCCTTCCAAGTGAGTTTCTACTTCATTCTGATCATGAAGCTTTGAAGTGTTTGAATAGTCAGCAGAAACTTAACAGTCGACATGCCAGATGGGTTGAATTTCTTCAATCCTAGACTTTTTCTATCAAACACAAGTCTGGAAAGCTGAATCAAGTGGTAGATGCTTTGACTAGAAGACATTCTTTGCTAAACACTGTGGAGGTGCAGGTGTTAGGTTTTGAAGTTCTCAAAGAGGTGTATAACAATGATTCAGACTTTGGTGATGTGTGGAAAAATTGTTCCAATAGTTCTATTAATCATTTCTTGAAGCAAGAAGGTTTTCTATTCAAAGAAAACAGATTGTGCATTCTCAATGTTCTTTACGAAGAGCAATTATTCAAGAAACTCATGGAGGAAGTATTGTTAGACACTTTGGAAGAGACAAAACTCTATCTCTTGTGCAAAAAAATTTCCATTGGCTCAAGTTGACTCATGATGTTATGTATCTTGTGAGAAGTTGCATAACCTGCCAAATTGCTAAGAGTCACAGTTAGAACACCGGGTTGTACACACCATTACCAGCTACCAAGGCTCCATGGGAAGATGTCAACTTAGACTTTGTTTTGGGTTTGCCTCAAACTTAAAGAAACAAGGATTGTAATTCTATCATGGTGGTTGTTGATCGATTTTCAAAGATGGCTCATTTTGTTCCTTGTAACAAAATTGCAGATGCATCTTCTATTGCTGATTTGTATTTTAGAGAAATAGTCAAGCTTTATGGTGTTTGTTGATGGTCATTTTGGAAGTCAAAAGGAAAGAAGAAGCCCAGCAACACGGGCAGAAAGGAGTTGGTAAATAGATAGAAAAATCATTAAGCTCAAGCGGCAGGAATAATGGATCACAGGCTCATGAGATAAACAAATGGGTCTTGAGGAAGCAAACGGGCTTAAAGAAGCCCAGAAAGAGAGAAGTAGCAAACCTATGGGCGGTATATGATGAAGAAAAGTGAGAATGGGTCACAGCAAGTTCGAAGTAATGCAAGCAAAGAAAGTAAGGTGTTGATGGCAAGCCCATAAGCCCCAAGGATGAGAATAAGGTAATTCGGCTGGGGAAACCCAATGAAGTTAGTAAAAGCCCATGGAAGTACAGAGTTAGGAAAAAGGCCATGGAAGTCCAAGGAAAGGAAATGGGCCAAGGATGCCCAAGAAAAAACAAATGGGACACAAGAGCCCGCAAGTGATGTAAAAGAAAACCAATGGCCATAGTGAGCCACTAGGGGAAGAATAAACAGCAGGCCTAAAGGGGGGCCGAGCAGGACTGGGTCAAATAAATGTCGCAGCAGGAATGACAAAATTATATGGCAGGAAATGACAGCAGTCAAGGAGTAGGCTGAAAGAAGGCAAGGCCCAACATCAAATATAGTCCAGCCCCTAAGGGGAGCTGGAAATCAGAAAAGCTCGCATAAGAAGTTAAGGATGGATGGTAGACTATGCAGGCAACCCTCAAGACCGAGGCGAACACATGAGCAACAAGCAGATTTTGGACATATATGGAAGGGAGGCATGCACAAGGCCTAGACATCATCAGCCTGTACCCAGCCAATATAGGACAAGGTGAGGTCATAGGTTAGAGGTAAGAGGGCATGGTTTGGCGGTGGGGAGAGGGGAAAAACCTATTCTGAGGTTCCTGCTTAGGCTTTTTTGGGGGAAGCGTCCTGCTGGGATAACATACTACCCAAAAGAAGCAAGACTAAGCTGGAAGCACTAGGTGCATGCCATGAGGGATAGGGAGAGAGAGCACCCACACCGTAGCAGGAAAGGGTGCCACGGTAGACAAACAAACAAAAAAGTCATCTTTTTCTGGTAATGGGGAGTGGCATATAGACGACCCAGTGGTGGTCGGCAAGTACACCCAGACCAAATAAAGGTGGTTAAGGGCTAAAATAGTAAAACCCGGTCACAATAAGCACTATAAAAGGAGGCCCTTGACGTGTACAGGGAGAGGAACAACGATCACGGTAACAGGAACCTCTAAGGAAAACCAGGAAATAGAAAACAAATAGGGAGGAAAAAAAGAAAAAAAAGAAAGAGAAGAGGAAAATTTAAAGGAAGAAAAGAAAATCAGAGAGTTAGATCGACAGGCATGCACCAATAGGTTGATTCCCTCTCTCCCTTTCAAAGTCTTGCTCTCTGCCAAAAAAGCAAAAGGATTCTTCTGGACATCAACCATTCAGGTCCGTTTCCCTCAAAGTGATTAATTTCCACGGCAGGATTTCCCCGAAAGGTTATTCACGTTGAGAAGAAACGTTCTTCCCTCTCTGGTCTTGCTCCTGTGGATCATATTTGATTTGATTTCTTTTCTTTTTTGATTAACCCATATATTATCACTTATTCCCTTTGCTTTCTTTGTAAAAGTGATTGTTCTTATTGTGATTATCTTTCTTAATTAGGGATTACTTAGTCACTTCGAGTAAGAAGTCGAAGTACTTTCTTTTGTGTCATTATTATTATTATGTCTGCTTGCCACGACTCATCTAAAATAGCTTTGCCTGCCGTAAGCACGCTCTTGGCAAACAAGGTATAATTTGAGCACAAGCCGGATCAAAATGAGTTACAATTGGACTAGTCTCGACTCTCTTACTCATAATATTTGGGCCCAATACCGCAGGAGACAACCCAACCCCAATATAACAAAAAGGCCCGCAAAAGTGTTCTAAAAACTATCACTTCTAATCGTGATTTGAAGTTTGTAAGTCATTTTTGGCGTACTCTTTGGAGGAAGTTTGGAACTGCATTGCAATTCAGCACTTCTTACCATCCACAAATAGAAGGGAAAACTGGAGTTGTGAATCAAAGTTTAGGAAATCTCTTAAGAAGCTTTGTGGGGAAAAACATTAGACAGTGGGATCTTCTTTTGGCCCAAGCCGAGTTTGCTTATAATCAACCCACTAGCCAAACTACTGGTTATAGTCCTTTTGAAATAGTTTATGGTCTTAATCCTACTGGACCACTTGAATTGACACCATTTTCTCTTACCAAGAATTTCAGTGGTGATGTTGATGAAAAGTCGAACGAAATAAAGAAATTGCATGAACAAGTCCAAAATAAGATTGGAAAGCAGAATGAGAAGTGTTGTAAGCAAGCAAATAAGTATTGAAAACCAGTAACTTTCAAGGAAGGTGACTTGGTTAGGATTCATCTTAGGAAGGAAAGATTTCCCTCCAAAAGATTTTCTAAGTTGAAACCTAGAGTAGATGGACCTTTTAAGGTGTTGCAATGAATTGGTGAGAATGCTTACAAGATTGAGCTACTTGGAGATTATGGAGTTTCAGCAACCTTCAATGTTTCTGATCTTTCTCCTTACTATGAAGCTCAAGAAGACGAAGTGGACTAAAGGGCAAGTCTTTTTCAAGCAGGGAACTGGAGTGTCCCAAGATCCAACAAGCCCAATCTAATGTTAGTCCGACCCAAACGCTTTCTTTGAAGATTAGAATAACAGCACTATTTTTAAAACTATTTTTTGAATTTTTTTTTATTAATTAAGTCAAATAGTATCTATATCTTCCATTCAAAAAAAAAAAAAAATTCAAATAGTCTTTATTTAGTGTCTCCTAGGATGAATCAGACTTTATTTTTATTTCTCCTAGGCAGATAAGTATTTTATTGTGTTTCTAAAATTCCTAAGAGTCATATATGATTTTGGTTAGGTTAAATGAATGTGTATATTATTATTTTCATTTTCCTATGCTTGGGGGGCTGTTCCAAGATCTATTTAAGTCTTTAGCTGAATCAAATAAAATTTAGAGTGTATTTTCAAAATTAAAAAAAATTTGTGTTTTTCAGAAGATGGATTTCTTCTAAATCATCTCTTATCTCTTGGCTGGATTCCTTTGGGTGGCGAGTGTATCTTTTGGGTGGTGTTAATTTGTATCCCAGATAGTGTTGAGCCAAAATAATTCTATATCCTTAGCTAAATTCCTTTGGGTGGTGCTATCTGTATCTCTTTGGGTTTACTTATGTGGTGAACTTATCTATCCTTTAAATTATTGAGTGTTATTTTTTCTTATCTCATAAAACCAGAAAATACAAAATACATTCATCCAACCTATTTCCATTTATTATATCGGTTAAGTTTGGGTTGCCCTATACGAATTCGGTATCATTTCCTAACCAAAAGAATGGATTACATACAGCTCTTCCAAGCAATTCTGCCCTCTCTTTGGCTTCCATCACCCTTTTCTGATTCCTTAAGAAATACTTATCCAAACTTTGTTTTAAAGATTCAGCCTCTTCTGTTACTTGTTCCACTTTTCTGCATTAAAAAAGAAAAAAGAAAAAAAAAGAAAAAAAGAATTGCATTGCATCTACTCAAGATACGAGATCATTCAATTGCATCAACTCTACCTACAATGGTGAAACAACAACAACAACTAATGGATCCTTAACAAATTAGTCTAGGTTGGCCACTGCACAACAATAGGTGAAATCTGCAGGTCACTACAATCCACCCTGCTCTTACATGTCCTTGCGTGTGGGGCCCATATCTCTCACAATTTTGTTCTCCCCCAAAGTATACAGTATTGGAGGAAAATGTTTCTACACATTTAAGGGAAGTCATTCCTTACAAGCACATCCCCATGTGCTTCCCTAGGCGATGTGGAATTCCATTGATTGCAAGACCCCTTTTGGGTCTGTAACAACTCGCCCCCAACTGTGTAGATATTGTCCGGGGCCCATACCCCTCACAGTTTTATTCTCCCCCAAAGAAAACAATATCTACATAGTTAGGGCGGGGTCATTACAATAAAGGATCAAGAAAAATTTAAATCCAATGCTGGAAGTGCAAAGATGACAAGATAATTAGAACATATAATGCTGTAAAGGTCAATTATGCACATACTTAATATGTGTCAAATTAAAATATCAGCAAATTTGAGTATGAGAATAATTATCTCTCTCTGTCCTTTTTGATAGGAAAAGAAAAAAAAATCAAAAAAGAGAATTTGGTTGGTTTAAGTTGTTTTAGTTTGAATTCAAGTACTCACATTAGGAAAGGCCAATTTCGATAGAGAAGCAAGATAATTGGTCAAGCACAATGAGATTTGGAAATTATTGTAAATTAGATAGCAGCTGAAGAAACATTAAACCTATTTCTAATCAATTTATTACAACAATATTATGTTTTGATTGAAATTGATAGTTCTGGTGAGTCCAAACCAACACTAGCAATGGAGTACTCGAGAGCATCTATGGTCCTCAATTGTACCTTCTTCGCATTTTGGTATATTTCTGATAGCGTATTGCCTCCTTCTCCTCCTTTTGTTGTTGCTTCCATTTCCATACCCACTCAACAGAGTCAGAAAAGAGATGGTGTTGAACTAGGATATGCATATGCTGCTTTCTTTTTAGTAGTCATATGGACCATGGTTCAATCAATGGTATGGTAATTAATGGGCTCGTTGTTCTCTCTGTCTCTCTAGATATCAATTAGTATCCCCAATAATCGAGTCCAACATGCTTTCAAGGAGGCGAATAGCACCGCTGATGCTTTGGCCAGTTTGGGAAGGACCTAAGTCCTAGATTTTGTTGTTTTTTCCTCCTCTGTTTTTGCTTTGGGGTGTTTTGTAATTGTTTTGTGGTGTTTTATAATGGATAATTTAGCGATGACTTGCTCTCGCCTTGTTCCGCTTTCTTAGCTTAATATAAATCTGTATTTATCCAAAGCAAATCACAAATGGAAATCACAAATGGTGAGGGACCTAAAAACAAGAACATGATTAATTGGAAACTAGGCTAATTGGAAATCACAAATGGTGAGGGACCTAAAAACAAGAACATGGTTAATGCCATTGAAATTATGTCCATACTAGCCTAAAGGATCCCCTTCCATTTAAATCTTCTAGTTTTCTCCAAATTTTGAGGGTGTGGGGATTTAAATCTTGAATGTCCCTGTTGGAAACACTAGGAAGTACAGATGGGGTTGTTTGGTAGTGTAACTAGAACAACAGTTTTCAGTGTTTAAACAACATTACACATATTTCCATTTACTTTTTCATCTACACGTATTTTCAACAAATACAAACAACGTTACTAGAACAATGTTACCAAACATTGCACTTAAGCTACAAGACTCTTGGAAATTGTCTCCAATTTGAATTCATATTAAAGATGTGTTGCATTTAAAAAAACTCCCATGCTCTTAAAAAAATTGTAAATCACACAAAATTGAATAAATGTAATGTGTCTCACATTTTGAATAAAAACTAGAAATAACGAATTTGAAAGATTTAATGGGAAAATCTTATGATGTTAGAGAATGTTTATACCAAGGAAGTCAATTTTGTACCGCACCGGCCAGTAAACCGGTACAAATACCCCCTAGTTTCATATCGGAAAAAATACCAGCCGTGTACCGGCCATACCGACGAATATCGGTCATTTCGGGCAGAAAGTAAAAACCGGCCGGTACAAAAAGCTTCTTTAAAAAAAAAAAAAAAAAAAAAAAAAAAAAAAAAAAAAAAAAAAACACAAAACATAAAAGTACCAAATGGCTCACGTTGCCTTCAGGCTCAGCACCACTTTGTTGGTCATCGTTAACATTTAGCTGGTTTTCCCTTCGTCTTCCTCCTTCAGCTTCGTTTGTTCACTTCCCTTCTTTTTTTTCTTTTTCTTTTTTCTCTTCTTCTTATCTATTGTTTAGACTATAGATACACCCCCCTTAGTCCTTTTGTTTTGCGTGGTTCTTGTAGTCTGATTTTGTGTGTACTGACACCACACGTGTAGACATTAATATTTGAGTTGATGAGTATCAGACACTGGTAGCAAATCAAAGGACCTACTAGCTAGAATTTTAAGTTGTATTTTATTGGTTTATGTCTTGTCTACGGGCTCAGGCCTACTAGCTAGAATTTTGAGTTGTATTTTCCTGGTTTATGTCTTGTCCATGGCTCAAGCTAGCTGATCAGTCTAGTACAGTCCATGGCTATTATACTTATATTACTTTTCCTTTAATAAAATGATTCTACCTTTTTGATGTCAAAAAAAAAAAAGTTTGAAATTTCAATGACATCTTTTATTTCAAATTTTCAACTATTGTCACTCACTAGTTTTATATTTTTATTAATTAATAGGCTGGTATGTGAGTTAGAGATAAAAAAATAAGTGAAATATTATATGCTTATAAATTTAAATTTAAGTGGTCATAATAAATTATTATTATGTGAACTTTAACTACTAAACATATAAATATAAATATAAATATAAATATAAATATATGCTCCAGAATAGAGATTTTGTGTGTGTGTGTGTGTGTGTGTGTGTATATATATATATATATTAAATATATAAAATAGCGGTAAACTCGAAACGGTACACTAGTATTGACCGATATTCGAAATATATCGTACCAGTGGCCAAATCGGTACAGCCTCCAGTATGATATTAACTTCCTTGGTTTATACACCTTAAGATATTCCAATAACCATGTCATCGTAAATCAATAATGTGCACAACAAATTAATGACATGCATGTTACATACTAAGCTCACTCAAAATATTACAATAGGAGCACAATTGAAACAATCGGCTTCAATATCAAAGCCAAATTACAATCTCAATATTAGAAAAAAATTGGGGAAATTTTTTCAAATGGAAGAATAGATTGGTATATCCTTTCCTCTTCATACAAATACAAAGCAATCTTTAAACTTCCACTCTTCTTTGTAATTTTTTTTCCTATTTTCCTTCTTGTAGACCATTATTTCCTTCAATCTGTACCGTGAAATGCCTACTGTAATAGTTGAAAATAATGAGTGCTAATTAGTATCTAGAAATATTCTGTAATATTACCATGACCATGATACAATTGCCATAACAAAAAATGGCACATGGGTGTCCTTCCACGAAGAAATTTAAGACTTGATAACACCAAGTTTTGCTTCTTGGATTGACACTGAGTGTTTGGTATCACCAATATGAAGACTATGTAAACCCATTGGAATTCTTCGAATTCCAGACTTATCCACAACACTAAGGTACTTGCACACATGTATATTAATCAGGACTCGCCGTTGAGCCCTAGCTGGGACATGTACTTTCTCAAAGGCTACCAATTGTTTGTGTGGAACCCAATGCCCAGCAGGTGGTGTAGAAAATACAAGCAAAGTGTGAGAGCCATCCCTAGAGCCTTTGTTTCTCACATCTACTTGCACTCCTATTGAGAGCCTGTTACATTTTGCATGGGTCACCCTGATTGCCTTACGAGATGTGGTTGTGTTACCACGAGCATGGCGACCATCAAGGGGAATAGAAATCACAGTTGGAGCACTAGCTATGGTGTGAACATATTTTGTGTAGCTAATTCCGTACCCAAATGGGTACACTACTGGACCTTTGTAAAATCTGTAGGTTCTTCCAGGGTAGCCTGTGGATTGGCTTGACCTCATTGCCATGGTTGTCATAGGCAAATTTTTTAGATAATCTTGTGGGTACCATGTCATAGGCAACTTGCCCCCTGCAAAGCACAGAAAGGTTAGTTGTTGTTTTTGGGGGAAAGGCCAACCTGAGCAGCCCATAGAATCAAAAAATAAAGGGAAAATTACATAAACCTTTTAGTTTAGGGTGTTATTTTTGAAACTATTAGATTTAAGTCTGTCTCAGTTGTTAATATTTTTTTTATTTTTATAATTCGATAATTTAGAAAGAGAGGATTTGAACTTGGATGTCCCCGTCAAAAACATCAGGAGTAGTTCTTAAAGAAAAAATAGTGTCAAATGCTAATTAATTGAATTACAAGACTCTTGGCTTAAGTTGTTACTTTTAAAACTACAAAGTTTAATTTGTTACCCTTAAAGTTTAGGATTTAAATGTGATTTTCCACAAAAAAGGGAATTGCATTTTGTCAAGGAAAAGCAAACCTGGGTTATATGCTCCAAACAAGATATCAGCAATGGCAGCTCCTCCGGCTTGGCCCGGGTAACCGGTCCATAAGATGGCAGGAATACGTGGATCATTCTTAGCAAAAGTCACATCAATAGGCCCACCAGACATCAACACCAATATGGTTGGACCCTTTGAGGCTGCAGCTACCTTAGATACAAGCTCTTGTTGGTGCCCTGGTAAAACAAGCCCAGCTCTGTCCTTGAATTCTGCCTCAATAGTTTGGTCAAGCCCAACCACTAAAATTGTTGCGTTTGCTTGACTAGCAACGTTAACTGCTGCACCAAAGAGCTTGTCGTCGGCACAAGTTACGTCGGCGCAACCCTGTTGGTGAATTGTCTTTATGTACCTCCCAATTCCTTGTAGGGGACTAGTGTATCCACATGCAACACCTAGTAAAACAATAACAACAATCAAGCCTTAGTCAAATTTTGAAGTTGGATATGGAATCTCAATGGGATTAGTTAGGATCGACCACATGTCTTTTTTTTTGGGCATACTGAATAGTAGCTATTAGGCCAACAAAAGAAACTGGTGAGGGCTTTGAGCCCATTTTGGATGAAATATCTATGCACCTAAATTTGGGTCTTAGTGAACACACAATATATTGACCCATGCCCAAATTAGTGTCCCAAGAAAATGAGAGGTGGACTTTGGTTTTTGGATAGCACTCCCAAAAGGCTTAAAAGGAAGGCAGAGTGAGTGAAGAAAAGGGAAACATAGGTTTACCAGCATAGTTGCCAATCATAGTATTTGTGACATTGGAGTTAGGCCCAATAACAGCGACTGTACGGTAACGCCGAGTGGATAAAGGCAGTGAAGGCCCACGATTCTTGAGAAGAACGATGCCTTGTCTGGCTGATTCAAGGGCGAGCTCTTGGTGAGCCGGGGTGCACACATCTTTTGGGCCAAGGTTCCCAAATGGATGCTTGGACGGTTCTCCATCAAACATCCCAAGTCTCACTTGGACATTGAGTGTGTTGGCTAAAGCAGTGTTGACATCTTTCTCATTCAACAAGCCTTTTTTAACTGCATCCTCAGTGTGCACAGCCAGGAAAGGCCCGCAGTCCAAATCTAAACCTGAAAACATGACCAAAATATTCCTTCAAGTCAAAGTTTATTTAACTTATCTATTTAGGTGCAGTTTTTTATTTCATTTATTTCACTTAGTATCATATATTTTGTTTTCCTGACCTAAGTTCTAAAAAGAGAATGGTTGCAGTCGGTTGGTAGATAACATAAAATTTAGTCAGTCTGTTATTATCGAAGGATCTATTACAAGAATACACGTTGAAGTCTTGTTTTTGTGGCCTACTCTAGCTAGTATATTGTAAATTGTTGCATTTATGTACAAGTGTATATAGGGGTGAAATTTCCTCCTAAAAACTTGAACTCTGTTCCTTACTCTCACACTCTACAAGTATTTATATTTGTTGAGTGACTATCGCACTAAGTTTGTGCGGTGATTATGTGCAACTTTTAAAAAAAAAATCATTTTTTAAGTACATCTGCCTTTTCCCTTGACAATGTTATTGATTGATTTTTATGGGGTTTTCACCTTACAATAAATGAGAGAGTAACTCAGATCCAATTCTTTTCATTTGAAGAATTAGGCAATATTAATTGATATGCTCTAGAACGTTGTCAAGCTTATGGTCTTTAAAAAAGTTAATTGAACACAAATGATTATCTTAATAACGTGAGGAAAGGTTTCTTAATAAATAAATAAATAAATAAAGCGAGGAAAGAAATCAAATTGATTAACAGTAAAGTTTCCATTTATCGAGACAATTTATGCCTATAGATTGGATCCTCTGTACATCTTTTTCTTGTGGGTCCTTATGTAATGAATGGTCTCAATAAAGTCTCACAATTTAGATATTTTTATAGTTGATTTCATATTTTTGATAAAATATCTTTGTACCATTTTTTATGTTCTATTTTATGTTTTATCGATCACAATTTGTCAAATATTTGTTTAATTTTCCTTATAAAATAGCCAAAGTTTAAAATAGAAAAAAAAAAAATAAACACATGACATGTTGTGATTGATGAAACATAAAGTGAAATACAAAATGTTATACATAGGATTTGTATCCTATTTGTAAAATAGGAGAAACTTAAGACAAACTATTAATTTATTTAGCGCCTGGTGTAATGGATAAGCATCTAGGGCAAAAAAGTTGACTATTATAAGTGTTTAAAACCTGCTTTAATGGCATCAGCAGCTGCTTCTTCTGGTGTCGATGTATAATGTTGCTGATCATAATAAACCCCCACTGAATCACAATCTGAAACAATGTACCTACGGGTCCACAAGAAAAATATATATTTTTTCAAACAGTCAATACACATAAGACATGTCTTATTAAAGAGTAGACCATGATTGGATGATGCAATGGTTGAAGTCAACTGATGCAGCGATAAAGAAAATTCTAAGATCACGTAAAATGATAGAACTTCTGCTATAACTATCTATGTGACAAATTGTGAGAAATGAAAAAGAAATTATGGATTCATATAAAAGTGATAGACAACTAGTCACAATCTGTAATATTACAACTACTTGCGGTGATAATACTGAGAGCAAACTTACCCATTAAGACCCCAAACACCACGTACTGTTTTCTTTAGGAGATTAGGGTCAGCACAGGTAGGCACACCATTGACCTGATTGTAGGAACACATAACACTCGCTACCTTGCCTTCCTTCACACACATTTTGAATGGCACATCGAATGTATCCACAATGTCCTGCTTGCTAACCTGCATGCAATTGTGACCCATGTGGGATGTCACTTCCATTATCATGTTTTTGGTACTGAGTTTGGATAGGATATCAGAAAGTTCTGAAACATATAATGGAGCAACGACCAGACAATATGATAAATAATAGAGAACAAATAGAAAGACGAGCTGTAAGAACTACAAAGGAGAAGGTGTGCTTGGATAGAAATAGAACAAGGCGACACTATTGGGATATTCAAATATGAGTGTTGAGATTATGCAGCTTTGCAGCTCATGCTACCCATTCTTTGTCTAAATATTACTTTAATGGAGGACCACATTATAGAAAATTCCATGTGCTTATAAAATTGGGTCATTGAGAAATCTCACTAATTTCATATATTACAAATGAACTTATCAAATCTTAAAATGATGAGGCAGAAAAATAATGCATCAAGAAATCAAAAGGTTCAAATTCATTTGACATTTATAATTCACTAGTGTACATTTATCAATGTTAGTAACATGATAAAGAATGAAAATTTTTACGATCTTTTTCATTCATTATTGTTATTGTTATTAAGTGTGTATTTGAAATTGCTTAAAAAGCTAGCTTTTTTTTTTAATAATTATTTATGTTATTTTTGGTATTATTCATGGACCCCAGTGTATTATTTTAACTCATTTTTAATTTTATCTACAGTACTTTCAGTAAAAAATTTTCAATTTTAAGTAAATAAACTGTTCTCAAATAGACACTAAGTCATATAGTTGATGTAAATGAAAATAATGTCAATAATAATTCGATGCAGAAATAATGCCATTTCAATTGTACTCTTCATATTGTTAAAAATTGTCTCGCATTATCATTTTTATATTATATCTTTTAAAATTTTAAGCATGGGGAAGGAATTCAAACATTTGAAAACACACCAAAAAAAAAAAAAAAAAAAATCTATATTTGAATTAATGACCATTGATTTTACTCATACTTAAATTACTTGCAACATATGATTTCTTCTATCATTTGCAAACAATAAAGAAAAAAAAATTATAGACATGATCAAAGAAAGAATTAAGATGGTTCCAGATTCTGATGCCATAAATTTCAAAGAGTGGACCACCAACACTGGGCCTTGCAATTGTAGCTGCAACAACCGCTGCTCTTGCTATTGACAGAGATGATCATGTATAATTGGTCAATCAAACCAAGTGGTCTGAAACAAATAATCACACCCACGCGTAATATCTTAAAATACACAGCACCATAAATTAGATTACCTTAGCGTTAAAGTGATAGCGATCAACTCCGTTCCAATTATCGAGGTCATAGGCCGTGAAGTGTTTGCAACAAGCCGCAACTTTCAACCGGTTACCGTCATTTCCCTGTAGGCCTCTAACATAGCTGGCTGCATATTTACCGACTAGCACGGGGTCTTCACCGGGAGTCTCCTGTCCACGGCCCCACCTTGGGTCTCTGAATATGTTCACATTTGGGCTCCAATACGTGAGCCCAGCCACACCGCCATTGTACATTGCTCTTGCCTCGTCTGACACTACCTGGGACACCGACTATTCTTTTAGAATTTTTGTAGCTTTGCTTTTAAAATGGCCAACTTGCCCACCTTTTTGTCAAGGTTTTGAAATCCGGACCGTTCATTGAACCGTAAAAGGGAGAGGTTCAAGGTTTTTGAGGTCGAACCGAGGTCGAACCGGAGTTGAACCGTGATAACGTCATAATTAATTTAATAATTATTTTTTATATATAAAAATATTAAATTAATAAAAAAATATTAAATTAACTAAAATAATCCAATTAAATATAAATATCTATATTTCAAATATATATTTTCATATCATAACTTTTACAAGACAAATAAAAAATATCAAATCCTAAGCAAATTTAAATATAATATCTATTTATTTATTTATATATTGATTAGTTAAATTTGTAATAATAATAATAATAATAATTAATTATTATTATTATTATTATATAAGAATTAGAAAGACACTCAAATAAAGTAAAATAAATTATTTAATAATTTTAAATTGAAATTAATTGTTTAATAAGTATTATATTATTAACTGTAAATATTAATTAAAATTAGAGCAATAATAGTACCATAACATTTTATACAAATTTTGTTACAATTTGCCACGCGATAAGACGTAAGTAGTAGAGATGTAAACTTATAATTTTTTTTTCATCACTCACACTTTGCCATGTGTCACATTATAGAAAAATTTTTTGTAAAATATTGTGATACTACATTACTCTCGTAGAAATGATATGTCTACAATATTTTCACAATATTTTTACAACAAATTTTAAATGGTAGGTTGTTATTGATGTTATTATTTGGGCAAAAAAATAATCTTAGTATTAAATTCAAATTTGAATCAATAACAATTAACTACTTATAATTTGTTGTAAAATTATTGTGAACTAGCAACCTTCTTGCTCCCAAAAATACTTAAAATACTTAATCCACCTACCGGCTATCAATGCAGGTTACATCACGTTGGGTAGCTGAAAAAAATATCTAAATCTAATGGCTGAAAATTGTTTGCTTTTATTATAAAATTTAAACCTTTCATCATTCCCAAGTTAGCCACACGTGAGGGACAGAGACTTAGGAATTCAAAAGGAGTAACTAAAGTCTAAAGAAAGAAAGAGAAACACATTCCACAGAGCTCCATCAACGGAAAAAAGAAAGAGAAGAAGAAAAAAAAAAAAAAAAAAAGAAAGAAGAAGAAGAAGCAGCGGCAGAAGACGAAGATCCATGTTACTGTAATTTGTGTTTTTGTTTTTTTGATCTGATGTAGTTTGTGTTTACTATTTATTTGCTGAGCAAGTGTGGAGTTTGTTTTATTTTTTTTTTAGGAACTTGTCTTCTTCTTCTTCTTCTTCTTTTTCTCTGGTTCTTTTTTTTTTTTTTTTTTTTCTTACAAATCCCTTTGCTCAAGATCTAAAATTATCTGATCTCCTTCCGATTTTTGTTCTTCTTCGTGTTGTTTCATTTATTCTAGATCTGATCATTACTTTATACCGGTGTATTGACCAAAATTCACCGGAAAAGCTGAAACAAAAAGAAACCGTCCGAACCTTAAAAACCGGTCACGGTTCTCAGAACCGTACGGTCCGACCACGGTTTGCACGGGTTCCTGCTTTTTTCACATTAAGCGATTCTTGAAGCTAAAAAAACCGGAAATCCAAGAGGTTCACGGTTTTTCCGGTCGGACCGTACGGTCCGGTCCGGGTTTCAAAACCATGCTTTTTGTTACCAATGGCAATGGGCAAATTGAAACACAAACAAACTTGGAAAAATAATAAATAAACAAATATACATAAATTCTTTGACATTTTAACAATAAATTTTAGAACTTTTTTTTTTTTTTTTTTAAGAATATATATATATATATATATATGTGCAATTATTGATTATAAATAGTGCAGTATATCTCACGTAAAGGTGTTATCATGTCAATATTATTATACACCCATCATAATCCATTATTTTTATAATTATGAAAAAAAATTTAAAAATTTATTGTGTATTTGAACTTATCAATAATACTGTTCATAATTTTTATAAACTTTATTATTATTTATGATTTATCGTTGATACTCGTTGTTACCTTAATAATTATGAAAAAATGAAAAAAGATTACGATATTCAACAATTCAAACAATGATGACTATCTTTGAAACCTGCCAGCTGCTTGATTGGAAAGGAAAGGATAAAGTGAATGTACTTAGCTTTATTGAGTACCACTAATTTTTATCTTAATTGAGCAATAAATTAAAGTAAAGCTTAAGTATGAGTAGAAAGACATGAATAATTGTCTTATAGTAACACCGTTCTACATTATTTTTATGTACTATAAGATAAGAAAGAAGTCATAGAATAAATAGAAATAGGATTATATGTTCAATCTAAACAAGTTAAAATAAACATTTTTTTTTTAAGTGAACGCTACTCTTATTTCTTCCCTTCCAATGTGGCTTGGAGTCTACACTTAACACATGAAAAGGATTAATTATGATCAAGAATAATAAGAAGAACATCCCATTGTGTAACCCATTGTTAAAGTGACCAATTTTCTGTAGTACTAATAATAAACTATTTCATCAAGCTTAAATAAACAAAACTAACATACACCAACAAAAAGAGCTTATTAGAATCCGTTTGATTAGAAATTTCTAGTAACGTTATTTAAGTGTTGTAAAAATATGTATAAATTATAAAGTGTTGTAAAAATACGTGTATAAATATTTAAACAATAAAAACTGTTGTTTAAACACCTCTATTAAATACTCCTTAGCGGGCAAAAAGCTGAACTAGATAAGATCTACCTTTATGTAAAAAACAAAATAATAATAGCTAGAAAATTAGCAATCGGTCATTTTTCTTTTTAGAAGAAGTGTTCTTACCCGTCCGATTGATTCCCATAAGGATGCATTGAAAGAAGCAGCGGTGGTGATTACTTGAGGGAAGCTAGTGGCCCCAGGAAAGTCCCCACCAAACTTAGTTCCTGGACCCACATTTGAAACACCATGTAGAGCCTCAGACCACCACTCATAGCCTTTGATTCCCAGCCGTGGCACAGCTGCAGCATTGTTCACTAGCAGCTTTACCTTCTCTTGCAGTGTCAACCTTCCAATAAGGTCTTTCACTCTGTCTTCTACTTTTAAGGACGCAAGGCAAAATGGCAAGCCCTTTGTCTTTGCATCTTTTGGGTCACAAGCAAATGGCTCACGAGCCTCAATGGTGTAAAAAGAAGCACCCAATAATAATAGGAAGAGAAGGAAGGTAACAGAGAGTGGTGAGGGCATGGCAGTGGAAGCCATTTAATTATGGATAAAAGAATATTGTTTGTGTGAGAGGAGTACAAGCAAATGGTGGTGAAAGAGTTTGGTATATATAGGTGATATAAGAGTATTTTTTACGTGTTAAAAGAAAAAGCATAGTGGATGGTGAGATGTAAATATGAAGTTTGGTGTTTAACAACATTTATTAATAAGTGCATTTTACCTGCCATTTTTAAGTTGTAAAGAGTAACATTGTGATAAACTCTTTGAGTATATATAGGCTGAAAGGTGGCAAATGCTAATTGGTTCAATTTTTACTACAATGGACATTGGTGGTATACCGTACGTGTCCAAGAAACTGTTGGTCCAACTTCCAATTATATGAGACAGTGTTTGGATGATCAGGTGGAGGTAGATCATCTGATTGACTTCCATACCTAAAGTCGTGAAATACTGAAAACTCCCATAAATGAGTACCTGTTAAATTTCTTCTTCACGTCTGGCAAGCATTTACAATTTTGGGGAACAAGAGAAAAATCAGGGGGTCGGAAGGGAAGAGCATTGAAATTTTTTGGTATATATTGATGGTTTTATCTTGCCTTGTAGCAACATTTGTCTAGGCCATAAGCTATTATTTGTACATTTTTACTAATTTTTTTTTTAAATTATACTTAAAAAAAAAAATTAAAAGAAAAAAAAAAAAAAAAAAAAAAAAAAACTTATCTTAAAACTACAAGAGACCCTTATGCCTGAAGAGCATAAGATTTTTTGATAATTCGAAATTGAAATAATATTTTTTTTTATATTAATAAAGTAGAATTTCAATTTATGATATTCATTTTAACTGTCTTGCATGCATGTTCTTCCGGGAAAAAAAATGTCGCATCTCTCTTACAAAATCAACCCCAAGATTATAAAGGAAATAGTCCATGAAAGAAATCACGAGTTATCTAGGGGTTTTTGTTAGAGCATCAGCAGTCGAATCGGCAAATGGCAAATGTAAGCCTATTTTACCATTCAAGCCCATTTTACCCACTCCAGCAGAACTTGTAAAGATTAAGGATTGCAAAAAAATTTGCAATTGTGCTACAGTGTGATTCTAAATGTAGAATCACACTGTAGCTCAATTGTAAAAAATATATTAATATTTTATTTGTAAATATCAGTTCTCTCTCTCCACTGTCTCTCATCTCTCAACTCAATTGGCTAGATTTTGCTATGGATTTTGCTCAGCAGAAGTGGGTGGTGTGACTGAGAAGCTAGACGGTGGTCGTGGTGGTGGTGGGTGGTTGACAGAGGAAGAGAAATAGAGATCAGAGAGAGAAGTGAGAAATATTTTTATATTATTTTAATGTGTAGTATGGTAAAATAAAAGTTGGGATGTTGGTGTATTGTAAAATGGTATTGTCTAATTGATAAAATGACTTTTTAAGATGGTAAAATATAATAGGATTGAAATGAGCCATTACAGATGCTCTTAATGATAAATTGCCCAATCCTTAGGAACAAAATTACACAAATTCCTGCAAGTGGCAAGTACTAGGTACTAGGTAGCTTCGCTTGGAAGAGAGGGCATTGGTCAGAATTCAGAAACATACTCTAAAGTCTAACCCATATTGGATTGTGTGGTGAAACCAATGACATACATGATTGCATTACCGAAAGGGTAGAAAGACATTACTTGTAAGAACCAACCAAGCAACACTGCAACAGCCTTTGAAGTTTGATCACTTTGAGAAATAACTACGGAACTATCATTTTGGTTTGTGGACTATTGAATATCTTTTTTTCTTTTTTTTTTTCCTTGGTAAAGAGGAATTTAATTAAACAAATTAAAGGTTACAAAGTTTCGGGTATGAAATACACAAAACATCCAAAAATAAATTATACAAAATAGAGGAAGGAGGGTTGTGAATATAAAACAGAACTATCACTACTAGGGATTATTCATTTGCCAAAATATTTGTGCATTTTATTCCCTTTGCAGAAAATGCGGTTGTTGTGAGTTTCCTCAAAGGACTAGAAGAGGGACCTGCGTTCAAAGATCAAATTATTACAAAAGTGAGATGAATCAAATAAGCTGTCATGTGATGTAAAAATTGTGACCACAACTTTTACATCAAGCTCAATAAAGAGTTTTTTTTATATTTAGATTTTTTGCTACGATGAGACCATCATGAAGGCCCCAAAGTTTAGCAATCTTAATTAGAATGAGTAATCCCTATTCTTCTAGAGAAACCTCCAATCCAAGCACTCATGAAATTTTTAATGAGCCCGTTTGCACTTGCTCTTTTGTGGCAACATATCAGTAGGCATAATAAGTATCAAATTATCGGAATGAGCAATCTCAAACAAGGAAATCATAGAACTGATTCTAATAGCTGTTGCTCCTAAATTAAAGTAAAAGTTACTGTGTCTTGTTCAAAAAATGCTAATGAATATAATTGATAGACTTCAACCACGTCATAAATGAAATATTTAAATTGTATTTTTGTGGTTGGTGACATCAATTTGTAAATCCGATGTAGTAAAATTATTGTATCCATAGCATTACTCTTCTTCTTCTTCTTCTTCTTCTTCTTCTTATTAGGACTGAATTCTATGTTCGGCTTGGTATAATCATGAAATATGTTATTATTGGTTCAATGAATCCGAAATAAAATTTATACATACATCATATATATTATATTAAAGTAAAATCAAAATCAAAATTCAAATTGAATACGAATTGCCACATGCAGTTTTGGTGTTGGCGTGTGAGTGTATTCCCTTATCTCATCTCCCTTCCCCAATATATATGTGTGTGTGTGTGTGTGTGTGTTTCTCAAATAAAAAAGATACTCAGTGTTGTCGAGTCATCCCACATCGATAAGGTGTGATATTGAGAAGGGGTTTATCACTTGCTCTGCGACACTATCTGCCGCATGCGGTTTTGGTGTTGGCATGTGAGTGTATTCCCTTATCTCGTCCCCCTTCCCCAATATATATGTGTGTGTATGTGTGTGTTTCTCAAATAAAAAAGATACTCAGTGTTGTCGAGTCATCCCACATCGATAAGGTGTGATGTTGAGAAGGGGTTTATTACTTGCTTCGCGATATTAACTACCGCATGTAGTTTTGGTGTTGGCGTGTGAGTGTATTCCCTTATCTCATCCCTCTTCCCTAATATATATATATATATATATATGTGTGTGTGTGTGTGTGTGTGTGTGTGTGTGTGTGTTTCTCAAATAAAAAATAAAAAAAATTGAATACGAATTAGTTTCCAAGTGCTAACTATTTTTGCCCTAAGTGTCCAATTTACTTTTCTAAATTTTGATGCCAAGTGATTCATTAATAATATTCAATACAAAAAAATGAAATGATCACTCCCTAAATAAGATTGTCCATCATCACTATTATTGAATGTTCTTGTCCATAAAAACAAATTACAAAGTTTCTGCTATTTCTCGACACACTTATTAAAAATGAGTATTTCCAAAATTTCTAACAATTTCTTTAATTTCTTTTTTAAATGTTATGATTTATATTGCAAAAATAAAAAAAAATGGTCTACTAACATTTACCTCAACGTTTTTTGTTGTTTTGTTTTTTGGTTTTCCAAGAGGATTAGAAACAAAAATGTGTGTATATGGGCTGATAATTTAAATTTATAAAAAAATACAAATACAAATGCATTACAAATATCGAAAGAATATTGATTTCACAAATACAAATACAAACACAAATACATTACAAATACAAATACATTACAAATATCGAAAGAATATTGATTTCCACACTTTTGCATAGGTACTTGGAGTGTAACAAATATTGTATTCTATACGTGCGGTCACGTTGGGTAATGCCTAATGTGGAAGGAAAAAAAAAAAAAAAGACGCTGCTATCCGGTATCCACTTGTGTATGTGGTTCGTTTGTGTATGCTTGGTTTCTTTATACATTACACAACTCAACATGTTTTTTTTTTTTGGGAAGGTGCCCCATATTGTGCAGCAGAAAGATTGTCTGCTTTATGCTAATGTACTTTCCTTTTCCATCTTTCTTATCCTCTTCCACTTCTCAATATTACCATTAACATTAAAATATACACTCAATAAGAAAAAAAAAAAAAAAAAAAACTGCTACGTATTGTTATTTGCACAATTCCTTTAAATTCTGTTTCGAAAACATTTTCGTTTAATTATGTATTTTGATATTGGTATATATTGATGTATATTTTTTTATTGCTCTACACACACATATATAAAGTTTATAGTATGTCTTATATTAATTAAATTTATAAAAGATTTAAAACATTAAAACGAATATAGTTTGAAATATTTTGAATTTTTTTGGAATGGCTAATAATGTTTGAAATTTTAATCGAGAATTATTAAGTAGGTAGTATGAATTTATGCACTGATGTGAAAAGGAGGTGGAATCGAGTGAGCCTGCTTCACTTACACATTGTAAGTCAACAAGTGCGTGATGCTCACACAATGTGAGTGGCTTGCTCCATAGAGCATGCTCATAAGGTGTTTACAACTTAGAAAAGAGCGTAAGGCAACAACGGCTACTCAAAGACAAGGCATTCTGCATTCTACATTCTGATTAAGCAAGATAATTGCTATAGTTTGTAACTTGCTCAAGCATTCTACAAAAGCGTTATGTGTATTTCAAGGATATGAAAATTAATTAATTTCATAATCTTGATTAATAGTGCTACTTACATAGAGTATGAAATTAATTAACTTCAATTAACTTAGGTACACCGAACATTCTTCATTTCGCTTAACCCATCTTATCTTTCACAAATTTTCCCTAATTTGAAGAGGTTACAAAGTGAGGATTAGTTTTGCCCGCGCCGTTCTGTTAGAAGTGTGTGAGTGTGTTACTTAGTTGGGTGCTGAGGTGTGCATGTGGTGCTAATTAGCTGTGCATGTGGTGCTGCATGTGTGATGCTGGTTGGGTGCGTGTGTGAGTTGCTGATGAAGGGTGCATGAGTTGCTGATGAGGCGTGCAGGTGTAGTTGATGAGGTGTGCATCCATTAGTACTACCAGAGTGTATAGTGATATTGGACTATAGGTGATAATTGTAATTGCTTTGTTGGCATTATATACTTGTATTCCATAAAAGTTAGTTAATATGGTTAGTTAGTTAGGATATGGATAGCTGGCTTTGGGCAGTTAGGCAGTTAGACATTGGGAGGTATTAGAGTAGTGTGGTGAGGATTGGCATGTATTAGATGAACATTCTTAATTCCAAATTCTCTCAATTCTCTCTATTTTATCTCTATCTCTCTGTTCACATCTCTTTCCCTATTCTTGGAGGCTTGGTTGTCCTCAAATTTAACTACTAACACCCATGTTCCTAACATTTGTGTGTTACTTAGTTGGGTGCTGAGGTGTGCGTGTGGTGCTGATTAGCTGTGCTTGTGGTGATGCATGTGTGGTGCTAGTGGGGTGCGTGTGTGAGTTGCTGATGAAGGGTGCATGAGTTGCTGAAGAGGCATGCAAGTGTAGCTGATGAAGTGTGCATCCATTAGTACTGCCAAAGTGTACAATGATATTGTACTATAGGTGATAATTGTAATTGCTTAGTTGACATTATATACTTGTATTCCATGAGAGTTAGTTAATATGGTTAGTTAGTTAGGATATGGACAACTGGCTTTAGGCAGTTAGGCAGTTAGACATTGGGAGGTATTAGAGTAGTGTGGTGAGGATTGGCATGTATCAAATGAACATTCTTAATTCCAAATTCTCTCAATTTTCTCTCTATCTCTTTGTTCACATCTTTTTTCTTGTTCTTGGAGGCTTGGTTGTCCTCAAATTCAACTACTAACAACCCTGTTCCTAACACGTTCCATCTTGCTCGTCGTCCCAATAAATACACAAGAGCGAAATATAGAGAGAGTTTAGTAAGTAGAAGCCCAAAAACAAAGCGCCGACTGATGGGCAGTGATACTAGTGCGTGTTATCCATACATCTTTGCCCAATAAAGAACCGACCTATGAAGCACTACTATAGGTGTCTTACACGGTACGTCGTAGTCCCTTTCATTTCATCCTAAAAAAACCTACCTACCATAAAATACTTCCTCAAATGCAACTGTTTGCCCTTAATAATATAGCTTCCATTTGCAACTTTATCCAAATGTAGGTTGTGCTTGTTTGAAAGATTTGATTAGTATACATATGAATCCAACATAAAAGATGTTAATATTGTAAAGTTGTGATTTACAACTATGTTTTTGTTGACTTTAATCTCATGTCAAATTTGATTGTATTTTGTTCAATCATTTTCCTATATGTTTGTGGGATTTAATATAAGGGTTAAGTGTGAGAGTTTTGTAAAGAATTGTGAAGACAATGAAGATAGCGACTAGCTTGCGATTGCTTGCAAATGGATGACCCGCGAAAGGCCATGTGAGAAGCACATACTGGAAGCTGAAAGGACTTATGCCAGACTAGTTTTCGCGAGTCACTTTGCGACTTGGCCAACTCGCAAGTGACCCACAAAACTCTCTGTCTGAATAATTTTAAAGAGTGCTTTCCTCATTTCTTTACGCATACTATATAAGCCCACATTACCCATGAAATTATAAAGAGACCATTAGAGAAAAAACCCTAGCAATACACTTGAGAGTTAGAGATTGTAAACCCACAATCATTTACACAAATTCTCTTAGTTTTCCTCCACTCCTATCTCTCCAATTACAAATTTTTGATAGGTTCTTAGCCCAAACACTTACCTCACCCAATTTGAATGTAGAGAGAAGTTTTGGTGTGTGTGGGAAGCATTGGAAGAAGCCATAGATTGGCAGATGCAATTTGGAGCTAATTGCGGGATCCGGATAACTAGTGAAGACATGACTCAATAAAGTCCGTTGGTAACTTGAACTTGGAGGGTTCAAGTACATTAGGTAAATTAGGCTTGGAGGGTCTTTTTGATATCCTTGTACTCCAACTTTATTCACTAGTGGATCGATTTGGTTTGAAAGGTCGCGGAGAGGTTTTTCGCTGAGTACTTTGGTTTCCTCTTCGATAACACGTCTCAGTGTTATCTTGTGTTTGCATTTCTCTTCCCTTACTCTTTATGCTTTACATTTATTGTTTATTGTATTTGTATATGATATAGAGTAGTTCCGGCCTTATTGCGTTACACTTACTCTTATTCTGTACTTAGTTAAGTAAGGTAAAAACAATCTAGCCATTTATTTAAAATTTAGGGTCTAAACAATTAATAGTGTTTCACACTATTTGAGCTTTCAAATAAGACAAACTTTTCTGGATGAATAATATCCATTACGCAAAGAAAGATACAATTTAATGTATCAAAATGTTATAAACAAGTAGCATTGGTTATAAGACTCAACATTATTCTACTTAATGGTAAAACAACAAATTAAAAAATAACAAAGTTTTCTTTCTCCAAACCAAATATAATGAAAGAAAGATACGATGTTTCAAAATAATATACAAGCACAAATAGCATAAGTTACAACAGAATAACAAATTAAAGGACAAAATTTTCCTTCAAACAATTAAATAAGTGACAATAAATTGTGTATTCTCATATACTGTAAAGAAGTATATTATAATTCTAGGTAAGATAAGAACTTCACTTATCACTCTTCTTTTATGGCAAAATGCTATTAGACTCCCTAAACTTTTATGCGTTGCACTTTGACCTCAATTTTTTCTTTTCAATTTGGTAATCAAACTTTAATGGCGTGCTTATTGGTTTGAGACATGCATACAACATCTTCATGGATTCAAAGATCTTTAAGAAGTATAGATGGATTTTGATTTTGATTTGTTCCAATAGTAGCCAAGTTCAATTAAGTACAACATATAACAAGTGAAACTATGAAACCCTTCCTAAAAATGGATCCCATAAACAGTAAAACATTGAACTTAATTAGTGTTGAAGCTAACCCCTCACGAGGGTTTTTTTTTTTTGCTGAACCATGAGGGTATTTGAGTGACAGGCTTAGTTTGGGGTATGATGTAAAGTCAAAGATCTTACGTTCAATATAGCACACTATTGGTCCATGAAATTTTCAAAGTATCTCATGGATAAGGAGTGAAACAATTTGGCCAAATGATATATAGACACCTGAAACAAGGGGTGTGCAAAAAACTGAGGAACTGAAAAAACCGCCCGAAACTGACAAAATCGTTGCCAAAATTTTGGTTCGGTTTCAGTTTCATTTTTTAAAAATTGAAATTTTTGGTTTAGGTTTCGGTTTTGGATTTTTCCCCCCCGAAACTGACCGAAGCAACCGATATATATATATATATATATTTATGTAACTTTAAGACATAACTGACTAGTGGCTTAGTGGTATGCTCCTTGTGTTTTGTCTAGCTGATCCCAAGTTCAAGCCTTCGCTTCAGTTCAGCTGCCTCCCCCAATTTTCTCTCTAAGTCTCTACCCTTCTTAGTTCAGCCACCTCATTCTTTTCTTTTCTTTTTGTACTTGGAGTCCCATGGACCATGGCCATGCCTTTCTCTTCTCTCTGAGTCACATATCTCTATTCTTTCTTCAATTTAGATTGAAAAATCACTACAGAGACATGGTGGTAGGCTTAAGCATGGTGGTAGGCTCCTGCTATGGTGCAGTAACAGTAAAGTTCTATCTGGACCCTTTTGCTAATTCAAAATATTTTCAATTTTTTGTTGGAATCTGTGTGTAAATTGTTGAACAAATATTATTGGAAGTTTTTCTTTCTCTATTGTTCTGATTTGTTCAACAACTCTCTCTCTCTCTCTATTGCTCTATTACTTTGTTTTTTATATGTGATTAAAGTTAGGGTTTTGAAAATCTCAATAACCCTTTCTTTGGAAAACCGAAAACAGATCGAAACCGATTGAAACCAAAATACAATGAAACCGATTGATTTCCAGCCATTTCGGTCGGTTTCAGTTGAGAATTTCACAAACCAAAATATTCGGTTTCAGTTGGCCATACCCATAAAAACCGACCGAAACCAAACCAAGCACACCCCTACCTGAAACAAAGAGGCATGTAGCCTAAAGCAAAGAATTTTTTCTCCACATAAAATGTAACACAACCAACACATAAGCTATTTAGTCCTAATGAGAAAGCATCTACTACTGAATTACACATCTATTCTTAATAGAATTTACATTTTATAAAATAAAAGAAACAAAAAACTCTATTTAACAGTAAGTTATTCCTTTTGGTAATAGAATATTATCCTCTTTATTCCTTTCATGTTGTTACACTTTCTACTCTACCCGCTTCCTTGACTTCGATAGATAATATGTGATGCATCATCAACAGTAAGCCCTACTTTAGTAAGAGTTATCCATTCCTTGCATGCACACAACTTTCTCCTTAATTATTTCTCCTTGCCCTTTAGAGCCTTTACTTTTTTTTTTTTTTTTTGATGCCTTGCCCCTTCTCTTGGCTATAAGTCGGGCTAGTTTGAAGTTTTTTTTTTTTTTTTTGAAAAGGAATCATTCATTCATATAATCACAATAACAAAGCATCCTGAATCAAGGCCTCCATGGCCGGAGGAGGAGAATCCTCCATCCAATACACATCATTATCTAAAGAATTCCTAGCATGTTGAGCAAGAGCATGTGCAACTTTATTTCCACCCCTTCTAGTAATGCTAATTCTAGCCCATTCTAAACAATGAACCAAGTGACGAATGTCATCCACCACATAGCCTAATAAAGAGCAATTAATCCGCAACGATGCAATGGCTTGCATAACATTTACATTATCTCCCTCTATGATCAGCTTGGTGAATCCAGCATCCACAGCAAACTCCATTGATCTTCTACATGCTAGCAGCTCTGCTTCCTTACTAGAACTCACCTTCGGACCAGATGCTGTCATTGTCGCCATAACCTGACCTTGCTCATTTCGAATAATCGCTCCCACTCCAGTTCTGTCCAGGTCTGCGAAGATAGCTGCATCAAAGTTTAATTTGTAAACTGATGATGGTGGAGGCTTCCAAGATTCACTGCACTGCTGGTCCGTCTGTGACACAGTCAACTGCACCTGGGCTTGTCTGTACTCTGTCAAGTACTCCGCTGCTCTGTTATTCAGGTTCCTTGGGTCCATTAGATTCCCACCAAACACCACACGGTTCTGCTGGTTCCATGCAAGCCAAGCCTGAACCCAAAATAGCTCCAGCTCCTCTCTCGTCAACCTGTCACTAAGATACTCCATGAGTTGCATCACATCAGCTACACCTGAACATCTTTTCTGCAATTTTCGACAGCTTCCAGCCCAAATATCTTGCACAGCAGCACACTCCCAAATTGCATGGATTGTATTCTCGAATTCCCTTAGGCAGATTGGACATTTATCATCAGTTAATACTCTTCTCCGCACCAAATTAGCTCTTGTGGGCAATATTTCAGAACAAGCCCTCCAACTGAACACTTTAATTTTGTTAGGAATTTTGAGATTCCACAAAACCTGCCATATCTTCGTACTTGCACTACTGGTTGATGATTCGGCCCTATCCTCCCCTTGTATCCTCCTTGCCACCTTGTAGGCTGACTTAACAGAAAAACTCCCATTGTTATTATAGCTCCAGATGATAGAATCAGCCACGTGTCTTCTGCTAAGCTGAATACTACATATTGCTTTAGCATCATCCCGATGGAAAATCGAATGAATCAATTCACTCCTCCATACATTTATCTCCGGGTTAATTAAATCTGACACAGCCATCTCGCTCAATAAATCATGGTTAGGATGTAATACCTTATTTGTAGGATGATTCGGGATCCACCTATCTCCAAGCACCCTAATTGAGCTCCCATTGCCGACCCTCCAACAATAACCAGCCTTTAGAATAGGTAAGGCAGCCACCAAACTCCTCCAAACATAAGAGCAACCCGGTGATTCCTTAGCATCAAGGAAAGAGGATCGGGGAAAATACCGCGCTTTGAAACACTTATGTAGTAAGGAATCATTACCTTGAAGCATCCGCCACCCTTGTTTAGCCAACATAGCTAAATTAAAAGCCCTTAAATCCCGGAAACCCATACCACCCTCCTTTTTTGAAGTTGATAATTTATCCCAACTCTTCCAATGAATTTTTCTTTCATTGCCTACTTGTCCCCACCAAAATTTAGCACATAAACTATTCAATTCATCACACAATTTCAAAGGGAGTAGAAATACACTCATCGTATATATGGGTATAGACTGAGCTACAGCCTTTATAAAAATTTCTTTGCCAGCTCTGGATAACATCATACCTTTCCATCCTTGCAGTTTTTTCCATACTCTATCCTTCAAATAAGCAAAAGTGTGATATTTGTCTCTGCCAATCAAAGTTGGCAGCCCTAGATAGGATTCAAACTTCACCACCTCTTCAACCCCCAAAATCTGCAACATCTGTTGTTTCTAATTATCTATAGTGTTGTTACTGAAGAAAACTGAAGACTTCTCCAGATTAATACTTTGACCTGAAGCTCGTTCATAAGTTTGAAGAATTTCTGCTACCACTTCCCCTTCCCTTGGTGTTGCTTGACAAAACAACAAAGAGTCATCTGCAAATAATAAATTAGTAACTCTGGGAGCACCTCTACAAATTGACACACCTGTAATCCTCTTGTCTAGTTCAGCTTTAGCCAATAGAGCAGTAAAGCCTTCTGCACATAAGAGAAACAGATATGGTGACAATGGATCTCCTTGACGTATTCCTCTAGATGGATGTATCATGCCATGAGGTTTTCCATTCACCAAAACAGAAAAAGATGGAGTAGTAACACAGCTCATCACTCTTTCTATCCACCTTGTTGGGAAACCCAACTTTTCCATAATTTTTTCTAAGAATGGCCATTCAACCTGATCATACGCCTTGCTAATGTCCAGCTTCAATGCCATAGTCCCTTTCTTGCCCTTCTTCCTCACATGCATGGTATGTATAATCTCATAAGCCACCAGAACGTTATCTGTGATCAATCTGCCTGGAATAAAAGCACTCTGGGTGGGGGAGATAATATCTGGAAGTACCTGTTTCAATCTATTTGCCAATACTTTGGAAATAATTTTATAAATCACATTACATAGACTAATAGGCCTAAACTCAGACATTTTCTGTGGATTTTTCACTTTAGGAATAAGTACAATGTTTGTGTGATTTATCTCAGGTAGCATATTTCCATTATTTAAAAAATCCAACACAGCAGAAACTACATCATCACCCACTATATGCCAGAATTTTTGATAGAATAGAGCATTCATACCATCAGGTCCTGGAGCCTTTGTAGGCCCCATCTGGAACAAAGCCACCTTAACCTCCTCAACAATAAACTCACCCAACAAGACCTCCTGCATGTTGTCAGTCACTTTATTTGGAACTGCATTCAAACATTCCTCCATTTGATCAGCTGCACCTGCACTAAAAAGATTGTCAAAATAATCTGAGGCTACTTCAACAATCTCCTCTAACTCCTCCACCCACTGCCCATGTGCATTTTGTATACCACTGATGTGATTTTTCTTCCTCCTTTGTGTTGCTTTAGAGTGGAAAAACTTCGTATTCCTATCCCCATGCTTCATCCATGAAATTCTAGACCTTTGTGCCCAGTAAATTTCTTGTTTCTGTAGCAGATCATCCATTTGTTTACTCACCTCTAGGAATTCAGCTTTATTTTCTTCAGTATTTTCTGCTTCATTCAACCAGTCTAGCTATTTTTGGAGCTCCTTAATGGCTGCCTCATCAGGTTTGGCCGAACCCCAACCTGATAATTCCAGGCCACATGCCTGAATTTTATTTTTAATAGATAGCAGCCCATGTGATTCATCCACAGACCTTCCCCATGCCTCCTGAACAACTTCTTCACACTCAGTAGAGAGTAACCAGGCTTCCTCAAATTTAAAAGACCTTCCACATTGCTGTCTTTGTTGCTGAAAAGAATGGACTTGTAACATAATTGGTAGATGATCTGAAGCATGTGTTGAAAGATGAGTAATTGTGCTCATTTGGAATTTCACTCTCCACTCTTTATTTGCAACTCCTCTGTCCAGTCTAATTTTTGTATTAGCATCACCCGGCCTCTTGTTGTTCCAAGTAAACGGATATCCACTCTACCCCAGATCCTGAAGTTGACAAGAATCCAAAGCCTCCCTAAAAGCTTCAACCTGCGCATATTGAGGTGGTCTTGTGCTTTGCTTTTCCGATGCATTTAAGAATGCATTAAAATCTCCAATGACCATCCACGGACCCTCTACAAATGTCTTCAAATGTTGTAGCAATTGCCATGATTTTTCCTTCTGTTGTGCCTCCGGCCACCCATAAAACCCAGTTAGATACCATTTAAATCCATCCTCCTCCGTTACAAGAGCCATTACATGATTCACAGTATAATTAATAATCTCCAGTTTAATAGTATTCTTCCACAAAAAAGCTAACCCCCCACCTGCATTAGGATGTTTAACAATAACCTTATTCTGAAAAGGTAGATTGCTATATAAATTTTCGAAACCGTCCTTATCTAGTCTAGTCTCCATAAGGAAACAGACCGTGGGATCTTTTTCCCTCACAAGCTTGCGAAGGCTTCGACCTGTCCAAAGGTTCCCAAGCCCTTGGCAGTTCCAACTAAGCAGCCTCATTGCTCCCGGCAAGGGTGGCTGTCCACCCCCGCCGATGTATCAACAAAACTTCCTTCCACCTCATGTTGTTTACTTCTTTTATTCCTCTGTTTTTCATTTAGTTCACAGTTCACATCATTCAATTCACGTTTGCCCAATCCAGACATTGTAATGGCCCTAGTTAAACCACCAAGCCCAAAGTCCATTCTATTTATCCTAGTCCACGTGCCTTTGGGCTTAACAAATGATGGCCCAGGAACCTCCAAGACCGAAGGAGCATTGAGATCATTAAGTGGCACGTGCATGTGAGCTGCCTCTGTCTTGCGGTTTTCCTTTGCCTCATCCTTTGAAAATATGGCATCACCGAAATTCTTGGCCAAATAATTATCTCCCTTATCTGTTACCATGATTTCCGTAACTTCAATACAGTCCTTTCCCTCCACGTTTGCTTCCACATTCGAAAATATCTCCCCTGGATTCACGGCCTCATCTTCAGCCACCGGCATAGAACTTTCTGGACTTTCCTCCATCACAGCCACCGTTTTCTGTATGTCAACCACCACTGGACTTTCTATATCTTTACCCTTACCCTCCTTCGAATTGGATTTGGGACTGAAATTTTGAGTTTGCACAACCTTCACACGACCTCCTACTGCCTTAAGAAACTCACCATATGGATACTCCACACTTCCACCGTTTTTCTCCGCTGCATAATGCACTGCACAATGTTTTAGATCATGCCCCAGCATCCCACAAAAATAACAAAACAGAGGAAGCCTTTCATACTTAAAGTGCACCCAATGACGCTCGCCATCAGAACCAGCAATAAACCCACCCCTTCTCAGAGGTTTTGTTATTGGTAAAGCAACTCGCACTCGCAAAAAGAAGTTAACATCATCCTTCCTTTTTCTCCCTTCAACCTCCTGAACGTCTCCCAGTCTGTTACCAACTTCCTTTGCTACCTGCGGAGAGATCATATCAAACGGAACCCCCCATATCTGAATCCAAAGCGAGGCTTTCTCCATTCGAATATTTCCTACGGTCATTCCTTTCTTCCATCGTTGTAACATAAGAAGTTGATTGTCAAACGACCGAGGACCCCCTTTCAAAACCCTATCCATCTCAAATTCAGATTGAAACTTGAATTGAAATAGATTCGGCCCCACTTCTAAAATCTGTAGAGATTCATCCAGACCCCACACTCTTCGTATTGTGTTCTTCGCAGCCATCTTATTAAAAGATTTGCATGTTAAGAATTTTCCGATCAGACTCAGTTGACAACTCTCCAGGGCTTCAACTCGACCTTCATCAGAAATAGTTATGATTTCTTCTTCCTCAGACGTCAGTTTCATTCTATCCATACTATCAGCAACCTCGTCAGCCATGGTTATTGGAAAAAACAAAGACAAAGCAATACCCTTTGCTCAAGGCCAAGGGAGGGAGGAACTCGTGTAGTCACGAGAGAGAGCGCTCCACGTAGGGAGAGATACTTTTCCGCTGTTATGGCTAGTTTGAAGTTTGAACCATCTTTGTGTGATTGTGTCTAAGTAGACTATATAATATATATTAGCTAGCATCTCTTTCCACGTCATTACCTATAATTTCCTCCTCAGCATTCATTAGAAAGCAGCAAATAGAATCTCTTTCCACCATGCTATGATGTAAATAAATTATCATAACATCTTCTTCTTTTTTTCTTTTTTTTTTTTTTTTTTATGTTTTTTATGTTTTTCAAAAAAAAAAAAAAAAAACATTCTTTTTTATAATTCAATAGTTACAACAAAATAAGAAAGATTTGAATCTTGGATGTATTGGAGACCCCAAATTTTAGGAAATTTCCATGAGTTGAGTTACAAGGCTCTTAACATTTATTGTATATCATATCATTGATTATTATTTTTTTTCCACTTGTTATTTCATTAGAATGCATAACCTTTGATCTGAATGTAATTAAATGAAATTAAGACTTAGTTGAATTGATATAGATTGTCTTAAAAGTTAAAATTAGTTATTGAATAATTCTAGTAATTTTTTTTTTTTTTTTTTGAGAAGAAAATAATTATAGTATTAAAGGCTCAAAGTCTTTTGGGACTTGCTTTGATTGATTGCTTTCATTACTCATCGGAGCGAAGGAGGAGGTTTTTACTTGTTTGCACTTTGCACTAGCATGAAGTTGGTTAAAAATCACATTGAGAATGATGGTGGTAGTTAGGACAATAATGATTAATGAAAAGTAATGACGAGTAGTAAGATGGTAATCATAAATGATAAGCTGGAGATGCACCAGGAAATCACCAAATGGTGTCATTAAAGCTGTGGACCCTTTGATATATGAAACAGAATCAATTGGGTGAGAATGAAAACAAATAGCAACAAGCAAAATAGGATCAACGTACTTGTCCCAGACTGATATATGTGCTTTCCAGCGAACCATTAATCCTCCTCTTATCCATTGGCTCCCAAGTTAAAATGAGAGGTCAAAAAGAACCATCATATCCCAAGCTTTATAGTTCTCTCCTGTATGAGACAAAATGGAAGTAATTGGCTAAATGCTTGCAGTGTGTGAGATAAGTTGGTTGAAAATTACTAGTTGCTCGTGTGTTCCATAGAACAACCCAACTGAAAAACAAAATAATTGTCCCCCATAGAGCTTCTTAGTTCCCAAAAGCATTTTGAATTTTCAAATTGACATTGAGTTTATGAAATTAAAGATACAAAAATTTGAAATGTCAACGTCAGAAGAAGAAGGATTATTTTTTGTGTATTTTCTTTGGTTTTTGATGGTAACTATAAAATTTACTATATTTATGAATTGCATCTCAAGTAAATGAGTAATTATTAGCGGAAATCAATGCAAGTTATCAAATGTAGCCAATCCCATTACACCGTACCTAACTCTAATTATCAACCAGCTTTAATATTGAGACTTTCTAAGAAAACAATTTCTCAATATCTTCCAAGCAATCACTCCCCTTATACCATGAAAGAAATCAAATATTAGAGGAAAAATATTGTATATTTTCTTGCCTATATGATGTGATTACTGAAAGAAAAGCTAAAGCTTGAAAGAAAGAGAATGAAAAACAGAGAAAAGAAGTCTCTCTAAGTTGTATTGAATGATCTTTTGAAGTATATACTGAGTATCTATTTATAGGACTTCATAATAATACACGTGGATTAAATCCTAACAAACTTGTAACTAATCATTCTAACAGAATCTAAAGGAAGGAATAAATATCAGTTTGTTACAGGGAAAATATCTGAAACTAGATAAGGATAAGAATTCTGCATATTGTTCAGCAATGAAGACTTTTGAGCACAGGATCAGTGAAGAGCAAATGCTAAGTGAGTTAGTGAAGCTGTGTTGGTTTAAGTAAAACGACGTCGTGCTCTTTAAATGAAATGCTGCCGTCTTGACTAAATCAGAATAAGACCCATGCTTCACTAACTCAAATGGTGTCGTTGCACGTGCTTCACTAATTCAAAAAATAGACGTTGCTCAACTAGCCGTTCCAAGCACTGTTTAGTTGTCTTCCTCTTTCGTCCCCCCTCAAACTCAGGGCAGCTACTGGTAACATGAGTTTGGAACGAAGAAAACAAAATCAAGCAGTAGGAAGACTCTTTGTAAAAATGTCAGCCAGTTGATCATCTGTGCTCATATACTTGACCTGAAGATCCTTGCGAAGCACATGATCACGAATGAAGTGATAATCTACCTCAATATTCTTCGTTCTGGCATGAAACACAGGGTTGGAAGCAATTGCCAGAGCTGAGACATTGTCACACTAGAGTTTCGGAGGAGTAGAATGTTATAGACTCTAAAGCACAGAGTAACTCAGGAAAATATCTGAAAATAAAATGTTATTTTATTCTGAATAAACTGTTGGCTTATATAAGCCTTACAAAGAGATAAATCCAGAAACAACAACCCACGTTAAACAACCCACTTGGTAAATGGCTAATAAAGTGGTAAATGGCTACGGAAATGGTCAAACTCTACCTACGTGTCCTAAATAATAGGATTTATTTAACTGAAAGATCTTTTGACAACTACAAACAATCCCAACATAGAAAGGAAGATGCCTAAATCCTTCAATATTGGTGCAACCAACACAATTCTGCAGAGGTGGAAGCAAGAGCACGATACTCGACCTTTGTGGAAGACCGAGAGACAGTAAGTTGCTTTTTAGCACTCTAGGTAATGGGGCTGTACCCCAAGTAAACCAAATAACCAGTGGTGGATCTCCTGTCATAAGGGTCACCAGCCCAGTCCGAATCAGAAAAGGTAGAAAGAGAGAGGGGACCTGGTTAAAGGAAGATCCCAAAATCAATTGTGCCATTGAGATATCGAAGAATTCGCTTGGCAGCAATGAGATGAACATCAATGGGCTTAGCCATAAATTGGCAAACTTGATGAACAGCAAAATTGAGATCAAGTCCCATAAAATTCAAATAATGCAAAGATCCCACAAGGCTTTGAAAAGGATGAGGATCTGATAGGAGTTTCCCCTCATTAGGCACAAGTCTCAGAATAGGAGTACAAGGAGATTTCGCAGGCTTAGAGGTGAGCATGTTATGCTTTACAAGAAGGTCATGGGCATACTTTGTTTGATTCAGAAACAAACCCTTAGCAATCCTGGTGATCTGAAGTCCCAGAAAGTAATGGAGATTACCCAAGTCTTTAAGTTCAAAAGCCTAGCTGAGCTCCTTGATCAAAACATTAAGAAATTGGGGATTGTTCCCAGTGAGGACAATGTCATCCACATAAACAAGGAGATAGACTAGGAGTTTTCCATGTCTAAGAATGAAGAGAGAGGAGTCAGCATGGGAAGCTTGAAATCCCAAGTGAATTAGCTGAGTAGAAAATCTCTCAAACCAAGCTCGAGGAGCCTGCTTCAAGCCATAAAGAGACTTATGAAGTTTACAGACATAATTAGGATGAATGGGATCAATGTACCCAAGGGGCTGAAGCATGTGAACTTCCTCCTTGAGCACACCATAAAGGAAGGCATTCCTTACATCAAGTTGCCATAGAGGCTAGATGAATTGAACTGCCAATGACAAAATTATTCTCACAGTGGGTGGCTTGATCACAGGGCTGAAGGTTTCTTTAAAATCAACACCAAACTGTTGGTGAAAGCCTTTAGCAACCAGCCTAGCCTTATATCTGCTGATAGTGTCATCACTATTGTGTTTAAGCTTAAACACCCACTTGTAGCCAACAACATTTTAAGAGGGGGAAGGAGGGACCAAGGACCAGGTTCCTTGTCTCTTCAAAGCTTCAAACTCCTCATCCATAGCAATACACCATTCAGGAAATTGAGCAGCAATCTTGTAAGTAAGTGGCTTAGTCAAGGTATAGTTAATGGGAGAAGGTTTAGCAACATAGGCCTTGGGTTTGAATATACCTACCTTTAATCTAGTAACCATAGGATGTGTATTTGTGCAAGGAACAAGAGCAATGTCAATTACGTCTGTGGGAGAAACAAGTTCAAAGTCATTTGTAGCTATGGTAGAGAGAGGATTAGAATCAGATGTGATTATGGCATGAGCAAGTGTAGGTTCAATGTTGGATGACTCGAGAGCATGTATAGGGGCAACAAGTTGTATAGGTAAGGGTGTAGGGATGGATGATGAATGTTATGGGGCAGATGTGGATATAGGAAGTAGTGATTGAGAAGTCTGTGTAGTAGTGATGGGAGGAGATGATGATATGGATTGACCAAGAGTAGAATTAGAGTGCTGTGGTGAAAGTGAAGGAGAAGTAGACATGTAAGGTGTAGAATTAGGTAGTGATGTGCAAGTAGGAGGTGGAGATGTGTGCAACATATAAGACAGCCAAGTAGGAAAAGTACAAAAGGAGAGTCTGTGGCTAGAATTGAGGAACCAGTGGATAAAGAGGAACTCTCAGGACACAAAAACTCATTTTCATTGAAAATAACATGTCTAGAGATGTAAACTCTGTGAATGATAGGTTCAAGACAGATGTAGCCTTTTGAGAAGGCAAGATAGCCAAGAAAAATACAATGCTTAGTATGAGGTTGTAATTTGTGATCAATGTAAGGTTTAAGTAAAGGGAAGCATGTGCAACCAAAGACTCAAAGGTGAGTAAGATCAGGCATGAAATGAAACAAAAGTTCCCATGGTGATTGATTATGTAGATTAGGTGAAGGAAGCCTGTTGATGATATGGACTGCAATTGTTACTGCATATGACCAATAAGAAAGAGGTAGTTTTGAAAGAGATAACATAGTGAGAGAACACTCAATTAAGTGTCTATGTTTTCTCTCTGCAACACTCATTCTGTTGTGGAGTATATGGACAAGAAAACTGGTGTATAATGCCTTGTGAGGAGCAAAATTTAGCAAAGGCTTTAGAAGAAAATTCACCACCTCCATCAGATCTAAAAATCTTGATTTTGAGATCAAGTTGATTTTCTATAGTTATTTTGAAGTGTTTGAAAATATTAAGAACATCAGACTTGAGTTTAAGCAAATATACCCAAGCAAACTTAGTAAAGTCATCAACAAGCACAAGGTAGTATCTAAAGTCATTAACAGACACAATAAGGGCAGGAACCCAAACATCAGCATGAATGAGTTTAAGAGGTGCTTTAGATTGAATACCAGATTTAACAAAAGGAAATTGGTGCATTTTGCCACCAAGGCAATGTTTACAATGTGTTACAACAGCAGAATTGAACTTGAATACATTTGAAGGTTCAAGATTAGAAATAGCAGAATGTAATACATTGTCATTAGGATGTCCTAGTCTATGGTGCCAAAGCAACCATTTATTAGTCCTATTAACATTGAAAGCTAAGGAAGAAGTTGTATGAGCAAACTTAGATGGAGCTTGTGTGAAAACAAAATTTCTTTGAGCAGGATTGAATGATGTGTGTGCGAAGGCAAGACCTTTGGCTTGAAGCTTTGAGTAGATTAGATAGACTCCATTTTCACTCAAGCCCTTATAGAGGAGTTTCCCCGTAGGTATATCCTAGATTTTGAGCTCATTAACATCAAAGTGACAAGAACAATTATTGTGTAAACAGAATTTGTGCATAGACAAAAGGTTCATGGCAATTCTAGGAACATGTAATACATTCCTAAGTATGAATTTGTGATATTTGGTATGGATAGAGGAATTACCTATGCCATTGATTAGAAGAGCTGGACCATTCCCTACAGTGACCTAATCTGTACCCTTGTATTGAGTTAGAGTAGTCAAGTTGTTCAAGTTGGCAGTGAGATGATCAGATGTCCCTGAATCAGCCAACCATGGATCTTCATTATTGGTGATAGCAACATTGGAAGCAGTCACCATAGCAGCAAACTTAGTAGGTGGATTCTTGCCTTGATAGGAAAAATCCATCCTATGGTAGCACTCAAGTGCCAGATGGCCATCTTTTCCACAGTCTGGCATATAAGTCTACCAGACTCAATTCTGTAAGCTTGGTTGCTTGACTGAGAATTAGGCTAGTTTTGATACTGAACTCTGCTGTCATATCTGCCACCACCTCTTCCCCTATTGGATCCATTTCTTCCTCTTCCTCTTCCATTATCTTGATTTTGAGTATTGCCTCTATTAGACTTAGAGCTAGAAGCAAACATAGCTAGAGATTGAGGAATAGACTCAATGTTCTCTGCCATAGCCAATTCTTCACTTTGCAACATAATAGAAAGTTGCTCATAAGTGATTGGATCACTCCTAGTTCGTATAGCTGAACAGAAGTGAGCAAAATCCTTTGGTAAACCTCGAAGAACAATACATATAAGTTCTTCATTATCAACCACAACACCTAAAGCAAGAAGCTTTTCTCTTGCAATCTTGATCTTCTACAAGAACACATTCACAAAATCACTCCCTTTCTTGAGACTTTGCAGCTCAAGCTTCAAATTCAGAATGTTAGCCCTTGAACTGGAGGTGAACCTTTGCTCCAAAGTGTTCCAGACCTCCCTAGAGCTTGTAATTCCAACCATAAGAGAGAAAACTTGTGGTGTCAGTGTGGAATTGTTCAAAGAAAGTAAAGCCTTATCTTTGATTCTCCAAGCAGAAAACTCAAGATTCACAGTAGAAATGCCTTGATCATCAAACAGAAACTGACAAGGCTGTGGCACATTACCATTAATGTGATCAAACAATGAATAAGCTTTGAGAATAGTGACAAGTTGATGCCTTCATGATATATAGTTTGTGTAATCTAGCTTGATTGACATCATATTTGACATATTAGAAAGGAGTAGTAATGGAGATGGTGGTGGTGGTGTGTGAGTCATAGTGGTTGTGTTAGAAGTAGAGGTTGTAGAAGCCATGGAAGCCATGGATAATGGCTTTGATATCATGAAAGAAAAGCTAAAGCTTGAGAGAAAGAGAATGAAAAATAGAGAAAAGAACTCTCTCGAAGTTGTATTGAATGATCTTTTTGAAGTATATACTGAGTATCTATTTGTAGGACTTCATAATAATACACGTGGATTAAATCCTAACAAACTTGTAACTAATCATTCTAACAGAATCTAAAGGAAGGAATAAATATATAGTTTGTTACAGGGAAAATATCTGAAACTAGATAAGGATAAGAATTCTGCATATTGTTCTGCAATGAAGACTTTTGAGCACAGGATCAGTGAAGAGCAAATGTTGAGTAAGTTAGTAAAGCTATGTTGGTTTAAGTAAAATGACGTCGTACTCTTTAAATGAAACGCTGCCGTCTTGACTAAATCAAAATTAGACCCATGCTTCACTAACTTAAACGGTGTCGTTGCATGTGCCTCACTAATTTAAAAAATAGACGTTGCTTAACTAGCCGTTGCAAGCACTGTTTAGTTGTCTTCCTCTTTCAATTACATCTCCTTTTATAATACAAAAGTCTTACATCTCTACATAGTAAGAATTGTAAAAATATGCAATCAATTATAAAAGTGTGATTATTGGAGGAGATAATGTGATTGCTTCTTTAGAGGGCGTTAATAGTAATGGAGGTTAACAAAGACCAGATTTGGTATTAGGGGAGTAATTGCTTTGATTATATTGTGTGAATGTTTCTTTAGAAGATCCTGAAGAGCCACATTTGATCAGTGGACCTTTAGTGAATTTGGTCGACTGAGAGATTGCAGATCGTCAATAAAATAGGTCATCTGTAACACTGATAACCATTACGCACATTAATGATTCGGCCCTAAATCCTTTCCTAAACAAGGTCTCAACGTCATGGGCTCCAGCAGAAAGCCTTAGACAGCTAAGCTGACCATTGTAAAACCATTACAAGACTTTAAACAAGGATATAATGGCATTCAACAAGCTATTCAAAGCCTCCAACGTCTGGCACAATAAATACCTCGAGCATTTATTCACAAACATGCTATATAAGGCAAACAAGGAGATAAATTGACTTAAGCATCAAAGGCTCCCCCGAGACCTCAGGTGCCCTTTTACATTATTCCTTTGAAACAGGTACTAATAGTCGTCCATACCGTTGACTAGGAGCATACTGACGAGACGCAGTTTTCTGCTTCATCAATTTGGCGCCGTCTGTGGGGAACGATCGAGTTGCAATTCTTTCCGACAAGTCATCGTATCTCTATCGACAAAGTTCCTCGTGACACATGGACACTTTCACTTCATCACCTCATATGGATTCAACCATCATGGCTGAGCAGATCCGAGCTCAGGCATTTAATGTCCAAGAGTTGATGAAGCAAAAAGCGAAATTCAAACAGCAAGAATGTCTTGAGAACTAAGGACATCCTAAGAACAGCAACGCTTCTCTGGTGCGATGTAATCGGGACAATGGCGAAGACCATAGCCCAACCAGTAGAAAAGCCACCTCTGAACAAACCAAGCAAACCACACCCGATAAGGATCAAATGGTGGAAGCCATAAGAAAAGAGCTGGATGAGGTAAGGAGTGCTATGAAAACTGCCATAAACCCTGGTGGCATGCTTAAGAAGACAAGCTCACCTTTCATTGCCAAGGTACTCGAGTGCCTTCTTCCCCTCAAGTTTAAACTTCCACAATTGGAGGTCTACAACAGCATGAAAGATCCTCTTGCCCAGATTGGTAAATTCAAAACAATCCTAGACCTTCAGCAAACACTGAACGAGGTGAAATGCAGATCCTTCCCAGCCACCCTCAAGAGGGCTACTAGAGAATGGTTTAGTAAGTTACCAGCTTCCTCAATTGATAACTTTAAGCAGTTAAGTGACTCTTTTGTTCGTCACTTCGTTAGAGGCCAACGGCACAAAAGGCTCACTTCATACTTACTGACCATAAAGCAACAAGAAGGAGAAACCCTAAGGGAATATGTGAGGTGCTTCAACGAGGCAGTGCTAGAGATTGACAAGGGCGATGACCAAGTTATAATGACGACCTTCCAAGCAAGGCAAGTCAATCTAGATCTCACTTCCTCTCTAGGAGAAACACGCCAACGTCAATGACAGACTTGTGTTGACACCCCATTTTGCAAACCGCATTTAACCTCACATGGAGGGTAAAATGGTAATTTCGCCTTGGAAATATGCATATTGATTTTGGTCATTAGATCCTTAATTTCATTTCACCAAAATGATCTTGATGTTGTAACAATCAAATTGACTAGTCATAAGCCCTAATCGGACCACCAAATTGAAAGTTATCATCAAATTAAGTTTTAATGGCCGAGATGCACTATCACAAATTGAGTCCGACTATATGTGATTATGAACAAATAACTTCAATTGGTTATAAGTATAATCAATTTGAGATTAGTGATGTGTTATAATTTGATTGTTTAGGACTACATTTTATGGTAGGGTTGCACACACCTAATTAACTAGAAAGTTAAACATTAATCATTCAATGAGTAATTTGTGAAATTATCTCTTAATTAGGGTAAATTTGGAACTAATTAGGTCTGAAATGGGAGTAATTAGAGCCTATTTGGAAACTAATTTGGGACCTATTAATGCTAATTATGCTGAAATTGTTTTCTAACAAATGACCTTTTCTCACCATTTCATTAATATCTCTCAGAATATTTTGAATCTATGAATGAGGTTAATTTTCCCAGAAACTAAACATCCGGGGCTTCAATTTGAGCACTAGAATGAGACAATTCCGATCCAAATTGAGTAAGATATGATTTTTTGAAGTTGGCTCTATAAGCTGTTACAGTAGCTACAGGAAAACCGAATTTTGCTTGCTCCTCACTCCCACCTAGGGCTGTCCAGAGACCCAGCCAACCCAACCCACCCGCCGCCGCCGATCGAACTCGACCCACTGCCGACCGATCTGACTTCCCCGGCGGTTGGCGACGGGTTTGTTCCTCCAAAACCCAAGTTTGGTGGGTCAGAGGTCAGTTTTCCTTCTCCAAAATCCGATCAAACCGATCCGACCGACCCACAAGATTTCCGGTGATATTTGGTAGATCCAGTGAGATCTAGACCATTTTCGTCAAGATCTCGGCGAGATTTCGTCGGATCTAGCCAAGATCTTGCCAAAAATGGCCTAGATTAGGCTAGATCTAGAGAAACCTCAAAGATTTAGGCCAAATTTTTGCCGTTTTCATGTGTTTATTTTCGTCGTTTTCATGCTGGTTTTCGCCGTTTTCTGGATTTTCGACCCCGATCGACCCACCCGCCGCCCGTTGATGGTCTGATCTGTCTGATCTGATTACTCCGGCGGTCGGCAGTGGGTGCATTTTTTTGCCACCCGATCCCCGCGGGTCTGTTCCGGGTTGGGCACAAACCCGACTCGTGGACAGCCCTACTCCTACCATTCTCTACATTTAATGCACCAAATTTCCCCAAAGGCTAAAATGAGGTCTAGGTTGATTATTTGTCAACCCTCATTAAATGGTCTTCCATTCATATTTCCTCAACCACTACTATATAAACCCCCCCTCTCCTCTATTCCAAAAGACACAAAAAAAACCCTTCTCTTCTCCTCTTTTGAGTTCTAGTGAAGTTGAGTAGTCTTGTCATATCTTGGTTTTCCTAAGACTCAAGATATTGAGTGAGACTCACTCTCCCTTTCCTAACTCTTCTTTTCCTCCACCCTTAGGATCTCCCTTAAGAGTCTCCTCCTCCACCATATGGATCTTGCATGAAGGTATAATCCCTTTCCCTAATTGTTTTTTGTGTTGCCATGATGAAAGTTTAAGATTAAAGCATGATAGTAAACATTTAAATTCCCTTGAATATGTTTGAATGTTCTTAATTGTTCTTATATGTTCCTCATATGTTCTTGGTTGTTCATCACATGTTCATGTATAACACTAATTTTAATCTTAAATCCACATCAAAAATATGAAAAACATATTTGTTTAATAATTCTTTCAAATCCTTGAATCTAGGATATCACCATCCATACACATTCACTAGAATTTATTTTTTCAATCCAAATGAAATGCTTAATAAATTGAATTATGGTTTATCACATGCACACACTTTAAATTCAACATGCAAATTGATTGATAATATATTGGATGATGTGATATGAATGTTGGCCATCATAGTCTAGAAGACCGGTTTCACCGAGTAAGGTGGGTGCCTGACACCTTCTCACCTTGTAACATAGCCTCGAAGTTTAAATCAAGGGTTAGTAAATCAAATGCTTATTCATGTAATTTTCAATTTCTAGATTGTAACTAAGAAATAAAGCTATGTACTTTATCTTAGATTGTATTCAGGACCAAAGCCATGTAATTTTCCTATGATCAATGTAAATTCAATTGAAAATTAATAAAATGAGGAATTTTTCAATTTTGGTTTTCTTATTTATCCCAATAATTAAATAAGTGGCGACTCCATTGTAAAACCCTTAATCTAAAGGGGAAAATATAACTAGTTGAACCTCTATCTTGAGAGGCAATAACATGACTCCACCCATTCACGTGGGTTTGGCCCAACATCCTAAAAAAGGAAGCCGGGGGCACGGTCTTTCACAACCCATTGTTCAAAATCCAAAAGTGTGTGAATGAGGAAGATGTCTTGGCTGCCAAGAGCCTAATAGGCAAGCAAAAGGAGGACAAGGAGATTGATCTACAGAATGAAAAGAAGGATCGTAAACTCAATCCTTCAGACAGTCGAACTAGCAAGACTAGTCCAAAGACAATAAAGAAGAGATTGAACTTTACACCTCTATTGATGCCTATTGATAAGATTTTTATACAAATCAAGGACGACCCAACCCTGAAATGGCCAAAGCCCTTAAGCTTGAGGCCAAAGGACAGAAATTCTTGGAAGTACTGCCAATTCCACGAAGGTTATGGTCATTCCACTAACGAATGTTGTGAATTGAAGGGGCAAATTGAGGAACTCATTCAGAGAGGAAAACTCCAGGAGTTCATCAAAAAGGATTATCAGCCGAGACCAAATACGAACGGCATGTCCAATGACAACCAGAAGGAAGAACAGGATTGATGATGCAAAGAAAATCAATAGGTTGAATGCTTAGGGCTTCAATGGACTAGTAATTGCTTGGAAGGCTTGAAAAGAAAAACACATGATCAAAGGTAGCCGGGGTGGACCGGCCAAAAACCCTCTAATGCTTAAGTTAGTTTCTCTCTTAAATTGTAGAGTTCCAACTTTTTAAGAGTCGTGAAAACTTACCTCCATTTTGTGTAGATGAGTGCTTATATAGTGTTCTTTTGAAGCAATTACTTGTCTCGTAACTTCCCCTATATTTGAGAAAGTCAGAAGGTTCAGGGTTAACTTCCACAACTGCTATAAGAGTTAGAATGTTCAATCTTATCTTTTACAACTGTTGTTGGAAGTTAAGTACTTAGTAGGAAGTTATAGTGACGAACTAGGATCTTGCTCATGCTTCAAAATAATAACACGTGTTTTGATTCACTAGTTTTTATAGATAAATCTTTCTGGAACTTTCCTAAGTGTCAAGGGTCGTCCAGGCGCTTTCATGATGGATGACCCTCATGCCCATGGACGACCGTCCTACTAGGGATGACCATCCTTGTCTTCTTGACCTGGATGACTCTCATGGATGAATTGGAGTTTGTTCAATTTTCAGTTCACCATCAGGGATTCCTTTAGAGGTTTTTCAAGAACAGCTTAGGACGAGTGTTCACTCGTCCATTCCTTTAAACAAGGTTGAGACAGTATATAGTTGTGTTGTAAGAGTCCACTCTAAGACGAATGAAAAGAGACTTACCTCCCTTAAGAGTTGGTACCAAATTTTAGACGACCTTAACCCTAGGTTAGCTGTTCGTAGGGAATGGTGCTGTCAACCCCGTTTTGGCGTAGGTGTTTATGAAGCTTACCTTTGAGGGGGACTTAGGTTACCCCTTAATGCCTTTGCTAGGGAGTTACTCACCAGGTTAGGTTTAGGAATATGTCTATTCGTCTCTATGCAAGTTTTGTGGAGGGAGGTGTTTGAAAGGGATCGTCCTCTCACTATGGACGAGTTCCTCTACTACTACAAGTCCTCGGAGATTAACCAGTCCCTTGGCTTTTATCAATTCAAAGCCAAGGTAAAGATTGTAAACTAATAAAATCACTTGTAACATCAGATAGGAACTGGAAGACAGAGTTTTTCTTCGTCTCTGGTTTTTGGGCTGGACACCCTGTTGAGGTTGGTTGGCATCCATTTTCCCCCTACACTGAAGAGTTAGAGAACCTTCATCCTGAAGGTATTTTATATATATATGTATATATATATTTTGTGTTTTTATCTTTTGATTATAGTCGTCTAACCATTTTCTCTTCCTCTCTCTCTTTTCTTTTTTTCTTTTTTCTTTTTTTTTTTTTAGCTGTTAGACAACCGTCTTTGAGCATATTCTATCTTGAATGCTTACAGAGAGCTCGTCTATACACTAACAGGAGTTTCCATTCCCTAGTCACGCTTCCTCGTCTTACGACTTAGGGACTTGGTCCTGAGCCATCTCCTAAAGCTCTAGCCCACGAACTTACAACCCGTAGACATGAGTTTTTACTTTAAAGAAATTATTTAAATTTTCCATTTTAGTTAATTCTAACATTTTTCTTTTCAGGAATGGCAACCATGAAAGAAAATAAAGGAAAGGGGGTAGTGGATGAGGTAACCAGGCCAGAGGCTCAATCTCAGTCTCGTCCTTCTACTGTAGATAAAAGAAAAAGCTTATCCAAGACGCTTGATTTGGGAAATCTTCCCAGTCGTCGAGGTAGCAAGAAGGTAAAGCATGGGTCGTCCAAGCCTAGGAATTAACTAAGCCTGGGCATTGGGAAGATTTCCCAAAGTTCATCGCAGTGTCTAGGTAGGCCACTGAGATGGACAAGACAAGGATATAGCTTGAGACAAGGATCCAAGAGGTTAAAGACAATTGCAGGGGCTAGGCTGAAGTGGCAGCCAAGGCCATAGACGAGGCCAAAGAATTGCAAAAACTCATCGAAGAGCTCAAGGCTGACATCATCGAAAAGGACACTTGTCTTGACCATATTCAGAAGATGAATGGTGAGCTGAGCGCACTTCTTAAGAAAGCCAAAGAGGAAGCTGTTGTGGAGGTCAGAGCTTCCAAACAGTTTATTGATCTCTTGGATGCAAACTATGCTGCTGGCTTCGAAAATTTTCGTATGGACGCTGAGGAACACTTCCCAAAAGTTGACTTCAGTTCCATCAAGCTTAACATTGGTGCAACAAGCTCTCTCCTTCAAACGAGCTCTAAAGATGTCAACATTGAGAACAATGCCACTACCCAACCTGCTCAAGACGGTCCCACTTTTGGAGATAACCCTCAGTGAAAAACGTTTGAAAAATTATCTTGTCATTTTCCTTTTCTTCTTTTCTTTTTTATGTATGAGGTCCATTGTTTTGGACCATTTAAATTTATCCAAGTACATTTGTCTCATATATAATCTTTGTGACGAGCTTTCAAAAAATTGCCTTCTAGGCTTTACTTTATAAGGGTTTTGGACGGTGGTCGTCTACCCTTTTCTAAACTTTTATGAATGAATGTTTATTTCCATTACTTTTTTTATTTACTATTGAACATGTTATTGTATGGACGAATTTTTCTTTATTTACATCATCCACATTATACTGGTTTTTTAAGTGTGATTCGTCCACTAGTGAAGGTGTCTAGCTCGTCCTTGTTAAGAATTCCTTCGTGTTCAACATTTTTACCATTCTTTGAATTTTACAAGTATAACTCGTCTTATGAATGGTGTTGCTTTTACCAATTTTATTCGTCCAGGGATTTAGTAGCTGGTTTTTGCTCTTCGTCCATAGGCTGGACGTTTCCAGCGTTTACTCGTCCAATGATTGGATTGTTTTGGCTGGTTATATTTTTATCCTTGGATTTTGATTATTCTCACATGCACGCATTTTCTCGTCCATTTCTTGGACGAATACGGCTTGAGCTTATTTTTCTTTGCTTTATCCTTATTTCGAGAAAAGCTTACAGACGTTACATCCCTGCGTTCAGAGATTTTTATTCATTTTGGGCCTTAGCCTTCTTGTGGATAAAATTATGGAAATTAGATTTATGCATCACATACATTGGAAATCCAAACTGCATATACATAATATAAACATCGTCCACAAGTATGGCACATGCTTAGAAGCTAGTGCCTTTTAGGGAATTAAAAATACAAACAAATGGACCCAAGTCTATGACTTCGTCCATAGTCCATAGCGCATAGTTTAAAAACTAATACAGCTTTAAGGAATTAAAATACAACATATAATGCTAATAACGGACACATGCAAGTAACAGAAAGCAACACAAACTTTATCTCGTCCAAAGTGATAACGTCTAAGATGATCTCGTCCAGGATGATGCTCATCCAAGCTGATATCTTACTGATAATATCTTCTTAAATGCTTGACATTCTAGGGGTGCTCTAGCTTTCTCCCGTCTAGGGCTTCTAAGTAATATGATCCTTGTCTCTTGCAATTAATAACCCTGTAGGGTCCTTCCCAATTAGGTCCCAATTTCCAATGGGCTGGATTTCTGGCTGCCAAAGAGACTCTTTTTAGGACAAGGTATCCAATGTTGAAGCGCTTGGGTTTCACCATTGCATTATATTGTCTAGCCATAAGGTTTTTATACCTCGTTGTCCTTTACTCAACGTTCATCCTTACCTCGTCTATTAGATCAAGGTTAAGACGAAGTTACTCCTCGTTATCCTTGTCCCGATACTTCATCACCCTGTGGTTTGCCATATGCACTTCTACAGGTATCACTGCTTCACTTCCATAGGCTAGTTTGAAGGGAGTTTCCCCTGTGGTGGTCCTTACAATCGTCCTGTTAGCCCATAAACTCCTGGTAGCTCATTTGACCATACTTTCTTTGCCCCCTCAAGCCAAATCTTGATGATTTTCAACAAGGATCGGTTTGCCACTTCTGCTTGTCCATTTGCTTGTGGGTGGAAGGGTGAGGAATAATGATTTTTGTTTCCAAGTTGCTCGCAAAAGTCCCTAAAAAGTGTGTTGTCAAATTGCCGTCCATTGTTTGATACTAGTACCTTAGGTACCCCAAACCTGCACACAATGCTTTTCCAAGTCTGTTGTGTGATCTTTACTAGGGATTCTGCTTTTACCCACTTAGTGAAGTAATCAATCCCTACTACTAAAAACTTCATCTGCCTGGTTCCAAGTGGAAAAGGGCCCAAGATATCCAATCCCCATTATGCAAAGGGCCATGGAGCCGTCATTAGGATGAGATACTCCGATGGTTGTCTAGGGACGTTGCTGAAGCGTTGACATAGGTCACACACCTTGACATAAGCCTTAGCATCTGGTTGAATAGTTGGCTAGTAGTAACCTACACGGACGACTTTATGGACTAGTGCTCTTGCTCTTGAGTGGTTTCCACATGCTCCTTCATGAACTTCCCTCAACACATAGTTTGATTTGCCCGGAGCTAAGCACCTTAAGTAATGCTAAAAGAAGCCTCTTTTATATTATACCTCATCTATGGGGACATACTTGGAAGCTTTAATCCTCAACTTTCTAGCCTCATCCTTACCGTTCGGAAGCCTTTCATCTTTGAGGTAAATTACTATTGGAGTCATCCAATTTTCTTCTCCTTCAATTTGTTGTACCTTTAGAAGATTTATGCTTGGCATGTATTGGACTTTACCATACTCGTCCATAACTTCCCCTGCTAAAGTTGCTTTTGCCAAAGCATCTGCTTCCATGTTTTCCTCCCTTGGGAGTTGAACAAAACTAGCTTCTTTAAATTTTTTGACAAGTCGCTTTACCTTACTGAGATACTTCTTCATCCGATCTTCCTTAGCTTCACACATTCCATTCACTTCATATTCAGTTCATTGTTAGTGGTTTGGTATTGTAGACGAGCTGCGTATTTCAACTTATCTCCTTTTAAGGACTTGAGTATAACTCCAATTCCTCCTGCATATAATGTGGACGAGCCATCCACATTAACGACCCACCTCTGAGCTTCATCCATCTCATCTAGCTCACCTTGATTGGGAGTGAACTCTGCAATGAAATCCGTCAATACTTGCACTTTTATCGTGCTTCTTGATTGGTACCTGACATTAAACTTGCTGAGTTCTATTGCCCATTGGATTAGTCGTCCTGCAGCTTCCAACTTGTTTATCGCCTTCTTTAATGGATGATCTGTCAAGACATTTATGACATAAGCCTGAAAGTAATGCCTTAACTTCCTATAAGCCGTGACCAAGGCAAAGGCTAGCTTTTCCATCATGGGATATCATCCTCCTGCCCCTCTTAACACTCGACTTGTATAATAAACCGACTTTTGTATCTTCCCTTCTTCTCTAATCAACGCTAAGCTCACCGCATGCGGGGACAATGCTAAATACAAATATAATTCTTCACTTGGTAAGGACGGGCTTAGCAAAGGAGTTGTGGTGAGGTAGGTCTTGAGGTCTTGGAAGCCCTTTTGACATTCGTCCATCCATTCAAATGCCTTCTTAAGAATTTTAAAGAATGATAAACACTTGTCAATAGCTTTTAAGACAAATCTGTTAAGGGCGGCAACTGGTGCAGTAAGAGATTGGACTTCTTTGATATTCCTTGGCGGCTCCATATTCAGTATCGCTTGGATTTTATCAGGGTTTGCTTCAATTTCCTATGTGAAACCATGAACCCAAGAAACTTACCTGATGAAACTCCAAAAGCACACTTGCTCGAATTCAACTTCATGTTATATCATCACATATCAAAGGTCTCTTGAAGGTCGTCCATATGCTTTTCCTATTCCAGACTCTTTACCAGCATATCATTTACATAAACTTCCACATTCCATCCAATCTGTGGAAGAAACATCTGGTTAACCAGCCTTTGATAAGTCGCCCTCGCGTTCTTCAAATCGAAGGGCATCACCTTGTAGCAAAACAAGCCTTGGCTAGTAATGAAAGATGTCTTCTTTTGGTCCGCCTCATCCATCCTTATTTGATTATAGCTTGAGAAGGTGTCCATGAAACTTAGCAATTTATGACCTGCAGTTGAGTCCACCAGCTGGTCAATGCATGGCAATGGATAGCTATCCTTTGGGCAAGCTTTATTTCAAATCGGTGAAGTGCATGCACATCCTTCGCTTGCCCTTAGCTTTCTTGACCATCACCACATTAGCCAACCAGTCCGGGTAATAAATTTCTCGGATAAATTTTTCCATGGTCAACTTCTAGGCTTCTTCTTTAATAGCATTATCTCGTTTAGGAGAAAAAATTCTCTTCTTTTGACTTATGGGCTAGAAGGAAGGATACACATTCAGACGGAGGGTGATGACACTCAGGTCAATACCCGGCATATCCTTCTAACTCTATGCGAACACATCAATGCTCTTCTTTAATAAATGGACAAGGTCTTGCTTCGTCTTCTTTTCCATGCTTGCTCCAATCCTTGTAAACTTCTCGGGGTTACTCTTGTCCAAAGGAACGTCTCCAGCACTTCTGTAGGCTCTGTGGTAACCCTTCTCTAGTCTATGTTCATTGTCTGTACGTGCTCGTCCTTGGCCAACATGGCTAGATAGCATTCTATGGTGGTTAATTGGTTTCCTTGCACTTAACCTACTTCGTAATATGTTGGGAACTTAATAGACAAATGGTAAGTAGATGTTACTGCCTTCCAACTGTTTAAAGTAGGTCTTTCAATGATAGCGTTGTATGATGACGAACAGTCCACAACAAGATGTTGACACCCCATTTTACAACCTGCATTTAACCTCACATGGAAGGTAAAAGGGGTACTTTCACCTCATAAATATGCATCTTGATTCTGGCCATTAGATCCTTAATCTCATTTCACCAAAATGATCTTGATGTTGTAACGATCAAATCAACTGGTCATAAGCCCTAATCGGACCACTAGATTGAAAGCTATCATCAAGTCAAGTTTTAATGGCTAAGATGCACTATCACAAATTGAGTCCGACTATATGTGATTATGAACAATTGATTTTAATTGGTTATAAGTGTAATCAATTGGAGATCAATGATGTGTCATAATTTAATTGGTTAGGACTACATTTTATGGTGAGGTTGCATACATCTAATTAATTAGATAGTTAAACATTAATTATTCAATGAGTAATTTGTGTAATTATCTTTTAATTAGAGTAAATTTGGAACCAATTAATTCTGAAATGGGAGTGATTGGAGCCATTTAATGTTAATTGGGAGCTAATTTGGGACCTATTAATGTTAATTGTGCTGAAACCATTTTCTAACAAATGACCTCTGCTCACCATTTCATCAATATCTCTCAGAATATTTTGAATCTGTGAATGAGGTTAATTTTCCCAGAAACTAGACATCCGGGGCTTCAATTTGAGTACAAGAACGAGACAATTCTGATTAGAATTGGGTCAGATATGATTTTTCGAAGTTGGCTCTACAAGCTGTTACAGCAACTACGGGAAAACCGAATTTTGGCTTGCTCCCCACTCCCACTAATCTCTCCACTTAATGCACCAGATTTTCCCCAAGGCTAAAATGAGATCTGGGTTCATAATCCTTGTCAACCCTCATTAAATGGCTTTCCATTCATATTCCCTCCACTACTACTATATAAACCCTCCCCCTCCTTCATTCCAAGACAACACAAAAACCCCATCTCTTCTCCTCTCTTAAGTTCTAGTGAAGTAGAGTAGTCTTGTCATATCTTGGTCTTCCTGAGACTCAAGGTATTGAGTGAGACTCACTCTCCCTCTCCTAGTTCTTCTTCTTTCCTCCACCCTTAGGACTGCCACCAAGAATCTCTTCTTCCACCGTATGGATCTTGCATAAAGATATAATCCATTTCCCTAACTTGTTTTTTGTGTTGCCATGATGAGAGTTTAAGATTAAAGCATGATTAACTATTTAAATTCCCTCGAATATGTTTGAATGTTCTTAATTGTTCTTATATGTTCTTCACATGTTCTTGGTTGTTCATCACATGTTCATGCATATCACTAGTTTTAATCTTAAATCCACATCAAAAATATGAAAAACATGTTTGTTTAATAATTCTTTCAAATCCTTGAATCTAGGTTATCACCATCCACACACATTCACTAGAATTTTATTTTTCAATCCAAATGCAATGTTTAATAAATTGAATTAGGGTTTATCACATGCACACACATTAAATTCAACATGTAAATGGATTGACATATTGGATGATATGATATGATTGTTGGCCACCATAGTCTAGAAGACCGGTTTCACCGAGCAAGGTGGGTGCCTAACACCTTCCCACTTTGTAACATAGCCTCCGAACTTAGATCAAGGGTTAGTAGATCAAGTGCTTATCCATGTAATTTTCAATTTTTAGATTGTAACTAGGAAACAAAGCCATGTACTTTATCTTAGATTGTATCTAGGACCAAAGCCATGTAATTTTCCTACGATCAATGTAAATTCAAATTTCAAATTAATAAAATGAGGAATTTTTCGACTATGGTTTTCTTATTTTTCCAACAATTAAATAAGTGGCGACTCCATTGTAAAACCCTTAATCTAAATGTGAAAATATAACTAGTCGAACCTCTATTTTGAGAGGCAATAACACGACTCCACCCATTCACGTGGGTTTGGCCCAACATTCCTATAAAAAAGGGGGCCGGGGGCGCGGCCTTTCACACAAGAAAGTTTACTTCTTTGGTTATTTGTTGTGGATATGCTCCTACCACCACAGGTAACATAATGGTACCCACGGGCTGCACTTTCATCCCTCCAAATCCTACCAAGGGCGAATTTACTGGACGAAGTTGATTTCGTCAAAGCCTCATTTGTTGGAAGACAGGATAATATAAGATGTTCGCTGAACTTCCATTGTCTACCAACACTCTTCTAGTCGTATAATCAACAATGAGCAAAGTGATGACGATTGCGTCGTCATGTGGGTGGTGAACCCTTCTAGCATCTTCATCTGTAAACATAATGGTTTGCTCATTCGTTACCCTCGTCCTTGGGGATCGTCCAGAAAGTTGGACGTTTTACACCACCTTCAGGTACGTCTTCCTTGACTTGGAAGATTGACCTGTCGAGGTCCCTCGTATAATAACTCTTATTTCTCCAAGTGAGGGTCATAACGACCCTTTTATCTTTCCCTTCAACTTCTCATCCTTGTGATCTCGTCCAAGAAAATTTCTCAATTTTCCTTGCCTGATGAGATTCTTTATATGCTACTTCAAATCAAAATACTTGTCTGTGTCATGTCCATGATCTTTATGGAAGTGACAATACTTGTTCCTATTGCGCTTATTGGGATCTCCTTTCATTTTTTTCGGCCACTTCAAGGATGGATCATCCTTGATTTGCATAAGCACTTGTTTAAGTGGCATGTTCAATGGTGTATATTGTTGACTCCGTGTTGAAGAACTTGCTTTCTTGTTGTCTTGATCTTTCTTCTCTCCTGTCCGGGCCTTCTTTGGACAAGGACCCTGCTCAGGATGGCGTAGGAAATCTGCTTCCATTCGCTCGGCTCTCTTCCTCTTCTTAGCTATGATTGCATCCTCCGCATTCATGAAATTTTGGGCTGAATGGACGAGTTCAGCCATGGTTTAAGGCTCTTGCTCATAAAGCTTATGGATGAATAAATCGGAATTAACTCCATTATAGAAGGCTGCCAATAACAACTTGTCATCCATCTCATCTACCATCAGGGCTTCCTTGTTGAAACGAGTAATGAAGGACCATAAGCTTTCATTTTCCCCTTGCTCTATGGTTAACAGGCTGGATGAGGAACGTTTATGCCTTTGTCCTCCAATAAAATTGTTGACAAACAACTTACTCAATTCTTCAAAAAAACGCACAGTGTTCGGAGGTATCTTGCTAAACCACACTCATGCTGGCCCTTTAAGAGTGGCAAGAAAGGCCCTACACATAATCTTGTCTGGAACCCCTTAAAGGTGCATCGTAGTCTTAAAAGTAACGATATGATCAAAAGGGTCGCACATTCCATCATATGAGTCCAAGGAAGGCATCTTGAACTTAGGAGGCAAAGGATGACTGTTTATGGAAGCCATGAAAGGGGAGTCTGTTCGATGAACTAAATCATCTACGGGATTCGCCCTTCTCATGTTCTCCTTCATCTCGTCCATGGCCTTCCTCATCTGATCCATCTCCTTCTCCAAGTGTGGCACCCTTCGTGAAGTAGTATCCCTTGACTAGTTCTCGTGCTCAGCATTTTCTCCTTCTCTAACTTCTTGACTCTAGGCTTGTCCTTCCGCGTATCTTTCATGGCGTTGCCTCCTTAGACTAATCTCCCTAGTCAACTCTTGATTCTGACGGGTTAATTTTGCCATGGCGGCTGCCATGGTCTGTATGTGTTGGATGGAAGGCAGTTGCATGATAGGTGCTGATTGACGATCGCAATAGGGATTACTAGAAGCATTCCTACTCTCCTGGTGGCCTAGACTAGTGGCCATTGATCTTGTCTAAACCATGTAGCCTTTTGTCGAGGAAGATAAATTTCAAAACACAAAATTAATCTTCCCCACAGACAACGCCAACTGATGATGCAAAGAAAATCAGTAGGCTGAATACTCTGAGCTTCAATGGACTAGTAATTGCTTGGAAGGCCTGAAAAGAAAAACACACAATCAAAGGTAACCGGGGTGGACTGGCCAAGAACCCTCTGTTGCTTAAGTTAGTTTCTCTCTTAAATTCTAGAGTTCCAACTTTTTAAGAGTTGTGAAAACTTACCTCCATATAGTGTGCTTTTGAAGCAATTACTTGTCTCGTAACTTCTCCTATATTTGAGGAAGTCAGAATGTTCAGAGTTAACTTCCATAACTGCTATAGGAGTTAGAATGTTCAATCTTATCTTCTACAACTGTCGTTGAAAGTTAAGTGCTTAGTAGGAAGTTATAGTGATGAACCAAGATCTTGCTCATGCTTCAAAATAATAACACGTGGTTTGATTCACCAGCTTTTGTAGATAAATCTTTCTGGAACTTTCCCTAGTGTCAGGGGTCATCCAGGCGCTTTCTTGATGGACGACCCTCATGCCCATGGACGACCGTCCTACTAAGGATGACCATCCTTGTCTTTTTGACCTGGACGACTCTCATGGACGAATTGGAGTTGGTTCAATTTTTAGTTCACCATCAGGGATCATCCAAAACTAACAGTAGGGGAACCCAGATGATTACTAGAGGACCATTTATCGGAGGTTCATATTGAAGAAAGCTTATCAGAGACCAGTCAACTACGTCCACATGACTCGGCCAGTGTCGAAGTGTCGTTGTGCAGATGACGTCCCCTTCTCTATACAAGATGCAAGAAAAGTTAGGCAACTATACAGTGATCTCCTTGTCACCATGTTAGCCTTTGAGGAATTCAATACAAAAAGGTATGGATGGATAACGAAGGATCTACTGATATCATGTGTATGACGATCTACCAGCGAATGAAGCTAGATTAGAAATGACTCTAGCCGTTTGAAGTCTCAAGTCTACCTAAAGGACGTCATCCCCTTATCCATCGCGACGGGCAATTATCCAACGCAAGTAATAAAGCAAGTATATTTCTTGGTGATCAACTGTCCTCTCATTTATAATGTCATCCTAAGACGACCAATTATCAATCATCTAAAAGTAGCAATCTCCACCCATTGCCTCAAAGTGAAATTCCCAACGGGATTGGAGAAATCAGTGGAGGTCAACCCCTATACAGAGAATGTTGGAATACAGTGTTGGTGTCCAAAGACAAACCATCCTTGAATAATAGAAGAAGAATTAGAGACGATCGTCTAAGAATCTAAGCTAGCGAAACTGTTCCAGTTTTCGTTGAAAGAGGGAATCACAAACTTCTTAAAGGAAAACTTAGACATCTTTACCAAGAACTACGAAGACATGCATTGAATTGGTAGATGAGTATTGAATACCACTTGAATTTCTGCCCGACCAAGAGGCCCACTCAACAAAAATGAAGAATATTCACCCCAAAGCGAAACAAAGCAATAATAGAGAAGGTTACAATCAGGTGCTCATGAGTGAGGAAGACTAAGAGAAGACCCCGTTAGTAACCAGCTGAGGTCTGCACTATTACAAAGCCATGACCTTCAATCTGAAGGATACGGGAGCTACATGCCAGAGGCTAGTAAGTCACATGTTCAGTAAGCAGATAGACAAAAACGTAGAAGTCTATATGGACAACATGCTCGTAAAGAGTAGGGGGCAAAGTCCCATCTTAAGGAGGTATCAAATGAAGCTAAACCCAGTCAAATATGTATTTGGAGTCTTTTCGGAAAAATTCCTCGGTTTCAATGTCTCTCAACAAGGGATTGAAGCAAACCCAGAAAAGGTTCGTCTCTAAATTTACAGAAAAGTGCCTACCCTTCTCTAAAACCTTCAAGCAGGTCTTCTAGTGGACGGACGAGTGCAAAGCAGCCTTTCAAACCCTCAAGGAGTACTTAGCAAAACCTTCACTCCTAAGCTCATCAATGCAAGGAGAAGATCTATTCTTGTACCTGACTGTATACCAAACAATAGTCAATTCAGCCTTGATTGGTGAAGAGAACAAGATCCAGCGACCGGTCTACTACGCAAGTCAAGCTTTTCAAGGGGCTGAGATGAAATACCCAAGGATGGAGAAATTGGCACTTGCTTTGCTTATCACACCGAGGAAGCTTCGTCCTCACTTTCAAACTCATGCCATCATTGTAATGACGAGCCAGCCCATTAAAAAGTCTATGAGGAGTCTCAATGCAGTAGGGCGCATGGTTCGATGGGCGATCGAGCTCAATTAACTTGACGTTGAGCACAGGCCGAAGATAACAGTCAAAGCTCAAGCTTAGGCAGACTTCAGTGTTGAAATCACGCTTCCAAAACAAGACCTTACGACAAAATATTGGATAGCATATGCAATGTATGAGGTTGTCCTCACTAGCTTGAGAATAGCCAAAGACTTGGGGGCAAAGGACTTCAAACTAAAAACCCAACTCCAAGCTCGTTGTTGGACAAATGACCAATGAATACGAAAGGTGAAAGAGGAACGAATGCAAAAGTATTTAAGACTAAATCAATAATTGGTTGACTGCTTTGATGATGTCAAGGTTGAACAGATCCCAAGGGAAAGCAACTTTGAAGTTGACAAAATTGGCTAGGCTGGCCTAATCCAGTAATGTCACAGACCAGTAAGGAGTACACTTGGAAATACATACGACCTCAAGTATGGAAGGACTACAAACTTTTCCAATTCAAGGAAGATTATTTTTTGTAGGTTAGGAATCCCAAGAGTGGTCGTCTCAGATAATGGTCGTCAGAAAATTCTATGGAAATTTTGGCATCAAGAACCATTATTCGTCACCTAGGAACCCCCAAGTAAACGGCCAGACAGAAGTCACAAATCGAACTTCAAGGAAGATCATCAAAGCTCTACTTGAGGGGGCAAAGGGGGCTATGAGCATTTCTTTTAAGCATTTCTTTTGAGTATGATGAGGCTTTCAACAACTAAAGCTAAAACTGAACTGCCTACCCAAAGTCAGAAACGAGGAGTGGCTCGATACCAGCAGAAGATGTCGAAACATCAGATAAGCAAAAATTTTATTAAAGCACATTTCTTTTGAGCATTTCTTTTCAGTCAAGTTATTTCCCTTACAACCCCCTTATTAGGGTGAATGAAATAAAAGAGCTTTCAAGCTATTCAAGTACTTGATTGTTCAAAAGTAATATGAGCTCCAAGGACAATTAATCAAAGCTCCACTATCAAGTACAAAGCTTTAATAGCAAGTCCATGATACAGATTCTACCGATGAGCATAAAGCTCAGGTAGTCAATCTACATCAAATTGTCGACATAGATTCTATTGTCGAGTATCAACTCAAGTAGTCAATCTACATCAAGTCATCGAAATAGATTCTGCAAATAAGCATAAGCTCAGATAGTCAATCTACATAGGACCAACGATACAGATTCTACTGAAGAGCATAAGCTCAAGCAGTCAATCAACATCAAAACGGATACCACTAACCAGTATCAACTCAAGTCGAAAATCTAGGATACAAACTCTACTGCCAAGAATAGCTCTGAGCTACAAAGCTTCACTTCTATGAAAGAGCAAATCTTCAAGTAGCCAGTTTAAGCCTACGCAGTGATACGAACTCTACTATCAAATCTTCAGTAGCCAGTCTACGTCGTCTTAGAACTTCAAACTTCATTGACAAGCACAAATTCACACAGCCAGCTCATATCGTCCTTACAAAGCTTCAACAGCATGTTTTCACCACAATTGATGGTTCAAACTCAATTGGTAAGCTAAGCTTTATGAACAAGCTTGAATTATGTCTTTTATTGATGAAATTAAAGCTCAAATACGTGTCATCCCAACTCTATTTGACGAGTTTAAAGATGATTAAGCTTATGTTATCTCTACAAAGTTTTGATAGCCTATTTGCAGCATAACACTGTTACAAACTCTAGTGATCACTTGACAAACTCAAAAGCTATAAAATTCCTAAGGAAATAATATCAAGTTTCAAACAGCAAGCTTTAGAGTAGAAATCATGATAGCAAACAAAGCACGAAATATAAGGGCCTCAAACAAAGAGGCAACCGTTGTTTTTAAACAAAATATGCCTTAGGGCAGTTAGTATTGTCAAGCAAAGTAAGCCTCAAAACATAGAGACAACCATTGTTTAGAAACAAAAGCCTCAAAACAGGAGGCACCCATTGTTCATAACTTTGGAAAAAAAAAAACAACTGAGCTTGCTCTGAGGGAAGATCTGTAGAAGCAATGACTGTCTGACCATCAGCACCCTCATCAATAGCCTCACCTCTTCCAGTAGCAGTGACATCTACAGTAGCAGTTTTAGCTTCAAATTCAGTTTCAATATCAGCAAGGACAGAAGCAACCCCTTTAATAGCTTGACTTTCTTCCTTCTTGGCTTCATCAGCAATCATCTCTGTGTCAACAATTTCAAAATCCAAAGATGAGAAGTCAATGGCTTCCCCCTGATGCTTCAACATCCACCTACGTAGAAGCTCAAAGTCCTTGAAGTACTGGTGGAACAGAAGGTCAAAATAATGTTTGGACTCTTGGAACTGAGCAATCACCCCGTCCCTGGCCTCAGCAGTCTGAAGGAGAGCAACTTAAAGTTCATCGTCCTTTTGAGTGACAATTTTCTTCTCAACGTTTAAGGCTTTCTTGAGCTCATCTACCTTCTCTTTGGATTTCATGGCCTGGTCCATAGCTTCCACTAAATCCTTCCTTAGTTGTGAACTTTCAGCCTCAGCAGACTCGACCTTGGATTGAGCAACGACCACTTTCTCTTCAACACTCAGGTAGTCAGTCGTCAGTCGAAGGGGACCTAAAAGACAAATACATGGCTGAAATCTCATATTTCTGCAGAATGAAATCCAAGGAGGAAATAAAAGAAAAATAAACAACATACCTGCACCAACTTGTGGATATGACAACTGACAAGCTCGTGAGAAGGTACAACAAAAAGGCCCCCCAGCTCCTCGTTAGTGATGACATTATGGGCTCGGCCAACAGCGGTAGCTGGGTCCTCCCAAACACTCTCCCCAACCTTACCCTTCCCTTTGGAATGATTGACGGGAAAAGCGACGGCTGATGAAGGAAGCGCAGCCACCACCTCCGGAGAAAAGGTTGGGGAAATAGGAGCCTGGAACAAGGCCAAAGGGGCAAGCCCTTCAAACTTTCCTTCGCCAATTTTACACCTCTTGGCATCAGGGGCCAACAAAGACAGAGGCTCGTTTTTCATGCTTCTCAGACGAGCATACTTGTCTTTGCTTTACCTAGTCACCATCTCTTTAAAAAAACAAACACTCGTCATTATAAAAATACTTCCTTGTCATAAGAAGTACATAATCGTCAGTATAAGGAAAATTGCTCGTCGTTCAAAAATAAATAAATAAATAAAGAGAGAGAGAGAGAGAAAGTACACTCCTTTCTTCAAGAGCAATTTTCTCCAACACCAATTCAGAAGGTTCAGGTCCAAGACAACATTCATATAACCGACGAGCACCTACAAGACTCTTAAAATCCTCAGACGAGAGAGTAAGAGCAACCCAGAGCAACTTTAATGCATCCTTGGTATCGCTCCTCCAACTCAGGTCATTCAACAGCTACAAAGCAAATAAGAAAGAAGGTTAGAAAATCAGAAATGAGCGAAACGAAAAGAAAACAAAAACAAGAAGAGAAAAAGAGCACACCAAGAATGGGTATTTTCCATCTTCGTAATAACCTTGGGACCTCACCCCAAAGGTCATTGCTCAACGTCTCAAATTCTCCAGACACAAAAAAGTAACGTGATTTCCAATCATGAAAGGAAGTAGGAAATTCATGGACTACCTTGGTCTACTTATCCCAATGAGAGAGTTCAAAGTACCCGTAATGGGTAGAAGGCTTCAACTTATACAAAAATAAAAATTCATTCAGGGTGATCATCTCCCCGTCATGAACTATGAACGCCATACAACTGACAATCGTCCTCCAGGCATTGGGAACGAGCTGCCCGGGAGCAATATTAAGATTGGATAGAATATGGTGTATGAAAGGGTGAACAGGAAACCTCAATCCATAGGAAAAGGCAACCTCGTAAAAGCTCACCTCCTCGTGAGCAAAGCTACAAGCTTTCTTACCAGTATGAGGCAACCTAGAGACGACCTCACTAGGAATTTGTAATCTCCCCCTAATGGATTCCAATCATCCAAGATGCATTCCTCAGAAAGAGCATGAAATGGAGTCACAAATGAGGAACTAAACTTGGATTCACTAACCCTAGTCTTAATTTCTTTATCACCCATCTCTACGTGATAAGAAATCAAAGAATGACGAATCAAGGGGTAAAAATCAAGTAGCACTAGCCTAAAAGAAGCACAATCACAAGGAAGAAACGACCCAACTCTAGGACGTTTTCCACCAGACTTCTCAAGAAAAACTCCTAATCTAGCGAAGAAGAAGGAAACAGAAGGACACTCACGCCGAACCAAAAACAAATCAACCATAAATGGAGTTCTAAGAAAGGAAAATCTTACCGAGATATTGAGAAGCAAGGAGTTTTGATACTTTAAACCTCAAATATTGAATCGGCACAGAAAAAGGAAGAAAGAAGATGAAGAGTTTTCTTTTCTAAAAATGAAAACTTGGTTTATGGCGCCAAAAGCTCAAAACCCATAAAAACCCTCACACACACAACCAAGGCATATTCCACATGTGGCCGGTACTAGACAGAAAATCACGTCTCCATTAATGTGATGGGACAGGAATTTCAAGAAGAGGAAAAGCAATCAGAAAGCGCTAGAGTTATCCTCTACTTGTCTCAAAAAAGGAACGACTAAGGAATAAAAGGGCAACTGAAGAGCCACATTTGATCAGTGGACCTTCAGTGAATTTAGTCGACTGAGAGCTTGCAAACCATCAATAAAATAGGTCGTCAATAACACTAACGACCGTTACGCACATTAATGATCCAACCCTAAATCCTTTCCTTAACAAGGTCTAAACGTTACGGGCTCCAGCAAAAAGCCTTTGTTAGGACATATGTGGAATATGTTATGAACATATGTCATTTAGAATTGGCTAATCCTTTGACAAAACGCACTTTACTTGTAATTTGGTAGATCTAAGATGTGTTTAATACTTCAAGGAACAAGAGTTCAAGTCCAAGTATTAAAGTCATGCAAATCTGTCCAAAAATCAAGTGAAGAAGAGCTGTTCATTAAAGCTCAACAGATGTATCTATCGAGATTTAATATTTGAAGCTCGACAGATAACTCGATAGCTGTATCTATCGAGAATTACGAAATTTAGATTTCCAAATCTGTTTTTCACGCATATCCAAATTATTTATGTTGGGTTTCTTTTCTCACAACCCTAGACATATATAAGGATTACTTTAGGGGCCATCTCAATTGATGCAAAGGTTGTCGCACTTGTTGTTACATGCATATTGTGACCGGAGACAATTTGCCTTAGTTCATCTCTCTCTTGAAGAAGCTGCTGCATTTGTACGCTGTAAGGTTTTGTATCCAATGAGCTTCTTGATCTTCATCATGTGGATGAACTGAAGAACTTTGCAACCAACATCCTTCTTAAGTTGGTGTATTAGTCACGTACTGGAATCCGTGCATTGATTGGTTAGTCACATACTTGGAGTCGTGCATTGAAATGAGAGATTGTCACTACATTACAAGTCCAATTGTGTATTGGGGTAAGAGTTCAACTGTAGGTTAGTATAAGGTACTGGGATTACTTTACTTGTAACCGTTTGTTTTGATAATAATGGATTCTGGGGAATGGTGACCTTAAATTCACTCAGGGGGGTTTTGCTTCGGTGGTTTTCCCCATTCGTAAACAAATCACCTATGTCAAATTTAATTTCCGTTGCATTTAGTTATTTGGTAATTTGTTTGTGCTACCACGTTCATTTCATGTAATTGAATCTAATTAATTTCACTTTGCTAAATTAATTGATTAAGTTACTAAAAGAGTCAATACATTTTTGGCCTATCAGCCTTAGACAGCTAAGCTGACCGTTGTAAAACCATTCCAAGACATTAAACAAGGATATAATGGCATTCAACAGGCTATTCAAAACCTCTAACGTCTGGCACAATAAATACCCCAAGCATTTATTCACAGACATGCTATATAAAGCAAACAACAACAGGTAAGCAAGACATCTACGCATACACTTACACACTATACTCAGACTATCTCTTACATTATTTTGTTTCTCAAGGAGATAAACTAACTTAAGCATTGGAGGCTCCCCCAGGACCTCAGGTGCCCTCTTACATAGTTCATTTGAAACAGATACTAACGGTCATCCATACCGTTGACGATGAGCATTCTGACGAGCTGCAATTATCTACTTCATCAGATCCTAATATTAAAGATGGTTAACTAGAGTCAAATATGTTAATAATGGTCCGATTTTGTATCTTACTTTGATTTTCGCTAATAGTAATGTTATTAGTATTTTCATCTAAAATATATGATACGGATATCTACTCAATTCATTAAGAAATCAGGTCACTTACACAGCCCAATCACAACAAAGTAATGCCTACTAGGTTCAACCCTTATAAGACCAGTCCATCAAATGACCTATTTGACATCAACCTACAACAGTGATCTCAACATGAGAAATCAATAAAGGCACAAACTAAATTATGCCCCAAGATCTGCACCAACGGATACAAGCCATGCCATTTGACACTAAAATTGAAGAAAATGGTTCTCTATCAATATCCACTTAGAACAACCTTAGGAAAATGACAAGAGAAGATACACATAAGCAAATCCCTTAAAAAAATATTTTCTTTTCTTTTACGAAGAAAGCTTGATCTCTAAGTTAAGCATCAGATTATCAATGTCATTTTGATGACTCTTTTTGTTGGAATCTGTTTTCCAAGTCACCTACCCAATTAGGGAAATTAGTACAGCCATTACTGCAATGTATTCCCTAGCCTTCTTTTGTAAGGGATGGAGGCCCAATTCTATTTCCTACTAGCAGTTCTTTTAGTGCTGATAGGGGAAGGTGGGCCGACTTCTTCTTTTTTTTTTTTTTGAAGTGAAACTCATTATTCAACTTTATAAAAAAAAAAATTTGAAAGGCAACTTTATAAAAAATTTAATCACAATATATATAGTGTATAATTTAGTTCATAAACTTTCAATCACTGCATTTGAACTCTAATGTTTGGATTAAGTCAGAGTTCCACCTAAAATAAGTGTGTTTACATATGCGTGGGGCAAGTGACCCCTATTGATTTCATTTAAAATCAAACTTTAGGACCAAAATGTAGTAATTGAAAAGTATGTCTACAGTCTTTGCAGTTTGAACACAGCCAAAAGTTCAACAAAAGTGTGCACTCATACAAAAATTATTGCAACGGATGGCTAGCCTGCTCCAAATTAATTAATAGAAGGAGAGATGGCATGAGAAGGTCAGCCCTTAATTTCCAGCTTGAGCACCATCAAAAATGCCTGCTAGTTTTCACTACAACAAAAATAGAAAATACGTGCTATACTATTAGTAAAGTTTCAAGATAATCATATCAGGAACGAAAATTCCTGATGTTTGTGGATGGAGATGACTATGTCCCATTTTATAGTTTACACGAAATTTTGTAATAATTTATGTCCTTCATTTTGGCATTGTTTGCCAACTTGGCTAATCTTATCATAACAACCAGCAAAAAATGAAAGAGTTCTCTCTATGAATGACTGGTCCTTCCAAAATAATACACCTAGTAATGAATGTTGCTCATAATATTGCCCTTTTGACCTCTGCTAGTAATGTGGAAGGCTCCATTCCCATCATGTCAGTCTACCCCAACTACTTTGGTCTCTTATAGAGTAGATGGGCAGCCCCTTTTTCTTCTTTTGTTTTCTTGCAAAAAAATGTGTTTATTCTGCCCAAAAAAAAAATAATAGTGAAAATTTAACTCTATTTATTTGAGCATCTCTCTAATTAATTTTAATGGTATGAGATTAGCTTGCTTCTTTTGATTTAAATTGAATCAAAAGTACTTCCAAATTGAAAGATCCGTAACTCCATGCATGAAATAACAGCAACATCAGTTTTAACAGGTTTAGACTCTTTGACAAACTCATACAAGCATCCTTTAAGACATTTTTCCTAATTAATTTCATACAAAACAATGCATTGCCATACAAGGTACCGTTTCAAATTTCATGAACTTTGACAATATCTTCAAAACAACCACCGAGACAGCTTCTTCTTAACCTTCTTCTCCTTAATAGTATCTAAATTGGGTTTCCACCCCTTGCCTGATAATTCCCTACTCAAATATTCTGGTCTCCCATCTAATATCTCGGGCAAAAACTCCGGAACAAGCCTCTCCTCTGTCCTCTCCACGTTTTCTTTCTTTTGTGACAAAAATTCTTGTTCATTGCCTACTCTGGCAGGGCACATCAGAGAAAACAAAGGGAGAAACTTTGATGAAGACAATAGAGATTTCGAATGTAAAACTGAATTCGCACTTAAAAGAAGGCGGCGAGCTTCTTCACTTGACAATGAGACCGGCTTCCCTCGTTTCATTGGAAGCATTATGTAAGTCTTTTTCATCTCTAGATTCTTGTCAGCAGCCAATGGAGTTGGCCTTCTTTCATTCACAGCTGAGTGCAATTCAACCACAACTTGTTGTGGGTGCTCTAACATGAGCTCAGCCACGGTTAAAGGTTTATCAAATTCATGAACCGTGCCATCCCATAGAATAACTTTGGCATTAGATGGACGGTATGTTATATAGTTTCCCATGAAAAAAGAGAGGCTCAAAGAGATTTGAGGGCTTGAAATCTGTAATTAGGTACTTCACGAGAGCAATGTGAGGCTTGAGTGTACAAGATGAGTTTGTGTTGCATTTTATTAAGAAGTTGGGTGTGTAGAAATATTTGGGAGGTGTTTGTTTAACCGCTCCATTTTGTGACGGTCATAACATTGGACTTGAAATTATACTTGGATGGGGTTGTTGGCTTTTGAGCTGAGATTAATAATTAGTGAAAGACATTGACATTGACCTACTCCTCATTGGCACTGATCCAATGTAATAAAGTCTGAGGTTTGATCTAACGGATGCTTTTGGATCTACGGGGTCCCATAATGTGGAGTGATCTACAAATTTTGTGTACCTAATAAGAAAAATAAGTGGTTCAACTGTAACTGTATTAACTAATCCTTAAATTATACACAATGAAGGTGTTGGATTGGACTCTCCAACTATATGCCTCCCATGTGCATAGTTTTTAAATCATATTCAAGGGAATACTATGTGTTTTTCATTTGTAATTGCTCTTTAATTAAATTCTTATCTGAAAAATAAGAGTTCTCACATTTTGTAATTAAAAGGCAACATTATGAGTTAGGATGACTTTGTGCTTATATGATTAATTATGGTGAGCAGATATATACACCTTAATTTTATGAATCAAGTGGTAGGTGTTTGATATCTTGGTCTATCAATTAGATTATTTGAATGAGAGTGGATGATAATAATATTTGAACAAAGACAATGAGAGATGCCATGAACAATTTTATAAGCAATTAACAATTTGATGATGTTCACCCGAACCAAATATTTTGTATATGCTAGAGCGTTTTGTTGTTGAAAGTAAGAAGGAATGTACTCAGGACAAGAGCAAGCATAAAAACAGAATTGAAGAAGTGTTGTGATCAAGCAATCAAAACACAGAGTGATTGGGCTAGTGCAGAGTTGCTAGACTTGATTGAAGCACTCCCTTACCATGAACACTTCATTCACACATTTGAAGAAGCAATGCCACGTGGATAGAAGAGGCAGCTACAAAGTTTAGTCAATATACACGTGGTCTAATAGACAGCATATTTTGTAACAGATTTTCCCTCCAATTAAGGAGTTAGTTACTTTCTTTACTTGCTTAGATTGTATATATAGGAGTAGTTATGTATTCTTTCATCAATCAATAAGATCAGAAGTTCTATTTAGAGAGAGAGAGAGAGAGAGAGAGAGAGAGTTCTAGAAATTTACACGTTTGCAATTGCAAGCAAAGTGGTGCAAAGAACCATTATCAAAACTCAGTTTGCGTAGAACAATGCACGCACCTAGCCAGACAAACAAATACGGGCTTGAATCAAGCGAATCTGGGGCATTCTGGCCCATTGAATGCTAGCTTCAACCGAGGCTTGGACTGTTCCACTATCATAATGTGACAAGTCTCTATTGCTCACTTGTTATTTATTTATTACTTTGACTATCCAGCCGTGGCTGGCGGTCCGGGTCCAACTTAGCAGTTAGCAAACCAGAGTCAGTAATGCTTGCTTCCCTGAGCAAGTAGACTAATTCGATCTACAATGACATTGTGTTTAATTTATTCAAAATCGGCTGACCATATACCACCCAAAAGTCATGGATTGTTATTTGGATTTCAATAAGTCCAGAGTCAACAAATTTTACAACTGAGGTGATAAGTTGTTAATCGTGTCTCGTGACTGATACGTATTAGTCAGTGATGGGTTCATGTAAGAATTAAGAATTAATAATAGCCTCCCAATTCAACAATGGTGAAAAACTTAAAATTATTGTGTCCATAATATTACTTGAGTTTTTTGATCGTTATCGAAATAATTTATATCTTTTTTTTTGGTAACGAAATAATTAATATCGTTATAAGTGCATTAAGCTTTAATATGGATTCATGATTCATCAACTATAACCGGAATATAGACATTACAAATAATTGCACACTAGACTAGCATTAGTTAAGTATTACTCCACTTCCATATTGCCATAATTGTCAAAAACTTAGAAGAATTAATCAAACCACTTCCTCATGTCTCATTTGGGTTTCATAAAGTCATTTAACTATTAAGAAGACATTGTCTTGGTAAGGTTATTGACTTTCAACTGATATATTATCCTATTCAGCTCATAATTCTATTAATTTTGTTCTATAGTTTGGAACAATCCTCTCCTTTCGAGCACTGGTTGTCTTGAAGGTACTTAAAAATATATACTTAAAAGAATCAATAAACGAATTGAATAAGAAATTTATGAACAATTAGTGACGTACAAATATAATGAAATCCTCCATCGGTCTAATTTGAAGTCTTAAATATGCATATTTCCCACCAAGCTGGTTGCTCAGGAACACGAAAGTACACAAAAATAGCTTCAATTTGACCAAAATTCTTGTAACTCAGTATCATAACATTATCCAATTAACTCCAGAACTCAATTTCTCAAAAAGACTCAAAAATAGGCTCCAAAGCAGGACTCCATTTCCTATGGCTCCCCAACTGGCAACCTGAAAGTCCAGTAAATTTCCCTCCCAAAACCTTAACCTCACCTTCTCCCTCCTCGCTCGACTCCACAGTCATAGCCGGTAAAACCTTAGAACCATTTGGTTTTACACTTCCTCTTCTCTTACAAGCCAAGTCTATGATTGCCATCTCCAACTCGGACACCGTAGAGTTAACCCTACTGGAGTGAACCAGAACATAAACCTTTCCCACCAAAAGCTCATCGTCGGCTCGCATGGCTGACATGCGTCTACTTTGACGGAGCTCATCCACCTGAGTGATGAAATGGCCAGGTTGTTCAAGCATGAGCTCCGCAGCTTTTATAGGGAGATTGACTCGTTGTAGGTTACCTTGAGAATCAAAGAGCTTTGCTGTTTCAGCGTTTGAGGATCCAACAAAGAAGCAAGAAGTATGGTTTCCCATCTGGGTTTTCAATAAGAGAGAGAGTTGTAGGTGTAATGAATATTTAGTTAGGCCAATGGGTGATGGGTAGTGAAGCTTGGGGTTTGGGATTATATATATATATATATATATATATAGCTTTGGAATTGGAAAGAAAGGAAAGAAGTGTGTCCGTGTCAAAGTAAAAGTTAGGACTGGTATTTGACGCGTATAGAGAAATGGTGTTAGAAACGCGGATCCTTGTTGTCCATTTGGTGTTGGTCTGGGCGTGGATATGCCGCTGTGATTGTTGTGTGTGAAATTGTTGATGGTGACATATATGTCGGGGACTTTGATTCTTGGGTTTGCTTGTGTTGTGTTTGTGTGGTGTAGACTGTACTACGAGGTGGTAGTATAGGCTACACAAGGATTTGGTCTGGTGGGGGATGAGTATTGATTCCACAAAACGGATTTTAGTAGGGAACATAAAAACTTTATTATGCAGCAATAATATGATTACTAATGTTTTTTGTGGCTGTGCGCTTTAAGGGATGACACAATATGGAATCCCACTATGATATTAATAATGTTGTGAGTAAGAGCCAAAAGGGAAGACTTTATTTATTTTTTTTATTTTTTTATTTTTTTTTGGTGAAATATTGGAGAACTTTATTTTTGGTCAAGAAGGCTTGGAGTCATTTAGTACAATATATCCACAGAATTATTTTTGGGAGAACAAACAATAAGTTATTATAAAAAGAAATCCAAGAATCAACCAATTCTAGTTATCTGTTAAGAGCACCTTGGACTAGCTTGCATTGTACTAAAATTCAACCATTTCGGCTTGTCCATCTAAAATTTGCATGTCAATTCCCAATATTGGGCTAGGTTACACATAGGTAAAAATGTATTTTAATTACCGTTGATAAGCCCGACATATTTCCCTCAAGTATGACCCTCGTCCAATGATGAATCATTGGACGAGGGGAGGACCATTATGCCACAATAAATAGAGGGAGTGTTACACATCAGTAATAAGTATTCTAGTCGTTGGAAGAAACGGGATCCTCTCATTCAAACCACATAGAAGCGTTACATATACAACATTGATACCACCATTGAACACCTCCAACGGCTAGAAAGAAGACACATGTATATATATAAGTGCCTCAGGACCTTGGAGGAGGTACTGAATTTTTATCCCTACTCTCTAATACTCATCACTTGATACATCAAACATTCTTTCATCTCTTAGTTATCTAACTTTATCATCGGAAGCTCGATGGCTGGCACCACACCAGTGACTTTCACCTCTTTCTCTTCCCACATTTTCCTTGCAGGTCTTTGGACGATCTTGAGCCATCCTCCTTCTAGACGATCACTTTGACTGACGATTTTGGCATCATCAGTTTGGCACCGTATGTAGGGAGAAACGAAACACTCCGATTAGAAGTGTAGCTCTACCCTCTGTGACACCCAAATGAAGTCATATGCCTTTCAAGATCCAGCAGCCTTGGCCTTGCAAATCTAGGCACTCACAGCCAATGTGGAAGAGCTTGTCAAGCAAAATTAAGAGATGAAATTACAGCTGCAGCAAGAGGGCAATCGCGACATCAACAGGAATGAGGACAAAGAGAACAGCAACAGGAGGAATGAGTCAGGGAGAGCAGACCCGTTAGACGGAGATAGCAATGACCTCTTGAAGAGCATGCAAAAGGAGATGGATGAGCTAAAAAATGCGATGAAAGAAAAGACGAAAAAAAACTTGGACGGATGGCAAAAAGGACTGACTCTCCATTCACCATCAGAGTCCTGGAGTACCCTTTGCCGCCCAAGTTCTGCCTTCCCCAGTTAGAGTCATTTGACGGTTTGAGAGATCCTTTGGATCATATAACCACTTTCAAGATGACCCTAAGCTTGCAGCAAACCCTCGATGAGATTTTGTGCAGATCATTCCCAACCACCCTCAAGGGGGCCGCCAGAGTGTGGTTTAGCAAGCTCACCAGATTGTCCTTCGATGACTTCGAGCAACTCTGCAATTCCTTCGTTCGACACTTTGTTGGCAGACAATGCCAGAAAAGGCCAACAGATCATCTCCTCATGATCAAGCAGGGAGAAGAAGAGTCACTGAGGTCCTATGTGAAGAGATTCAATAAGGAAGTGCTAGAGGTGGACGAAGTGGATGACAAAATGCAGTCGACCACTTTTAAAGGTGGGTTGAAATCAAAGGATTTCTTGGTCGCACTCGCGAAAAGTCCCCTCGAGTCAATGGTAGAGATGTTATTAAAGGCATAAAAGTACATGAACGCTGAGGATGCTTTGACTGCAATCAAGCACAAAAGCCCACAAAGGAGGAACACTTGAGACAAGTAGAAGAGCAGAAAAAGAGAAAGAAACTCCCCCTCGTCCAGCAGAGACTTTGTCAAAAGAAGAGACGACAAGCCCTCAAGAACGGTAAAATTTACTCCTTTAGTCATGCCTATTGACAAAATATTGAGGCAGATCAAAGATGACCGTGCACTTAAGTGGCCAAGACCATTGCACTCTTCGCCTGATGTCCGCTACAAGAGGAAGTATTACTGGTTCCACAAAGATCATGGTCATTACACGGAGGATTGTAGGGATTTGAAAGAATAGATAGAAGAATTGATTAGGAAAGGAAAATTGCAGAGGTTTTTTAAAGAAGGACAGGCTAGGGGAGACGAAGCAAAATGTTCGGACAAAGTCAAGTGAAGAGCCTAGGAGTGAGGATCGTCCAAAAGACCATCCGAGGGATGCTATAGGAGAAATAAGGATGATCAACGGAGGGCCCACAACAAGAGGATCGTTCAAGTCCCTAAAGAAAGCACAACAAAGATAAGTGAACAACGTTCATGCAATGCGTCAGTCCAAACACCAACGAAGGGAGAGCTCATGTACAGCCTTTTTGGAAGAAGATGCGCGGGCAATAAAGCAACCTCATGACAACCCCTTGGTTATCATGCTCATGATAGAAGTTTTCAACACTAGGAGAATCCTGGTAGATAATGGGAGCTCAACAGACATCATCTTCCTCTCCACTTTCCAACAGCTAAAGGTAGACTCGAAGAGATTTCATCTGTTTGAATCTCCCCTTATCAGTTTTAGCAGAGATAAGGTGTACTTGAGGGGAATAGTAACGTTGACAGTCACGGTTGGCTCATACCCTTTCTAGGTAACTAATCAGCATAATTTCTTGATAGTGGATTCACCATCATCCTACAATGTTATTATAGGGAGGCCCACTCTTAATCGTTGGAAAGCAGCCACATCCACATATTGCCTGAAGATGAAGTTCCCGACGGAACAGGGAATTAGATAGATAAGGGGAGACCAAGTGTTAGCACGAGAATGCTACCAGACAGTGCTGTCATCGAAGGAAAACCATACATGGGTGATCAAAGAGAGGACCCCAGAAGTCATGAAAGCCCTAGAAATGATTGAGTTGGTGGAAGGAGACCTTATGAAGACCACCCAAGTAGGGACGAACCTGGACCCCCGGACGAAGAAAGAAATCATAAGTTTTTTAAAAGACAACCTAGACGTGTTCGCATGGAGCCATGAGGACATGCCTGGCATACTAGCAAGCATCATCCAAAATCACCTGAAGGTAGACCCCGATAGAAAACCAGTCCAGTAGAGAAGGAAAGTCTTCGCCCCTAAACGGAACAAGGCAATTATGGACGAGGTTGATAAGCTGCTTGCTACTAACTTCATCAGGGAGGTTTATTATTCAAAATGGCTAGCCAACATCGTCATGATCAAAAAGGCAAATGGAAAATGGAGGATGTGCGTCGATTTCACAGATTTGAATGGGGCCTGCCCGAAAGACAGCTTCCCTTTACTTAGAATTGACCAGCTCGTAGATTCAACGATAGGACACAAGCTCCTCACCTTCATGGATGATTTCTCCGAGTACAACCAAATACAAATGGCTGAAAAAGATCAAAAGAAGACTGCTTTCATTACTAGCCAGGGGCTTTATTGTTACCGAGTTATTTCCTTCAGGTTGAAAAACACAGGGGCCACATACCAGAGGCTGGTAAACTAGATGCTCAGCAAACAAATTAGGAGGAACGTAGTAGTGTATATGGACGACATGCTCATCAAAAGCAAAAAAGAGGAGAGTTATCTGGACGAGCTCAAGGAGATGTTTGACACACTCAGGCAGTACAACATGAAACTGAATCCGACCAAGTGCGCATTTGGGGTCTCCTCAGGAAAATTCCTCAACTTCATGGTGTTGCAAAGAGGAATAGAGGCAAATCCAAAGAAGGCAGAAGCCATCCTTGAGATTTTTTCCCCAAAAACGATTAAAGAGGTACAATCACTCACAGGAAGGGTGGCAACCCTCAACAGGTTCGTCTCTAAAGCGACGGACAAGTGCCTTCCTTTCTTCAAAACTTTGAAACAGGCTTTCATTTGGACAGATGAGTGCAAGGCGGCATTCCAAGAGCTGAAGGATACTTGAGCAATCCCCCACTCCTAAGTCCATCCAAAGAAGGCGAGGACCTGTTCCTGTACTTGGCAGTATCCACAACCGCGGTGAGCGCGACCTTAATTAGGGAAGAACAAAGGGTTCAACGCCTAGTGTATTACATTAGCCAGGCTTTCCAAGGAGCTGAAGCCAGGTACCCGTGCATGGAGAAAATCACGTTCGCCCTGATGGTGGCCTCCCAGAGGCTTCGTCCATACTTTTAGGCGAACCCGATCATAGTAATGACAGACTAGCCCATCAACAAAGCCATGAATAAATCTGAAGCCACAAAACAGATGATACAGTGGGCCATTGAGCTCAGTCAGTTTGACATAGAGTATCGACCTAGGATGGCCATAAAAGCCCAAGCACTGGCAAACTTCATAGCGGAGTTCACCACACCCGAACACAAAGACAGCCAGAAGAACCAAGTCTCTGGATGATCCATATGGACGGATCGTCAACATAGAAAAGAGGAGGAGTGGGCATCATCATCACTACTCTCGAGGGAGACACATTGAAGTACGGAGTCCAACTCCAATTTCCTGTGACCAACAATGAAGCTGAGTACGAGGCTATACTAATAGGACTAAGGGTCACAAAGGCACTTGGGCCCAAGACTACCTTGCTGAGAAGCAATTCACAACTCATCATAAGGCATGTCAATGGAGAGTTCGGAGCAAAGGAATCAAGGATGTAGAGGTATCTAAAATTAACAAATCAGTTGATTAGCAAATTTAATCGGGTAAGTTTTGCTCGAATCCCACTAGATCAAAATGCAGAAGCTGACGAAGTGGCCAAAAGCACATCATCTGACGATTAGGTAAAGTTGGTTGATTGGAAGTTAGAAGAACAGAAGTCCCCCAGAATCAAAGAATTTCAAACCTTCCCGATGCACACTTGCGCTGGCTAGACGAACCCAATTATGTCCTACCTCAAAGACAGACGACAACCACCCAATCTAGATGAAGCCAGGAAGATCAAGAAATAAGTTGTCAGATTCACCGTGCTAAATGATGAGCTCTATAAAAGAGGCTTCTCACAACCTTACTTGAGGTGTGTCGAAGAAAAGGAAGCCAAGTACATTCTTAAAGAAGTTCATGAGGGCATCTGCGATAACCATATAGGAGCAAAGTCCCTAGTAAGAAAGATCATGAGGGCAGGCTATTTATGGCCTACAATGCAGCAAGAAGCAGCAAAGTTTGTTAGAAAGTGTGACAGCTGCCAAAGGTATGGAAACATCCAGCAAGTTTTAGGAGAAAAGATGACAGCTATAACCTCGCCTTGGCCGTCTGCGCAGTAGGGATCGATATTATGGAGCCTTTACCACAAGGTAAGAAGCAAGTGAAGTTCCTACTCATTGCAATCTACTACTTTACGAAGTGGGTGGAGGCAGAAGCACTAGCCACAATCACGGAAGCGAAGATATGGAATTTTGTATGGAAGAACATTATGTGCAGGTTCGGAATACCTCGGACGATCATCTCAAATAATGGTCGTCAGTTCGACAGCCAAGGATTTTTTTCGTTCTGCTCAAGCCTCAGCATTAGAAACAAATACTCCTCACCAAGACATCCTCAAGCCAACGGACAGACAAAAGTGACGAATCAAACATTGCTAAAAATCATCAAGGCTCCATTAGTGGGGGCAAAGGGAGCATGGCCCGAGGAATTATCAAGTGTTTTATAAGCTTATCGAACCACAATAAGAACCCCACCAAGAGAAACACCTTTCAACCTCACGTATGACACAGAAGCAGTCATCCCTATCAAAATAGGATACACCAGCCTAAGGAAAGAGTTCTTCAGTGAAGACAACAACGATGACCAATTGAAGCAAAACTTGGACTGCTTGGACGAAGTCAGAGACCAAGCTTCTTAGAGAATGGCCAAGTACCAGTAGAAGATGACCAAGTACTACAACCAGAAGGTGAAGCTCAAGAGATTCAGCATCGAAGATCTCGTCCTACAGAAAGTGCATTCACAACAAAAGACCCAGCTCAAGGCAAGTTAGGGCCAACATGGGAAGGCCCATACCAAGTCGTTCACTACTCTCGACAAGGAAGTTATCACCTAGAAGATCTGGACGGGAACAAGTTACCTCCTCCATGGAATGTTGAACACCTGAAAAGGCATTACAAATAGGAACTATAGCTCATTTGTAAGCGATTGATTATGTTTTATGATTTTTGAAGCAGATTAATAAACGTACTATTCAGTGCTTAACATACTTTGTCAATCCTTCTCCCCTCGTCCTTTACGAGCTCGTCTAACCAACTCCTTGACTGAATGAAAACCAATTAACGAAGTTAAAATGATAAAATTCCTTAAATGGATGTAAGTCATTTTAATCAAAACAAAAACGATAACATTCCTTAGGTGGATGTACATCGTTCCAACAAAGTTAAAATGAAAAAATTTCTTAAAAGGATGTAAATCATTTTAACAAGGCAAAGACTATAAGATTCCTTAAATGGATGTAAATCGTCCAAATAAAGCTAAAACGATAAGATTCCTTAAATGGATGTAGATCATCCAAATAAAACTAAGGCGATAAGATTCCTTGAATGGATGTAAATTGTTCCAACGGAGTTAAAATGATAAAATTCCCTTGATGGATGAAAGCCATTCTTTAACAAGACAAAAATGACAAGATTCCATAAATAGGTGTAAGTCATTTCGACAAGGCAAAAATAAGATTCCTAGAAAGGCCGTGGATCATTTTTGGCGAAATAATCTAAAGTCGTTGGGTAAATTTCCCAACAACTAGACGACCCTATCTGCCATTCAGTATGAACGGAATAGAATATAAACAAGCAATATTCAAAGGCAACATAAACACGATGAAATGTAAGTATGCAAAAGGAGTTCCAATTTAAGATTGTTCAAAAGCCCCAAAACATGCAGGGCACCCAAAAATACTCAAAAAAAAAAAAAAGGAAAAAGCATGGCAACTAAACAGCAAAAGCATCATTCCCTCCTTTGTCAGGCTCTAAAGGGTTCTTGTCAGCAGCTACAGCAACCTGGGCAGCCTACGTAGCCTCGTCAGCCTCCATCTCCTTGTCAATGGCCTCAAAGTCTAGATTCTCCAAGTTCATCTTTGGACCATACTTCACCAAATATCTTTTCAGTAGCTCGAAACCCTTATAATACCAACTAAATAAGATTGTATTATATTTGTCCATGAGTTGGAAGGCATGGACGGCCTTGATAGCAATAGACTTCACTTTCTAGTTGGCTACCACGAGCTACTTATCTTTTTGCATCACTAACAGCTTCTCCGCTTTCAGCTCCTCGGACAAAGCTTTAATTTTTTCATTGGACGCGTTATTGTTGTCCATCGCAGCTATAAGGTCCTTCCTCAAACGAGAACCTTCGACCTCCAACGCCTTTGCGTTAGAGTTGGCTACCACCGTTTATCAGGTACTGAGAGGTGATATGCATTGTCTCTCCCAACACCTGGCAACCAAACCATACAATGATCAAAATTAACCAAGGCCATTAAAGTGTATGGACAAACAATAAATGACCAATGGAGATTACCTGGACAAGCTTGTGGACATGGCGACTTGCCATCTCGTGGGAAGGTACCCCAAAGATCTCCTTTATTTCCTCGAGCGTCACGACCTTGTGGGCCCTCGCTAAAGCCGTCCCTGCGTCAACCCAGACGCTAGCTCCAACCTTCTCCTTCCCCTTTTCCCCCGTTTGGCGCTTCTTCGAACAAAGGGTAACCTCCTCAATAGAAATAGCCAGGGAAGCAGCCTAACCTTCCTCTGGGACAGGAGTGGACAAATCTTTCTCAGCCACCTCCTTCTTGACGACCTTCACCCTTCACTGACCGATGCTAGAGAGTGGCTCGTTCTTCTTCGCCTTGATACAAGCATATAGCTGTTGGTTGAATTTGGTCATCATCTTTACAAAGAAAGAGCAAAAAGTTTTTTTTTTTTTTTTTTTTTTTTTAAAGGAGAAAGAAAGGAAGGAAGAACAGTTTCGTCCTAGACCAACTCACTTTTCTCTTCTCTCTGTATAGCACGAGGGACGTAGTGAGAAGGCTCCGACCCAAGCAGTGACGAGCTAAGATTCGAGGGTCAACCATCTCATTAAAATCATCAATAGTACTCACGTATTCAACGGTCGCTCGAATACGCCCTTCAAATTTGCTCTCAAGTTCAAGACGCTTCTTAACCACAAAACAAGTGGAAATATTCACAAGGTCTGCTATTATCGTCCAAATCACCATACAGCTTATGACAATTCTCCACAAATTCAGCAAAAGCTGTCTTGAAGCAATGTTTAGATAATGGAGAAGTTCCATTATGAAGGGATGGACAAGGAATCTGAGACCACACAAGAAGGCCGCCTCATAGAAACACACCTCGCCATGGGCAAAGGCACAAGATTTCTCACCTGACCTAGAGAGACGAATCCTAGTCTCCTCAGGGAATTGGAACCTATCCCTAAATCTACCAAGGGTCTCCTCATTCAGGGAACACTCCTCTTTGAAGGCGTGAAATGATCGAGGTGGTTGCAAAACAGAAGGTTGGGAAGACACGAGTATAGAGGCGGTAGTGTCCGTCTCGACCCCAGCCATACCAGCACTAGATGATAGCCCCGTCTCCAAATCACTTGACCTAACCTCAGAACCCATTCTCTCCCTCCTCAAAACTTCCCGCAAAATCCCAAACCAATCCAAGGATCAACGCAACAAAGGATACAAGTCACCCAACACTAAGCCTAAGCTACTATCACCCAAGAGAAAATCCCTAACCCGTGGACAATGGCCACTAGAAGAATCTAAGGATGCTCCCAAACTAGCAAAGAAGAATGCGACAGAGGGGGAAATACGCCTAATGTCGGAGTAATCAACCATTAAGCACAAGAAAAATGAGGAAATAAGAATTTCTAAAAGGAAAAAAGGAGCAAAAAAGGGGTGTACCTGATAGAAAGGAGGAAACTGAAAATTAAAGGAGTAGGCGTGTAGCAAAAAGAAGAAAAGTGAAGAGGAAAGAGGAGAAGGTGAGGATGCTTAAAAGGCTGCCTTGAAAAACGGAAAAGTGCGGGAAAACGAAGGGTTTCATCATAACAAAAACCCATCAACTAACCAGAGCACGACACACACCACGCAGCCACTGTGCAATAAATGCGGTAAGGGTGGAACCCCAGGCGCCACAACTGCCAAAACAAAAAACAAAAACAAAAACAAAAAACAAAAACAAAAAAACAAAAAGACAAAAAACAAAAAGAAAAAAAAAAAAACAAACAAAAAACAAAAAACAAAAAAAAAAACAAAACAAAAAAAAAAAAAAAAAACCAAAAAAAAGGACTTTACATATTCCTGAGATCATCCCCAATTAGACGACCTCGGAATAGGGGGGCAACTAATAAGCCCAACATATTTCCCTCAGGTAAGACCCTCGTCCATAGTGGTCATCACTGGACGAGGGGAGGACCATCAAGCCACAATAAATCGAGGGGCATTACACATTAGTAATAAGTATTCCAGCCATTGGAAGAAACGGGATCCTCTCATTCAAACTACACAGAAGCATTACAAGTACAACATTGATACCACCATTAAACACCTCCAACGGCTAGAAAGAAGACGCGTGTATATATAGGAGCCTCAAGACCTTGGAAGAGGTACTGAATTTTTATCCCTACTCTCTAATACTCATCACTTGATACATCAAGCATTCTTCCTCTCTTAGTTATCTAACTTTATCATCGAAGGCTCGATGGTTGGCACCACACCAGTGACTTTCACCTCTTTCTCTTCCTACATTTTCCTTGCAGGTCTTTGGACGATCTTAAACCATCCTCCTTCTCGATGATCACTTTGACTAACGATTTTGGCATCATCAACTGTGATAAACTGATAATTCATGTTTTACTAGCAATGTAGCTTAAAATTTTGATTCTTTTTTTAAAAAAATAAAAATAAAATTTACGTTTATCCTCTCTCTCTCTCTTTTGGGCGCAAGGGGGGAGGTTGGGGAATAGCCATTGATCTACACAAAGAGAGCACCTTTGTTGTCTCATGAGTAGTCCAAAACTATATATCTTCGTCAAGGGGACAGTGTGACTGTCCTCCATGAGCATGCTCTACAGCACCAATTGGGGACTTGGATTTCAATTTTGTTTTCTACAAAGTCAGGGCCAAAACAAAGCCTAAACAAAAAATTTCAAGTTTGAAATTCAAACGATTGAAAAGAGTTTCACAAATTTAAATTTGTATTGATGAATAAATTAGTACAGTTCTCTATATTTATATTCTAATATAATAGAATAATCTTCTAATTCAATCTCCTTCAAAGATTCTTTGATTCAAATACAATTTTATTTTGATAACCAAAGTGTCCTTCAATTTGATTGGAAAATGGATTGAAAGATCTTTAAAACAAAATTACGATAAATCTCTAACTTGAGTTTTCTTTGAATGTTCTTCGTCTTCAAAGATTTGGAGTGGAATTTCTTAAAGGCTTTAGAGACTTGAATTTGATGAAGTTTCAATGAAATATAGTCTTTGCAGTTTATGGAGGCTTTGAAACTTGATTTCAATAGAACCTTGAGACTTGGAATGATGATTTTGATGAATTTTCTTCAAATGTTCTTTGTATTTAAAGGTTTGATGTAGAAGTTCTTTAGGGCTTTGGAGTTTGATCTTAAAGATTTTCAAAGGTTGAAATTCTTAAAGTTCTCGAAGGCGTTGGTTCTTGATTCTTAATGTCAAGCTTGAATCCAACAAAGTTTCAAAGGTTTAAGTTTTTGAAGTTCTTTGGAGTTTGGAGTCTTTAGAGTTTTATTCTAGTAAAGTTTCAAGACTTTTGAATGTCTCTACTTGACTGAGAAAAGCCTCTATTTATAGAAGTCTTGAGAAGGTTTAATGACATATGATTGGTGACGTGTCATAATTTAAATGGAGGGACTAAGCCTTATTCTCCAATGGATATATAACATCATTTGATTATTCAAAGTGTCTTAATTTTTTTTAAAAAAAATATTGGTAATATATAATTAGACTGGTTATATCATTTTAGATTAAATATTAAAATGCCTCAACGTGTGATTGACTTTTGAATATTCTTTATAATTTTTATTCAAATGATACTTGGAAAATTTTCCTTGGTCTTTGAATAACGACACTTTGTAATTGGCTGTTTTGAACATACTACATTAGATTTAGTTGTATAACACGATGAATTGTAATTGGAAAAATATCTACAGCAAGGTTGAAACAAACGTCCCAACAAAAATTGGACGACAATTCTGATGTCTTCATCATGACACCTTTGTTTTGCGGTGTGTGAGTGGCTGAATGGTCAATGGTATGTAGACTGTAGTGTGGTGTTGGGTTGTGGTGTGTGTTAGTAAATGGAGAGAGAAATGGGAAGACTGAATAGCACACAATTAAAAATAATAATAAAAAAAGTAATATTTCAATATAAAGGAAGAAAAAATATTTAGTAGGATGTGTTACGCATTTGAAACTAACTAAAATATTTATAAAAAAAAATTAACTTATTAAGTTATGATTTGCACATTCTCAAAAAAAAAAAAAGTTAGGATTTGCTTAAAATTTTGACTAGGCCAATATAAATGCTCTACTAGTATAGTAACATGAGAAGAGAGTGATCTGACGGAAATTATATAACACTATTCATAAAGCGTATGACATAAATTGCTTTAATCACAAGAACTATCAAGAGAAATAGTTTAATCTGTACTAAAAATGTCGATTAAAAAAATTATTAGGGAATTTTTAATATGAAAATTGAATTGCACTAAATTGAGTTGGCTTTCAATTCACTTAATCGTTAAAGTCTCTTGTCATTAAATAAGAGATTCGAGGAAGCAAAATTTGTGTTATAATAATTGCAAGTTGCAACCAGTTAAATATTCATCCAAAGAAAAAAAAAAGTACCAGTAAAAAGAAATCTTGCCAGAACGATGCTCATCTCGACGGGCCAAGATTAAAATTTGAAACCAACCAACCTCAAGATGCCTTGTCATATGAGGCAGAGTAATTAAATTTAACCGAAATTGTGAGACTGGAATATATTATGATAATTACTACCTTGATAATTCCTAGCTAACTTTCAACGGAGACCGCAAGGTGAGTATGTTGTAGAACTAGGTTGCTACCAAACTGCCACAGGATCTAGAGAGACCAAGTAAATTCCAACATCGCTGTGAGGAATTGAACGAGTATAACCCATGTCCCATCGGACTATTTCATCCAGCTTTAAACCATACGCTGAAAAGAAAAATTATAGTCACGCCAAATTATACCACAGTCAAGGCTGAGAAAGGTTCATAGAAGAGCTGCTAAATAATAATAATTAGTCTCTCCTGCAATTCATAAGGAGACTACATACACACATACATAACACAGTCCTGACTTTCATGAACCCCTCACACACTATTCTTTTGCTTGCAGTGATTCCAGATACGGCTAGAAATAACGAAGATGAAGTCAATTTTTTTTTCAAAAGTATCAATACATCATTCCAAATACAAAATATAATAACAAATGCAGTATCCTACCTTTTGACTATCGCAACAAACATATAGCAGATGGCAAAGCTAAATAACAAACTAGAGTGCCAAGAAAGATTTGCTGCCACAAGTAAACTTACAGAACATTGACATTAAAACCTCCTTCCACACAGATCCAAACATAATACATCCAATTTAAAGCCAGATTGGGGCCGAAACAAACGGGAATTGATCCATTTTTTGGGTAGTGTGGGGTGTGGTTTGGTGGGATTTCCAGGTTCAGGGGGGCATCTTGCTGACCATTACTCTATTTGATGTACTGAGAAAGCCACTTGAAACCATCACCATACCCCATTTTCCGTACAATGCTGCACATGAATACCTCTAATGGTCGGACATTTGAGTCTGCTAGGTTTACCTTCCCCTTTCCAGTAGTGAAGTTGGTCAGGCCAAGGTGGAATCGCAACTCATCCTCAGAGGCAGCATATGGGATATCAATCTTGTTTCCCAAAATAAGGAAAGGGACGTTAGCAAGGGCCTCATCAGAAAGGAGTGCATCCAATTCCTTTTTTGATTCTGCAAACCTCTCCTTGTCATATGCATCCACAAGGTACACCACAGCATCAACCTGCCACACGTAAAAACAAATACATATTGCCAGCACATGTTTATATTATACATTTTTTAAATGATTATATGTTTGTAGTATAATTAAGAAACAGATATTTCAAATTTTAAAAGCCCCTCGCAAGTGGGAAGGCACAACCCAGGTGTAAATCATGAGAAAAGTAAATTCAACCACCTAAAGTACCAAGATCTGACATATCAATTTAATAAAGTGCTGCCACCTATCCAGGTAGAAAGAATGAAGGCTCAGACAAGTGCATGTAGGTAGTTGAAACATCATATGAAACCATAATAAGGAACTGAAATTTCAAACTTAAAGTTCCTAAGGAAGTGGGCAGGCACAACCCAGATGAAAAAATTAAGATTAGAATGTTCAACCATCTAAAGTATCAAGGTCCAACTCATCAACTTGATAAAATGCTCAAACATATGTCTAGCCAATTAGAAAGAATGAGAGCCCAGACAAGAACGAGCTGCTGCTACCAAGGGATCTTGAAGAGGTACATAACCCTTTCTCATCCAAACCACTTTGAGGTCAATGCACAGGCCCTAATCCGACCTAATATTTATTCTAATGAAATTCAATTTTTATACCAAACAAAAAAAAATTTTGATTTTGTTATTTTGGTTTTTTGGTTTTTATTTTCTACTGTTAAAAAGGATGTCTCTCACATAGATAAATAAAGAAAATAAGATCAGTTTTTTTTTTTTTTTTTTTTGATAAGTAATAAGATTTATTGATATATAAATAAAAAAAAAAAGAAAAAAAAAAAGTACACCCTAGTACACAGGAAGTGTACTGGGGTCAACAAATTAAGTACAAAAATTACATAAATCAAGAATAGAAGAAAATGATTGGTTTCGCAATGCTGACAACCAATCCAATAAGGTTCTAAAGAAAATAACTTGAGGTTTGGCATGAATCTATAAGATAAGATTCTTTTTTATAACTTAATTGCTACAACAAGTGGGGGAGGGGGGGGGGGGGGGGGATTCAAACCTTTGTTCTCCTAGTAAAGAAGGCCAATCGATGCTACTAAGGTACGAGACTCTTGGCTAAATATGATCTTTCCAAAAAAAAAGAGACTCTTGGCTAGATATGATAATTATACAAGTGGAAAAAGGTTATAAACAAGGTTTCAATCCCGAAAGAGGACCCAAAAATAAAATAAAAACTATTAAAGGGAAAGACTGGTAAGGAAGACAAAGCCAACATGAAGTTATTTTTACAATTGAAGTGGAGAGACACCTTATTCCTAGATAGAGAAAGAACTAATAAACATGGTGCCTCAGAATATGAGTACATTTTCTATGGCAAAAACTGGAACTAACAAGTTATGTAAAATATCACCTGAAGCAACTATGTGACAAGACAAAAGTAGAGAATGTAAAGGTACTTGCAAGTACTGAGAAAGCAAGCATAAAGAGTTAATACCAATGAAGAGTAGGAAGTCAAGTAATTTATAATAATGTGTAAGCATAGATAGCTCCACAAACATACAAATATCGATCGGCTTTACAATAACAACTGGGGAGAGTACGTGGATCAGGATGAAAGAGACGCTGCAAGAAAACTTTGCACGGATAACACAATACATAGCTACAAAACTAGCTCAGCTTGGCTTTTTGCAAATGGCTTACCTTGGCATAGTAGTCCTTCCAGACTCTGCGAGCAATCTGATGACCTCCCAAATCAAATGCTTTGAACTTAATTTTCCCAATACTCAACTCCTCCGATGTAGGGTATTGTGTCGGCTGGTGCTGTACTAATCTCTGAAAATCAATCAAAGAAGGCTCAACATCACCCCATGACACCCAAAAAAAAATTGCCCAAATGGACATACGACAATGCAAGGATCATGATATTCCATAACAAATATCATCCCACTAATTTGAACCTTCATAATTCATAAAATTCACACACATTTTCAGCTTAACAAAGAACATGATACCCCAAAACAATGCCAAGAGCCTTGAAGCTAAATTGGCACTTGCTATTGTTCCCAACCAGGTTCAAATCCCCCTCCCCCCAACTATAAAATCATCAACCAAAAAAAAAAGAAAAGAAGATATTCCAAAACAATCTATTCTGTTCAGCTTAACAAGACCTTGAACAACAATTTACTCGTGTTAAATTATACAAACGAAAGCACGCTAATATTCCAAAACAAATATCATCCACTAATTTAAATCTCGATACATATTCAGCTTAACTAGGCCTTTCACAATAATTTACTGAGCTCTTAAGTTCATAGACATAATATAAACATTATAGAAACAGTTTCAAATTCCAAATTGAACCTCGAAATTTCAAAAAAAGTAAATGAGCAATCAATTCAACTGTATATCAGATGAGATCATTAATTTAAAATTAAGTAAAATAAAAAAATTGACGCATATATAATTTAGGAGAAAAGAGGAACCTCATCTTTCAACATGTGGAGCAAGGTAGTCTTGCCGGCATTATCGAGTCCTAGGAACAAGATCTTTGCCTCCTTCTGCCACAGACCCAACGACGCCAACACACCATAGAACCAGTCGAACAGAAACATCACTCTCTCTCTCTCTCTCTCTCTCTCTCTCTCTCTCTCTCTCTCTCCCTCTCTGAATTATCGGATCCGAGTGAAAGGCGGATCGTCCGATTTGGATTCACGGCCTCACTCGCTCAAAAAGTCTCTCACCTCAGCCACAGGCTCAGGCTCAGGCTCACTGAGGTCGGGTAGGTCTTTCAGCTCTGGCTCCCTCCCGATAGAATGTGAATGCGAATGCGAATGCGAATGAGACGGTACCGTTCTGTTTGTTTGTTATGTTAATTTATTTGGTTTGGTATTTTAGTCTTCTAGTCTTGTCTTGTGGAGTAGTACTAGTTTTTTTTTTTTTTTTTTTAATTAAACTTAAAAAATTTAACTTAAAAATTTTAGTTGGGCTGGCTCTGGCTCAGGCTCAGGCTCAGGCTCAGGCTCAACTGGACCTGGTTTCCCATGGTGGGGCCCCAGTCCACTGTCTTGTGTAATAGTTTCGCTTTTGACTATATCCCAAATACAACTACTACCGACAATTTTACTATTTCTTTTAGGGCCTGCGGGAAATAAATAAAAGTGTTCACAAACCTACCTGAGGTTTGTCATAATATTAATTAGGTCCAAAATATTTTAAAACCTACTAATTTGATCCTTAAAAGACAATTTTGTAACTAACGAACTAAACGCAGTTTCTCTTCTGTCTTGTTCCTCTCCTCCTTTCTTCTCTAAGTTCTCTCTCAAAACTCTCTACAGAAGAAGAAAAAAAAAAAAAAAAAAAAAAAAAAAGCACATAAAATGAGGGAATACAGTCCAAACTTGCTGCACCAATTACCATATTGGAGATCCAACTTCAACTATGCACTCTATGGATCTATATATCCTATATGCATAGATAGAAAGGGAATCCAAACCCTAAATCCTAATTGATTTATTCTCTCTCTCATCCGAATACCCAACCCCTATTTTTTGAATAAATAAATAAATAATGAAATCAGCATCTATGGATATGGAGGAGACTGGAGCTAGTTCATCAATGATGTCAGAAAGGGGAAAATGATGAATTTGAGATCATTTTCTGTGGTTATAAGCCGGCCAAATCACGTGGTGTTTTAGAGATGGAGTGGTATCACATTAAGTTCTCAAACCCACATTGTTGTAGTTCATACCCACATCGCTGTAGTTCATACCCACATCGCCATAGAAAATCCAGCAAAAAACCAACAATAATTCCAGCCAAACAACACAGAAAATCAACACAACCCCAACTGTAAACCTCATAAGAGAAACCAAAAAACATACCATATTATAAGAAGCACTACCCAAATTTGAAATCTAAAGGTCAAGCTGTAATCCACTACGTCACCGCGAAGAGGATGAGAGAGTCCGTTGAAGGCGAGATCAAGATCGAAGCACCAACATTATGTGGGTTCCGATTTGAGAGAGTGACGAGAGTTCTTTGACGGTGCTAATGATGTCAATCTTGCGGTGGGAATCGGGATGACCCTTGCATGGTGATGCTGCTAAATGACCAAGATCATGGGTTTTGTCATGACTGATGTTCGGTGAGAGAGAGAGTTTTGATAGAAAACTTAGAGAAGAGAGAATGAAAGAAGAGAAACGGTGTTTGTTCTGTTAGGGACAAAATTGTCTTTTAAGGACCAAATTGGTGGGTTTTAAAATGTTTTGGACCTAGTTGGTATTATCACAAACCTCAGGGAAGGTTTGTGAAATTTACCCTAAATAAAAAGAAAATTGTCAAAATTCTAAGTTAAACCCCTAGTATGTTTTGTTGAATTTTCAATTTCATCCCTAAAGTTTTATTCTTTGCCATTTTAATAAGTCTTTAGACTTTATCATTTTTGTCCATTTTTGCTAATAACACTATTGTTAATTCTAGCAAAAAAATATCATATCACAAAAAAGTGGAAATTTTATAAATTACAATAGACATAAAGACCAACTTGATAATAATGTTAAAATTTAAAGACAAAATTAAAAAAATAATAATAATAAAAGTAGCAAAAGTATAGTTGTTTTCCCTAATCCATGCCCCATTCCTTAATTTCTATTAAAAAAACAGAAAGAGAAATTATCAACTCTGTAAATTTAGTTTGTTAAATTTTAGAAACAATTCATTTTTTGTTTTTATTCCTCTTTCTCTTCTAGAAATGGAGTGAATTTCATGAAATTGTCTTAAGATCAAATAACTAAACTTGTAGTAAGCTTTAATCTTTATTAGTTAAAAAATAAAAGGTTTGAAAGAGACAAAATTGTGTACAACTAACCTTTTTTTGATGAATGATTGTATACAACTAACCTAATAGCAAATAGAAATAAATGTAACATTGAACCCCTCCCCCCCCCCCCCCCCAACACACACACATATCATGTATTTTTCCTAGTGGAATGAAACGCACCCCAATTTTCCCCCCCAAATCGCAAGACAAGATCGCTTTCTCTAGATTCCTATCACATTGTAGATTTTTTTTTTTTTCTAATTTATCTTTTTTGGCTTAAACCGATGCTCTCACATGAGTTTCGAGGTTGTTCTATGTTGTCCATAGATGGCCTCCACATAGAGTAGCACTTCAAAGTTGTTTTGTGTTCCAATTTGAGTAACCCACAATCAAATCAATTTACCAATGGTTGCACAATACTAAAGTGATAAAAACTCTACCCATAGCTTAAGAGCGTTACAACACACCATAAACACACTAAGTGTCCGTTTGGGAACAGCTTATTTAGCTGAAACTGAAAACATTTTGTTGAAAGTAATGTAGATAAAGATAAAAATTAGCTGAAATAGTACAATGAGACCCGTGATAATACCAAAAAGTGCAATAGGACCAATGAATAGTAGCAAAAATAAGCTGAATAGTAAAATAAGCTGACAAAAATAATCAATGCCAAACACACACTAAGAGAACGCAGAGCAAAAGAGTGGAGTGGAGTAACGGTCTAAGGCTTTGCTCCATTGAGTAACTCCTCTCCTGAACGTTACTCTTGGTGAGGTAACTCTTCTCTTGAACGTTACTGTTGGTGAGGTATACGAATGGGCATGTCCACTTTTGGCATCCCTTTATATTCCTTAAACTTTCTAATACCATGATAACTCATAACCTCACTTTTTTAAGAGCAGTCCACTACTCACGTCTAATATGCCATAGAAACTACAAAAGGACCAATCATGGTAGACTTCATTGCTTGAACATGCATGTGAATAGCCCAAACAATGACCAACATTTTGGATAGCTTATTGTATGGATAGGTTTTAGAAAGCCCAGGCCTAATGAGTGTTAGGTTGTGGGTTAGCGGGTCTAACACAATGAATTTATAGAGAGTGGGTGAAAGAGTTGGGCTCTAGTCAGTATTACAATAGCTAGGTTGGATTCATCAAACTACCATGCAAGCAAAATACGTACAAGGTTCGGTTTACATATTACTTGAGGGGGGCTCACGTTATCATGAACCGAGGAAAAGGATAACAAGTGTTCCTCTCTCTCTCTCTCTCAGTCTTCTCCACCAATTTTTTCCCATCCCTTACCAATGGAGGGTCTTTCTCCTTATATAGGTCTTTTCTGTTGATCCTAGCCTTACACCTGTTGGCCATCCGGACCCTTACTTGAGTGATTGTCCCATCAGACACCCCTTCTAGCCCTTTTGTGAGTTGCGGTGGCCAAGGAAACACTATTCAGAGGTCTTCTCCACATAAATGCGGCAAAAACAGTAGCTGCAACGCATTTAATGCGGAGATGACAGCATATCCTCTAGATATTTTTTATCTCCTTCCATCTCGTGGGCTCATGTGGCATGCTCTTGACACCGGTATCCCCATTAAGTTCATTCTTGTTGCTAGATCGTATAAAGGAAAGGTGTTAACATAGTCCGAGGAGGTCATTCTCCTCGGACCATCCAATTTTCCTTTCCTATTTGTGAGGTGCTGAGTTGGAATGCCCCTTCACTTTTTCGTCTCTCCTCGAACACACCAACGATCTGGGGTAAGGCCCAAGGCCCAGTGTATCATCTTTGGGCCTTGTCCCTACACTTATTATTGGTAAATTTGGGACTTTTTATATAAGTACGCTTTGATGATTGTTTGAGGCTTCAAACACAATAATTAGAATTAGTGTGTTACATGCATGTTTATTCCATAGGTACTCTTAAATTCAAACACAACTACATGCGTTTTTTTTTAGTGTGGAGCATGTTGGTGGGCTTTATAGGACAGGGGCATAAAATAATTTTTCTTGCACAAGGCCTCCTCCGTAATGGCATAACCCTCTTCGCTTTTCTGGCCCTAACCACCACCGACGACTTACAGTTATAATAACTTTTTACAAAACCACCATATAAATAACAGCAATTGTTTGGTCTGTAATATTCATAGGAATAGCAAAAGTAGAACAGCCACACCACTCAGAACCACTCTATTACAAGGCGCACAATCAAGAAGCACAGGCACAATTTACACGTCCGTTTTCACGGCATTTACATATTACATAATACTAATACATGCATTGTGTTCATAGTTTTAACATACGGTTTTTTTTTTTTTTTTTTTTTTTGTGATATAGATAAATCCCAAGTTTTCTAGAAACCAGAGGTACTCAAAGGAAGCACAACAAGACAAACGGAACGGTAGATCAACAACTGAGGAGAAGTGGATGTTATAAAAAGAGGTATTATTATTAAAATGTAGTTGTGACAGTTCTAATTATCAATGAGAATTATGAGATAGTTTTTGTCAAATAATTCAATAAAGTTGTTAATTTTTTTATGGACAAAGTTTAGCTACAAAATTGATTGTAACCTTAGGTTACAAAATTGGTTATAGCAACCTTACTCAATATTTTTTTATTGAAAATAAATTTTGACAAATCTTCCATTGGATTACATCTTCTTCTTATATCCTCCATGCTTGCAAAATTTCTAGAAAATTAAAGATCAATAGCTATATCATCAATAAATTGTTTTAATTGCAAGTTTTTGTAATTTAAAATTATGCATAAAATATAAATTTATAGATCTATGCGAACAAAGAATTTGGCAAGCCCAGCCCGCTTTATACTAAGCCCAAATGTAACACCCGCCTCACTTTAATCGAATTTAATTGCTTTTAGAGTGGAATTGATGAATTATTTAATTTATTCTGAAGGTGATATTATTTTATATTATGGTTACTACAAAGAAAATAAATAAAAGAAGAGTAACGTGTATAGTTATTTTGTGTGGATTATTCATATTTAGCTTTTAGTCTCCTTATTAGTTAAGGAAAATGATAAGAGATTTCCTATTTGGATTAGAAGTTTAAGTGTTATTGGAATTCTTTAGAGTCCTAGCCTATGTAAACAACCTTAATAAGTTTTAGTGGGTTTTAAATTTCAGCCCAAGTGGAATCTTTTTTAACGTGTAAGTGAGTTAGGGTTTCCTGTTGGAAAAGACAGACAGAGAGAGAGACGGCAAAATTACAAGAAACGAATCCTGCATCTGTGTGGTTGTGTGGTCAGGTATACCTCTCTCTCAAACCCTCATGGAAATAAACTACATTGCTAGAGTAGTTTAATAGTTTTGCTTTAATGTCCTATATGAACGCTTGAACTAGGCGAAAAGCTCTTGAGTGATAGTTGATGGACTGTCTTAGTATATTTTCTTAGGATAGTGAGTTTGGCATTTGTGGAACTCTTTGAGATTGTATTTGGAGACTTTATTGTTAAAGTTTTTGTTTTATGGATTTCATAGGAAAGATTTTGATGGATTGAAGTTTATTTGTGGATATTTAATTATGCTCTGTTCCTTTATATTATTGTTGATTATTTATAAGTCAGGTTATGCATCTAAATCCTTGGTATGGGTTTGGGGTGTTACACCAAGGCCCACGCCAAGGAGGAAGAAATGTCCGAGGACGAACGAAGAAGGCCCAAATTGCCAAGGAGCATAGTCGAGGACAATCCTGACCTCGGCCAACTAGGACCATAGAAGGGAATATCAACACGCCATCAAAGGCAGCCCCCTAGAGCATCCCAAGAAAAAAGACAAGTACAACGAGTCAGCCATGGGAGCATGGTGAAAGGGCAATTCAAGGAGAAACTGTCACCTCCGCATTAAATACCCACAACTTACATTCTGACCGCATTAATGAGGAAATGACTCCTGAATAGTGCTACCTTGGTTCCTGCAACCCACAGAAGGTTTGAGAAGGTGGCTAATGGGACAGGCACTTAAGTAGTGACTTGCACGATCAACAAATAGAGGGCTAAAATCAACTGAAGGAGGATATATATAATGTAAGAAATCCTCCAAAAAGAGGCAAAGAATACTGGAACAATTGGTATCAGCTTTGAAACCTTTGTAACCTAGCACTGAAGAGATAATGAAAACTACAAGTTCCTAAGATGAGGGCCGATGAACAGAATTTCACACTTTAGTCCACGTTCTTGTCATTCAATCTACTAGTAGCCATGTCTAGTTGTTATAATCCTCACTAAGGCCTAGTTCTTAAGCCCATTCTCTATAAATTTATTGTATTAGGTTGGTTAGGCCTGAATCTATCCATCCAATAGGAGAGATGTCTAAACCGTGACCCTACAATTGGCGCCGTTTGTGGGGAAGAACTTGTGTGTTAGTAAGAGCAATAATCAAGCATGGTAGGATCAGGCCCTCATCAAGCAGGCTCTCATCAGCCTGAACCGGCTAGATCCCAACAACGAGGTAACTTTCCTAACCCTGAGAGTGATCGAAATGAAGAGAATGGGAGGTTTCGAGAGGGAAGTGTGCACACCACTCAAACTAGCAGTAGCCACTCTCGTGGGGGCAGTCACGTGCTCTAGAGACAAAATAACAACTGGGCCATGTAACTAGAAGAAGTTAGGAGTCACGTATCCCAGAGACAGAATGATAAGCTAGCCATGCAGCGAGAGATAGACAACTTGAAAAGAAAGCTGCGCCATGCACAACGAAGGCGGTCTCATTCTAGCCCTGACATGCCCTCCGATGATGAAAGCAATGATGACTATAGGCAAAAATCAAGAACTCCTCAAAGCAAGACCTTCTCTCACGAAGAAGAGCACTACCGGAGGCGTAAACATAAAAGCCCATCTCCTAGGGGCTTGGGAAGCGATGCCATGAGCACAGGACTGGATCAACTCTCCAAGTCACCTTTCACACACCACATAGAAGAGGCTATACTCCCTCGGCGATTCCAACAGCCAACCTTCACCATTTATAACGGCAAAATAGACCCTGTGGAGCATATGAGCCAGTTCAACCAAAGGATGGCTATCCATTCTAAAAATGAGGCGCTGATGTGCAAGGTATTCCCATCTAGCTTAGGGCCAATAACGATGAGGTGGTTCAATGGCTTAAAAACAGACTCCAAAGACTCGCATAGGCAGCTAACCCAAGCCTTTGGATCCTGTTTCGTTACAAACAGTAGAGCTTCTCGGCCCTTGAATGCGTTGTTGTCCTTATCCGTGCATGATGGAGAAACTCTAAAGGCCTACTCGGACAGATATTGGAAGATGTATAATGAAATGGACGGCAATTTTGATGATGTCGCCATCAACACCTTAAAAAATAGTCTCCCAACTGAGCACGGCTTGAGGAAGTCCCTGACTGGCAAGCCTGCCACCAATGTGCGCCAACTGATGGATCAAATCGATAAGTATAAACAAGTAGAGGAAGACCAGCTACAAGGTAAGAGAAAAGAGAAGGTTATCCCTCAGGAGAGAACGGATTTCAGGTCAGACTAATATAATAACAACCACCTGAGGAGGGATTTCGTGGGGCAATCCGGAGCAACCAACACACAAACTGTTAATGCTGTATTCTGAGAACCAGTACATCGGATGTTGGAGAAAATCGAGAACGAGCCATACTTTAAAGGGCCGAATAAGATGGTGGGAAAGCCCACGAGGCGCGATCAGAACCTTTATTGCCAATACCACTAGGACCACGGACATACCACAGAAAACTGCAGGAACCTCTAGAACTATATAGACCAGCTAGTCCAGGAAGGAAAGCTGAAGCACCTTCTGCATCATTCCAGTGGTCAACAAAACCAGACCCATCAGCAGCCCTAGAGAGATACTACCTGAGGCCATCCATAGGGACGATCAATGTAATCTTGGCCGCGACAGGAAGAACAGGTACACGCCCCTCACGAGTGTTATCTGTGGCTCAGCTGCTTGCCGAAGAGTCCCAACTAGAGCCAAAGAAGGCCAGAAGGAATTTTCACCCAATCTTGGGTTTTTCAGAAGAATACAAGATTGGAACCACTCAGCCCCATGACGATGCGCTGGTGATCACTCTCAGAATCGGGGACTACGATGTGAGAAGAGTGATGGTGGATGATGGCAGTGGGGCCGAGATTATGTACCCCCGACCTTTGCAAGGGGCTGAGGTTAAAACCGGAAGATTTGACGCCCTATAGCTCTCCTTTGATGAGCTTCTATGGGAAACTTGTTATTCTAAATGGCATAATTAGGCTGCCCATCCAGACCGGCCCAGAGATAGTGGAGGTGAACTTTATCGTGGTGGACACCTACTCTCCATATACAGCCATCGTCGGTAGGCCCTGACTCCATACCTTGGGGGCTATTGCCTCCTCCTTGCATCAAAAGGTGAAATTCCCGTCGGAGGACCAGGTTCTCGAAATCCGTGGTTGCCAATCCACGGCAAGGCAGTGTATGGTGGCGGCCATTTCGCATAGGCTCGACATGGAGTCCTCGACCTCTGTTGAAAAGAACTTTTAGCAATCAAAGGCCCCGATGTCGCCTCTTGATACAACTGCCAAGGAGGCAAAATGCGAAGATCTAGAGAAGGTGGTCATTGGTGATGACCTGGAGAAGTTTTTTCAGGTCGGGGCCCAGCTGCCTCTTTAGGAGAAGGAGGGGTTGATTAAGTTTCTCAAAAGAAATATTGACGTATTTGCATGGGATGCCTGCAATGCTCCAGGGATTGACCCAACCTTAATCTATCACCATCTGAACGTCAACCCGTCCATCACTCCCAAGAAGCAGCCACCCCGACACCAGTCAAAAGAGCATGCCGATGCGATTAGGGACGAAGTAATGAAGCTTAAGCGTGCAGGGGCTATCAAAGAGGTTTTTTTACCCCGAATGGTTGGCCAATACCGTGTTGGTCAAGAAGAAAAGTGGAAAATGGAGGGTTTGTGTAGACTTCACGGACCTAAATAGGGCATGCCCAAAAGACTCGTTCCCCATGCCTCGGAAAGACTAGCTAATGGATGCAACTGTGGGTCATCCTCGAATGAGCTTCTTAGATGCCTTTTAAGGCTATCATCAAATACCACTAGCCTTGGAGGATCAGGAGAAGACGGCATTCGTAACACCTATTGGGAACTACCACTACAAGGTAATGCCATTCAGTCTGAAGAACGCAGGGTCCACTTATCAAAGGATGATGACGAGAATGTTCGAGCTCAGTTGGGCAAGAGCATCGAAATCTATGTTGATGATATGGTGGTGAAGAGTAAAGTGGCGTCCGAGCATTTAGGAGACCTCGGCCGCACCTTTGATGTCTTAAGGAAGCACAAGTTGCGTCTAAATGCCTCCAAATGCTCATTTGGCATGGGATCAGGCAAATTTTTAGGCTATATGATCACTCATAGGAGAATTGAGGTTAACCCTAACCAGATCAAGGTTATTAATGATCTAAAACCACCGCAGAACGCCAAGGAGGTCCAGAAGCTTACTGGAATGATCGCGACCTTGAATCGATTCATTTCCAGGTTGGCAGATAGATGCAGACCATTCTATCTCTTGATCAACAAGTGGAAAGGATTTAAGTGGTCTGAGGACTGTATCGCGGCCTTCCAGCAACTCAAGAAGTACCTATCCCAGCCACCTATCATGTCCAGTTCTGAGACCAACGAAGTCCTATACGCATATATTTTTGTGGCCCCTCATGCTGTGAGCTTGGTGCTAATACGGGATGAAAATGGCCTTAAAAAACCAGTCTATTACGTGAGTAAGTCGCTACATAAAGCTGAGGTCAGATACTTACCCTTGGAAAAAGCCATACTCGCTGTGGTCCATGCTACACGAAAGCTTCCCCATTATTTCCAAGCCCACACAGTGGTTGTTCTAACCCAATTACCCTTGAAGTCTATACTTCGGACTGCAGATTACACTAGAAGGATTGCCATATGGAAGACAATTCTGGGGGCTTTCAACATCAAGTACATGCCTTGAACCTCTATCAAGGGCCAGGTCTTGACTGACTTGGTGGCCGAATTTGCTGAACCACCAGTAGAAATAGTAGCAGAGAAGCGCAACATGGATGGAAAATCAGTTAGGATAATCTCTACGCCAGAACCCCCATGTTGGAAGGTGTACGTTGATGGCGCAGCAAATCAAAGGGGGTCTGGAGTGGGGCTAGTCCTGATATCACCTGAGAAAGCTACCATAGAAAAATCCTTGAGACTTGGGTTCTCGGCCACAAATAATGAAGCTGAGTATGAGGCCTTGATACAAGGAATGGCCATGGTGCAGAAAATGGGAGGAAAAGCAGTAGAGATGTTCTCGAACTCGAGATTGGTAGTGGGCCAGGTAAAGGGAGAGTTAGAAGCCAGAAATGTGAGGATGCAAGAGTACTTAAGCCAAGTCAAATGCTTACAGTTAGACTTCGATCTTTTCAGCTTGTCACACATCTCCAGAAGTGGAAACACCCATGCAGATTCATTGGCCACACTCGCTACCTCTTCGGCAGGGGGTCTACCTCAAATTATTCTTGTCGAACACCTAGATAGAGCCAATGAGGTTACAAAGGGCATGGTTCATATCCATCAAGTTAGAATGGGTCCTAGCTGGATGGACCCTATAGTGAGATTTCTCAAAGATGATATTCTGCCCGAGGAGAAGTCAGAGGCTGAGAAGATACGAAGAAACGCTCCTCAGTTCTGGTTGTCCGAGGACCACAAATTGTATATGTGCTCCTATTCTGGGCCATATTTACTGTGTATTCACCCTGAAGCGTCAGAATTACTGCTTGAAGAGCTACATGAAGGGATCTGTAGAAGTCACACAGGGGGAAGATCTCTGTCACACCGAGCCATCACCCAGGGATATTGGTGGCTGGGGATGCAGAAAAAAGCCCTAGAATAAGTTAAGAAATGTGACCAATGCCAAAGGTTTGCCCCAAATATCCATCAACCAAGAGGGGTTCTCAACCCTCTATCCAGTCCGTGGCCGTTTGCCCAGTAGGGCCTGGACATTGTAAGCCCTTTCCCCAAGGCTCCAGGAAATAAGAGATATCTGTTGGTTGGCACTGATTATTTCACTAAATGGGTCGAAGCTGAGCCATTGGCCAACATCAAAGATGTAGATGCTAAGAAATTCATCTAGAGAAACATTGTTACACGATTCGAGGTCCCTCATACCTTCATCTCAGATAACGGACTCCAATTTGACCGCAAAGTCTTCAGATGATACTGTTGCGAACTGGGGATCACAAACAAGTACTCAATTCCAGCTTACCCTCAGGGAAATGGACAGGGCGAGGCTGTCAACAAGGTCATAGTCAATGGGCTTAAGAAGAGGCTAGATGACGCCAAGGGAAGATGGGTAGAAGAGCTACCACACGTCTTATGAACTTACCAGACTACACCACGGCGGTCAACAAGGGAGACACCTTTTGTCATGACCTATGGGGCCGAGGCTATTATCCCTCTAGAGGCAAACTTCCCAATGCTGAGGACGAGCTCCTTCACTCCTAGCAGCAATGATGGACTACTAAGGAAAAGCCTAAATCTGATTGATGAACGAAGAGAAAAGGCAATGATCCAGTTGGCCTATTGCCAGCAGAAGCTCAAGCAAGGATTTGATGCCAATGTAAAACTAAGACCATTAGCACTAGGTGACTTAATGTTGAGAAAAGTTATGGGTGCTGTCAAGAGCCCCTCTTGGGGAAAGCTGGGACCCAATTGGAAGGGGCCATACAGAATTACTTCAGTAGCAGGAGTAGGTGCATACTATTTAGAAGACTTAGATGAAAAAGCTGTGCCTCGCCCATGGAATGTAAATAACCTGAAAATGTATTATTATTAATAAAAGCATTTCTCTAATTCAAATCTTAAGTCTATTATGATTATTTATCTTGTATTTCGGTAGCCGCCTAAGTCTTAGACAGAACCAAAGTCTTGCATGGTCCTCGGACTCAAACTTGTAGGGAAACTAACTACTTCAAGAAAAATCTAAGTGTTAGACAGAACTAAGGTCATGCATGGTCCTCGAACTCAAACCTGTGGGGAAACTAACTACTTCAAGAAAAATCTAAGTGTTAGACAAAACCAAGATCTTGCATTGTCCTCAGACTCAAACCTGTGGGGGAACTAACTACTTCAAAAAAAATCTAAGTGTTAGACAGAACCAAAGTCTTGCATGGTCCTCAGACTCAGAACTGTAGGGAAACTAACTACTTCAAGAAAAATCTAAGTATTAGACAGAACTAAGGTCTTGCATGGTTCTCAGACTCAGACCTATGGGGAAACTAAGGGGCTGTTTGGCACCACTTTTTTCATCACTCAATTTCCATCACTCATTTTCTATCACTCATCACTCATCACTCATAACTCATCACTCATCACTCATTACCCATCACTCTAAAATATAATACCCGTTTGGCCCTATCACTCAAATGCCATCACTCAAAAATTTTCACACTATTTGTGGGCCCCAGCTCTGTCACTTGGTCAGATGCTTCTATTTTGTTACCCGCGGCTTCGTTTTCATCCCCATTAACCTTCTCTTTTCTCATTTCCCATTTCCCCTTCCCCCTTCAACCCTGTCACTCTCCCAAAGCACAAACCCAAACTCATAAAAATTTATCAACCTCCCTTGCCTCGTCATGACCGTCACTAGTGAACAACACTCATCTCTCCGACGTGTACGGCGGCGCGATCTCCTCCGTTATGACCCAGTGGCGCCAACGAGCATAAAGAAACATGACCCATTTCTCAATTTTGTCACGGACAGTCTCCTCCGAGCCAAGACGGTGCTACCTCATCCCTTTCTATACTCTCTCACCTTGTTTATTTATCTGATTTGTGTGTTTTGCATTTGGATTTTGAGAAAAATGTTAGGTTTTAGCTTGAACTCTGTTTGCCTCTGTTTTTCCCTGTTGTTTGGTTGGTGAGAAAATAATAAAGCCTCCGTTTTTTTGGTTTTTTTTTTTTTTTTTTTTTTTTTTGTTTATATGATATTATTGTGCTTACCCATTGCTGGTTTGCTTCAATGGATTGAAGTATGCAAAAGGGTTTGCTTAAATTCTCTTTTTAATCTTCAATATCTCCCTCTTACTCACATGGGTAATTTTCTTTTTGGCTGCTATGTACTTAATATTTATTGCTTTTTTTTTTTTCTTAACTGTGTTGTGGTATTTGAGATTGTGAATCTTGCATAGGTTGATAACCGAGGTCCATTCGGGTCGAAAAGGTCTCGGAATGATGGTAAGTTGAACTCAGAAGTTTTCATTATTGATTGTAGTATTGGTTTTAAGCATTTATGTGTGCTAGTGTGGATTTTTTTGATGTTTTTGTATGTGGGTCATGTTTGAAAATATGTTTAGTGCCTGAAATTGAACACATTTAGGCCGTTAGACGATGTGACCAAAATTTAAATGGGCATACCATCACTTTGTTAGACACATTAGGGACTACAAGCGATCACTTTAAATATGTTAGGAACTAAAAGAAATCACAAAGTGATCACTTTAAACTGCGAGGACTAAAATCATTCATGGACTATAACTTAGGGACCAATAATGTATTTTGGCATAGTAGAAATTAAATTAGAAGTAGGTGAGTGCATTTTCATGTGTTGGAATCGGTTTAATGCCTTTGTAAGTTTCATCATGTTGCTATCAGTATGAGATGTTGGATTCTTTTTTATGTTGTTCCCTGTTTAATAGGCATTCTTTTAAGGTATTTTCTAGGCAGTGTGCAATTTGGGATTCACTATCTAGCCTGGTTCTGTTATTGGTGTTTTTCTTTGGGATAAATTATGCCTTTGTTAAAGGAAAACCATTTTGAGAAACGATGCCGGAGATTAATAAAGCAATTATGCAAGAGTTGAACTAGAGTTTTTATTTTGATATAGATAATGATTCTATCTTGATTGACTAAGATAGCAGACACTAGAGGTTTTAATTAGTTGATTTGACCTTATATTCTAGAACAATGGGTAGGTGCTCAAGGTAATTCATATGGTTTTTCTCACTTTGTAACTAGGTCTGACTAGTAATGAGTTTCCCATCATAAATTAATAGCTTTATTCACATTTCATAGGTGGTTCTTTTTCATCTTTTACAGACTCAAAAAAGTATGTGAGGTTCCTGTGTTCAAATGGTTTAAAATTGAAATTACCTATTTACCCGTTTGGACCAGTTTACTACAGTAAACACTGCCATTCATTGGTTATAGCATTCTTTGACGGACCGATTTCATTATCTATCCCTTAACAGCTGTCTGTTATCATGTAATCTGTCTTTTCCAATTCAGTTGTTTGAAATTATCATGCTTACCTATGCTAGCTTCACTATGTTCTTGTTGAGCCAAATTACCGGGCATTTCACCATTTTTAATTATTGATTTCGGTCCAAATTGGTCTATTCAGTCCAGTTTAGTCTATTTCAGTCCACTGAGGTCTAGTTTGGACCAATTCAGTCCTAGTCAATCTATTTTTAGTCCATTTAGTCTATTTCCATCCATTTCAGTGCACTTATTTAATAATGGAAAAAATACAGGTTTATGATGAAATTACCTATTCTAAATTTGAATATATTAAAAAAAGATAGATGACAAAAAGTAATAATATTATTTTTAATTGTTTAATTTAATGATTTGTGATTTTTTTTACCATACTACAAAAGCAAGTTTTTGATCACTGGACTTTTCTAACCATTAAAAAAAATCTTAATTCTTTGTTCTCTTTTTCTTTGACCATGAGAAAGTACATAGAGTACATGTCAAGGATGGACTCAAGCATATCTTGAGGTAGCTTTTCAATTTTTTACTTCTCTGTAATCCCTAATTTCTTCCATCGGGGAGTAGTTAAACGCTTTGAAGTAGACTAAGATCTAGCAATGGGGAAGTTTGTATCTTTAGTAGCATGCCTACTTTCCCTCTAGTTAATAACTAGAGAGGAAAATATTACTTTGTGAACAAATTAAGGGAAATAAAGGTCAAATGCTAAATTTGGGTTTAGAGTTCTTTTTAATGCTGAAATTTGAAACTGTAGAGTCAAATGATTGCCTTTAGTAGACAAATTTCTAATGCCTTTGTTGTGATTGTTATGAGTGTAATACTGATAATTTTCCAAAATAATCTTTCGAAATTAATGGCTAAATTTAAATGGCTTAGGACCAGTTCTGTTGCCGTGGATTAGTGCCATGCTCTTTACAAGTACTTTTGATGCTTCAACAGGTTTAGAAATCCTCTGCTTTCCTGTCTTGTGAAGTTATGGGGTACCATTTGTTGGGACATTCTGGCCTTTTGCCCCTTTTGGGCAAAATAATTGGCGTTGTGCCCCTGTTTCGAAACTATATAGGGGCGTGCCCCTATTTCGATACTCGATCATCACAAAGCCGAGTTACTTAAAGTACTCGATCATTAAAGGGCCGAGTTCAATGCAGGTTCTTGCCACACTGCTCGTCCACCGTGGATTTTGGGCAATAAAATATTCCCGCCTCACTGTTTATAACTCGCTGATGAGGAAACTGAGTTATTAATCTTCTAAAGCTGAACCTGATGAGTAGAAGATTGAGTTATTAATATTACTCGTTTCTAGTATAATCGAGTTGCTCTTCTACGTTCTCACCCAGTTGCAAATCAATTACTCGCATGTGAAGCTGAACTCGATGATTGGGAAATCGAGTTATTAATTTTACTCGCCTTTGTTGTAATCGAGTTGTCCTGCTATTTACTCCTCACCTCCACAAATCAGCTTCTCATGCAATTCTCCTCATCATTTTCAGATCAGCTTTCTCCTCATTATCAGAATTTTCTATCATCTCAGGTGAGAAACTCATTTTATTCTTTGAAATACATAGAGAATTATATTCAATGGGTAAAAATAGTTGTAGATATTATATAAATGGGATCACCCAATTTCAAATATATATTTTTCATTTAAGAGGTTGTATTACTTGTGCTTTGGTATTTTCTTGAATAAGTGTTATGTGAGTAGATTAGGGTTATATTAGTTGTTTGGTGCTACAAGGAATGAACAATAATCTATAGAAACGGTGATGAGTGTTAGTTGTGTTATATTGGGTCTTTGTTGGTGCAATTTTCATTGGCAAAAAATAAAATTCATTAGATTTGCTAAAACTAATGAACAGTTAATCTTTAGAGTTGCAAAAGTTGAACGTACATACACATCATTGCTAATGTTTAGATGTTAAGTAATATTTAGATGTTAATTAAAGGTAGATGTAAATGGGACTTCGGTATGCGTAGATGTTTTGCAAGGGCAGATGTTTTGCAAGGGCAAGTATTCACGTGGATGTAATTATATGTAAGGGTAAGTATTCACGTGAATACAGATAAGTATTCACGTGAATACATATGATATGACTCGATAGTCTCTTGTTTAGTGAGGTGTTGAAGAGCACATGCAAAATTGTGAACATAACTTGGCTATACAGTGGCACCTGTTGGTGCATGTGGTTTGCTGAGGCAGCTGTTTCATATGGCTATAGCATGTGCTACAGTAGCGGGTTGGTGATGTGTACTGCAAAGGAGGTTGTCTATTTATTCACGTGAAGACTATTCAGAATCCCTATGCTTCATCTGACATGACTTGATGGGACAATTTTGAGCTAAGTTAAATGTATCATAAATTTTTCAGGGATGCTCTGCATCCTTGAAAACGATGCATCGCAAAGGGATGCATATCTGTGTATTGACGTGCGTGTAGGTGATATGACTGGACAGGGTTCACGTGAAGACTATTTAGCATTCTTGTGCTTCATCTGACATGACTTGATGAAACAATGCCGAGTTGTGTTAAATGTATCATTAACTTTTCCAGGAGGCTCTGCATCCTTGAAAACAGTGCATTGCAAAAGAATGCAATCTGTGTATCGACCTTATCCATGTGGGTGATATGACTGGAAACAATTCAACACTGCAACACTGTTGAGTAGCACATGCAGCACTGCAAACATCAGTGTTTATGGGTACTTCTAGGCAGGGTTCAACAGTGCTGAGCTATCCACCATAGCTACATTCACTGCTCCCTATGGTGGTATTTGGCAAGTGGGATTGAAGAAAGCTAATAACAACATTTGGATTTGTAATGGTTGGCAGGATTTCGTTGAATACCATTCTATCCGTTATGGTTATTTTTTAGTGTTTAGATACGAAGGAAATTCAAGCTTCCATGTTCTTATATTTGATAAGACCGCCACTGAGATTCAATATCCACCCAGCAAGAACTGTAAATTGGAAGATCATTAGGTAGAAATAATAGACTTAGATGAAGATGATACAAACATATCCCAAACATGATTTGCCCACAACACATGAATCAAAGAAAATTTTGTTACGAAAAAAGTTTCGTGTACATAAAGACGAAGAGAGAATGAGTGGTTAGTCTAGTTTGGATGAGTTTGTATGTATGAAGTAGTACAGTAGCAGAACTAAGATACACGGATACGGGTATATGATACAGTGACTCACGGTGTCATATATTTGAATTATTCGTATTAATAATCATATGCATGGTTGGTCTGTGGGGTTTGGATGAGCTTGTATATATTGAATCTATTAAAATTTCGTACAAGTAATGTGCAATAAATCTAAGTTGGGTGATGAGTGTTATGTGGGTAACATTTCAAATTACACAGACAAAATATTAGAAACATTAGTATATCTAAGGTTTTTCTTACACTACAAAGCAGAGGACATTGTCCAACCAAAGCAAAAGAATCATACGTAGCAACAAAGAATAGCAGGGAAAAAATGAGCAAGTGATTTCATATACACTTAGGCAATTCATTGAACACATTGCAACATACTAACATAGCAATTTAAAACATTAGCAGTTTCATGTCACGCATGGTGGAAGGGAGTATTATTTTGAACAAATGTGAGTGTCTACACCTTGATGGTGATGGTCCCAGTTGGTCTGTGTGGGGTCGGTGAGTTTGTATGTATTGAATCTATGCGTAAATATTCATGTAAAATTTTCATATGTAGCAACAAAGAACAGCAGGGGAAAAATGAGAAACTGATTTCATATAACCTTAGCCAAAACTAATGAACAGTTATTCTTTAGATTTGCAAAAGTTTAACATACATAAGCATCTGTTGTCAAACATTAACAACAACGTCTAATGTTCATAGGTAGAAATTTTTGGAAATCATCATTGCTTGAATCTGAGAAGTCTGAAATATCTCTGTCATCATCTAACGCAGTAATTTCATTAATAGACTTCATGGCTCGCTCTTACGCCTTCCCCTTTAGATGCTTCCTAGCTTTTTGGATTGCGTGAAAACGATCTAGTCGCCTTTGCATTTTATTGTTCTTTTGTTGAAGACGAGCAAGTATGTTGGCAGGTTCATCTCTAGGTAACTCGGCTGAGCGTGCCTTAGGAACTCGTAACCCATGCCATCAACAATACACCTCCAACTCACACCTCTTCTCGTATAGGGTTGACCATGGTGGTTCTGATACGGTAAACTCTATTGCGGTGCTATCTGTACTTAGTTTTGTAGGTTTGCCGACCATGATGTGCCCGACACTTCCAAGACTCTCGTATGTGTATATTGGCATATTAACGAAATCTCTTTTCTTTCCAACCCATTTTCCTCCATAATGGTCTATGTATGTCTGTAGTTGTTGATCTGCTGGAACTTGTGAAGATCCACATGTTGAAGTAGATCCAAACTTGTTTCGCATTTTACGATTTGATTCGAAGTTAGTGGATAGAAAGAAGATAATTATTGTGGTGCATTTATAACCTCATTTCGTGGTCCAAGCATTACTATTTCAGTTATTAGGGCTTGTCATGTCAATACAGGCTGGAAAAACACTATATGAACAGGATTTTAACTATTCCCAATGTCTTGTGTTTAGATTAATGTGGGGACCACACTAATTTAAATATGAAATATAATAAATTTTCCTCCATCCGTGTAAATTTAACCGGGATTCTAAATTTTTCTCACGTATTTTTAGGTTCGCCTCCCCTTCTACAACAATCAAAACCCAAAATCGTTCCTCTCCTACACAATTTTCAGTAACATGTTCCCAGTTACCGCACCAATTTAGGCACCTTAACATACAGATCCCGTCTTCATTTTTGTGTATAACCATTTCACCATCAAATTCTTGTATAATCATTTCGAAATTCATAAACGCATTAATATTATGTATTGTTATTTAATATGATACTATGAACCTAGTACAAATCATTTTATTATAAATAGTAACTGAAATGTTATAACACTATTTAAAGTAAAAAAAATATATATCATACTGACATTTTGGTTGAAATATTTTCGAAAGTAGGCAAAGATTCGGCAACACTCTTGGGGAACATTAAGTTAAGGTATAAAAAACTATTTTCTCAATTTGTATCTACTTATTTTTTCCCTCTATATAAATTATTTAGTCTATTAATTTATTTTTTTCGTTTTTCTTAATTAGTTGTAAATGCTTCAACAATTTAACAAAAAGCAAACTAATTCTCCAACAAATTCAACTGACCCCATTTGTCAATCACCTAGCTCTACTACACGACAAAGAAAAAACCCTAAATTTTTAGTACTATGATGCAGGAAATCCCAATGCGCTACTGATAGTGGGAAGCTGGAAATACTTTCTGAATGAAGAAGTTGTTGAAGGAAAAAATATAATTGAAAAACGAGTCCATGTGATAATTTTATTGCAGCTTATATACATGGAATCATGCTACTTTGCCAATCAAATCGTGGAGGCATTGATAACCTTTTGGAAGCATTGGCTTTGAAATTGATAACCTTTTTAAATGATGAACATGGGAAGCAGTGGCTTCGAAATTGACGAAATATGCTTCGACACGTAGCTGCATGAATAGCCCTGTATCAAATTCCAAACTTTCAAGCATGCCACAAAATTGTAATGGGACATTGGAACCGATATCAACCTTATCCTTACAGTTATGCAAAATTTGTGGTTACGTGCAAAAGATGCTCAATCGACCTTGAAATGTTTAAGTTGGTGAACAGGCTTCTTTAACTCTATTTTATTTTATTTCTTTTCCCTCATTGTAGCATCACTTAAATAATAAGATGCAATCTTCTGTTTTTTTATTAATTGTTTGTTAAGCTTTGCAAAAGTTTTACAATTATGATTTCCTTAATGGTTTGCCAAAAGGAACGATTATCAACTGTATAAAATTGAAAGTGTAATGATTTGTTATCCTTGTGATTATCAAAAATTTGTACTTACATCTCATTGAATATAAAATCCATACTAAAATCCTTTTTAAGATTTCAGCTAAACTCTCATTTCATCCCATAAAATTTGAATCATCTGCATTTTCTAATAAAGTTTGGTAAATGATAAATTAGAACCATCATTTCTAACTAAAAATCTCTACATTTATACATCTAATCTAGCAAACAATAGTACTAAACAATTAAGCAAACTGTTTCTTGTCCAAAGCATATTTCATGTCACTGTGATGACAATACATCTGACTCATGTGGAAGCACACATCTATATATTAGTAAATGCTGAAACGTAGCGTTTAATGCTGCTGCTGTCACGTTGCGCCACATCAGCTGCGACGTCATTTTCTTTAAAAAAAAATAATGTTTTCTTCAATTTTAAAATGGTTTTTACAAATTTCAGCCCTATAAGTCCTAGCCCTATAAATGCAGCTCACTACTTTTTTATTTACTTCTGCTATCACCCTATAATAAATTTGTATAATTAATTTAGTCCACATCTTATTTATTTAGTTCCACTATGAAGCCCAACCCAAAGCCTTTTCAGTTCAGCTTAAATGAAAAAGAAATTAAAAATACGAAACGTGCAAGCCAGTTTGGAGGAAAGGGAAAAAAAAAAAAATTCAAGGAGGCGTTCAAGGTTTTGCGCGACCAAAAAGAAAGGTGAGCAGAGAGAGAGCTTGAAGATTGTAACGTAGAGGGAACTTAAAGGGAGGAAAAAAAAAAAAAAAAAAACGTTGAAGCCTTCAGGTGAGAAAACAGGGAATTTTCATTCAGCTTAAAGGAAAAAGAAATTAAAAATACGAAATGTGCAAGCCGGTTTGGAAGAAAGAAAAAAAAAAAAAAAAAGGGGAGGCATTCAGGGGTTTGCGTGACCAAAAAGAAAGGTGAGTAGAGAGAGAGGTTAAAGATTGTAACATAAAGGGAACTTGAAGGGAGGAAGAAAAAAAACGTTGAAGCCTTCAAGTGAGAAAACAGGGAGTTTTCAGTTCAGCTTAAAGGAAAAAGAAATTAAAAATATCAAACGTGCAAGCCGGTTTGGAAGAAAGAAAAACAAAAAAAATGAAGGGGAGGCATTCAGGGTTTTGCGTGACCAAATGAAAAGCTGAGCAGAGAGAGAGGTTGAAGATTGTAACGTAGAGGGAAGCTTAAAGGGAGGAACAAAACTGTGTTGAAGCCTTCAGGTGAGTCAGTTGAGAGTTTGAAAGCTACCCACCTTCATGCTCTACCGTTTCGCAGTAACGGTTGCCACTTATTTCGTTCCTCCCTTTATTCCTTTCCACATGGTTTATAAATATTGACAAAAGCTCCCTGCTTTAGCTGAGGTATCTCTACATCTCAATTCTTTTTTTTTTTTGGTGCAAAACTTTTATGCTCTGTTTATATTAATATGAGACCTTTTTTTTTTTTTTTCGTTTGTTTGTGTTTGTGTTTATATTAGATGAGCATCATTGGCATGCCATTGATGTTTTTGTGAGATTGCCTGAATGTCGTTTCAATAGTGCTATAATTTTACAGCAAAAAAAACTATTTTATTTTACCTTGGGTTATTTGGAAATTTCTCGGGTCTCATTTCTTTAATGTGTTGTGGCTTATTGGAAGAATGTAAGACTCTGAAGTAGTGGAGTATAAAGTGCTGGTGGCACATCTCAAATCACCTTCCAACGTATTTCAACAAGTAAGATTCCGTTTCTTGGATTGATCAAATTGTACTTGTCATTAATATGTCCATTGTATACTACATCATTTAGATTGATGTCCACTTCCAACAATTGATATTAGAATCAAAGCAAATTGTTTTTGGTGTTTCAATTTTTGTGGTCAACTTTCTGCGTAATTGTGCATAATTTTACTGCATAATCCTTGGCAGCCAAAAAAACTTGTTTATTTTATAATCATTGTGGAGATATGAATACCCATAAACTTACATTAGCTTTAGAGCGGAGGGAAAAAAAATTCCAGAGTTACAGAATCAGAATCACTTGAGCTGAAGTAAAATTAAGTAATCGAATTTGTTATAAAAAAAAAAAAAAAAAAAAAGTCACACACACGTACAAAATGAACATGAGAAAATTTAATATTTGTGAAGGAAAGTTTGGGAGAAAATTCTAATCCACAAATATGATGTTGAACATAGTTGACTTTGTGGCCAATTATTTTAAAACTCTATCAGAACAATTGGCATCTACTTATTGAGCAAAAAAAAAACATAACAAATATATAGAAAAAAAATTCCATTTGCATCAATTATATGCTCATATTTTGAAGTTCTTTTGGAATTTCACAATTCAATGCAACATTAGGCTTGGAGTTAAGAAAACAATAAGCAAGAAGTGTGGTTCGTAAGTGATTGGAGGGAGAGGAAGCTCAGTTAAAAATACTCATTCAAATCATTTTATAGATTGCAAGGAAAACAAGTACTACTCAACATTGGTTTATAAGTTTTGAATTACCCTTACCCTTACACTTTCAGTCTCATTTAATGAGCAACTTCGTGATTATGAACACTAAGTTTTCAGTGTGGTGGTACTAATTGAACTTTTCCCTAACAAGTGACAATGTTGGTTGGATATCCAAGTTGTTTAGAGAGTTTGGTGGTGGCATTAGAAAATTAATTGATGTGGATTCCTATTATTTCCCATATTTGCTGGGTGTTTATCATGTTTAACTAGATTGTACTGCCTGGACCATGTCTCAAAAGATATTTACTTTTATGATATTGTATTTACAAAAACATTAAAGTAATTTTGTACATGTAAAAATTTGTTGCACACCATTTTCATGCTATGACAAGTACCTTTTTTGGAACGAATTACGGTTTATTGTTAAGAGTTAATTGTATAGCCGCTTAAAGTAACTGTATGTTGGTTTTATTAACTTGAGTTGGGTTGTAGCTAAATTTGTTGATTTCGTTCAAGTTGGTTTGGTTAATGTGTGGGGAAGTTCTCGGTAGGGATAAGCCACAAAATTGTGTGACAATCATGTAGTGCAAAATCAGGCAATATTGTAGCAGCTATAGAAAATTTCCCAATAGGTAGATATTTATACCTGTAAACTTTCTTTCGAACCATTGTCTCTTGCCACAAACTTTGATACAAAAGCCACATCATCACCTTCCATAGTATCCTATATGCCTTTTGGGATATGATTTTACAGATTCTGTTTTGTAACGCACAATAAATAACTGAAGTGGAAACATATATATGTTTGGATAATAAGTGACAGGAAACAGGAAACAGAGGTGTTAATTATTAAAATATATCTATATAACTTCTCTTTAAATGTATAGACGTGTATGAGTACGGCAAATATAATGTAATTTTAACTATAAACTACCCTTCAAGCATACGCGTGCTTAAAGGCTAGTATCTGTTTAATCTACTTTTATGATCTCTTTTTCTTTTTTTGGTATAGCCATTGCAGAACTAATCGATAATGCAATGATGAGGTAGGTCCCTTTCTGTTATCATTTCAATGACTGTAGGTTTTCTTCAAATATGCATATGTTATCAGTTAGGTTACCTTATCCACATTCCAGTTGAAGGAAAAAAAAAAAACAAAGAAAATGATCATGCAATATAAAATTAAAACCATGTTTGTGGACCTTGAAGAGTAAATATAATAATATACAAATACTAGTAACTCACATTAAATTACTTTCATATAATCTACGCGATCGGTACAAAAACAACTTTCCCCCCTACACTACAATCCCTACTTCCCCTGTCTGTTATGCATTGCCAAAGGCAAACATTGAGGGTCAGAGGGTGGAAGAGGTGGAAAAGCACTCCTATACTCTGAAAACTCCGCTCTCAAAGTAGCAACCTCAGCAATAAGCCCATCTAAAAGCTGTCCATGAGCTGCTTGAGTTGTCATAAAGGTCTCCATCATAGCACGAAGAGAGCGAGGAGGAGGAATGGTGGGCTCTGCAGCTGCGCTGTCAACATGTACCTCATCATCACCATCATCAGCAACAGCAACTGTAGGATCAATAGGACTCTCCTCAACATGAACATCTCCAGTAGTGGACTGTACTCGTGGTCTTTTTGATGAACCAACACTCGGTCCAACATTCTTCTTTTGTGCACTCCACTGTTTGAGAAATATGGCTCCTATAGGGGCTGTGATGTGGATCAACTCTAGGGAAGGAAAGTCTTGTAAGTGTAAATACTCTAGAACCCTATAGACAAAAACTGGAAAGAATAGACCATGCTTCTTGCACTTGCTCCTACGCGCCTCAGCCATCGTTTGAATGAAAAGGGATGGAAAACAAATAGAGGCATCAGTCACAAGGGCGTACAAAAAGTAACATCTCTCTATAGGAATAGTATGGACATGGGAGATGGGGAAGATGTTGTGACAAGCTGTCCTAAACAAGATATAATGAAGCTCGGTTAACTCACTCGAGTTAATTCTTCGGTTAGATCCCCATGTCACTAATTTTCCGCAAAGAAGAGTCATGACATCAGATATATTAGGCCGCTCCGAGTATGGATAAGTAAGTCTACGAATAAGAGGTACATCAAGAGCATTGGAAAAATCGGCCTTAGTTATGATGAAACTTTGACCTCGAATCCAAGTAGTCAGATTACCATCAAAGGAGCGGATATTGAGATTGGAATAGAACTCTCGAATCAGGGCAGCGGGAGGGGGTTCTAAAACTTTACACAGAGACAACCAATTCCTACACTGTAGATTCCTATGGACAGAAAGAGGTAATTCATCTAGATTGATTTGTCATTCCGGCCAAATATTCCAATGCTGAATTACATTTTCAAACCTTTGCTCGTCTGAAACTGTTTGAAATCCTATTTGATCAAACGCAATTGCAGGCTTAGATGAGGAGGCAGACACTCTTTTGGCTTTGGTTTTAATGGTTTTAGACTTCTTAGGAGCCATAACTAGGATCTATAGAGACGGAACGAAAGCACAACAGAAAACCAATATTCAAAATTGCGTTAGAGACACATAAAACAACAAAATACATATGCATGAGTATATAATATACATGATGCATGGATACAATTGGGGCATGACTGAATGCATTGTAATGATCAATTTTTGATTAACCCATGTAGTCAACTTATTTGAAAAACATGCGACACCCACACTATACATTGTGCAGCGGGTTAATTTCAAGCAATTATACCCAATTCAACAAAACATGCTAACCCACTAGTAACTACCAATCCATCAAATTGGCAATGTTTATCAATTTTTCCCAATTATACCGTATTCAACAAAACCCCAATCTAAGCTATTATCAAAAGATTGGCGAATGAACCAACATGCATACCCAGATGTGAAATAACCCAATATAAATGATACAAAATGTGTCACCAACATGCATAAACAACAACTCATAAACCAATTCAGATTAAACACTAGTCCTATTCATCAGAATCCCCAAATTCCCAATATGAATACATGAACCCAAATTTCATGGCATATTTCACAAATCATGAGTTCTTTGCAACATTACTTGGTACAAAACGTGTGTACAACACCCATACCAAAAAACCCATTTCATATTTCACGTCAAATCACCCACACCCATGAAAATCCCCAAATTCCATACGAACACATGAACCCTAAATTCATGTGTTCCTTTACAAAGCAGTTATGTTTATGTAATTAAATGGTACAAATCGTATGAAAGTTTACTCCTACGTAAAAACCCATGAACCATTTCAGACCACAACACCCAAAATCATGTAAATCCCCAGACTTGCATAGTTCGAAATTTCACAATAAGAGGGAGAATAATGCAGGATTTTCCTTTAATTTCTATGGAAAGCAAGGGTAAAAGAGTCTTACTACAGGTGAGGATCGATGTTTGGAGCCCGCGAAGTCACTTTCCAGCCTAACGAATCGAGAGCAATCGAAGCGCTGCTTCTAAAAACTACTGAGGAGTCGAGTGCAGCAATCCAACACCAGAAATAAGACTGACTGGTGCAAAATATATCCACATAACTCGATACTACAGTCAGCGAGTATTATAGTACTCGCTGACTGTAGTATCGAGTTTTATAAAACTTTGACCGATCCAACACCAATCGCTTACCAATCTAAGTTTACAGAGAAGTTTGGCGAGATCTGATGTTTTTATAATACTCGCTAACTACAAAATCGATTTCTATTCTATAATACTCGCTAACTACAAAATCGAGTTCTATGAAACTTGGCCGATCCAACACCAATCGCTTACCAATCTATTTTTGCAGAGAAGTTTGGCTGGATCTGATGTTTTTTTAGATGGGTTGAAGGCCATTCGACTGATCCGAAAAATTTGTCAGAAATACTCGGCTACAAGAATGTCGAGTATTGAATAACTCGCTTCTTGTAAAACCGAGTACTAACTTTAATTTCCACTTCAGTATAACTATTAACTTCTCTTTAACACCTCAAGTAAAAATATCCACTTTTTATTTTATTTTATTTAAGTTTCATGTTATATCATCAATATGCAGAGCATTCCTGAAATGACTATTACTTATTTGATTTCGTAAGAAATTCAATGGAACTCAATGGATGGGTGGTGCCTCTCGATCATTAAAAATTACATTTCCCTAACTAAATGGCAAAATACCATTTTCTTTGATTATTTTCTTTCTTTCATTCATTTTAAAATTCTTTTCAACTTTTATGTTGCATTATATGCATGAATTTTTATGTTTTATAATTTATATGTGTGTGCAGCTCTCCCTCTTAGAGACTTGAATTCTGACTCCTATCCTCTACACCCCACAAACACTTATACTTTAAAGTTGTTGAAAGCTATTTGGTAATCAATTGGTAAAAAGGATTTTATACATGAGCAAGAAAACGCTAAAACAAAATGTAAAAATATTAGCACTGGTGACATATAGTTTGAACTTTTTTTTGGTAGAAAGGGGAGATATATAAGAACTTATGTGGCTACTGCCACAACATACAAATACGGTTCTAGGAAAAGTAAACACTTTACTTTGGATGTTGTACTTGTGTTATATGTACCCGTGCTTCGATGTATTGTTGTAGCATACTCGTACTCATACCTTTCTAAGTTAGTTCTTCACTTCTCTAAATTAGTTTTACTATTGCAGTTGTGAATCATATTAATAACATTCTTAAAGGGATTTAAGTGGAGGAAATTTTATCTTCTGCTGTGTAAGATGGTTTTTTTCCTAACCTCGCCAAAAAATAATAATCCATGTAAAATGAAGAGCCAAGAGGACAGGGATAGACAAACACAATATATGACTACCAAGAGTATACATCGATGTCGGTAAGTCAAAACCAAGTTTTTAACTTCTTCTTTTTTTTCCTTCTTCTAAAAAAAAGCTAGGTTTTTTTTAAGATTACCGAAAACAGAGTTGGTGGGGGCTTATTTTTAATAATTTGTCATTTGAAACATTTTAGTATGGAGATAGTGGAATAACTTGTTTTGAAACATTTGGAAGGGTTAATCCTAGATGCTGAACCATAATCTTCTTTGTCATACACTATCATATATATATATATATATATGGCCGCAAGGATGAAAATTATGAAACATTTTTATTATTCAGACTCTGTTTAGTTTATGAGATCCGTATATATTGTGGTCATGACATTGTCAAAAATATAAGTTTGAAATGTAACTAAGAATAACCTAGTAACAAGCTGTTTGATTAGAATAAAAACAACCTGTTTACTTAAACAATAAACTTAACTCAACTTAACTCGAATAACCTGTTATCATCTCGCAGACATTATATTCATAATTGAACCATAAATCAAGTCATAAAAATTCATCCTCGTCAACAAAAGCAAATACTTATTTCATTCAACCATAAAGATTCAACTTACTAGTCCAAAAGGTTCCACCCTCCATACTATCAAATTTATTAATATGGCAAAGTTCCATAATTCATACCCCGAAGATTATTACATGGACAAACAGTTCGACTGATCCAAAAACTAAAAAGACATTACATATCGGAGCAATAAAAAACCAATGTGATTACATGGCATATCAAAATATCGCTAATTATGCGCCAGGATCATCCCGATTTTGACGGTTCCATTGAAGATCCGGCGCCTTCCTTATGCTCATCGTTATTGATATTCATGCTCATTTTATCTCCAGTGACCTCTTCCACTTGTGATTGTGCTACATCAAATAAATTGGTTCTCTCCTCATTACAAACTTATTTATGAAGCAATTATAATTTTAAACAAGTCATTTGCATAGTACTAAGAACAAAATTTACTATCAACAACTGCTAGTGTCTACTATCTACCAAGTCTGCCAACAAAATCTATGAACTATTACTTTTTGAATAAGCTTGAATATAACTTGTGTTAGCATTGGTCAACCATACCATGATGCATCATTCAACTCAATTTATTCCATTTACAATCTCAATAGTATTGTGCATATTCTATATGTTCTATTTTGATAACTCAAATCCTTTGTCAATAGAGCAGCTTTTCTGCCATTTAAAGTTTTATTACACCTTGTCTATTTAAAGGATTGAAATCTTGACATTTTATGGGAAATCCAAAACCTTTTTCACATATATGTTATTTTCTTTTTTAAAAATAATCATAAAACTTATAACTCATTCAATCAACATATAAATCAAAAATACATTACCTATATCTGCCCCTGCAGAAACAGGAATGCTCAATGGCACATCAAATTTCCTTGGACAAGCCCAGTCCAAATGGCGCTTCATATTTTCAGTGACATCTGCTCCGGCAGCAATAAATCCCCATCCACACTTCTTGCATTTGCATTTCCAAAGAGTTGAACTCCCCCTCCTTTCGTAGAATTTGAGCTCAGTCTTAGCCTTCTTTGCTGGAGGCAGTTCAACCACTTCATCAGGTTGGGCATCTAATTCAATGTCTTTTCCTTCACGCTTAATGTCAGTAGGAATCGTCTTATCACTTTCCATCTACACCAATTTAAAGAAAAATTACTGATAAGGAATTTTGTAATTCTACGAATAGTTAAAAAATGAGAAATGAATTTAAAAACACAAGAAAACAAACAAACAAATCTACTATTAGTACTACACAGCCAACATGACAGTGATTATGGATCTTCAATTATACCCAATTAAGATGTCAGAAACAGTTCAAACTTGAATATATAGGAGTTAGAGCAAGACAGATTATTTCATAATCAGTAACAAATAATCAGATAATATTTTAATTGTTATACCAAGATCTCCTATTAGTACTAAAAATCACCAGTATAGTGATAACACAAAACAGTACTCGACTTTTCTACACAGTATCTGGTTTGTGCACAGTGGAGTTTTCTGCACAGTCTTATTTTCCAAACTAAAGATTGGAAAAAAGAACCTAGGACAGTGCAACAAGTGAGAGCTATTCAAAACTGCCATAAGCTCTACTATATATACAAAGACGGGTACAACAGAAATGACCAAAACGTTAAGCATTCTCTGTAGTTACTCAATCAAATAACCATGCGGACAATCTTTACCCCCCAATTTTATACAACAAATAAGACCTTTTATCCCAAAAGAATCTCTCACCTCACCATAAAGTACATTATACCTTTTAATTCTACTATAAATCAGACTCCATTACCAAAGTTCTAACTAGTTTGTTATTGATAGGATATATACTTTAAGTAAGATAATGCTACTAAAGAACTAATTATATGAAGTTTCTATATTGGCAATGTATTAATCATCAACCAACAACATGTTTCTTAATACTTTATTTATTCAATTATGATGATATTTATGAATTCTATTTCTAATGTTATATGTGAACTGATATTATGTTCATATGCTACACAATTTAATAAAACTTATATGTGAATCAACAAATTATATTACTAGTATAATCAAAGTTATATTATCTTGATCATTAGCGTGCCACTTGAAAATTAAAACTGTAATCGAATTGTGCATGTATAATTAAGTAATCATCTTAATAATTAATAAGTCACATGGCAGTGACACAACATATATGTAACAACATTTCACAAATCATGTTAATTACTTGACAATGACACAACATAATATATAAGACTAACTTTTATTATATTAAATGCAACATATGATATATTATCCCCAACTAATTTAAAATAATTCCTGTTAATTTTGGTATTCTTCGAATTATTTGTAATAAATTTTTTGTTGAGGCCAAATTATAAAATTATTTATGAAACTGAGGTATAAATCATTTGTTATTTTAGTAACCGTGTGTAGGTGATATGATAAATTAAATATGTCATTTACAAGTGCTAAAAATTACGTCTAATAAAACCTCCATCTTCCCATTTCAAAAAAAAAAAAAAAAAACATTTGGTCCTTAAAGAAAAAAACAAATATTCAATCAACGTCGTAGCAATTAACAACATAAACGAACGGATGTACAACTACGAAATTTTAAGATGACAAATACAACAAAAACTTGAAAATAAATCATAGAGCAAGACCCAATGAATTTAAAATCAACATATAAAATCAACATAAAATGACTAACACAGTAAACGAATTCTACAATTTATTGGAAATTTCATACCTTGATAGTGGATTCGGAGGTTGAAAGCTGAAGACAAAGAACAGAGGGCAGCCACCGTATTTAGGAGAAGCTAAATTAGAAGGGACGGCTAGGGATTTGAGGGGAAGAGGGAGTAGAAGGTTCAGAGACATTATTATGTCTCACAATTTATAGTGTACAATAAATCTTTAGTGGAGTGGATGAAAAACGGCGGTTGGAGTTTTGAGGAGAAGAAGAAGAGTCACAGACAGCGTAGACGACGAAGACGAAGAGACACAAGAGATTCAGTGCACTAGAGAGGCTAGAGGTCTGGTAATTCGTTCCAAATACTCGATTACAAGGGTGTCGAGTTATATTAATAATACTCACTACCTGCAAAGCTGAGTAGTAGATTTGTCGTTCCTAACAGTCAAGTTGGGCTATTTTATAGTACTCGATTACTATATAATCGGGTACTATACTCGCCACATCTAAGACCGAGTTTATGGACGAAGGAATTTTTTGACCGATCGAGGACCAATCGCACAGCAATCAGGTTGTACAGAGATTTTTGCTAGACTTAGGGATTTTTTGACCGATCGAAGACCAATCGAATATCAATCGGTTTGTACAGAGAAATTTGCTGGAGTCAGGGATTGTTTGATGGGTCGAAATACAGTTGGACTGATCTGACTTTTCTTTATAATACTCGAATACCTAGGTATCGAGTTTTATAATATATAACTTGCTACCTGTATCACCGAGTACTGACTGGGCGTACCCGCGAGGAAAAGCCCTACACATTACTCGATATTGTAAGTTGCGAGTTACTTAATAGTACTCGATATGTCTAACACCGAGTTATGTAGAAAACCCTAACTACTCTCAATACACGCTCTTTATGCATGGTTCTTTTGTTGTCACCTACAGCTCAATTCTATCAATTAGAAAACCCCAGCTGTGCATTGCAATTAACTTGTTGCTTTGCCCATCAAAAAAAAAAAAAAAAATTAACTTGTTGCTTTTGAGAAGCTGGAAATCATAATAAACATATTACTTTACTGCTTCTATTACTACATGTTACATGTAACTGAATTGTTTGCTTGATAAGTAGCTTAGTGAAATCTACTCTAGTACATAACATTGATGCCATTAACAAAGTGCATGACCACATAAGTACATAACAAAAGTACAGAACATAGTATCAGCTTCTAGGCAAAAAATGACCAATCTAACACTGTCTTCTCGTCATGAGACCGAGTTACTAATGTCCTTTCAGGGCTTCCTAAAGCGGTAGGGATCATCCCGGCTGCACAACATACATCCGTTATGACCCATCCACCTCCATGTTACATGTACCTGCTGTAAACAGTTCAAATATGTTATGTACATTGGACCTATATAAGTTATTAACAACCAACATAGCCACAACAATGCATAGATTCATGACTTAGGACGAATAATGTGACAAAACTATTGAACAACCTCATTTCAGGACTCTCCAATGAGCATCATATTTAAATACCGATTGGACTCGTTTGCCTATCCATGCATGCATGAACACCAACGTTTGTTTCATAACTACTCCAAATACTTACTATGGCAATAGAGAACAATTTACTACTACTCAGTTGTTAATAGTCACGTAACGATTTATATGACACCAGTTGTTAAGAAATGGAAGCTTTACCTATGCTACAACTCCACCACTTGTTGACTCCGCATTCCGAGTAGGACATGTTCTACGATTGTGCCCCTCTTGGCGACACAACCCACATCTTGATTTTGGTCCATTCTCGATCCATAAGGAGCTCGGCAACTCCCTATCATTATCATCCTCATCCATCTCATTGCAGATACGTGTGAACTTTGGCCGACCTTTCTTCCGGATCAATCGTGGGTTGGGCATCACTAGTCTAGTTTCTTCTAGATCCGGCCATGCTAATCTGTCTTTCAACGGCTGGAATAACGGTTCGTAGCTGTGGTACCTATGAGTCACGTTATAGCAAGGATCAATAAACTGCTGCGCATCGTGCTTATACTTAGCACAAATTGCTATTACGTGTGAACACGGGATCTTGAGCACTTCCCATTTTCCGCACGTGCATGTCATACTCCGAAGATCAACCTTATGCGTGTGTTGTCCGCCCCCACCATTCAGAGGATTACCCGGTGTGTCAACCTGATATATTCGCGCTTGTGCGGGCATCCGTGTCACCATATGGTCCTTTGCCTTCGCTTGATTGTGTTCAAACTTGTCCATGGCATACTTGCACCATTCTTGACCCGCTTCCAACTGTTCTAGAGTGAGATTACGACGAGCATCAAAATACGAGTTCACTTTGAAAAAGGTGAACCTGACCATTGCCGTTATTGGCAAGCTGCGTGCACCTTTCAGTACTCCATTAAAGAACTCCGATAGGTTGGTTGTCATTGCTCCGTATCGACGCCCTTCGTCGTGTGCAAGTGTCCACTTTTGTTTGTTTTCAGATTCAAGGTACTTGTGTGCAGCCGGCTTAACATTGCGAATTAATTCCAGTGTGGCTTCAAACTTTCTGACTTGATTGCTACTTGCTGCCTTCCATACCAAGTTCTTCAACTCCAGACTTTTCCATTTTGTGTTCACATTGCTGACTACATGGCGGAGGTAGTACCGGTGATGGACCTTGGGCGGCCGCAATCAAGTCATACTTGTGTCATCAAAGCAGGCTTTTATCCCCGAATGCCGGTCAGAGATGATGCAAAGATTGGCCCGGTCCGTAATAGTGGTCAACCATGCCAAGAACCATCCCCACGTCTCCTTGCTCTTACTCTCAACAACGGCAAACGCGAGCGAATAAGCCTCGTTGTTAGCATCCATTGCCATTGCTATCAACAACTTCCCCTTGTACTTGCCATAGAGGTGCGTTGCATCGATGCTTATCACCGGCCTGCAATGCTTGAACCCTTCAATACACGGACCAAAAGCCCAAAAGGCACAGTTAAACGTGCAAGTGCCTAGCACGTTACGGTTGTCGCACTTCAACTGTGTCACTGTGGTTGGATCTGCATCTTTTAACGCGACCAGAAACCAAGGTAAGTCTGCATATGACTCATCGAAATCCCCGTAGATGGTCGCAACCGCCTTCTGTTTTGCGTCCCAAACCTTATAGTGAGATGCCCAATGCTAGTGCTTCGCATGCAAAAGACTACGCAGGGTTGCTATTGTTCTTGAAATGTCTTCCCGCACATATGACTCAAGTGTGATGGCAATGAACTTCGAATCCATCATCCTTCCATCATGATCCACCTGCAGTGACGAGCAAGTGTGGGGACCCTTACATGTTGTGATCTCCCAGAACTTGTGCCTTTTGCTGTTGATAGCTCGAACTGACCGCGGACATGCATCGTGTACACATGTTACAACCAGTCTCTCAGGGTCTGACTTCATGTACTTAAATTTCTTATTAAGGCCCATGGAGAACATGGTTAACGCATGTTGAACCACAGCTTTATTCAAGAATAGCATCCCCTTGCTTGGTTCGTCCCTCGGTTGCCAACTCATGACACCTGTATCCAACGAAGGTGATGGGTCATGAATGGTATCCCATGTGTTTGACGTGAACCAGTCAGGGTTGGGGTTCAGATTGGGGCAAGCATCCACGTTGTTTTCAACTTGTAGTTCATTTAAAAATTCCGGATTGTCCTTCGGTCCATCATTATCAATGAACTCCTCGTACACATCTTGAGTGTCATCCATTTCAATTGCCTCGTTGAAGTACATTTGGGTGTCTTCATTTTCTTGTGTATACCCTTGACCCTCAGGAGTATGGATAGACCCTAACACTTCGGCGGCTTCAATATTGTCCATAGCAACCGCATTGCGTGGTCCAACGTTGTACAGCAAACACGGCTCGGCTGTAACTGAAGGGTACATCTCGGTTACAGGAACTAATTCTTGCTCCTCAGCTCTACTGGCATACTGTGAACCCCCGTCGACATTACACCCAACAATGTCAACAATTACATACAAGTCAGAACCTATGAATTGTGGAGCCCACTATATCACTCCCCACATGATGTCCACATCATCGTCGCATTGTAACGGAATTGAATTGTAGAAAACTTGGGTACCCACCAGTTGCTGAGGAGCTCGAAATACAATGGAGATGTCATGGGAATCCTTGTCTAACCCCAGAGCTGACATTATCTTCCGTTTCAGTTTTCTCATGTGTATCCCACATTTCACTTGAATAAGTGTCTGCTTTAGGTTCGGACCTCGGTATGATAGCCCATGCAAATCATTAATATATGCCTCCCCGTCGTAGTAAATGTAGAAGTAATAACGACTCATAACGGACCTGAACCATAAATAGTAATAGTTGTATCATGCTGTGTGGTATTGTGAAACTATAGGCTAGCTATATATGCCCTATGTGTAGGTGTTCATGCAAGTAAGCAAACCTAATTCCCATGATGTGCTAAAAAACCCATCTTGTTTATCATAAATTTTAGGTGAGCCAAAAAGGATTGATGCTAAAAACATTCTATGGAAAAATTGTATGATCTAGTCCACCAGACACCTAAATTCGAAAATGAAAATGTTCGCACAATTTGTTTGGGTTTCATGTAGGATATTGTTAATCAAATAAGAATTATGAAGCATTGCAAATAAGGAAAATATTTCGTACCATGCAACATGTAGTGCAGTATTATGTTCAAATACCCCCCATTCTTCCAACAACATTCACAAATTTGTGTTATCATAAATGGACTCATGCATTATTATGTTCAGATACCCATGCATTATTATGTTTTGATGGTCCTAGTTCTTCCCACAACAAATAAGACCAAAATTTGTGTTATTGTAAATAAATGGACTCATGCATTATTATGTTCAGATACCCCCATTGAAGACCCACAACAATCACAGAATTGGTGTTCTCTTAAATATTGAACCACAATTCCATGTTCAGATACCCCCTCCCACAACAATCACAGAATGCGTGTTACCTAAAATTCTAAACCTCATTCACTATTATGTTCAGATGCCCCAATTGAAGTCCCATTACATTCACTGACTTTGTGTTGTTATACATTGTTATGAGTTGTTACCTATCAGGTGAAATGTTGACAGAACGGAGAAGACAATGACACAACAAAGAATTTACTGCACTTTACCCAGCTAGTCAATTGAAGTTGAAACTGGCAGTAGTAGAAGTTGACACAATGGTAGATGGCACAAACCGGTCCACGTTCAGAAGCTAACCACACGAAGAAGTAAATGGCAAATGGTCAGTGGTCCCATAAGGTGGGGGAGGAAATGAGAAAATCTAACACAGTACTCGAAAATAGGTAAATCGAGTTTATATAACTCGGTTAGACAGAGGCCGAGTACCATTAAGGCGTGGTACGATTGTCTGAATAACTCGCTTACATGGATATCGAGTATAATATACTCGCTTATAGGCATATTGAGTATAATTTACTTCACCTAAATTCAGTTGGGCAGCAGTTATTTGTACTCGTCTTTGTGTTAATCGAGTTTGAAGTTTTTTACTCGATTTAATCATAGTCGAGTATTGTACGCTTCATTTAAAAAGACAGCTTCCTCTCATTCTAGTTGGGGGGTATGAGGAAATCAGTCAGGGATGGAGAAGAGAAGCCTCCTTTGCTTCTAAAGGTAACATGCCAACACATTTTACAATTTTGATGGTACAATTATTTACCACTGTACAATTATATATTATGCAACTGTTTGTCAGATCTTGGAATAAGCAACGTGCATATTAGGTGCTGTAGTCTACCGGCACCTGTTGGTAGAGCGACATGGTACATGTTTTATCTAATAGCTCAGATTCAAAACTTGGTAAGTTCTAACTCCAGCATAGCTCATGCGGTTTTAGCATACAATGCTATTGTGTGTCCTCTTTTAGGGTGGCAAATACTATGTTGTTTTCGTTGGTCGTGCTCCTAGCATATACGACAATTGGGCAGAAGCAAGTAGACAAGTTCATAAATTCGCAAATGCCGAACACAGGTCATACAAAGATCGACGGGAAGCAGAATCTGCATACATGGAGTTCATGCAACGTAATGGTAGGAACGTGCAGTATGGTGCTTCCCCATCGTGGGCATTTCCTACCATGTCGACGTCAAGCCCAAGGGGAACGTCTCAAAGCGAAGGAACCAGCTATTGCGATGGAGACGTTAGGAACAGATTGTTAAGGTATCAGTTAGACGTTGCCATTGAGGAGCGTGACCATGCAAGGAGGATTGCAACCTTGAGTACTAACATGCTGAGTGAAGTGGTATCCCATGTTATGGGGGATGATGAAGTTCATGATTCGACACAACAAGGAAGCGCAAAATGAAGGCGAAACTGTAGCTCATGGTTGTGGTAGTTATGAATCTAGTATTATTACCATGTGTGTTTGTGAGTTATATTGCCTCAAGTTTGCAATACATATTGGCTGTAGAAGTTGTTGAATAGCCTGTTGGTTTCTCTAAGCACAAAGTTTATTTTGGAATCAATGTTGACTTGTAATTGCTTGTACTCGTTGTTAACATTGGCTAGATTGTTTTGGTAATTATGCTTGGCTGTGGATAGCCTATAAGTACTTTGTTTATATCTTTGTGCCTAGAGAAAATAAAATACACTTGTTCTGAAGAAGTTGCGAAAATAATAGGCAATTTGACAAGTCATAATTTGACAAGTCATAACGCTTATGTAATATACCTCCTGCCTATTATGATTTTGCAGCATGAAATGAAGCCATCTTGGAACAGAAAATCAAGAAATGAACACCACCTAGCAACGAAACAAAAAAGGCATTTGCCAAACTCTTTCATTACCTAATATGCTCTCATGTTGCACATAACCTAGTAACATATAGAAATGTACGTTTGCATTGCATTTAATGATATTTGTCCTTTTACATTTATCATAGTGCCTTAGTAGAAGCTGTTCAAACATCTGTGTATAGAACCTAATTTATGCACATAATACTCATTCAACCGCTAGCTGTCACGTGTATGTGCAATATATTGTCTTCTAGTGACACTAACTGACTAATGAAATGAACTCACACCTGGAAATGCTGTATATCTCTTCAAGGGAGATTGGTACATGTATTCAACTCAAAAATATTCCACTTATTTAAATTGCAAACATTCTAATTTCTGGTATATTAGTAAGTTGTAACAGTAGAATTGCAATGAAGGAGAAACAAAATCCTTGACCATAACAAATCAAAATAAACAAAGATCATTTCCAGGGAACACAATGAAGCAAACTAGCAAACTCACAACAAAGAGTAATAGAGTACATTACAAGGGGAATGAGATTAAGTTCCCATTCCAAGAATTCCATAAGTCACTTTCTCAACAGAACTACTACTTCTTTGCCACTGCAGGGGCCTTAGCTACCTTAACATTTGCAACCGGTTTTCCCCCACCCTTTTTCCTGGCTTCTGGAGCAACTACAACTTCTATCTCACTATCTTCATCATCATCATGAAGGTTCTGGATAAACCTAACCTTGCTTTCCAACTTTTTCAAACTCCATTTCACGTTTGTTCAGTAGAAATTTCTGCACAAAATACAAAAAATTGCAATTAATAATTGTTTCCCTAAGATATGGCCGAAATGATTGACTATCAGCTCTACTCTTTTGCTATTAGCATAAGTGAGCTCACCTTTGTTTTCTCGTAACATTCAAGTCTTAAATGAAAAAAATCTTCAAGAACTGCAGGAAGACATCAAATTCTACTATTACGCCATCACAATTCATATAAAAGTCCTGCAGCCAGCATTAATTTTCATGAGAATGAATAATAAAATAATTTTAATGGGGCTAGTCCTGCAGCCAGCATGAATTGTTTCCCCTTCGAATTGTTTCTATGTTCTTTTTAGTACAGAATAATAAAATTGGTTACATAGTGATTCTAACATAAATAATTGGTTATACAGTAAAACGTAACTAACTTAACCTATTGGTTAATTACACTGACTGCTGTACATGGACAAGCAAAAGACAAGCACTATACCTGTGGAGGGCCTTGTAACTTACTTGACACATTTCCATGTATAAAGTACTTGGGGTCTAGGGGGGAAAACGATACAAGATACGGGGTTAGCACCCGCATATTGTAACTAGCTAAAACAAACTGTATCTTAGGAAACCATAACAATTGAACTACCGTCGTTTATGCAAAATGTACAAGAAATTCAAGAGAATACTTATTGCATTGTTTCAATTCTTTGACAAAAAAATTATGCAATACAAAATGATAAGCTGCAATTATATATTCAAATATTTAAATTTTCTTGTCTAATTCAAAATTCTTTGAAACTTACTTGAATCAACTTGGTGCATCCGCTGCTGATCCTAGGCATCAACTTGGTGCATCCGCTGCAGGACTAGCCCCATCAAATTCTATCAATGTAATTAATTTTAACTAGTTAACTGAAAATACCAACCTTCACAATAGGAGTGATAAACTCAATTAAAGAAGATGAAGCTTTTAACATGATCATATATACGAATGAATAAAATTGATCGACAGCCCTTTAATGTGGGAACCATCATGATCCTGTACAAAAAATTAGAGTTAAAATTTTATATTTGTTGAAGGCTGTCAGTGTGCCTTATAGAGAGAATTGTAAGCATAAAACAAGAACAAAACAATAAGAGAAACTTAAGGCGCACCTGATCAGTCAGACTGTGTATAAAATGACCATCTCTCAAAGAGTTTACATTGTTGTATTCTTTATGTTGCTGAAGTCCAAGAATCTGCTTTATGTACCCAATTTCGTTATAGAAAGTGAGCTGTTTAGCAGTGGCCTCTCAGTTGAACTTTTACCATGCTTATGCTTGTTGCTATAGTTATCATTGGTTGTTTCTTTTTAATGCACCCTTCTCCACTTTTAGAAAAAGTTCACAAGACCAACTTCTCACGGGCTCATAATATGCAGAGAGAATATAGTTCCTCATCATTATAGGGGCTTCACATGCCATTCATGGAGTGTTAGCTATAACTATTGATGCCCTCCTAAAAGTGTCTCTCACTTCTCTAACACTTACCCTCATGGATCCAATAATTCTCCTTGTTCTTGCATCTCTCTTCACTCATCCACTTTCTCTAATATTCCAACCAACAAATATCCCCTCTCGGATTACTGTAGGGGACATTGTTTATTGTGATATCTGTTCCAGCAACACTTTCTCAAGACACAGCTACTTCTTGCCAGGGAATTAACCCCTAATCCACATCTACTCTATAGTTTCATTCAATCTTCCAAAAATAAAAAATAAATAAACGTCTTGAAAATTGTTGTTCCCATAAACATGTTAGAAATTAATCCTAGAGAGTAATTTATAGGTTTAGTGGATTATGTGAGTCACCACAAAAAGGAAAAAAAGAGAGGGTCAAATCAATATTAAATAATGGGTCTAAAAAAAGGACATTAACATGGTTAATTGTAATTCTGAATTAAAACTAAATCAATGAGTAGTTGTCAAATTTTTTACTTTAACCTGATCCAAATGAAACCTCTTCTTCCAAGTTATTAAGTGTGGGGTTATATTGATCAGGTGCAGATGTTCAAATACAATGCAAGTTCAAACCGAACTCACCCAAAACCACAGAACAGATCACATTCTCAGTCAACAGAACAAGAAATAAGCATGGAGTGTGTAACCTGGGTCTTTCAACTAAGCGGTAACAGCTAATGGTGCAAAGTAAGCTTAATAAGGAGCTCCTCTGCAGCCTAGAATGTGCCAGTGTTAAAGACAACGTCAAATGTGATTACAGTGAAGTCTAAGCAAGACAATCCCTATATATACAACTTGAATGTAGTTTTAAAGACAACGTCAAATGTGATTACAGTGAAGTCTAAGCAAGACAATCCCTGTATATACAACTTGAATGCACTAAGTTATAGGCCATCGAAGAAGACTGCTAGTCTAGGTGGAAATCAGTAAGAATTTTCAAGATCTTTGAATGCCAGAAAGTGCTTTCTTCCTTACTTCCCACCATATGGATTCCCTCTCCCTCAATTTCCATTCCCTCCATTGCAATTAACCCTCCATTACCCTTTCCTCCTCTACCACCATTTTCATCGCTACCCTTTCCTCCATTACCACCTTTTCCATCTTTGCCCTTCCAATTCCCAAGACTCCCTCCGTTTCCTCCAACTCCCTCTCATTTTTTTCCCACCTCTTCCACCTGCATTTAATATAAGAGACCCAAGAACTTCGATACCTTATTTTTTAGTCACTGTCTCCTCCTCCACCACCAACATCTAATCTAATCTTGGAGACCCAAAAACTTGGATACCATATATCCCTCCATCCCCTCCATCCCCTTCTAACGACCCTCAAAATCAAAATCCATAGCAATTGCTTTATTTTAGTTGTTATTCAATTGTTCCAAACATATGATTAGTGCTACTCGGTTACAAAACCTTCTATGTTAATGTTGGAAGACAGATGCATATAGAAACTACGATAAAATTTGCCTAACTACATTGCAGCTATAGAAAAGGATTTCCAAAATATTCCAAAATTTTTGTATGATTCTACAAAACAAGAAGAAGAAGTAACCACATATATGTACAAATTCTCTATTAAATTTGTGATTCCCTCACCCTAGCAAAAATAAAAACAGGAAGAATTTATGAAGAGAATGTCAAAGAGACATAAAGATCACCTAATTTATGAGTGCAAGTTTTGTCCCAAAAGTTTGAGTTGATAAATTAGTAAAACCCATCTCATCTCACTAATTAATATTTAAATTGAAGAGCATCATTGAATAGTCTTATTTAATGGCTTCTTATATCGGGTAGAGGGGTGTTGCTTGTATGATATCAGCGATAAGTTGGGCTACACAACTCAAAGAATAGAGAAAATTATAGTTCCACAATGAGTAGATAAAATTTGTAAAGCAAGATCCTAACCCTTTGTCCAAAAATTATAAGACACAACATCAATTCTTAACCCACCACAACACCTAGTACAAATCCTGCCACCCCCATAAATAAACCTCATCCTATTATGAATTGGTCCTTGAAACCCTCTTCAACATATCAAAACAAGTTTGAACTGGTGGTCGTTGTTGTTAATTCATAACAAAGTAAGAAAGAAACATAAGCCAAACCAATTGTGGCTGGAATTTTACCCCCATATGCTCCACATCATGCCGAGCTTCAACGATCTTTTCGTTTCCTCACAGCTACCTTGGCAGGTCTCGTCTTACCTGAAATTGAAAGCAGAGCACATTACTTGAATGCACACATTCCCTAACAGCCAAAATAGAGTTTAAACATAAGGATAGACCATGTTTTGTACTGTGTACGTGTATGTGTCTTATTATTAATATTTTTAACTGAGTTTAATTATTGTTTTGGAATAAAAGTGCTTTTTACAGAGTAAAATTTCTGACTAAATAACCACATACACAACCGTAGTCATTCACAATTAATTCATAGTTATTGGCAATATTATATGCAACTATGACAATTGGCATATCTGTTTGAACTATTAGCTCGACGTTAATGCAACATTTGGGGGGATGGAAGTCTACATGAAGACAATATCTAACTGCGCTATATGTACATGTACATTGGGTCATCTTCCCTTTCACATTAAATGCATTCACTGGTTGTGCTTCTCATCTTATTGTTTGATTAAATAACTTTGGAAGAAGGTAGCAGGGGAATGCATGGTATTTACCGTCACCGGTCCCTCAACCAGGGGGATGTATGTCAGTGCGGAGTGATCTTCGCAACCTATGGACCGGCTCAATATTTTCACTCCGTATTTGTTCAATCTGTGCAGCCGGTTCGTCGGGGTTAGGAAGTGAAGGTTCCTGGGTGGGCTCAGCCTGAACTACAGGTGGGGTCGGTCGACCAGGTGTGGGTACAAATATACAGCCACCCGCATGGGCAGAGCCGCTGAACAATGGGGGAGACAGCAGAGTGGGTAGTGGGGATTGAAGGTGAGCCTGAGCATGGGATGCGTGTTCTGCACTATCATCATGGCCAAAGGGATGGGATGCCTGGGCAGTGGCGTCAGAGGTGCATCGCGATGACCCGGCACCATCCATGTACGTGTCCTAATCGGCCTCCAATGGCTCATCATCTGTACAAAGACAATTGTATTTATTAAGATGACAACGGAAGAATTGAGTCACTGAATAAACGAGATAAGTGAGAATCGTTTCAGTATTGGTAATAGAGTGGAGTTTGAGCCATTGAAATTTGTGAAATCAGAAGAATGGGATATCGTGTGTGGCTGTGATGAAAATATACTTCGCTACTATAATACATCCTCTAAATAAATTAAAACTGAAAGTACTAGAATTGGAAGTCAATCAATAAGCTAAGGAGGTGTTAGAGTTGGAAGTTACCCAAGTCATCCTCATCATCAGGACCAGGTCCACGGCCTCCACGGCCTCCACTACGTCCACGCCCTCCAGACCCACCACCTCGCCCGCCACGGCTTGTGGCTTGTGTGGTCGCCTCACTCGCCATGGCACGCGCATTATCCAAGGCCACTCAGTTCAACTCCCCAACAAGATCCAACGTCTTCGTCAGCTGGTTGTAAATATCAAAACCTGGTTGGCATTGCAATAGCATTTCCACATTCGACTCAACCTACGGAATAAAGGAGTCGCATTAAAACTTTTCTGGCACCTTTAAACATTGAGAAAGTATAAAGATTTCAGGTCAAATCGTATGATATTTGATTATATATCTTGGCAGGTAATTCAGGTCTAATTTGGAAAAAGATTATGCGTGATGAGCTTATTCATATATATATGAACATTGAAATGGCATACCTGGTGGCAACAAATGCATATCTAGTGGCAAGAAATGAAATGTAAAAACCCAATGAATGTCAAAATATTGAATCAATGGCGCCACAAAACTTAATATTCATAATGCTCTTTGCAACACACGTATAATATCAATCCATAAAAGAAGCATTGAATGGTTGCCTTACCAGGATTTCCCAGTACGCCGACTCTCGCGTAATATACCGTCTGGTCAACCTTCGATACTCGGCCATGTATGCAGCAAGGTACGTCGTGTCCCCATCCAAAGTGGGTGCGTTGGCAACACGTTCCCCTCTATGGGCCCATCGGTTAATGTAGATAGCATGTTCTCGCACCCAATCCCTCTCTAATTTACCTTGGAGGGAGATTTTGTGGAGTTCAACTGACGTATCCACCAAAGCCGGTGGCACTTGCTTCATCCCAAACTGACAAAAGACATGTTCGGGATGATGATCCTCTATTATCCAAAAATAGATCAACGGCACTGTGGCCCTCCACACATGTCGGCTAGCAGTGCAATATGGGGGCAGTGAGTCTAGGGCATCCCTATACAGCTCCCAAACAACCTGAATAAATGTTCAACAAAAAAAAAAATTAAATACGTACTTATTTGTGGCAATCCTCAAATTAAGCAAAAATGTAAAAGACCATTGAAGAATCACTTCACTAAAAATCCTAAGTCATTATTGACCCTCTTATTGGATTTTACATGGTAAGATGCACCCGAATACTACTGGTTGCACTAGCTGAAACTGAGGGAGAAATTTGAAAGGTTCATAGCTAAATATGTGTGGAATAAAAACCACAAACATCAATTCAAAAGAAGGCCAATCAAGGTACTTTATATTGACTGCCCACAGTTGTGAAATGATTGTAACTAATTCCTTGTATATATATGGTCTACTTGACCAACGTTACATTATTAACTATACACATGCAGTAGTTGACAACCCACCAGGTGAAACAAGAAAACTAGGGAGAATTATATTGTTGTGACATGAAGCGGTAGAATCCCTGGTGTGCCCGTATGCTCGAAAATGACGCACGATACGCAGCTAGCACATGTGTGGCATGCTCTGTCATGCTCTTCGGCCCCTTCCATCTAGTAAACATACAATTGTGTTAAATGGTCATTAGTTAATATCAAACAACCATGCTGCCATAAGAGTAAAATGCTTACCAAAAATGAAGCCAGTAATTAGCTTTTACTTTTTCGTTGGAAAATACTTATTACAAATAAGTAAGGAAATATGGTTTTTTTTTTTTTCCTCCATACAACAGTCATGTAGCACAAAAATGATTATCAATTTCAGTTTGCATTTTAAATTTTTAACAGCTTACTCTTGGATAGCCAGCAGTAGTAGAAAGGACAGAAGAAATCTATTTATCAAGCAACAAATTAATAGATGGATTAAGAAATCCACAACAAGCAAATCAAAGACACTCTCCTAAGATTCTACCAACAACATTCTTCCCTTTGTTTTTTTTGTTAGTCAGAACCAAAAAACCATTTTTCTCAATCAAAGAATTGATTTGCATTTCATTCACTATTGTATTTCTCTCTAACAAAGCCCTCTTCTCTCTCTTGCAGATCTGTTCTTACTAATCAAAAGTCCCTCAGGTTCTCTCTAAGACTCTGTCTATAGATGTGTGTGTGTGTAAATGAAATGAAAGTTTTGATATTTTTGGGTTTTCGGTGTATATGTGTATGAAAGAATTTCTGGATTATGGTTGTTGTGGCACTGTTTATTCAATTTAGTTCGGTAAAAGGAGTGGTGGGTTGGTTAATTTTTGTGGGTTTTGCATGAAATGTATGAAGGGTTTAGTTTGCTTTTTGTTTGACTTTGTTTGCATTTGTGAGTAGTTGATGTAAAATCTTGGCAAATAGAGCATGGGAAAGTGCGTGTGATATTGCATTTAGGAGTGATAACAGTGGCAATGAGTTTGCTGTGGATGAAATTAGAGACGTTGTGATGCAAAAGACTTGAACTTTGGAGCTATATGAGGATTACCAAAAGTGGGTTGATGAGGTTTATGTATTTTATGGCTATTTGTGCTAAGTAGTAATAGGTGTTTGTTACTTATAAAAATAAAAATAAAAAGGTAATAGGTGTTTGTTTTCTATGATGCTTAGTCGTGCAAATGGAGTTATTGGATCACAAAATTTAATGGGTTTTTCTTGAAATGGTGAAATAGGTTGGTTTAGAATTTTTCTTAGTTAAATGCAACTGCATTTGTATGCTTGTATGTTGAACTAGAACTACATTATCCCCCTATACCCTATAATAATGCAAAATATCAAGATGATCGGAGAATAATAAGTATCACATCTGAAAAAATGTTTAAAATTGAATTTTTTTTTCACATTAATAGAAGTACTAAAATCGAACGTGTCAATTAAGGGAGTAATGGAGTGTATGACTTTAGATTGGGTAGAATGGAGGAAAAGAATACATATGGTCGACCCTAACTAATCTATCAAGGATCCATAATAGACCCTAAAATTTTGAAACTAAGGATTTGTTTGTTGTTGTTCTTGTAAATATAGCATGTGAGTCTATAGATCAAAAAGTAAACAACATACGATTGATATGAAAATTGTTGTGCATGTGACGAAGGACGTAAGCTTGATTGGGCTTTGATACCAATTTTGAGGTAGGATCTTTAAGTGGTTTGCACTAAATTAAATTTATTGATGAGATCTTGAAGGGTTCTTGAATAAGAATTGGTGTTTAAGGGTTTAGGTAAAGAAAATATTGAATCTTTTTATGTGTTGATGGCTGTTAGGAGTCAAAACAGGGAAGAGAACAAGAAATTATATAGATAAAAGTAAAACACTAGGCAATCATACAACGATTTTCCTAAGCAATCACACTTAGAAGAAGACAATCACACCCTCAAAGCTTAAAATAAGCTCCTGGAATATTAATAATATCCATCTCACTGTCAATTTTATTGACAACAATAGCCTTTTATATAGGCTATTGTTAATTCTTTCCTAGAAGGACAAGTACACTCTAAATAACCTATTCCTAGAAAGACTTATTGACATGTAAACCAAATAGGAAAAGGACTTAGACCGTAAAGTAAGACTCATGGGCCTCTAGAACAATAAGGTATTTTTGTACACGTCTCTTGTTTATGGGATTTTGATATGGATGACGTGGTATTATTTGATACAACATACAGTTTCCTCTAAAACAACCCATTCTAGAAAATCTAAAAATTTCGAAATTGCCCATATTCTAGTAAAACTATTAAGAACCAACAACTTTATAACCTAAAAAAAAAAAAAAAATAAACCTTAGTACCAAGACTTGATAATAACTAAAGTAACCAATGATAAGTGTGAAGAAAGTCCCACATCAAAACTAGACCACAAATCTTGAATCTTTTGGTATTTAATCTTGTTTTTCCTTAAACTCTTTCTTGTCCACATCAATGTGTTAAGAACATAGAGAACATGTAACACAACTATGGGATTTTCAAAATATGACTAAAAAAAAAAAAATTTAGATGGTGTAAATGTAAGGAAGAATTATGCTAGGTATAACGTGATTTGACCCTATCTATGTACATATACGCTCATGCATACAGATGCTCATGTACAGATCCAGTCAAGAAGCCCATTTTTTGAATGTTCATTATTCAATGTCTATTGTTTTTGTGGGTTAACATGCTTTGTTGCTATAATAGGTTTGAAAGGTCATACATAGTTCTTAGGCTGATTTTGGTGTTTGATGCAGAGCTCCCTGCAAGTAGTAATTGGTTTTTGAGGTCTAATTATCAAGGTTCTTGGTGTTGTGGTGTTGATTGTGATAATTAATGTGTATTGATATCGCAAATGCAGAGTGCTGTAACATTCACTGTTATTAGTTATTAAATTCCTTATGGTTTGAGATCTATGAGATGATTGTATTTACTGGTGATGGGAGCTTATGAGTTTTGAAGTTTTAAGTCTTCTTTTTCTTTAGTCATTTCATTGATTGAATTAAATCTTCAAGGAGCCATGTATTCACTGGTCTTTGATAGGTAAACTTTTGTTCATTATTAGTGCTCAGTAATAAGAATATAATTCACATGAGTATATGATGGAGTGGCCATACTACAAATGAAGGCCCATCATAAACAACTTTTAACCTGTCAACCTTATTGGCATTAGCCTTGTTCATGATCTGAACATGAATGAGTCCTTAGTGGGAACCATTGCAAATTAAGGGAAAAAAGCATATTGTATATCTATTTGGTTACTTGGTTATGGTCAGAATGTCAATGGGTGATCAGAGCATAAATAGGTGATTTGGAAGATTTTAATACGACCTTTAAAGCACTCCGATAGGTATGGGTGATTCTTTTTGTATCTACTGATTATGTGCCAATTTTTATACAAGAGAGAGAGGGCAAATAAATAGATAACAATATTTTCTCTTCAACTTCCTGATCTTAGTACTAGTATTAAATTTGTATATAAAAGAAAGTACTAGTATTATATTAAAAATTATAATATATGTTTCACAAAATGGATTTATTATTAAAGTTAACTATAGAGACATGCACGGTGAATGACAAATGCCATGACAATTGAATCAAACTAATCAGATAACATACCGACAGGCGAAGGGACCTGCATCCATCGGCGGTTGTGGTGGCCTCGTAACAGGGCATATCAATGGGAACCTTGAATACGCCCATAGCTACACCAACATCAGCGCACCTCCAATCTGCTTCGCCTTCGTCTCCGATGCCTTGCATAGGTGCCTGTACAACCAGGCTAATGCTCCACTACCCCAACTGTACCTCTTCGCATTGCTGATTGGGTTCAGTAATAGTAGAGGCCTCACCGACACCCGATCTGCTGACTTGTCCATAAATAGAATGGACCCCAACAACACGAGTATGTGATAGCATGCGTGTTGCTGCACTACCTCGTCAGTAGCATCCATAGCAAGGGGATCTCTAAACTGTTCCTTCAACCAGCTGACTCTTAACCTCGCCCCAGCAAGGATAGACTTGTTTTCATGGGGATGCGGTACTGGGTCTGGAGGAAGGTGACCCAGTAAATCACGACACAATGCAGGCCAATTCCCCTTGGCACTCCCAGTGACGGGCAACCCATCAACAGGTACCCCTAGCATCACCTCAATGTCTTGTAAGGTGATACCCATCTCTCCATGCGGTAAGTGGAAGGTATGCGTCTCCAGACGCCAACGCTCGACCAGTGCTGTGATCAATGCGTGATCAACTTCCATGTTTGGAACCTTCGATAACCCTTCAAAACCTGCCTCAGCTATGTACTGTTGAATCCGTGGGCTTAGCCCATGGGGTAACTCCCAAGATCGGCGTCTACACTTTAGCACGCCTGGCACTACCTGCACACGAAAGAGCGTTGTCTTAGGATAGTGCACATGAAATAACTATAAGAACTATAAATATTGACAATAATATGCAAGAAACAGTATGCTAACTGGTTAGTTATGATCAATAGCATATCGGATCAATAATATGCAAGAAATAGTATGCTAACTGTTTAACTGGTTATTCACTCTACCTCAATAGCATATCGGATCAATTCAAGATCAATGACATTATTTAAAATTAGCAATAAATGGGTATTATGTTTTGAAATGAATAAACACAGTGCTTCAATATGTCAAATGGAGTATAATAAGAATTAGAATTCAAAAGTCGGTTGTCTTATGTGTAGCCACGTGGGGTTTGTGTGCGCACCTTTGGGAAAATAAAGGCAGCAGATTTTAATTGATTACTATAGCTTTAAAATGAGATCTACTGACTTTGAATATACCTTCTCATTAGCCACTACTAATGTTTAATATTTTTTGTAGTATTAGTAGTTTCAATTTATCCGAAAATAAGACTAGATGCTGTTGATGAAAGAATGTTTTTAAATTCACGCTTATTTCCGCTTCATACCATTTTCTCTTTTGATTAAATAAAATTCTGCCTAAACCAAAACATAAATGATACCATTTCAAACATCTATTTACAAATAATCAAAGAACCCTACAAAAAGAAAATGAAACGATTTCGACACATCCGAACTTCTATACAAGTACGTACCTGACCGACAAGTGTCTCCCACAGTGCCGTGGACCGATGCCCTGGCTGCTGCGTCAACTGTGTACCAATTGCGGGTCCAGGTTCCACACTTTGCAGTTGCTGCATATCTGACACGCATGCAATCATGTTAATATACCGTTGACCATAAGCAGACATTAACAAAGTTCGCTGGACTTGCAATTATTAACATTTGTAATTTCCAATACAGCCAAGACTTGCGAAAAACATAGAACTTGTTTCAAATGGAATATAAGTTAACTTTATTACATATTAACCATGAAAGTATCAAAAAAACTAACAAAACAACTAAAATGCAGCTTTTGGCACAAAACAACATTTGAAAAGATAAGGATATTTAAAAAATTACAAAATGGTGGGAACGTAAAGCATTCAACATATTCCATATACTTTGTTCAATATACTTTGTTCCAAGTTTAGAGAAAAATCTGAATACAGAAAAATCTAACAGGCAAATAGCAATCACAGCTTAGAGTCTTCATTCGATATAATTTGTTCCAAGTTTTTATAATTTTCTCTATTCTATAGTTGGCTATACTATCTGTTTTATAGTGTAGTAGCGTTATGTGAATGCCAGGTTCTGAAATACAATGGAGTTGATAAGGTTTCACAAACATATTCCATATAACAAAATAAATTGAGATTCTAGTACTAGCAAAAAAGCATAACAGAACTAGGAACAAATCCTTCTTAAATATATTATGAAATTCATGAGTCCAAGTGATAGAGTAGGATTACAATAATTCTATGAAAACTAAAAAAATTAAGCACAGGATAATCACATCACCAATGGATACACACATTACACAAAGAGCTATGATTTAAATCCAATGTAGAGTTTTACAATATGGATAAATTAGGTCAGTTCCAGGGGGGAAAAGAAGCAGAAGAAGGTAAGAGTCTAGTTCCAGACTTATGATTACAACTCAATATCTCTGTAAACATGTTAAAAAGTCCTATTTCAGCTTTTGAACATATGTTCCCAATCAGCAAATTGCTTACACATGCAACCACATAAGTCTAATATGCATTCATTCACTCAAAGTCTGGCAGACAAGCACAATTTAAACAACTGACATTAATTTTTCCAATAATTTGAGCCCAAGTTCTATTCATTGGGAGAATCAGGCAATGCCTTAGCTAGAAGGCTCTTGGCATAATTTCATATTTTCTTTTGACAGCTAAAAGTTAGCATTATTAGAGTAAGGACAACAATTCAACATCTGAAACCCCATGAAAGGCTGTAAATGTGAATCTTACTCAGAACATCCCAATGAACCCAGCAAATTTCCATATTCTCTTTAACAAAAATCAGAAAAAGAGAAAAGTAAACATCAATTACAATGACAAACACGTTTTGGATACATAATACAAAAATTCCGTTCACAAGTCAGTATAATTCATCAAAACCTAACTGAAATGACAGCACATATACAGGGCATTTATGAGTTCAAATTAGTTCAGTGACTGTGGATGTCCATTATGTGCATTTTATGGTCTATGTATAATTTGTGAATAATTTGTGGATAATTTTTGGAAGCGTGACATGCACTTTCAAACTATGTAAATTAAAAAGCAATTTTCCCTAATAATGAACACCATTGTCATGCCAAATGAACACCCGTACCCAAAACCCAGTTCAAAACCAAACCCAGCAAAGCTAAAACAGCAACAATAATAATGAATAGAGATAACTCTAACAGAGAAAAACTTAATAAGCCACACCCACACTCAAATCAAAGTACATGCACAAGCTACCCATAACTCAGATTAAATGCAAAGGGAAAAAAAATTGAACTCAGCATTTACAAATTACCTTAATAACTTTCTAATCCTTTAACTCTGAAGATGGATTGGGTTCAGCTTTGGCGATGGTGAGGGTTATGGTGAGAGTGAAAGGTGTGGGTTTGGATGTGGGTTTGGGTTTGGGTTGAGGTTCGGAAAGGGTATACTGAACGGTTTGGTTTGGGTACAGGTAGAAATAATAGAACTTCAAGATGAAGATGCGTTGAACTGAGGGTGGCTACTGATCGGACTGAGGAAGGAGGAAGACAGACTGTTTGGGAGACGGACTGAGGAAGGAGGAAGACAAACTGTTTGGGAGACGTTCCATTCAAAATGGGATTATATTCTACGTATAACTTGGTTTCCTCATCAGCGAGTTATAAACAGTGAGGCGAGAATATTTTATTGCCCAAAATCCACGGTGGACGAGCAGCGTGGCAAGAACCTGCATTGAACTTGGCCCTTTAATGATCGAGTACTTTAAGTAACTCGGCTTTGTGATGATCGAGTATCGAAACAAGGGCACGCCCCTATATAGTTTCGAAACAGGGGCACAACGCCAATTATTTTGCCCAAAAGGGGCAAAAGGCCAGAATGTCCCCATTTGTTGACTAAATTACATTACTGCATTCCTGATAAGTGATAAGATGGTTTACCTTTAGTATGAACGTATTAACATCACTAATTAGCTTATCTCGAGCATAATCTAAAATTTTCTATTAGCAACAGGTGAAACAATTCAGATTGATGATACAACAATCTATTCCGTTGGGGCAAGAGTGAGAGCTTTCTCAGTTACTTATTTCCTAGATCGGGTGAGTTGTATTGCTTATTTCCCTGATATCCCTGATATTAATTTTTCTCTAGTCGATATGTTTTAACAAGACAAGAAAACGTATTCTCAATTAGACATGAGTTTATAACTTATTTTATGCAATATTAGAAAATGTATTGGGTGTTGTAACTTAATTGCTATGTAGGTAATTTTGTTTTCCTTCCAGAGTTCAGAAATGTGTTCCGTTCTGCATGCTACACATGTACAGAAGAAAATGACTTAACTGTTGTCCAAATATAATCAGATATGAGTCTATAAATATATATATATATATATATATATATATCTTATCATGGTCCAATACATGTATCTCAGTGCTGCTGCTTAAAATTATCTGATGGGGTTATATATTAGGTCTTACAAATACATGATGGCTACTAATCCATCTATTAGTACAACTGTTCTACTCTGGTTACAACTGCTCGCAAGGTTGGTTCATCACTATTAAGGTTAGATATTTCCCTACTAGAATTGATTATATTTATTTTAATGGTTGTCTCTGCTTGTTAACTTGTCCCAAAGCAAATGGATAATTTATTATTCTAAGCATAATTTCTTTTCAATTTGATTGTAGTGTTGAGTTTAGAGTAGAAAGGAACATGTTATTGGAACTGTAATTAAACAGAAGTACTTGTATATAGTATCTTAGCCTGGTTGAGAATAAATAGGGGTTGTAATTGTTGAACATGTTTTGGCCTGAATTTTCTTAAACTAGGGCCTGTAATTGCTAAACAACTGCATAGCATTAAATTCCCTTCAGAATTGTAATTGAAAAAACTTGATATCATTGGAATTGAAAAAACTTATGTTGTTTGAAGTACTAATAAAACCCATCACTACTAAATTTCTCAGCAGTGGAATGTCTTCTGCCACTACTTATGAGTCCACTTCTAGCAGCCATATGTGCGATATGGATCGATGTGTGGAAAGGACCTCCCTGTCTATTTGTAATTTCGGTAGGAGGTTCTATGGATGTCAGTAGTGGTCGCCGATTAGTATTACATGATTTTATTGTTGTCACATATTTGACTTGTCATTTTCTTACTATCTTTGCTGACTATCTTATATATGCCTTCAATGTTGTATGCAGGACTCCGATCAGGCATGTAAGTTCTTCAAATGGTTGGACAAGAACACATGCCCACGTGGCCGTGCAACAGCACCACTTGTCCATGAAAGGTTTACGAGATATAAGGCCAAGGCCGTAGCTGCAAGAAATGAAAGGGATGAGGCTCATGCAAGGGAAGCAGAAGCATGGGAGCTCTTAAGGATAGCAAAGCGCAAGGCTAAAAAAACTAATCTCAAACTCCGGATTGCTAAAGACAAGGTCTATAAGTACAGGGTAGCTTTATTTTTGTCTTGGACTATACTCGAGGTTTATTTTGTGTTCTCTAATGTTTTTGGGGGCCATGGCCATACACAACTGCGTCTGCCATGACCCATTTATGGTCACGTGTGTAATGTACATTACACTTCACATGCCCTGTTTTGAGTTCTTATATATTTTGCAGGATGATGTAACACACGCATCTATCTGTTATGTACATTACTGGTCACGTGTGTTATGCAATTTTTTTTTTTAATTTTTTTTTTTATGCTGAACTACTTTATTTATTTTTTCAGTAGTTTGAGGAGTTAGATATAACATGTTATGTACATATAATACATTTGTCGTTTCCAAGTTCTCACCCAATAAGAATTGTCTTTCTCAACTGTTTGCTGTACAGGGAGGTGTTGTGTATAGCAATGAACATGAATGCATGCTGCAACATGTGTGAGTGTACCAGAGGAGCACATGATGATATGAACAAGGCACTCTTGAAATATATTATTGGGTCAAACCTGTGGCAACCGTTTCTTGAACAAAAAAGTTCAATCTATCAAATTCCTTTTTCAATTTTTTAATTCCTGTCATCCAAATTATCATATGTTTTATGCATTCTTTTCTATTCAATAATGAATACTTCTCCATGACTTTATTTTTCGTGCATGTATTCTATCCAACAAAAAATTCTTTGGACCTTTCTTATAATAATTACTCTGCAAAGTAATTGATACATTCGAATTACGTTACATATATCTTATAATAATTGATACATTCGAATTACGTTACATAATTATGCCGAGAGCATGTCTGCACGTTGTCATGTCATTCCAAAATAGTGCAGTAACGTTACAAGTTGAACTAAGTTATACATCCACCTACGTAATTAAGTTGTCCGTCACATACTATAGTGCCAAAACGATTACGCTGCAAAGTAAATGGTCAATTGCCATTTTCAACATATAATCATCTCACATTGCCACGGGCAACATAATCATCCCATATTGTGTCAGTGATATTGTCCCTAAATTGCCCCATCGCTCTCTTCGATGCACTTGACATTTCTAGTACATGCCTTTGGGTCGCTAAGCTTGTTGATGCTTCAGCATCACCACTGCCTTCGCTATTGGTCGCACTACCTTCGCCAACACTCTCTCCTATTTTTCTAAACAATTCATCACTCCAATTGTTCATGCGTATGAAATTGTGTAGAGCACAGCACACAATAAGCACGTAACGCTGCCTAATTGGCTTGAAGTTTGGCATTAAATTCAGAATGGGGAAACGGGCCTTCAACACTCCAAAAGACTGCTCAATAACCATCCGCAAGGACGACTGCCTATAATTGTACAACTCTTTGATGTTATCCGTCTACCACTTGAGTGGAATTCCTGCGCATGGTATCTAGTTGACTTGTGAGGAGGGAGAAAACTAGTGCCTATTGGTAGACCCGAATCCACCAAGTAGTACGACCCTACACACACACACAACCAGCAAGCATTAATTAAGTTATTCATAAACATACTACTTAGACGTGAAGGATAAAAACATTTTAGTTGAAGTCACAAAATGTATAGTACCTATTGGTGGCCATGGGAATCCATGCTTCGAGTCACTGATCGTTTCCTCGAAAACCCTTAGTCATTTGCACTGCCCTCCCACCCACCATGGACAAATGTGAACTGCATGTCCATGTTACACACACAGAGCACATTAGTTGAAACCTGGCTCTTGCGGTCTCTATGTGCTTGAGTCTCATTTGCAGGAGGTCTGGCACTCACGTGCGTTCCATCAATTGCTCCTATACATCTCTACACATGAAAGTTTTCATTAATCTTAGCAAGCACATTTCAAATATCATATTATTTTATTGTTATACGAAGTTAGTTAAGTAAGGGAATGTTTTGTACCTCAAACCATGGCCAGTACTTGTTCACTTGAAGATGTTCGGGAAGGCCTGTGACATTCTGATCATGTTTAATTAAATGCTTCACATAGTGGTGGACAGCCCGCAACGCCTTACGAAAATGCCAACACACAGTTTCTGTTGAGTGCTGAAACCTGTCTGCAACACGTCTAAAGCGGGTGTTGTGTCCAAGTATGTACAATAAGATGGCTTAAGTGGCATTCACCTCACCAAGACCCGAATCCACCAAGTGACCATGTTGAGCCAACTCGTCCACTAAATGTAACAGTAATTCAGGTGTCATGCAAAACATCTCGTAACACTTAGCTGGATTACCGTCAGTGACCTCGTCCATATACGCCTTGCCGGTCAATGCACTTGTTCGCATTGGTTGTTTGTCATAATGCCACTGCATGTACGCATACATCTCCCCAACTATAAGATTCACTAAATTAAACTCTGCTTCTTCTTCACGTTCGGACTCTGAATCAGTCCAATCATCATCATTTTCTTCACAATCATTGCTGGAACCAACGTCGTTGAAGTATACATCATCGAAGTCATACTCTTGGATCGCTTGCCACCAGTTATTTCCAGACGCCATAAGTGACCTACACATTAGCACAAACACACTATTCAGGTAGGTTATGTAAAGAGAGATATAAAAGTAAATATGTTATTAAAACAAGTTCATCGCATAATATAAATGTATAATATAAACACCTAATTCAACAGTCACCATAATAAACGTATAAAAATCAACGAACCCAAAATCCAAATCCGTCACATAATATATAACACAAACCATACAAACATCCCAAGTTCAACAATAACATAAACCATACACACATCCCAAGTTCATAAATAACATAAACCTTCGTATCATCCATACGAAACATTAGCACACTTAGTGCCCGTTTGTTTGAGCGTTTGAAGCCCAAAAGTTGGCTTTTCAGAAAAGCCAGACCAAAACGCGCATTTGGTAAGTATAAAATGCAACTTTCCTGAAAAGTTGGCGTTTTATTTTTCTGAAGAAACGCGCGTTTGCGTTATGGGTCTGCTTCGGTCCATAACCAAAAAGTCCAATGCGCGTTCCAGAAGTATCCGTTGCTAATTCATTCAATTACCAAATTACCCTTGATAAAAAGCCCTCAGTTCTCACGCCTCTCATCTCAAGCATAATCAAAATATAAACTCAAAAATGATCAAGAACAGAAAAAAAAAATTAGAACAATAAATGATCAAGAAAAAAAAAATAGAAGTCGATCTGACCCCTGGTTGCATGCACTCCGCACTGAGGAGAAGGAGCAACGGTGGCGGTGTGGTGGAGCAAAGATGATTTCTCCTTTCTCTCCATGCGTGTCTGTGTGTGTTTGAAGATAATGATACCAAAAGGCAAGCAAGATTATGGAATCAAGCATCACAGAGAGAGCAAGAGAATTTATGGAATCAAGTATCAAAGAGAGAGCTAGAGAATCAAGTAAAAAAAGAAAAAAAAAAAAAAAAAAAAGAGAGAGAGAGCAGAGAATGAGAGAGCTAGGGAAATAAGGAGAAAAGAAGGCTCTGGAATCAAGTGGAATATAAAGGAAAAAAAGAAATGGAGGAATCCTATGGGGCACGTGTGTGCTGGACAAAATGAGAGAGCAGAGAATGAGAGAGCTAGGGAAATAAGGAGAAAAGAAGGCTCTGGAATCAAGTGGAATATAAAGGAAAAAAAGACATGGAGGAATCCTATGGGGCACGTGTGTGGTGGAAAAAATGCAAGAGAAGAAAAAAAAAAAAAAGAAAGAAAAGAAAAGAGGAAACGTATGGCTGAAAGAAAGTCAAAGAATTAGAAATCACAATTTAAAAATACTACCACAATATTTATCACAATATTTTTACAATAAATTTTAAATGGTAGGTTATTATTAGCTAATATTGGTGAGAAAAAAAAAATTATTTTAGAAAGAGAAAAAAATAATTTTAATAGTATGTTAAAATTAAAATCTGTATCAATTTTTATCACAATATTTTCACAATAAATTTTAAAGGGTAGGTTATTATTAGCTAATATTGGTGAGAAAAAAAATAATTATTTTAGAAAGAGAAAAAAATAATTTTAATAGTATGTTAAAATTAAAATCTGTATCAATTTTTATCACAATATTTTCACAATACTTTCACAATAAATCTTAAGTAGTAAGTTATTATTAGCTAATATTGGTGAGAAAAAAATAATTTTTTTAAAAAGAGAAAAAAATAATTGTAATAGTACGTTCAAATTAAAATCAGTATCAATTATCACAATAATTTCACAATATTTTCACAATAAATCTTAAGTGGTAGGTTATTATTAGCTAATATTGATGAGAAAAAAAAATTTAGAAAGAGAAAAATTGATTTAAGTATATGAAATAGTTGATTTAAGTATGAAATAAACTCGCATTAAAAAAAAAGTATGAAATAAACTCCCTTATATATACATTGTCCTTTTTGGTAATTTATCCCTCAAACTGCCACTTTTATAAGTGCTAGCCAAACACTCAGTTTTTTCAAAAAGCACTTTTTAACAGCTTTACCAAACACTCAGTTTTTTGAAACTCAACTTTTTCATTATGGACTTTTTAAAAACTTAACTTTTTCATTATGCACTTTTACAAAAAGTTGAACCAAACTCATCCTAAATAGAACAACCTGAATCCATAGTACATAAAAACCAAATAACTTAGACTTAATGCAATACTGCTCTCCTCAATCCTCCTTCGAGTTTAGAAATGTCCTCAATCCAAGACTTCCTCCTCTCCTCCGGCATACACATAAACACGACCCTATTATCCTTTTGCTGCAAAACCTTTGACATCTTGATATATGCCTTGTTACTCATATCTGCATACGAATTCAGCACCTCCATTGCCTTGGGAAGTGAACAAGGATCACCCTCTGCCACGGATTGTGCGAATTGGTCGGATGCACCGGTAGACCTGCCAAGTTTACCATTGTACCTATCCTTTGTCATTGCAGTGTACTCCTTTAAGGCCACAGTCATTTCACTTACCCTATCCGACTTCCTCGATGCCTTTTTACCCTTGCCACTTGCATCTTGCGCAGGACGTTTTCCCACCCGTTGGGTTACCTCCTTAACCTCAGCATCCTCCTCAGTTTGAGAGAAACTCTCAAAGTTAGGGGTCTAACAGTCATCGTCTAGATGGGTGGGTGCACTTGCATTGGCATTGGCATTGGCATTGGCAAGCTCTTCCTCTAGGGCACGCTTCTCGTCACTATTCAAGGGAAGAGTGTTTGAGGAGATCTGTAGGTTCCCAGTCGCAGTACTAAGGGCGAACTACTGCTGCAGTGATCGGTAGTCTGGGCATCCCGCTTTCCTTAAGTTAGCTACACCACGATTGACCTACAATGTCCTTGGAAACATTAGCACACTAAACACAGTAGTGAATATATTACCAACTTAGAGGCAAATTGCATAAATAAATAATTGCAATAAGTTATATAATTAATAAACAATAGTAAACATACCGCAATCACATTCTGCCACACCTCGTCAGAACAAGTCACTGTTTTGGTCTGCTCATCCCACCCCAACCCTATGTGTTTTAGCAACTGGCTCCACTTGCGTTGTTTGCTTCGGAGCCTATTGTGCTTCTGTAGAACTTACTTATAGAGAAAGTCTTTCCCGGTCCTTTAGTTAAGTTCAGTTGTAATTGATGTCCACATAGGACCCTTGAACACACCGTTTGGCATGTTACCCTTAAGTTGTTCCTCCAACATGATCTCAATAAAAATATGTTCTACATTGGCGGGCCACTTTTTGTCATCCTTGTCTTGTGATTCATATGCCATCTAATTGAAACATCTCACATGGTAAGCTTATGACAGATAATAATATTAAGAATTGCTTAATAGGACTCTAGGATTCATGTGCCATGTAGGTTTAAGGGGTCCAAAAAATGAAAAATCTTCCACAGTTAAATCAACACGGATACGAAAAAGCATGCACTGAATGTAAGAAACAGTGGTAATATATAAATCCTTCATCGAGGTTTACCACATATACAATGTGACCAGATATACAAAAGATGGAAGATCGAAGCAATGAGTTAGTAAACTGAATAAGTGGTCACAAATACAACTAGGTTAGTGCATGGTTAAGTACATGGTAATCCATAAGAAAGTACGCTCCTGAACATAATAGGAACAAAATATGTCAACAGTATATCAAAAGGGACATGCACTAAATTACTTCGACTACGCATCCACCTCTTACTGCAGTGGGTCATCTGACAATTGGTCTGGAAAGGCCACGGGGGAAACGTTGGGCTGAAGAGATCTGGTACAGCCCACCATTGCTCTGCGATAATTCTGTCGAATACGCTTCCACCTCGTAATTACCCGCCTCACAATAAAGGCCTTCCCCATGTGGGCATTAAGATTGTCTATGATCTCCTCCCACACATGCGCGTTGGCATGATAAGGACGCAAATTCCCATAAACATAGTGTCCAAGTACAGAGTCACACAACACATCCTCACAATTGGCATCCCATGTTATCAACTCCGCAGCCATCTTAAAGAACAATACACACATCTCATACGCAATCATATCACAAGTACAATAAAGATATCCTTTTATTTTTAAAGGAACAAATATTGAGCATAGGATCCATATTAATATGTATATAGGATCACAAGGTTTTGTGGGATCAAAAGTTTTAAGCTGCAATATTATGAAAATAATCCTATTGCACATGGTAGCGTGTATGTACAGTATATTTTGTAAGAATATCATAGGGACAAGTTTAGTATGTTTGTCAGAGACAAGGAACAGTGCATCATAAATTTGAAACAAAGAGTATGAAGCTATTTAATTGTCGTCCTCTTTGCAAGTATCTTGCTAGCCATAAGGAGACAATCTCATTATGGGGAACCATAATTGGGTAACACTAGAAGCATATTCTAAAATCAAAATACATTTAAAAAAATTTTAAAACAAAAAATGCATTGCCATCGAACTAAGGAGAATGCTACTAAACTTACTACATTAAGATTCATAATTCATAGCAAACAAAAGAATAAAAAAAAGTTGCTTGATTGTACTCATCTGATATTTTGGTAATCGAAGTATGGAACCTAGGTTACAGCTTGTCTCAGTGATGTTTATTTTTAGGTACAATAGACTACAAACCATACAACACTGAAATGGAAACAATCTTGGTCTGAGATTGGTAAAACTTTCACCATTCAAGATCATATAAGAAACTGGACAACCTGTGACTTGAGGCAACAAAGAGTAGATACTAACTAAACTGGTCCTTTGGTAGGACTGCTCATAAATGTTATTTGGCATTACTCGAGTTGGTGACATGCTAAATAAAGATGCCTCAACACTCCTAAACAACACTGTCTTGCCAAATGTGGAAGAAAAGCAAAGCAAGCTGGGCCAAATAAAAATGACTTTGTTCTCAATTGATCCTATAATTATGACTTTGACAAAACAAGTTTACATTTTAAAATTTGTTTTATTCTAATTATATTATAAGTAGTGTTATTTTTTGTAAATATTTTTTAAAACTAAATGTTTATTTGAAATTAAATATGAATTTGAATTGAATATCAAAAACTTAAAATTAAAGTATAATAGATAAATTAATTGAATTTGAAAAAAAAAAAATCTCTAATTAATTTGTTATTAACAATAAACAAAATATAACCTTCATTACTCAATTAGTAATTTTGCTAATAATGTATTACTAAATTAGATAAATACTGTATTACTTAAAGGAGTTATCGACTTTTGAACTCAAGTGTCAACTAGGCAACTATATTTTATAGCCTTTCAAAACTAGACTCATTTTTGTGACAAATCACTTACAGAGAACAAGTGATTAACTTAACGATCAGGACGATAATATGAGCAAAATCTTAATGAAAATCACAATGATGTCAAGTGTCAAACTGTCAAAAAATAACAATAAATATACAAAATGTATTTATAATGCTACTTGGAATACCTTAAGACTCACAATGGTGGAAATATGATATTTCAAACTTCCATTAATTGATCTCTCATGGTAGAACCATCATTGACAGAGCAATTGGTTGGTAACAAGAACAGGCAGCTTAATTGAAAAAAAAAAATCAAACAGAGAAGCACCATAAATTAGTTCCATAAATTATTTAAAAAAAAAAAAAAAAAACTGTAAACAGAGAGAAGCACAGGTTCACCACAGCTGAAAACCCATAACTCAAAAGATCAAATCAAATGCTTACCCAAACATCAAACAAAGAAAAAATAGCAGAGAAGCATTTCATCACCACGGTTTGAAAACCCATCATCACGGGTTGATACAGTTAAATCAAAAGCGAAAACCCAAACATCAAACAAAGAAAAAAAAGGGAAAAAAAAAAAACAGAGAAGCAATACCTTCGGATTTCTGTGGAAAAAGCTGAGAAAGAGGTCGGTGGTTGGCCCTCGTCGGATCGGTGAAATAGTGTGTGAGGATGTTGACACCCCATTTTGCAACTCGCATTTAACCTCACCGGGAGGGTAAAAGGGTAATTTTGACTTGGAAATATGCATCTTGATTCTGGTCATTAGATTCTCAATCTTATTTCGTCAAAATGATCTTGATGTTGTAATGATCAAATCGACTGGTCATAAGCCCTAATCAGACCATCAAATTGAAAGTTATCATCAAATCAAGTTTTAATGGCCGAGATGCACTATCACAAATTGAGTCTGACTATATGTGATTATGAACAATTGATTCCAATTGGTTATAATTATAATCAATTTGAGATCAATGATGTGTCATAATTTGATTGGTTAGGACTACATTTTATGGTGAGGATGCATACACCTAATCAATTAGATAGTTAAACATTAATTATTCAATGAGTAATTTGTGTAATTATCTTTTAATTAGAGTAAATTTGGAACCAATTAAGTCTGAAATGGGAGTGATTGGAGCCATTTAATGTTAATTGGGAGCTAATTGGGGACCTATTAATGTTAATTGTGCTGAAACCATTTTCTAACAAATGACCTTTGCTCACCATTTCATCAATATCTCTTAGAATATTTTGAATCTGTGAATAAGGTTAATTTTCTCAGAAACTAGACATTCGGGGCTTCAATTTGAGCACAAGAACGAGGCAATTCCGATCAGAATTGGGTCAGATATGATTTTTTGAAGTTGGCTCTACAAGCTGTTACAGTAGCTACGGGAAAACCGAATTTTGGCTTGTTCCTCACTCCTACCAACCTTTCCATTTAATGCACCAGATTTTCCCCAAGGCTAAAATGAGGTCTAGGTTCATAATCCTTGTCAACCCTCATTAAATAGCCTTCCATTCATATTCCCCCCACTACTACTATATAAACCCTCATTCTCATTCATTCCAGGAGCACACCAGACAAAAAATCCCCCTCTCTTCTCCTCTCTTGAATTCTAGTGAAGTAGAGTAGTCTTGTCATATCTTGGTCTTCCTGAGACTCAAGGTATTGAGTGAGACTCACTCTCCCTCTCCTAGTTCTTCTTTTTTCCTCCTCCCTTAGGACCTCCACCAAGAGTCTCCTCCTCCACCCTATGGATCTTGCATGAAGGTAGAATCTCTTTCCCTAACTAATTTTTTGTATTTCCATGATGAGAGTTTAAGATTAAAGCATGATAGTAATCACTTAAATTCCCTTGAATGTGTTTGAATGTTCTTAATTGTTCTTATATGTTCTTCACATGTTCTTGGTTGTTCATCACATGTTCATGCATAAACACTAGTTTTTGATCTTAAATCTACATCAAAAATATGAAAAACATGTTTGTTTCATAATTCTTTCAAATTCTTGAATCTAGGATATCACCATCCACACACATTCACTAGAATTTATTTTTCAATCCAAATGTAACACTCAATTAATTGAATTAGAGTTTATCACATGCACACACATCAAATTCAACATGCAAATTGATTGACATATTGGATGATATGATATGAATGTTGGCCACCATAGTCTAGAAGACCGGTTTCACCGGGCAAGGTGGGTGCCTAACACCTTCCCACCTTGTAACATAGCCTCCGAACTTAAATCAAGGGTTAGTAGATCAAATGCTTATCCATGTAATTTTCGATCTTTAGATTGTAACTAGGAAACAAAGCCATGTACTTTATCTTAGATTGTATCTAGGACCGAAGCCATGTAATTTCCTATGTTCAATGTAAATTCAATTTCAAATTAATAAAATGATGAATTTTTCAATTATGGTTTTCTTATTTATTCCAACAATTAAATAAGTGGCGACTCCATTGTAAAACCCTTAATCTAAAGGGGAAAAATATAACTAGTCGAACCTCCATTTTGAGAGGCAATAACACGACTCCACCCATTCACGTGGGTTTGGCCCAACATTCCTATAAAAAAGGGGGCCGGGGGCGCGGTCTCTCACAGAGGAGTTGAGGGCAGTGAGAGCTTCTTTGTGGTGGTACTGGAATGGAGATGAGAGAAATTTGAGGTGAGGGAGCTCTGCCAACTGAAGCGTGAAGTCTAATGAAAGAAGTGAAGAGAGCCATTGAGGACAGCATCAAAAGGTGTGCCTCACGTGAATGCTTCTGACTGTGGGACCGGATGTGTAACGTTATTTACAAGTTTGCTATTGAAAACTGAAAACAGCCAAAAGTTGTTTTCAGTTTCCACAACTCATAACTCAAAAAGTAGAGAATTGAGAGATAAAAACAAAGTTATGGAAACAAAGTATTGTGCAGCCAAACAAACTTTTTGTAATGGGTCCCACCATTTTTGAGTTATGAGTTACGGAAACAGAGAATTGAGTCATGAAAACTAGCGAACCAAACAGCCTCTAACTACTTCAAGAAAAATCTAAGTGTTAGACAGAACCAAGGTCTTGCATGGTCCTCGGACTCAGACCTGTGGGGAAACTAACTACTTCAAGAAAAATCTAAGTGTTAGAAAGAACCAAGGTCTTGCATGGTCCTTGGACTCATGGTCCTTGGACTCAAACCTATGGGAAAACTAACTACTTCAAGAAAAATCTAAGTGTTAGACAGAACCAAGGTCTTGCATGGTCTTCAGACTCAAACCTGTGGAGAAACTAACTACTTCAAGGAAATCTAGGTGTTAAACAGAATCAAGGTCTTACATGGTCCTCAGATTCAAACCTGTGGAGAAACTAACTACTTCAAGAAAATCTAAGTGTTAGACAGAACCAAGATCTTGCATGGTCCTTGGACTCAACCCTATGGGGAAACTAACTACTTCAATGAATGTCTAAGTATTAAGCTAACCACTTCATGAGGTATAGGGTTCATATTACAAGGTTACTGCCCTTTATAGTCTATTCAGCAAAAGCAAGTCGTAGTTATAAGGTGGCTCAGGTGTTAATCAAAGTCTAAGTGGAAATCATCATTATGAGCTTTACATTTTTTGGCTGCTGTTTCAAAATGGAAAACAAGTCACACTGTTGAGATTGTTTAGCTAATAATCAAAGCACAGGTTATATATGTAGCATAACCCATCATAATAATAATAAACACATAATGTAAAAAAGAAATTTCATACATTCAATCTAAAAGTCACATTACAATGTTCAAAAAAAAAAAAAAAATAAGGCAAAAGCACAACAAAAACTAGCCAAGATGGCCTATTTCTTCAGCTTTATCTTGATTCCTTCCTTGGGGAGCTGAATAGAAAGGGTCTCAGGACCCTTGGAGCCCTCACTTAGGGGAGCAACCTGAAGGGGATCAATTAGGAGAGGTGTCTCCTCGGCATCAGGGGCCTGGGCATCAGTTGAGGACCTTGCAGCATCCTGGGGTGCTTCCTGGTTAAGGCCTTTATTTGTTTCATTCACCCCAGGAGGCTCAGCTTCCTTGGCTACCTTATCAGGCGCAGTTGTGACCAGAGCAGCTTCTGGTCGAGCAGTCTTAGCCTCCTCAAGAGCAGCTTCTGGATGGTAGGAGGGTAGTATATATTCTCCACCTTCCACAGGTCAGATGAAGCCTCAACTCCAGCTTGTTTTAGGGCTTCATTCTAAACCTGGGAATAGTAGAGCCTGCATACCCCAGGTACTTAAGCCTTGAGAGTGGCTTGGGTCTTAGCCACCCCCAAGGCAAAAGCCTCCTCCTCGGCCATCTCCTTAGAACTCTGAGCCTCGGCCCTGGCAAACTCTGCCTCCTCCTTAGCCCTCAAGCCTTCATCTCTGGCCCACTCTGCAACATTCTTAGCCCCCTCTGCCTCAGTCAATTTCTGCTTCAAATCAGCGATTTGCTCCTTGGTAATCTTCAGCTGATCCTTAGCTTCAAGTAGGCACCTCGTCTGGTCTTAAGCCTGCTTTTGGGCGCCAGCTAGGCCTGCTTCAACACTATCCCTGGCCTTTGTCATCTCCTTAAGATCCTCCCTTGCTTTCATGAGAACGGCCTCGAATATCTTAACGGTCTGAGCAACATCTAGGTGCCTGTCACGCTCAAGATCCAGGGCCCTGCTCTGGTTGTTAGCCACCTCTTTCAACCTAAAAGTGGCCTGGACAACCTGCCAATTGAAACAAGCGCACAATAAGTAGGAAACCAAAGAACAAAAAATCAAGGGAGTCACAAGTGTTAGAAGTTTTACCATGCCCAAGTACCTTTTGAGGTTGAGGAAGACCTCTTCCCTCCTCAAATTCTCCAACTCAACCATATCTGCAAGGAGTAGCAGGGACCTCTCTAGCGTATCGGCCACCTAAGTGCCTTCCCCCCCTCGGAAGTCCCTAAGGGAGGCGTTGTCCATCAAAGGCTCCCCGTGGAGCATTGGGGCGGGGAGCCAAGCCTGGGGCTCAGATTGTATGGCCACTTCTTTTCCTTGGCCCTGATGCCCAATTTTTTGTTGCTTTGAAGGCCGCCGAGCCTCATCCTCCTCTTGGGAGGAACGAGATTTATCTGCTCCCATGGGTCTTTTGCCTTTAGGGTCCTTCTTATTTTTGGGATCAGTGGGCTTGGACCTTTTTGGCAAACTTGGCTAAGGTGGAGGAGGTGGAAGCTTGAACTGGGTGGAGGATGACCTAGTTTAAACAAGCTAATGCTTAGGTGAAGGAGGAGGAAGCTTGGATTGTGGCTTCCCCGGCTGGCCCTCAATCAAGTCGAGTAGGCTGGTTTGAGGCTGTCTCTTGAAACCCATCTCGGCCTGAGAAAAAACCTTGATTGATAGGAGGTTCGCTTCAATCAAACTGGGATTGCCCAAGTCACCGAAGGGATCCTCGGATGGATTAACTTGGTCAATTTCACCAAGTTCGTCCTTGGACGGGCCCAAGTCAGGGACTTTTTCTTCCCCTTCTGCTCTTCCTCCCTCGACTTCTGCAGCTTTATGGGATGAAGAAGGGCCTGCCACCGGAACGCCTTCTGGGACAAGAGATCCTTTGGGAATCAAGAACCCGTGTTCTGCTACGATGATTCTGTGAAGCCGAGGATCTTTGGCCCTGATCATGTCCTTCAGAGCTAAGAATGACTTCTGGATGGGATCGTACCCGAGGATCTTGTGAGCGGCTCTAATTTGGTTGTCAGCCTTGTTCACGAAGACCTCCGCCCTAAGGATGGCTCCCAAATCTTCCCGGCTGACCAAGTGAAAGTGTCGTTTGAAGGCATGTGGATCTACAAAAAAGAAAGCATAATCGTATTAGCAACCAAACAATGCAAATCGTGATATCGCAAATGATCAACCCTCTCCTACTCTAAGTACCCCACCTAGTGTCCCCTCCTCTGTCGGGCAATGAAGGTTGTCGTGCCACTCTCCGGACACGATGAGAAAGTCCTTATTTAACCCCTTGCTAGACTCAAGGAAGCACTGAATAAGCCGAACTTTATCGTCCCTCGTCTTCATATAATAGGACTTACCCTTTAGGTGTTGGAGGTTGTAGCACCAGTTTACATCGTGATGCGTCAACCTCAACCCCATTTTCTCGTTTAAAGCATCCACGCAACCCAGGATCCTAAGCATGTTGGTGGCGCACTAGGTGGGAGCTAAACAGAAATGCCTAAGGTAGTCCTTCATCACCGACCCCATTGGGATTCTCATACCACCTTCTATGAAGGCGATTATGGGAATCACTACTTCACCCTTTTGCCTCCTAAAATGCCACTCCCCTTCTTCACAGTATCTCACACCCACGTTACTAGGTATCCTATAATCGGCGATGAATTTCTCCATTGCCTCTTCAGACTCAACCAACTTTTTAAACCTACCCATCCCTAGAAACGGCTGAAAGACCCAAGGAAGGACAAAAGAAAAGGAGGAACAAGAGGAAAAGAAACTTAGAAGAGAGAAAACACAAGTTAGAGAGAGAGAGAGAAGACTTACAAAAATGAGGAAGAGCTCCTCGGACAAGCTTTTTATGCTGAGAGAGGCGTGAGTTTGGTTGAAGATTTGAATGAACTCAGGATATATGCACAAGAACTCTTGAGTGCAAAAGTAAAATCGCAAATCGGTTCGAATGGGTATTTGTACCTCCAATTAAAAATAATCGTGCGGGTTTTTCCGCCATAAAGTTAAAGAAATCCCCACCGTTAGATTACCATCACACCGTTGAAACGTGAGGAACACAGAGCTGCCAGAATTTAATAAGGGCGCGCTCCGTATACCGAAGCGCCAGGAACGTGCCTTGGACAAGCAAAAAGACTCTGGTACTAATGAAAGACAAGACTTGACAAGCCTTAACACAGGCCCGAGGACATCAAAATCCTCCTCTCCGTCCGAGGAGCAGGACAGCAGGATTTTGAGGGGCTATTATGGGGACAAAGAATTTGGCAAGCCCAGCCCACTTTATACTAATCCCAAGGCCCACGCCGAGGAGGAAGAAATGTTTGAGAACGAATGAAGAAGGCCCAAATTGCCAAGGAGCATAGCCGAGGACAATCCTGTCCTCGGCCAACTAGGACTATAAAAGGGAATAGCAGCACGCCATCAAAGGCAGCCCCCTAGAGCATCCCAAGAAAAAAGACAAGTACAACGGATCAGCCATGGGAGCATGATGAAAGGACAATTCAAGGAGAAACTGTCACCTCTACATTAAATACCCACAACTAACGTTCTGGCCGCATTAATGAGGAAATGACTCCCTGAACAGTGCTACCTTGATTTCTGCAACCCATAAAAGGTTTGGGAAGGTGGCTGATAGGACAGGCACTCAAGTAGTGACCTGCACGATCAACAAATGGAGGGCCAAGATCAGCTAAAGGAGGATATATATATATATATTGTAAGAAATCCTCCAGAAAGAGGAGGCAGAGAATACTAGAACAATTGGTATCAGCTTTGAAACCTTTGTAACCCAGCACTAAAGAGATAATGAGAACTACAAGTTCCTAAAATGAGGGCCGAGGAACAAAATTTCACACTTTAGCCCACGTTCTTGTCATTCAATCTACTAGTAGCCATGTCTAGTTGTTGTAATCCTCACTAAGGCCTAGTTCTTAAGCCCATTCTTTATAAATTCATTGTATTGGGTTGGTTGGGCCTGAATCTATCCATCCAAAAGGATAAGTGTCCAAACCGTGACCCTACAAGATCATAGAGTAAATAATATATGATTGATACAAAACTTAACATGTGTATTAAGTGTGAAAAGAACATGCAATTTAACAATTAGATTTTCAAAATATAAAATAACATTTATTTTATTAAGTAAAGTTGTAACTTTAGGCTACAACAAATTTTGTAACTAAATTTTGTTTTTTTTTATTCTATATATGCAATTCTTTTATTTTTATTTTTTAGAATGCTCAGCTAACAATATTCCTCTTTAAAGGTATTGTTGTTGGTAGGGACTTTCTCTATAGCTTGATTCATTGTTTGCGTCTGAGAACTGCCTAGTAGGTCAATGTTAGCAAACCAAGTTATTAAGTTTTACTTTCTCAAAAAAAGAAAAAGTTATTAAATTTTGTAGGGACCTAGGGTCAAGAACCAAGACTGACCCAGCATTGTTGGGATAGGCCCAGCCCAATAACCGTAATTTGTGAACATAGGATCAGTACTCGGGGATAGCAAGTTGTTGTTGAACTGGGCTTGGCCCTATGTCAACAAATGGGCTAGGGATGACCGAAGACTCACTAGTCAAATATGGGGTCGATAGCTAAACACTATTAGTGCCTTGGGGGAATCCGCTGCCGAACGCTATTTGGTGTCTGCTGCAAGTTTGAAGAAAATCTTCAGAATGGGTCAATTTACGAGGGATTCTAGGTAGAAGTGGGGGGCCACGTGGTATAAGGTAAAGAAGTAATCAGTTGAGTCCCCACTAAGGGGAGACTATAAAAAAGAAGGGAGGAAGAGTGAAAAGGGGTTGACAAACACAGAGAGGAGTGTGAGATAACGAGAGAAAAAGAGAGAGAGAGGAGGAATCGAGGTGAGTAAGGATTAGGCTTATACAAAGAAGATTAGAGGATTGGGCTGTCAGGGCAGCGTTTGAGGCAATAACTAGTAGGAGTGTAAGGAAACCCACCAACAAATAAATTGAGAGCCCGAATTCTCCATCCCTAAAGGAAGGACCACTGGGTTTGGGTATCACAAGTTTTATATTAGATTTGATTCTCAAAAAAGAAAAAAGTTTTGAATTAGATTTTGTAGAACTATATTTGCTAAATATGATACAAAAAGATATAGTTTTAGTAGTTTTTATGTTAAATATGTGACAAAAAAAAATTAAAAACTAGTTTATTTTTTAAAAATATATATAATTTAGTTAATTTTTTGTTAAAAAAAAACTGGGAACAAAAGCAAAGGCAAAAAGCTAAAATTTTTGTAGTTTGGGATAGCTTATTTTAGGACACTTATTTTTAAAAGTGGGTATGTTTTAAAAACCTGTATCTAAAGAATAAATGAGATTTTAAAAAGCAGTACATTCTGGGCGTTTTATATTAGATCTTGCTAAAATTAAGGTCTTCTTAGCTAGTATGAGCTGGGTTGATAATGTTGTCGGTTTTGTCTACTCCGGGGTCTTCCTAGTGCTTTCCCATGTGATTTTATGGGGAAAAGCTTCTTGGTTGATAGCACTACGGAACATTGAGGTGATGGTGCCACCACAGTGTCTTTGTAGTTGTTCTGCCACATCTAATAGAGTAATAGTGTTTAGATTGTGTCATGCAGCTTTTACATTGCAATCCACTATGCCACATTATTGTCCATGAATGTAACTAGTCATTGATAGCCACAATGGGCTAGTTGTTGATGACTTATTTTAAGCAAACCTTGTGTGGCCAAGGTCTCATGTCCAAAGCAATTAGGCAGGATTTGGTTAGGAACCAAGACCTATGGCTGTGAGCAGCATCATACCAATGAAGAGGAGATTCGGTAATATGAACTACAAAAATAACACTGCCTCTCTGTCTTCTTCTTTTTTAATTCTAGTGTCTAGTTATTTTATTTTGAAACCTCCAATAAGTAAGATTCATGGTGGAAAGACTACATAGAAGATTAGTTTTAAGTTCGCCTTTTTGAGTTTGTTTGAAGAACCATGTCTAAGGGATGCTTGATATCAACTGAAGAATAGAGGTGTAGAGAGGCCCACAACACGAGTGCTTCATGGTTAATTCAACTTGAATCTCTGTATAGTAATTGAAGTACTTAAACGAGGGATCTAGAGATCCCTCAAGAGTACTGGCTCTGTTTGTATATACGTGTTGGTGATAATGACCTCTTAGGCACTTATTAAGGGAGTCAAAAACCTTGTAGATTTTGACCAATAAGCCATGGCTTAATTGGTACTTCCTCCTCCTCTCATAATAATGAGTTGGGGGCCGAGGTTTTGGGTTCAAGACCCAGAGTGCATGTAATTTAACCAATCCAAAAAAAAAAAACTTGGAGATGCTATGCCCATTGCTTTGCATACCATTCTTTTGAGGGTTACCCTGCTACCTTAGTAGTTACAACTGTCAGTGTGTTGAGGTTATTGTTTTGTATCTGGATCATCTTTGTTGAGAGGAAAAATGAAGCTGCCCTATGGAAATAATTGCCGATTACTCAAACCTAGTGGGTGGTCTTGGGAGTACAATGATTAAGGACATCGTATAGTGATGCAGTAGTGATTTGTTGTTCTACAAGTATTTGATTTTCCATCCAAAGGGTCCACTTCTACACTCCTGAATATATAAGGAATTGTGTATTAATGATCCTGTACAGCTGTTAGGGGTTTGGTAGCACCTCGAGTGTGTGCAGGTAGTCCTTCCTCCTAGCTTGTCTGCTTTGTATTTGAGTATGGTTGACAGAGTTGAATGTTTGGTATAAAGTAGTGACATTGTAGTGGAAATTTCCTATTTGTATATTTCTTTTTCTTTTTTTTCTTTTTTTTTTTTTTTTCTATTATTGTGGCCTTAATTTTGGTGGAAGTTGAAGCCTTCTGCTATGGCATTAGATAGGATTTGTTGCTTTATTTAGGCTTTGCGTTCTCATGTGAATTTTAGTTGGAAAGTGAGAGAGGGGAGGAGAGATGCTCTTTCTGTCATACCTTTTGATATTAAAGAGTAATAAGAATGTACCTTTTCACCTGAAAGAAAACAAATAACAATCAGGACAAATTTCATCTCCAAACAAGTTTGGAGAAAAATACCTCAAACCTATTATATGGAGACTCAAACAACCATCCACTTATTTAATTAATTTAATGAATCATGTGATTAATAATACACATGGATGGTTTTATGAATCGCCACATAATGAGTTTGAGGAAAAATTTTTCTTAAAGAACTACATTGACGTAGGACAACCACACTATTTCAATGGAACAAATAAACCACAAAATAAACCCTAAAAGTCAGCACCTAAGGGCTGCTTGGAGTCAGCACCAAGCAAAAACTGGAGTCGGCACCAGTGTAAAAGAAACACACGATTTTTTATAATTCTCAAAACTATCTTACAATAATCAGAAAAAGTGCTTAAATAGCTAACAATAAAATGCATAAAGAAACCCTAATTATTAAATGCTCAGGCTTGCTTAATCTCAAGTCCAATAACTAATAGGCTCCATCCATAAAGCTACAGGTTGGGCCGTCTTCTTTTTGCTCTTCCTCCCATACATGCATATAATTGGGGGCTTGTACCTTGTGTCTGCACCATACATTCTCTCTAATTTTTGTGTTTACATTACGTCAAAGAAGAAAGGAAAGAATTCAAGATTCACATGTTATAGGTTGGTGGAGAGAATTGTATAAATAGCTACTGTACATTATAATGTATCATACTGTCCTTTGAGAGGTGTAAGAATATATTAATTTCTAGTATTGTTTAGATAACTGATTAGCTGAGCTGTTTAGATTGTAAACCAGTTGTTTTGGCAGTGTCTGCCAGTGGTATTGGGGCCTACTTTTGCCTACAAACTTTGGTAATACCTTGTCTTGTTCTAATATTCTCTGCTAACATTTTTCAATTGAAGTTAATTCTAATAAGAAAGTTGTCTTTAGCTAGAAATTTCATCTTGTCATGCATCCTTCTGGAGCTTAAAGTCAAAGGTTGATTTTCAAAAGGGTGAGATGAGAATATGATTCTGTAGAATTAGCAAACAGCTGTACCAATTCTCTTCAAAGTCTTGGCATTCTTGTTTCATTTAAGTAAATACTAGGAATCACATACCATAAACTTTATATCATTTCAGTTTTATTATTGGTGCATTTATTCTATTGGGAACAAAGCATAATTTGCCATTCCCGTATCTTTCTTTTGATGCAACCACATCCTTTAATGCAATGTTGTGCTCTGTTTCTAGTAAGACATTAACATATAAAATTTTCTCTGGCAAGTATATATACAACTATATATGCTTATAGAAAACCAGAATAATCACTATTATTTCTTGTCTCTTTGTTTTTTTTCGCAAGATTTGGACAATATGTACTAAGCCTTAAGCCACTGATTACAATCACCAAGCCAAGTCTGGGTGGTGAATACTCATTCATAATCATAAGCTAAGAAAAGGACATCTAGAAACTCATTTATCATCTGTATGCTTCACGATCACCACAGGACACTTCACATGCTTGGCACAGTAGTCACTCACACTCCCAAGAAGAGCCCTGCTAATATAAAAAGAGAAGTCATTTCTTTGATCCTAATAGACAAAGAAACCCAAAATAATAAGAATAAGGTAGAGTTCTGAGTTAATTGAAAATGATCATCATCACTCAAACAATACCATAAACTTAATGCGTATTTTGGTACCTCTTAAAAAAGCCATATCCATGGCTTCCCATTACTAGGGTGTCAGCCCCAAGTTTGTTCACGATACTACATATCACATCCTTGGCTTCTCCACTTCCAGTTATTTTCTCCACGTTTATCTGCACAGAGTCCATCAATAACTGATCAATACTAGGAACACTCTTCTTTTCACAATATTTTTCTTAACTTGTTAAGGTGGTAAGTTGTGATTGGAACAATATAATTTTCATACGACCCCAACACTAAACAACTTTTATTATAAACCAATCGCAAGAATTTATTTAAGTAGTTATGAAATTGTTTATGTCCCTGTACTTTTTGAACTAAAAAGGCTGGTGTATCAAAGAAGAGAGGTTTACATTGGTGCCATTGCTCCTGATGACAGATTCTGCTCTCATCATCACTGAATTCACCAGGTCACTGCCATATTTTTCCAAGGCTGAAATAACATCACTTGAAAACACATACCCTGTAAAATCAAGTAATCTTTCTCTATTAATATGGATGCACTAAAAATTGGCCACAGAAATTACTTCTTGCAGACTAATTTTGTTGTTTCATTTCAGTTCAAATCGAGATTAAACTAAAATCATATAGTGACTTTATATTCAGTAATCAAGACTATAAAAACTTCTTCAAAGTGAGAAACAATTGCAAACCTGCAGCATCAAAGGAGGTGTATACAGGAGGTGGTGGTTTCACATAGAGAAGCACAAGGGTGTTCCTGCTATTATGAGAAACAAGGTTGCTGAGACACCATGACAAGGCATGCATGCTCTCCTTGCTCTCATCCACTGCCACCACAATCTTGCTCTCTGTGTTCTTCATATATGTTCCTTCCATTCTCTATGACCTTTAAAAAAAAAAGTGTTTAGCCTCAAGTCTCTAATATATATGGCTCTTAGGAATTTCCCAGCCTTAAAATGTTGATAACAAAGAGAAAAAGAATCAACATTTATAGCTGTTAGTTGTTGTGGGCTTTGTTAGTCAGTGTCTTCCTGTTTTCAAGTTCTGTGGTAATTTTAGATTAATTTAAATTAAATTTACAATATTATTTGTCATGAGTTCGAAACTAAAAAGGCTGTCTGTTAGTCAAACATTAATGAAAATATAACAAAACAAGTGGAAAAAACCTTTTTGGTTAGGATGAACATTATTAAACCAAAACCAGTAGTCATACTATGTTTTTTTTTGGGTACATCTAAACTCTAAAGGTCAACATCTTGCTGGGCAAAGCTTAGCCACAGAACCAAATATCTAACTAGCCAAGTGGAGCTAAGCATACCATATGTGTTACATTCATAAGCTGATCCAATAATCCACTAGCAGGTGTCACATTCTTCATGAATGATTTTATACTGTCTTATTCCTTGAGAGAGTAAGTGCCAAGTTTCCCTGACAGATTCCAGAATTTGGGCTAGCCGTTTGCCCGTTTGGATAATGGGCTTCTTTTTTTTCTTTTCTTTTTTTCTTTTTTGAGGAAGGATAATGGGGTAATGATCAATTACTACGCCATATAGGTTCTATCACAAATATCTCCTAATAAAATGAGTATAAATTGATGGGAAAAAAAAATGGAATTTCATCACAAATATCTCCAAATAAGATGATTATAAATTAAGGAAAGTTTTCTGGAAGAAAAACTCATCAAATTCCACCTTCTTTTTTTTTTTTTTTTTTTTTACTGAATATGAATTTTGAAAATCTAACCGTTGAATTACATGTTCTTATTATATAATTCATTCTTGCAAAATTTAAAAAAAAAATCAAATATCAACAGCAATGTTATCAATAAAATATTAAAATTTTAAGTTTTTGTGATTTAAAATTGTACATAAAAAAATAAGTTTATTGATCGAACAGTAGATAACATCTTATTTTAGAGAAATTTGATATGCGTGTTGAGAACATAAAGAACGTGCAATCCAATCGTTTGATTTTCAAAATTCACAACAAATAAAAAAATATATGATGAGTTTGAAAGGTTTGTCTCTATACTAGTTTGGTGAGAAACCTTGTAAAAAAATTAATGGAAAAATTTTGGAATTTCATATTTACCTGTTGATGAAGGTCAAACCAAATGAAACTATTGGGCTGCTTGGTTCATTGTACAAAGCAGGAAATGGTCATGTTAAACACCCGAAAAATGCAAATAATTGAAAAAAAACACTGGATAGTCCAAATTGGTTTCTGTCTTTGATATTACTTGTGCAACTTGAAATGAAAGGTGGTGTCATTTTCTATAGGGTATTAGCTTCAAAGGAGGACCCCATTTCCTGATCCATTAGCGAGTGGTTTCAAAACCACGCTAATCCCTATAGCCTACAACTATATTCTTAAATTTCCTAGCATGGAAAAGAATATTTTTGCTTAAGAGGTAAGGAAGGAACAGAAGAGTTTTTTTCTTATTTAGATAATGACTGCTCGTTTAGAAGGGTACTCCTACTGCAGTGTGACAGCTTCAGCTGCTTGGGCTTCGCCCTCCTCTTGTTGGTAACGAATGAACTTGACACTTTACCATCTAGAATGACAAATCAAAGACCAAACTATCCATGACTAGTGACACTAATTCTTGTTAAACGAGAAATAAACTTGACTAATTCGGGTTCTTCTAATCCAAGTAAGATTTTTTATTTTGGCATTCAATTCCCTAAATATGAACCTAAATACAAAACTTTTAGGGTAAATACAGAAATTATCCTTAAAGTTTGGGCTAAGGCCAAGTACTACCAAAATTGTAAAAATATCATATTTTCTCCCTAATCACAATTAGCTCTTTTTTTATGTGGATAATTCGACAATTTTAAGATGGAGGATTTGAACCCTAGATATATTTATTAGAAATATTAGGAGGTATAAGTTGAACTACAAGACCTCTATTTGCGGTGTTGGATGCACAATTAAGCAACAACTTAAAATCAGTTTATCTTGCCGCATAGTTTATAGGTCCGAGTCACATGTTTAGTAAAAGAAAAGAAAAAGAAATCAATGGATTGGATGTTCCAACTGTATCAGGCTGGGCTTTACGCCTAGGCCTAATCCAAATGGACGTGACCTTTAAAGTAAGACTTTAATTAAGACTGGACCTAATAAAAACTTAAAAATATTGGGCCATGGCTTATTAAAATATACATATTTAACCAAAAGTCATGGGCCACCTTATCTGAAAGTCCTTCTCTGTGATAGTAGCCCATAAATGAACTTTGAAGCTAAGGCTTCTTCAACTACTCTCATTCCTGGTCAGGTTGTTAAATAACTTAAATTCACAATCATCCTTTGTAATAAATCTCTTTCCTTAGTGACCTCTTATTAGGGGTAAAGAATTCCAGATATATAGAGCATAAAGATAAACAAGTGGAGACTCGTCAAACTTTTATATCAGACCAACGCTAATGTTTCTCAAAGCGAGTACAGCTTTTACTTAATAGGCCTGTAATACTTTCGTGTGCCTAAGCATTTCATTTAAATTTTTTTTTTTTTTTTAAATGTTCCCCCACCACTCTTCCTTTCAAAGGAAAAAAGTATTTTAAGCACTCGTTTGACTGACATAAGTCTTGTAATTTAACCGGTTGACATATTTTGATTTTTTAAAAGAAAATTTTAGGATTCAACTAATTGACAATTCTTGAATTTATTTATGTGTATGTATGTATATATATATATATATATATAATGAGTGAGTTCTTAAAAAGTTATATAGTAAAAAATGTATATAAAAAAAAATAAGCTTATTTAAACAGAATTTACTATGAATATCAATAAAAATACTCAAAACTTACTTTGATTGAATTATAAAAAGATTTGTTTCTTTGAATATGTGAATGTAGAGTGATAAATTATTTTTATTTTAAATATGTACCTAGAAAGGATGCGAAATCAATCAATCAGTAATGTATTTTTCTTTTTGAAAACATGTGTTATTATTAAGGTTAACGCGGTTCTATTAAAAAAAATAAATTCACCATATTAAAATAATTTTAAACAAAATTAAAACAAAAATTATATTTTTTTTTTGAAAATTTTGATAATAGAATTTTAATCAAAATAGAATAGTATTTAATTTTTAAAAAAACTTTGATAATCAAGCTTACTAAACCACATGATCAAAGCACTTTGTGGCAGATGAGGAAAAAAAGAATAAGAAGAAAGGATGTCTATTAGTGTAAATGAGTTGAATTTCAAAATGTGTTCATTTATGGTATTTTTGAAAAAAAAAAAAAATATATATATATATATACACACACACACACACACACACTTTTTTTTTTTTGAAACTCACACACACACACACTTGATCTTTAGGAATGTGTGGGGTGCTGACATTTGTGCTTATCCCTTCTTGCTCTTATCGCCTACGCTACAATTTTGGATTTGTCTAATTATATGCAAATGCAATCCTCTTATTATGGAGCTCACAAATGGCACAATCCAAAAGGGGCATTTGATTTTTGAACCTTTAAGCAAGTTGGTGTGCCCTGTGCCTGTGGGGCCATTGATGTTAACATCATCAACCTGATATTACCCGTCCACTTATAATTAGGATTGTGCTGTCCACGTCTTTCATGGAAATTTATTTTTTATATGCAAAATTAATATATTAATTAAGTGGGAAATAAAATAGTACAAGAAAACTATATATTATCTAATTATTTTGTTTAATCGTGGCGCTGCAGGCCATGCTATCAACGCCACGTGTACTTACAAGAATTCTTTGTCTTTTTAGGTGTCATCAATAGATTGGTCACAATAAGCGTCATATTTATGCCATTTTTATAAAGCTAATCTCTTCTCTTTTTTTTTTTAATAAATCATAAAGCTAATCTTAGTAATGAATAGTTGAAACTTGTTGAAAGTTGAAACACAAAATTACTTTGGAAAATAATAATAATAATAATCATAAATGATAACAAAACTAATAATATTAATAATGTGTCAGTAAAGATTTTTTGTTTTTCATCTCAGCTTTAAATAGTAAAAATAAAAATAACAAAACTACCTTTTTAAAACTCAACTAATTTTTATAAAAACTATCAAAAATATATATTTTTTATCTTATATTTAATAAATAAGTTATCAAAAATTATTGACACCAAATATTAATTCTACTTTAACTTATATTTGTTTTGTAATCTTTAGATATTGTTAATAAAATAAAATAAAACATTGAAAGGGAGAAAAAATAGATAATTAGCGAGTGTGCCCAATAAATCACAGCTAGCTAGTGGCTACTCATACGGATACTTTTCGGTGACCGCGTTTTCTATTTTCTAATCTAAAAGGGGGGGCCCAGAGTTTAAATTTTTTGAAGTTTAAATGATTGGGGCCGTTGATTGGAGATCGTAGGTTCTACATTCAAACCTGGAAAGGAGAATTTTGAAATGGCAACGAGGGACAAGAAAGGGTATAACAATTAAATATATATAAAATAAAAAGGTCATTTTCATTGCAATAATTTTCAGTCTGTCTAATGGAAAATATTAAATATATGTGACAACTCTGCCCCTCTGTCCTTAATGGAAAATATTAAGGGGGTGAGTTTGGCTTCAAATTAAAAGCCAACTTATTTTACTATTTAACTTATTTTTACTATTATTTATGAATTTCACTGCACTTTTTAGTGCTATTTATGAATTTTACTGTATTATTTTAACTAAATTTTACATTTTTTTACAGTACTTTCAGCAAAAAAAATTTAGTTTCAGCAAAATAAATAAATCCCAAACAGACCCTAAGTATGCGTTTGGCTCCAGATTAAAAAGCCAGCTTATTTTACTATTTAGCTTATTTTTTTTACTATTCATGAGTCCTACTGCACTTTTTGATACTATTTATGGGTCTCACTATACTATTTTAACTAATTTTTACATTTATCTACAGTATTTTCAGGAAAAAGTTTTTAGTTCTAACAAAATAAGCGAGTCCCAAACAAACTCTAAAAGTAGTTTAAGACCGGGTAAGAATTTTGTAAATAATAAATAAAAATACTAAATACACAAGTTTTAGTATTATTTTTTCATAATAATTGGGTTAGCAAAAATCTTATTTGGATTCATCATTAATTTTTTCTACCTACTGTTAACAACTTTACTTTGATAGTTGTAAAATTTTTGTGCCTCTAGAGGTATTGATAATTTTTTTTTTTTTTTTTTTTTGAATGATAAAGGCATATTTTTACAATCAATATTTTTTAATACCTTTAGTTAGGTTTTTTTAATAGTAATTTTATCTTTCGTGTCTTATTGGAGGATGTATGTACTATGTAGTTTTTTTTTTTTTTTTTTTTTTTGGGGGGGGGGGGGGGGGTGGGGGGTTGGGGAGAAAGAATGTAGTTTGATATTCATCTAGTCATTTTGCTTAAGCACAACACATGATTAGTGAGGTAGTGCAGCATCCTTATACTTATATAATAAAGGAAAAAATTTGTCTTATCTTTTAATACACACGACAATTGATAAAATAATCTATGTATAGTTTTGGTGCATGACCTATTAAATGAATCATATGACTTATTCAAATAATACATGTGAATGGTTTTTGAGTCATCACAAAATGGATTGGAATAGATTCCTCAAAAAAAAAAAAAAAACTTTGTTATATTATAAAATTGAAATACTAAGAATATATAGGATATGCTTGGCATAACATGTTTTAAGTTAAGCTCTAAATAATACCTTCAAATAAATTCACTAATGTTGTAGGAATATTTGGGATTTGAAAATTTCCCGTCTATTCATGATGATAAGCTTAGTAGATACTAGAGAGTACTTTTCAATAAATTTACTAGTTAATGATGGTTAAATAAAAACTATCGACTTTAATTAAAAAAAAGAGGTAATCATCATCTAGCTTCAAATTATTATAGTTGCCTGCATATTCTGATTACAAAAATGATTGTTTTTTATTACAGGTAACAAAATTTATTTTGTGCAAAGTACTCAAGGCCTCAAGGGCAGACTTTCGTAGAACTATTTTTGTAGCTAATGCAAAATTTCCATGAGAGTTCCAAATCAATCATGTTTGAGATCCTCAAAAGAAAAAACAGTGGGTTAATCCCACATTGAAAAATGAGTGAGAGTTAAAGAGGTTTAAAGTCTGTACTGTATATCCAAGAGTTAGGCCATTTTGGATATACACCACTGTAAGTTTCTTTAAAAAAATACTCTGCTCTCTCCATGTGTGTGTGTTAAAAATACTTAATATTCTCAAAAGAAAAAACAGTGGGTTAATCCCACATTAGAAAATAAGTGTGAGTTAAAAAAGTTTAAAGCTTATGCTGTATATCTAAGAGTTAGGCTTTTTTGGATATACACCACTGTAAGTTTCTTTAAAAAAACTTCTCATCTCTCCCCGTGTGTGTGTTAAAAATACTTAGTATTCTAAAAAAAAAAAAAAATGTTTGAGATCATTATCACCATGAAAAAAATGCCCAATTTTGAAAGCGGCAATGATAATTTTAAACGAGAAGAAGATGATGCTCAGGGAAATAAAAGAAGGTCCATGAAGAGGGAAAAATCTGCATAAGTATGTATCTGACGGACTGTTATCTTGACGGTCCATCTTCCTGACGGGCCAGCATCCTGACGGGCCATCTCTTGTGGGCCGAGTTTAGGTGGGCCAGTTAAGCCGTGAAGCCCATAAGTGGAATTCTAGCACAAATAAAGTTCTAGAAGATACGCTCATTAATGAGTTCTCTCCACAAGGAAAAACCTTGTCCATCAAGTCTAGGATTCTATAAAGAAGAGTCCTATAAGGAAAGGATTCCTATAAGGAAAGGATTCCTATATGGAAAAGACTTCTACTCCAAGAAAGAGAGGTTAACCCTCTACTACTATAAAAGCCCCAATACTCTCACAAATCAAGGTATGCATAATTAACCCCTCTCTAGCACTCTAGAGTTGAAATTGAAAGAAGTTCTAACTTGACCTTCGAAGGGTATTTGGCCGGCACCACACCGGTGCTCTCTGTTAGGTCTTCTTCTTTTTGTTGTGCAGGTGTCGTTTCGAGCGTACAAGCATTGTGCAACTCACTGGTAAGATTTTCGGCATCATCAGTTGGCGCCGTCTATGGGAAACAATCAGATTAAGCCATACTATCGTTTCCCGGACTGAAGGGTTGCATGGTACTCACTCGCTCGATGGCAACCACTAACGACTTTCAAGGAGAGAAGCCACCCACGACTGCCCTCGAGAGACAAGTTCGGACTTTTGGTGCCGCCGTGGAGCGTCTCACCAAACAAAACCACGACTTGGAAGAACAACTGCGCCAGAAGAATGCAACACTGAACGACCAACAAGAGGATCAAGAAGGGACCAGCGCTCCGAAGAAAAATCAGGAGAAACCTGAAGGTAGCCATGCCCCAAGCAAACTGAAGAGGCAGAACTTAAGCATGCCATCCCTCACGGATGCGACTCCACCACATATTATTGCAGAGATGCAGGCGATGAGGGAACAGATGGAGGTTATGATGAACGCGCTCAAGGGACGAGTTTCAAGTGATCTTGACGATTTAGTCAACCGCACCGACTCGCCCTTCACTGTGGCCGTGAACTCCTTCCCCCTACCCCACAAATTTCGCATGCCGCATATCAACAGCTATGACGGGGTGAAGGATCCTCTGGACCATCTGGAAACTTTCAAGACCCTAATGCACCTTCAGGGGGTAGCAAACGAGATCATGTGCAGGGCCTTCCCCACAACACTCAAAGGCCCCGCAAGGGTATGGTTCAGCCGATTAACGCCTAACACCATCAGCACCTTCAAAGAACTAAGCACTCTGTTCACCACACACTTCATTGGGGGCCACAGGTATAAGAAGTCCACGGCATGCTTGATGAGTATCAGGCAACGAGAGGACGAGACGCTGAGATCCTACATAATGCGCTTCAATAAGGAAGCGCTATCGATTGACGAGGCTGACGACAAAATACTTGTAGCAGCCTTCACAAATGGGTTGCGAAAGGGTAAGTTTTTGTTCTCCCTATACAAAAACGACCCGAAGACCATGTCGGAAGTACTCTACAGGGCAACTAAGTATATGAATGTTGAGGACGCGTTGCACGCCCTAAAAGAGAAACCAAGAAAAAGGGAGAGGCATGAAGATGCACGACAGGATCAAGGGCGGAAGAGGCCGAGAACAGGAGATCGAAGGGACGAGAGGCGTTTTAAACCTCCGGGAAGAAGGTTTACAAGCTTCACCCCGCTAACCACCCCGATAGATCAAGTCCTAATGCAAATCAAGGACGAAGGGGCTCTGACCTTCCTTGGAAAGCTGAAGGGAGATCCTAGTAGGCGTTCAAGAGACAAATACTGCCGCTTCCACCGAGATCATGGCCATGACACAGCCGATTGTTACGACTTGAAGTAGCAAATTGAGGCCCTCATACGACAAGGGAAATTGCAGAAGTTTGTAAGCAAGAAAAGAACGGATCCACCACCTCAAGAACAGCCCCCCCAACGGGACAATAACCGCCCTAGACCGCCCATTGGCGACATTAGGATGATTGTAGGAGGGACGACTACCGGGTCATCCAAAAAGGCTCGAAAAACGTACCTCAGGATGGTCCAAAATGTCCAGCTGACGGGCTCAGTACCAAAAATAGCACGGAGAGAAAGCCCCGTCATCGGGTTCTTCGAAGAAGATGCGTGACGTCTTCACCACCCGCACAACGATGCGTTTGTTATCAATTTGCAAGTAGGGGACTACAACTTGCACCGGGTGTTGATCGACAATGGGAGCTCGGCGGACATCCTGTACTACCCGGCATTCCAGGAGATGGGAATCAGTAGAGAACAATTGATTCCGACGAATGCCCCACTCGTCGGTTTTAAAGGAACGAGGGTGTTTCCCCTCGGCGTGGTCACATTGTCTGTAACGGCTGGCGACTATCCTCAGCAGATCACAAAGGACGTGATGTTCCTCGTGGTCGACTGTTCGTCCGCCTACAATGCTATCTTAGGGCGACCCACCCTCAATTCATGGAAGGTGGCAACCTCAACTTATCACTTGATGGTCAAGTTCCCTACCGAATACGGGATAGGTGAACTACGTGGAAATCAGGTGGCCGCACGCGAATGCTACGTGGCTATGATGGAAATGAATGATCAACTCCAAGCCATGAGCATAGAAGAACATCGAAGTACGACGGAACCCGTCGAGAAGCTTGAAGAAATATCCCTTGACGATTCCAGACCTGACCAAACAACAAAGATTGGGACCCTTGCAAGTCCCATGATCCGACAAACACTTGCAGCCTTCCTCAGAGAAAATCGGGACGTATTCTCCTGGAGTCACGAGGACATGCTAGGGATAGACCCTTCAGTCATGGTGTATAAGCTGAATGTATCACCCTCCTTTCTACCCGTCAGGCAAAAAAAGTGGTTATTTGCCCCCGAACAGGATCGAGCCATAGCTGAAAAAGTCCGCAAGTTACAGGAGGCAAACTTTATTAGAGAAGTTTATTACCCCGACTGGCTAGCCAATATAGTAATGGTCAAGAAAGCTAGCGGGAAGTGGAGGATGTGTGTAGACTTCACCGATCTAAACAGAGCGTGCCCCAAAGACAGCTATCCCCTCCCGAGGGTCGACACTTTAGTAGACTCTATAGCTCAACACCAACTATTAAGTTTTATGGACGCTTTCTCCGGTTACAACCAAATCAAGATGCACGAAGCCAATCAAGAGAAAACGTCGTTCGTGACCAGCCAAGGCCTCTTCTGTTACAAGGTAATGCCGTTTGGTCTAAAAAATGCGGGCGCAACATACCAGAGGCTTATGAACAAAATGTTCGCACCACAAATCGGAAGAAATGTCCAAGTCTACGTAGACGATATGCTGGTGAAAAGCCGAAGGGAGGAAGATCACTTGGAAGACCTCAGGGAAACATTCGACACTCTTCGCTCGTACAACATGAAGCTGAATCCAGGAAAGTGCGCCTTCGGGGTGACGGCAGGAAAATTCCTAAGATTCATGGTTTCCCAAAGGGGCATCGAAGCCAATCCAGACAAAATTCGAGCTATAATAGAGATGGCACCACCAAAAAATGTGAAGTACAAAGCCTTAATGGCAAGATAGCAGCACTAAATAGGTTCGTCTCGAGGGCAACGGACAAGTGCTTACCCTTCTTTCGCACACTGAAGAGATCCTTCGAATGGACTACCGAGTGCCAACAAGCAGTCGAAGAACTGAAAACTTATCTCTCTTCCCCCCCCATTGCTAAGTCCCTCGCAACCGGGTGAAGAACTTTTTCTCTATCTTGCCGTCTCCCCAACCGCCGTCAGCACTGCCTTGATTAGAGAAGAAGAGAGAGTGCAGAAACCTATGTACTACACCAGTCGAGCGCTACGTGAAGCCGAAGAAAGATATCTGCCCATGGAAAAACTTGCATTTGTGCTAGTTACAGCCGCACGCAAACTAAAGCCATACTTTCAAGCCCACACGATGGTCGTCCTAACTAACAAGCCTTTGCGATGGGCAATGAGAAACCCTGAAGCTGCTGGGCGATTGGCACTATGGGTTATAGAATTAAGTGAGTTTGACATCCAATACCGCCCGCGAACCGCCATTAAAGGACAGGTTGTTGCAAATTTCATAGTTGAGTTCACAAATGGCGAGGACAGGGGGGCAGAAGAATCTCCCCAATGGAGCATACATGTTGACGGATCCTCCAACAGATGTGCTGGGGGGGCTGGCGTCATGCTACACTCACCCGAAGGAGACATGGTCGAATGTATGGTCCGCCTTGAGTTCCCTACCACCAATAACGAGGCGGAGTACGAAGCTCTGATAGTAGGGCTTGACCTCGCCAAAGTTGCAGGAGCCGAAAGAGTAATCATTCACTGCGACTCTCAAGTCGTGGTCAATCAGATAAATGGGGATTATGAGTGTAAAGGCGAAAGGATGAAAAAATATCTGGACCAAGCAAGGTGGAGGATAAACGAGTTGAAGGCCGAAATTACACAGATCCCCTGAGGTGAAAATGAGCAAGCTGATCGCCTAGCCAAAGCCGCTTCAGCTGAACATATGGCCACCCTTGGTAACGTACTCTCTTTCGTTCAGCTCTCTCCACTTATAAATTCTATCGATGTACAGGAGCTTGGTTTCGAAAGTAATTGGACTACGCCATTAGTTTCCTACTTGAAGAACGGCGTATTACCGGACGGAAAGGAGGCTACATGAAAGTTGAAGGTCCAAGCAGCGAGGTTCGTCCTGATAAGAGACGTCTTGTACAAAAGAGGCTTCTCCCGCCCCTACCTACGATGCTTAGGTCCTGAAGAAGCAGATTATGTCATGAGGGAAGTGCACGAAGAAATCTGTGGAAACCACTCGGGGTCGAGGTCATTAATACATAAGCTAGTACGAACGGGGTACTTTTGGCCAACTATGCAGAAGGATGCTGAGGCCTACGTAAAGAGATGCGACAAGTGCCAAAGGTTCAGCAATGTCGTCAGACAACAACCTGAAGAACTTACCCCGATGACGGCGCTGTGACCGTTCGCTCAATGGGGACTGAACATCATGAGACCGTTTCCTACGGCAATACGACAACTAAAGTTTCTAGTAATAGGCATCGACTACTTTACGAAATGGGTAGAAGCTGAAGCCTTGGCCACCATTACGGAGAAGAACGTACGCAATTTCGTTTGGAGATGCATCATATGCAGATTTGGCATCCCTAGAGTCTTAGTCTCGGACAACGGGAAGCAATTCGACAACGATGCCTTCCGGGACTTCTGCTCGCAATTAGGGATACGGAACCACTACTCCTCCCCCGCCCACCCTCAAGCCAACGGACAGGTCGAAGTCACGAACTGATTCTTGCTGAAGATTATCAAAACTCGGCTCGAGGGGGCAAAGGGTATATGGGCTGAAGAGTTGCCGAGCATACTTTGGGCCTACAGGACAACGGCAAGGACACCAACACGGGAGACTCCATTCCGACTAACATACGGGAGCGACGCTGTTATCCCAGCCAAAGTCGGCCTTACAAGCTCCAGGGTGCACAACCATGACGAAGGGAACAATGACGAAGCCATACGTCTACAGCTCGATCTAGTGGACGAAGTCAGGACAGCGGCAGAGCAAAGGCTCGCACGATACCAGGACCGCATGGCCAAGCACTACAACTCCCGGGTCAGGCACAGAGACTTCCAGGTTAGAGACCTCGTTCTAAGGAAAGTCATGGGAGCAGCAAGAGACCCAACCCAAGGAAAACTCGGCCCGAATTGGGAAGGACCTTACCAAGTCACGGCCTGGCAGAGAAAGGGCACCTATCATCTGGAAACACTAGGCAGACGGAAGCTACTGCGTCCTTGGAATGCTGAGCACTTGCGAAAGTATTACCAGTAAAGGCGATGACTTGAAGAACAACACCTATCTTTTTATTCTTAGATTTACTGTTTACTTTTAAATATCCACTACAATAAGCCCAACGGGCATGTTTTTTACTTTGATTTTGCTGCAATATGTTTTTAAGCCCAAGGGGGCACGTACCTTTCTACGAATGCATGATTTTTATTCAGATTCAACTATGTTTCCCGACATGCTAAAAGTCTTAAGTCCGCAAATTAGACGGACAACCCCAAAAGGGTTAAAAATTTTATCAAGTCCATAAAGTGGATGGACAAAGTCCGCAAAGTGGACGGATCTCCCCAGGAGGGATAAGATCCTAAGTCCGCAATGTAGACGGACAACCCCAAGAGGGTTAAAAATCTTACAAAGTCCATAAAGTGGACGGACAAAGTCCACAAAGTGGACAGATCTCCCCAGGACGGATAAGATCCTAAGTCCGCAAACTAGACGGACAACCCCAAGAGGGTTAAAAATCTTATCAAGTCCATAAAGTGGACGGACAAAGTCCACAAAGTGGACGGATCTCACCAGGAGGGATAAGATCTTAAGTCCGCAAAATAGACGGACAACAAAAGAGGGTCTAGAATTGCTCAAATCCATAAAGTGGATGGAGTCCATAAAATTGGACGGACCACCAAGAGGGTTAAAAACTCTACAAATCCATAATTTGAACGGTGTCCATAAAGTGGATAGTCTTGTTCCCAAGAATGCTAGAAATTACACAAAATCATAGAATAAGACGGAGTCCACAACTTGGACGGATCATGAAAATCCTAAGTCCTATAGAGGACGGATAAAAACATAGTCCACATGATGGACGGATCATCCTGAGATGATAAAAATCCCAAGTCCTATGGAGGACAGATGAAAACTAAAATCCATAATGTAGACGGATAATCTCATGAAGGTTAAAGTCTAAAGTCCACCAAAGGGACGGATCTCCTCAAAGAAGATTAAAATAAAGCCATAGGGTGGACGGATCCCCCTAGTATGGCTAATAATCAACATCTCAAACCAAATAAGACGGTGTTTCCTTTTGTCTGATGGGCGCAAAGGCGAACGGTAAAATTCATTAACCCAATCAAATAAGGTTAACAGATAAAGCAACAGAATATATATGCCAAGTGAATAAGAAAGTATTGACGGACAAAGTACCCACAAAAGGGAAATGTTTAATAATACAAAGAGGACGGAATCATAAATTGTTCTCCAAATATCTTTACATATCAAAAATTAAAATAAAAAGGTGAAATAAAATATAAGCTAGAACGGGCGCTTCCTTCTCTTCGTCACGACGGGATTAGCCATGCTTAGGATCGCTCTCAACGGCTGGCTGATCCTCAGGAGCATTTTTACCGTCCTTAGGATCACTTGCAATAATTTGTTGATCTCCAGGGGCACTGACGGGAGGGTTCTCTCCAAAGAGCTCTTTGGTGTCCTCAAAATGGGCTGGACGAGTGTAGGTAAGTTCTTGAGCATTAACATTGACGGACGACAAATCGAAGTTCGGATATAATGCCTTCACTTGACAGATAGCCTCGTCAAAACCATCATTGTAAGAATCTCCAAGCTTTGACAATAGGGCGTCGGAATCGCGGTATTCTTGGATAGCAGTTTCCTTTGCCAGACGGAGTTCTTTCTCTTCATCTTGAAGGACTTTCCTCAGCTCCTCCGTCAACTTGTAGAACTCCTCTCTCTCCATCTCAACCGATTTAAACTTCTTTTCCTGGACAACCCTCCATGCCTTCAGCTCGGCAAGCTCTTCCTCCGTCAGCTTGGCTTTCTCCCTTATACGGCCTAGGGTCGTCTCATGATTGAGACACCGTCCTATGAGGCCTTTCACCATGACCATGGTCTGAAATGTGGAATAATTCAAAAATCAAAAGTAGTAGTAAGACAGAGAAAGAATAAACGTATATGACTTGGGCGGAGCTTACCTGAGCTATGCTGAATAAACTTGTCTCACCCATGGCCTCCATCAAGTGATTACCCAGGTCTTCGTAATCCTCGGAAGTGATAATGGAAGACAGCTTTTCCAAAGCATAACTAGGGTCGTCCCGAAGAAGGGGAGGTGTCTTCTTAAGGCTGGAGGACGGATCCTTCATCAGCCCTTTGCTAGCCCCATGCTTGAGTGGGGTGGCCGTCTTGGCTCCTTGAGCCATAAGCCCCACGACGGGCTCCAAGAGGACCTTAGGTTTCTTAGGGAGACGGTCTCCCTTGGACGGCTGCTTTCGCTTCATAGAGACCGTTGCCTCCTTCGGATCTGCAACATTGGCTGTCCTATTTTTTGCGGCGTTAGTCCGTATAAGTGCCCTTCTCTTGGCAATATCCATCTCTGTAAAAACGAACGGATAAAGTTAGCTTCATAAAATAGAACCTATTATTCAAGCAAGAAGTGAATGACAGACATACGCTGACGGATCCTTTTTTCGTATTTGATTGCTTGGGGTGAAGGTACAGGTCCATCACAGAACCAACAAATTGTATCAAGGTTGACCAATTTCGCCCAAGTCCTTTCTTCCGGCGTGGTCTTGTTGAAGATTCTTTTAAGAAAGCTAAACTCCTCATTACTAACTTATGAGCGCTATCAAACTGCAAATAAAGAGGACGGTTAGAAAAGTTTTGGATATAAACTGAATAGTTTAAAAAAAAAAAAAAAAAAGGATCCTCACACACTAGGACGGACACATACCATTCTCAGATAGTATGCCTCATGTTGTATCAACAGGCATGTGGTCTGTCTCTCCCAGATGGCACATCCATCCGTCACCCTCTAAGAAAAAGTAACGACTCTTCCAGTCTCTGTTGGAGTCTGGGGTTTCGTATATTACCTTTAGCAGCGAACTCCTAGGTACAAAACTGTATATACCCCTAGATTTGTCGATCTCATCTAGACGGTAGCAATGTAAAAACTCTCGCACCATCAACCTCCTAGCTCCGTCCGACTAAGCCCCGTACAAAATCTCCATTGCTATGAAGACTCTCCAGGCATTGGGGGATATTTGGTTGACGGATAAACCCAAATACCTTAACAGCTCACGATGAAGGGAGCTTAGTGGGAATCTGAGTCCAACCTTCAACATTTGCTCATATATTCTGACACCATCTACCCCCTCATAGTAACATTTCTCCGATTTATAAGGCAGACGAATTGGAATATGATCCGGAATCTGGTAGTTGTCCCTAAGAGTTTTGAAGTGGCTCTCCTTAATGGTTGATGTAAAATCATTAACCGTCCACTCTGGAAGCATGATGAACTCCCTTGGTCCATCGGCCCCTACGACGGGTCCTAATTGTTGCTCCTCGCTATCGTCAAACTCTACTTGTTCAACCAATTCCATGTCCTCATTTGTTGAGGACGGAGAAGAGGCGGACGGACTCCTATCATCGCTGGGATTGCCCAGGTCTTTATGACCTGACGGGTATACTTCCTCATAGTCCGCCCCGTCACGGATAAACGACTGATTACTCGACGCACTAGACATTGCCTAACTTAAGACTGACTACTCTATAGAAAGGTTGACGGATGTATGAAGTGAGGTATAAAAAATCTGACGGAAGAACTAAATGGCAAAAAGTACTTACCAGTCAGTATAATGTGAACGAAGAAAGTTTGACGATGACGGATGCGAATAAGTAGGCAATGAAGTCTGACAAAGATGACAAATTGCGCTCTGATCAAAGTATTTCTGAGCAAAAGTGGGAAATGAGAGGTGAAGGCTTGATATTTATAAAGAGATTACATGGGAGACGAGGCAACGCCTCGATCCAAGACAACGCCCAATAGCACATTGACGCGTGTCATAATATTAGGTTGAAATTATGCCTGTATGTGGAAACCGTCGACCCATGAATATCTTACCCGTCATACCTCTTACCCGTCATGATGCTTAACCGTCATGCCTTAGCCATCTATTGTCACCCCGTGAACCCTATAAGTACTAACGGACTCACGGTGTGAGAGGGCAACTGAAGAGGGAAAAATCTGCATAAGTATGTATTTGACGGACTGTTATCCTGACGGGCTAACATCCTGACGGGCCATCTCTTGTAGGCCGAGTTTGGGTGGGCCAGTTAAACCGTGAAGCCCATAAGTGGAATTCTAGCACAAATAAAGTTCTAGAAGATACGCTCATTAATGAGTTTTCTCCACAAGGAAAAACCTTGTCCATCAAGTCTAGGATTCTACAAAGAAGAGTCCTATAAGGAAAGGATTCCTATATGGAAAAGACTTCTACTCCAAGAAAGAGAGGTCAACCCTCTACTACTATAAAAGCCCCAATACTCTCACAAATCAAGGTACGCATAATTAACCCCTCTCTAGCACTCTAGAGTTGAAAGAAGTTTTAACTTGACCTTCGGAGGGTATTTGGCCGGCACCACACCGGTGCTCTCTGTTAGGTCTTCTCCTATTTGTTGTGCAAGTGTCATTTCGAGCGTACAAGCATTGTGCAACTCACTGGTGAGATTTTCGGCATCATCAGTCCACATACTTCAAAAAAAAATTTTCCACCAAACCAATGAAAATAACTCTTTTGCAAATAAGTTCATGTTGGATTTTCATATTTGTTGCTCCTCTGGTTAGACCAAACACACAACTTCAAGACTTTCTAGCCTCTTAAGAAAGAAAAAAAACAACAAAAATATGAAGGAATATATATATATATATATATGTATATGTATATATATAAAAGTAGAAGTCAAGAGAAAATTGATTCTTACAATTAAGGATGTTCTGCCATCTAGGAAAAAAGCCTACTTAAAATTTTACCATGAAGACAATTTAAATCACCAAAGGCTGACTGTTACACAATTTGAAAATACTTTAAACTTTATTGTTTTCATACCAAACATGCATGCTCAGTCCCAAACCTATATAATTATTCGTACAATTTGCAACCACACAAGATTGAAGCGAAGACCACCAAATTTATAGAATTTAAGGTGGTTTTTTTTTTCCATTAAGGTTGATTTCGGTTTGTCCACATTTAAATTTTGCTTCTTCGAGTATTTCTACATATAGAAATTGAAAGATTGTTTCTTTGTATCTATACATTGGAATTTTACCTTATATGATTACTGAATATGCTCTCCTTAGTTTTCTTGATTGTTATAGATCAGCAGAAACAATTTATTAAAGTTGTGTTTATCTCAATGAATTTTATAAATAGCGTAATTAAAAGTAGGACAAACGAAGGATGTATAACATTACTCAGGTGAATTTTAAAGTTTTTTATTGTATTGTCATGTGTAGTTGATTATATTTTAAATATGTAAAAAATTTTCGTTTGTTGCATGTGTTAAATGCTAGTATGTATATAAAATAAAGAGATTAGTAGATGAATATATATATATATATATATATATATATACATATTTATAGAACATCAATGCAGTTCAACCAGGGACGGACGCAGGATTTCAAGATAGGGGGGCCGGAGATAAGCAAAAAAAAAAAAATCAAATGCACATCCATATAGTCACTGGCGAAGCCAGGAAATTTTCTTAGGAGGAGCAAGTTAGTTATGCCTACATTGTGTTAATAGGTTAAGCCTACGTTGGCTCAAAATGCAAAAAACTCAAGTTAATTTGGCCCAAATTATGGCCAAAATTAAATTACTTTATTTCACAAACTAACTTTAAGTAAACTTGTGCCTACATTTTTTTCACTGTGCTAAATTATTTGTACTCAGGTTAATAGGTTTGAACTTACCTTTTTACATTTTAGAGCTTTTCTAAGGAGTTACATCTAATGTTTCAGCATTTAGGATAAAAAATTGATTAATTGGTATGAAATTTTGAAGATTTATACAATAATTTTTGTTAAAAAAAAGTGTGAACAATGAAGTGCAAATTACTATTTAAGTGCAATTAGATCAAATCAAACAATTAAAAAATTATTTGTCCTCCTACTATTATCAGATATAAAGAGATAATCTAATATTCTAATATAAACCACATTATTATATATTATATTATTATTATTATTATAAATAGATTTATACAATTTTTTTTTTAAGGCTTTCATGGGCTTTTGAAAACTCCTGGGCTGGCTGGCTGGGGGGCCCGTGCTAAAAACCAAGGGGGGCCCGAGCTAAAAACCAAAGGGCCCAAACTTGTTTTTTTAAAATTTTACATACTAAAAATTTGTTTTTTTGGACCCAGGGGGGGCCCGGGCCCCCTTTGCCCTGCACCTGGGTCCGTCCCTGAGTTCAACCTTAGTGCCTAAGTTATTGCATAAAACTTTAAATGGTTACATCTTTATTATTTGCTTTTGTTCATTATATTTATGTTTTAGTTATTCTTCAAAAAAAAAAATTATACGTTTTCATTAAAAAGCAAACATGGAAATATAGTATAAAAAAAGTGATTATATCAAACCATTGTCATATTACAAAATCTATAGTATTTATGGTAATTATTATTTTATCAAATATTTTAGGTAAAATACAATTTCAATAGCTAACAGAACTTATGTTCTATAATGTTTGAACCTCAAATTTCTTATTCAATTATAGCAAGAAACTTTACTAGTAATAGTGGAGTTATACTAATGTATTTTATCACTTAAAAAAAAGATCCATATGCACTTAAAAAATATTTTAAAAAAATATAAAAAGATTCGGATGAAATTCCTAGAAAGCTATATTTTCTTAAAACTAGTGTGTAACCCAATGCATAAGCACGGGTACAATTAAATAAATTACAATTACACAATTTAAATTATACATTTTTTTAGAAGATGTTCAAATTATACATGGTATTAGCTTACATATTTTTTAAATCATACATTTCTAAAATATGTAATGGTTTCTCATTATATATATATATATGATTTAGAATTTAATTGGATTTATATTCTTTGGTTTTTGCATCTAAAGATTCACTTGCTACAAAAATTAAAAAAATTATATGGATACGTGGCGCAAAATTGGATTCCAATTAAAATTCAATTTAAAATTTAATTGGATTTGAACTCTTAGATTTTTACTCTTAACTAGTGTGTAATAATGTGCATATGTACATGCACAATTAAAAACAATCACAATTACACGGTTCAAATTATACATGGCATTAACTTACACTTTGAATTTAGGCTCCTCAATTTTTACATTCAATAATTCACTCGATACAAAAATTAAAAATTAAATGAAACATATGGTGCAAAATTGAGGATCCAATTGAAATCTAATTGAGTTTTCTCTGACTTTGGCTTTTAATATATAGGGTAAATTGCAAATTACACCCCTAAAGTTTAGAGGTATTTAGATTTTACACCCTGAAGTTTCAGAATTTAGATTTTATTCTTGAAGTTTGAAGGTATTTTGGATTTACACCATGATGTTTCAGAATTTAGATTTTACCTCTTAAAATTTTAGGGTATTTAGATTTTACACCTCTAGATTCTGAATTTTCAGAATGTAGAATTTAAATATCCCTAAACATTAAGAGTAATTTACAAGTTACCCTAATATATATATATATATATATATATATGTATATATGTGGTACACTGAGGCATGTTTGACCCGAAGTTTTTTTTTTTTTCGAGGAAAGACCCGAAGTTTAAGAAGCCTCTCATCTCTCGTGCCCAAATTTATTACGTCAAATGTCAATGATTTTTCACTTCAAGTTTTTGATTTCTTCAAAACGCGTCTTGATCCAGCTTCCAAGTTCAGACAAACCTCATGCCTGCCCAACTCACAAGTTAAAAACGAAAGTATTAAAACCAAAGCGAATGTTCATTTCCATTTTCCCATTTCAAAAAACAAGGGCAATTTTGTAACTCCAACTTCCTTCTGTTTTATTTAAAGTGCAAAACTCAATAGAGGGAGACAGAGAGAGAGAGAGAGAGAGAGAGAGAGAGAAAGGAATAAACAGAGAATTTTTGAAATAAGAGAGAGAGGGTTGTGAAAAAACATGGGAGATGTTGTAGTTTTTGTGGATGATTTGAAATTAAATTATGCATTTTCATACTGTAGAATTTGCCATGAAGAAGAATTACAGAGCTGCAAGAGCTTGGAAGCTCCTTGTGCTTGTTCAGGAACCGTTAAGGTAAAGAAAAGCTTGTGTTTAGCAAAAAGGAAAAAAAGCTTGTTCTATTTCTTTGTTCTTGTGGGCGTGTTTTAATCCTGGTAATATTAAACAAGGTTGCAACCTTTTTTTTATTTTTTATTTTTTATGTGGGTGTGTTTTAATCTTGCTTTTCAATTTGTTCTCCACAACAAAATTTCATCTTTCTTTTGTTTTCTTGTTTTCAGTTTGCACACAGGGATTGTATACAGAGGTGGTGTAACGAGAAGGGCAACACCACCTGTGAAATATGCCTCCAGGTTTGTATCTGAGTTTTTTTTTTTTTTAATGTTCTGTTTTTTCTGTTGTAGAAACTTTGTGTTTTTAAAAATACCTTTTGTATTAAATGAATTCTTTCTTTTTCTTTTCTTGTAATTCAAACTCAAACTGGGTCTGTCTTTTTTAAGATTGAGTTGTTAAAATTAGTTTGCATCATCATCCTCTTATTCTGGTTTTAGAATTTGGGTATCTCAAATTTGTCGTTTGCCTAACTTTCCTTTATGTTTAAGTATCTTTTTGTCTGTCTCTTTTCTCTCTCTTTTTATAATTATGAGAATTTGAAATGTCATTTGGTTTCACCGGGACATACAAAAACAAAACTCATTTTGTATTTTGAAAATTTTAATCATATTTCCTTAATAAAAACGAGAGAATAGAATTATCTTCCAGTAATAAATCAGTTGGGAAATGTTTTAATTGCTGTCAATATCCATAGCTTTTATAAGTAGAGACGTGACAAGTTTTCCATTATTAATGAGAATGAAATTTGAATTTTCGCAGCAATATGAGCCAGGATACACAGCACCTTCTAAGAAGTCTCAGTCGTTGGTTGATGAAGCAGTAACCATTAGGTACTTCTTCCAATCCATTATTTGTTATTAGTTATTATTACACAACTTAGAAAGTAATGGCGCATGAGCGTGACAAGTGGCCCGTTTTTAAATTCAAGTAAAAGTCACTCACCTTTATTTTCGTGTAGTTTATGATTGAAGTAATAATCCACAAAAGATAAAAATATTCCATAAAACATGCCTTGCAACTAATTGTTTTTTTTTTTTGTTTGTTAACATGGGACATTTTTTTTCTTTGGTCAAATTATAGAGTAGGACCAGGAGCAACTTTAAAATGTGCAAACCTGGCCTTGACCCAAAACCCATTTTGCATTTTTCGGTTTCATAGTAAAACACTAATAATTAATTCAAGTATTTATATTTTAATTAACAGTAACAGAGATGGCTTGCAAATTCCAAGAGGAGAAGAAGAGACAATAATAAGGCCAAGATTAGTCGCCATAAGTGAGTATCCCGAGTGTACATCCGCCGCACACAGAAGTGCATCTTGCTGTCGATCACTGGCTCTAACTGTAAGTTTGGCTGATTCAAATCCATTTTTACCTTATTAATAGGGTACCCCCATATTATAGTGACACCTTGCTTTGTGGTGTAATTTTTATCTTATAATAGCTAGTTGTTATTTGTTAATTAATCCAATCTTTTTTTTAAAAAAACAAACAAAAAAAAATTGATGATTAATTTAGTACAATTATTATAAACACATGTTGTAATCGGATTATTTGGAAAATATGGATAGGATTACTAATATTGCGTACTTGGTTGACTATTTGTTTGCATGCTATTTGGCAGCCACAGATTTAAGCTGTAAACTTAGTAACGTACACTGACCTTAAATATAAAAATAGAAATTTTTTAGTTGGATTTACTAAGTGTACAGTTGTTCTGTATTTGATAGTTTGTCTGCTAAGTATGTGTTCAAAGTTCAGACTGCCTACATTTTGGTTTGTTTTTACGGTTGGGGCCACAAGCCCACAATTTTTTGAAAGGAAAATCAATTATTAAGTTTCTTTTTTAGAAGCATGCTCTCTCATCTCACATAATATTAAATTTCAATTAATTAAATTTATAACACGATCCACCACTTAGTTTGCATATCATTATATATGATTATTTGTTTGATTGAATTTTGCAGTTTACAGTGGTCTTGCTAATGAAACATATGTTTGCCGTGCTTCATGGTGGTACGGAAGATTACCCCTTCACACTTCTTACTGTAAGTCAGCCCCTTTTCATTTTTCACCTGTGTTGTTCTGCAACTGGGATTCTGAACTAGATTCTTAATTCCGCATCATTTAATTTGATCACGTTATTGTATTTTGCAGGTACTTATTCTAAGGGCTACTGGAATTATTTTCCCAATGTTGATATTGATGCGGACAATCACAGCAATTCAAAATAGTATCCGGAGGCAGTACCAGTACCAGTACCAGGTTGGTGGCCTTTTCTAACTCCAATTAAAAAAAAGAAAAAAAAAATAGAGTGGCCCTAATTTAACTAACAGAGAATAGGTTCTACATTTTAAGTAAAACTTGGATGGGAATATGGGAATGATTGTGAGTTTTCATTTGTATTGTCAAGACATATTAGGAACACATAATTGAAGCTATATGAAATGCATTGGAGCTTTACTGATTTTTATTGATTTATCAGGATTCTGATGATGACACCTCAAACTTTATTGGAGCCAATGAAGATGAAGAGCAGCATCATTCAGTCTAAGGCCAATCCTCCTAAAGTGGTCTATCATTATTTAAATTTGAATCAGAGCCTTGTATCAAAGTTCACTGTCAAAATCCCCCCTTTTTGGGAAGAAAAAAAAAAGATTCCTTCACGAAAAATTCAGATCAGGAAGATCCCTATTTGCATTTTGCACTATCAAGTTCGTGACATAACAGTTCTTATCCACCTCACCCTACTGACCCATCAACCCAAAAATTAAAAGCGAAAACCAAAAGTTAGTTTGAAACATTGTGAAAGCTACACCAGTTAGTTAGATGAACAACCTAATTTAACCCATATGTGTTAGCTTCAAAAACAAGTCAGTCGGATGAACAGCCAAATTCATAGATTAAAGACAAAGCCAACAACTTTTGTTTTGTTGGTTGAAAGTTGATGCCACTATATCGAATGTGACATCCAACTGTAATTTACAGCAGCTACACTACTCTCCTTACAATTCGGGCATAAAAAATTAGCCTAAAAAGTTCTCTCACAAATTACTATACAAAAATGTTGGTCACTCCCAACTTAAAAAGTGAGATTCTTACACAATAAAATTAGACTTGAGTGTCGTTCTATATAGCAAGTTCTGCCAAGCATGGCTGGATATTCACTTTACACCCTCAGCTAGTCCTGAAAATATGAAAACTGTGCTTCAACACTATTGACAGTGACTGGGAAGTAGGCATGAGGAATCATGATAAACGATTCTAAACTTACATCATTAACGGCTGAAGCTTGGCCACCCAAGTCTCACAAAGCAATACATTCAATCAGTTCAACTTTGCTGTAGAAGTATTTGTGCTCTATGTTGAAGTTCAGTCAGGAAGCTGGCACCAGTGCTCTCCAGAGACTTATTGCAACCAAAATTTTCTGTAATGTCTATAAACTTTCTGACAAATTCTACCATTTCCCCAATCCAACTTTGATTATACAAGTTATCTTCAAATGTCTTCAGGTGTTTACCATATGTAGTCTCAAATTCTCTGGACTTAGCAGCAGCTTTTTGAAGTACAGATTCAGGAAGTCCTGAAATAAATTGTAACTGGACTTTATGAGAAAGCAGTAATAATTACACCCAGTAACAAAATGGCAATCGATAAGAGGAGTTTTAGGCAAAATCTCTTTTGGTAAGTAGTATTAGGCAAAGCCTTCATAAACAAAAAATGATAATTTGCAGGGGTAAGCATTTTTTTTTTCCAAGTAGTTGTAAGGAGGGCATGAGGCCTATAAACAAGTTCTCATCTTTACCGTAAAAGTATCCTTAAGTCTTAACTCCTATAGTAGTAGCTTTAAAAAGCATAAAGGACATGGAAGCAAAGTGTACCATATCCACCTAATGAGCTTCTTAACTAAGGTAGCACATAAGTAATACCCTCAGGCCCAGGTCCTTATCTCTGAAAGCCTAGTCATTGTTAACAGTCTAAAATCACATAAACCAAATCATTGTACCTCAGCTACATTTCTTCTGGTTAATGAAGAGAGCTTCTCAACAAAGAGGCGATAATACAAAAAGAATCTTACCAGCTAACCGCGCAACATTAACACCATAGCTTTTAGGGCATGCACCAGGTGTCAACCTGTAAAGAAATGTAACTTCTTCCACATCTCCAACTCCATTCCCAACTCGGCATCCCATATGACACAGCAAAACCTATTCCAAACATGAAGAACAACAAATTAGACAATGTTCAGAATATTTGTGCCCATTGGTAGAGTGCCAATATCATGGCCTCTATGTCTAAACCATGATGAAAGTAAACTATTATACTATTATATATGGTTATCACATGGCCAATCATGCTAAAAACTCATTTGTCTTGTTTTTTGAAGATTAAGAAGATACCCTTAGCTTGTGAATCAACCGCGTCTGTGATGAAATAGAAAAATAACTGAAAAAGCAGAGGTATACCTTAGGATCATTCTGATAGTCTACAGCTAATCGGTGATAGTGAGTAGAAAACATTCCTCGACACTGCACCTTGTGGACAAAATGTTGTAGAACTGATTCACTGCAATAAAATAGAGAACCAAAGTAGAAACAAAGGTCAACCAGGTACAACCCTCAGAGAAAAGGAAAATTTGTAGAGAATTGATCATTAATATTGAATTCACTGAAAGACAAGTTAATCCAATAATTTACACATACGCAATCGCTTGCCCATCTGAAGTTGATGTTCCACGTCCAAGTTCATCCAATGCCACCAATGAATTACGAGTTGCAGAAGACTGCATCAACCATCAAAAATATGTCAATGGCACGAAAATTATTCAATCATATTCATCTTAACTCATTATAAAATCTACTTTTGCAAACTATTCTTTAAAAGTTCTAAAGCATAATGATCAAACAAGAGTGAGTTTTTCTTATGCAAGAAGAAACTTCTCATGAGATGAGATACGGGACAAATATGCAAGAATAATAAAATTTAGAATGTAACTGAGGAAATTATTAGTGACTCAACATAAAGTAACTGCAGAGAAATTTGTGATAGGCTTGTCCTTTGACAGTTAAGATCTAATTAATTATGCTAAAAATCAGAACCAATATGGGCAGACTAATCAATTTGTACATACTCAAGAATGTTGTCTTTGATTCTACAAATAATCTACAAAATCACAGGCATAACAATAGTGTGCAATGAAAATCCTTTGATCCACTGACAAATCTCACCAGCATTAATGCAGTTTCTGAGAGTTCAGTTAAAAATGTACTTTGGCCTGCCATGATATGATCTTTGGCACCCATCCGAACAAAGATTCGGTCCACAGGTGACAACTCAAAACTGTCTGCAGGGACATCTGCTCCTACCTGAAAAGAACCTTTAAGGTGAAAACCACAAAATAATAAAACTCAGAGTTGCACAACAAAAACCACAAAAACATTACCTGGGCCAAAATCACAGCCAAGCAAACTTGGCGAAGGAGAGTTGATTTCCCCCCCATGTTAGGACCAGTGAGAAGGATGAAGCTAGGATGACCAGAACCACCAATCATAATTTCATTGGGAACAAAGGTACCCTTGCCTAAAGAATCACCTCTAAGAACAGGATGTCCTAGACTTTTTGCAGAAAAGCATGGCACTTCATCCAGACTTGACGAGTCTAATATAATTGGTCGGCTTGTTGGCCCTTCATAATATTCACTTGCAATTGCTAGACTGATCAAAACATCCAGCTCTGCAACATGTACCAATTTTAGCCATAGAAAATGAAATACATTTTGTATAATGTAAACTACTATATAATATTGTTCTTTTATTCATGAAAACATGAAATCTGGCAATATGTCAGATAACTTAAAGAGAACTATGACCTTGTGACATCTCCACTCTTCTATATGCATAATCACACTTGTTTGCATGTTTGAGTGTATCTGAAAGAGGAAAAGATAAGGGTATGCATACCTGCAGTAGCAGAAACTAATTGCCTCCACTTATTATGATGCTCACAGAAACGTCCAATCAACCTCTGAAGAATGCTTTTCAGCATGGATTCCTTTTCAGACTCAGCTTGCGAAAGCTCTCCCAACAACTTCTTGATACTTGGAGTCCAATACCTAAAGAAGCCCTGAAAATGCCAGGCAAGAAACAAAATAAAAAATAGTTAGAGATATAAAACCCAAATTAATGTGCTGCTAAATAAGGCACTTTAGAATTATTTTAACTAGGGATTGAAACTGGCAAAGATAAAATCTTAACCAAAAGAATCAATAAATCCTGGTACTACTATAAACTATGCCATGTTATTCAACATGACAGATTACTTCATTGCATTATCACATTAAAATTCACAGTTCAATATGATTGTCATAATGAGAGCTCAATGCTTTCCATTAAGTTGCAATTAAGATAAGAAAGAGGCATTACCCCTGGTTGTTAATTAGTCCAGGCATCTAAAATATGTTCAATTACAGGATCAAAAATAATCAGTATAGCTACTTCATTCACCACAACTTTTGCTTTCACCTTTTTAGATGATCTTAACTCATAGTCACGAGGAATTCTCTCACGCAAACTTTCTGGAACTTCTAAGAGATATGCCTCTTTTCCAATTGTGACATATGTAATCTGTTACAGATTGTTAAATAACAGAAGTTGGTTATTGTTGTTGAATATAAATAAACAAAGAAGTAGACTGCTAAAAATTCAAAGACCAAACAGTTTGCAAAAAAGTTCTTACTGATGCATCTCCAAGTAATTTTTGCTGATTCTTGAGGTGTTTTGTTAAACTAGACTCAACCTCCTTAACTTTTTTACAGGCAGAGTCATACTCCAGATCAACTCCTTCATGAGGTATGATACGTCCTGAATTATTAGCTTCTACCCAATCAAAAGCATCCTTGAAATGATTTATAATCGAATCAATGTTAGGGAGACCTACACCTGCACATATAAAAGATAAGACACCAAACTAGACTCTTTGAATAGCATATTGCTTAAAAAATCAAAGCTGCTCATACCAAGTGTTAACAAATGATGAAGGACTCTAGATTCAACATTTTCCAAAATAACACTAAGAGAAGAACATGATTGGGCCATTGATTCACAACCACGTAGCACTGATATAAACTCTTGGAGCTGTTTTTTTGCTGCATCTTCATATAGAACCACTTTGTTGGCATTCCTTCCATTAGCCTCACTGCATCAAATTAATGTCCATAAACATAAATCATCCTTCATAACCATCAATAGATTATCTATCTAATATATATTCTAATACAAACGTGTTCCTAGTCAGATTGGCTTTACCTGCTAGCAAAAACACGTGCAAGCAACCGCTCCATGTCTGGTAGCCTGGACAGTGCTTTTCTAAATTCAAGTGCAAAAGCTAGATTAACTCCCTAAAAAGAAAAGTAAATATCAAATACTGCCAAAAAGCCTTAATGTCAAGTGAACGGCTGTGAAAACACTGCTAAAAAATCTTCATGTCCTGCCTCATACAAGCATAGTATGATGTGTAACAGTAACAATTTAAGTAGTCCATGTAGGTCATATATATATATATATATATCATTGTTTAAGAATTAACAAAGAGCAACAGGCTCAGACCATAACTTGGACTTATAATTTCAATGTTATCATATGAATTATAAACCACTTAAAACCTTCCACCAAAAGCAATATATGAAATCACCCTTTCTTCCTCCCCAATTTAAAAGAAAAAAAAAAATAAAGGCAAAAGTTACAATCATTAGGATTTGAAATATGTTATACTCTAATTAAGTTTTTTTTTTTTTTGATAAGTTCTCTATTTAAGAAGTCCATAAACATCAAAAGATAATTTACTAAAAACTAAATTGCTAACATATATCCTAAAAATGAAAATTTTAAGACCATAGCCAACAATATCATTTTGCTATAGCTTGAGGGATATGCCAAACCAAAAAACCTTCGAAGGAATTAATAATAGTGGAATATAAGAAGCATATCGACGTGGAACTCACCCGCAAACCTCCAACAGCATCCTGCCGTTCCCTAATTGACTCTGGATGATATAAAGGCCTTGCAAGCCATGTCTTGAGCAACCTCTTCCCAATAGATGTCACACAGTGGTTCAATTGGGCATAGAGCGTCCTTAAAAGAGGAAGGAAAAAAACAATCAGAAGAAGGTGAAAATGGCAATAAAGATGTATGTATATGAGCATACATAAAGGTTACCCTGAAGAGTCTCCATTTCTGCTATTCTCAAAAATCTCAAGGTTCTCCAGGGCAGTTGCATCAAGAACCATGTATGGTTTTGAGATGATATTAGCAAAACCAGAGCATGGAAGTAACTCAAACTTTGCAAATCGAAGTAATGTCTCATCCAGGAAAGCCTGCTTAAGATAGAATATAGTGCCTCCAAGAGCAGAAAGTGCACAGCTGCCATTCTCGCCTGCCTTTACCAGATCTGACAGAACATCTGGTAGCCAGCCCATCCCATTTTCCTCCACTTGAGACTGAAGACCATCCAAATTTGTTTCATTTAACGATCCAGAAACTGATTGTTCAACAATACGGCTGTAGCTACTTTTGAATTCATGCACGGTTTTCTCAGCATCCCAGAATTCCAATAGTGGAACCAAATCATTCACTAATGGATTTCTTGTATGTCTCAGCAGCGCTCTCTCTGTTTCAGGACTGAGCTGTTTAGCAGGTTTTACAATTTCCACTGGCCTTAGCTCGGACAATAGACAACACAAGGCACTGCACTCTGCATCATCCCCAAACTGGTAGAGTAACATGCTTAGTCAAATAAACCACATCCCACACAAAATGCATGATTTAATCGACCTATTAATGCAAAATCTGATAAACGTAGAGCAAAGTGCAGAGCATTGTCTATTATATGTAAAGACTTGTGATCATGACAACACTCAGAACTGAAGCTTAAAAAAGGGAATGCAATGGCCACCCATCACAGCCAATTGTTAACAAAAGAATAAAACACACATAGACAACCAACAATCAATCCATAAGACCTTTTTCACAATATTAAAAATCATGCACATAGTCCCTAAGCAACCCCCCAACTGGGCAGCAGGGCACAATCCAAAAAGGAGAAGAAAAAAAGAAAGGATCAGATGCATAAGAGTACTTCTCATTTGACAACTAATCAATCCAACCCAGCATACAGAACAAGAGTCTCAGTAAAATCATATTAGTCTGATTTTCCGTAGCATACACCCGCATATATGTTACACCTGAGAACAGGAGATACACATGTAAGCTGTTGAACTTGAAGATTCTACTAGACTCATACCTGTCCAAGAATAATCCTGCTGGTTGTAACATCAACCACACAAACACCAAAAATGTGGTCTGCATTTTGGTTTGCCAATCTCTGACAGCCTTCAGTCACTGCCATTAGGTAAGAAGCATCAGGATTTGCTGACAGCATCTCTCCCTCAGTAAGCGTTCCTTTTGTAACCACTGCACATATTTCACGTTTCACAACCTATCAACACAAGGAAGAATGTCAAAAATGCTGAACATTTATTTCATCTTTATCTCTTTTTCTTTTTCTTTTTTTCTTTTTTCACTTTCAAAAATCCACCATGGGATATTAAGATAAACACCAAACTAAGAAAATAATTATCATAAACAATCAAAGAGTGGAGTAACAAGATGATGACTCAACTATATATAATACTTTCTACCCATAATGATTCTTTAATCAACATCCTAAGCCATAAACCATTCTTAAAGGGTAGTATGATTATGACCGTCACAAAAATGCATTCAAACTTTCAGTTAATGCTATCAAGACAGAGGTCCACACATCAGTTTAATAAATTAACCATCTAATTAATCTCTGAACAGGAATTTCCTAGATTGGACTTAACCATTAGACCACTAGAATCAGATTTTTATCTTTATACAAAATAATATTAGAATATCTACATATCTTCTCAGTAGTTTTAGGTACACAGACCTTATCCTTAGAACCTTTCTCTTTGCGACGAAGCTCTAGTTGTTCAGGGGTTTCTGTCTGCTCTACAACAAGAACCCGATAACCCTGCTATGTCAAGACAGCTTATATTAAATTTCATCTCCAGGGTACAAAATGGGCTCATCAAAGAAATCTAAAACAGCATGAACGCGATAGAGACAACCAACTGGAAATAGAGATATATGAATGAGCCAACCTTTCTTGCCAATTTCTCCAAATTCATAGAGAAGTTCTTTTCTGGAAACCCACAATGCGGTTGTTCTCCCTACAAATGCAAGTAGTTGTCAATTATCAACTTACAAAAAAGGGGGAGGGGGGTTGGTGTGGGTGGACATTGCACAAAAACAGAATATCAGTGTTGAATGCACCCAGTCTAATTAATACCTTCATATATTGCAAGTCAAGTTCCTTTGCTCCTATATGTGCATCCATTTCAAAAAGTTCATAAAATTTTCCCATCTGCTCCAGCAAAAATGAAATGATTATTACTTTAACAGTTTAACTGCAGTAACAACAATGACAACTTGGATAACAGAATCTAGCTTTGCTTAGTTAAAATCAGCTACATGTAATGTATACCTTGAAAAATAACACCTTGTCCATATGCTTTGACTTAAACTCCCACCATTGTCTCTGCACAAAAATAAAGGTCTCTAGATTAAAATACAAGGCGAAAATGACATAAAAGATCACTGAGCCACATATTGTCTGAAAGCAAATAAGCAATCACCTGGCCGCCTGATAAACTCTTTAGAAAATCAGGAGGCAAGTAAAGTGTCCTCAGATCATAGTTTGCATCCCCAGGACGCCTTCTTTTTGCGTCCCTGCGTTCTCTGTATCAAGACTAACAGTTTCAGCATATATGAATGGTAAGGCTATCCACATTACTATCTGAATGCCACAAAAGCTATAAATAGAAATTTGAGCATAGTATTATTTCTATACTAAATCTTAGCATAACAATGCCTACTTCCATTTTCCCACTCAACACATTCCAATCCTGTCACACAATTATATATGAATGCAGTAGTAAAGAGAGGTATATTATTCCATAAAATATTAGACACAAAGTGCAGTTATTGGACAAAAGATAATTGGAAAAAATAAGCTACAAAGATTATTGAGAACTCACTCCCCAAGGAAGCGAAACTTTACAGCTTCACGCGTACCAAACCTCTCTGTGGCATCACCCGTTAAGGCATTACCAAGTTCATTAGATGCCTTTCCACCTACAGAAAATGCAAGCTCAAGTTCAGTTCTCAATAAGATATAAATCGCAAATATCTGCTCCTGTAATGGTAACTTCCATTTTCACAGCATACATCAGAACCAAAAACAAGGAACAACTAAGGAAGGAAAACATACTAAGTAATAAATCATAAGAAAACAGTGAATACAGACACATTAACTTATAAATTAAGAACTAATCATAGTTTTCTAATGACTTTTACACTTTCTATTTCTAATTTGATAAAAAAAAAAAAAAAAAAATACAAACATAGCAATTACACTTTAGCACAAAATTTCCACATTTACTGCAAAAACCCAATACAAAAAACATGGTTTATTCAAGAGGATTGCCATTGTAATAGATATATCCAAAAATAAAGAGGTCCACATAACAGCCCCCGCATATGAACTATAAATTCTTCAAATAATACAGTACACAACTTATTCCATTTGCAACCTGGGCTATAACATAAACGATTCCTACATATCCTGTTTCACCCTAACATTTCTTGTTTCCAAATACTAAACCAATGAGATACACGCATATATAATACCCCATTTTACTTACTTTCAACATTATTACTAGTAGGCTCCTCCACCAAGGAAAACTTGAAACCTCCCTTGTTCTTCTTAGCAGACCCAGACCCCAACTTCTCCCCCTCACTCGCTTTCCTCTTCTTCCTCGACCCGCACTTCTCACCACGCCTCCCTTTCGACCCCTTCACAACATCCTCTTCTTCCTCCTCATCTAAATCCATAACTTCCTCGACCGCCACATGCTTCCCCCAATCTTCATCACTAGAATCGTCACCACCATTTTCCTCATCCTCATCCTCAACAACGGCCTTCACGCCTCTCCGCCTCTGTACCGGCTTAATTCCCTTCACATCCTTCTCTTCCTCAACAATCTCCACCGCCTCACTCGAATCCAGAGCACCCCGGCGCAACCGCTTGAATTTCTTGAGGGTCTCTTGGACCCACTCAAATTTCTCCTTCTCCAAATCCAATAGCTCCTCCTCTTCATCCTCGTACTGAACCAAATGCTTGTTAGCTACCTTATCGAAAGACTTCACAGTGCCTTCATACCACGCCTTATCCAAGGGCCAGAAAACCCTAATCCTCTTCCCCACAACATCATCACCGTACGATCTCTTATCGTTAGGAGTTAACGGTGATGCGGAGATTACTAAGAGGGGCTTGTTCTTGGACTTGGATTGGAAAGGAGAAGGGGTTGTAGGGCTTGGACTGGAATTGGGGGTAGAGCTAGGGTTAGGGACAGAACTAGAAAATTTGGAATTTTGCTTGGAAAGAGTGGGAGATGGAGATGGAGATGGAGATGGAGAAGGAGAAGACGAGGTCGTTTTGGTGAAGAAGGCAGTGATTTGGCGCTGTTGGTTTACGATTGGGGATCGGCCATTGCTTTGGCGCCGTGACGGTGCCATTGTGATTTGAATGAAAAATGTGTTTGATGAGAGAGTGTGAGAAATGAGAAGAAGAAAGTGAGAAAAAAATATAAAAAAAAAGGTGAGTTTAGATTATAGAAATTCGGGAGTGAGTTTGGGTATGGCGGGAAAATTCCCGGGGTTTCCGTTTCTGTTTCGGAGATAGATAGATGGGCTTTGGCGGGAATTTTGGTTTGGGGAGCAAAAGGTGAGTAGAAATGCTGCGCCGCGCGCATCCATGCTCTCGTTTTTTGTGACGCGTGAACCTGTAAAGCTTGGCTTCGGAAAAAATAGTTAACTAAATTTTTTTTTTCTAACTATCTGGTTAATTGGCCCAGTTTGCAAACAATATCATTTAGTAGCATCTCGAGACTCAGAGACTCGATTTTGGCATCATAAATCGAGTCTTTGAGCCTCGATTTTCATCGTTTGACGTGGCCTAACGCCAGGTGGAATATACCTAGAACTCGAGTCTTAAAGACTCGAGTTACATATCGGCGCCACATAGATCTCGAGCGTTAGAGACTTGGTTTACTAAAAGCGAAACCGAGTCTCAGACACTTAATTTTGGTATGTGGTCAAACCACATGCACTGGTTATGTCACTGACTTCTGTTTGATCCCTGGGCACGTTTTTGTAATTGATGCTATAGTCACTGACTTCTTTATGTCACTAAAGCTCTCTATGTCCCTATTCAAACCACATGCCTATCTTTATGTCACTGACTTCTTTATGTCACTTACTTGGCAGAAGCTCTTTGTCAACAGAAATTGCTTCTCTCTCGACACATCCTCTCTCACTCATACAGACATTGCTCCTCTCTCAACTTTCTCATACTCATTCAGTAGCAGAGCAGAACAATACTCCCCTCTTAACTCTCATACAAGCCCATCATTCTAGTCTCCCTCTCTCACTCTCATACAATCCCAGCAGTACATTTGCACATCCTCATGTCAAGTAAGGGTCTCCTCACTCTCTAGTTGGTTGTTTATTGTATATAACTGCTTTAGAAAGTGTTGCTTGTATTGAATTTGTCATGACATTTCCTGATAAAAATATTTGTTTGTATTAACCACTTAAATATATATATATATATATATATATATTTATATAGATTTTGTGGGGCCCGAGTATTAAGCAACCCAGGCCCACTCCAAATCTGGCCCAAGGTCCGTGCCGAGAATGGTACAAAGTCCGAGGATGAGTGGGAGAAACTCAAGTCCTCTTAAGACCTCGCCGAGGATGCTCACGTCCTCGGCAAACCGACATTGAAGGAAAGGAGCTGTCACTCACTCATTAAATGCATGCCACCAACACTCTGGTTGCATCAGTGGTGAATTGACCAGCCAACAGTGATACCTTGGCTGCTTCAACTAACAGAAAGTCTGCAAAGGCGGCTGATGGAACAAGCCTTCAGACACAAGTCCAGATAGCCGACAAGTGGATGGCAAAGATCCACTGAACAAGACTATATAATAGACGGAATCCCCAAAGTAAAGGGGCTTTTTTCTCTACCCTCGAAGGGGAGAAAAGGAGGAGAAGAGTTTTTCTTTCTTTTAGGGTGTCCAAAGAACAACCCTTGTATTCATTAATTCTAAGGAAAAGGGGTCCTCAGACCGGGCCGAGGACGAACTTTCCTCAAGAACATTTAACCAAAATTTTAGTTATCTTCCATGTAAGCCCACCCCGACTGTTGTTTTTCTTCCTAAGTGCCTGGCCCTTCTATCCACTCTCTACAAATTTATTGTATGGGGGTCGCCCGAAAGCAGAGTCCCTACAATTGGCGCCGTCTGTGGGGAAGACTTGGGCACTAGCAAGTGCGATGGTTGGTGTGAAAATATGAAAAGCAACACTTCTCAAAAAAAAAAAAAAATACAGTCTACAACAACAATATTCATTCAGAAGGCAACAATCACAAGAAATGGAAAGATGCGAGAAATAAAAGAGATGAAATGGGTTTACTTCTTTATTAATATTTGAAGAAAAGTTACATCTTACAGCAGATGCCCATGCAGGTTTGTTCTAAAGCTAACTACAAAGAAAAACGCCTAAACAGGCTGGTGGTGAAGCAAGAGAAGAGGAAGGGTGAGAGGCCTAGGCAGGCTTGTTTTAAAGCCAAGACAAGCAACGGAGGGAGAGGTGGAGACAGGCCTACGCTAAAACCGTCCACAGCTCCCCAACCAACACTTGCGGTGCTAGGTAGGGGAAGGAAGAAGAGGCCGCGGTGCCTGACGATCCCACCTCAAGGTTCCGCCCAGTTTCCATCCCAATCCCACAGCGACTGGGAGCCGGCGAATCACTATCAGCCTGGAGGGCTGACGGATCCAAATCCGGAGGGGAGACATTACGTTCCTTTCGGATCCCCCTCCGAATTGTAAGGGGAGTTCCATCCCTGGTTAGGTTGAAAAGAGGAAAGATCTTCGACCTCCTCCTACCCCACCCCCAGCATGATGTCCAGGGTCGGGGTGCCATCCTCAACTCCTGAAAAGGGCTAGGCTCCCTCGTCAACGCCCTTTCCCAGTGCCACTTTGTTTCGTGGGGCACGAGCTACTATTCTGGCAAAGCCCTTGACACGTCTAAGGAGCAGCACGTTTGTGAGATATGAACTTAAAAGTTTGTGAAGTTTGAAGAAAAGGATCATCCCAGAAATGCCTTATATAGAAGGCAAAAATTGGTGAGAGCCAGCCCGCACAGAATCCTAAGGAGAAATTACCGGAGGCAATAACTCCGTCCAATTTTCAAGAGGCTTATCTGCAACTAGACCCTCGTAAATCTGTAAGGACATTAATGAGGAGGCGCCTCGCGGCCCGAAGCGTCAAGCGCGTTACTCGAATAGCCCAAAGGACGCCTCGTAATCAGAAGAGGCACGCCAGACGAAGAAGCTAGACCAAAGCAGGGTCCCCTCCTCAGCGGAGCAAGTCCAAGGCAGGTACTAGACAGCACCAAGGCCTTATATGATCCTCGGACTCAAGCCTATGGGGAAACTAGCTACTTCAAAGGACAAGTGTTAGACAGAACCTAGGCCTTGCATAGTCCTCGGACTTAAGCCTCTAGGGAAACTAACTACTAAAAGAGAACTAGGTACTAGAGAGAACCAAGGCCTTGCATGGTCCTCGGACTCAAGCCTATGGGAAAACTAGCTACTTTAGAAGACAAGTGTTAGACCTTGCATGGTCCTTGGACTCAAGCCTCTGGGGAAACTAACTACTAAAAGAAAACTAGGTACTAGACAGAACCAAGGCCTTGCATGGTCCTCGGACTCAAGCCTATGGGGAAACTAGCTACTTCAGAAGACAAGTGTTAGTCGCCTTAGGAGATCCAAGCCAATGGAGAAACCATCCCCCCACGAAATACCAAGTGTAAAGCAAAGCCTGGGTCTTGTATGTTCCTCAGCGCCAAACCTATGGGGAAACTAGTTGCTTCAAGAAAACCCAAGTATTAGACAGAACCAATGTCTTGCATGGTCTAAGGACTCAAACCTATGGGGAAACTAATCACTTTAGGGGGACCTAAGCACTGGACAGAACCAAGGTCTTGTGTTGACCGTGGGCCCAGATCTACGGCGAAGCTGACCACTTAGGTACTAGTAGTGAACGCTATAGGGGACGACGATCAGTATAGTCGGCCGAGACGTAATTGAAGCCAGTATCGTACAAGTGATGTAGGCACACATGTATAATATAATACAAACAAAGCGAATAAAAGGAAACGAAATATGCACTTTACTGAGTCTTTAAAAAAAAAAAAAGAGTTTTACAAGGCAAACACACTAACACAATAATAAAAAAAAAAAAAAAAAGAAGGAGAGAACAGAGAACAGGGCAGAGACACAACAAGGGATCACTCTTTCAACTCCATCTCAACTCCCCCCTCAGGGGGCTGGGCAGAGGAGATCTCAGAATCCTTGGGGCCCTCACCTGGGGCTGCAGCTTGAGAAGGTTCAGCTAGGTGAGATACCTCCTCTACAAAGGGTGCTTGAACATCAGCCGAGGAGTCCGCAGTCTCTCCAGGTGCACCAGCAATGGGACCTTGGCTTGCCTCAACATTCCCATGAGGATCAGCTTCCCTGGGGGGCTCGCCCGAAGTAGGAGCAGCTGGGGTGCCTCCCATAGAGACAACCCCAACACCCTCGGCAGCCCCCTCAGCCTCAAAACTTGGAGAGGCAGTCTCACGGATGGCAGAAGGATATTATACGTTCTCTACCCTCCACAGGTTAGACGAGGCTTCAACCCCAGCCTGTGTAAGGGTTTCATTCTAGAGCTGGGAGCAGTAAAGTCTGCACACCTCAAGCACTTGGGCTCTATGGCTGTCTTCTGTTTCAGCCGCCCCTTCTTCATAGGTATCCTGCACGGCTTTGTCTTTGGAGGCCACAGCCTCGGCCTTGGCAGATTCAGCCCCCTCATTGGCTTTTAAAGCCTCAGCCTTGACAGACTCCGCAGCACCTCTAGCCTTATCTGCCTTAAGCACCCTCTCCTCCAAGGTCACGATCTCCTCTCTGGCTATCTTCAGCTGATCCTCGGCCTTGAGCAGCCTGTCCGTTTGATCTAGAGCCAGTTTTTCAGTAACAGCAAGGGCCGAACCAGCAGTGTCTCGAGCCGCCTTCATCTCCTTCAACTGGTCCATAGCCACTTTAAGATCAGCCTTAGAAGCATTGAGGGCCAGCACGGCGTTTGACAGCTTGGTACGCTCTGAGCCAGCGACCTGGCTCTGGCTACTAGCTATGTCCTCCAGCCTGAAAGTAGCCTAAATAGCCTACCAATTGAAACCATTGTGCAACAGATAAGGAACCACAAAAGTTCAAGAAAATCACAAGCAATCAGAAAACTTACCATGCCTAAGTATTGCTTAAGGCCGAGGAAAACCTCCTCGCCCCTCAAAGCCTCCAGCTGAGCCATGTCCGTAGGGAGCAGCAAGGACCTCTCCAATGCGTCGACCACGAGCGCACCCTCGCCTCCTTGAGGGTTCCTGAGGGAGACATCATCCGTTAGAGGCCTCCCATGGAGCATAGGAGCCAAGCCTGGGCCCCAGCTTGGATAGAAGCTTTCTTCTCTTGGCCTCGGCGCCCTATCTTCAGCTATTTTGACGACGGCTGACCATCGCCGCCACCTCGGGAAGGATCATACTTTTCTCCCCCCTAGGTCTCTTGCCTTTGTCCTTCTTCACCGGAGGACTGGTGGACTTGGACCCAGGCGTCGAACTCTATTAGGGTTAGGGAGGGGGAAGCTCGGGAGGAGGAAGCTCGAGAGGAGACTTACCCAGCACATCCCTCCCCGGCTGCCCCTCAATCAGTGCCAACAAGCTCTTTTGAGGCCGCTTCTTGAGACTCATCTTGGACTGAGAAGTGGCTTCTTCAGACAGAAAGTTCGCTTCAGTTAAGCTAGGGTCACCCAAATCACTGGCAGGGTCCTCGAGCGAATGGGGCTAGTCGAACATGCCAAACTCGTCCCCGGACAGACCTGAGTCAGCAACCTCCTCTTCCCCTTCAAACTTGGCAGCTTGAGCCGACAAAGAGGTACCTACCAGTGGTACGCCCTCGGGGATGGGAGACCCTTCGGGGATGAAAAACCCTTTCTTGACTACAGTAATGCTACGTAGCCGAGGATCCCCAGCTCGGATCACGTGCTTCAGAGCCGAGAACGATTTTTGGATCGGGACGTATCCTAAGACCACGTGGGCGGCTCTGACTTGGTTGTCGTCTCTATTCACAAAGATCTCCGACCTCAGCACCGTCTCCAAGTCTTTCTTATTAACCAAGCTGAAGTGACGCTCAGAAGCACACGGATCTGCATAAAAGAAAGCAAGTTCCTATCAAAACCTAAGTGAAGCAGGACACTAAAGCACAAAGAACAGAAAATGCTCTCCTAGTCTAGATGCCCCACCTGGTGTACCCTCCACTGTTGGGCATGGAAGACCCTTATGCCATTCCCTAGACACAATAAGGAAGTCTTTGTTTAGACCCTTACTGGACTCAAGGAGGCACTGGATGAGCCGGACCCTGTTGTCCCTCGTCTTCATGTAATAAGACTTCTCTTTCAGGCTCTGGAGTTTGTAGCACCAGTTCACATCATGATGGGTTAGCCTCAGCCCCATCTTCTCATTCAAGGCATCCACATAGCCTAAAATCCTAAATACATTGGTAGCACACTGAGTGGGAGATAGGCCGAAATGCCTAAGATAGTCCTTCATCACCGGCCCTATGGGTATCCTCACTCCGCCCTCCAGAAAGGCGATTATAGGGATCGCCACCTCACCTTCTTTCCTACTCGAGCTCAATTCCCCTTCTCCGAAATACCTCAAACCCACCGTAGCGAGGATCTTATGATTGGTGACGAATTTGTCCATTAACTCCTTAGACTTAACTAACTTCTTAAGCCTACCCATCCTAGAGAACTGACAAGGAACTCAAGTGAACAGTACGAACTAGAGAGAGAAGAAGACTTATGGAAACGAGGGAAAGCTCCTCGAGCAGGCTTTTTGTGCTATGAAGAGTTGCAAGTACAGTTAGAGGTGTGACCAAATTCGGGGTAGGTGCGTAGGATCTCTTGAATGCAAAAGTGAAAGGACGAATCAGTTTGACTGGGTATATATATATATATACCCCCAATTAAAGATAACTGCCTGGACTTTCCTGCCCAATGGGCCAGGAGAATCCCCATCGTCCGTTCATCATCACACCGTTGAACGTGGGGAGCACAGAGCCGTCGAAATTTAATGAAGGCACGCTCCAGATACCGAAACGCTAGGAACGTCCCTTGGGCAGTTGAAAAGATTGTGACACTGACAGAAAGACAAAGCTCGACAAGCTAGGACATCGGCCCGAGAACATCAAAATCCTCCTCCCCTCTCAAGAGGTCGGGCAGCAGAATTTTGAAGAGCTATTGTGGGGCCCGAGTATTAAGCAACCCAGGCCCACTCCACATCTGGCCCAAGGTCCGTGCCGAGGATGGTACAAAGTCCGAGGATGAGTGAGAGAAACTTAAGTCCTCTTAGACCTCACCGAGGATGCTCACGTCCTCGGCAAACCGACATTGAAGGAAAGGAGCTGTCACTCACACATTAAATGCACACCACCAACACTCTGGTTGCATCAGTGGTGAATTGACCAGCCAATAGTGATGCCTTGGTTGCTTCAACTAACAGAAAGCTTGCAAAGGCGGCTGATGGGATAAGCCTTCAGACACAAGTTTAGATGGCCGATAAGTGGACGGCAGAGATCCACTAAACAAGACTATATAATAGATGGAATCCCCAAAGTAAAGGGGCTTTTTCCTCTGCCCCCAAAGGGGAGAAAATGAGGAGAAGAGTTTTTCTTTCTTTTAGGGTGTCCAAAGGACAACCCTTATATTCATTAATTCTAAGGAAAAGGGGTCTTCGGACCTGGCCGAGGACGAACTTTGCTCAAGAACACTTAGCCAAAATTTTAGTTATCTTCCTTGTAAGCCCACCCCGACTGTTGTTTTTCTTGCTAAGTGCCTGGCCCTTCTATCCACTCTCTACAAATTTATTGTATGGGGGTCGCCCGAAAGCAGGGTCCCCACAGATTTATATATGTATATATATATATATAAAGTGGTTTATATATATATAATTTTTTTTTATTCATGATCCAAGAAGTCTTTTTGCTAGATTTCGGTGAACTTAGCTGCTTCCTTTTCTCCATAATTTGGAGTAAATTCGAGTTTGTATATCACATGTGGTATATTTGATTGTATATTAGTGCCTTGATTTTGAAATTAGATGATATGTCTAATTTTGATTGGTCATGATCATATTCAGATTACTGTTATTTTTAATTTGTTAATTTTTTTTTTGGTAATGTTTGATGAACCCTTGCTCTATGTTATTTCATTAATACAAAAATATTTTAACTTAACTAAAATTCAATACTTTTTATAAATAGTATAATTAATTGTTTATTTTGGTCAAACGTTATAATATTATTATATTTAGCAATGAAATTATTAAAATTAATATTTTTAGTTCCATTTTTTATTATTTATATTAAACATCAACATTTTCATGTATTAATATTTTTCTATAAACTGGATTTAATGCATCAACTGGCCTATGGTTGCAAGTGTTCTATTTGGCAAAAGCTCACCACTATAATATGAATAATGGTATTGACCCAAATATTAATTCAAAGGTGCTTATTGCCTTATTGAGACCTTTAGGCTTCAGCCATGTGCTACCAAGAAGGGTGGCTTTGAATTTTGGAGCCAGGACAACAGGTTCAGCTCAATGTATTTTGGGGCTTTAGGCGAATGTGACATTTTCTTATACTTAAATATTTAATTTTTGAAATCTTTTTCATCTAAAATTTTTGCTATGTTTTGTTTATTAGTAATTTTCCTAAAATAAAATTTATCCAAATATCCATTTTAATACTTTAAAGACAAAAAAAAAAATATCCCTCTAAGATTCAATTAATTTCTCATGTTTTTTTTTTTTTTTTGGATCTTTTTCAAATATTTTCATATCTATATGAATATCTTTCTAGTAGATATTTATAATTAAAAAACATTTATGAATAAATTAAACATGATCTATAAAAGAATTGAGATCCTAAACATGATCTATTAAACATTATCTATATGAATATATTTCTAGTAGATATTTGTAATTTACAAGTAAAACCAAGGTTATTAAAATTGAGATCTTAAACAGGACCTATAAGCATAAGAGTGGACTAAATCATAGAATCGAATCGATGATCATAAGATTTTACTTTATGTGAAAAATAAAGTAAAAAATATTAGTAATAATGATATATTTTAAATAATCATTAAGTTGATCAAAGGAAAAGGGACATAATGCAACTTTCATGTCCTATTTCTAATAATTAAAAAAAATATATTACATTTCTTTAACAACTAAATAATCATTAACTTGTTCATTTGGGCAGATTTGATGAAGGGGGCTAGAGTTATATTTTTCTTGGGCCCAATTAGAATTAGACTCTAATATGCCTAAAAATTGAAATTATATATGGAATGATGATGTTACATAATTGCACTCATTCATTTGCACATCCTCATGACTTTTGTTTGTTTGGTTTGATATTTTTATTTATATTTTTGTTAGAGCTGAGTTGAAATTTTGTAATAGGGGTGAGTTTTGTCTTTAGTTTTTTCATTTACGAAATGATAATGATTGCGCCAGTATAATTGTGTGTGATGCGGGGTGAGTATATGCAATTGTGGGGTGAGAAGTTGTAATTTTTGTATTTTTAGTAGATAGAAAAAGTTTTGTAATTGATGTTAAATGAAAGAGATAAAATATGTGACTAACATACTATACTTGACTCTCTAATAGGTTCACAATCTTTGAAAAATATTGATATGAATGTATACTTTGGTGGACCCTTTGACAATCCCGGAGAGATTGACGGATTACCATTTAGAAGGCCGGGTATCCAATGCAACTACATGATGATACGTCGTAAGTTGAAGACATTGAATGATTTGAAGAGCAAAATAATTGAGGAATTGAATTTGAACCATGCTTGGTATGACATCAAGATTATTTATCGTTACCCACAAGAAGTCCTTCACGAACGGATAAATTACGGGTATATGGCGATCAAAGAAGACAAACATGTAAAGATGATGTTTAATAGGATACAGAAAATGGCCCAAGTAAATGCTGCTGAGTTGTACGTCAGTTTGGAGGCGCTTGCAGAAGTTGATACTGAGGTGGTGCAAGAAACAAATACGTCTTTACAATTTATAGCCCTAGATGATGGATGCACTACAATGGGAGGGTATACAATAGAAGGTTATATGCTCCCATCTCAAAATCATGTTGCCAATACTGGTGAAACCCTCCATCCTCAAGAGACACATTTAGAGGAGGAAGATGAAGATGAAGATCATGCTGCAAATGATGGTGAAAATATTGATGGTATGGATGAGTACGAAGAGATGATCGAGCGAGGCGACTTTGAGAACGATGTAGATGACCACGAAGTCGTTCCCAATTTTGAAAAGGAAAATATGGAGTATCATGATGAAGGTGCTGCAGACGATGATATTGGCATCCAGCATGATACAAATACGACCATTGGCTACAGACCTCCCGCCGACTCATTCTACGCAAATACTTGGGAAAATATGGTTGATCCTTCACGTCTTCAGATACCATTTGTTTGTACTTGGGAAGATGGGATGCAATTTTGTAAAGGATTGACTTTTGCAAATAAACAGCCGGTGAAGCGTGCATTGACAATATACGCAGCAACTGATAATAGAAATTATAGAATCCGAAGGTCGACCCCAACTAAATTGTGCGCTGCATGTGTTGATGACAATTGCAAGTGGTATGTTGGGGCATTTGTGAAAGATAAACTTAATGGTCTGTGGATGGTCACGTCTTATGTGGGTCCACACATTTGTATACCCTTTGGCCTGCAAAGAGATGGTAGAATGATGGATTCTAATTTTGTTGCATCAGAAATTGTGGGAAAATTGCGAAAAAATCACACTGCTCGTATTGATGAGCTCTGGGAGATCATACGTACTAAGTATAATCATAAGCTTTCTTACTATAAAGTTTGGGACGCAAAACAAAAGGCAATTGCTAAGATATTTGGGGATTGGGAGAAGTCTTACCAAAGGTTGCGAAAGTTGTTATTGGCATACTTGGATCAGGATTTGGGTACCCGGTACTATTATCATACCATACCTAGGCCACTCGAAGGTACTGCATTACTGCGCTATGTATATTGGGCATTCCCTCCATGCATTGCTGCATTCCAATATTGCAGGCCGGTAATCAGTATTGATGGGACTCATTTGTATGGTAAATACAAAGGGGTATTGATAATTGCAATGACAACCGATGCTAACCAAAAGGTTTTACCTCTCGCCTTTGCTGTTGTGGACAAGGAGTCAGGGGCTAGTTGGGGGTGGTTTTTAGAGTGTCTAAGGATTTCGATAGCGCATGTCATACCTGACCAGGGCATTTGCATTATTTCTGACCGACATAAAGGTATCAAATGCGCCATTCGAGAGTGGCCTAGAGGTCAAGACGGAACAGAACGGGTATTTCATCGATATTGCCTTCGACATGTTACTAGCAACTTCAACACACACTTTGATGACCCAACTCTAAAGGCATTGGCCCTGAAAGCTGGATATGTGACTCATAAAGCTAAATTTGAGTCCATAATGCAAACCATTAAGGAGACCGAGATTAATTTACTGAGGGGTGTAGACCCTACTGATCGCCATGTTACACGCTATATGCCACATACATATCTAATGAGTGGGGATGTGGAGAAATGGACCCAGTCACATGATGGTGGAAGACGTTACGAGGCAATGACAACCAATATCTCTAAGTGCTTTAACGAGGTACTTAAAGGTGCCCGCGGTTTGCCCATTGCTGCAATGGCTGAGTTCACTTGGGCCAAAATTGTTGCATATTTCCACGATCGACATAAACAAATTTCTTCTGATCTCTCTCAAGGTAAGTTGTGGAGTGATTATGCAATGGAGATCTATAACAAAAAATGAGCAGAAAACCGCAGGACACACTCTGAGGCATTTTAATCATGAAACTGGTGTATATCAAGTAGTTACCCCGTACAACGACAATAGAGGTGGAGGGGGAAACCACAGTCATGAAGTGCACGTATTTGCTAGGACATGTGGTTGCGGAAAGTGGCAAAACTTGAAGATCCCTTGTTCACATACAATTAAAGTTCTTAAAGGTCTACACCTTGATGCGACCAGCTATATTCACCCATGTTACAGTTTGAGTAACGCGATTCAGACATATTCACATCATTTTGTGGTGCCCAAGTCAGAGTCCTTGTGGAAGGACGTTCGCGGACCACAGTGGGTGCCTGACCCACAACTATTGCAGGCTAAAGGTCGTCCTGTGATGTCAAGATTAAGGAATGAAATGGATGGAGTACGACGAGAACGGGGAAGCCGGAGGGAAGATCCCGACTTGAGGGAGATTCAACCGAGGCAACGATGTGGACTGTGTCATCAAGAGGGGCATTACCGCAGAAGCTGTCTCATTTCCCATGGGGCTTTGACAAGTGGTAGTGCTATAAACTAGGCAAGTGCCCTCACTGTTTTTATATAATATTCTTAGAATTTCATTTGGTTTTTGTTCTTCGCATTTGGAAACTAATGACTGTATTTTAATGTTTCTCAGGCGAGCGAAGACTCGATTTCTGGAATGGCATTGTACATGGGACTTGTGGTTATCTTCTGCATGGACAAGTGATAGGTGACTATGTAGACTATGTTGTATCAGTATGGACAAGTGCTAGGCGACTATGTAGACTATGTTGTATTGACTTAGTTGTTATTTTGTTTATTGCTGAATGTTGTTGTAATTGAACTATTTGCTATCCATTGTACTTGTTACATTAGTTGTGTTGCGTTGTGCAGCTTTTGCCTATAATGCCAGCAATGATATTACTTAGTAGCAACTAATTTGGCAACGTCAACCACAGGAGCCTTGTTTGAAGTGATGATAGCTAGTATTGAATGTTTTTGTGTGCTAAGAGGGCAACTATAATGCCCATCAATAGTAACTGTTTTAATCTCATAGTTCTTTCACTAGTATCATAGAGCACAGTTCTAGTTGTTTACCGCTGCCCATTAAATGTGTTCTGGATCTAGTTTACTGCTGCAGGGGAAGGGAAAAGTAATTCTCGTTTACTGCTGCAGGAGTAGCTGCAAGAAAAAAAAAATTCCCAGTGGAAATCGAGTGTCAGAATCTCGATTTCCACCCAGGAAGAGCAGTCACTGGGAAATTGAGTCTCTGACACTTGATTTTTATGGAACTCGAGTATCAGAATCTCGATTTCCACTGGGAATTTTTTTTTTTTTTTTTTCTAGTCGCTGAATGGAAGCAATTGAGTCTCTTAAGGCTTTGGTTGGATATTACAATTTTGTAGTCATTCATGGCAATGATCCTATAACTTATGTTAGTTGATTTGTTTTTTTTTTTTTTTTTTTTTTTATATTTATTTTCCCTCCTATATATATTGATTTCCAAAGCTTCCTTAAAATTTTGAACAAAAAAAGCATTACTGCATCTGTATTCTTGCTTGTTAGCGCTTTAGAAAGATTGAAAAGGGCACAAATATTATGGAAAGTTGGCACACGGTGCTCATTTCCTAACATCTAATAATCATGGGTCACAACATCTTTAGCTTCTGTGTGATTAGATCGTGCTTGGAATTAGCACCAAGATTAATGGCGTAGTATAGCGTTTGAGTGCAGCACTCCAATAACAAGGATGGATTATAAATGCTCTCTTTTTCATCTTCAAAACGAAAGTGATTGTTGGTAATTAATAGTGATATAAATTACAAATTTGATATTAACAATGGAGACAATAAGAATCTTGAATGATTGCAATATATATTAAAAATGTCAAGAGGCGTAAATTGAGCTTGAAGTCTCTTGAAATTACTTTTGTATGAAATGAGGGCAACTAGTGAATTAATTATGTCTTGCTTTGTACTTAATTCCAGCATTTTACTTTAATCAAATATGGGATTTTTCCTAAATTCAGGTTTCCACATAGTTGGTTATAGTACTAAAAGATTGAAGAAACTGTTACAATTAACACCAAAGCAAACAAAACAAAAAAATTTAACAATTAACAAATCCAAACCAAATGCAGTGATGTTTGACATCATCCAATCCTCACAAGCATTTATTACAAAACAAAAAGGGAAAATACCCCAGAAACTTCAACATATCAGATCTGAATGGAAACCTACAAATGTTGTTTAAAATTAAGGGTTATTATGTGTAACCTACTTCTACATGTGCATACAGATTTCAGTAAAGAAGAATCTTTTAACAGGCAAAAACTTTTTATGTTAAACTGATGCCAACCATATCACCTTTGATACACATTTTCCAAGTTCATGCAATTCCAAACAATAATCCAACTTTGCAGTAGTATAAAATCAAAGTTAATCCTTATAAAACTGTTAAAAATCTGGAGGATGAGAATGGACAGCTGATTATAAACTATAAAACATTTATTTACAAGAGGCATAAAAAGTCAAGCGAACAATATAGTGAAGTACAGAACCTACCATAAAACAAATTGTGAAAACACATGATGAACTCTAATGACAACCATTAGCTGTCACTTTGATATAGAGTTGCTTTGTTTTGGGAAATAGCTCAGACCTTTGTTTCCTAGCCCTTTGACTTATACAATGCAAAGAAAATCATAAATAATATCCTAGTAATTGATGAAATTAAGAAAACTATTGATCCAAAAGTACAGACCCCTATTGATAATGTCAACAAACTTGGACAATAAGAATATCAAACTTTTAACTGAAAATGAAAATGAAAATGGTCGTCGTTGTCATCATCATCATCATCATCATTCAAGACTAAAGTTTGCTTTTTCAGCTGAAAAGAAAAGGTAATATCAAAGTAGCTTTTTCAGCTTGTCTAGTAGACTTCATAGCAGCTTCACCCCTTGCTTTGCCTCTCATTTTCTGTCTTAACTCCTCTTACTGAGCATCACTTTTCTGTAGCTCCTAAATGACATAAAAGCTACAAACAGTCAAGAAACACAAAGGCACAAAAATAAACAAATCATCACAACGAATTGTCTATTTTTCAGTCATATTAGATATATATTCGTTCTCTTTATATTAGAAGGTGGTATATTAGATATATATTCATTCTCTTTATCTAAAAAAACACAAGAAGAAAACATGGAAAAAATTTGACCTCAAATTGCCTAAGCCAACTCTTCCTCTCTTCTATCTTCTTCTTACTGAATGCTAGTTCAATGGCCTCCCCATCCTCTTCATCTTCCCAAATAAAATCTTTCCCGTGTTTCTCAAGATTTACAAAGTACTCTCTTCCTTCCTTTGATGTGCTTGTTCCCAACCCCTAAAAATACACAAACAAATCAATATGCAAAAGACAGAAAACTAATAATAGAATAAAAGGTTCTGTAATTGGTTCACATGTAACAAATTTAACAATGCAAACCTTATAGTACTTGTAAGCATAAAACAAGAACAAAACAATAATAGCTAACTTTAGCCAATTTACCTCTCAATGGGAACACACCATAGTAATCTCGACCCATAGCAGCAAGCCCAGCCATCTGTAATAGAATGAATAACGTCAAAAATCATACGAAGTGAAACCCAATAGAGCTAACTTTAATGCTAAAATACTTTGCACAATGACATGACAACTTACTGCAAGAGCCTTAGCTAAAAAAAAGATGTTAAAATCAAGGTACGTTTATCAGATTCCTTCCCTCCTGCATCAGCTCTATGTCTTAGCATCAGCTCTAAGACGTCTTAGCATTAGTACTTTCATCAAATGGCCTTGTTAACATCAGCATACGTCTTAGCATCAGCTCTAAGATGTATGCTTGGTATATAGTTCAAAGTATCTTCGAACTCCTGAAAAAAGGCCATTTATTAATTCAAAGATCTTATTTCTCCAAAATAAATAACTTCAAAATTGACAAGTAATAGTAACAATGATAGAAAATAAATTTTGAAATTCTAACAACTCAAATTATACTGCTAAAGTTAAAGACCTTTTCAGTTGGGTAGAAGATGGGTGCATTCTCAAGGTCTAGTCTGGAAGCATCTTCTGGATGCCATCTCGGAACCCCATTTCCTTGCCAACTGTAGAGCTGTTTCTACACCTTCAGCACCTTCGAGCTCCATATTCTTGGACCTTATAGGTAGCGTCCAAGGAAACTGATGAAAAGGCTGATGAGATTCTAAAGTAGGATATTCTGGATTGCTGGACACCCGAAAAGCACTATCGATGGACCCTACCTATGAGGTCCATCCCTTTCAGTGCATAGCTCTTGAACCTTCTCAATGGTCAAGCTTCCAATTGCCATGGCCAGTAGATACTCATAATCACTGACCTGTACCCCATTACTACTGCTGCTGACCTCTCATCATTGTTAGCATCATAAAGTTCATCAGGTGATTCCTGTTTACCAGTAGGCACATCGGATCCTCCTTTCCATGGACTTTTAGCTTGATTGAGTTCATCCAAAGTCAAAGACAACCTCTCTTTTAAATCTATCCAGTAATCTTTGAAGAGATACTCCCAGCTACTTTTGTCATCAAAATCTACTTGACCCTGCATAAGAACAAAAAAAGACCAATGTCAATAATTTGACATCCAAAAAATTCTGAACACAAAAGGAACAAAAGTAATAATAAGAACACTAAAATGCTCTTATGATCTTTGAAGCAATACAGTACACACACATATATATATATATATATTATATAATGAGTTTCCCATCTAAAATTAAGACTTTCAGAAAAACAACAAATAATTTACGTAATGAAGTAATAATTTTTTTAGAGGATCATACGAAAAAAAAAAAGGTGGAAAAAGGGGCACAACCCTAGAACATAGGAAGCATGCCAGAGAAACACCGAGAGAAAAAGATGCAAATTCTATAGCACCTATAGACTAAAATTTCATGCCTAGTCTGTTACAAAAAGCCATAATCAGTTAAGGAAACAGTCCAATGTACTTGTTATCCTACTCAAGTTTAAAAGTTAGAATGCAATTAGTCCGCTTATGTGCTAGTCCAATAAGTTACAAAAATGCAGTGCAGCTAGAGCAACATTACCCAACACAATTCCTTAAGAAACAGTGACAAAAGGCAACAGCAAAAATACACATAACAGTCAATATAAACCATCATAAACACTGAAGTACATGGAAAACTTGCAAAATAAAACAGATTAAACAGCCAAGGGGCACCAACATATTGAGCACATATTTTGCATCACTTTGAAGAAATCAATTGTAAATGACAAAAAATATTTAGGCAAGGTCTCAATCAAAAAATATTGAAGGAAATGGCAGAACAAAAAATAAGTTAAGAGAGAGTGCAAAGAACACATACCATATCCTTGTTTCCTTGCAGATTGTGTTCAATTAACAATACTGTTTTCATGCATGTCTCACAGAAGCCCTTGTTTCCTCTCACACATAACATAATTGCATCTTTGATGCACCCTTTGCACAAGGAAAATGTGCATGTATAACACATATAGTTGGCATTCTTCCCACAGCTACTACACAGGTGCCAACCTAAAATCCATGAACATGGTAACACTTTAATTAGATAGAGCTAAGCAACCAAAAATGATACAATCCACAGCTACTACATAGGGCCGTTTGGTAACATTGTTCTAGTAACATTGTTTGTATTTTTTGGAAATACATGTGGGTGAAAAAGTGTGTGAAAATACGTGTAATGTTGTTTAACAACTGAAAACATGTGTTTAAACACATGTATCAAACGGCCCTAAGTGTCCATTTGGGTCAGTTGTTTGAAAACATGAGTTTTGAAAATGTGATTTTTAAAATGCAATTGAGCATTTGGTAAAGTATGTAAAAAGTTTTGATGCAGTGGAAAACTGCAATATGACAACAGAGTTTTGCTTTTCAAAACGGCATTTTTGAAAAAGAACCCCATGAGCTGCAAAATGCAATTTTTGCCTTTTAAAAAAATAAAAATAAAAACAAAAAGCAATTTTTTGAAAAAGAAAATGCAAAGGCAAATGCCAAATTGTATGCATTATCATTCAAAATCTCATGTTTTTTCCCACAAAATAGTGGTACCAAAAGAGGTCTAAAAGTCTCATGACATTCCCATTAAAATTGAATACAAATAAATCGATATCTACATACAACATTAAGTGTGAATCTGTTGAGTTGGATGCAGCTATAGGACAACAAAAATGTAACCACACAAATTATTGGTTTGATATCACTAGCATGATTTTGTGAAATGGAACCATTTCAAGCCTCCCCCATAAAGTGTGTTAGTGGTCATATTTTCATAAATTGCTCCATTCAAAAGAAGAACTTACATATAAAATCCAAAACAAAAGGAAAATAGGACAAATCACTTCTTATGGGACAACCAAATGTGCCTCAAAAGAATCATATCTTGTACTAGTTTATTTAAATTTATATTTAAATCACTGACCTGTACCCCATTACTACTGCTGTCAGCAGGAGACTTAACTTCTGTTTCTTCTGTATCATTAGTTGTAGTAGCAACTTTTGGCTCAACAGCTTTAGCTTTCTTTGGAAAAGGACTGAAACCTTTTGTTTGCAGCTCAACATACAGATCAGCTTTCTTCCTATTACTTACAATGATCTCTCCCTTCACAACTGCAAGGATAAACCTACCCTTGTTTTCCAACTTCAACAACTCCATTTCACGTTTGTTCAATAGAAATTTCTGCACAAAATACAAAAATTGCAGCACTTATCATTGTTTCCCTAAGAAATGGCTGAAATTATTGAGTATCAATTCTACTCTTTTGCTATAAGCGTAAGTGAGCTCACCTTTCTTTTCTCATAAATTTGAAGTCCTAAATGAAAAAAATCTTCAAGAACTGCAGGAGGAAAATCACAAACAGTAAGTGTGTTATCATGGAAATTGTATTGGTAAATAAATGAAAAGAATCACGCCTCTTGGGTCAAATAGGTGCATATTAGTTGTGCTAATTGTAGTGGTTAGTTTAAATTTTAACAGTCATGGCCAACAAGAAAGAACACAATTGATCAACAGCCCTATGATGTGGGGATCATCATGATCCTGTACAAGAATTATAGTTAAAATTTTATATTTGATCAAGGCTGTCCATGTGCCTTGTAGAGAGAATTGTAAGCATAAAACAAGAACAAAACAATAAGAATAGACACTTATGGCCTGTTTGGATGTTTAAAAAAGGAGGGGGAGTCGAGTAGAGAAAGGGAGAGTAATCTAATTATCTTGTTTGGAAGTTTTTTAAGGAAGGAGGGGGAGGGGTTTGGAGGGTTTTGGAGGGGTTTCAACTCCCTCTAGCCCCCCATTTTTAATTCCCTCAAATTGGAGAGATTTGGAGGGAGAGTAGAGTACATAAACTATTGACCAAGTAAATTACCTAATTTACCCTTATTATATTAACAAAATTACACAAGGGGAAGGGCTAATTACTTCCTTCCCCCTTACTAATTTTAAAAACATCCAAACAAGGTGGAGGGGAATCATTTTCCTCTACTCTCCTCTCCACTACTCCCCTCCCTTCCACTCCCCTCTACTCTCCTCCCTCTCTAAACTTCCAAACAAGCCATTAAGGTGCACCTAATCAGTCATTATCATCAAATGACCATATCTCAAAGATTTTATATTGGTGTATTCTTTTTGGGCACTTCAGTCCAAGAATATGCTTTATGTACTCAATTTCGGCCTTTCTCAGTGAGCTGTTTAGCGGTGGCTTCCCTCACATTGAGCAATTTACCTCTCAATGGGAACACACCATAGTAATCTCGACCCACAGCAGCAAGCCCACTCTTCAACAAGTCAGAAAAATTACTGACTGTCAGAAATATACAAGCCCTTATCAAGTCTGCCTAACAAGTGACTTGCCATTTCATATACAAGCCCTTATCATTAGTTTTGCTCTCACTTGTCAGAAAATTTAACCACACTCTTCAACATTCTAGATATGTTAAAAACCACCCATGATACTCAAATGATTAAAAAAAAAAAATTCTAATTCACACCAAAGTCACTATATCTTTCTGTTCAGAATTTTTTTTTGTGACATGACTACAATGTTTCACTAACAAAGACAAATGCTCTTATAACTCCATAAACAATTGTAAACAAGTCCAGAAATAATCTCACAATAACAAATGAGGGTTTGTAGCTCTTCGCATCTATTACAAAGAACCCGGATTTCTCCCACCATTCATACCACCTACATCAGCAAGCATAGATGAAAAGATAATAAGAAAAGATAGAAAAACAATTATGATCAATTTCATACAAAAAAAGAAAAAAAAAAAAAAAAAAAAACGAGGCTAGGTGCCGCTTTCCTTTGTCCAATTTTTCAGAACCATACTTCTAATTTCATTACGAAAAAATTGCCCTCAACAGCTAAGGTAATATAAAAGTTTACAAAAGAAAGAGATATAACTAAAGAAAGTCAATAGGATGGATCACACACCTACAATGACCATGGAATAAAAATACGAAACATAAATTGAATAAGCAAGGCCAGGCCTATCAAATATCAATACAACATTACACAAGAGGCCCCCAAATCAAGCGATAAATCATTTCTGATAAAAAAATTGATCAGAATCCAAAGGCATGCCCCACTAATAGCAAAGCTGTGGCAACAAATGGCCATATCCGACGGGTTTGAGACCAATCATAAGCACCACTGCAATCATCATTAGCACCACTAAAGCACCCAGGTCTTGTTACCTTAGCCACACCTCCCTCTACCGCAAAGCTGCTGCTGGTGTTGCCATTACTGAACAAGAGACACCAGAAATAGGGAGCCCCACCATCGGTGCTAGTCACTCCAGCTCCGACTTCAGTGTGAGTCTTATTGGAAATTATTTCTAAGCTTTTGTTGTTCTTCATCAGGATCTCTTGGCAAGATCTACAACAATACAAGTAAAGTAAGCACTGATAAAGCCAATAACAGTGTGCGAAACTAGTGGCCAAGATGATCTCAAGAAACTTTACCTCTCCTAATCGGGCATTGATCTTCAAGGGCACAATATCATCAGCCCGGGTGACACCCACGTTCACAATCGCAGTAGCTGCACCTGCCTCATGAGCAGCTCTGTCGAATTCAATGTTAAAAGCGTTTCAGGTAAAGAATAAAATACAAAGAGAAATGTGTGGGTGGCTCCTTCTCAATCAGCTTTATTGCTTTCTAAATCAGAATCTTGATACTAAAATCAAACAGTCTTCTAGTACTTAATTAATCTGAGCTATACAGGATATCAAGAAGAGATTATAACATATATGTACATGGAAACGACTTATTCAAACATCAAACTGGATATTTACTCTAGCCCAAATAAACATTGAATTCGAATAGAAAAACAGCAAAAATTTAGTGTATGTAATTCTTGCAAAAATACATTTGCAACTGCTGAACTATGATTATGTGCTGTTTATGGCATGAATTTAATGATATGGCCTAAACGGGCTAATATATCTTTAAAACAGACAAATATAAAGACTACATGAGATGGACAGCTATTGGCTACATCAACCCTAAATGTAATACAAGTGTGGGAACAACTTTCTCATGCTGATAAATAGTACTGCACGTAATTGTGTGCAAATGAAAATAGCTTCGTTTTCATACATAATAGAGCAAAAAGGATGCAGATTTTACATCAACAGGATGTTTAGGAAAGCTCAGTCTCATTGTGTTACATTTCTGCAACTACAAAATTCATAGATTTTGACTTATCAAAAAAGAAAATCATAGATATTTGATGACTGCTGAAAATTGGGGTTTTCAATTTTTACAGACACATGCTGGGATTGAATATATATATTTTTGATAAGTAGGATTGAATATATATATATATAATGCTGATAGATTCATTTGTATCTACTACTCATATGACACCCATGTAATAGCAAGCTATGAAAGAGTTAAGTGTAATATAGACCTGCAGTATCTAATACCACTGAAGAACCTCCATAGAAAAGATTGTAGCCCTTTGTTGCGCAATAGATTCAAATGGCCACAAATATGCTTGGACTACTATAACTACAAAAATGATTATTTTTTTCTTATCAAAAGGAAAATATATATATATATATATGTATTTGTACATGCTGCTAAAAATGAATCAAGGTGTGATGATTGTAAAGATCAAATAGAACTACCAGGAACCCTATTTTAGCAGAAGTGGAAATGTTGAACCCTATTGTAGCATAAGACAATTCTGAATTCCCCGGACTGGACATCATACAATAAGGCCATCAAACGACTTTTTCATTTCTTTTTAAGTAGTTTAAATCCAAAAAATTTCAAACAAACAAGTGAAACAACCATTTACAGTCCATGTTTTAAGCTAAGAAACTCCAAGAAACAATTTTGTTTTCACAAAATGAGCCTACGTACCCATGTCAGTTCTTGAAAAGCACGCACTTTCTTCGTAGTAAAAAAGGCAAGCTGTATACAAGAAATAGAAGCAGGTACTTTAGCTGTACATCTTTCTAGAAGGTTTACAACTCCCCATCCAAACCCTTCCAAAATAATTTCCTTTGCTTCTAAATATGTAAAATAAGTTAGGAAATGAATGCGAATGAAACTGGTCAAAATCATACATGATAATAGTGACGATCAGGAGTCTCCACTTCAACCGGAACATCAATCAAGTTCAAATCAAAGCATCTGAAACAATAGACACAACTCATTTTAGAACACAGAAATGGGAAATTTTTAAGGAAAAAAAGGGAAAAAAAAAAAAAAGAAGAAGAAAAAAAGATGAAGAAGATGATAACCAAGTAATCAAGTGCACTAAACCATATGGTGATATCATATTGATATTTGATAGTAGAGGAACATAATAATTTGTTCTCAGACACGAGTAATTACAGATAAAATAGAAAAATCAAGTGCCAATAATGATTAAATAGAGGAGGGCCAATTTGCCCACCCCATGGAGAACTAAATCATCCCTTCTTCATACAAGTTACACATCCACCCAATGCGTTTTGAACCCACACTCTTCACCCATTCTTATAGGAGGAAGGAGGATTTGAGTCAAAACTCATTGGCTGCATTTTCCAATTTTAGGTAGGAATATAAATTCAAAAGCTTGAACAGGATAATACTAAAATCACAACCACTGACAGCTTGTGCAGGAAATTTGAAATAATGGCATTCTTTGTAATCACACAGATGATCCACATACTACTGATTTAAGCAGTAGCACAAATTTTTTTCAGTGGATCAATTCAAGTTTGTGGCTTCATGCAGCAATCCTATTAAAATTTCATTGGAGCATTCAATTTATAGGACAAGCAAAGGGCTTAAACTTCCTTCTTTCTAGAGGATCATACAACAACAACCATTAGTCTATGATGTTGTTACAGAAAAGAATTTTAAATAAAAGGACAATAAATAATAAAACTCAGATTTCTGAGGACTTGAAATAGACTTGAAATAGCATAATATTTACTCAAGCATGAAAAAGTTATTCAGGAAAAACAATCTACCATGTATTTCCTGAGTTTCACTAGCTATAATAAGGTACATTCGCTTTCTTTTTAAGTCAAAATAATCTGTCAGATCCATTCAATTCTATAGATAAGTTAGGATTTATATCTTTTGAGGTATGATATTTCTTAAAAATGTTCCTTTCACAGAATCATAGATCTTACTTTCCTTATTGCAACAGATAAGGAAAAGGAACAAATGAACAAGGCATTACCAGGAAAAAACGAAAAGACCTCTATTTTTCTTCATTAGAAATTAACTTTCCACCTCTTTCTTCTTCTTTTTTGGTGGTGCTTATGCATATTGGGAAGGCTCAAAAGTCAAAACTGTCTTTAGTTACTCTTTGTTCATAAGCACTGATTGTATTTATAGCATCTTATACACACAATGAAACATGGAAATTCCTATTCTTGTAGTTCAACTGCCTTGGCTACAGATACCAGTAATATTTTTCAATGTCTTCTCTAAAGGTGCCATCAACTCATGAAAACAGCCATAATCATGGAAACAAATAACTTCACTCATGAAAAATCGAAAAGCAACCAAGATAATTTTGAGCATTAACATCCTAATTTATAAAATGGGTTACCCACTAAGATGAAGACACCCGATTGATAGAAGAAAAAAATACTGCTAAATTGCAGCTAAGAGCATAAACACACACGTGCAATAACCAATTAAATAAACAAAAAAACATAAAGCCTACCTATGGTTGATGAACCTTGCAACATTTCCATGACATGTGGCATCCAAACAAAGTGCCTCCTCATCTTTTAAAACTACTTCTGAGGCCCAATCGGCATCAAGTGTTACTGGGTACGTATGTCTCTCGTTGCCACTGCTTTGCAGAATCCGATAGTATAACTCCATGTTGGTCAGTACTTCCCCTATATATTCACATATGAAGGCTCCTTTGGGGATGTCCTCAAGTGTTCTGATACCCCATCCTTTTCCTTCAGGAGTCAAGAACACCTAAAGAATAACATTTCCTGTTGTTACACATGCATCCAATGAGTCTCGAACTCCCGACCTCACCCTCCCCCTAGAACTTATAAGTAGAAGAAGTGCCAGATGAGCTAGAGTTCAAATGTCCATGAATATTTATTATGATATAACATATGTAGCTTAAAAAACTTAATTATCACTGGATGTATACAAAATAATTGACTAATTAAATTAAAGACTGATGCTAAATCAACCTGCTTCCACCATATGAAATTCAAGTAGAATCTCACCTGCAACTTGCGTGTTATGCCTCTCTGCACTACTCGATTACCACACTGCATGTCACATCCACATTTTCTCCAGCATTCTTTAATGAACTTTCGGACCAAATGGCCCTTGCAACAAATGGCCATGTCCTCATTCTTCATCCTCTCTAACGGGCAGTATTGACAATAAACAAAATGGTGATCTTGAGGTGCTCGCTTCATAGAGATACAAGCGCTTAGAAATTATTCTTTCAGCAGGCCTTGTGGCGAGTAAGCAAACTCTCCACCAGTTTCTCGAGCACATGCACACGTAATTGATGATGAGAAACAGTCTCCTGAACAATCTGAACAGCAATCCTCATGCGCAATCCGAGCCAATGAAATATGTACATTACCATTCTAATAAATTATATTGTGTGGAATGTAATTGAATTTTGGGAGCTGCTCACTGTCAACTTCATTAACCAATGATATTTTCACTTTTTCTGCACCTTTTGTTATGTCAAGTATATTACAGAAGGCCCTGTTCCCATCATGAACCAGATTTCGTGAATTTGTATGCCTAGAACTGCCTGAACCCTTTCGATTTGAATCTGTTTCAGAAGTGCGTACTGCAAAAGGTCTCTTCTTCGGTCAAGTAATACGTGAGGCATCACGGACATCTATAACCACATCAGAAGAAGAGTTAACAGCAGCAGATCTAACAGGAGAATTTGTACCCAGCTTCAAATAACTTTCACACAAATCCTTCAACAACATTCTCACAGAAAACTGGGGCCCAACAATTTTCCCTGATCTGAGATATTTATCCTCCACATTTCAGAACTGAGTCTAACTTTGGAATACAAAAATTCATTTGACGAAGTGCAGAATCACAATTCAATAAGATTTTCACTTCTCCCAAGGATGAAGAAGCAATATCAAAATCAGTCTCATGGCTTGTATGGCCAGTGCCCACTGAATTGTCATTGTCATCGCCAAGAAGCACATAATGAAGAGGCAGAACCTTGACAGAAGGTTTCGCAGTTGAACCATTTGAGGACCTCGGACGAGCTAAGCAGAACCAGACCAAGAAGTAAATTAGCAAACATTAACTATAGTTATCACTGACACAAATAAAACAGATAATCAATCAAACATGGGACAGCTGCAGTTAGGGGTGTCCACGGGTCGGGCCGGGTTGGGTTTGTGCCCAACCCGGACTCGACCCGACCGTCTCGGGTGGAGAAGATTGCAACCCGCAACTGACCCGGATGCAGTTTCAGATCAAGCGGGTCGAGTCGTATCGGGTTTCGGGTTTTCTCGGTCGGTTTCGGGTTTTCCGATTTTGCCGGTTTTGGCCGAAATCTGGCCGGATCTCGTCAGATCTGGCCAGATCTAACGAGATTTGGCCGATATTTCTTCGTATCTATGGAAATATGGCCGAGATTTGGCAGATATCTAGAGGGATTTGGCCGAGTTAGAGTCGAGCTTACCGGAGTTTGAGTAGATCTGGGCTAGATTCGCCGGATTTAAGCTTACCGGAGTGAGGATTTGAGCTTATCAGAGTAAAGGAAGGCCAAACGTGGCCGGATTGGAGCTGAGAAGCCCAAACATCGCTGGATTTCGGCCTTCTTTTCGAGGTTTTGTCGGGCGGGTCGGGTAGATCGGGTTTTTGAGGATGGAACCCGCCACTCGACCCGCCGGGGTCGGGTTCTGAAGGTTTGGACCCGTCACCGACCCGTCGGAGGTGTCAGTCCGACCATGACGGGTCGGTTCCGGTCGGGTTGGTCGGTTTCGGCGGGTGATCGGTTCCTCTGGACAGCCCTAGCTGCAGTAGGCATTCATGATGAAAACATGATCAAAAGTTCAATGCCCAGAGTATAAGAGTACCTAACAAGCCACAAATACAAAACAAAGCTAGCAAGTGAAATCAGCAAACAATAAAAGTGTAAATTATGAATCACACATTTATATCAGGTAGATATTGAAAATTACTACCATAGTCATTGATGATGCAACTTGTATCTAAAATAGATAAGCTCCTCATAAAAAACACAATCATAGAGACTTGGGTACCACAATGACCAATGTCAATAATCAGAACACAGTTTGGGCCCGAAGTAGGAAAATCTGTTTTGTAAATCCCAAGACAAATAGCTGCACTAATTGAATGTCTATATAAGATATTCAATGCTTAACAGCTTGAACAAAAATTTAAATTTTTTTCTCATGACTTGGATTACCAGCCACTTGAAAACCATTAATAAGTTAGAATCATTACCAGTCACTTGAAAATCAACCAAATCCGGACTCTCCAGGCTTATTGGCATTACAAAAGTTATTTTGTTGCTGCTATTATTGTGCTTAAAGTAACAAAAGGACAGATCATTTGTTGCTGCTTTTATTTTGTTGCTGCTTTTATTGTGCTGAAAGTTAGTTTGTTGCTGCTTCCAGCCTTTTCATAGCATCATCATCTTCATGAAAGGAACAAGTGAAAATGAGTTAGAGCAACATTATGACAGATCCTTTGTTATAGATTTCAAAATTTGCATCACAAAAATTATCTTAGAATGTATACCTGTATGTATTATAAAAATTTAGTTGTGTGTTTTGCACTTAAACCTATTTTAAATTATGGCCATTCTTAATTCCTAATTTAAAGGTTATTTTGAAACTGCATTTCATGAGGGAACTAAGTTTTTGTTCCATACAAGAAAATGGAATAAATGATATGTTTCAATGACGTGTTTCCCCATATACCCACAGCACATTACTTTAAGATATATTACTTCACTTGATCAAAGGGTAAAATTATTTTATAAACACAATTCCTTGAATCATTTTTGCAAAACTAACCATTAGAAGAATTTAACTAATTTTTTTTTTCTTTTGTCTTTTGTTCGGAAAAAAGAAACTCTTAAAGCAGTGCTCAATTTTGTTGGATTCTAGGAGTCATTCTCCATCCTCAATATGGTCCATGATATCTCATGAAGTTGACGTTCAATTGTTCGTAAGATCTACAAGCAAACTGCATACTGACTTAATATCTCTGACCTTTATGGTCTAGATATCTCATAATTCTAACGCATAGAAAGAAGTTAAAGTTATAAAAATGAGGAGGAAGTACAACTGTTCCTAGGATAATATTTGAGCATGAATACCCTAAATTTGGACAGAGAATATAATGAACTAACCATCACAACAATGAATACTTTTTAGTTGCTCATAAATTGTAAAATAAACTTTGTAAAAGGTATCAATGGAGTTACCTTTTTTGGACCTTATGCCGTCTCGTATAACAAGGAGGAGGTCTTGCATGCACTTCGTCAGATGCCTCAGGCCCAGCGTTGTGTCTATGTTTGTGCCCCCTTGTCCCACAAGGAGATGCCTTTGATATGCGTTTCGGCTGACCTTCTGCCATTGCAGGTAACCCAACAGCCTGCTCAGCCTGAATATGGGGTGGGTCGATGGCTGAAGAAAGGCCAATAGACGTACTGTGGGAGGGTGGCTCTTGCTGCATGTTAGGTGGGGTTGGATCAAGACCCAGGTCAAACGGTGGAATGGGTGACAGCTCAGGAAATGACTGTGGGGGGGGGGGGGGGGGTGGACGAATGTCAGACCCAGGACAAGGATGTGGCGTGGGTGGAGGGATGGTGGGGCGAGGAGATGGATGTGGGATGGGTGAAGGGATGGTGGGGCTAAGGGATGGATGTGCGGTGGATGAAAGGATGGTAAGGCTAGGGGATGGTTGTGGGGTGGATGAAGGGATGGTAAGGGTAGGGGATGGATGTGAGGTGGATGAAAGGATGGTAAGGCTAAGGGATGCATGTGGGGTGTATGGAGAGGGATCGGGGGTAGGGACAACCCGAGGGGTAGCAACAAGCGGACGAGAGGGACACCCAGTCGGAGTTGTTGATGTGAACCCCGTCAAGAATAACGAGACCCAACAACGAAAGGGAACCCAAGATCGTTCTATGGACAGATTTGAATGGAAGACCTCGACCCATTGTTTATGACAAACAAGAACCTTGGTATAAGGAAGACGCCACAAACGGTGGTGGAAACTCCGTTTGATAAGTCAAGGTGAACGCCACGGGAAATCCCGATAAGTTCGAATAGTTCTTCAAAGAACCAAAGAGAATAAACCTCACAAGTTTTTATGAATATAAAAAAAATGTCATCCAAAAACGTTTACAGACTTAGGAGCCTATTTAAGGGCTCCATAAAACTTGACAGACAAGAAAATATATTCTAAAAAAACTCCTAATTGATACCTAACCATATTAGGAATCAAATTTGACCTAAAAAGCATTAAATGCACCTAAAAACAAGGAATTAAATCACCTAAACCTAAAATAACGTTTTTCAACATAAAAATACCAAAAATAATAAATTGCAATAATTAAATATTAAATTGTGTCGTGCATCACGATCCTTCTAGAATAGGCCCAAAATATTTCTTGCCAATTCTTAGCCTTGACCAGATCCTTCTAGAACTTGAATCAATGTGACGATTCTTTGCTGCCCACGTGTATCATGCTCAATGGGCCTCCACGAATTTGCTTGAGCCCAAAACTCTTGGATGAGTCCATTGAGTACATCCTTGAATTTCTTTGCTTGTGCTCTCGTAACCGGCCCAATTGGTACTTGAACGAGATCCTTCGAAGCGGTGCCTTGGTCTCCATCAGTTGTGCTCGTGCTTGGGCCCTCAGTAGTGCTTGGGCCCGCAGGAGTAGCTGCCTCCTCATTCGGGGCCTCAGGAATGGGAGGTTGTGCACGGTCAATATGATGCACTGCCCTCAGCACATCAGTAATGTCCTCGTGCTCCTCCGTGCCCACTGGGTGATGCCTCAACAAACGGTTGACAAGTGAAACCTGAACATGGAAAACCCACATATATTAGTAATGCATAAATCAAACACAATGCCAATTGATAATAAAATGAATGTTGGTTTTGAATTGGATCTGGTAGTAATAATTACAAATTATAGGGAGAGCAAGTGCTAAGCAGAAAATGTAGTAACATATATCATGTTTTGTAAACAGTGGTTTCATGCTAAGAAGTACGGTAAGATGTAGAAGACATAGAGAACTTACCATCATAGTCAATTTAGCATCAGGCCTATCGATGAACCTCTGAGTTACCCTGTTGAACTAGCCAAAGTACTCGTGATGTGGAGGCATCTCACCAAGCACTACTTCAAAACGCTGTTGAAGGCGATTACCCCAGTGGACTATATGCACATCATGTCTCCGCATCCAATTAACACCGACCTTCCCCCTCAAATCAATTTTATGTAGGACTGTATCAGTGTCAACAGCACGGGGAATTTGTTGGATCATCCCAAATTGACGAATGACACGATCCGGTGTATGTTTCTCTATTAGGTGGAAACATACAAGCGGCACCGTTGCCGTCCACACGGCCCTCCCTGCAACGCACCATGGCGGAAGGTCCTCGAACTCAGCTTCATATGGCTGCCACACCACCTACAACAACCAAAAAACAAGTACACAACACATTAGGCTTTATATTTCAAAATTCACCAAACCTATAAGATTGTTCCTAAACATGTAAAACAGGGCATTTTCATACCTGGCCGGCAACATTGAAGCTAGTTGCTCGCGATACCTGTCCCTGAAGATGTGGGCAGGCCTATTTTTCTTGTTTGGGACCCACAACCACCTAGCACAATCAAGAACAAGGGATTAATATCTACAACTTTCCTACTAAGATAATGTTATGATTAAATCTATAATGTAATCACATATAACAACTAAGATAATCTTACAGATATTTACTCAATTAATAATATCACTAGAACTTCAACAGTCCTTATAAAAAACAGAGCACATACAAGCCACATGACAGTCACAAAATTAGAGACAGTTTGATTTGATTTGAACCAACCTGGTGTGGAACCAACCTAAAACCATATGTTTGGTTTTTAATCAAATCTTTTACATACATGCCACTTTCATTATCTCATTGGCCCTGTGAATATTTCAATTTCTGGTTTTTTTTTTTTAGTTGTAATGGTTATCTGTCATTCAGCAAAATATACTTATAAAAGTTAAATGCTTTTAGGTTTGTATGTGAGTTGGAAGTATAGATAAAATTAAAATTTTTAAATATATGGGATATTATTCTTAGATTATGAAAGTTTTGGGTGAAGTGCTTACTTTACTTATTGTCTACAGAATAGATTCCCTCACTCTGTGCATTGCAAACTAATAGCTTTGTTAGTTTATTTTTCTGCATTGGTGTGCTGTGGCTTGTTTGCACATAAAACTCCATGCCTTTGTAAGTGGTCCCATGGGTAGATAGTTAATATGATTTTATTGGGTGTTTATTAGATAGTTGTATGGCTTTCAAATTTGTTGAGATGTTCTGCAAATGCTCCTATCAATTGAATTTTTTATCATTTTGATGTGGGAATCAATTCTGGATCTAGTTGAGATGAAGGTAGCCAATAGTGGCTAAGGTGAATTTTCTATCTTTGCTTTGTTTTGCAGCTGGTCCTAGCTCTTGGAAACCCTTCCTCTAAAGTTATGTAACAACTAAGCATGCTTTTTCAAATTTGTTAGTAGTTTCTCAACCTATGCAAATGAAACATGCATAGCAGCCCTAATTATTTGAACATCTAGAAGAGTGCTAATTATTTGTTTTATTCAAATTAATGTTTTAGATAAAATGGATTTGCCCCACTGCTCCTACGCGGCCAATACGATTATTTGGTGGATTTCCTTGCACTGCTTGTAAGATCTACAACTTTAGAAACCTCACTTTTTTTCTTATGATAAAATAAACCATTAAATTTTGCTGATTGCAAATTATATTATTCCATCAGTGTGCGCCAAAAAATTAGTTATCCAGTAACTTATGTTAGTTGTGTTTGAAGAATTTTATGTTTGATTCAGTTCCCTTTTCTATTTGCAACTCTAAATTGTTCAATAAAAGTGCTTTGGTGATTTATATTAGGGTTTGACATAGGAGATTTTTCAAAAGACGCCCCTGATGATTTGGAGGGATTAGATGCTTTAGCAGCACATGTTGCCAACCTATTGTCAACAGAGCTTACTGATAGTAAGTTTCTCCTTTAAATCCTCACTAGCTTTGAATGCTCTCTGCTTTTAGTTATATGAAATAAATATATAAAGGATTTTAAGGAGGTATGTATGTATGCAATGCCTTATAAAATTCAAACAAAGTTGTAGAAGTTATCAGTTATCACGTAACAATAATTAAAATACTATTTTTTCACACCCAAGCACATTTTCACAGCAGTAATGGACTCTTCAAACATTTTTCAATTCATCAAGGGTTGCCCAAAAATGCCCTTATAAAAAACGATTAGTTGCCCAGTCCACCAAAAAAAAAACAAATTCACCAAACAATAATAATTAGTTAAAAACAGGGTGGAGTGGGTTTTGGAAGAGAGAATGTAGTCTGTCCAAAATGAAGGGAGTGGGGATGGGATTCAAGAAAGACTTACTTCAGGGCGAGTGGAGCACGCACTGCAGGACCGTAAGCACCCACTGGCAGGCCACACTCAACTGCCGGGCACAAATAGGGGAACCTAGCCCATGCCCAATACTGGACCAATAGTAAGCACCCACTGATTTGATTGGTGCCCCTATCGCTTGCCCTGCATAACTCTTGATACAACCATGCAAGGCAAGCACTTCCCCAACTGTACATATGTGGGTTGCGAAGATCTTCCAACTGTTGTACCCACATTAGATGCACCCTATCGCTGGATTTGTCCCCAAATATTGTGTCCCCTAGTAGCGTTAGGATGTAGCATCGTGCATACTTATGCAAGTCATCCTCTTCAGCATTAGTCGGCAATGGACCAGCAACTTGCTCCAAAAGTCGGCTGATGAGAATCCTCTGCCATCTAATTGCTTATGCCGCTCTTGATTTATAGGTTGAAACCCAAGAAAGTCCCAACACACCTCTGTCCAGGTTTTCAGCGTGCTCCCTGTTATAGCTTCACCATCAACAGGAAGCCCGAGAAGAACCTCCACATCCTGCAATGTGATGCTGACCTCACCATGTGGCATGTGGAAGGTATGCGTCTCAGGTCGCCATCGCTCCACTAAGGCCGTTATCAAGCCATGGTCAATCTCTCTGCTCGGGATCCAGAGGAGTCCCTCCAACCCAAGTGCCTTAATGATGTTAACGACTCGGTCGTCCACCATTGGCTCTCGATTGGAGAACTCTGAACTACGACTGCGGCAGGTAAAGGTCCCTGGATCCTGCACAGAACAGAACCATGGATTAATATTTGACAGCTGCAGTGTGTACATTGTATGAATTAAATGCATGTACATAATGCATAAAGATTTAGTGTTGCATTTTACCCGCCCATTCCAAATAGCTTCGGACCGATGGTTGGGCTGCTGTGTCAACACCGACGTGTCAATGGGTCCAGGCTCTGCATGGTCAATCCGTGCAGCATTTGCAGCAGCCACACTGCATAAAAAAGGTAAGCAGTTAGCACGTAATAGATATTAATGAGCATATGATGAATTGATGAATTGATGAGCATATGATGAATTGATGAATTGATGAGCATATGATGAACTTGCTTTCTTCTAGTGGACAAACTTGTCCAATTAATGGGGACCAAGTTCACTCAATTTCCAAAGGAAAAAAGGAATGGCACAATGGATGATCACAAAAGTAAAACTTTCGTTTCCCGACCAACAAGTGGTTGACTGATTTTTATTCTTATCACAATGATTGGTCTATTGTCTCTTTTTTTCTATGAAAAATAATGGAAGAAAGAGAGCAATAAATGAGATTTTTTAAGAATAAATTCCAATGCGCACACAAAAAAGAAAGTCAATTTATGCCTACTATCACAATAAGAAAAAAAGAGTACTTCTATTTGTCTACATTCACAATAAAACAAAAACAAAAACAAAAAAATTTGATTATTCAGAATGCTATTATTTATTAGAAACATTACTTAAAAACATAGTAGAAGGTAAGTTATAAAAAGTGCAAGGTAAGTTATAAAAACTACAAGGTAAGTTATTCAGAATTCTATTTACTACAGTACAAGGTAAGTTACAAAAAATAAAAAATAAAGTACAAAAACTAATATCCATACTTTAAAAAGTAGCCTCCACTCTCTAGGACTAAAAGCATTGAGTCTCAAATTTCAAGTTTTCAACTGAAGTTTTCAACAATCTCCCTTTCAAAATAGAAAATCAAACTATCTGGAAGAAATGCACCCTTATTTTGATGTGAAGTCTTGTTTAAATAATTTTTATAACTATGAGTCCATAATTATATATTGTTGCAACAACAAAAATAGTTTTTTTCCTCCCCACTACGTAAAGAGCCAAAAGCAATGGGCTTCCTATTATAAAGAGTGGGTGGTTATTGCAATTATATGAATAAGGGTTCAATTTAAGTGATTGGTATATATAATTTAATAATCAAAGGTTTATGATTTCATTTAAACAAAACATGAGTAAATTTAGGCCTTTCTCCCACGCATTCATTGGCATTGCCATTGAACACTTCAGTTAGTAGAAAATCATATTTTCACAATACAAGAAAATAATTACTAGTTAGTTGCATTTAGTCACATAAAAGAGTAAACAAACATGTAGAGAAAAAGAATAAATAAATAAATTAGGGGGGTATCGAGTATAGATAAGTAGCAGAAAATACAGATTATTAGATAGAAGAACACAATTAACAACTACAGCTAATATAAGTCTAAGAACTTCAAAAAAAATAATTCTTGCAAGTTTGGAGAAATCTGACTATGATATCTAACATAAAGGTCTGAAATTATCTATGGCTTAATAACTCAAGAACTAAACAAACTGCCCAAGGGAAATTGCTTTCAGATAAATAAATGACATATTCTGCATAAAATATAGGCGTCGATCTACAAACAAATCATGTGGTATAAAAATCTAGTTATAACCAAACATTTAGAGCATCACAAATCTACTAAGTCGTGTCATCTACCATGTGAAATACTTTTAAATAGTTTAGGAATTGGATGTGCCCTATGAAATGATGACACATATTGACTAAGCTATTGTGGTACCTTGCATGAGAGAAACTACCGCATGCTCAAAATTAGAAGAGTTATAAATAAGCGGATGACAATACTACTAATACAGGAAGCGCAGGTCTTCAATATAGACAACAAATCAGTGTAATACAGCCAATGATTTCTAACCCAAATGTAATTCATTCATGGGAGATTGAATCGTGTGACATATGTCACAAAGGATAATATATATATATATATATATATATAAATTACACCACAATCACTTGAGGTGTATCAAAATGACATTTCCCCCAAATGTTTGTATAAATGCCACTCTTTTCCCTAGAGGTTTTTCTAAATGAAACATTAAAGTCCATGCTTGGCCAAACTGTGATTTCCCTAACATAATATTTATTTTTAAATAGATTCTTACCCGAACTATGGACAAAATGACACTCCCATGAGGGTTGTGCATGAATGACCATTGAATACATACAAACCTCAAGGAAGAGTAACATTTAGTAAAACCTTAAGAGAGGTTGGTATACTTTAACCAAAAATATATTATTTCAAGAGGGGCATTGGCAATCACAAGTCATTCCACTCATAGACACTAGGGACATGAAATGAAAGAAACTTTGTTTATCCTCTAAGAACCGGTATGGTCACCATGACTCAGATTGGAAACAACAACATCAATGTGGAGATGCAACAGATGGTTAAAAGGTTTCAAGAAAATGAGCCACTTCCTAAATAACCAATAGCATGTAATTGATGTGACATGTCAATCCCATTTCTGCGTATAAGTACACATTGGGGTTGTGTAACACACAGTTACACAAAGCCACTAAAATGCAATCTAAAGCAATCTGCCTAATCCAAAACATCTGCAAATAATTTCTTCAAAATTTAAATTTTATAAATTTTTACGCATGTATGAACCAGCTTATTAATAGTAACCATCCACAAAGATGGCTCTTGCTCCCAAACAAAATCCATAACCTCCATGCCACCCAACTAGTAATAAAATATTGGATGAAAAACAAGCTTTCCCTCATCTTGATGCTAAAAATAGCTTCAGCCGAGTTGGGACCATACTGTGTGTGCAATCTCATAGCCTTGACCACATAAAACAATTACTAAAGTGATCATTTTGGTAACAAAGTCCATTTGTCCCAAGTACAAAAGCCTATGGTTTCAACCATTATACAATTATACACAGCCATAAAAGTAGGATATCAACAGTGATCAAGCAAATTAAAAAATAAACATGATAGGTCTTAAAGGAAGATGATATTAGTACTCCAACACGAGCAAATGTAATATTTTGGAAACCTAACTTGCTGTACTTCACTCTGCCACAATATCTTGTTCCAAATGCAATATTCTATTAGGAATCTATTTGTGCTAATGATGCGCATGATTAAGAAGAAAGGGGTTTCCTTTCAGTTCAAGTTTTATTCTATACAATTGGAACTACCTGCAACCATTCAAAAATGAATTCTTTTAGTGGTCATGCAAAACATTTTTCTCTATCTCTACCCTTTTGGATGGCAGAATATAGACACAGTCCTTAGATCTTCGTCAATGTTTAGTTATTTATTCTAATCCATGGTATCCATTCAACTCATGCCTCATTGAAACTTAAACTCTGGTTCCAAAACCAGACATCATTATTATTAAGACCATTGTCTGTGTCTAGCTAGAAACGTGAATAATAACAAATCAATTAAATGCAAAGCAACACATTTGCACCCACATTCAAAAAGGAGCAGCATCATTGCAATCACCGGAAGCATGTCTCCTAGATTTAGAGTAAGTAAAGCTACTTTCTCAACCTTGTCCTAAAACTCTTATAAGAATTGATAGAAATCTTTACAAGAGCAGGTTCAAGAATAAAGCGACAAATTCTAATGTTATTTTGTGAATTGAGAATGTGAAAGGTTAGATGCCACGAGGCCCACAACACATGATGTAACAAGTCTCCAGTATTGTCAATCTTCCATTTTCATTAATTAAGATTTAGAAATCTAACACCCACCTAAGCGTATTTCATTTCCAGCTTTACTAAAATACAGCTAACCAACCATGCCTAGTATACTGATGAGACATTACAAATATCTATGACAACCAAGAGGATGCCCCCAATAAAATTTAGCAATAATATATATGGCATACTGAGATTTTCAAATGGTTGTTGTATAAATTAATATCTAGTTGCAAATAAGCTTAACATATGTGCAAGATACAAAGATTTATGGTCTCCACAAACTTGAGACACATAAATTGTTATCCCCAATGCAATAAACTTCAGAACAAAGCGCAAAACAAAACCCAAAAAAAAAAAAAAAAAATCATCAAACCCACAAACCCACAAACCAATTCAAACTCAAAAAACAATCAAACTTCGATCTTTTTTAAGAAATTCAATACAGAAACCAAAATAGAAAAAAACTTGGTCAACCAAAGTTTATTTGATTTTCCCCACTGTTTCTCGACAACCAAACAGTGAACTTTGTACAAAGCAACTCACCTTTTTGTTTAGTTTTGAGAGACCGACCGCGTAGACACTGAATGAACTCAAAGCTCTGTACACGTTGCTGTGACCTTATCAAATCTTTTGGCAAAGGCGATGAATCTAAAATAGTGGAGACTGAGTGAGAGAAGACGGTGAGTGAGAGGAGACGGTGAGTGAGTGAGAGTAGAAAGGGTGAGTGTGCGAGTGAGAGAAGACGGTGAGTGAGTGAGTGAGAGTGGAGAGGGTGAGTGAGTGAGAGAGGCTGAGGTGAGGCTGAGGTTCAGTGTGCGAGTGAGAGAAGACGAGAGAGGGTGAGTGTCTGTGTTAGAGAGAGGGTGAGTGAGAGTGGAGAGTGATAATGCTGTGTGAGAGGCGTTAATTTTGAAAAAACCTTATTAAAAATCGATTCTTAGACACTCGAGTCCCATGTGGACCAACCACGTCAGAGCCACGTGGAGTACACGTAGAACTCGAGTCTTAGAGACTTGAGTTCCACATGTACTCCACGTGGAACTCAGCCATGTCAAACACAAGAAACTGAGCCTCAAAGACTCGATTTACGGGCCCAAAATCGAGTCTTTGAGACTCGAGATGTTACTAAATGATATTCTTTCCGAACCGGGCCAACTAACTATATAGTTGGGTAATTATGTCTAATTACCCATTTTGGCCCTTGGCTTCCTGTCCTTTGTTTGTGTCTTCTTAACTGGATACAGTAGTTTTTTTTATACAAATATATAAACTTTACTTTAGAATTATCTAAGTGTAGACTATATTTGCGTGAGTTTCCCTCTTGGAGACATAAACTCCAACTCTTACCTGTCATATCTTACTATTACTTATATTTGTAGAGTGACCATTATATCAATAGCGTGTAGTAGTATTTTTTATTTAACGTACAAATTGTATAATTTTTTTTTTAAAAATACTAATTTCACAGCTACCATTAGAGAAAAGGGATTTGAATTAATATCCCTAGAGTTCCAAAAATTGTAAGTTGAGTTAGTACTTGGTATTTTAACTTAATTTAAAACTTTATTTTATCACAACTTAAGTTTTTTGGCCAATTAATAATTTAATATGTTATCAAAGTAGGAGGAATTCCCTGGACATTCTGGCATTTTACCCCCTTTTTTTTTTATTTGGCAATATGCCCCTGTTTTCAAACTATATAGGGGTGTGCCCCTGTTTCGATAATCGATTACCTTAAAATTGAGTTTCAATTAAATACTCGATTTATAGAAAATCAAGTTATGCCCTATCAAACTTATAAAAAAAAAAAATTGCATGGAACTTGAGTTCCTAGAAATCGAGTTCCATGCAAAAGAAATTTTAGTGTGATCACCCTATACAAGGTTCAAGGAGCCCTATAGTGGCGTTTTTAAGCCTTATAATGACGTTTTAAAACCCTATAGCAGCGTTTTCCTGCAAATTTTTTTTTCTAAGGGTGATTGTCCCATGGCAGGTTTAGGGAGCCCTACAGTGGCGTTTTTAAATCCTATAGTGACGTTTTAAAGCCCTATAGCAACGTTTTAAAGCCCTATAGCGGCATTTTCCTGCAATTTTTTTTTTCTAAGTGTGATTGTCCCATGGCAGGTTCAAGGAGCCCGATAGTGGCGTTTTTAAGCCCTAAAGTGGCGTTTTTATTCCCTATAATGGCGTTTTGAAACTCGATCTCCATAAAATCAAGTTATATGCTTTTTTTTTTTTTTTTTTTTTTTTTTTTTTTTTTTTTAAGTTTGATCGGGCATAACTCGATTTTAAACCAATCGAGTTTTTCATTGAAACTCAATTTTAAGGTAATCGAGTTTCGAAACAGGGGCATGCATCTATATAGTTTGAAAACATGGGCATATTGCCAAATAAAAAAAAAGGGGGGTAAAATGCCAGAATGTCCGGAATTCCCTATCTCCTCTACTATTGCTCAAAACTAACACGTTATAAAAAATAAAATAAAAAAGTAAAACCTCTCATTTTGGGGAAAAAGTAAACAAAAAAAGAAAAAATACATCTTTTATAGGCCAATAGAAAGGAAAAAAGACACCTTCAATTGGGCAATAGAATATCTTGTCTATTTATGGTACAATGTAAACATTTTAATTAAAGCCCAAAATTTTAATAAATAACATTTAAAAAAATAATATACTCTTTTTTTATATTCAACATTTTGCTAATATTCCTTCAAAAAAGAAACATTTTATTAATATGTTTTATTATGTTTGTTGTAATCTAAGAAATCAAAAAATTTCAATCCTCCAAAAATTTTACTCTTTCTTTCTCTTTTATAAAAATTATAGTAATAATTAATAGCTTTTCAGACAAATTCATTACTGAAATTTATTATTCAATAACTAAAATCAACATTGCCAAGAGAGACTATAACTATCTAAAATATGATATTTATTATGATACTATTCTAAAATACATTTTATAAACATATGAAAATGGTCTAATTAATGTAATAAATTATATAAAAAGTGTTGGATTTTTTTATAATTCAAGTATCGCTTATAAAATATTAAATAAAAATACATTTTACACTTGCATTTGGCCCTAAAATGTGTTGAGTCAGCCCTAGATTAGACTATATTTTTTAGGGCCATAAATTTGAGTGAGATTTCAAAAGAATCTATTTGAAATTGAATCAAGGTATTCAATAAAAATACACCATTTATAATTTACAAATCTTTAAAAATATATATTTAAATTTAAAATATTTTACGTATATGAAAACTCTTCATATAAGTATGGTCATATTTGCGTGAAAGACATTTAACATGCCAATAAAACAATTAGTATTTCATGATTCTGCATGATCATGGTTGTATTAGTACAAAGAAACTAATAAAATTGTTTAAGAAGAAGAAGAAGAAGAAGAAGAAGAAGAAGAAGCAAATATGAAATTGAAAGCTTTGCAAAAAAAGTGTTAAACGAGTACCATCATTAGGATATTGAAAGAAACTAATAACTCTTCATAAAATTCATCACTCTAAATTGTCGCGGTAGATCACAAAATGTGTTGAGTTAGCATTGCTTAGACATCCCAACAATTAATAACCCCTCTGAGTCTCGTATAATCATTCTCACACCAACATTTTCCTCCCTAATTATCACACCATCAAAATTTACCTTAAACTACCCTTGACATTAAGCTATCTATTTTAGATTTGGGTGCCGTTGTTGAGTGTTGCTTGAACTCTCTATGATACTTAAGGTAGACATAGCGAGTTTTCAAGGATCTATTTTGTGGTTCTCAAATAACAATTTGTTGCATAAGGTCCAAATCAATGATTAATTTCTCTAAAACACGCCTTTCGTCCTTCTCCATAACCTGCCAAAACCAAATTGTGAGTTAAGCAAGCTGTAATCCCAGTGATGCACATATCACCCACTTCAACCATAGTGACCCCATCAAGACTAACTCATCATGTTGAGATAAATTGTGCAATGGTTTTGATTAGAACTTCCCTACCGGTCCCATTAATAAATTTTAGTCCCTGGTCCCAATGATGAGCTTAACATGTCTACCAAAACGTAATTGAAGTTATTTTGGTAGTTTGAAAGTAATGACAACTCAAAAGTGCTCAAATTGCTTTGAAAACGATGTTAAAAAATGACATTTTCTCACTGTTTTGACCATAACTTTTGATCCACAAAGATTTTTTGAGTGAAATTTATTTCATTGGAAATTAAACATCCTGGGCTTCAATTTAAACACAAATTTTGTCTAATTTGGACTTATATGAAATTAGTTATGACCGTTTGAAATCGGGCCAGCTCAGTAATCAAAATTAGGGTTTCTAGGGACACATGCATGCATGCTCATCCCCAAACCTGCATATGCAGGCCGATTTCCAAAAGCCTAAAAATTCATTTTGTAAGGCCCAAAGCCTCCCTCTTTAATGGGCCCCCTAGACCCTTTGGAACATCAAAAACCCTCTAAATGAGTCTGAAAACCCTAGTTTAAACATATAAATACAATCTTATGCCTCCAAACTCAAACCTTAGCTAGAGAGAGTGGATTTTGTCCTAATATCTTTCAAAAACTCTTTATTTTCTCTGCATCTTCTGTACACAGCCACCAAGCATGTTTTTTAATCCTAAAAAAAACCTCTTTTTAGCTAATTCTAAGGCAGAAACTTGTTCTCATTTGAATTTCTCAAACCCTTTTCAAAACTAATCTTGTTTTTAAGTTGTGATTACAAATCTTCTATTTGCTTTGATATCTTCGTGAATCTTGTTGTGTAGGCACTGAATGACTGGTTAAATATCAAACAAGTTGTGTTCCATAAGTAAGGTAAGTCTTTCTTGATGGCTTTTCCTTTATTAGAGTTTTTATAACTTGTGTTCTTGTCGTTCTTAATTGACTTATATGTTATATATTCTTATAAATATGCTTTGCTTTGTTTTTAATTTTGTTTTGTAGTATCTCATCATGTTTTGATTGGAGAGTTTAATGATTGGATATATTGATGAACATGTTTTGATGTGTTAAGTGTGGTTCTTGTCCGTTGTTAAATCCAATGCATATTTAGGAATAGATTTTGTTTTGGATATCTTTGTTGTTAGTTTAGGTTGTTTATTTTTTATATTAGAAGCATGTTTAGGTTGTTAGTTTCTTTGTTTTAAGTTTCTGCTCTGTTTTTTCTGCATTCTGGTGTCTAGGCTAGGGCTTTCTAGGCGTGTATGCATACACATACTTCTTGCATGCGTACGTAGACTTGAAGTATGTGTACGCATACAACTAGGCTGCGTACACAGGCCTATATATGCGCATACATACTCGTGCCCAGAAACCCTAATCCAAGTTTTTTTTACTTCTGTTTCTTTATTTCATTATATAATATGCTTTTGTTTTGACCATTCTTTTTGTTTTTGAGTCTCTGTTTTTCTGTTTGATTGTTTGTTTGCCTTTAACATGTTAGATTAGGTTTTTCTTCCAATGTTTTCTTCAGGCGGCGTTTTTAAATTTGCCGCTATAAGTGGTATACTATGACGTTTCTGAAAAATGCCACTAGAGAGTGAGCGTTTAGCTACATTATCTAAAAAACGTCATTATAACTCAAAATAATAGCGACGTTTTTGAAAACACCGCAATAAGTATAGTTTTAGTTGCGTTTTTTTGGTTTATAGCGACGTTTTAAGAAAACATCACTGTAGATATTAAAGAAGTCTGCCATTAAATTGCAAAAGAGGGGAAAAAAAAAAAAAAACTCTATAGCAATGTTTTGGAAACGTCGCTATAAGTTTCCCTCATTTTTTACTTTTCTGCACAAACTTTTGCCAACATTTCATTTCCCACACTTTTTTCCCTCCTTTTTTTTTTTTTTTTTTTTTTTCCACTTTATTTTTCTTTTGTTCACTTCATGTCCCACATTCCCACTTCTCTTAGTTCTATAGTCTCTCTTCTCCCACTTCTCTAATCTCCAAAGTAGCCACACCTTTTCTCCCTCAAGTTGCCACACATCTTCTCTCCTCCCTTGCTGTCTTTAGCCACCGCCGTAGCAAACCCAAGCCACCACTAACCCACCGTTTCTTTAGAGTGTAAGTCTTTGTTTTTGGCTTATGGGTTTGCTTTGATTTGGTTTTTCTTTAATGGGTCATGGAGCTTTTGTGCTAATTTTTGCTCTTTTTCTGTTTTGGTTGGAAAGTTTTTGTTGTTCAAGTTTCTTTAGAGTTTAAGTCTTCGTTTTTGGCTTATGGGTTTGCTTTGATTTGGTTTTTCTTTAATGGCTCATGGAGTTTTTGTGCTAATTTTCGCTCTTTTTTTCGTTTTAGTTGGACATTGGTACAGAAAGCTCTTATTCAGATTTGGCTTTTAGAGCAAAAGGACCTAAGGATCAAGGGCCGAATGATTGTAAGTTTACGTACAAGTTTGTAAATCTTGTATTTTTTTTTTTCTATAGTTTGTAGATTTTGATTTTTTTTGTTATTGGTTTTGTGGTTTAGCTAGCTTGAGATTAATTTTTTGAAAAGAGCTCACTGCCCATTAATGGCCGCATACAGGGACTTGGACAATATGGATTCCTCAAGATTGATGTATTGAGGAAGTAATATACTAATATCATTAGACATTAGTAAAAATAAAATTAGGTAGATGGTCTTCCAACAATAACAGCACCTATGCTTAGAAATAGATTATTCTTCCATAGCTTAAATATGTATTTGGTATCTATACTACAGTTATGAGTATTAGTATGTTTTCCAATGTTGTATTATTGGAAATGACTACCTGTAACTTGGAATGATAATGACAAATTTATCTTATACTATGCAAGTCCAAATAGCCAGCTCTTTATTGTTTGGACAAGGTTTTTAGTGTTTGATAAAAGTCAAATCATGTATTAAGAAGTTAAGGTAAGGTCCACATCCATATAATCCAATTTATATAGGCCTGCTTAATTCTTCCAACTGTATATGGGACCTATCTCTCACACGCTTGGAATTTATCTCAATAGCAAACTACGTACAAATTATGGTCTATATCTGTGTCTGGGTGAATTTGTCTAAATGAATCATGTTAATTTTTGTTTTTATGCTAAAAAACAATAAGTTAATATGTCACAGGTGCTTTAGCAAAGCCAAAACAGGATCTTGTTAATTGTTATGCATTTTGCTTGCCCTATGTCAGTTCAAACTTGGAACTTTTACTCTATAAGTGTATATGGGGTTTTTTGGGCAAAGTGGTCCTTAATTTTTCTGCCTAATTGTACCAAGTCCCAACTCATTAATTTTTTTTTTGCAATGGCACCCTTATTTGCCTTCCACATCATTTAAGTGTCATATTTTATTTTCCAGGTTAACCACTCATTTATTGTGATAAGTTTGGATTTTTTTTTTTTTTTTTTTTTTTTGTAAAGGTGCGTGCTTGGCTTGAGTATAGTAAGTAATTTTGGTTAAAACTTTGTACTTGAGATGTTGATAATTGTGTTGGGGTGGATTGTTGAGTTAGAGTAAGCGAGTGGCTTGTATGGTGCTATAAGGCGGTTTACATTCATATTGGAAGTGTTTATTATTTTTTGACAATTTGGATGGATATTTTTGAGTTATAATTATTGATTACTTTTTGGACTTCAATACTTGTAAGCATTCTATATTTGTGATTATGATAATTGTATTAGGAGGATTGTTGTGTTAAAGGAAGCAGGAAGCTTGCATGGTGTTATAAGGCAATTTACATTCATATTGTGAGTGTTTATTATTTTTTGAAAATTTGGATGTTGTTGAGTTATGTTTGTTGATTACTTTTTGGACTTCAATACTTGTAAGTATTCTATTGATAATTGTTTTGTAGTGAATTGTTGAGTTGGAGCAAGCGGGTGGCTTGCATTGATAATTGTTTTGTGATGGATTATTGTTTGATTATTTCATTTTTTTCACTTGTCGAACATGCAAACTAAATGACAATTATCAAGAGATATTGATTAGTTACCAAATATATTAATAAATTATTTATGAATTTAGACTCTTTATGCCTACACTTAGGACCTCGGTGTGACTTGCAAGTCATTTTCTCTAATTTGGAAATTTTGCCTTGTTTTCTTAGAAGCATAGGTTTGTTTTCTACTTCCATGATTTTTGCTTAAATTTGTAGAGTTTTAAGACTAAGTCCATTTGTGTGAATGAGGATATTGATAGACTTGATATGATTTGTTCAGTATATTTAAGATTATGTGTAATCCTATTTGCATATTTATGAAACTATATGGTTTTGAATATGTTGTGTACTATATTTAAGTGTGTGTAATTTTACTTCCATGGATTTTGCTTATGTTTGTAGAGTTTTAAGACTTAGTCCATTTGTGTGAATGAGGATATTGATAGACTTGATATGGTTTGTTTAGTATATTTAAGATTATATGTAATCATATTTGTATGTTTATGAAACTATGTAATTTTGAATATGTTGTGCACTATATTTAAGTGTATGCGTAATTCCATGTTGTTTAAATTTTTTAAGTATAGCAACTATTATTTTGTCACTCAAAATGATTTCTTTATGAACTTATTAGATACTCTTAATTTGTATTTAGGGTGGTTTCGGTTTAAATCATCAATCTCCAACTCCTCATAGATTGCAAACTTCATCCCATCAAGAAACTAGCATATAACGGTAAATGCAGTATTTTAAGAATTCCATGGGCGTTACATAGTTGTTTTGAACAACCACATTTATTTTGGAAGTATTGTACTTTGTTTATAATATTGTCATAGTTTGGGTGGTTGTTGTTGTTGTTGTTGTTGTTGTTGTTGTTGTGTGTGTGTGTGTGTAGGTAGACAAGTGTTTTGTTACAACCACATTTATTTTGGAAGTATTGTACTTTGTTTATAAGATTGTCATAGTTTAGGTGGTTGTACTTTTTGTGTATATAGACAAGTGTTTTGTTCAATTCAAGGTGATACATGTATTGGTATTAAATATATATATATATATATTTGAATCTATGGTTAATGTGTTAGATTGGGCATTTGTTATTGTGGAATATTGATGATCAATAGATACATTTGATCTATTACAAGTTAATGTTAGTTATTGTTGAATTTTGAGTAAGTTTATATAGCATTTTTAATATTAAAAAAAAAAAAGAGGAAGGTTTTAGCAACGTTTTTAAAAACGTCGCAAATAATCTATCCTATAGCAACATTTTTGAAACATCACTAAAAAGGATTTCCTCTTACTTTTTAGCGACGTTTTTGAAACATCGCTATAGGCTTGACTATTTGCGGCATTTTATAAACGACACTAAATATATTTTTCTACAACAGCACTAAAAGTTTTCGAAATCTAGTAAAAGAGTCACATATAGCAACGTTTTTAGAAACATCACAAAAAACCTATAGCGACCACTCTATTGCAACGTTTTTTAACGTCGCCAAAAAAAAAAAAAATCGCTGTAGACCATTTATGGCTATAGCGACGTTTTTTGGGTTTTTAGCGACGTTTTACAAACGTCGCCTAAACCCAGATTTCTTGTAGTGGCAATAAGATAAGTGAGGTAAGTCATGCATTCACATGAACATGCATTTTTTTATGATGAACATAATGAATATGTTTGTTTGATGCTTGAATGCTATGTTTAGATGTATGACTTATATTTGATTTTAATACCTTGTCGCCATGTTTGTGTTTTTACCCTTATGATATCTTGTTTGTTGGCTGCCTTAGATGAAATAATATTATATGCATGATAGATATATGCTAGGTTTGATATGAGTTGCCATGATAGATGTATGTTAGGGTTTTGGGATGATTGATGCTATGTTGATTGCTAGATGTATGCTAGTGTGTCTAAAACACAATGACTGAAAGCCGACCCATGGGTCGAGTGGAGTTGAGTGTCTTACACCTTCCCATCCCCATACCTAAACTCCGAACTCATATTCTAGTAATAAGATTAGTCCTTCCATATAAGGACGCTATATTTATAATTCCTAAATCTAATTTAGGTGGCGACTCCATCTTTTATCCACCCCATTCCACTCGGCCGAGGCATACTCCTCTTTCCTAAGGAGAAAATTGCTGCCCCCACAACCAGCTTTTGATAGTAGTTTATCCTTTACTCTTAAAATTTTATTCTACATATTTCCTTTAGAGAACTAAAAACTTGACTCTTAGACCATCCAATTATGGATGGGATTCTCAAATATTTTTAATGAGATTGTATGACTTGGACCCTTAATATAGTTTGGATTTGATTTTCATCCCTATAGAAGAGTTGCTACTAAAATATATGCTTTTGTTTTTGTTTTTTCGCGTTCATCTATTAAGCCGATTTTCTCAAAAAAAAAAAAAAAAAATCTATTGAGTTGATGCACTCTCGTGTATGGAAAGAATGGATTGGATTTTTTGACATTATGAAGGGGAGGCGGTACATAAAAGTAAGTTGTCATCTGGAAAAAAAAAAAAAAAAAAACAGAAACATTTTTTCTTTGAAGTGGATTTTTTAAAGTTCAAGAGTAACTTTATGATGAAATTACTAAAATATTATCTATCAAATTTGAAATAAGTGGATTGACTTTTGCTATATCATCAATTTTTAAACAAAGAGGAATGCTACAGACACAAACTATTTTACAACATTTTTACAAACCGCTGATGTGACTTTAGTAATTTTCAAATAATTATTGATAAACATAAATGTGATGTTAGTAGTGGACCCATATTAAAACTAATAAGAATTTGTCACATCAATAGTTTGTGATTGTAGCATTACTCTTAAACAAAATAGTAAAGTTGCCATAAGAATTCTAGAACCCTTCATGTGGAATTCTTTCCCTAAAAAAAAAATTTGTGTAATTATTACTTTAATAAGTTTGTAAATGCATTAGTTTGGCAAGAAGTCTAAATACTAGTAAAAAACAATACGCAATTATTAGCATATTAATATAGCATCCTCTTGGATTACAATAGCATTACATTTATTGAGAAAAAAAAAAAAAAGTATCTATTACAACACTATTATCAAAAGCCTTGTAGTTTAATTGTCATCTCCTCATAAACAAATACTTGGGGGTCTTGGGAACAAATGGTTCGAATTGCTGATTAGCTGTATATTGTAACTATCTAAAAATAAAAATAAAAATCTGCCGCAATTCTATCATTTGAAAGCGACATGTGATGCTAAATAATCTCCATCTAGATGACAATTTCTTAATTATTTGATTGGAGTATTAAAAATTGAATTTCACAGTATTAAATTTAAATAGCTATGTTTTAAATGGATATATAATGACCTAATAAATATTATATTATAAAACAAATTTTCTAAATATATATTTTGAATTAGTTTTATTTTTCTTTGGAACCTAGAGACACATATTCAACCAGGGCGAACATTCTTATCTGAAAAATTAGAATGAGCATATTTAAGGACTCTATCATTTTAACATCTAAGCTAATATTCTTCTCCAAAAAAAATATAAGCTAATACCAATAATTAATTTATAGTTAAAATAACACCTATTCACCTTAACAATAAAAATGCTATTGGATGAAAATCATGAAATGAACATAAGAAACGCAATGCAGACAAATTTGTGATTTTCCTATGTTCTTTTTTTTTTTTTTTTTGGAGAATCACCTATGTTCTAGTAATTCTTAACTTTTTATTTTCAAAAAAAAAAAAGATTTAAATTTAACTTTCAGAACTTATTGATATGCTTTAATTTCAAACATCGGTATTATTTCAACTATTCATAATGTATAAATAAATTGGTAAATTTTTTAAAATTAGTCATTGTTTATCCTTAAAAGAGGTGCGTAACTGCCGAGCTTATCTCAGATTTGAAAGATATTTTAGAAGGAAAAACTAAAAACTGTGTGCTGATTAACGTGTGGTAATATAACTCCACAGTACTCTAATGGTTTTCCAGTTGACCTCCAAAAATTGTCATAGCTTTATTGTTTTGTTTACTCTTCATGGAGCCAATATACCAACGCCAAATGCCAAAAAAGGTGCATTCTCAGCAAGAAACCATGATCTCCACCACGGTTTTTTTGCTTTCTGAAAAGCGTAATTATCTCTAAAAATTCCAAAATAGGGCACACTCTTTCAGTAAACTTTTTCCACAAGTTGCCTATAAAAAAGTTGATTTTTTTCAAGGGTCAAAACCCTTGAAATATGTATGAAAAGCCCTCAAAAAAATTATTTTGAGGCTTTAGATGACCCTTAATAACCTTTGAAACAATTTCCCTTGAAAGATAAATTTTGAATTTGAAGGCCATTGTGACCCTCAAAACAGAAATTTAGAAGCCTTACATGACCCTTGAAACAATCGTTTTTTCTTTATGGAGGATTGGCGACCCTTGAAAAGTTTAAATATAAATAAAAGTATGACAACTTTTTTTTTTTTTTTTTTTTTTTTTTAAGGGTCTCCCAACCCTCAAAATAAGGTTTTTCTCTTTAAAAGAAAAAAAAAAAAAAAACCACAACTATGCACATAAACTTTAAAAAACCATATATTACAAAATCTATATTATACAAAAACACAAATATTAAAACAAAACTCAATTTTTTTAAAAAAATACCACAACCATGCAAATATACTTTAAACTACATATTACAAAGTTCACTACCGTTTCAAAATCCTAAAATGAAAAACTTTATGAGCACATTGATTGACAACAAATATACGCGTGCGTTTGTTTAAGCTTTTAAAAGTTGAAACACGCTTTTTGAAACAAAAAATAAAATAAAATATATGTGGTAAAATTTTAAAAGTTGTTTTTTCTAAAAAGCTGCGTTTTAAAATGTAAAGAAAGAGCACTTTAACAGTGGACAGCTTTCAGAGACTTTTGCAAAAGCCAATGCGCGTTTCATAAATATTACCATTAGAGGCAGTGTTCAATTATCAAATTGCCCAAATATTTTATTGAAAACTCAATTTTATCTTTTGATAAATCAAAGGATAACACCTCTTTGGAGCTTACCTCATGCCAGATTCCTCTCACCCAAATATGTCATATTTTTTTTTTACTCAATATTTACAACGGCTAACAACAAAATCATTTCAGATCTTCTCTCTTTCAAAAATCTCTAAACTCAATCTCAATCAAAATACAAACTCTAATCACAATTTCAAAATTAATCAAACCAAAAAAGAAAAAAAGAAAAAAAAAAAAAAAGAGAAAGTAAATTTGATCCATCTGAGCCATGGTGGGGAGGAGGACAAGCGGTGGTGGGGAAGAGGACAGGCATGCGTGAACATCCACCGGCAATCTCTATGTGAGAGAGAGAGAGAGAGAGAGAGAGAGAGAGAGAGCTTTTGGTACTCATATGTTCTAGAGTGGACAACGGTAGAAAAGAAAAGCAAAAGTGAAGATAGAGAGTTACGAGTGTGGAGAAGAAAAAAAGAGAAAAAATAAATGAATAAAAGAAACGTGTGGATGAAAAAAAAAATATTAAAGAGATAGGGAAAAATAAAATAAAGAATAAGAAATTAAAATTGAAAAATACTGTTGCAATATTTTCACAATATTTTTATAATAAATCTTAAATGATTGGTTGTTACTAGTTAATATTGGTGAGAAAAAATTAATTTAAGTGGTGTGTTAAAATTAAAATTCCTTATATACTTACTCAAAAATTGATTTTTGAGTAAGTATATGAAGTAGTTGATTTTTTTTTTTTTTTGAGAAATAATTACAACATGCTGCTAACCTCGCAGCTCGAACCCTTTCTCCCCTAGACCCTAAGCATTTTGTACATGGGGAGGTGTCAATTCAGCTACAAGGCCTTTGGCATGAAGTAGTTGATTTAAGTATGAAATAAACTCCTTTATATATATATATATATATATATATATTATTCTTTTTGGCAATTTACTTCTTAAATCTGTCATTTTTATAAGTACTAACCAAATATTAAGTTTTTTCAAAAAGTATTTTTTAACAGCTTTTACCAAACACTCAAATTTTACAAAAAACCTAGTTTCATACCGCACTTTTTAAAACTCCCACTATCACTATAATTACAATATGTAACTTTTTGAGCCTAATAACCCACTAACGCTATGTCTTGGTGTATAAAGTATGAAAAAAAAATTCAAGGAAAGAAGTGTAGAGTAGCAACTTGCTAAGCACATTGAGATGCAATCTTTCTTGATTTCATCTTCATGTCTTGTCAAACTAGTAATACCTGCATTCAACACTTTCACTTTTTGAAAACAAATATTTTACCAAGACCATGATAATTCCAAAATCCTGACATGATAAACTTAATACTTCAAAATAAAAAAAATAACAAAAGACCACATATATGGTCTACAACAATTCCAAAATCTTAACAAATTTTGTACATATAAGTAATATCCCATACCTTTGACCTTGGAGTAACTGCTTCAAATGTGAGAAACTATTGATTATCAAAGGTTTGAATGAAGTGGCTCAATAATTTCCAAATTTTGGACACTGCAATCGAATTTCAACTTTAAAATCTCTTGACAACAGATTATAAAATAGACTAGACCATTACCCACATCAACCAAATATTTATTTCAATAGAAGCTACCACTATTTAAAGGTGCAGTAATATATGTATAATAAAAATTAGATGTCCTATGCCTCAAGACAGTCAAATTCTACCATCAGATTGATGTGACAGTGATCCTTCCTGCAAATTAAAAACTCCTCATAATACAAGTTCAGACAACAAAGGAATGTAAATGTGGCATATTGGGTTTTGGCATACAGGTTCAGATAATTTTAAAAAGTGGTTTAAAACTTTAATTAAGAGAAGCAACACAAAATACCCAAAAGTAAGTACTTTGCCCCATGCCACAAAAAGTCAGTCCCATAAATACTAGTGAAACATACCTTATAACACAAATCAGTACTTTGCCCCACTTTAGACATCTTCACTAGAAAAAAAGGGCCATAGAATGGATCAATTAGAAGGAAAACATTAAGAAAAGTAGCAGGATCTACCAAAACTCAACCAAGAAAAACAACATAAACAAACTAAAAAACTCATAATGCATATAATTTTTTAACTAAAAAACTGATAATAAGAGTAGGGAGAGAGAGAAGAGTTAATGGATCTATATAGCGGCATTATAGACAGCATCACACTTAGACATATCATTGTTTAACTCCCTCTTAACCCAAAAAAATGTGTAAGATCAAAAGGCATGCAATATAAAACTTTCATCCAATGCCGTGTACTATTGCAAATTCATCTAGAGCTTACCCGCATCTATGACACTACAATTAACACAGTAAATGCACCATGAACTACTAAAATGTCTCAAAATTTTATCCATAATGGATATTACATAATGCTATCTATAATCAATAATCAGTTCAAAGTGTATTTTAGGAATTGATAAAATTATGCTGCAAATAAGACACATGCCCTTATGCTTGGCTGAATTGCATTAAGCACAATGCATGAAGAACAACTTCCTAAACTACTTCACATAGAGTTGTAAACAAGCAAAGTTTTGTCAAGTAGTGCATGTTCAAGCTTGGCTCATCAGAAAAAATCAAAAGCTAGAGCTTGGCTAGAGCTTGTGACAAGCCTAAAAATAGTGTTTGAGCTTGAGCTCATGGAAAAGCCAAAAAGCTTGAGCTTAGCTTAGCTTTGCTTGGCTTGATTAATTAGTCAAGTCAAGCTTCCTAAATTACTTCACATAGGGCTGTAAACGAGTAGAGCTTTGTTGAATAGTGCATGTTCAAGCTTGGCTCGTCAGGAAAAATCAAAAGCTAGAACTTGTGACAAGCGTAAAAAAAGTGTTTGAGCTTGAGCTTATGGGAAAGCCAAAAAGCCTGAGATCAAACTCGAGCTCAGGTCAAGTTTTTGAGCTTTAAGATCTAAAAAAATTACATTATTAAATGCTTAAATCTCTAAAATTAGGAAAAAAGAAAAAAGAAAATAGTATATATTTTATCATTCATCTAGTCTTACTTATGATTAGCTATTATTCAAATCAATAACTTACATAATTAAATTCATTCACTCATCATTCCTTGTCTGCAGCTTCAGCAATTGTTCAAAATAGAATTTTTACATTCACGTTAGATGATGAAGGACTAGAAAAATATCTGTTTGTAATTATTATGAATAAGAAAATACTAACATGTTTCATAACTTTACTTTAGATGATTGATAAGGAAGGATCATATGTGACCTACTTTATTATTTATTTATTTTTAAATGTAACTATAGTCTAAAATGGTTCTTGATTAGTTTAAAGGGTAGGAAAAAATTAAGGTAATATAGGTAGTGGACTCATGTTGGCCATGTCATTGTTAAGATATGTGTAATAAATATATTTAGCTAACACATATAAACTTATAAATGAGTCTATGCTTGAATTGTTATGTATCAAGCCTAATAGCTCACGAGCTTGTTCGTGAACAATTTTTTTCGCTTGGGCTCGGCTTATTTATTAAACGAGCCTAAAACTAAGGCTCAAGCTTGGCTTATTTATAAACAAACAAACATGAACAAGCTTTTTATCGAGCTAAGCCCGAGTTGTTCATGATCGGCTAGGTTCATTTACAACCCTAAGTCTTCACACATTCAACTTATCCTAACCACCTTGCATGACAAAGTCATGGTCCTTGATGAGTTAGAAGGAAATGTAATATAAGGCTACCATAAAAACTCTAGATGGTGATTCATATGATAACTTTTGTTCAGCATAGGCCTCTGCTTGAACTCTGCTCCTCTTGATTGATATCCTTAAACTCTTCCTAGAACTCCTCTAAACTTCCAAACTGCATTAAATTAGAAATCATACACATTCAAGAAATGTTCATAATCAACTACTACAACATACTCTTAAGGAATCAAATGACTAAGAAGCATGCAACAAGTTATTGTAGTGAAAAATAAGCATATGAATTGCATTTTCACAGAACCAACAATATATTAGTCATTGCACAGAGAAACAAACATATATTCCTATTCACTCCAATTCCAAGAACCACCAATTGCAGGTGAAATTAACCAAAAGGCTCCTTGTTGTAACATACTAACTATCAAATTAGCTAAACATAAACATAGAATTTTCAAAACCAGCATCAAACTCTCAGATCAAAACCACAAAATCTGCATCAATACAAACTCATATAATTACATTGAGAGGCATCAATTTTAAAGAATTCAGAACCTTAGATACCACAATACACAAAAAATAAATCAAAACAGTACAGCATTCACTTTTTTTTTTCTTAGGAAACAAACAGAGTTAAAGAGAGAGGACCTGTAAACAAACAGAGTTAGGATCTGCCATGTTAATAATACTTACATCTCTTTCAGTTTTGAAAGTTTTCCAAACATATCACTCAACTAGTTATTCAGCAGACTGTTACCAAGATTTCTGCACCCATCAACAAAAAAAAAAAAAAAAAGAAAAAAAAAAAAAGAAGAGAAACAGTGTTGCTAAAAAACTAGAATAGTGAACATTATATCACTCATACTAGAATAATGAAGAAACATATTATTACACTTCTGCAGCAAACTATACCTCATAAATGCTCTCTTTGAAAGAAATACATACTCCAAAAACGAGTAGATGCTTGAATCTTTGTGAGGTCTTCTATGGTAGCCTTCCCGTGTTTTTTCATTGGTATCCTTGCACCCATCTTATTTAAGCAATCAGCAATTTCCTTTGGTAAGTGGCCTGGAAAGACTTACCATTTAAGAGAGACATTTTCACAAAGATGAAAACTAAAGGATTGCAATCCATAATCAGAAATTTGAAATCCACAAATATGATCAGACCCTGTCAAGAAGTTTCAGACTCATTGCAATGCTTTACAAGTAAGATTCAGACATAAAGCTACACAAGTTTTCGCATTCTACTGAAACTACAAGATTCACAACAAAAACACATTTATTCCAATATCCAGTGGACAATAGAATGCTACAATCAAAGATCGATTCTTCAATAACAAACTATTCAGAGTTTTAATTCTCGTATTATATTTGCTCCTCTTTAATTTTCCTTGAATTTTATAGGGTAAAATTGTTGCTTTTTCTGAAATCAAAGGCATATAGACATTAACCACCAAGCTTCCACATAAGCATGAAATTTTCATTCATTTTCTCAGTAAACAAACAGAGAAAAAGAGAAAAGTTACCTTGAGCAAAGTGAGTTCCCCCAAATTCACTGGCTTCACAGTGTAATTAACAAATGTAGAATTCACACAAAATTTTCTCAATTAAACCAGTAAATTAGTAAACTAACAGGGAGTTAAATAGATCAGAGAAACCCGTAATCCGATGAAGAAGTGGCGGAGCTGAGATGGTTGACAACCGCACCGCACCTCTGCTAGTCGTTGGAGATGAGATCGAGATCGAGATCGCCGGTGAGATCATCGTCGAAGCTGATTGTCAACCACCGCGCCTCAGCTCTTTGAGTTTTCTCAGAGAGGGGGGAGAGCTAAAAATCAACAAAAATGAGTTTTCTCACTGAACGAAAACTCATTTTTATGCTTTGATTTCGAGCTTTGGCCTTTATTTCGAGGGTGAAATATTTTATTTAGGGGGTTGTGCTTCAAAACATGTCAGGTTTGTTGTAGTCGTAGAATAATGATTTCCATTGCTCCCTTCCATATTTGATGCATGCAATTTCGCCTATATAAGACCATGAGAGACTGAGAAAGTGCACAACCCTTTGACACAGACGTCTAGACGCTAGACATTGTTTGTTTTTGACAAAGATACGATACGATACGAAGACAGGTTTCACCCTCTTCTCCATCAACCTTTGATTTCTGGCTCATATTCTTGGTTCAGTTTATTCTCTTTGAAAAAAATTATACAAAACAACATTTAACAAATTCTCAAATCAATTAGTTAGGGGGAAAAATAATAATAAAAAAGATAAACAAATTCTTTGTCAATCAAAAGTACGAAAAAATAAGAAGAAAAAAAAAAAAAATCTTTATTCATGCTTTAACATAAATCTGCCGCTGAAGGGAAAAAATAAACCTTACTTTTTCGTCGCCACCCGGAGCTGCTTCTAGCATCCACTCAGTGACTGGCGCCGACTCTGTCCACATATCAATCGGCACTGGTATCTCTCACTCTCTTTCTTTGTCCCTATTTGTATTTGTCTCCTTATTTATGTTTAAAGACTTTAAGCTGAATAGCTGTCTGTATATATTATACTCTATGCGAAGCTGTACAATTTGCTAGCACTTATAATGATTAAATAATATTAAATGTCCCTTCAAAAAAAAAAACTAATAATAAATGTATAAGTGTTTTGTTTTGTTTGCTTTTCTTTTCTTTTCTTTTTTTGTTCGACGGCTAGGCTGTTTAATGTTTTTGCAACTAAATTTTAAGGTTTTATTAATTTATTTCAAAATTAGTTTTTACTTATATGGTTTGTTCTAAGGAGTTTTACAAATCATGTATCTGTTTACTTAAGAAAATTATCTAAATTTTTTTCTTTTAAATAACTTTTCTTCTCCGCTTTCTTTTTTGATAAATGATTACATCTATCTTACATCTTTCGTTATTATTGATCCTTGGAAAAATCGTTTGCAAGTAGGAGAATTAGAGAAACGAAAAATGCATAAAAAGTGAACATGCAGGTCAAATTTTTAATTGGCACAAATGATTTGTTGTAAAAGGTATCATCAGCCAAAATCTAAATGAAATTAGCCTTAAATCATCTGTTTGGTCTTCCTTCTTTTCCTTTCCCTTGTTCTCTAATTATTATGATTTCAAGGCTCATGGCTACAAAACTTTGCAAATCTCAATAGATCAAGAGATATTAAAATTTTGGGCAAATAACACTCCCCTCCCTTGAGGTTTAGAGAAATGACACTCACCCCCAAACTTGAAAGGAAAAAACACTCCCCCCCCTGAGATTTAAAAAAAATAACACTCCCCCCCCCTTTCAGAGTCAATTTGATTGATTGATGAACAAACTCACAAAAGTTTATTCTTTACCATCTAACGTTAAATTAGAAAAGCAGCTAAAAATATGGACTTTTGATAGAATAAGTTGAGAATAAGTTGAGGGCAATTTTGGAAATACATTATTAACCAAAAGGTACGTTAGTGCACAACATTTTTAACGTCAATTTAACAGAGTTTAGATAAATAAATATCAAAGGGGGAAAAATGTTTTTTTTCTTTAAGTTTGGGGGTGAGTGTCATTTTCCCAAACCTCAAGGGAGGTGAGTGTTATTTGCCCTAAAATTTTTGGAAAATTGGAACGGTGGGAGATGGAGGGAGAGTAGAGAAGGGAGTCAGAATACACTAAAATTTAGTTTGTTCCGGTCACCTTTCATTCCTCTCCTCTCTTTTCCCCATTCTTCTCTCTTCTTCTCTTCATGCCTTTTCCTCCATCCAAATACTGTAAGGAAAATAAATTTAAGCATCTTTCTTTCCTGCGTTATTCTGTCATTGTCAAAGCTCACGTATTTTTACATTAAAAAACATTTATACCTCTCCCATCTCATCTTTTCCATATTTGTCTCTCCTTTTTTCTTCCTGCTTTTCCATTCATCCAAATATAGGATAAAGAAAATAAATATAAATATTTTTCTTTCCTGTGTCATTTTGTCATTGTCAAATCCTAAGTATTTTTAAATTAAAAACCATTTATACCTCTTTTCCTTATTTTTCTCTCCATTGTTAGGACTGGTGCCCTTAAATTCTATTGTATGATGCTATGTATGATATTATATATGACTTAATGTTGTGATTAATAAATTTGTTTTATTATTATCTGAAATAATGGTAATATGAATATTCAGGCATTATCATATGATCCATGAGATGCATAGTATGTAATTTATGTGATTTAGTCACAGAAGATATAAGTCACAAGTTCTTTGTAAACTTAGAATTTTAGTTCGTAGTCGTGATGAAATTGGGTATTTCATCTGCGAAGACTATAACATATCAACTAAGATGATTTGTCTTGATCATGGAAGTGAAGACTTCTAGTTGATGTGTTGATATGTTTTAAGAGTTAAGACATATTGAACTGGACCGCTGTGAGATTTATTATTCTCCTATCGACTGTCAAATGAATAATAAATCTCACGATTTCTATTTACATGAACTCTTAATCCTGAAAGAATAATGGACCTGATCATGAAGTGTAAATCGCTTTAATATATCAGGAGTGAAATCTAAAGTAACAGTCAAAACCTCAGTATGTTGGGCAGCCACATTTAGTGTTGATAGAATATATATTTTCAAGATGGAATTCATAGTCTCTTAACGGAGATATAAAATATTCCCTTAAGATAAGTTTAATGGGTTCAGTTATTCAGAGAGTTAAGCCTAACCACTTTAGTAAGGAATTACTAAAGTATATATATTTATGAAATTGGATTTCATAAATATATGATAAATAACTTAAAAGGATTAAACCGGATACTCAAGGATTAAGATGTAGTATTCTACAAAGTGGCAATCTACATTTATGATTTTGTATTACTACAAATATTTTATAAAGGAGTTGCATGTACAATAAAGTTTTGGGATATAATTTATTAATAAGATCTAGAGTGCAATTATATTTATATAGTGGTATTAAATATAATTAATTGTAACTTTGGACTTGTCAAGAGTTAACAGAAAAGCCCAAGACTCATTGGAGCTAGTGTCTTATTTGTTCCTTTTTGGTCCCACTCCAAGCCACATACTAGAGCCCAATTGGAAAGGCCCAAAAAACTAGCCTAATTAGACAATCAATTATTAGGAGAGAAATATACAAAATTTTGTAACAACAACAACAGTAAGAACATGAAATGGTATGTATGTGAGTGTTAGACATTTTTTCATTCCCTCTAGAACATACACATATAACTGATTAAGAGACCACACTTCTTGGGCATCAAGTGGAATTGGAGTGAAAATTAAAAGTGTTTTCAAGAACTTTGGTTCTTTGGTTTTGAATTTCATCCCATCAAGGTACATTATCTTGTTCTTATATTCTGAAACTTACATAGCACATGTTATCAATTGCAAATGAAGTAGATCCGTTAATTTTCCGCTACGTACATGCATGTTTCCAACAATTGGTATCAGAGCGGTCTTCAATTTCGAATCTGTATAACATGTTTTGTGAGTTTTGGAATTAGAGATAATAGTTTCATGATGTTAGAAGATTATATATGTATTTAATTTTCTGCATGGTTGTTGAAACTATGATTTGATGAAAACTGATATTAATGTTATGATGTTGTTTAAATTTGAATTTAAGTATGTTAAATTGAACTTTAAGGCTATAGCATCAATGGAAATCAATTTTGATATCAAATTCTATCAGTCATGTTCATATGGTGGTTGTTTGTTCATGGAAAATTTGTTGAAAACTGTTCAGATCTTCCCTTTAAAAATTGAAAACACGAGTTTTTCGCGGGTTAGCTTCCTGTAAAATTACTTGCGAAAAATGCCTTTAAAGCACAAAACTTTTCGTTGGTAAGCTTTACTCGCAAAACAGTCGTGAGACAGTCGCGAAAGTTTCTGTCTGAATTTTGTGTTTTCACTATTTTTTCCTTAACTCATTTTCGCGGGAAGAGCTTAGTCGCGAGATTCTCGCGAAAATGCCACTGAAGGGAATTTTGAATTTTTTCTGTGTCTTCAAATGTTTAAAGTGCAAGGCTAAATGTGATTAGATTACACATGTTTACAAAATAAAAACCTTTAATTTAAAACATCTAGTAGGAGAGAGATACAAGGGTTGAATCTCATGGCCTCCATTATCGATTCATAGTAGTGTGGGTAAACACCTCATCTTGGCGTATATGCCTCGCGATCCTAAATGAGGGTGTTTATTTCCAGTATTACAAGATTGAACTAACCCGTTTAAAGTAGTGTGGACAAGCACCTCGTCTTGACATATATGCCTCGTGATCCCAAATGAGGGTGTTTTGTTCCATGGTACTACAAGTTTAAACATTATAAGGGAGATGAAATGTGGCTACACATGATTCAAGATAATGTTGTACACTAGACTAAGTGTAATGTTAACCTCCCAAAGGAGCAATATCATTATTACTTAGAGGCTAAAGGTAATACGGCATATTATTAGTGTATGATAAGAGTTATCATGATAGCACTAATAATGAGAATAGTTCTTAATCAATTAATGTGTTTATAATAAACTTGCTACCAAGTAATTATAGACATGGATTGGGTTATCATTGCACATATTATTTTATGGTTTTATAAGGTTTCATACTATACATTTATATGCTAAATTGATAATGTCCAGTTTACTTATTATATTCATGTTTATTATTTTCAGATTTGAACATGGCATCATTTAGCCCACTTGTTACTATTCTTAATCAAAACAAACTGACTGGATCCAATTATGATGACTGGAAAAGAAATTTGGACATTGTTCTCACAGCTGAAGAGCACAAATATATGCTTACTCAACCATGTCCTAGCTTTCCTTCATTAGATGCTCCTCTTGAGGAAAAACAACGATATGATTATTGGCAAAAATCCAATGAAATGGCCAAGTGCTACATCCTAGCATCTATCTCAAATGTTCTACAGCATCAAATGTAGGATGTAGAATTAGCTTCAAACATTATGATAAGTCTGAAGGAGATGTTTGGTGAGCATAGCCGTTCTGCAAGGCAAGAAACCATGAGGCAAATTTATAATACTAAAATGGCTGAAGACAATTTAGTAAGAGAGCATTGTCTTACAATGATCTCTAATTTGAATACACTAGAAGTTTTAGGTGCCGATATTGATGGAGAATCCCAAGTGGATATGATACTCTAGTCACTACCAAAATCATTTAAGGAATTCAGACTTAATTATAATATGAACAAAAAGATTTATTCTTTGTCTGAATTAATGAATGAATTGGTAGCGACGGAGGGCATTTTTGGTACTTCTAGTGTTGATACTAATAAGGCTGAAGTTTCTACTTCTCAACCTAAGTTGAAAGGCAAGAGTAAGAAGAAGAAAAAGAAAGACTTCACGAAGCAAAATGGTAAGCAAATTGCCTTAGGAGTTGCCAACAAAGGAAATAAGATCAAAGGAAAGTGTTTTCATTGTGGTGAGAAAGGACATTGGAAGAGTAATTGTCCAAAATTCAAGGCTGCCAATAATAAGGGTATGAAAAGTTCATTCCTCCTTGAAATGTGTTTAGTATAAAATCCCACAGATTTCTGGTGTGTGGATTCAGGTTGTACTATTCATATCTGCAATTCTTTGTAGGAGTTCCAAGAGACCAGAAAGCTTAATGAAGGGGAATTGTTTCTTACTTTGGTTGATGGGAGCAGGATTCCGGTTGTAATTGTTGGAGTGTTTAAGTTATGTTTTGAGTCTAGGGTTTTAATATTGGAAGACTGTCTTTATGTACCTAATGTTCGTAGAAATTTAATTTTTGTAACTTATTTAGGTAAGCATGGATACTGTGTTATCCTAATAGACAATGTTGTAATAAAGAAGGTTAAAGTATTTATCTGTTCTGACAATATTGTGGATGGTCTTTATATTTTAACTCTTGATAAGCATGAATTATATAATTTTGAATTAGACAATAACTCTCATGTAAAATCATTAAAGAGAAAGTTTCCTTCTATTAATGATGCATATCTTTGACACTTGCATTTAGGTCATATTAATCCAAACAGAATTCAAAGACCGATCAAAGGTGGACTCTTAGAGCCTTTGGACTTTGATAAATTTCCAGTTTGTGAATCTTGTTTAGAAGGAAAAATGACCAAACGACCTTTTAATGCAAAAGGTAGAAAAGCCCAAGAGTTACTTGAATTAGTTCATACAAATGTATGTGGTCCTATGTCAATCCAAGCAAAATAAGGTTACCGATGATTACTCAAGATATGGTTATGTGTACCTAATGAGACGAAAGTTCAAAGACTTTGAAAAGTTCAAAAAGTTTAGGGCTGAAGTTGAGAATCAATTGGGTAAACGCATAAAGGCCATTTGATTTGATCATGGTGGTGAATACCTTCTTGGGGATTTCAAGGATTACTTAACTCAAAATGGGATTGTATCCCAATTGACTGCACCTAGAACTCCCCAACAGAATGGTGTAGCAGAAAGAAGGAATAAGACCCTTTTAGAAATGGTTAGGTCCATGATGAGTTACTCAACTTTACCAGTTTCTTTTTGGGGATATGCACTAAAAACTGCAATGCATATTTTGAATTTAGTTCCATCAAAATCTGTTTCCAACACACCTAAGGAATTGTGGAGTGAGCGTAAGCCTAGTATGAAATATCTCCACATTTGGGGTTGTTCAGCACGTGTTGAAAAGGAAGTTTGATAAAGTTGGAAGCTATAACCAAAATATGCATGTTTTTAGGGTATTCAAAGGAAACAAAGGGTTATTTATTCTATAATCATAAAGATAACAAAGTGTTTGTTAGTACTCATGCCAAATTTTTGGAGGATGATTATGTGAATAATTTTAATCCTAGAAATAAAGTTGTTTTGGCTTAAATGAATGAACCTGTAAATGAACAACCAATGGATGAAACTAGGAATGATGTGGCTGTATTAGATACATCACAAGATATTACTCATGAGATGACTAGTACACAGGTGCCTCGTCGTAATGGGAGAATTGTTTGGCCTTCTATAAGATTTATAGGTTTGGGAAAAACTTATGAAGCTATCTCAGAAGAGGCTGAATTGGATCCCTACATTTATGAAGAGGTAATAAATGATATAGATGCACATCATTGGGTCAAAGTTATGAAATCTGAATTAGATTCTATGTATTCCAATCAAGTTTGGAATCTTGTAAAGGCACCTAACGGCATTAAACATGTTGGTTGCAAATGGGTTTACAAGAGAAAGAGAGGGATAGATGGAAATGTTGAAACCTTTAAAGTAAGGCTAGTGGCGAAAGGGTATACACAAAAAGAAGGTATTGATTATGAAGAAACCTTTTCACCAGTAGCAATGCTTAAATCTATCAGAATTCTCTTATCCATTGTTGCTTATTATGATTATGAGATTTGGCAAATGGATGTTAAGACTATTTTCTCAATGGAATCTTGAAGAAAAAATATATATGATACAACTAAAAGGTTTCATAGCGAAGAATCAAGAGCATATGGTATGCAAGTTGAAAATGTCCATTTATGAACTTAAGCAAGCATCTTGGTCATGGAATATCAGATTTGATCAAGCAATCAAGTCATTTGGTTTTGAACAAAATCTTGTTGAACCATGTGTATACAAAAGACATCGAGATAAAGTAGTAATGTTCCTAGTACTTTATATTGATGATATTCTACTCATTAGAAATGATGTAAGGATGATGTCATCAGTAAAAATTTGGCTGTCAAGCCAATTTGATATGAAGGACTTGGGTGAGGCTAACTTTATTCTAGAGATCAAGCTTTGGCGAGATCGCAAGAATAAGATGTTAGGCTTATCACAAGCTAGGTATATAGAAAAGGTTCTAGAACGGTTTAGCATGCAAAACTCCAAGAAAGGATTGCTTCCTTTCAGACATGGAGTTTCTCTGTTTGATGACCAAAGGCCTAAGACTCAAGAGGAAGAAAACATGATGAGACAAGTTCCTTATACTTCTACAGTAGGAAGTCTTATGTATGCCATGCTTTGTACTAGAACAGATATCTGTTATTCAGTTGGCATAGTCAGTCGATATCAATCAAATCCAGGACCAAAACATTGCAAGCTATAAAGCATATTCCCAAGTATCTACAGAGAACGAGAGATTATATGCTTGTTTACCAGTGTGAGGATTTGATTCCGATTGGCTATACAGATTCAGACTTTCAGTCAGATCTATATTTCAGAAAGTCCACTTCAGGATGTGTATTCACCTTGGGAGGTGGAGCCATAACTTGGAGGAGTGTTAAGCAATCTTGTATTGCGGACTCCACCATGGAAGCTGAGTTCGTTGCTGCTTGTGAAGCAGCAAAGGAAGCTGTTTGGCTCAAGAAATTCCTTTCTGATCTTGGTGTAGTGAGAATGGAGCAAGTTCCCATCACAATGTTTTGCGACAATAATGGAGCGGTTGCATAATCCAAAGATCCAAGGAATCATAAGAAAGGAAAGCACATTGAGAGAAAATATCACATCATTCGAGACATTGTTACTCGTGGAGATGTAGTAGTTGCAAAGATTGAGAGTGCAAATAATCTAGCAGATCCCTTTACCAAAATCTTGCCTTAAAGAACTTTCGAGTCACATTTGGAGGGAATGAAAGTTAGATTAATGCACAATAGTCTTTAGGGCAAGTGGGAGATTGTTAGGATTAGTGCCCTTAAATCCTATTGTATGATGCTATGTATGACATTATGTATAACTTAATGTTGTGATTAATAAATTTATTTTATTATTATCTGAAATAATGGTAACATGAATATTCGAATATTATCATATGGTTCATGAGATGCATAGTATGTGATTTAGTCACAGAAGATATAAGTCACAAGTTCTTTGTAAACTCAGAATTTTAGTTCGTAGTCGGTGATGAAATTGGGCATTTCATCTGTGAAGACTATAACATATCAACTAAAATGATTTGTCTTGATCATGGAAGTAAAGACTTCTAGTTGATGTGTTGATATGTTTTAAGAGTTAAGACATATTGAACTGGACCGCTGTGAGATTTATTATTCTCCTAACGACTGTCAAATGAATAATAAATCTCACGACTTCTATTTACATAAACTCTTAATCCTGAAAGAATAATGGACTTGATCATAAAGTGTAAGTCGCTTTGATATATCAGGAGTGAAATCTAAAGTAACGGTCAAAATCTCAGTATGTTGAGCAGCCACATTTAGTGTTGATAGAATATATATTCTCAAGATGGAATTCATAGTCTCTTAACGGAGATATAAAATATTCCCTTGAGATAAGTTTAATGGGTTCAGTTATTCAGAGAGTTAGGCCTACCCACTTTAGTAAGGAATTACTAAAGTATATATATTTATGAAATTAGATTTCATAAATATATGATGAATAACTTAAAATGAAATTGGATTTCATAAATATATGATGAATAACTTAAAAGGATTAAATCAGATACTCAAGGATTAAGATGTAGTAATCTACAAAGTGGCAGTCTACATTTATGATTCTGTATTACTACGAGTATTTTATGAAGTGGTTGCATGTACAATAAAGTCTTGGAATATAATTTATTAATAAGATCTAGAGTGCAATTATATTTATATAGTAGTATTAAATATAATTAATGGTAACTTTGGACTTGTTAAAATTGACAGAAAAGCCCAATGCCCATTGGAGCTAATGTCTTATTTGTTCCCTTTTGGTCCCACTCCAAATCACATACTAGAACCCAATTGGAAATGCCCAAAAGACTAGCCCAATTAGACAATCAGTTATTAGGAGAAAAACATACAGAATTTCATAACAACAACAACAAGAAGAAGAACATGAAATGGTATGTATGTGAGTGTTAGACACTTTTTCATTCTCTCTAGAATATACACATATAATTGATTAAAAGATCACACTTTTTGGGCATCAAGTGGAATTGGAGTGAAGATTAAAAGTGTTCTCAAGTACTTCTGATCTTTGGTTTTGAATTTTACCCCATCAAGGTACACTCTCTTGTTCTTATATTCTGAAACTTAAATAGCACATGTTATCAATTACGAATGAAGTAGATCCGTTAATTTTCTGCTGCGTACATGCATATTTCCAACATCCTTTTCTCTCCCCGCCTTTACCTTCTTCCAAATATAGGATAAAGAAAATAAATTCAATCTCTTTCTTTCTCGCGTCATTTTGTCATTATTAAATCCCGTGTATTTTTAAATTAAAAACCATTTATACCTTTCACTCTTTATAATCATCCAAGCTTTATTTATATAAGGAAGGTAGTAACATGGATAGAAAAGGCTACTCTTAGGTGCATCTCCCTCTTTTTAAGAACAATATATAAGCCTCAATCCATAATATACTATTCGTTCAATGTAAAGTAGGGATGTTAAAAATGATCTACCATATCCTACATCATCCAAAGCAAATTTTTTCCACTCCAAATAGGTGACGGAGTAGGGATGGGTTTTTCCTGCCTCATCCTAAATATATATATTATTTAATATATATTAAATTATTTATACATATAATTTAATATGTTAAATATATGTCCTAGTTATAATATATATTTTATATTATACATAGTCTTTTAGATATAGATAGTCTTAACTCTAAATCTATACCATACGTATTATATCTCCCAAAAAATCAAAGACAAAGTTAAGCTTCAAACCAATTTGGATAAATTTCTTCTAACTTATTATGTAGCGATCTATAAGACTATTCATGTGTATTGTTTTAAAAAAACACATGACTCATTAAAAAGTAATGTAAATAAAACTACACATAGATAATCTCTTCAGTCGCCACATTTGGAGGAAGATAGCTCTAACTAGTTTGGAGAATTTAATTTTTGGAGTTGAGGAAACATAATTGAATTTAATAAGAAGTAAAAATACAACTAATTGAATCATTAGTAACAGTTATTTTAATTTAGGAGAAATTTAACACATTCCTTATCAAATCTTTTACAAATGAACTACAATAGTTAGTAAAAAGCAACTCATATGATTATAAAAACTCAAGTCATGTTCGTTGCTGATTTGGTTGCATTCCCCCTTACATGTATATTCCATGCAACTCAAATGGAAAATTGTTCAATATTCTAGTAGCAATGTTTCACTCATCTCACATGAATATGTACTATATAAATTTAATAATCAAAAGTAGAACACAAACAACAATACACCCCCATCTCAACAAAAAAAAAAAAAAAAAGGCAATACTCCCATATTTTAGTGGCAAATAGAATTATTCTAAAGGCTATCATTGATAAATATTTTTATTAGAGAAAATTATATGAATCATATATAAATAGCTTTAAAAAATGAATTTATATATAATTAAATATAATAATAAAAAATTTGGTATAGAAACTTGGTATGAGTGTTTGGACAAGCTTCTTTATCATTTTGCCAATTTCTTTTGGCATAATTAACAATGGGAAATTTTTTTTTTGGGTATAATTTTAACATTGTCTCTCCATTATACCCGATTCAAAACATAAGGTGGCAAGCACTTTATGTGAAAAAAATTTAAAGAAAAAATATTGTCAAGAATATTTTAGGAAATAAATCAAATTAATTATAAATCATTTGCATAGTTAAAACTACAATTAAAATGACAGAAATATTTTCAGTAATAACTCAAATTGATTTGGATTGTGAATCACAAATCAGCTATCACGATTAAGTGCTCCGTTATAGAAATCATTTAAATTGATTGTATATAGTCAAATACTTATTTTTAGGAATTTAATTATTATCGTGATTATGTAATTGTGGGATTTGTACCATATATCCTTTTTCTTTTTCATTCTTTTTTTCTTTTCTTTTTTTTTTTTCTTTTTTTGAGAATCAATATCTTAGTATATACACACACTTTTTTAAATTTTGATGGATTGTATGTATATATATACACACACACAATACAATAAATAAAAGTGTCAAGCCATTTTCCTACTATCATTTTCTTCACATGGTATCAAATCCATCTGTGGGGCATAAGAATTTAAATAAGGTACTTGTGCCACGTGTCATATCCATGGCCGAGGAGTCCATTATTGTGCCGAGGAGGCTCCACGCTCGGACAGTAAGGCCATGTTAATGGCACGTTACTAGAGGAGATCATACTATAGAGAAAGAGCTTTAGGGAGGGGGTTAGCCCTGGCATGACTGAAGGGATGGTGGCTACCACCACATTTAATGCATCCCACCAAACCTCCTAACTGCATTTATGTAGAGAAGACCCTTGAACAGTGCTGCCTTGGCTGCTCCATTTCACAAGGGGCTTGGAAGATGTCTGATGGGACAAGCACTCAAGTAGTGGCTTGGACGATCAACAAATATGGGGCCAAGATCATCTAAAATGAGCTATATAATGTAAGAAACCCTCCAGGGAGAGGGGATCGAAAAAATCTGTAGAGAACACATTGTAGCAACAAGAGCTGAAATTGTATCCAAGTCTAAAAGAATTAAATTCAAGAATCATTCTCCTCGGACTTTGCCGAGGAAGGATTCCCTTGCTTTAAACTTGTCTTTCTTTGCTGTCTTAATATCCCTGATCCATTGTGCGCGTTGCCTGATTCATTAAGGCCAAGCTTTTAAGTCCACTCTCTACAAATTCATTGTGTGGAGCTCTTTGGGCCTTAACCCATTCATCATTTAGGCTTAGGAGCCAAAAACCTACCACTACAATTGGCGCCGTCTGTGGGGAGGCTTGAGCTTCAGTAAGGCCAGCGTCCAACCATGGTAGGATCAGGGCAAGATCGGGAGGAGTCCATTGGTTCCCAATGTTAGGACCAATTCCTCAACCTTGAGCAAAGGAGGAACCATGAAGTTAGGGTGCACAATACGCATACTAGCAGGAGCCAATGTCGAGGTGGGAGTTACATCTCTCATGAGGAAAATACCATAAGCATGCAGTTGAAGATTGATCGTCTTCGCAAGAAGCTACGCCGCGAGCGGTGGAGAAGGACTCCTTCAAACTTTGACCCCTCCTCTGATAATGATGGAGATGGTAGCTACAAGCCTATGTCCAGGATTCCTTCCAGTGAGTCTTTTTCGTATGATGAGGACCATCATTACAAGTGGAGGAGTAAGAGTCCATCTCGCAAAGGTACGGGCAATGATGCTATGAGCAGGGCTCTTAACCAAAGGGGGAAGCTTCCTCGGCAGTTCACTTAGCCAGCATTCACCATGTATAATGGTAGAACAGACCCTGTGGAGCACATCAGCCACTTCAACCAGAGAATGGCCGTCCACTCCAAGAATGAAGTCTTGATGTGTAAAGTGTTCCCAACCAGTTTGGGGTCCGTGGCGGTGAGATGGTTCGACGGTCTGAAAGAAGGTTCTATTAGCTCCTTCAAGGAGCTTACTAGGGCCTCTGGGGCTCGTTTCGTAACTTGTAGTAGGGTTCCTTGGCCCTTAGATTCCCTGTTGTCTATTACCATGCGGGAGGGGGAGACTTTGAAGACGTATTCTAACAAGTATTAGGAGATGTCCAACGAGATAGAGGGGGACTTTAATGACGTGGCTATAAGGACTTTCAAGGTCGGCTTACCTGCCGAGCATGATTTGAGAAAGTCCTTGACCAGGAAACCGGTTAGGAGTGTGCGTCAGCTCATAGACCGTATTGATGAGTATAAGCGGGTCATGGAGGACCAACAACAGGGAAAGGGGAAAGCCAAAGTGGTTCCACAGGATAAAAGGGATTTCAGGTTGGATAGGTACAATTACAACCGACCTCGGAGAGATTTTACGGGGCACTCGAGATCTACTACTACTTAGGTAGTTAGCACCGTGTTCCGAAAGCAAGTACACCAAATCCTAAAGAAAATTAAGAATGAGCCATACTTTCAATGGCCAAATAAGATGGGGGGAGACCCCACAAAGCATAACCAAAGCCTTCATTGCCAATACCACTAGAAGGGGGGGCACACTACTGAAGATTGCAGGACATTGTGGAGTTACTTGGAGTAGTTGGCCAAAATTGGAAAGTTGAAGAAATTTCTGTATCAGCCCAGCGGATAGGGTGGTCAAGCAAGGTCAGGAACTCATAGAAACGCTTCTACAAGACCACCTTTAGGTACAATTAATGTCATTCTTGCTACTACAGGAAGGACTAGTTCTCAGCCATCTAGGGTGTTGTTTATAGCTCAACCATTTATTGAAGACTCGCCCCCTGATTTAAAGAGGAGTAGAGTGGGGGTCCGACCAGCTCTGAGCTTTTCCAATGAGGACAAAGTTGGGACCTTGCAACCACACAATGATGCCCTAGTAGTTACTCTTAGGATAAAGGGTATGATATGAAAAGGGTGTTAGTAGACTAGGGCAACGGTGCAGAGATCATGTATCCTGATCTATTTAGGGGACTGAAGCTGAGGCCTGAGGACCTAACCTGCTATGACTCCTCTCTGATAGGGTTTGATGGGAAGATTGTCTTTCTGATGAGCCAGATTAGGCTGCCTGTTTAGGCAGGGTCAGAAATCATGGAAGTGAACTTCATCGTAGTAGATGCCTACTCCCCCTATACTGCTATTGTGGCAAAACCTTAGCTTCACGCCATAGGAGCCATGTCTTCCATCCTTCACTTGAAAGTGAAGTACCCATCGGGAGACCGGATTGAGGAGGTAGTTGGAAGCCAGTCTTTGGCTAGGCAGTGCTTGGTGACTGCAATTAGACATCAGGCTGGAGGTGAATCCTCGGTTTCCGCTAAGCAAGACTTATAGCAATCAAAGGTGCCAGTGTTGTCTATAAAGGCCGTGACAGAAGGGGCTAAGTGCGAACAACTAGAAAAAGTTGTTATTGGCAACAACGAGGAAAAATTCTTCCTGGTCAGAGTTCAGCTACCTCCTTGGGAGAAGGAAGAACTGATAGATTTTCTTAAAAAAAAATATTGATGTATTTGCATAGAGCGCTTACGAGGCCCCTAGGGTGGATCCGAACTTCATTTGTCACCATTTAAACGTTAATTCATCTGTCGTCTCTAAAAAGCAACCATCTCGGTGCTCATCCAAAGAACATTTTGATATTGTCAAGGAAGCAGTGCACAAACTTAAGCAGGCTGGGGCCATAAAGGAGGTGTTTTACCTTGAGTGGTTGGTCAACACGGTGGTGGTGAAGAAGAAAAGTGGGAAATGGCAAGTGTGTATAGACTTCACGGATTTAAATAAGGCTTGCCCAAAGAATCCTTTCCTCCTGCCTTGAATAGATCAGCTGGCAAATGCAACTGCGGGCCATCCCCGGATAAGCTTCTTGGATGCTTTCCAGGGATATCGCCAAATACCATTGGCTCTGGGTAATCAGGAGAAGACTTCTTTCGTTACACCCACAGGGAATTATCATTACAAAGTGATACCCTTTGACTGAAGAATGCAGAGTCTGATGACTAGGGTGTTCAAACCACAACTGAGCAAAAATATTGAGGTCTACATAGACGATATGGTGGTAAAGAGTAAGGTGGAGTCTGAGCACATAAATGATCTCGGAGATATTTTCAAGATACTGAGGAGACACAAACTGCACCTCAATGCCGCTAAATGTTTTTTTTTGGGTAGGCTCGGGCAAGTTTTTGGGTTATATGGTTACCCACCACGGAATTGAAGTCGACCTAGATCAAATTAAAGCAATCAACAACCTACAGCTTCCTCGGAATCCCAATGAGGTCCAGAAGTTGACAGGAATGACTACCGCTTTGAATCGATTCATTTCTCAGTCAGCGGACAAGTGTAGGCCCTTCTTCCAGTTGTTGCATAAGTGGAAGGGATTTGAATGGACGGAGGAGTGTTCCTCAGCCTTCCAATAACTGAAGGAATATTTTTCTCGGCCACCTATTATGTCCAAACCCAAGGAGGATGAGGTTTTGTTCGCTTAAATTGTTGTAGCCTTACATGCGGTGAGTCTGGAACTGGGGTGGGATGTTAATGGGGTGCAGAGACTAGTTTAATATGTGAGCAAATCATTACATGAGGTGGAGGTTTGCTACGTACCATTAGAGAGGGCCATCTTGGCAGTAGTGCATGCTACGCAGAAACTCTCACATTACTTCCAGGCTCATACTGTTGTGGTTTTAACCCAATTTCCTCTTTGATCACTGCTTCGGAAAGTTGATTAGATAGGTAGGGTTGCAAAATGGGCAACGATTTTAGGAGCCTTCGATATTAAATACATGCCTCGCACCTCTATAAAGGGCCAGGTCTTCGCCGACTTAATGGCTGAGTTTGTTGAGCCTTCGTTCGAAGAAAAAGGTGAAAGGCCTGGCATGAATGGAAAATTAGTTGGGATCGTCTCCTTACAGGAGCCTCTACCTTAGAAGGTGTATGTTGACAGTGTAGCAAACCAACAAGGATCAAGAGTGGGGCTAGTTGTAGTATCTCCTGAAAGGATCATCATTGAGAAATCCTTAAGGCTAGGCTTCTTGGCCACGAACAATGAGACTGATACGAGGCTTTGCTGGTAGGAATGACTTGGTTTAGAAAATGAGAGGAAGAGTAGTAGAGATGTTTTCAGATTCAAAGTTGGTGTAGGCCAAGTAAAGGGAGAACTGGAAGCCAGGGATGTGAGAATGCAAGAGTACCTAAACTAGGCTAGGCACTTGCAATCAGGATTTGACTCTTTTTCCTTACACCAAATCCCTAGAAGTAGAAATTCGCATCCTGATTCCCTTACCACTTTTGCAACCTTCTCGGCGCAGAGTCTACCTCGGGTCATCTTGGTTGAGGATCTATGCAACCCTACTGAGATGAGAGGGAGAAGGTCCAGATTCATCAATTTAGGGTGGGACCCAGTTGGATGAATCCTATTGTCTTATTCCTTAGGGATGACATTTTGCCTAAGGAGAAGGGAGAGGCTGACAAAGTGCGAAGAAAGGCTTACCTCGATTTTGGCTGTCTGAGGACCAAAAGTTGTACGAGCGCTCTTTTTTGGGGCCATATTTACTGTGCATCCATCTCGAAACAGTGGAGCTACTCCTAGAAGAGTTGCATGAAGGAATTTGTGGGAGCCATACAGGAGGCAGATCCTTGTCTCACCGAGCCTTTACTCAGGGATATTGGTGGCCTAATATGCAAAAAGAAACACAAGAGTACGTGAAGAAGTGTGACCAATGTCAAAGATTTGCTTCTAACATTCATTAGTCATGAAGCATTCTTAATTCTCTGTCTAGCCCATGACCTTTTGCTCAGTGAGGCTTGGACATTGTGAGGCCCTTCCCCAAAGCAGCAGGAAACAGGAAATGACTTTTGGTCAGCACTGATTACTTTACCAAATGGGTTGAAGTTGAGCCACTGGAAAACATTAGGGATATGGATGCCAAAAGGTTTGTGTGGAAGAACATTGTCACTCGATTTGGGATCCCTCATACCCTCATCTCGGACAATGGACTTCAATTTGATAGCAAGACTTTTAGAAGGTACTATTACGAATTGGGTATCACGAATAAGTATTCCACTTCAGCTTACCCCTAGGGGAATAGGCAGGTCGAGGTTGTCAATAAGGTTATAGTGAATGGACTCAAGAAGAGGTTGGATGATGCAAAGGGAAAATGGGTGGACGAGCTTCTACATGTTCTCTGGACATATCGGACTACTCCTCGTAGGTCGACAAGGGAGACACCATTTTCAATGACTTACGGGGTCGAGGCTGTGATTCCTTTGGAGACTGGATTCCCAACGCTGAGGACTAACTTGTTCACTCCAGACAACAACGACTGCCTATTAGAAAAAAGCCTAGATCTAATTGAGGAGCGGAGAGAAAATGCCATGGTTTAATTAGCATATTATCAGCAGAGGCTTAAACAGGGGTATGATTCAAATGTAAAGTTAAGACCATTGGCCCTTAGGGACTTGGTATTAAGAAAGGTTGTGGGTACAGCAAAAAACCCAGCATTGGAGAAGTTAAGACCCAATTGGGAAGAGTCATACCGTATCACCTCGGTAGCAGGCATAGGAGCATACTTCCTAGAAGATCTAGACAAAAAAGTTGTATCGCGACCTTGGAATGTAAATAACTTGCGAAGGTACTATTATTAATGAAATGCAGCTCTACCATGTTTTCATTTATGACATTATGTGTTGTTTGAATATTAAATTGGACCTTGGTTATGCCTGGCTCTTCAGACCACATACCTTGGATAAATTAATATTCTTGGTTATTTGTTTAAATGTTAAACAGAACCTTGGTTATGCTTGGCTCTTCAGACCACATGCCTTGGGTAAGTTAACACTCTCTATTACTTGTTTAAATATTAAACAGAATCTTGGTTATGCCTGGCTCCTCGGATCACATACCTTGGGTAAATTAATATTCTTGGTTATTTGCTTAAGTGTTAAACAGAACCTTGGTTATGCATGGTTCCTCAGACCATATGCCTTGAGTAAATTAACACTCTCCATTATTTTTTTAAGTGTTAAATAGAACCTTGGTTATGTCTGACTCCTCAGACCACATACCTTGAGTAAATTAACACTTTCTATTACTTGTTTGAATATTAAACAGAACCTTGGTTATGTCTGGCTCCTCAGACCACATGCCTTGGGTAAATTAACACTCTCTATTACTTTTTTGAATATTAAACAGAACATTGATTGGATCACATATCTTGGGTAAATTAATATTCTTGGTTATTTGCTTAAATGTTAAACAGAACATTGGTTATGTCTGGCTCCTCAGACCACATGACTTGGGTAAATTAACACTCCCTATTACTTGTTTGAATATTAAATAGAACCTTGGTTATGCCTCACTCCTCAGACCACATGCCTTGGGTAAATTAACACTCTCTATTACTCATTTAAATGTTAAACAAAACCTTAGTTATGCATGGCTCCTCGGACCACATACCTTGGGTAAATTAATATTCTTGGTTATTTGCTTAAGTGTTAAACAAAACCTTGGTTATGCTTGGCTCCTCAAACCACATGCCTTGGGTAAATTAATACTCTTTATTACTTATTTAAATATTAAACAGAACCTTGGTTATGCCTGACTCGTCGAGCCACATACCTTGGGTAAATTAATATTCTTGGTTATTTGCTTAAGTGTTAAACCAAACCTTGGTTATGCATGGTTCCTCAGACCATATGTCTTGGGTAAATTAACACTCCCCATTATTTGTTTACATGTTAAGCAGAACTTGGTCTATGTCTGGTTCCTCAGATCACACGCCTTGGATAAATTAACACTTATTTATCCATTTTCCTACTAAGTGTTTTGTTTATCTCTAAAGACTTAGACCTCCCTGTTGATTACACAGTTTTCTATACCAGCACATAGTCATTTTTTCTCACCGTTTACATAGGTTTAATTTATTTAAGCTAACAACATATTATTACTACTCACTTTTGTTAAAGTGTGGGTGTTCACCCTTGGAAGCACCATCAATCTAAAAGCCTCAGCAAAGGGAAAAGCAATGACTATAGCCAACCAAAAATAAGTGTTGCAGGAAAGATAAAGACTCATAAAGCAAAAGTTGACATATTTTCATTGAACAAAAGAGAAGTACATTATGAACAAGGGCAAACTGCCATAACAAAGGAAAATTACATAATAATAAAAAAAAGAAAAAATAACAATAAGTAAAAGGAAAAGATGCTAAAGCTATGCCTTGGCCAGAGAAGGGCCATCTTTGCTGCCTGGCTAGGAGAAAGGAGAATTGGGGGCCTTGGGATTAGCTTCCTTGGATTGAAAATCAACCTCCTTTGCCTTGGGAACAGCATCGTTGGCCTTGGGAGTGGCATCCTTGAGCTTGAGGTTAGCTTTTGGACCCTTGGCCTCTGGCAGGGGCTTGACCTCCTTACCCTTGCCCTTGTCCTTTGGTCAAGAACCACTCTGGCTAGCCCCCTTACCCTTAGCCACCTTAACCCCCTGGCCTTGGTCACCAACCTCGCTAGGCCCTTTGGAGACCTCAACAAGAGGAAGAGAGGCCCGTTTAGCAGGGACACTTGCCAGGTTGAGTGCCTATGCCCACACCTCTTGGTAGTAGTCCCTACAGACCTCCACCAGCTCCTCTGCTAAACGGGCCTCGATTTCCAGCATGTCACGATCATAGGATGCCTGCTCTGAAGCCTCTGCAGCTTCCTTGGCCGTCCTAGCAGCCTCCTTGGCCTTCTTTAAATCTGCCTTCAACTCTAGGACCTGCTATCTGGCCGTGGCCAGCTCTATTTTAGCATAGTGAAGCCTTTTGCGCTACTCCTCAACTTTGTCCTGGGCATTCTTCAGGCCGGCCTTAGCGCTCTTTCGCTCCCTCTCCTCAACTGTTAGCTTTGCCGTGAGCTCCTTGTTCTTTTGCTCAGTGGCACCCAAGGCCTTGTTGGTTTCTGCCCAAAGGTTGGCCTCGACCCTAGCCTCGTTTCAGGTGTCCTTCACCTATTCCTTGGCTGTGAAAACCTCCTGGATGGCCTGCATAGAAACGAGAGATGAGCACGTTATAAAAAAAAAAAGAAAAAAAAAGGGGAAGATAACCCAACATGATGTCAGCAAGGCATGCCGAGGAACTTACCAGGGCTAGATCCCTTTTTAGTGACAGAAAGAGGTCTGGTTGCCTCATGTTCTTCAAGGCAACCATATCCTTCGGTAAGAGGAGGAGCTGCTCTAGGGCCTCGACCAGATAGTGGGCATGCCTTTTCTGGAACTCCCCAATGGTGGAGTTCCATGGAATGGCCGCCCCGTCCATCTCCAGCCAAGGGTCCCATGCGGGGTTTTTGTGGTGCACCTCGGCCACGTGCTGGTCCTCCCTGTTTTCGACCGAGGAGGCCCGCCCTTGGCCCTTGGCTGTCTTTTACTGCTTCGACTCCTTTTGGCGGACCACTTCCCTCTCCTTGGCTACCTCCTTCTCCTTCCTTTTCTTCTTCAGGTTGGGCATGAGGAGCAGGTTAACTACAGGAAAAAGAGGGGGAGGGGGGGAAGAGCAGGAAGAGGTTGGGACTCTGAGGTGTCCTTATACGCCAGCCCCTTAGCCCTATCCGTAAGAAGCTTCTTCAGGCTTTTCTTCCTGTTCAGGGCCATTTCTTCTTCCTCCTTTAAACTGTTGTCCACCAGGGCTAGAAAACCAGGCACCGAGACGTCTATCTGGGCTAGCCGAGGATCACCTACTCTTATCGTGTGGCCCACATTCTAAAACTTGTTTGACAAGGGCTCAAAGTCAAGGATGAGGTGGACAGCTCTCAATTGCCTGTCTTCACTCATAAACACTTCGGATCTCAGCACCTTGTTAAGGTTCGAGACGTGACGAGGTTGAGGTTGGGAGTTACGTGTCTTTTATCTGCAAAAACATCCGAGAAGCAAAACCACGGTTAGAATAATGAAGCCATCCATCAGAAATAAATGAAGTGCTAAAGGAAAGTAGAAAGCAGCAAAACTACAGGGCTAATGCCTATGTTAAAAAAAAGAAAAAAAAAAGACATAAACCTAGGGTACCCCACCTGACTCTTCCTCCCTGACTGGGCAGTGAAGACTGTCGTGCCATTCACCTGAGACTATTAGAAAGTCATCCTTCATGCCCTTGTTGGATTTAGGGAGGCACAAGATAAGCCTGACAATAGAGGATCTAGACTCAAGACCCTGAGTCTGCGAGTAGGTGGCACTTGTACATCTAAACGACGTTGTGCCAGGTGAGGTTTAGCCCCATTTTACTTGTTGAGAGCATCCACACTATCCAAGACCTTAAATAGGTTAGCGCACATTGGTGGGGGCATAGACTATGGGCAATCAGATAGTCCCTGGTTACTCTACCCATGGGAAGCGTCATTCCTCTTTCTATGAAAGCAATCATGGGAATGATGACCTCCCCTTCCCCTTTGTGGGTAAGCCACTAACCCGAAGCACAATATTGCAGGGAAACTCCCTAAGGAATGTGGTGCCTAGCCCTAAATCCCTCAATACCGGCGAGAGAATCTACGAGGTGAGCGAATCTACCCATCTAAGCAAACTAAAGGGAAGTGAAGGAAATGTTTTTGAGAAAAGGAGTAAAGAGTAGAAGGCCGAGGAGACTGACCAAGAATAAAAGAGCCTAGGAACGTGAAAACTTACGAAAATAAGGACGAGGGTTACTTCAGGGGCTTCTCAAAGGTCTGAAGATTTTGAAAGTCTTGAAAGCTTAAGAGTTTGGGAAGTCTTGGGAGTTCGAAGATTTGTAAAGTAGGAGAAAATGAACCCCACAGGCGTCTTATATAGAGGGTGGAATTGGGGAGTTATCCCGCCCAAAATTTGAGGAGAAATGCTAGCCGTAGGATCTCCATCTCACCCCATAGCACTAGAATGGTTGTGGGACACACGTAGTGACGCTTACACATGTGAAAATCAAAGAAACGTGTGGAATTAATATTCCAAAGTCAAAACCCCTTTTTTCTCCTCGGATAAAAGGAAAAAATCGGAATTTTGAGGGGCTATTGTGGGGCACAAGAATTTAAATAAGGTACTTGTTCCATATGTCATATTCATGGCCGATGAGTCCTTTATCGTGCCGAGGAGGCCCTCTGCTCGGACAGTAAGGCCACGTTAGTGGCACGTTACCAGAGGAGGTCATATTGTAGAGAAAGAGTTTCGGGGAGGGGGTTAGCCTTGACATGACTGAAGGGATGGTGGCTACCACCACATTTAATGCATCTCACCAAACCTCCTAACTGCATTTATGTGGAGAAGACCTCTGAACAGTGTTGCCTTAGCTGCCCCAACTCACAAGGGGCTTGGGAAGGCGTCTGATTGGATAAGCACTCAAGTAGTGGCCTGAACGATCAATAAATGGAGGGGCAAGATCATCTAAAATGAGCTATATAATGTAAGAGACCCTCCAAGGAGAGGGGATCGGAAAAATCTGTAGAGAACACATTGTAGCAACAATTATTCTCCTCGGACTTTGCCAAGGAAGGATTTCCTTGCTTTAAACTTGTCTTTTTTTGTTGTCTTAATATCCCTAATCCATTGTGCGCGTTGCCTGATTCATTGAGGCTTAGCTTTTAAGCTTACTTTCTACAAATTCATTGTGTGGGGCTCTTTAGGCCTTAACCCATTCATCAATTGGGCTTAAGGGCCAAGAACCTGCCCCTACGCCATCCATTTTTAGGATTTTTTTTTTCATTTCCGCTCCGTTTGTTTTGAAAAAATATTTTCCAAAAAACGTTTTCCTATTTTTAAGTATTTATTTGCATGTAAAATGTGGTCAAACTTGTAAAATATTTTTCATTTATCCTAAAATCCTTTATAAAAATTGTAAAACGTTTTAAATTTAAAATTTTGATAAAACATTTTCCAAAAACACATTGTCTCCCTTCCTTGAACCCATATGGTGGCTAGGTTGTTGATCCAGTGGTTGGATTTGTCGTTTCGGCGATTGGTTTAGACAGTCTGATCATGAAGTCATCGCTCCGGCGACAGTTACTTGCAGTTTAGTGGCCAAAGCCATTGTTCCAATGACTAGTGTTGGTGCTTTGGTCACTAAAGACATTGTTTAGGCAGCATTCGCCAATGGTCAGGTGGCCGGAACCACCATCTAGTGACCAATGCTGACGATTTGGTCACTAGAGACCTCATTTCGACAGAGGTCAACAATGGTCTAATCATTGGAGCCACCATTCTGGCTACCGATTCTGGCGATCTAATCATTGGATCTCCGACACTAGCAAGTCCTATGGCTGAGGCACTAGTTTTGGTGGTTTGTCTGAAAAATTTTACATATTACACCAAACATTTGAAAATATATTATTTCGAAACAAATGAAGCATTCATCTCTTGTCAACTTCTTCCTTCTTTCTCATGGCTTGCTATGACATTAACCAATTTTATACCAACAATTCTCCCAATCCTAACATTTTGACGGTTGGTACTAGCCACATTATAACCCTAAAATGACTTTTAATATTTAAATCAACACACACCCACACAACACACACTTAATCAATATCGACCCAATGAAAAATTGCTTGCCACATATGTACTATGTCCCAAAAGGACTAGTTTAGTCATAATTGAATTTCATTGTAGATGTTAATAAAGCCCAAATTAACTAGTATAGCGTAAATGTGAGACTCCGTACAATACATACTTAATCAATATCCAATCAATATGAGGCATCATAGTATCTTGTTTTGCATGGCTTATGCAATGGAATTATTTTCTTGACAAATCTTACTATTTTGGCTATATGGTATTTATATATCATTCTGATGGTAATCAAAGGATGACATGGTTTGTTCAGTGCGCTAATAAAAGGACTTGAAAATTTTTCTTGATTTACTTTACTGCTCTTGGTGTGATGATGCATATAAAGTTAAGTTGGTATTTTTCTAGTATATTAGAAATTAAAATTTTTTTTTTAAATAATATCTAGGCTTGATTAACCAATTTGTTTTTAAACTACCAGTTTTTTCTGGGGTCAAACCCTAATTTCTTTCTTCATGTAGGTCAAATCTTTTAGAAAAAAAAAAATGGAGTATGTTTTGAACAAGCGATTGGCCTAGAGGATTAAGGAAAATATAATACAACGTATCATGTATACATAAAATCCAACGGCTAAGACATACTTTTAATAACTCAACAGGCGGTAGGATTTAACAATTCCTTGTATAAAACACATTGTAGCACATATATAGCATTAACTTTTCACATAAAAGTTCATTAAAAGATTCGGTGAAAGAACGAATCTTATGGATTCATAGGCATAAGAGGAGAGAGTTTTCCTCCTCATACCATGCCTATGAAGAATAAGACTGAAGTAGTTTAGTACTCTTAACACTTCTTTTTTTCTTTTTTCTTGTTTATTTAAAAATATATAAATGTTTCATAGTTTAGTTTGTAGAAACCAGAAAACCGAAGGTGTTGCTTGTGTTAGAGACAAAGGACGAAGACTAAGAGATTTTCTCCGTGTTCTTTGCTACTAGTTTGCCTTGCACCATAATTACAGGTCCTTTCTCTTCCTTAGTTTTACATTTTTTTTTTCTTTCTTGTCTTTTGGCTTGATAAAGTTTTTGTCTCTCTTGCGCGCTTTTGTAAGGTAAGGAATAATTTTTCTGTCTCTTTTGCTTGCATCATGAATGTAATGTGTATGAGATCTACAGATGAATTGTTATTATACAGACTCATTTTTCCAAAAGGACAATTTAGTTTTTTATTCTATAAAAGTAGATTTTGGTGGATCTTTTACTTATATGGTTGGTATGGATTTTACTTCTATCTTATGTATACCAAATCATGCTAAGAACCTTACAACTCCATTGATATCTTTTGGTCTATCCAACATAAATATTCAAAATTCAAATCATTTCACCCCAATTGTCAATGTATAAATAAAAAAATAAAAAATAAAAAAAAGTATCTATACATCATTCAAAAAAATATTTTTTAAAAAAGGAAATTGAATAAAGCATAGTCAATGGAGTCATTCTAGGGTGCAATTTTTATTTCCTTTTTCTATTTTATGTATCATACCTTAAAAAGTATGTAGATCTATAATTTTTATTTAAGGACAAAACTTAGATACAATATTTTAGGTGTTATTCCTTAGGTTCCTCTCTTAAGATTCAAACATGTGGCTACTTAATTAAAAAATACACTTCTATCATATGAGAAAAAATTCACATGACAAAATTTTAAGAGAGGAACTTAAGGAATAATACTTAAGTACTGTACATAAGTTTTGTCATTTTTTGAAGTATGTAGAGAATAATTAGTATGGAATATATGTGAGTTAAAGGTTTATTTTATTTTATTTTTTAAAAACATTTTTAAAATTTAGCATAAAACATAAATGAAAAAATGTAAATAGAAGTAAGCGTGAGTACTATAGTATATACGGCTTTGAATTAAAAATTCGGGACTGAAAGAACATTACACATATACGTTACATTATTATTTTTATTATATTCCAATTTAATAATATATTTGTGTTAACTTAGTATAATTTTATATGCTATTTTTGAAAATAAATAAATAATTTAAAATTTATTTTAAAAGAGTTTAAATATTTTCAAGCAAAATAACAAAAAAATTATTTATTTTCTCAGATTAGTATAATTTGAAATGATTTTTTTTTTTGTTTAAAATGAATGAACATTGATACAATTATACATGCATAGTACATATGACAATAAGAGATGATCATCCTAGTAATTAAAAAACTCAATAGATAAAAAATCGAGATTATTATAAAAATATAATTTTTTTTGATATTTAATAAAAATAGGAAAAGATGGAATTTAAAATATTTATTTTTATAATTTTGTTTATGTATATAATAACACACTTAAGTATTTATAAAAATCCTTGATACAAGTAATATAGAAAGAAAAAGTTTTAAACTTTAGTAAAATTGATGCATATCTATACAAATATGATCGTGCGTATTTGAATGCAAAATTTAATTTGTTGGTTTTGCTTTTATGGTGAAAATTGGTTATAAAATATACTTGTACCTAGAAAAGGTAAAGTAAAAACTGATGGCAAACACATTCATGTGTTTTGTACTTAATTTAATTATACATAATTTTTTTTTTCAAAGTATTTTTGTTTTATATGATAAATAAAATTTTTTTTTTAAATTGCATACATGTAACATACAATATATAATATTTATCTTGTACTAACCATGGAATGGATTATAACATTACTTATCTTATGCGGGTATGTGTGGGTATCTTTATAACTTATAGCTAACCTAGCATGTACCCCAATCATGTGTAGCCAATCACTTTAAAATATTACTCAAATTACAAAGGGAAAAAAGAAGCAAAAATAATTAAATTTATGGAGTTGAGTGGCAACTAAATTGAATTTACCCCAAAATGAAAAGAAGATTTATAATTCATTGAGATTATATTAGGAATAGTAATTATTATTACTTGAAATAAAAGATGTTGCAATGAAATAACTATATTCTTATTCATAAATTTGGTTGTTACATATAAAATTTTTTGTAAAACATATGATGCATAAAGAAAGTCTTTAAAGTTTATACTTTTTTGAAAATATATTTGTGGGGGGTAGTGGCCCATAGTGCTTGGTAGGCCCTGGGCCCTAGCCCAAATCATGTGAGGTCCGAGGGGGTATTCCATTCCCAGGGATCCTAGAGAGGTACGTTCCGAGGGAAAGTACCCCCTCGGATGTTGTTTGACACCAGTCGGCCTCATTCCCCCACAGTACTAGTGATCAGTCGGAACTTCTCATGACCATAAAGATCCCTACAAGGGCGGAAAAGGAGAGCCCAGAAACGTCCCATCGAAAGGCTACTCCCTCCACATTAAATGTTCACCAACCACTTTTCTGACCGCATTTATGTGGAAGGGACCGTTGAACAGTGTTGCACTGTCAGCAGCAACTCACAAAGGGCCAAGGACGGTGGTTGATGGGACGAGCACTCAAGTGACAAACCCGATGGCCGACAAGTGGACGGTCAAGATAGCATAAGAATGTATATAAAATGTAAGATGCCCCTCCTACTGGGGGAGATGGAAAAAAGGAAAGAAAAAAGTGTGGAACTGAGTCTAAGGAACCATTGTGCTGGACACTCGGATGTATTAAATAAAAATCCTATCTTAGCAGCTGTGGATCTTGTCCAGTCCCTGCTCTTCAATCCACTCTCTACAAAATGTTTTGGATCGGGTTCTTTGGACCGGGACCCAATTCCTCTTTTGGGACTGGGCTACAAATTGTAACCCTACAATATTAATTTTAAAAGTTGTTATATGTATTAAAGAATAACTATTACTTCCTTTTTCTTTTTCTTTTTCTTTTTAATGTGATATTGCTTATATTTTAGAAAAAAATAATTATTCCTCAATTTAAAAAATAATTATTCCTTACAATAAACTAAATAACTAAACTATGAACCTTTACATTTATTAGTGACATATTCATTATGGTGTGTGAATATATATATATATATATATATATATATATTAATGTATATATTTCTTGCTACTAATTAAAAATCATAGGAAGTTTAAAGCAGTTAGCAAAAAATAGTGTTACCCTAGCAAAAAATTAGGACTTACATCTAAGAGTTAAACACAGGACTGATAATGATTTGGCCAAAACTTCAGTTTGGTTAAATCAATGTTGCATCCTTCCAATGCAAGGCTTGGAAGTTTGAGTATGTTCTCTACTCCTCTTTGTGCCATGTGCAAGTTTGACTTCTAAATTTCTGCATGCATGATCATACTGTCTCATACCCCCTTTTCAACTTATTTTGGCACAATCGACTAGTAAAGGTCATATCTAGTAGCGTTGTTGATTATTAGTAATAAAAATAAAAAATAATAACGTGATCATAGTTTTCTCCTAAATAGTTTAGCATAGGGTGCCTATAAACAACTTCAGTGAACAATGAATGAATGAGTACAATAATGAATCGATAAATCTTCATTGTTTGGTTGTACAGTATTTTTTTATCAGTTCACAAGTATAAGTGCTTGTGGGGTATGGGGAGTAAGGGTCGAGTTCAAGTTTCTAGGAGGGGGCTTTATACACATATACCCTTAGATTAGGCTAGAGTAAAATTTCTATCTTGCATAAAAAAAAATAATAATAATAATAAAAGATTGTTGCTTGCCAAAGCTTATACACACTTGCGGTATTAAAGGAAAAAAAAAATCCGAATATCACTAGGAATACTTTAATGGTGTATGCAAATCTCTATTGAAAACCCTAATTTTTCTTGTAGTTATTTAAACCCTTTTATTACAAAGAATAAGCTTTCTAAGTTTTGTTCAAAAAAAAAAAAAAAACTTTCTAAGTTGCTACAAGTCATGGATGAGCTGCTTCAATCATCAAGGAAAATATTCTATTACGTAATTATATTTCTTGTATATTAATGCAACAGCTCACTTGTATTATTCACCCAATAGAAAGTAAGATTTGACTTCCTGGTATAGAAGACATAGTAATAAGGCTGAAACTTTCATACAAAAGTTCATTAAAGATTTGGTTAAGAAATCAATCTTCTTGAGTTATTATGAGAGAGAGAGAGAGAGAGATTTGCTCCTGGTATGATGCCTATGAAAGAAATTCACTATATTTAAGCATGCAACTTTTCTAATTTATTTAATTATTTTGCAATATATATTCACAAATTTTTTTTTCTACATATTTTTCAATGCAGTAGTAGCCTTTGGTGATCATAACTAGAGGACCTGATCATGATGCAACTAGGCTCAATGATAACTTTACAACCTGTTTGTTTTTTTATTTCTTCTGCTAAGTCTTCAAGTCGTGGCAGTGTGTTAGGATTTGGTATTTTACATGCTTACAAAAACTATTGAAACCAAAAGAAAATACACATTCTTGCTACTTCTTGGGTATTAGATTTGTTTGTACTTTGTATAGGGTTTTAAAAGATGTTACTTATTTTTTTTTCAGTCTTTTTCTCTATAAAATTTTTTTTTTCCCCTTCATCCTTGGTTTGAAGAATAACATGAGAAAAATCATTTTAAGCATTCGTAAATAATCCCCTACTCTAAAGTATGTTTTTATCCAAATGGTTTATGTGATTTTCTTTCTTCATTTTTTTATCAAATTGTGATTGCATTCACACATTCTGTCAAACCCTCAATGCAGGCATTTGCTGTGATGCTCCTTCCTACTGCATTGATCCCATGTTAGTATTCTATGATCAGTCGTGTTGAGCGTCAAGTGAATTTGAACTCTCATGACTTCCATTCCAATATGCAATCTAAAATTGAGAAAACAGGAAAGTTTTTACATCCAATAAATTCATCAGCAACAAGTTTAGCAAGAGTTTTAAGGTTGCCCCTCAATGGAACTAAACTCTCATTCTCTAAGATTGAGACTTAGGTTGGCATCCATATGCTTCTCTCACAAAGATCATATAAGTAGTTAAATGATTACTTTCAATAAGAAACAACTAGATATTTCATAATTTTATTTTTTATTTTATATTTAATTTACAGGTGGCTCCTATATTATTTCAAGCATGGTCTACAATTCCATACTTAACTCAAATTTCATATACTAGGTTAGAAGGTCTATATTTCTCATACTACACTAGTTAGAATCAAACTCTTGAGGTGTTAACTCTTCATATAATCCTAGATGGAGTGCTCCAAATGTAAAAAAGATCCTTAATTGTTACATGCAACATGTGAACCATGAGACAGGAGAATTAGATGGAAACTCCATTGAATGCCCTCCCTTGAATTTGGTCAATAAAAGATGGTTTCAAGAATCCTTGAATAGTACCAATGGATATGCCTCATTGGAAACTGGATGGAATAATTCTCGAGATCTTATACTACTTAGCTCAGCTAGAATTATAATGAGAAGGAATTATCTCTCTAGGGTTCTCGGTCAAAGCACTAACTGCCCATTTTACTAGTATAGATCGTCAGGATGGGAGCTTGTACTTGGCTACCAAAGATGGGAAAGTGCTTATAAAATGTCTCAAAAACACTCATATGGTTCTTGCTGGTAATATAGTTTCTGTCCAATTAAAGAAACCAAATGGGGAACAAGAAGTTCTTGGGAATGTTTCCTGTAACATCAAAGATGGCTCATCAATAGCTACTACTTTGAATATTCAAGGAACAGAATACATGTTTTATATTGTTCGTCACTTGATACGGTGGGAATCCAATCGGTATGTTTTAATTCTTCATATCTTGCAAATATGCAAAACTTCATTTGTAAATATTTATATTTTCTTATTGTTGCGTTGAATACTAAACGTTACAAGAAGCTTTGCTTGTTAAGTTATATGATCATGTACATCACTTGTGTGCCTTTTTTTCTTTGTTTTTGTACACATTAGGTATGCTTTAGACTAGAGAGAATTATGCTATTCCTATTTATAAACAGGTTAGAAATTAAATGCAAACCTTTTTATCCTCCTTTTCTTTCTAGAAAAATCTTAAGAAATAAGTATTATAAATGCTTTTGTTTGTGTTAGGCATAAAATACTATGCTAAATAATGCTCCACTGATCATTAATCCATTCCACACATGATAGACTTGTGGCTTTTATAGATTGTAGCTAGCCCAAGTGGCCATAATATTTAGAACCTTATTGGTGAAAATCAGTTGGATAAATATCATGTCATACCAACAGTATAGAGATTAATTAAATTCAACAGTTTATGCATATATTTATGTAGTATAACTGAATTCTATTTCTTTTTAGGTATATGTATTGGCTTTCCCACAAAAAGGGTTAGTCAGCCTTGTCCGCAAGAACAGGATAGTGGCACTGGCCCTCCTTATAGTAATCATCACTTCCGTGGTTGTTTCCATTTTAAGTTTTGCGTATATATTCGTTAGAGCTGCCAAGTGAAAGATGCACTTGTGTGCTGCTCTTATAAAACAAATGGAAGCAACACAACAAGCAGAGAGGAAGAGCATGAACAAGAGTATTGCCTTTGCTAGTGCTAGCCATGAAGTTCGCGCGTCACTAGCAGGCCTTACAGGTTTGATAGAGTTGTGCTATGAAGTAGCTACCTCTAGTTCTGAATTGGAGACAAATTTAAGACAAATGGAAACTTGTGCAAAGGACCTACTAGGTAATCTCTTCACACCTTTGATTCAAAATAACGAACAACGAAGGACTTCACAAAGATTCATGGAGAACTTAGGGATAAAAGTATCGATAGCAAAGCAATGGGAGCATCTTCCATCTACTCTCCAAAAGATAAAACATAACCAGAACCATTCTCGTCACAATTCTTCTGGAAAATCAGTTGATTTGAGTTCTCCCAGTGGCTACTTAAGCAGGTCTGCTTCTAATAACTCTAGCGGTGTAGAAAAAGACGTGCCTTTCAGTAGCATGGATAGTTCAGATTACATACTATCAATCTTCAAAAGGACTACTCCTAAATTTGCATCAAGTTTCATATTAATTGTAATTGATGCAAGTGTTGGACCATTCCTAGAATTATGTAGAATTGTGGCTGAATTCAAAAAAGGCTTCCACAATGCTACTTGTAAGGTTGTTTGGTTGGAGAAACCAATGATGCGTAACATCAACTTCAAACACAGTGAAGAGGACCTGGTTGATCCTAATGATGTCATAATATCTAAGCTATTTCATGGTTCTCGTTTGTATCAAGTGGTAAGACTTCTTCCTGAGTTTGGAGGTACATTGCAAGGGAATTCAGGAAAACTAAAAGAGGAAAGCAAGTTTCAAGAGATCCTAGTTCATCAAGGAGTCAGTCTTATATAGAGAATTCTTCGACAAACAAACACTCAACTCAACGAGTAGAATTACAAGACCATGGTAGCAGCATTGAGACAACCAAGAAGAAAATCTTGTCACCCATTCATGTTGGTTATATTTCATCAATTTACTTTTGTGATTAAGCAAAAGGAAACAATACATATATCTAATTACAAGCAATATTAACACAAAAGAAGTAATAATCAAAACAACAAATATATACTGCATATATAAAAGAAATCTGCAATATAATTAAAAACTCACAGACCAAATGCGTGAAAAATAAATAATTCAGATCAAGTCTTGTGTTTGACACAATCTCCTTAAAGCAGATTTCGCCCCTCGCACAATCACTGTGGTGTTTTGAGACTCGTGGACGTCTGTTTCCCAGGATAAAATGATCTTCAGCATGAAAATGAAGCACTCAAGGTCGTGCTCTGCGAACTACTTAATGCCTCTTTCTCTCTCTTTGACACAAAAATGAATGAACAAAAAATATTCTCACTCTGAGAGTTTTTTCTTCTGAAAAAATTCTTTTTTTATGAATGAGGGACAATGAAACTTATACGTTACTGAACAGACATTTTGTTTCAATGATAACTGCTGTGCACAAATTACCTGACTCAATAATTAAAATATTATTATTAATTGGATAAGTGGGCCTAGTCCACACATGCCTAAAGCCCAACCCAATATCCAACCAAAAACTCATATTTTCTATTATTTCCAATGTGGGATTCAAGGATTTTCACCACTTATAATAACATCTTCAAGTGAACATAGAAATCCTCAATTTCATATTCACTCCATGCTATTTTTCCAACAATCCCCCCACATGAATAGAAATTGATAAAGCATAATGCAAATGACGATGCAGACACCGAGAGAGTAGAAAAAAAGTTACTGTATCGGGAAAGGTGGCTTTTAGCTTTGAACCTTCCTTTGTGAAAGACTATCGGATATACTAGCTAATCAGTGAACACGATGTTTTTGAACTATTAGCCGTTTGTGTATACCAAGACAATAGAATTCACACAGCTCATTTTCGGACATTTTTCGATTCTTATATTGTGTTCATTTCGGCCTTGAACATATCCTAGTAAATTCATGAAGTGTTCTAGAGAATTCGGCCTTAAAACTCTCATGGAAGCGGCCCACTTCACACTCATATAGGTGATTCTTATTAAGAGTATCCTGCTATACCCCACTCAGAATTCCAAGATATAAGAATCATTAAAAACAGAGCTTACCCTAAAAATCGCTTACAAGCATCACTATTTCATCATAGGAATGGGAGGGAGATATAATCTCCATAGTGATAAAATAATAGTCTCCACGATTCGATTGTCCCTTTGAACCTAGATCTTGGGATCTCTAGTCAACTAGGTTGGGTTGCCATCCCGGAGACTTTTAGGTAATAGGCTTTAACCCTGTTAAGGACATATTTTATGTAGTTGGCTAATCTTTTGACAAAATGCACTTTACTTGTAATTGAGTAGATCTAGGATGTGTTTAATACTTCAAGAAACATGTTGTTCAAGTGTAGTATTAAAGCCATGAAGATTGGACCAAGAAACAAGTGAAGAAAAGGTGTTCATTAAAGCTGGACAGATAGCTCGATACCTGTGGACAGACAGCTTGACAGCTTCTCGACACCTTCTCGATAGCTGGCTATCTATCGAGCTCTTAAGGTGTTTTCTTATTGCAATCTCAACACCTTCTCGACAGCTGGTGGATCGATCAAGAAAGCTTCTATCCCCTCAACAGCTTCTCAACACTTCCTCGACACCTAGCTATCTATCGAGGTTTAAAGCTCGACACCTCCCGATCGATCGAGGTATCTATCGAGGTTACGGGAATTCAGATTTTCAGATCTGATTATTGGGCCAGGCTTTTGTATTTGTGTAGGGTTTCTTTTCTCACAACCCTAGACTTATATAAGGCTTATTTTAGAAGCTGTCACATAAGAGAATATAAGGAGAACATATGCAAAAGGTGATGGATGCCTTATTCTCTCTGAAAGAAGCTACTGCGTTTTTTGCGCCTTAGGGTTTTGCAACCAAGTGCTTCTTGATCTTCATTCTTGATGAAGTGAAAAACTTTGCAGCCAACATCTTCTTCTAGTTAGTGATTGAAGTCGCGTACTGGGATCCGCACAATTGGTTAGTCACGTATTAGGATTCGTGCAACAAAAAGGGTGGCGTTCATATGTTGAAGAGTTCAGAGGTTCTGAAGCTGTAGAAGGTTTCTGCTGTGAGTTCATCTACGGGAATTGTAGAGTCTAGAGACAAAAGTTTTGTACTAGATCTGAAACTTCTCTTTACTATAGTGGATTACTTTTCGGGAAGGTTTCCCCTCAAGTTTTTTACTGTGAAACTAGTTGGTTTTATTGGTTTTCCTGGGTTATCATGTCTTGTCTTATGCTCTTTTCCGCTGCATTCATTATTGACATGATATTGATGTTTGTTTGTTTGTTTTAACAAGTTTTATTCATAATAAATTTAATTAATAACTTGGGTTTAAAACTTGTTAATTATATCAACTGTGGTCTAAATTTCCCAACAAACCCCATTCCCCTCGATAAGCAGTTTATTAGCTCTCCACTCAATCAATTGATTACGGGTCCATTTTATAATCTGGAATTACTTCCATTTGAAAGCAATTGCCTCATGGTATTATGTCTCCAACAAATATGTTGAGACCTACCATAACTTTGTGCCCTACCAATATATACAAATAGGAGGCACAAGTATCCAACAATGTATGTTTGTTTAGATTTATAAAGACTTTCCATAAAATACATATGCTCTTTGCATAAGGTGTTCTCACTAGACTGTCATCACATTTCTCATGTGATTGAGACAAGACAAGTTTATTAGATGTATTAGAAATTTTCATTTATTGTATCACATCTACAACATTTACACGAGCATATCCCACAACAACATAGCCTCTTGTGATATATTTCACTTCACACACTAGTCGCATTAAATCTAAACTCATTTGACATCATCTCATTGTCAAATTTTTCATGTCATTGGATTGAAACTTGTTTCAATTTATGAAAGGCCACAAACTGAATGACCCCTTGTGATTTAAACTAATTAATTAATTTAGCCAAGTTATTAATTAATCAATTTAACATGCAAATACGTGGCAGCACAAACAAATCACCGAATAACTAAATATGCAGCGGAAAATAAATAACACTGTGATTTGTTCACGAATGGGGAAAAACCCTAACGGCAAAAACCCCACCGGGTGATTTTCAGGTCACCACTCTCGAAACTCCACTATTATCAAATCAAGCGGTTACAAATAAGGAATCCCAAGTACCTTACCAACCTACAGTTGAACCCTTACCCCAATACCCAATCGGACTTGATCTGTAGTGACAGTTCCCCCTTTTGATGCACGGCTCCCAAGTACGCGACTAACCAGATGCGCGGATCCCAGTACGCGACTTCAAACACCAACTTTAGGAAGAGAGGTTGGCTGCAAAGTTCTTCAGATCATCCTATGCGATGAAGATCAGGAAGATGCTTGGTCACAAAACCCTACGGTGCAAAGTACACAGCAACTTCTTGAAGAAGATGAACTAGGTCAAGAACTTCGTCTTAGATCACAATTTGCTTGAACAAGGATTGCTCAATGCTTATGCAACTTGTGTCTATGTTGACGGCTCTTAAAACATTCCTTAAATATGTTTAGGGTTAGAAGAAAAGAAGGCCCAAAAACACATTCACGGATCCCAAGAAAATCATATTGGAATTCTGACTTTTTAATTCTCGACAGATAGCAGGTGTCGAGGTAGCTATCGAGCAGGTGTCGAGCTTTAAAAATTCTGCACTTCAACTTGTTTTTTCTTGGACGGACTTGATGACTTCAACACTTGATCTTGAAACATTGTTTCTTGAAGTATTAAAAACACCTAGAACTACCCAATTACAAGTATAGTGCGTTTTGTTAAAGGATTAGCCAATTTACATAAAATATGACATATGTTCTTAACATGTGAACACATATGTCCTAACAATCTCCCTCTTTGGCAATCCGTGACAAAACCACAACAAACAAATGAACATATGAGAGAAGTCATAAATCACTCAACTCATATTCACTTGTTAAATACAATAAAATCTATCCTAACACAAACTCTTGAAAAACTTTGCAAGAAGAGAGTTTATGGCAAGTAGACTTTGACAACCTGTATTTCTGAAACACTTTTAAACAAAACTCATCAAGGCATCTTGTGTGAAACAGAAAATAATTAGATTGCATACAAATATAAAGAACATGTGTATAAAGAGAGAAAAGAAACAACACATGAATAGATAGGTGAAATAGATAGGTGAAAAAGAAAAACATACATCCACATATATAGAAAGATAAGTACAATGTATGTAAAACTGGTCACAAGACCTCATATACAAGATCAATGTATCTATAAAGACTAGAAAAGAAAAAGATACATCAAAATCTCACATACATCAAAATCTCACTACATCCCTCAAAATATGAACACTCCCCCTATCAAAAATGTCCTATACTAACTCTCCCCCTAAGATGACTACTCTCATAATCCAAAACTACTCCCCCTTTTTGTCACGAGTGACAAAGGGTAGAGTGTCATGTAGACATCTCATCAGTAGAGCTAGCATCTCCATCATCATCATCCGAAGCATCATCGTCATCACCATCATCATCATCATCAGTATCAGAATCTGAAGCAACTGGAGGTGGTGGTGGAGGAGAAGCCTCAGAAGCAAAACCACCCATGGTCGCCTGCCGTCGTGCAATACGACCAACACGAACGTTCACCTGATACAACTCAGTGGTGAGTGTATCGAGGCGAGCATCCATGCGCTGCAGCTGCGCCATAATGTCTCCAAGAGATACATTGCCTGAAGAAGAAGGAGGAGTCGATGTAGATGGAGCTGATCTGGATGGAGCCGAACGGGAGGGCGGAGTGGAATCCGGCTGTCTCGACCTGAACTGTGCCTCACTACGTTTTACGGTAGCGGCATCTATGGCAGATATGTGTGTGAAGTAGTCGGACGAAGGGAAAGGGATGGAAAAGTGGCGTAGAATCCTCGTGATAGCGGATGGAAAGATGAGCTTATCACGGGACGCCGCATCTAAATGAACATCTATGATAGAGAAAATGAAGTGAGAAGGAAAGTCTATCGTGAGATGCTCAAGTAGAGATAACAAAAATCGAGCACGAGGCTCTGTGATAGAGTTATAGTGAGAGAGAGGATGAAGTACAAAGGTCATCACCATGTTAAGGAACCTAAGACCTTTAGCAAAAGGTCTACATGATGTATACTGATGCTCACTCCACTCAGAAGGGCGCTCACAAAAAGCAGAAATGAGCTCATCCTTGGACACAGTCCTCAGTTGCTCACAGGTAGGATAGTCAGGAAACTCTATCCTAGGGACCCTAAGCACATCCGCAACCAGCTGCGGTGTGACAGCAATGCGCATACCTCGAACGCGAGTATGAAAGAGAGGTACTGAACGATCAATCCCGTACATGTTGGAGTAAAACTCCTAGATCAGTACGAGAGGACAAGTGACCGGGACGTCACACAGTGACTCCCATCCCCTACTGTGAATGACAGAGGGAAGGTCAGTGTCGGCGAAGTCCGCCAAAATGACTTGGCGTTTCGAATGAACACCTCGTCTAGAAAAGTTCTCAGTAAATGCCTTGTGGGCATCTCCATCACGGAACCGAAGGTTAAAAGGAGCAGAATCAGAAGAAGAGGAAGCTCCAGAACGCAGAGGGTTCCGAGCTGGAGTGGATTTACGTTTGGGTGCCATAGACACAACTAACGTAAAAGAATGAGAAAGAGATAGAGAGGGAGACAATTAGAAAAGTCCCAAACAGTTCAAATATGATAATATGTTGAACAAAAAGAACGTATGCATGGGAATGCATGGGCATGTGACATGTAAACTTAAAAAGCATCATGGGCTCAGCCCAATCCAAACCTAGCAGCACACATACAAGAAACACACATCTAAATGCATGACAAGATCATTCTAATGCACATGGAATGCAATGTATGACATTTTAAAAACATTTGAGTGAAAAACCAATCCAAAATTTCAAGAAAAACTCTTCAATTTTGAAAAACCCCAAAGTTTTCAAAAAAAAATCCCAAAACCTAAGATTCAAATCATGAAATGCATGAAAAGGAATGGAAAAGAAGATCATACCACTTGATTTGAAGCAAGAAAGGCTGAAAATCACTTGGGATGAAGATTGGAGTGAAGAAAAGTTGTCTGGAAGTTGAACCGCCTCGGACAGATCGAAGAGAGATCAAGCAAATGAGGGAGAAATCGCGATCACAGCTTAAATAGGCACCTCAGTAAATCTCGACAGCTGAGGTGTCGAGAGGTATCGAGGGTGCTATCGAGATAGGTATCGAGATTTTTGCCTTCGACAGATAAGGTATCGAGGAGGTATCAAGGAGACAGAGATTTTCTCAATCGATCCACCAGGTGTCGAGGAGGTGTCGAGATTGCGATAAGAAAAAGGCTTGAAAATCTTGACAGCTGATCAGGTATCGAGAAGGTGTCGAGGAGGTGTCGAGCCAGCAGAGAAAAGCAGTTTTTCGAGAAGAGAAAAAACACAAACATGAATGCAATCAAGACAAACACCTCAATCAAGATCCAACCAACATAAAAAGCTCTCAAAAATCATCTCTCAATGAAAATTTAAGCACATGAATCTTCCAAGAACACACACACACACTAAAAAAGTCTAACCAATTTTATATTTCAAAAATAAGTCATGACAGTTTAGTGAGCATACAGAAGTACATGTAAAACCTTTGTGATGGCCAAATCACATTGTACCTGCACATGTATCAAAAGTAGTAAAGAATATTGCGTGTTGTGTGTGAAAAACATCGCAAGATTGCATATGTGTATACATGTTATGACGATCTGAGATATGAGAAAATAACTTTAACTCACACACAATCATAACTGTTTGATGGGGACTATCACCTTCGAGGTACATCCTATAACTCCCACATCTCCTAGAATACACGCTTGCAACCATTTTTAAAGCATTTTTTAATCTTTTTGCTTTTTATTTCTTTGCATATTTTCTTTTTAAGCATATCATGCATGGGCTTATGAGAAAGAAAAGAAATACCCATTGATATTTGACATTTCAATTTTGCTATGCCTAAGCACACAAATGTCATTGACATCATACTTTTGCTATGCCGAAGTATACAAATGTCATTAATGATTGGCGGGCAACAGTGGTGAGATGGTTATTTATGCCTTTCTCTTAGGATTTTCTAGTCCTACCCGTCAAAAAGAGTAATATGAGTGTTAAGTTTAAGAAATAACCTAATCTTACTCATCACAAACGAGAGCCACAAAGCTCACTTGCTTAGTTGTGCATAAAGATGCTCATCTAAGCTACAAGAGATACAAAGTTTAGAAAACTTTGTTTCATTGGCCATCCAAGGTACACAAATACCAAAGTACACAAAACACACTGTTTTTCAATTTTTCAATTTTTTTTTTATTTTTATATGAAAAACAAAATAAACAAAACTGAAAGTAAACACACAAAGACATGTTAAGAAAAACAAAAATAATGCATAAAACTAGACTAACTCAGCAAAAATGCAAAACACACAAGCAATGCAACAAACAAGATAAACAAGAAGGGAGAAGAAAGTGATAAAATCACTTAGAGTCCTTTTTCTTCCACGCCTTAGAAGAACCTTTCCTTTGATTAAGACTTTGAAACGGCGGTGAGGGGGAAGAATTACACCCGTTCAAGTTCGAAAGGAACATGAGGGCTTTCAGAAGATCTCCAAGAGGAGCAAGAGAGGATTGAAGCTGATTTTGGCTTCCAGATGCTGTCATACTATTGCTTTGTTGGGTGGCTAGCCACTTATAGCAATTTGGTCGAGTATGACCTGCTGCTCCACAATGATAACAGAGATGCTGCTTCTTTTGTTTGGGCTTTTGAGAGTTAGCCTTCTTATCCTTAGGGATTTTAGCATCTTTCTTATCTAACTTAGGGGGTGCTCCTAAGATGGATTTACCCTTGTCTATGTTCTCACTAGCTAATTCAGTTTTAACCTCAATGTTCTCAATTTTAACAGTATCAGCAGGAGGAACAAAAACAGTAGAACTAGTAGAAGCAGAGTTAGAGAAAGAAAGACCATACCCTAAACCTGTTCGATCTGAAGCAGATTTTTGGTTGCTGAGCATCTCATCAAGTTTTGCACTTGAAGTCCTCTCTAGTTGAGCTCTGACTTGAAACAGCTCTGCTTCAAGCTTCTTGGTCTTCTCAGCCAGGAAGTTGTTCTCAAACCTCAGTGCTCCAATAGTTTGATTCGCCTCATCAAACTTTGTGGACAATTCTTCTCTATCAAGTTCCACTTCACTGAGCTTCTTGGTGGCCAGCCTGTATAACTTCTCATGCTTCTCTGAGAGCTTGTAAAGCTTCTCATAGGCTGAATGGATATCATCTTTGTCATCCATCTTCTCACATTCAGTGTCCACCAATTCTTCTTCTTCTTCTTCCTCAACAATCCCTTCAGTAGAATTGACTGAGGCAGTGAAGGCATTTAGGATTCCGTCATCCTCATTGTCGGAATCATCTTCAGGCTCAGTGTCACTCAGGGTTGCAGCAAGAGCCTTGCTCTTTCCAATGCTCTTCAGATATGTAGGACACTCATTCTTCATGTGTCCAAACCCATGACACCCAAAACACTTTGGTCCTGCCGGAACAGTGTACTGACCGCCATCCTTGGCATCCTTCCTTCCTTTGTCTTGGCTCTTGAACTGTGAAGAACTGGATTGCCTTCGGTCCTTGTCGAAGCTCCTCCCATTGGCATTCTTCATAAACTTCTTGAACTGCCTTGTAATGTAGGACTTCATCTTGGAATCTTCATCATCGGAAGACTCATCTGTGTCACTACTCTTCGCCTTCAGGGCCATGCTCTTGCCCTTACTTGACTTGCCTATTCTTGATAACCCTAGCTCGTAGGTCTGCAAGTTCCCAACCAACTCAGTCAAAGGAATTTTATCAATGTCCTTTGATTCTTCAATTGCCGTAATCTTGGCATGAAATCTCTCAGGTAGAGATCTGAGCACCTTCTTTACAACCTTGGGTTCAGGGATGGTTTCCCCAAGATTGAAGGCTGAGTTCACTATGTCTTTAAGCTTGGCATAGAACTCATCGAACGACTCATCCTCCTCCATCTTAATTTCTTCAAAGCTAGTAGTGAGCCTCTGTAGCTTTGAATCCTTGACAGCCTTTGTTCCTTCATAGGTTGTCTAGAGGATGGTCCACGCCTCCTTAGCAGTTTCTGTTGAGGATATCTTCTTGAACTCCTCGTTAGTGACAGCGCTAAATAGGGCATTCAACGCTCTGCTGTTGAAGTTTGCCGCCTTGATCTTGGCTTCATCCCAATCAGCCGGCGCTTCTTTTGGCTTGGTCCAGCCAATCTCAACAGCTTGCCACACCTTCTCGTCTAAGGACTGCAAAAAAGTTCTCATGCGTACTTTCCAGTAGGCATAGTTAGTCCCATCAAATAAAGGAGGTATAATGAGAGATTGTCCTCTATCCATGACAGCAGGGGTCAATGGATCAACACAGCAAAGATTAACCTAATCAGAGTGTGCCTGCTCTGATACCACTTGAAAGGCCACAAACTGAATGACCCCTTGTGATTTAAACTAATTAATTAATTTAGCCAAGTTACTAATTAATCAACTTAACATGCAAATACGTGGCAGCACAAACAAATCACCGAATAACTAAATATGCAGCGGAAAATAAATAACACGGTGATTTGTTCACGAATGGGAAAAAACCCTAACGGCAAAAACCCCACCGGGTGATTTTCAGGTCACCACTCCCAAAACTCCACTATTATCAAATCAAGCGGTTACAAATAAGGAATTCCAAGTACCTTACCAACCTACAGTTGAACCCTTACCCCAATACCCAATCGGACTTGATCTGTAGTGACAGTTCCCCCTTTTGATGCACGGCTCCCAAGTACGTGACTAACCAGATGCGCGGATCCCAGTACGCGACTTCAAACACCAACTTTAGGAAGAGAGGTTGGCTGCAAAGTTCTTCAGATCATCCTATGCGATGAAGATCAAGAAGATGCTTGGTCACAAAACCCTACGGTGCAAAGTACACAGCAACTTCTTGAAGAAGATGAACTAGGTCAAGAACTTCGTCTTAGATCACAATTTGCTTGAACAAGGATTGCTCAATGCTTATGCAACTTGTGTCTATGTTGACGGCTCTTAAAACATTCCTTAAATATGTTTAGGGTTAGAAGAAAAGAAGGCCCAAAAACACATTCACGGATCCCAAGAAAATCAGATTGGAATTCTAACTTTTTAATTCTCGACAGATAGCAGGTGTCGAGGTAGCTATCGAGCAGGTGTCGAGCTTTAAAAATTCTGCACTTCAACTTGCTTTTTCTTGGACAAACTTGATGACTTCAACATTTGATCTTGAAACATTGTTTCTTGAAGTATTAAAAACACCTAGAACTACCCAATTACAAGTATAGTGCGTTTTGTCAAAGGATTAGCCAATTTACATAAAATATGACATATGTTCTTAACATGTGAACACATATGTCCTAACATTATACAAAGATTTAACAAGTTTACACACTTTGTTTCCTTGTACAAGAATCATAAACCCCTTTGGTTTATTATGTATCAAGAAAACTCACATGTTCCTTTTATTTGTAGCCTTCTAAACCAAGTCTCACATTGTAATTGTCAATAATTCCATCAACTCTCAAATTCTCAAGTGGTAGATCTACCAACTACTATGCATAAATTTCAAAGATGGATTTATTGCACTATTGACAATCTGTTTTCCAAGAAGGCACTTTAGGATTTTGCTTCTTTGAAGCTATAAGTTCATCTTCTAATATATAAATTAGAAAATTTGGATCAAACAACCATGACGTTTGTCCTTTAACTACACTTAGGCTCAACCTCTCTTCCATCAACTCTTGATCATGAGAGATACTAAACGTAGACTCGAACTTTCTTTAAGAAAGTTTAACACTTGAAATATATTTTAATTAATTGTCATGCATATAAAAATAATAGATTCAAAAATTAGAAAATACTATGCACTACTGTTATGACAATAACCAATGAAAACACAATCAATGGTTCTTTATCCTTTAAGAATAGGAACCACCACCTTCATCAAACACCCCCACATTTAAAGAATTTATAGAAAAGCGATCACTCTTTCCATAATTCACAAGGTGTCTTAGTGGTTTCTTTTAAGGCATCTCAATGAACAAATAATTTGTGAAAATAATAGATTCCCCCCCCCCAACAAGTTCCATGGTAATTAAGAACTTATTGTATTCGTTGAGTTATTTCTCAACTTCATTCTTATAATGAATGGACATCTCTAATGTCTCAGCCTTGCTTACTTAATAAGCACTCATAACAAACTCTTGTGCATTCCAAAGCATTAGACAACTTAAGCATATCAACTAAGACATGTAACCTATATTTCATCTAAAGAAATATTACAAAACATATATTGGGATTAAACACATTAATATCCAATCAAGTTCACATATGCTCAAGAATTATATATACATGTATGTAATTAAATATACATGCTCAAATACAACAATCATGTGTCCTTCATATCAATACAAACAATTGAGCCTTAAACTTTACAAATAAATAACACCTTTGGCCAAGGGTTGAATTGTACACTCTCTAACTTAGAGTGAAACCGCATAATTATAGCCCCACTAGTGTGCAATTGGTCTCATTCTGGGGCTTATATCTACACATTTGAAATTATTAATAACATCTCTCACAATGCTATTTTAATGATCAAATAGAGGATCACATGATGAATTAGTAAAGCCTAAACAAAAACTAAAAATGGAAGTCACGCCCAAAATTGAATACATTTAAATGGATTCAAAATAATTGTCTCCAATTAAAATTTCTAATTTCCTTTATTCATCTAGCCCATACACCATTCCACATAAAACGCCAAGGACATGTTACTAGCATTAACGACATGTTTAATTGCATTTACATCTACCTTGATATCAAATAAATACCATATGACCATATATATCAATATATGTATTACGCATAAATAGCATGGTTTTCAGATCTGGACCGGACCGAAAGGTCGGACTAAGAAAACCGCAAACCGGAATAAAAATCGGTTTTTTAAGCATAAAGAACCGGATTTTTTTTAATTCCGTGAACCCCTAAAACCGAGATTGGACCGTACGAACCAGTGGCAAGAACCGTGCGGTCCAACTCCTTCGTAATTTTTTTTTTTTTTTTTAAAACAACTTATTATAATTTTGCTAAAAATCTCCGGCTTTCATCTCGTTTGTCAACTACATCACTAGATTTCACCGTTTAATGAGAGACCAAGAGTGGGGAGGGAGAGAGAAAAAGGCGAGAGTAATAGAGATTAGAAAGAATGAAGAAATAAAGTAATGGAAAATGGAGAGCATACTTACGCTGGCATTAGATTTTCTAGAATAGAAGTTGAATCATGCATTTTCGAAGAGATGTTTTGTAGGCATTCTTGGAGCAAACTAGAAGGAAGAAAGAAAAGAAAGAGGAACACAGTATCAGACTATTAGGAAGGGCGGCTAGAACTAGAAGAGAGAAGATAGAAAGCTAAAGAAGTAAAGATATCATTTTGAATTGACGGTGAGGATGAAGTTTTGAATGTGAAAATATTGGGATTTGTTAATTGATAAGACTAGAGAGTACAATTTATATAAAAATAATAATAATAAAAACCGGAGAGAATAAGGCAAGAAGGGGAACACGTGAATGAGACAGGAATGAGAAGAAAAAATATTGGAGAGTAGGGCCGGGTAGATAAAATGAAAGAAAGTTGAGATATTTTAAATAATATAAGACATATTTTATCATTTTTGTAATAAATTGCAAAAAATGTCATCTTTTTTTTAATTAAAATATTTTTTAACCTCTCTATATATATTATTTTAATTAAAATTGTTAAATTTAGTATATGTATTTTATTATTTTTATATTAATAAATTATTAAAATAATTATGATGTCATCACGGTTCAACCTCGGTTCAACTTCGGTCTATCCTTAAAAACCTTGAATCTCTCGTTTTTACGGTTCATTGAACAGTCCGGGTCTGAAAACCTTGATAGATAGATTACATGCCATGAACTAGTGCTATTACAATCTGCACAAAAATCCAATGCTTCCTCTTGCGGGCCATTGCAAATATAAGATGGTAGTCACACCATTATCTCTACATTTATCTATTACTCATAAATTAAATACCATTCTATCAATATTATCAAACTTTCAGTTTACTAGGCGATTAAACTAGGCAATTGACAGCACAGGTTCACAAATTAAAGCAGTTATTCATTGCCTTACCATATACTGTCGTGTATGTACTACAATGACCAACACCACTTACCAAGAGATGCAAATAATACATTTGCTTTGACTTCATCACCGAATTGCAAAAAAAGAGCACAGTACGAATAAACTAAACAATAGAATCTCAAAAACCCAGCCAAGCAATAAACCCAAAAGAGACAAAATAAGCCTAATATTATATAATATAATTAAAACCACCAACGCTGTCAAGCATGAAATAAATTTTATCCAATGCTTATAATAATATCAAAAACACTAAACCATTGAAGCTATACAAATATCTACGGTCAACCCACGGAAACAAAATCTACAAACAATATCAAAGGTCAAACCGACACCAGAGCGTAATGGAAGACAAAAGCCAATAACTTTATAGAAAAACTAAGAAGATAGATATTCACGATAAGATAAACACAAACCCAGTTTTGCGCAGGAACACAAGCAATTGCCGATTTAGTGTTTTTCAACAATCACAAAATTCCTTTCACCGTAAATCACAAGAGTAAATTAAAATATGCTTTAAGATTGTTGGTTATATTTCTTCAATTTACTTTTGTGATTAAGCAAAAAGAAACAATACACATATCTAATTACAAGCAATATTAACACAAAAGAATTAATAATCAAAACAACAAATATATACTGCATATATAAAAGAAATCTGCAATATAATTAAATACTCACAGACCAAATGCGTGAAGAAGGAATGATTCAGATCAAGTCTTGTGTTTGACACGATCTCCTTAAAGCAAATTTCGCCCCTCACACAATCACTGTGGTGCTTTGAGACTCGTGGACGTATGCCTCCCAGGATAAAATGATCTTTAGCACGAAAATGAAGCACTCAAGGTCGTGCTCTGCGAACTACTCAATGCCTCTTTCTCTCTCTTTGACACAAAAATGAATGAACAAAAAATATTCTCACTCTGAGAGTTTTTTCTTCTGAAAAAGTTCTTTTTTTTATGAATGAGGGACAATAAAACTTATACGTTACTGAACAGACATTCTATTTCAGTGATAACTGCTGTGCGCAGACTAACTGACTCAATAATTAAAATATTATTATTAATTGGATAAGTGGACCTAGTCCACACAAGCCTAAAGCCCAACCCAATATCCAACCCAAAACTCACATTTTCTATTATTTCCAATGTGGGACTCAGGGATTTTTACCACTTATAATAACATCTTCAAGTGAACATAGAAATCATCAATGTCATATTCACTTCATGCTATTTTTCCAACAATTCAAACTCTATCTCATGTTGGGTTCATACCAAGAAGTCCTCCGAGTAATGGGAACCCACCAAAAGAGCAAGAAATTGGTAACCCAAATGATGATAAGTCATTGAGTGGGAAGAAACTCTTGGTTGCTGATGACAATGCATTGTTGTGCAAGTTAACTGTTGCCAGTCTTTTAAAGATTGGTGCAACTGCCGAAACTTGTGTTAACGGACAAAAAGCTTTAGATCTGGTTTTTAGAGGTCTAAGTGATCAAAGGAAACTTGGACTTGGAGCTTCGAAGATTCTTCCATACGATTATGTCTTAATGGATTGTGAGGTAAAGAGCATGATTTCCCTCCCCTTTACCTTTTTATGCTTTTTTTTTTATGTAAATATTTTTTGTATTTTATATATATATATATATATATAAGTACTTGATTTCCCAATTAGAACATTTGCAATATATTAGAGGATATCCTTTGGACTGTGTCACATATTTCTATGATATTTGGTAAAATTTATGATGTCTTGGCACTTTTTTTTTTTTTTTTTGGTTGGATTGAAAAGATAGAACTTTATTTATAAAAACCAAGTGAGTAAACGTATGCAAAAATAAAACCTGGGCTAACACAAGCTTATTGGCCCAGTAGCAATACGATGAAAAAAACTGGGCTACCCCCACACTAATACCAGATAGGTGAAAGAAAACATTAGAATGTGAGTATCTGCAGCTCCAAGCTCAAAAATTTCCCTATTCAGCAAAAAACAAAAAAAAAAAAAGGCTCAAAAATTTCCCTGAGTGGCCGAAAGCTTCTAGTATGTCTCCAACAAAGCTAACGCCACTTCCAATATGTTTTGGCACTTTGCAAACCCTATAGCTTGTTCCAGTTAATAAATCTATATCTTATGGATTTGGACCATTTGGTGTTTATAAAACTCAGCACAATTATATTTTATGTTTAATTCAATATTTATTTTATTTTAATTTATTATAATCCCTTGTACTATAGTTTAATTTTAATCACACAATGTAAGCTATTCACATTTCCTAATAAATTTTTTTTTTCCAACTAAGTCATATATGATTTTGTGTTTGACAAATGCCTGTGATGAAGGGTTTGAAGCAACAAAGCAAATAAGGAAAATGGAGAAGTCCTTTGGTGTTCATATTCCAATCATTGCATTAACTGCTCATACATCAGGTGGGGAAGCTAACATGGCAATTGAGGTTGAAATGGATGTTCATCTTAGCAAACTACTGAAAAAGGAACATCTTTTGGAAGCTATTAGATATATCGATACTAAATGGAAATATGCATAGGCGTACCTTATGACTCTCTTAATCTATGAGATAATAGTGACTCTTTATAGTAGTTTTGTTGTACATGTAATATATGTGCAGTTGAAATTGTGCTAAAATATAGAGAAATGCTGTAGTATTTATTGGAATGCAGAAGCTCAAGACATTGACTGACATATGAAGTCATCTATCATTTTGTTGGAATGTAGATGTTAAAAACATTGACTAAAATATAAAGTCATTTATCATTTTTTTGGAATGCAAAAGTTCAAGACATTGAGTGAAAATATGAAGTCATTTACGCATTCTATATGGTGTTTTTGTTTATCAAGAAAGGATACAACTTACAAGCTCAATAAACTCAAACAAAAAAGTAATTTTTATAATACTTTTTTAATCCACGCCCTTTTAATGCTACTCTGTTAGCATCTAAAATGAAAGGCCCCAACTCAATTAACAATAGAAAGTTTATGCCACAAAAGTATGACATGGTCGACAACAAGATCATTTTTTTGTCTATTTCAGTCCATTTTGGTTGATTTCAGTGCACTTACTTAAAAATGGGAAAAAACAGGTTAGTTAAGAATACCAATTATAAATAAGAATGTATTAAAAAATAAAGATGACAAAAATTAATATTATTATTTTTAATTGTTTAATTTAATGATTTGTGTCATTATCTTTCTTTTGAAGTAAATTACACAATTTTAGTGTTTTGATATGATATAATTTGAATTTGAAAAACAATTTTTAAGTCAGATAGAAATTAATTAGGAGATTTCTATAACGATGGAGGAGTAAGGATTTCACACTTATTGTTTGCCGACGACAGCCTACTGTTTTTGAGGCAACAACTGAAGAATGTCGAAATCTAATGAATATACTAGCTATGTATAAGAGAGCATCAGGCCAAGCTATCAATAGACAAAAAACAACATTTCTTTTCAGCCTGAACACAAAGCAACTGGTAAAGTTAGCTATTTGGAACATGCTAGGTGCTCAAATCATGACAAGCTGTGAGAAGTATCTTGGTTTACCAATGGTGGGAGGGAAGTCCATGGTGAACACTTTCAGGGAGGTACAGGAGCAGGTAACAAAAAAAAAATGATGGGATGAAAGGAAAAAAAATATCTCCAAAGCTGATAAGGAGGTCCTAATCAAGACGGTGGCACAAGCTATCCCAACTTACTCCATGAATATGTTCAAAATCCCAAAAAGGATTTGTGATGACATTAACTTGGTAGGGCCAAACCCGAGATGAGAAAAAAGTTCATTGGATCAAATGAGGTAAATTGTGCACACCGAAAGATAGAGGTGGAATGTGGTTTAGAGATATTCATGCCTTCAACCTTGCTATGCTAGCCAAACAAGCATGGCAGTTGATCTAAGGAGGCCACTCATTATTTTTCAGAGTTTACAATGCTCGCTCCAACCCATCATATGTATGGCGCAGTTTGCTAGAAGCCAGGGATTTGATTAGAGAAGCTACAGTTTGGAAGGTGGGTGATGGGAGAAGTATCAAACTGAAGGACCACAGATGGCTACCCTACGCCCCTAAATTCCAACCCAATGCAAAAATGGATTTGAGGGTGAGCGACCTTTTCGATCCATGCACAAAGCAGTGGCACACACATGTCCTTCACACGAACTTCATGCACTCTACTATGGAGGATATTCAATGGATCAATCTCAGGGACACACACTCCAAGGATGAACTACTCTGGAAGGAAAATAAGAAAGGCATTTTCTCGGTTAAAACAGCTTACAAAGTTTCGGTCCGTAAAAAACAATAGGAACAAGGGGAGCATTCATCAGCTTAGGAGGATAGGAAGCTGTGGAATCATATATGGCAGCTACACATACCCCCTAAGGTATGGAATTTTGTTTGGTGGGCATGCTTTGATATACTCCCTACCCGCACAAATCTCTGTTGTAGAAAGCTGCCATTGGACCCAAATTGTGGAATATGCCAGCAAGAAGATGAGACGGCGACCCATGCACTTTGAAGCTGTCCTATGGCTAGGAATGTGGGGGCGCTGGTGGCAGGCAAATTATAGAAGCGTAGCTCAGGGGAGGAGGACTTCTAGGTACTGGTGCGAGGATTGATGGCTGTGCTCTCGACCAAAGAATTAGAGGTGTGGGCTACAGTATCATGGTCCATATGGAATGCTAGAAACAGGTGCCTCTTTGACAAAAAACAAACTCAACCTTGCGATATCTTGAGAGGTGCGATGACCTGTTACAAGACTACTAGCACCTCTGTCAATGACTGGGTACAAATGAGAAACAATGCCAACGAAGATGTCCTGTAGCTTTAGATAAGTGCTTTGAGCCTAAAATGTGTTAATGGGACCTGCACGTGACCATGTTATATTGCTTTAGTTGGGGGACATGCAGCTGCATGCATAGGCCCACATATCTCCCACTAGTGTACTAGAGATGGCAATGGGGCAAGGCGGGGCTAAAGGATGGAGTCTTTGTCTCCGTCCCGCATAGTTTTGTCTTACCCCATTCTCGCCCCATCTCGCCCCGCATGACGGGGAGAACTTTCTCTCCTCATCCCCACCTCTTGGAGCCCCGCGAAGCTCCACCCCACCCCATAAAACTTTACTTTTTGTTAATTTGCCCTACAACTAGTACAATTTTTTCAATGAAACCTATTTCATTAGTAAAAATATACTTGAAATTACAACTATATAAATCCCATCAAATCAAATCAATTTTTAGAAAAAATTGAATAATATACCTAAGTGTTTAACAAAACAATCATAAAAAAAAAATTCTCATAGTATAACACATAACAAAATAAAGGCAGAGAACCACATTAGGTAAAATAAAATAGGCTAATATTGATATGTTTGTTTAAATTGTAGAGTTTTAGGTATGAAAAATTTACAATTATAACCCTTAGCAACGCAGGGCTGGGCAGGGCAGGGACGGGGAGGGGAGGGGTGGGGTGGGTCTAAAAAGTTTAAACCCATCCCCGCCCGGCCCCATGATGCGAGGCTAAAATCTTACCCCATCCCCGCCCCACCACCTTTGCAGGGCGAGGAAAACCAACGTAGGGCGAAGCGGGAAGGGGCGGATTAAGCGAGATGGGGAAAAATTGCCATCCCTATAGTGTACTCTGGTGGATGGTTATGTAATACCTATATTAATAGCTTGAATAAAATTCTATCTTTTACATTCAAAAAAAAAAAAAAAACTTTTTAAATTATTCACTTGAGCACGTGAAAGCTTCTTTCTATTGACATATAAAGCTCATCTTGTAATGTATAAGTTATTTAACATACCATGACAACAATTTCTTTATAAATAAATTTATTGTCCTCTTCATTCTCGAACAAGAATGATTATATATATTTCATACAAGCACTCAAAATAATTAATATGACAAAACAAGGCTGCACGAAGCAAACTCTTTATGTTAATGACTTTGTTGTATAGTTGGAAGAAGCACCAAACTTTTTAATGAAAAAATATATATAAAAAAAATACATCGACAAAAAAATTTGTAATAATTCCACACATTGCGTGAGCTTACGACTAGTGTATATAAAACTAAAACCATTTAACTTTTGGTTAACCTTTTAATATTATACATACTTTTTGAAACCTCACAATTTTACACATAATTATATATATATATATATAAATTATATTTTGTGTTTATACCATCCATTATAATCTTGATACATCATATTTTCTTTAAATGCTAAAATATATAGTTCTATATATAAATAAAATCATAATAAATACTTGATCTTAGAATGTATAGATCCTTATAGAAATCTTATCATAAGAAATTTTTGTTAATAACTATTAACTACCATAATTATCAAATTTGATGTTTACACAAAAGAGAGAAAAAAAAATCATATTATATTATAAACTATGGCTATTTTGGGCCATCTTTTTCACTTGGGCCTAAAAGGATAAGGATGTGGGCTCTCTGGCTAATTTAAAATACAAGGGGCTACAGAAGAAAAAAAAAAAAAAAAAAGCCCCGATGGCCCAAAAATGTTCCTAAACCCAATAAGGCTGCTCAAAGAGATTCGATTCCCCCAAATTTGCAATCGGCGGCTACTCAAATTTAGAATAGAGCTCTGAACCCAATCGGAATCAGTAAGTATTTCTCTTTGTTTTTGTTTTGGTTTTTCCTTTGATAGGCTTTGGGTTCAATTCGATTGGGTCTCTTATATTTGAAAGTTGGAAATTTACTATTGTGGCTTATTAGTTATTACTCTTAAATCTAGTGCCAAATTTGAGGTTTATGCGTGGTTTTTATTTTTATTTTTTTTGGGGTACCCTATTAGTATTTTCTTTTAATATCTATGGTACACTAGGATGTTCTAAAAGTGAAAGCTTCAAGTTGGTTTTTGAAATTGTCTTCTGAAAATGATATTAGTATGGTTCTCAGTATAATGCCCATAGTTCCAAAAAATTACCTGCCACTTTACTGTGTTACTGTTACTGAAAATGATATTGTTGTTTTAATATTCTGTTGTTTTTACATCTGTAAATTACTAATAAAAATAAAACTCTGTTTTTATATTGATGAAAATTTTAGAGTTTTGAAAGTTATGAACTTATGATGGGCTAAAATTGATCTTATATCATTCACAATACTGCAACATCTGCTACATACTTATCAAAAAAATGTAGTTTTGAATGGCTAAGGAGGAAGGGGAACTCTAGCTCATGCTTTAGCTAAGTATACTCTTAATTCTAAATGCTCCTTTGCTTGAAAAGCAGATGTTTCTTTGTTTCTTCATTAATGAAATCATATATATATATATATATATATGATGTGAATCCTCCCAAAACTTGGGTTTTAAAGCCACACTTTGATGTCTGCCTGTCACAATTGTGGTCAATGTGTTTATGTTATTGTTGGTTTGATATGTAGTTGTTTGTGCCCAAGACCACTAAATAAAATCTATTTTTATACTGATTAACATGCAGATTTTAAGGCTATGATGGAGGCTGAATCTAATAATTTGTTTCTTCCCAAGCATCGGGTTAGAGTCACACTTTGCCTTGGGCCTGAAACTTATGTTGTTTGCAAGAATGAGGGTGTTCTTTCCGATCAATTGGTTTCAATGAAAGAGGAAAGCATGAGCATATTGAAGGAATTCATCACCAAACATAATGTTCCTAATGATGTACCTGATGAACTTGTTGAAAGCTCTTCAGAAGATGATACTGAAAACCCTGAGAAGACTCACGTGAAATCCAAGAAGACGAAGTTAACATAATTCAGTATGGTTTAAACCCCCTCCCAAAACAAAAAAAAAAAAAAAAGTATGGGAAGCTCCTTTAATGAATGTTCACTTCTTTCATCAGCCACGATTGCACCGGTACACCTCTACGATTCTCTGTCTCTCTCTCAATCATTAATTTACGTTGGACTTATTGTATTTGCGATAATATTTGGAACCCATAAGGTGCTAATATAGCTAAGACTTTTGGATAAAACTATGTTCAGTTGTCTCTCTTCTTGAATCATTGTACAGGTTTTATTTTTTTGGTTTTTTAATTAGAAGAATGTTGGAAATCATAGTTTGGATTTTCATGTAAAAATTTATTTCTGAATCTTAGTAAATTTCTCATTCTATGGTAAAATGTTTCTAATTCATGCTTTGCTTTGGCCCACCAAAGATAAAATCCAGTTTGTCACTAACCACAATTGTTCTATAATTCTTACTTGAACAAAACACGTACACACTGACAACTATTCTGTTTCTTGCAATACTATCTCTGTCATTGCTTATTGCTTTCAATGAATATTGCATTGTGCTCTAGAGCTACAGCATCTCCACCTATTCCCTCATCATCTTCTAGTCGATCATTACAGATAAGTTAGGTTCTCAATCGCATCTCTTTCTTAGTTCCAACTTCTATTGTGGGGGGTCTCACTCTCATCTAAGGCTTTCTTTAAAACCAATGAATGTTCACACCAAGTGTTTTCATGCATTCAATGTGATGAATGTTTCTCAAAAAAAAAAAAATGTGATGAATAATACGTTGTCAGACTCATCCACAAGGCACAACCACAAGTAATTAAGCTCATTAGTACCAATGTATGTTTGTGACAAAAATGAAAAATCTCACAATCTCTACTCTTTCTGCTGAGATATTAAGGGTATGATCTGAAAAACTTCCTGAGGACTAGGAGAGTAGATTTTTTGCACTCGCTACAACTGTTTCATCATGCTGATGACAAATTTGGTTAGGCTGTGAATAACCCTGAAACCTTGCAAACCTACCTTAATCATATGCTTGCTGCGTTTCTCTAATAAAAGCTTTCACACAATCTGATCTATGCTGCTTAATAGGCTGAAATGATAGATCATTGAGTTTGAGGTCTCCAGAACTGCTTTTGATTGGTAAGAAGTATCATGTATGAGGTTTTATGTAGCATTCATGAAAGTTTCCCAACTGCAGCCATTTGTAAAATACAAATGGAAAAAGTTTTCTTCCAAATTAGCTTAGAGAAATCTTTTTCAACTTATTATGTGTATATTTATACAATCATCCACGTGTATTACATGAGTTAATAAATTATTTAAACAAACTGTGTGACTCTTTAAAGTAACATAAATAATCCTTCAATTTTTCATGTAGTGACGTATAAAAATTTTCTTCCCAAACAGTTTAGAGATAAACCATGTCCTATACAAATGGATAGTTTTCTAGTGGAGGTACATGTGAGAAATTTGAACGAGGACGGATGCATAAATTTGATATTAACGGCATAAGCTAATTTACGAGACCAACAAAAAGAATATTCATAATAACATTTATGTATACTATCCAACCAAAACTTTAAGCAAAATTGTATAAGAGTAGACTTTATGTTGACAAGAAAAATTCCTCTAACTTAGAAAGCTGTGGGGCCCAAGTATGAAGCAACCCAGGCCCACTCCACATCTGGCCCAAGGTCCGTGCCGAGGATGGGACAAAGTCCGAGGATGAGTGGGAGAAATTCAAGTCCTCCGGGACCTCGCCGAGGATGCTCACGTCCTCGGCAAACCGACATTGAAGGCAAGGGAGGTGGAGAGTTTTTCTTTCAGGGTGTCCAAAGGACGACTCTTGTATTGATTAATTCTAAGAAAAAGGGATCCTCGGACTGGGCCGAGGACGAACTTTCCTCAAGAACACTTAGCCAAATTTTAGTTATCTTTCTTGCAAATTCACACCAACTGTTGTTTCTTCTTGCTAAGTACCTGGCCCTTCTACCCACTCTCTACAAATTTATTGTACGGGGGTCGCACCAAAACGAATCCCTACAATTGGCGCCATCTGTGGGGAGGACTTGTGCACTAGCAAGTACGATGGTTGGTGTGAAAAGGTCAAGTGCAACACTTCTAAAAAAAAAAAAAAAAAAAAATACAGTCTACAGCTACAATATTCATTCAGAAGGCAACAATCACAAGAAATGGAAAGATGCAAGAAATAATAGAGATGAAATGGGTCTACTCTTTTTATTAATTTTTGAAGAAAAATTACATCTTACAGCAGATGCCCGTGCAAGCTTGTTCTAAAGCTAACTACGAAGATAGATGCCTATGCAGGCTTGCTCTAAAGCTAACTACAAAGAAAAGCGCCTAAACAGGCTGGTTATGAAGTAAGAGAAGAGGAAAGGGTGAGAGGCCTAGGCAGGCTTGTTTTAAAGCCAAGGCAAGCGACAGAGGGAGAGGTGGAGACAGGCCTACGCTAAGACCGTCCACAGCTCCCCAACCAACACTTGCGGTGCTAGGTAGGGGAAGGAAAAAGAGGTCGCGGCGCCTGACGATTCCACCTCAAGGTTCCGCCTGGTTTCCCTTCCAATCCCACAGCGACTGGGAGCCGGCGAATCACTATTAGCTTGGAGAGCTGACAGATCCAAATCCAGAGGGGAAACGTTATGTTCCTTTCGGATCCCCCTCCGAACTGCAAGGGGAGCTCCATCCCTAGTTAGGTTGAAAAGAAGAAAGATCTTCGGCCTCCTCCTACCCCACCCCCAGCATGATGTCCAAGGTCAGGGTGCCATCCTCGGCTCTTGAAAGGGGCTAGGCTTCCTTGTAACCGCCCTTTCCAAGGGCCACTCCATTTCGTGGGGCACAAGCTGCTATTTTGGCAAAGCCCTCGAACAGTGTGTTTGTGAGATCTGAACTCAGATGTTTATGAAGTTTAAAGAAAAAGATTGTCCCAGAAATGCCTTATGTAGAAGGCAAAAACTGGTGAGAGCCGGCCTGCACAGAATCCTAAGAAATTACCGGAGGCAATAACTCTGCCCAATTTCCAAGAGGCTTATCCGCGGCTGGGCCCTCGTAAATCTACAAGGACATTAATGAGGAGGCGCCTCGCGTATCGAAGCGTCAAGTGCGTTACTCGAATAGCCCATAGGACACCTCGTAATCAGAAAAGGCACGCCAGACGAAAAGGCTAGACCAGAGCAGGGTCCCCTCCTCGGCGGAGCAAGTCAGAGAACTAGGTACTAGACAGAACCAAGGCCTTGCATGGTCCTCAGACTCAAGCCTATGGGGAAACTAGTTATTTCAGAAGACAAGTGTTAGACAGAACCTAGGCCTTACATAGTCCTCGGACTCAAGCCTTTGGGGAAACTAACTACTAAAAAAGAACTAGGTACTAGACAGAACCAAGGCCTTGCATGGTCCTCGGACTCAAGCCTATGAGGAAACTAGTTACTTCAGAAGACAAGTGTTAGACAGAACCTAGGCCTTGCATAGTCCTCGGACTCAAGCCTCTGGGGAAACTAACTACTAAAATAGAACTAGGTACTAGATAGAACCAAGGCCTTACATGGTCCTCGGACTCAAGCCTATGGGGAAACTAGTTACCTCAAAAGACAAGTGTTAGACAGAACCTAGGCCTTGTATAGTCCTCGAACTCAAGCTTCTGGGGAAACTAACTACTAAAAAAGAACTAGGTACTAGACAGAACCAAGGCCTTGCATGGTCCTCGGACTCAAGCCTATGGGGAAACTAGTTACCTCAAAAGACAAGTGTTAGACAGAACCTAGGCCTTGCATAGTCCTCGGACTCAAGCCTCTGGGAAAACTAACTACCAAAAGAGAACTAGGTACTAGACAGAACCAAGGCCTTGCATGGTCCTCGGACTCAAGCCTATGGGGAAACTAGCTATTTCAGAAGACAAGTGTTAATCGCCTTAGCAGATCCAAGCCAATAGAGAAACCATCCCCCCACGAAATACCAAGTGTAAAGCAAAGCCTGGGTCTTGTATGTTCCTCGGCGCCAAACCTATGGGGAAACTAGTTGCTTCAAGAAACCCAAGTATTAGACAGAACCAAGGTTTTGCATGGTCCAAGGACTCAAACCTATGGGGAAACTAATCACTTTAGGGGGACCTAAGCACTGGACAGAACTAAGGTCTTGTGTTGACCGTGGGCCCAGACCTACGGCGAAGCTGACCACTTAGGTACTAGTAGTGAGCGCTGCAGGGGACGACGATCAATACAGCTGGCCGAGGCGTAACTGAAGCCAGTATCGTACAAGTTATGTAGGCACACATGCATCATATAATACGAACAAAGCGAATAAAAGGAAACGAAATGTGCAATTTACTGAGCCTTAAAAAAAAAAAAAGAGTTTTACAAAGCGAACACACTAACACAATAATAAAAACATAAAAAAAGAAGGAGAAAACGGAGAACATGGCAGAGACGTAACAGGGGATCACTCTTTCGGCTCCATCTCAACTCCCCCCTCAGGGGGCTGGGCAGAGGAGGTCTCAGAATCCTTGAGGCCCTCGCCTGGGGCTGCAGCCTGAGAAGGTTCGGCTGGGTGGGATACCTCCTCTACAAGGGGTGCTTGAACATCAGCCGAGGAGCTCGCAGTCTTTCTAGGCGCATCAGCGGTGGGACCTTGGCTTGCCTCAACATTCCCAAGAGGATCAGCTTCCTTGGGGGGCTCTCCCAAAGTATGAGCAGTTGGGGTGCCTCCCTCAGAGACAACCCCAACACCCTCGGCAGCCCCCTCGGCCTCAGAACTTGGAGAGGCAGTCTCATGGATGGCTGGAGGATAGTATACGTTCTCCGCCCTCCACAGGTTGGACGAGGCTTCAACCCCAGCCTGTGAAAGGGCCTCACTCCAGACCTAGGAGCAGTAAAGTCTGCACACCTCAGGCACTTGGGCTCTAAGGCTGTCTTCTGTCTCAACCGCCCCTTCCTCATAAGCCTCCTGCACGGCCTTATCTTTGGAGGCCACAACCTCGGCCTTGGCAGATTCAGCTTCCTCCTTGGTTTTCACAGCCTCAACCTTAGCAGACTCCGCAACACCTCTAGCCCTATCTGCCTCAAGCACCCTCTTCTCCAAGGTCACGATCTTCTCTCTAGCTGTCTTCAGCTGATCCTCATCCTTGAGCAACCTGTCTGTTTGATCTAGAGCCAATTTTTCAACAACAGCAAGGGCCGAACTAGCAACGTCTCAAACCGCCTTCATCTCTTTCAACTGGTCCACAGCCACTTTAAGATCAGCCTTGGAAGCATTGAGGGCCCGCACGGCGTCCGACCGCTTGGTACGCTCTAAGCCGGCGACCTGGCTCTGGCTACTAGCTATGTCCTCCAGCCTGAAAGTAGACTGAATAGCCTGCCAATTGAAACCATTGTGCAATAGATACGGAACCACAGAAGGTCAAGAAAATCACAAGCAATCAGAAAACTTACCATGCCCAAATATTGCTTAAGGCCGAGGAAAACCTCCTCGCCCCTCAAAGCCTCCAGCTGGGCCATGTCCGCAGGGAGCAGCAAGGACCTCTCTAATGCGTCGACCACGAGCGCACCTTCGCCCCCTTGAGGGTTCCTGAGGGAGACATCATCCGTCAGAGGCCTCCCATGGAGTATAGGGGCAGGGAGCCAAGCCTGGGCCTCGGCCTGGATAGAAGCTTGCTTCTCCTGGCCTCGGCGCCCTATCTTCAGCTGTTTTGACGATGGCTGACCATCGCCGCCACCTCGGGAAGGATCAAACTCTTCCCCCCTAGGTCTCTTGCCTTTGTCCTTCTTCACCAGAGGACTGGTGGACTTGGACCCAGGCGTCGAACTCTGTTGGGGTGGGGGTGGGGGTGGGGGAGGGGGAAGCTCGGGAGGAGACCTATCCGGCGCATCCCTCCCCGACTACCCTCAATCAGTGCCAACAAGCTCTTCTGAGACCGCTTCTTGAGACTCATCTTAAACTAAGGAGTGGCTTCTTCAGACAGAAAGTCCGCTTCAGTTAAGCTAGGGTCACCCAAATCACCGGCAGGGTCCTCGGGCGAATGGGGCTGGTCGAACACGCCAAACTCGTCCCCGGACGGACCTGAGTCAGCAACCTCCTCTTCCCTTTCAAACTCGGCAGCTTGAGCCGACGAAGAGGTACCTACCAGCGGTACGCCCTCGGGGATGGGAGACCTTTCGGGGATAAAAAACCCTTTCTCGACTACGGTAATGCTACGCAGCCGAGGATCCCCAGCTCGGATCACGTGCCTCGGAGCCGAGAACGATTTTTGGATCGGGACGTATCCTAAACCACGTGGGCGGCTCTGACTTGGTTGTCGTCTCTGTTCACAAAGATCTCCGACCTCAGCACCTTCTCCAAGTCTTCCTTATTAACCAGGCCGAAGTGTCGCTCAAAAGCGCGCGAATCTGCATAAAAGAAAGCAAGTTCCTGTCAAAACCCAAGTAAAACAGGGCACTAAAGCACAAAGAACTGAAAATACTCTCCTAGTCTAAATACCCCACCTGGTGTACCCTCTACTGTCGGGCACGGAAGACCCTCATGCCATTCCCCAGACACAATGAGGAAGTCTTTGTTTAGACCCTTACTGAACTCAGGGAGGCACTGGATGAGCCGGACCCTGTCGTCCCTTGTCCTCATGTAATAAGACTTCTCTTTCAGGCTCTGGAGTTTGTAACACCAGTTCACATCATGATGGGTTAACTTCAGCCCCATCTTCTCATTCAAGGCATCCACACAGCCTAAAATCCTAAACACATTGGTAGCACACTGAATGGGAGATAGGCCGAAGTGTCTAAGATAGTCCCTCATCACCGGCCCTAGGGGTATCCTCACTCCGCCCTCCAGAAAGGCGATTATAGGGATTGCCACCTCACCCTCTTTCCTACTCGAGCTCAATTCCCCTTCTCCGCAATACCTCAAACCCACCGTGGTGGGGGATCCTATGATTGGCGACGAATTAGTCCATTAACTCCTTAGACTCAACTAACTTCTTAAGCCTATCCATCCTAGAGAACTGACAAGGAACTCAAGTGAACAGTACGAACTAGAGAGAGAAGAAGACTTACGGAAACAAGGGAAAGCTCCTCGGGCAGGCTTTTTGTGCTATGAAGAGTTGCAAGTACAGTTGGAGGTATGACCAAATTCGGGGTAGGTGCGCAGGATCTCTTGAATGTAAAAGTGAAAGGACGAATCAGTTTGACTGGGTATATATATACCCCCAATTAAAGATAATCGCCTGGACTTTCCCGCCTAATGGGCCAAGAGAATCCCCACCGTCCGTTCATCATCACACCGTTGAACGTAGGGAGCACAGAGCCGCCGAAATTTAATGAAGGCACGCTCTAGATACCGAAACGCCAGGAACGTCCCCTGGGCAGTTGAAAAGATTGTGACACTGACAGAAAGGCAAGGCTCGACAAGCTAGGACATCGGCCCAAGGACATCAAAATCCTCCTCCCCTCTCGAAAGGTCGGGCAGCAGAATTTTGATGGGCTATTGTGGGGCCCGAGTATGAAGCAACCCAGGCCCACTCCACATCTGGCCCAAGGTCCGTGCCGAGGATGGGACAAAGTCCGAGGATGAGTGGGAGAAACTCAAGTCCTCCGGGACCTCGCCGAGGATGCTCACGTCCTTGGCAAACCGACATTGAAGGCAAGGAGCTGTCACTCACTCATTAAAAGCACGCCACCAACACTCTGGTTGCATCAGTGGTGAATTGACCAGCCAACAGTGATGCCTTGGTTGCTTCAACTAACAAAAAGCCTGTAAAGGCGGCTGACGGGACAAGCCTTCAGACACAAGTCCATATGGCCGACAAGTGGACAGCAGAGATCAATTGAACAAGACTATATAATAGATAGAATCCCCAAAGGAAATGGGCTTTTTTCCTCTGCCCCTGAAGGAGAGAAAGGGAGGTGGAGAGTTTTTCTTTCAGGGTGTCCAAAGGACGACCTTTGTATTGATTAATTCTAAGAAAAAGGGGTCCTCGGACTGGGCCGAGGACGAACTTTCCTCAAGAACACTTAGCCAAATTTTAGTTATCTTTCTTGCAAATCCACACCAACTGCTGTTTCTTCTTGCTAAGTGCCTGGCCCTTCTACCCATTCTCTACAAATTTATTGTACGAGGATCACACCAAAACGGGTCCCTACAAAAGCGATTCAATATTGATTGTCAATTAGGGAGGAGTAAAATTTTTAATAATAAACACTAAAATAAATTGTTTAAAAAAAAAAAAACTTGTTTCAATGAAACCTCTTGAGAAGATAATTTTTCGTGTTTTCTTGTATTTGGTAACATTAGAAAAAATAAGTCATAGAAAAACTATCTTTGGTCAATGAAAAATCCTATTAAAAATATGGCTTTTATTTAGAAATTGTTTTGTACTAAAATTTTTCAAAAAACAACGTAATCTCACATCATGTTCAATGCAATATGAAAAATATTGAAAATAACTTTATTTTATTTTAAGATTACTAGCAAACATAGGAAAATGAGATATTTTTTCAAGAAATATATTTTGAAAAATGACTTTTTTTTTTTTGGAAAGATTTTGCTGCATACAGGGATATGTGATAGCAAAAAGAAATGGACAAGTGTCTAAGGCCTTCCAGGTAATGTGCATTGCACATAATCCTTAAACACGTGTCCCTTTCCTTTTGTTGCCACTAGGGGTAAGCATGGGTCAGGGTTGAAGGGATTTTTCGACTCAATCCACCATGGTGGGTTAAAAAAATCCAATCCAACTCAACCCATCACAGGGATTCAACCCAACCCACATGAATCAGGTTGGGTTGGGTTGGGTTGAACCCATTGGTTGGATAGTTTTTATTTATTTATTTATTATTATTATTAAATTGATCAGAAAAAATATATCATACTTATCCCTTGAGTTGATAAATAAAATATTCATGAACTAGTATTCCAATTCAGTTATAAACAAAATATATCCAATTAGGTTGATAAACAAAATATAAATGAACTAGTATCCCAACTCAGTTATAAACCAATAGGAGTGGGTTGGGAGAGTGAGAGTGAGAGGCGGCAGAGAGAAATAAGATTGTTGGGGTTGCAAGATAATTGGGTTTTATATAGGAACTAGGAAGAGCCGAATAAGGGGAAAAAATTAAATAAAAAAATTATTAATTACATAATATATTTTTAAGTATATATTAAATATGTTATTTATATTTTAAATATATAGATGGGCTACGTCGAGTTAGGCGGGTTTGTGATTGTTATGACCCGAACCCAGCCCAACCCGCTATTAAAAAAAAATTTCATAACCTAATCCAACCCACCAACCTATAAAAACTGAACCAACCCGGCGGGTTGGGTTGGACTGAGTTGGTTTTGGCAAGTTGATGGATTGGCTACACACCCTTAGCTACCACATACCCTATATGTAGTAAAACCTTTTTCTTTTTTTTTTTTTAATAGAAAACATTAATGTCGAAACAAATGGAGCTAATATAAAATTCTATCAATAATAATAATAATAATAATATTATTATTATTATTATTATGTTCTACCAAAATGATAAAAGTACAAGAAATTTTTTTTTTAATTTTTTTCCAAATTAAAAATTGACAGATGAGTTTATAATTTAAAATTCCACCCTGAAGGGAAAAATCTATTACACACAATACAAACAGTGTGCAATAAACACTACCCCTAAGTACAATATCCCATTGAAGGCACTTTTTTTTTTTTTTTTTTTTGATAGACTGAAGGGACCTAGTTATTACAGCTATCTGAAAGGGTTAAAAAATGTGGATTCTTGAGTGAATGAGGGAGAATGAAAGATCGATAATTTTTTGGAAGAAACTTTTTGTTTATGCATTCATCTAAGTAGAGCGCCCTTAGCTTCTCTTTGTGTTGATAAACTAGTGTGAATGAAGAGACAGGTCTGTCATCGATGTCATATATGCAATTCCCTTTAAGGCCTGCTAGGAATCCAATCGCTAAAATAGATTTAGAGTGATTTTTACCTAAAAATAGTTTTTGATCACCTATATATGCCTTCCACTCTAATCCACTTGGCTGGTTCACTTGATACATTCAACTTGAATACCAAGAATTTACTAGTCTTAGAGGCAAAACAGTGTTCCCAAATTCTTAAAACCATCAAAAGTTCACCACTCGATTCCACCAGATACTTGCAGACCAAATGATCATCATGCTTTGGATTCATTATTAGTGACTGTGTCCGCAATTTTCTCCGAGAAATTTGAGTACAGCTAATGTCACATACATAGAGCACTGCTTTAATGCTAATGGCATATAACTTCCCCTCATAAAAGATGATGTCTTCGAACATTACATTCTCATCATCATCTGTAACATCATCACTAAACACAATCGTATTTATTATCATCATCCTCCTCATCATCGCTGCTGTCACTATCTCTGAGCGTCTCCATCTATTCCCTCTTGATCACCCCCTTCAAATATATTCTTTTTCCTACATATAAGGTTGGTTCTTCAATAGCTCCACCTTCATCATTGCTACTATTGTAGTCTTCACCTTCACTATTATCATCGTAGTCTTCATCGTCACTATCATCGTCAACTTCATCATCACCTCTAAAAATATTTATACCTCCGACATTAAGGAAATCATCTTCTTGTCCTTGACCATCAAAAGCAACTTCACCAGCGTTACAAACTTGATAGTAACTCCATTTTTTGTGGTAATTAACTCAGCAAAAGGCTAAAAGAGATTCTTTTCAAGCTAGAATGACATGACTAATCAACAAATCTTGGGGTAAATGGGCTCTTTTTCTTCTGTTTATTTGCGCTCAATTTTTTTTTTTTTTTTTAATAATTTCTCTTAAACGTTGAAGACGACTCAAGAATTTTACTGTGAATATATGATATATTTTATGACTGATCCGGATCCTAAAAACAACAATGCTTTTGAATAAGCATGAGTAATCAAATGAAATAAAGCGGATCAATAAGATTATAAGACCCAATACCTAGAGCTAACTTCATATAAACCCAATTGAGACATTGTAGAATAAGATAAACCTCTCTTAATATCTTTTTGCCTCTACAAGCAATTGCCACAACTATACAGTTACCCGCAGCTATGTTTTCTGGAGTAAGTTCTGAAGAGAATATATGCATAGATGAGTTTCAGGGTTTAATTGCTTAAATTGGGAAAATAGTCTCTGTCGAGGCAATGGAATCCAAACACCAGAAAAAGGTATATAAGACAATATGTATATAAAATGATATAGCAAATAGTAATAGAGGTATGTAAAACAATATAGTAAATAGGAAGAATATAAAGCTATAGATACGGAGGAATATATAAGCATATAAAACAACATAGTAAATAGTAATAATAATTATAATGATATAGAAACAAAATAGAAAATAGAAACAATATGACTACAGAAACAATTATACCACTACGGTAACCCTACAAGTTAGTATTCTTCTTCCGCTCTAGAAAGTGAGGATACAAAAGTAAGCTCCTCAACCTTGCTAATCCATTTTCCTCTTCATCATGATGTGTACATATATACAATAATAAATATCTGATACAAAAGACTTTAAACCTTTTCCACAACCTTAGGGCTCAGGCATCTTCCTTTCCTTTAAAACTACAAGGGTTGGCTTTTCAAAAATTGGATTAATGAATTACAATACAAAACAAAAAAAGGCAGAACACAAAGATCAAGAAATACGCTTGTTTTTTGGACTTTCCTACAACTTTGACAATTTCCTGTCAAAATAATCTGACAGGCGCTTCAACCTACCCTGCTCAGAATTTGGAAAGTAAGACTCGGCATTGGACAGCATCACTCTTATATCATGTTTCACAGCTTCCAAGCTCCGATAGTAGTCATTCTTTAACCTCAAGCAAATGAGTTCAGGGTACAACGGAACTGGAAACCTGCACAAATTCCACAAAGCCAAGGATCACAAATTGTTCACATTCAAGTTTCTCTCAACAATGAATCAAATCAAAGAATATCCCCACAACCCATGCCCGCTACAAACAGAAAAAAAAAATATATATATATATATATATGTATATATTCTCCACAGGCTATATGGTAGACTATGTTGATGAACAAGGAAAAACATGAAGCCATTTGTCTAATTACAAAAGAATGGTGGGATGGGCATTTAGTGCTTATGCATATAATAAAGTAATAAATCACAGTTGTGTTCAAGACGCAATACATTAGCAATTAACAGATCGGCAGTTAAGTAAATAGACCAAAATGAAGAATGAGGAACAATATCTAACACTTTTCTACCTGTTACAGAATTCTGACTTCAGAGCAGCTTGATTCAATTTTGCAATTCCGTAAGAGTCCTGCAAGATTCACAATTGAGCCTTGAGACTAACAGAATTATCTGTGGTTGTCTCCCTTAATCATAATTTAAGCTTTACATGCCAATTTTCTACCAAATCAAACACAAATCAGGATAAGAAGTTTAAGACAAAATTACCTTATTTCCTGCCTGCTCCAATTTAGCAAAATAATACAGGAGCTTATCTCTTATGTTGTCATCAATATGGGGATGCTCCCATGAATTGTCAGGATCGTGCAGCTCCCAAGGACAGTGTAGATGGTTACCTCCAGAATCACTCCTGTAGCATACAGCATGTCTTTCCCAAGGACTGTCAGGAAACTCTTCAGATTTGGCCTTCGAAAAAGTAATTCGACCTTCCCACCATTTACCACCTTCCCCATTTGGATTTCTCCACCAAACTAGGCATTTATCCCTATGAGTCCAATTCCTCCCAATAGCAGCATCATACCGCGTTTTCTCAACAACAAAATCAGGGAAATCAATCAGTTCAGGCAGAACCAATTTGAACGTTTTATCAAACCCAACAGAAGAGCGATCTACAAATCTAAGTTTGATTTTACAGCAGCTTTCCCCAGAACCTGGTTGTGAGCCATAATCAAGGGCTTCAACCCTGCAAATTTCCACAGCATTCAAATTTCTATTTCTTGATCTCAAATTACCTACTTCCCGTGGGTCACTTGATTCTAGAAACTCTTCATGGCCCTGACAAATGAAGTCAAAATATAACTGTAAGCAGCAATTACGGAAAGCTGGACTCAAAACCAAATTATAGAGGACCACCGTCTATCAATTAAGAATAATGAGGCATTACCTGTCTCAAATATACAACTTCATCGCCTAGCTGAGGAATATAACGGTAGCCCTCCTCATGCTCTGACAACATAAGCCACGATAATTTTCTGACAGAATAATTTGGTTTTCTTCGAGTGGAAAAACTTGGTTCATTATCATTATATCCACCGCGTTGATATCTTGTAGATCTTGATCTTTGAAGAAGCTGGCCAGAAAATTCCAAGGAGAGGTTTTCTGCATTTCTAGATGTGCCCCCTGATGTGTGGCCCCTTCGCACCTTAAAGTTACGGTTCACAGCATTTGGATCCCGGGAAGTTGCTTTCATCTTCATGGATCTTGTTCTACGTATTGCATCAGTAGATGTTTCAATGACATCACTTTCCAAATCATGATGGTCATTAACAGCTGTATTTTCATCTCCATAAGCAGCATCAGACATCCTAATGTCCGAATATGAATGCCGTAATCTGCCAGTAGCTTCACCCTGTTCTGGTACTTTCAAAACTAGATTGGGATCCCTGTACAGTTGACTTTCTGGTTTTAAAACACCTCTAGCACTTGACTGGTCTTCCACAGCAGTAACAAATTTCAGTTTGGAAGGAGTTTTGGGATCCATCACTATCCTTTTCTTTGTCTTAATTATTAACTTTGTTGACCTAAGTGGAACATCTTCTTTTGGTTCGTTTGAGCGGTTTGTGCCAACAACTTTATTTATTTCCAGTGAATCGTCTATGTACCCTGTGTTGAAATTTCCATTAAATGAGGCCACAGAAGCATCGGCTTTTGGTTGGTGGTCACCTGTAAGTAATGACTCAAATAATGACTCAGATATGAGTGCACCATCAGGATAAGTATGATCTTTATTTCTTGCAGCGTCCAGATTCTGTGACCCGTCAGTTCCAAACTGTTTCTCATCCCTGCAAGAGAACATAATTCCATGATTTTCAATTAAGTTACTAGCTGAAAACTTTACAGATGTGTTGTCAGGCTTAACATACCCATTAACTTCAGTGTTGTTTTCCTTTTGGACATCAAAATTTGCATTCAGTTCAGTGGATGCATCTCTGGGCATGACATCTCCCCACCTCTTCTTATTCTCCTCATCACCTGTGCATGCCTCCAAATGATCTTCAGCCTTTCCGTGTTGCACTCTATCCATGCAATCATTTCTAGTCTGGGAAAGCTCCACATCAATTATATCAGTGAAAGATGACATTGGATCTATGGAGCTTTGATCTGTCCTGTCTTCCCGAGTGGCTTCTTGAGATCTAGAGAATGGATTAACCAAACCAGCCTCTTTGTCACATTTTAATCTTGTGTCTTCTGGAGACACATGCTTCTTAGAATCACGAAGTGAAAACTTTAGTACCAATCTTCGCTTGTTTCCAACAATTGATTGAGATTCAGAAGATGCTGGAAGCTTGGCTACATCAGTTAACTCATCCAATGATGAATGTTCCTCTTTAGTACATTTCTGTTGCATATTCTGCAAGTTTGCATCAGACTCATTGCTTTGGATGTCTGAATCTTGGAGCACTGACTTGCTATCTGATGAATCATCTTCTGACCCATTTTCATCTTCTTCATCTGATGATGTTCCAGTGATTTGAGAAAACATATTCAGGGCATTGAGTGCAGCAACTCGCTGGGGTCTCATAATCTTAGCTTTAGAAGACTTCCTCTTTGAAACTTTCCGACTACTTGATTTCTTCATTCTGTTACTCCCTGATATAGTGCCATGACACTCATCCAAATTCCTTTTCTTGACTCGCCTCCCAGAAGAAGTCATTAACTCAACCTGAAAAAAAGTAAGAGTCTGTTCATGTAAGCACAACAAGAATATAAACAGTGTAGTTGAAGGCACCACTTACTTCAGCTTTGTGTTTTTTCCTTCTTGATCTGCGAAGGCTATCTTTATGACTGTGTTCAACCTCACTGTCTTCTGCACTGCACTCTGGATCATTAGAAGAGCTGGCACTTATACTTCCATGGTCACCTTCGCTGGAATTTTCCTCAGCAACATTGTACTCTGAATCAGTATCATCACTTATGACTTCATTTTCTGGTTCCCAGTACATGGCATCTATAAACTCTGGTAGTGGCTCAATCATTCTTTCCAAATCTACCAAGGGCAGCATATGATCATCCTGAGCAGGACCGAAATCTAGACCAACAGCGTATTTTATTGATGAAGGCTGCCACTCAATGCCCAATGCACCAAGTCTGCGTTTCTGAAACATACTCTGATAGGGTTCCGGATATGGCATCATACCTGGCATTACCCATCAATCTATGAAATGAGAAGACATGCTTTTCAGAAAGATAATGTTAAAGCAAAATGCACAGATAGGAGCTATAAACATACTTGAATCGCAAAGAGGATCTTGAGCATTCCTGCGATGTGGAGGAAGCTGAGTTTCCTGCATCAAATGTAATGAGATAATCACACACACAAAAATATGGTCCATTAAATATCTGACAATTTATTAGTCTTGCACTAATGGCACTTCAAGATCCTATATTTCTGAAATTTAATTACACTGCCAGTTTCCCAACAAAAAAGAAAACTGCCATAAATCTGTACAAACAGGACAAAAATATTGAGAAGGAAAATGCTTGAGATCAGATAGGATTCCCAACTATCAAAATTTGATGTCTAACGTTGCACACAATGAAGGTAAGATATGCATGGAATATCAGTTCAATTTTTCCTTGAGTATGGAATGAAAATCAATTCACCACCTAAGAATGCAACAATAAGTGGTCACTGACCTGATCAAGAACATTTCCCGAAGAATCACGGATAAGGGGGCGATAGTCCCCAAGGAAAAACTGTCAGAAAATATAGACAAACAATTGTCATTAAGCAATTGCCATATTACCTATGACAAAAGAGGGGGGAAGGGTGACTATGAAGTGAAATTTTCTGGTACCTGGTCCAATTTGGCATCTTTTTGGGACTCGCCTTGACCTGTGTTTAGCAAATATATTTGGCCAACGTCATCTGAAAGTACAATTGATGTCCCATCCCTATGTAATATAAAATATCTCATAACAAAGATCTTGCCAGATTAAGTACTGGGAGAGAAATACAGAATCATCACCCAAATTTCAACAAAACATTTTAATATTAAAAATGCAGCTAACTAGAATTTTACAATCACTGAATTGATTATTAATGAAGATAGTTACAGCTAGGTAGTGCTGGAAGATATCAAACTAACTAGCACAAACAGCTATACATATATATGAGTAGGGGTGGCAAAATAAGCCCAAACCCATTTGCCCCCCCCAAACCCACCCACTCTAATTAAGCCCAAACCCACCCAATTATTAGTTGGGTTAAATGGGCATCAACCCAATTAGACCCAGTAATAATTGGGTTTTAACTTAAAACCCATTGAACCCCGTTAAACCCAATAACAATAAACCCAAACTCAACCGATCAACCCAGCCCTTCCCACCCAAAAAAAAAAAAAAAACCCAGACCTTACCTCAGACGTTTCAGGGTTAGGTTTTCATTTTCCCTCTCATTTTCTCGGCCTCCAATCACATTTCAGGGTTAGGTTTTCAATTTCCCCCACTTTCTCGGCCTCCAATCACTCATCGGTAAGCTTCGAATCTCAGATTTGGACCTTCTGGTTCGACAACCAGTCCAAACCCAAACAAGGTGCGGCGTGGGGCACCTCTCTCCGCAAGGTCTACACCTTCAACACTGTCGAAGATTTCTGGTGGTACCTTTCTAACCTTCCTCAATTCCCTAATTTATTCATGTTTTTGTGTCTATTACTAAGATTCTTGATCTGGGTTCCTCTTCATCTTTGCCCTCTTTCGTTTTTGTATGTGTTAAGGATAGAAATATAGCTTGCTTTTCGAGGCTTTTCATTTTTTTTTTAAGATCCAGAACAATAGTGGGTTTTGTATTAATTTCGATTGCCTGAACCTTTTTTTTGGTAATTTAAATCTGTGAAAGTAGTTAGTAGATGTCAAATTTCTTTCACATTTCCAAATTTTATAGATATGTAAATGTATTACAAGGTATGAGTTTGCTTGTTTGAGATTCAATTGCAAGGTGTATTAGATTAATCTTTCTTCCTGTTGGTATTATTGTTTTAGTTTCTCATGGTATATTTTTGTGAATAAGTTGCTTTGATTGAGCTTTTAAGAAGATGTGATGCATTGATTAATTCAGCCACATGGTTGAAATCAATTGGGACCTAAGGTACAGGACTTTTGTTGCTGCCTGTTTGAAATTTTGAGCATTCCATGGTTGAATGTATGATCAAATTTTAGATAATACTATATACTAAAAAGTAGAGGGGTGAGGTTCTTGGATCAAAACTATAACTGGGTATGTGTGTAATTTACTAATAAAGAAAGAGTTTTGAAAACCCGTCTTTGTGCTAAGTTAACCTGTCTTTGTTGCTTGGGATGTAAAGTTGTATTCTTTTTGTTTTTCTTTTTGTCTACAGGGGAAAATAGGATAGTGTTTGAAGTTGAACAGACCAAAAACTGGGCACCCCATACAAACTGCAGTACGCTTGCAGAGGTCTATTTCTACCTTCCTTTGTCTGTCTTTCTACATACTCTATTCCTCCTTTTTGAACTTGGAATCCCTTTAGTCTCCAAAAAGTATGTAAGAAGCAATTAAACTTGGATAATTTGCATATGATTACTAGCTAGATCATTGTTGAGTTTATAATCTTAAAAAGGTGATACATTCACTAGGGAACCAACAAAATGCTTTGTTTGTTGGGAAATGAAAAGGGTCCAAAAGCTGCATTCCTTCCTTTCTGTCGGGGCTTCTATTATGAAACTTAGCTGAGATTTTGGGTCCTATGCTTTTTCATGTCAATTAGGCCAATACTAAGGAGTGCCCAATTTTTTTTTTTTTTTTTTGATAAATAAGGAGTGCCCAATTGAAATTGTCTCATTCTATTTATCAAAAAATGTTTCAGATTTGGAGATTTATCGGTTAGTGTTTGATGTTCATATGTTGTTGAGGATTAGGTGAAAGGAAGCTTTAAAGTTAGGTTTTTGTTGCTTATTAAGTGCTACATTGTTGGATAGGTTATTTTTCGTCTTCTTTTTTAATGTACTGGGTTTTAAGATTTTACTTTTGGTTGTTGGGTCCAGTATGTTTGGGTGGGCTACCAGGCACACCCCAATTATTCAATATTTCTCTTTTGATTTAGCAGCATCGTTACAAATCTAAACAATATCTGTGATCACTTATCTGGGTTAAAATCTTAACATAATTCTTTCTTCTGATATCAGTAACAAAGCTAGCATTCAGGGGCACTTTAGAATTGGGAGAATTGCCTGCATTTATCTCATTGTTTGTGATTAATTTAATGCTAAGAGGGCTCAAAGGGTGGGACATGAATATTTCGATGACTCCTCTAATTCATCTCTTATTATAAATGTTAAGAAATGTACCAGAGTATTATGTATGTAATCCAAGCTCATGTTTTTTTAACCATTTAATATTTGGGCTCGGTTTTGATCATTTCTTATAGGGATGTCAACATATGACAATGGCAACATGAAAGTCACAGTAACTACATGTGAGATTTCTCGTGAAGAAGAAATCTTGCCAAGTGACAAAACAGAGGCAGCAGTGCCACGACCAGCTGGAGCTGATAAGAAGCACACTGTGCCTGTGACTAAGAAGAAAGCATTCAAGAGAGTTGCAAGAACAAAGTCACGATCAAAGCCTCAAAATAAAAGAGACAAAAAGAAGGGAAAGAACAAGAACAAAAAGATGCGCTAGCTCTCTGCCTGGATCAACCTGTTCTTCTCTATTGACTGATTATAAGTTTAATGACTTGGCTGTATTGAGTTTTTTTGGTTGGTTTCTAGGTTTTGTTATATGATAGCTGAGCCATTGACCTTGAGTTACACAATGTCTATCATTTGATTATTACAATTGTCACCATATATGTTGTTATATTTATAATCACGGTGGTCCATTGAAGCAGTAACACATATGTATAATAACTTTATTTTCCTTCAAACATAAGGAAAAGAATTTTGAAACATTAATTTCAATAGAAATCTTAGGCATATCATAAATAAATAAAAAATTAGAGTGTCATAGAATTTCTTAACAAAATCAATGCACCTGCTCAAAAAAAAAAAAAAAAAAAAAAATGAGATGAAAAAGAGATACAATGTGCTTGTACTTGGTCATTTTTTTGGGTTTTTGGGGTATTTTGGTCATTTTTTGGGTTTCGGGAGATATTTTTGTCATTTTTTGGCTTTAGGGATATTTTGGTCATTTTTTGGGTTTCGGGGGGTATTTTGGTCATTTTTAGGGGTTCGGGGGTATTTTGGTCATTTTTTGGGTTTTGAGGGTATTTTGGTCATTTTTTGGGTTTCATGGGTATTTTGGTAATTTTCAGATTTTGGGGGTATTTTGGTCATTTTTGAAGATTTTAGAGTATTTTGGTCATTTTTACTTTAGTGGCATTTTGGTAATTTTAATAATTGGGTAATTAGGTGGGTTGGAGTTTACCCATAATAATTGGGTTGAGTTGAATTTGGGTTAAAAGCAATTAGTTAAATGGGTTTTAAATGGGTAAATGGGTTTTATATATCCAACCCAATTATGCCCACCCCAAACCCGCCCATTTGCCACCCATTATGAGTGAGAGATTGAGTCTGATGAGAAATGGGTCAAATAGTTCAAATAGGTCAACATTGTCAATCCAACCAAAATAATATAGCCAAAATTAAATACTAGTATATTCAACAGCTCACTTACGGGGAAAACTTCCCATCAACCAACTTAAAACGTCCAATTTCATATGTCCATATGGGTGTGCCCTCCCAAATCTGGAAACACAATATACCAACAAACAATAAGCACTTTGAGAACAATATATCAGCATCAAGAATTAAAAACCAGGAAACTTACATCCCACACAATAGTTCGCCCATCATACCCAGCACTCATAGCTATCCGGGGATTGAAAGGATGAACATCCAAAACATATGACTACCAAGAATCCAAAAATTAATCGGTAAGCCACAAAAGCAAATTAACAATAGTTTAAATTTAGATGATGGAGCAGAAAAGATTTCAGATCAAGAGACCAGGACAACTAGCATAAACCATATCAGAAGGTATGTGTAAACTTTCAGCATCAAGCTAGATGAGAAAACGTTTATAGCAGAATTAACATTAGAAGAGAATATTGACTTTAAGTGTATGATTTTTGTTATGAGTATAAAACTAGGGGCAAAAGAGTAAACTGTATGTAGACCTATATATGTCAATAATATGTTATATGTTAGGGTGAATCGAATAACCCGATATATATGTTTTCTCCAAAACTTGGTATAAGAGCAAGGTTAGCCACTCTCTGCTGTTAACCCCACAACCACCACCCATCCACTTTCTGCTGCAGATAACCACCAACCAGTTCTAGTCTTCTTTCTCCGACGACCCACTTGCACAATTTTTCGCCACCAGCTGTCACTCTGACTTCGTGCCATCAGCGGAATTCCAACCTTGGGTACCGATTTGTCTTTATTTTCTACTTGTTGGCCTCTCTATGTTCTTTGTTGGGTAGCCTTGGGTTGGTTTACAGTGCTGAGTTTAAATATTTCGTATTGCTATGATATTGTGTGTGGCTGTGCAGAGGAATGTTGATTCAAATTTTGTTTCAGTCTGATATGTTTTGATCTTCTGATTGGGTAATCTTTGCTGGCACTTTATTTGTGGTTTGATCCATACCCAGTGCTGGTTTGATGTTGTTTGTGTTTCCGAGGAGATATTTGTTGGATTTGTTGGAGTGGCTGTGGTGAATGGCCTTTGAACTTGCTGATTATTGGAATACTTAGGTGTTGAATTTGTTATTTGTTTGGTTGTAGTTAATTGGCTTCGGGTCCACTAGTTTCTTCTTTATTGTGAGTGTGTTGATCAGATGGCTGCTATGGAGACCAAAAGTGGTGTTCAGCCGACTAATTATTTCTTGTCTCCTGATATGTTATCCATTACTTCCATTCGTCTTAGTCTTAATGGAAGTAATTATGCTCAGTGGGCCCAGGCAGTTGAAGTGTTTCTTCTTGGTAGAAAGAAGTTTGATTATGTGATTAGTGAACCCCCAGTATCTACAGACTCTAAATATGCTGATTGGAGAGCTGAAGATGCACAAACTAGGAGTTGCTTGTGGAATAGCATGGAATCTAAGATCATTTGTAGTTTGGTTTTCTTACCAACTGCTAAACTTGTTTAGGAACAAGCCAAGGAGCTTTACTCTGGTGTTAACAATTTGAAGCGAATTTATGATCTTCATCAAACTTATTTCTCCTTGAGTTTGAGTGATTTGTCTTTGGAAGACTACTATAACAAGTTTAAGGGTGTATGTGAAGAACTCAATATTTATCAACCCATCTCCTCTGATGTTAAAACTATGAAAAAACAACGAGATTCTATGCATGTTGATCGCTTCCTCTCTGGATTGCCTAAAAGTTTGAATACAGTAAAATCACAAATTTTAGCTAGTCCAAACCTCCCTTCATTGAGTGAAGTTTTTGGTAGACTTTGACAGGCCACATTATTTGACTCGAGTATTGCCCCTTTCTCTTCCTCCAGTACTGATGCATTACCTTCTGGTGATAAATCTGCCTTTACCACTTATACGAGAAGTAATAGAGGTGGTCGCAGAGGTCGAGGTCGTGGGGGCCGAGGCTGTTGAGGTCGTGACCAAGGGGGTCGTGGTAGTGAACAAAGGGGTCATGGTAAAGGACGTGGTCTTCATAAGTGCACTAATTGTCATGGTGAGAATCATACAATAGACTTTTGTTGGGAGTTGTATGGTAAACCCTCAGCTCACCAAGCTAGTTTTCAAGTTGAAGAATCACCTTCATAATCACTTCCACCAACATCCAGAGTAGTGTCTCTATTCCTGAGGAAGAGTACAATCGCCTCTTGTCTCTGCATTCCAACTCTGTTGCGTCTGATTCTACTGCTACTTTGGCTCAACAAAGTACTTCCACTGCTTGTCTTGCCACTCAGGACCCTTGGGTCATTGACTCAGGTGCTACTGATCATATGACAAGTACCCCAAGTTTACTCTCTGACCTTGAGCAATCTAGAATTCTTCCCAATGTTACATTGGTAGAAGATGGCTCAACAACTATAGTTTTTGGTTTGGGCACTGTCAATCTTGGTCTTAATCTTTCTCTCTTTTCTGTCTTATATATTCCTAATTTTCCTTTTAATCTTTTGTTAATTAGTAAGCTTACTAAAATTTTGAATTGTGCTGCCATTTTTTTATCCACTCATTGTATCTTTTAGGATCTCAAGACTGGGAAGATTATTGGTGGAGGGCATGAAGCCAGTGGACTTTATTACCTGGATCGATGTGGTTCTTCCCGTTTAGTGGCTTCTCATTTGTCTATCTCGCCTCTTCAGCATCATTGTCGGCTTGGTCATCCATCTCTCCAGAATTTGAAGTCATTAGTTCCGTCGTGTCGTCAAATTGAGTCTTTACAATGTGAAGCATGTCAGTTAGGTAAACACCATAGAGTGTCTTTTGCCTCTAGGCATGAGAGTTGTGTTAGTAGTCCTTTTCATTTAGTTCATTCTGATATTTGGGGTCCAATAAACACTCCCTCATTGTTGGGATTTAGATATTTTGTCATTTTTGTTGATAATTATTCTAGAATCACCTATCTTTATCTTATGAAATAATGGTCTGAATTGTACTCTATTTTCAAATCATTTTATATGGAAATAAATACTCAGTTTAATGCTTCACTTCGTATTTTTCGGTTTGATAATGCTCGTGAATATTTTCATACATCTTTGTCTCAATTTTTTTGATGATCTTGGTATAATTCACCAATCTTCATGCCCCCATACTCCACAACAAAATGGTGTTGCTAAACGCAAAATGCGTCAATTGTTAAAGGTCACTCGTGTGTTAAAGTTTCATATGCGTGTTCACAAATCATATTGGAGTGATGCTATTCTCACTGCCTGTCACCTAATTAATCGTATGCCTTCCACTGTTTTAGGTGGTCAGATCGTGCTCTCTACTGATGCACCTTTGTTTCATCTACCTCCTAAGATCTTTGGTTCTATGTGCTATGTTCATATCTTAGGTCCAGGGAGTGATAAACTTGATCCTAGATCCATTAAATGTGTTTTTCTTGGGTATTCTTGAACTCAAAAGGGATACCGATATTACTCACCTACTCTTTGTCGTCGTTTCATTAGTGCTGATGTCACATTTAATGAATCTCAGTCCTATTTCTCTCCTTCGTTTGCTAGTGACATTTCTCCTCCTTGTCTTCCTCTCCTACCACCTGTGTCTCCTACTGAATCTCCTTAGAAACCACTCCAGGTATATAGTCGTTGGCAGAAACCTCCAAGAGAGACTTCTTCCTCGCCTAGTGATCCGCCTCTTGATCCTTCCTCTCTTCCAATTGCTTTGCGCAAAGGTAAGAGTTCTTGTACCTCTCACCCTATCTCTTGGTTTGTCTCTTATGGTCACTTGTCTTCATTTCTTCATGCCTTTACCACATCCTTATATTCTATTGTTGTTCCTAAGTCTATCCAGGAGGCTATGTCCATCTCTGGTTGGAAATCTGCTATAGAGGCAAAAATGTTTGCCCTATCTAAAAATGCTACTTGGTCTTTAGTTACTCGTCTTCTAGGAAAAACTAATGTTGGTTGTCGTTGGAAATCTGCTATAGAGGCAAAAATGTCTGCCCTATCTGAAAATGCTACTTGGTCTTTAGTTACTCGTCCTCTAGGAAAAACTAATGTTGGTTGTCGTTGGGTGTATACTGTGAAGTATTTTCCTGATGATTCTATTGAGCGTTTGAAGGCTCGCTTGGTTGCCAAAGGGTATACCTAGACATACGGTGTTGACTATGCTGAGTTATTCTCACCTGTTGCTAAAATTTCTTTTGTTCGGATTTTGATCTCCTTGGCTGCTAATTTGGGCTGGCCATTATTTCAATTAGATGTTAAAAATGCCTTCTTGAATAGCGATTTGAAGGAAGAGGTATACGGAGCTACCTCCAAGGTTTGGTAAATTCAATGAAGTAGTGTTAAAGTTTGGATTGTGACATTGCCACTCTGAGTTTTCTCATACCTTTGATAGAGGAAAGATTTTGTTGATAGTATATGTTGATGATATTATAATCACTGGTGATGACAAGCAGGGTATTGATGATTTGAAAAGATGCCTTCAAAACTCCTTTCGAACTAAGGATCTAGATTGCTGATATGTTTACCAAAGTTTTATGTAAGACTCGTTTGGGTTTATTATGTAACAAGCTAGGATTGTATGATATATACTCTCCAGCTTGAGGGAGAGTGGTTATAAGTATAAAACTAGGGGCAAAAGAGTAAACTGCATGTAGACCTATATATATCAATAATATATTATATCTTAGGGTGAATTGAATAACCCGATATATACATTTTCTCCAAAACAATTTTGATCAAATGTCTTTTTCTACTAGAGGGAGGTGTGCGTGTGTTGGGGTCTTTTTCTACTAGAGGGAGGTGTGCGTGTGTTTGGGGGGGGGGGGGGGGGGGGGGGGAGGAGTGATAAAGATGAATTTTTCATAGGGTTAAAAGTAAGAAATAACCTTCAAAATTGGTTCGTATATCTAAAAGAGCTGTGTATATAATCGATATCATGTTTATCAAAATCTACCTATGGCAGGTTCAAAAAAATTAATACCACTTACAGATTCAGTGTGACCTGTCAAAGAGTGAACTAAGCTACCATCAACAGCATTCCAAACACATATTCTGCAATCTGCATGGTTAAGTACCAAAGACAAGTCATAATCCAAAATAGGTTATAAAAACTGATTCTGACTAATTAAAAAAAATTTGCAAATCCTTGATAGACTATCCAGAAGGAAGCAAGAATGGGCATACTTATCAATTAAAAAATTAAGCAAGAATGGGCAAAGGTAGCCCATAAAAAACAAGATGAATAACTGGGGATCCAACCCACACCCCACAACAACTAACAAGGGGATAAAATAAACGAATTGCTGAGTACTTATCAAGATAAAGAAGATTTAATAAGATGTCTAACAGGCAATCTAAAATTCTTAGTACAAAATGCTGGGTGGCTTAATTTTAGGATGCACAAAAACTGAATGAGGCTAAAATTTATGAAATGGTAGAATAGAAATATTTTAACCAAAAGATGCCATGGGTGGAACAAAATAGAAACAAGAGAAAGTAAAAAGTAACTACAATCATTCAGTCGTGCAAGGGAGGCCAACGAATGCAGTATAAAAAGAGAGCGATCTGCTTCAATTGAAGCTGCTATGAGGATAACAGAGAAGCCGATCCTTGATAGGAATATCAGTTAGTATTGTATAGCGTCAACGAATGGGGTAAGTTCATTAAAAATTCAAAGACGAAAAAATGGCAAAAAAAGAAGAAGCATTCATTCCCCTTCTATATCTTGCATCCATAGTATTTTTGCCCTGGTGGATCTCTCTCTCATTTACTAAAAGTCCGCACAACAATGGCTGACCAAACAAGAAGAGACATGATGGCTTACAATAACAGGTGATGATAAAGCCAGATGGCAAATGACTGCCCCTGAAATTATCTACACGTTTTGGATTTAAGGCTTCATTAAGGTAAGATCCAGGACAGGTACACACAAGAGGATCTTATCTTATTTTTCTTTACAGTAAAGTACCAATTCAATATATTTACTTTACCCATGATAAAATTAAAAAATTGTACTTTACCCATGATAGCTGCAAGCACAAAGCGGTTGTCCAGACTCCATACAATCATATTAACACCACGGGGGGTTGGAAGAAATCTCTGGCGTGGGCCTCCTCGAGGAGGTTGCGGAGGCAATGGAGGAGGTGGAACTTTTAGATGATATGCCCGTGTCCAACGTCCAACTTTTCCCTATAATGATGATATAGAGAGGGAATCAAATTCCACATGCTACATATTTTATAGTTTATTACTTCAAATTTAACAATATTAAAAACAAATAAATAAATAAAAGTGCAAAAAACCCTGGAAGAACAAAATTTCAAGGAAGTAGAACAGCACCAAAACTTTGGAAACTATAATGGTAAACCATAGATAGGCTCACATGGGATCTACGTGGTCTTGGAACCCAAATAATTGCACTGCCGTCACGAGAACAGGTAACTATGTTGTCATGACAAAACCTGAGAACATCACAATTCAAGGAAGTGGTGCTAAGTAAATTTAACAACAAGAGCAAGTGTGTGAAGAAGCTCATCACAATATATATTAATGGATAACATTAGATTACTTAAATTTTGAAAGGAAATAAAAACCAAGGGACAATACCAGGCTACTTAAATTTTGAAAGGGAAATAAGATTAAAAAATGAAGGTATATTCACAGACCAGGAATTTTTGAACTTTGGAATATTCTCCTCCTTCAAAGAGTCGGCCATTGAAGATTTTGAGGCAACAGCGCAACCACTGCATAAAGCAAGCAGCACAGATAATATGAAGCATCGTAAAAATCAAATGTAAGGTCAGTCGCTAACTGGGGTGGACTAACCTGAATTGCACATAATTGACATCATTCTCATGGCCAGACAACACATCCAACTCAGGTACTGGTTGATTCAGGTCCTCTTGGGTACATTTAAAAGCACTCCAAACCTGCAAGTACATGGTTCTTGATGAACAAATCCAACAAGATATCTAACCAAAGTAACCAATACAAGTGAGCTAAATTTTGGTAGACGAATCATATGAACTTAATTGAAGGGTGTATGTTTGAACGCACCCTTGCAAAAGTGTCAGAGCTACCAGTAACAAAAACAGTTCCGTTAGCATTGTAAGCACAACAAAGTATCTGATGGCTCTGTGGACCATTACTTGAGGAGGATCCATTGCTTGACAGACCATTGCTCTTCCCTGCAGTAAACTTCACAGTTCCTATGTAAGTGCATATCACGGGAATATTAGTTAACTAATAAGCAACAATGTAGAAGCAATCATCTGACCATTTAGAACGTCTGAAGGTTTCGGCATGTATACTCGTGGCTTCAGGTTGGAATACCGAGCATCCCAGATTCGACAAGTCCCATCATCCGATGACCTACAAATTTTTATTTTTATTTTTACAAGTAAAAATTTTATTGAAAAGGAAAATGTGCTGACACACAGGATGTGTGCAGTCCCATTTTAAAGAAACCTACAAATGTTGTAAGCACAGATATGATAACAAAAGAAAAGAATTCCGCTAAATCACCTATCAAAAAAACAAAAAGAATTCCACTAAATCACTGTTAAAGCCAAAGAGCTTGCTAAGTGTAAGGAGGTGCATAGAATGAACAAAATATGAAAATACTTGAAACTAGGAAACAGAACTGATCAGTATTTTTAGTTCACAAATAATAACAGCAGATCAACAGCACAACTAAAGGGAAGCAACAGGGAGTGATAACTCTGAAGATGGGGCTCACGATAAAAGCTGGTATATGGCACTTGGCCTGGGACTAAATACAATAGCAGTAACAGCTCCAGTATGCCCCCTCAAAACTGAAATCGGCATTCCATCTGGCAAACGCCACTGAATAGACCAGAAAGAGCTAATCAAATGTCCAGGAATTTGAAAGGAGCATACTAAAATGTTAGGTAGGATATACTTACAACTCGAATAACAAAGTCATTTGAAGCAGATGCCACTAAAGCGTTGTTTGAACTTACAGCCAAGTCAGTAATGTCACCCTTTAATCATATAATGAGCAGACAAAATTAAAAAATTACAGAAGAATAGTAGAGCAGGCTTTATTATCAAATTATAAGCTCCACTTATTATATGGACAATCTTAACTCACTTCATGTCCACGACAGCTAGCCAAGCAAAATGCCGTATCCATTGACCAAATCTTGACAAGACGATCATCAGAACCAGTGATTACATATCGTCCTGACCTATCAAAAATGGCTACAAGATAGAAGCAAAGTTGTTCAAAATAATTCTGTCACCACTAAATGTTGTACTAAAGTTGGCACTATGACAATAAGAATCACAGATTCATATTGCAGAAAATGTTATGATGGACAATAGATATGTTACATAATACATACATGCACGTATTACCAAAAGTTTCTGGGGGTGCCGAACAAATAGCAGCAGAGTAGTAATAAAATGCATATGTTTCGTACATCAATCTCAGAAAATTTCCAAAGAAACAATGCAAGTACAATTTGTGAAACACTTTTTTTTTTTCCTTTTTTTTTGAGAAACCTCAAAATTATATATATATATATATATATATATAAAAGAAAAATGCAAATATTTTGTTGGATAGGTTTTTCTTCCCCAGGGAGGGGAAATATTGCAATCATTAAAATCAAGAACAGAAATAGTAAATCACAAATGCTTGGAAATACTCAAAACATCATCAGTGACCCAGTTACTGTATCATTTTTCCAGAGATTTTTTTTTTTTTTTTCCCTGCTGACATGTTGTAACTTGATCTCATAGAATGGGATAACCATACCACAGTAGACAGCATTACGATGCCCCCTTAGCTTCATCTTATTTTGCATCCTTTGCACCAGGGTTGATGGTTTAGCAATTGCATAACATGCAGAGCGAATAGATGGAGCACGATGATGCTTGGTGAATCCTCCTCCAATTTCCCTTAAACTTAGCCCACGAACTTCATCAGCCTGCATGTGTGGCCATCGTAGGTAAGCTCGCAAAGGCTTAACTTGCTTGGTTTCCATATTCCTACCACCTGCAAAAGCCAGAAAGGAAAGTTCGAATAAGTAAACAGATAATGAAATCTTTTGTATACAGATAATGTAATGTATCATATAGTGAATATAAGTTTCTATGCTTCCTTAGACAGGATCAAAAAGACCTAAAATAATTTTACAAGATCACTACATCCTACTTTCAAATTTTCTTTCCAATCAAGTTAAACCACCTTGCAATAAATTGACTTATGCCACTTTTATTCTTCTTTATTTTCTATTGGTAAGTTGCCAACTTACTCAGTGGGTCTTCAGCCCACAACCTCACCCTTCACCTTACTCATAGGCGCTAGAGCTCATTGGCACTCCTACTCATCAAATGAATCAACGCCAATTGAAACAGAAATCCCAAACAAAAAGAGGAGGAAACCAAATTTAGTGGGAAACATGAATAAAGGTGCGAAAGAGGAGTTAGTTAATACTTTAAAGTAGGTTTCATGACCAATTCAGCAAAGTTTTCTTTTTGGGGTATATCAGTTCAGCAAGGATAGCAAGGTGGGAAGAAAAAAACAGTTATGCCTGTAGTGGCAAACAAGAAATTTATCCGAATCCCTTTGCAGAGACAGGCTTCAACGAAATAAATTCCAATAAAGACATGAAGAGGCCAAGATTTTAAATCCATGAACAGCTTATATAAAGATAAGGGTGCAAACAAGATAAGCCCAAAATCTGCTTTTACACATGCATACTACAACAGTGTGGCTTTAGGTTTATGATACTTGGATTCAGTTGGGTAAGGAAATCAACTTTAAAGAAGCAAAGGGTTATGATGGATTTTGAAGATGCTACCTAAAAAGTTCAAGAATGTGATGTCAAAGTAAATCCACTTCTGGCTCGTTATTTCAGAAACAAGTTGCGGAAGTTGTTGTGCATTAATTAAATGTCTTCGTAATTTTCTTTATTTAAGGAAAATTTGATAGAATAAAAGCATAATACTAGAAATTTGGAGTTTATAATGGACGTTCAACACAGGATAGTACAACATATTGTGAAGACAGGTCATAATGTCAATCAAAAAAGGAAAATTTATGTGGCAAGGAGTTGACAAATATAGGTGTTATGCTGCAGTAATCATCAAGGCCTTTAATAATTATTATAATTCTTTAATGAGAACAACTCAACTCAACGAAACAAAATCTAATAGAAACACAACCATATGTAGCCTAAATTTCATGTAAAACTTCAAGTTGTCCATGGTTTTAAAGTTCTAACAACCATTTGGTGTGGGGGGGGGTGGGGGGGGGGGGGGGGGGGGTTGTGGGGAGACAATCAATGAGAGCAACTAAATTACTATATTATATCACATACAATCCAGAAGCGAAAAGGAACCAGTTCCCAGTAACGTAGGAACATCAGCTGCATTGGGAGTGTTTCCTCCAACCTTGCCAAGCAAAGGAGGGGCCGCACTCACTATTAGTTGCTTCAGAAGCTTTACCAAGTGATCCTTCTCAATGTGAGAATACCTAGAGGTTTACAAAAATGGCAAATACATTAAATCCTATACAGCATGTGGAAGTAATATGAGAGATGCATCAGAAAAATTAATTAAAAAGCTATATATATATATATATATATAAAGCAAGAATAAATTAGTGCAGCCAAAGAAACCTCGCACAGAATAGAGACAGATAGCTCCAAGATAAAGTCTCTTGGTGGTTGCAACCAAGAACAGGGATTCAATCCCGATTCATGAAGATTACAGAGGTTGTGAAAACAGACAAATATGACCAAAAAGGCAAAACTTCCTGGCAGAGCTCTAAAATACATGGCTATGCCCTCAAGTTTGGCATTAACAATATCCACATCCACTCTTTTTGGTATTCGTTCACTTACCAGCTCTTAAAAAGTTTGACTATCTAATATTCCATTTGTCTAGATTATAACTGAGTCAATTAGGAGATGAATTTTAAACACCCAATCCAATGACTCTGTAGGAGGCAAATCCAATTCTGGAGGAAACATATATTATGGAAAAAGAAAGCAAAAGCTATATAAGAAGTAATAGCAAATGGGCATCGTTGACAACAACAACATCGCCAGGCAGTGTGATTTAGGGAAAAGAAACAAGGAAATGGGAAAAACAACTGATAGGTCAGTGTCATCTTCAGAAACAAAAAAAAAAAAAAAGAGAATTCCCATAATTTGCCCTTTATTCAGTAGACTTCCATGGAGTAAACTAGGTTTTAAGTGAGGAATTTTCAAATTAGAACTTTCAATCGGCCTATAGTAATGAAAATTATAGATGACTTACAGTAGAACATATGGAACTCAATGGAAACAGGGACATAGGATATGAACTAGAAAATAAAAATGAAAAGTGAAAACAACCATAAGCAAAAATTTCCAATCCCTTGTTACTTTATTGTTAACATGAATAAATTTAGAATTTGAATATGGTAGAACAATATGCAAGCATGTATACCTCTCCACTAGATTATGGTAGCTCAACGGAAAAGAGATGCCATCATCATTGCCATCCCCGCTGTGTGCACCACTCCTTGAAAACCAGGCATGATATCTTCTAGGTAGAAGTTGATATTCTAAAAGTTCATTGCAGAATTGCTCAAAAGTCCTCTGGCATGGACCAGAGGCCAGGAAATGCATAATCAAAAAGTAAATTTCTCTAAGGTCTATATCAACTCCAGACTCAACAACCTGACCAGTAGCTCCCTGTTCTTTTTCAGGTTGAGCCTTCTCATGCAGCCTATTTGAAAATTTCAAAGGCACCATGGTAAGAGAAGGAGCACCAGTAGGAGATATGCACTTCCTAATATCCATATAATGAATTCAACCTGAAAAAACCCAAAAGTGCTGATTCAATACTATTTATCACTTTCAAGGATCCAAATGATATATGCAGACAAAAAAAAAGAGCCTGAAATGTGCCAAATAGACCCCTTTAAAAAAGAGTGTGTGAGCAACCCCCCCCCCCCCCCCCCCCCAAAAAAAAAAATCCCAACCGCAGTAAATATAATTCAAATGATATTTCGTGTGCGTTTGCATGCAAATGATTCAGCATTGCGTTTGCATTTTTGTTTTTGGCTGGGTCCCACGGCACTATTCACGACCCAGCAAAAACACAAAAATGCGCATACCCATACATTTCTAGGTCTCACGGCACTATTCACACCTTTAAAAATTATTTTGCTACAGTGTTTTCAGCAATAAGTTTTCAGCAAGCTGTATCTAATCATACCCTTCAACTTCAAACATACTGGTTTCCTTAAATAATATTACCAAAATATCGTTATCATTAATAAAAAAAAAAAGTAATATTTAAAAGATAATCAAAGGTAGTTGAACTTTCATGGTTTATAAAGACTAAGTACCCAGAAAGAGAAACATGAAGTGCTAGACAGAAAAAAATCTCCTCAATTTGTATACAAGAAGTCCATATGTATCAATTCAGAATTTTCAAATGGATGTATTCATTGTGAGTTAGAATCTATGAAGATTTTATGGATGACTTATATTCTATCAGAATTCTGTAGGAGGGAGAAGACAAGTTAGTGTAGTTCCCCTTCAAAGAGTCATGGGTTTCAGGTCAAGAGTTTTACAAGGCAAAGAGATCAGGGTTGATAATTCTTTTACATGGAGAAGTATATGGAGAGTCTTGAGTGCTACCAAGAGTAACTATTTTATTTGGCTAGTCACTTTGGGGAAATTTACCAAAAGAAAATTTAAGAAAATGACTATAATAAATACAGGACTGATGTCACATGTTAAGTCAAACAGGGAGTCAATGGATCATCTTTTTCTACATTGTATAATTGCTTGGGAATTGTGGACTCTTGTATTTTGTTTATTTGGAGAGAGTTTGGTTATGCTGAGATCAGCGATTAAGCTATTGGCAAGTTGGAAGGAGCATTCTGGCAAGTGGGGTATCCTTAAAATTTGGAAAGCTATTTAATTAGTTTTAATGCAGAGAGAGAGGAATGCAGCTACGTTCAAGAGAAATGAGCTATTAGTATGAAGCTAAAATTTTTACTTTTAAGATCCCTATATGATAGGATGTTAGCTGCCAATTCATATAATTCTATAAGCCTCAGAAAGTTTTTTTTTTTTTTTTTATAAGTATCAAGAGCCAAATATAGAAAATGTTCCATCATTTACTGAACCTTCAGCCACAAACAACAAACAGAGGTTCACCCAATAACGATGAAACTTGATTTCCCTGACATGAGAAAGTTTTTGAATTGTTTAAACTTTAGATGCTAATTATTCTGCTTTCTGATTTTTCTTTTTTTTGGCTCTTCCATTGTATGTTTCCAGTATTCTAGGACTGTGCCATAATCAAAAAGTCATTATTCAATATCTTTTACACGCGTTAAATATAATCGGGAGGATGTGTCAAGACCTCTATCCTGATACCATGTTAAATACCCTGATTACTCTAATTCTACGCTGTTACCATTTATTTATAATAAGTACAGATTGTTAGCAATTAGTCTAATGATCTGTTTCGTTATAAAGCTTTAATAGTTAAAGCAAACCATTTCTCATTTGTCAACCATTAGCCTTTTCATTTACTAGCACTAGCCAAAGGTGACAATGATAAACCCTATGAAATAACTCTATTTATATAATCTAAGATCAAGAAATATGACATTCAGATATTTCCAATACCACAACCCATAATAAATGTACCAATTTTGTCACCAAGTAACCGTGAACTTCAATAGCTCCCGAATCCATATAAATAGCAGGTTTTTATTTACCACAGTCAAATTCTTCAATAGTTTAAAGGCAATCCTTTTCCTCAAAATTTCCCTTCTTATTTGTCTTCATTCAATCAAAGCAAAATCATGGGTTTAGATTAAATTAGATGAATTAGTACATACACTACACGACCAACATAGAAATACAAACAAAGAAATGAATCCCACAAATTAATTATAACATTTTCCAAGGTATGTGACATATGTGTATAAATCAAGACACTGTAAGTTATATAATAGCATCAACAACACAAACTGAAACAAAAATCTCCATACTCCAAACACAAAACTTTCAACTATAAACACAAAACTAACAAACCTATAAAACAAAAAACAAAAACATAGAAAACAAATTTGAAGAACCTGGTGGATTTGCTTCAACAAAGTGAAAGAGAAGCTGATTTTGCTACAACGGTAAAGCTAGCCGAATCCATAATGCAAAAAAAAAAAAGCACCTATAAGTACACATGTACAGGTACATTTTGAAAGCAACAATAAAAACGCATAAAGATCTCAAATCAAAAGGTACACATGCAGAAGAACCTGAACAATCGGTTTAAAAAATTAAATAATATAGTTCGATTCTGTGTCCAAACAAGACCTTATAGCAGTTACCTTAAATGGAGAGTTCGGATAAGAACCAACGAACGAGGTTTTGATAATTTCGAGTTTTCACTTGATTGTCTGAAAATGGAAACGCTCTTTCCTTTTATAAAATTTTGGGGCTTCTTTGTTTTGGTTCTTTTGGTTTTTTTTTTTTTGGTGAACATAAGAGAAAAATGGTGGTGTGTAAATTGGAGGGATTTAAATAATTTTCCTAGGCAAGAGATTAATTGAGAAAAATAAATAAATAAATTTTTTTTGATTAAAGGGATTTTAAAAGGAATTAAAGTTGTAAATGGTGGTATTTGGGATGAGATTATTAAAGAGTGAGAACTTTGGCTGCACTTATGTGAAATGACAATAACAACCTTGGACTAAGCGATGGTGGTCAAAATTTCATTTAGAAGAGTGAGGGTTATCTATGTCATTTCAAATGGTGTGGTTTTTTTTTTTTTTCTCTTTATTTGTGATATTGCTCTAATTTTTGTGACCCACTGTTATGATTTCTTTTTGCCCTTTTTGGTACAGGTTATGAAACCAGAGCCCACTGTGTTCATGTCCCACCAATTGATTTTTAAGGATTTGGATCAGGTATTTCCAGGGGGAAAAAATGGATCAGCTATTACACCTTGTTGTTGTCTTTTTTTTTTTTTTTTTTTTTTGATGTGCTATTACACCTTGTGATTACAATTAAATGTGTGAGTAAAAAGTTAAAAATGTTATAAAAAAAATTAAAATATTTATAATAAAAAAAATGATCTAAAGGCTTCTCAGCCTTTTGTAAGTGCCAAAGTGGTATTGCAGTGCAATACTCCTAAATTGAACCGAATTTCAATCCATTTATAAAAAAAAAAAAAAAAAAAAATCAATTTAGTATGTTAATTTTTACTTTAAAAAAAAACAAAAGTGTTTAAGTTGTTTGTTAATAGATTTGCATAGAATGGCCAGTGTAAAAACGAGAGAAAATTTTGAAAAAAATTAAGTTTTATGAACTAATTTGGCAATAAGAGTAAAAATTAATGGACTAATTGAATTAGAACATCGGAAAAATGAGAGTTTATTTGTTTTGTAGGAAGAGTCTCAATTCTTAAGCATTTCAAATTAATATCAAGAGTCTTGAAAAATGTGTATTCAAGAATGATATATCTCATGAAACTTTTTTCTTACTACATATGAGCTTGACTACACATACTATGAGAGATATGTCTTATAAGAATGTTAAATAAGATAATTTTTCGTGTCCCACCCCCACCTTAAAAAAAATATATATTGAGCATTTTAAAAATATAAGTTATAAAAATTGGAGTTCTCCTTATCAAAAAAAAAAAAAAAAAAAAGAGTTCTCCTCCCAAAATATTTGAGTTAGTCCAATGATTCTCTTAAAAAAAAAAAAAAATTTAACCCTATAAGTTATGAGACATAACAAATTAAATCATATAATTTTATAACTAATAAATTAAAACTTTAATTTTTTTTTTAAGTAATAAAGTAAACCCTATAATTTAAAAAAAGTAACAATTTAATTCCAGATATTTTAAAAAATAACATATTAAACTTCAACCAACTGTGTTTGAGGTTTAGAGTTTAATTTGTTACTTTTTAAATTATAGAGTTTAATTTGATATGTATTTTTATAGAAAGAGAAATAAAAATTGATCAATTGGTCTAGTAGTTTTAGAGATAGTATTTTTTTTTTTTTTTGGTTCTCAATTTCACTTCTTATTGTAAATTTTGCACTTGTACATCTTTTAAAGTTTTGCGTCATTTACATCTTTGAATACTTTGTTGTTTCATTGAAATTTTGTTATTCATTTCGGTAAAAAAAAAGTTTTTTGTAATTTATGTTAAAAACAAATTTTTTTCATAATTTCACTATGAAAATGGTAAAAGGTTTGTCAGTGTGGAGGGCTCCTCAGGAACAATGAAGGAAACCAAATAAAAGGTTTGCTAGATTAATTGGACAAAAGAGTGTGATGGTTGAGCCTTTTAGGGCCTTCGAAGATGGCCTTGTACTAGCTTTTGAGATTAGTGTCAACTTTTTTTTTTTTTTTTTTTTTTGATACGGAGATTAGTGTCAACTTTATCCATGTTAAGCTAGATGTTGACTATTCAACTTATGAAAAGTATACCTTGAATTTAGAAGAAATCAAGTAACGGAACCCTTACTAATGAACCTCTTGAGGACTTTCCCCAATAGAATTGTTGAGCATATTTATTGTGAAGCCAACAAATGTATTGATGCTCTAACTAAGGTTGTGTTTGTTTTGGGTGAAAAGCATTTTCTGAAATGCTTTTCTGTAATTATGGGTGTTTGGTTGTGCACGAAAAATCAATTTTCCGGAAATTGATTTCCGTTGACTAGTGGTCAAAGGTGAAAACCAATTCAGTTTCTATTTTCACTTCAAATCCTATTTTCTGAAAAACTGAGAAACAGAGAGCACGAACAGAGAGAGGGAGAAAGAAAGAGAGAGCCCAGCGCCATCGCCGATCCAAGCCCAACGCCCATCGCCGGCGGCCACGAACCCACGAACCGCCGATCCAAGCCCAGAGACCATCGCCGGCGACCACGAACCCAGTCCCCATTGCCTCACTGCAACGAGCATATCCAGTCGCACCTTCGATCGCACTGCGCCGCGCCGTCGATTGTCGTCGACCCAGACCCATCACTTCCTCTGCCTCGATCTCTCCGTTTTTTTTTTTTTTTTTTTAAGTTTGATTGTTGTTGTTGTTTTTTTTTTTTATGAACTGATTGTTGTTGTTGTTGTTGTTGTGTTGTTGTTGCCGGAATTTGCTGCCGGAAATTGTTGTTGAATTGGATGTGATGTTGAAATTTTTTGTGATGTGATGTTGAAATTTTCCGGAAAATAGCATTTTCAGAATACAACCAAACACATAAAAATATTTTCTACAACAATTTTCATAATATAACCAAACACCTGAAAATATTTTCTTTTTCCGGAAAATAGCATTTTCGGAAAATATTTATTTTCCAGAAAACGTTTTACGGCAACCAAACACAGCCTAAAAGAGGGGCTTAACAAACTTTTTATTTATTATTTATTTATAATTTGATTATTGAAAGTGGAGAATCTAAATCTTGAACGTCTCCGTTGAAAACATTACAAAGTGCCAATTGAACGACAATGCTCGAAAGGGTTAAGCTGGTCGACTAATGGTGGCCAAAGATTGGAGATGAGGCTCTTTTAATAACTCACTATTTGTGGTGGAACCTTTGTTGATCCATAATAAAGTCAAACTCTTGTTATAAGATTGGTTTGCATTTGATATAAATCTCCTTCTTTGGTCATCCAAAAATAAAGATATAATATGTGAAGATATTATTCACTCCTCCAATAGAAGTCCTCCCTCCTCTCACCACTAGGTGCGGTCACTAATGTGTGTTTTTAGCTTGTTAAATAAGATGCAATAAATGTACACTTAAATGACTAGCTCTAAACATCGTGCCAAACATTAAAATTACAAAATTTGCATGCCCCTTTTATTTGGATTTCTACTATGACCTCTCTCTAGTCCTTGCTTCTATCTCTCATTTTAATTGTAAGTTGAAAGGAAATTAGGAAGATTCATGCTTCAGGCAACATTAATTTCAAACAACAATGATAAATAAAATAAAAAATAAAAACTCTAAGCCATTTCACAACTTACTATAGTACATCGAGCCAAGAATAGCCGTAAGAAGCATGGCAAAATTCAAATCTCAAATTTTCTAGGACATCTAACAAACACACGGACACCACATGAAACTGTAACACAAGGTAGAAGTATGTAAGAGTTAAGACACAGCAACATGATCTATATTTTTGGCCTTCTTTTTTATTCAACAAATTATAGAAGCCAAAAGAATTGGGGGGAAAATGGGCTCTTACCCATATTTTGTAAAAAATTTAGCACAATGCCCCTGTTTTGAAATTATTAAGTACTTGTTCCTGTTGAAATTGATTTTGATGATATCGAGTTTTATACAAAACTCGACCTTGTTGAAATCAAGTTTCAAAAACAAGAACGCGATACTTAATAGTTTCAAAATAAGAACATTATACTAGATTTTTTTTTTTTTTTTTTAAATAGGGGCAAAAGCCCATTTTCCCCCCAAAGAATTGGTTCCACAATCCCAGGATAAATCCCATTTATCCTGGGTGGCGCACATATTTCACGTGTGCATATCATAATCATAGATTACAACTCTACTGATTCACTTGCTGCAATCACAAACTCATCGATAAAACACATTTCCCTAAGTTGCACCACAGAAAGAGTCAAGTCACATACAAATAAAAATTTGATTCCTTTTTTCCTAATGCCTAATAAACAAAGCAAACTAACAACTGCTTCCAACTTCAGATTTGGATACAATACTAAATCTAGCCACCGATGCTTAAATACGAAACTCTATGTCACTCTAATAATCAAAGGCACTTTTAAATGTTCTGTTAAATTCAATTACAACATATGCCAAATATATCTTTTAAGCTTCCCGCCAACTAATCTTCAAATGATGACGATCAAAGACCATTCCTATGTTCTGGAAAGTGAGTGCCACCACTAAGTGATTTTACAAACAAGCAAAAGGCCACATCAGGCATCAATAAATCGGATGTCAAAGGTGTGGGGGTGTATCTGCCACACATTTAAGGCTGCATATTCCTCCAAACATTCTTTCAATTGAGCTTCACTGTATCCCTGTTCAAATGAAAACATTTGCAGTCAGGCACCCTCTTGTTTCAGGAGGACAACTACTGGTAGGTTTTCAAGGGACAGAAGCATTACTGTGACCCAAGATAGCTACTGAGCATTCTCATCAAGAGTGTTGTCTAAAATGCTATTTTTAGCAACTGAAACCACAAAAACCTACTTCATCAAAGATGCCATATGCTAAAAAATTTGACATCTTGCTACAGTGAGCTCTCAAAAATGAGAGCGCACTGTAGCAAGTGTTATAATTTTTTAATGTTTTGACATCATGCTCACTCTCGTTCTCTTTCTCAAACTCTCCCTCTTGTTCTCTGCCCTCTTTCTCACTCTCCCTCTCTCTTGTGGACTGATTGGTTCCTGGGTCACGGTGCAGTGGTTTGTTGGTCCGATTTGGGTGGTTGGGTAGTGGGTCCAATGGGGTCATGGCTCTGATGGGGTTGTGGGTCGGGGGGGCGATGGATCTGGCTGTTGTTGTTTGTGGTGGTTACAGGTGATTTGGCTGTCGTGGTTGAGGATGGAGGTTTGTGGTGGTAGTGGGTGGTTGAGGATGGAGGTTTTTTTTTTCTTTTTTTCTTTTTCTGCTGTGGGAGAGAGAGAGAGAGGAAGAATAAAAAATAATAAAGAAAGAATATTTAAATGAAATGGTAAAAAAAATTGAAGTTTTGATGTTAGGGGTATTGTAAAGTGACGTGTTAAATGCTATAAAGTTAGGTTTTTAGATGCTAAATGCTAAAATTTTTAAAACTCTTGATGAGAATGCTCTATGAAATAGAAGAATCTCACTTTAAAATATTACGATTCCCAAAATAAAAGAATCACTTTAGAATATTACATTTCCCAAATCCCTTTATTTCATAAACATTTAGATTGAAAGTAAATTTTTTTAACTAGTGTCCACTCAGATATGCATGCATGTGCGTGTGTGATTTGCAAAATGTTAGGAAGAATGAGTCATCTAGAATTGTAGTTTTTCGTACACACCTGACCTGCCAGAGCCAGCAACAGAAAACCAGGTAAAGCCCTTTTTCCACCTAATTCAACCCTCAAAATATTTCCCATAATTACTTTTAAAAATTGTCTTTGAAACCATTCTGTCTTTTGTTGGATGGAATGAAAAACGGGCATTGAATTTTTCATTGAGTTCATATTTCTTTCTTTTTAATTTATGTTCTAATTTATTTTGACATGATAATGCTGGGTTGGTCCATGCACTGATTCTTGTTGCAGTCTGATACTACACTTTCTAAGAAAATACACAATTGCAGACAGGATTCAACCCTGGAATTGTGAAGACAAACCTTTCTAGAAATCCAATTGAGTGCATGGGCATAGCTCACATCCATCTTGTTAGTCCTAGCAGCTTCGTCTCGCAATATTGAATAGATATCAGAGATAGCATCCAGTCCAGATTTCTGACGCTCATCTGAGTACAAAGAGAACTTCGACATCTGCATTAACCTAAGTGCCTCATCCACATCACTCTGAGCCACAGTATCAGCGAATCGGAGTCTTGCTAGTGCCTGTAAACAAGTTAAATCAGTTTTTCATGTTACTGTACTAATTCAGGTGATGAACATACAATACAGTTATCTACTACTCCGATATATGGGCGACATATAACCCCTTTAACCACCCAGGTCAATGCTTGTTCAATGGCTCTAACCTATGGGTGACATTGAACACCTCCGACTAATAACGTAAAGCTTGTTCAACCAATATAATCAAACAAGTTTGTCAAAAAAACTTCTAAACCTTACATATATCTATAGCTCCACCTGAGGGACAACGCTTTCAGATGACCAGTCCAACCAATTTAGTTGTTTCGAACAATATATACAAATCCAATTTATAATAATCTTTCTAACTAAAATCTTGCATAGTCTGTATTCAGAAAAAATTAAAAATGAAAAGTTCAACATGCTAATATCTATACCTAAAAAGTCTGATTTTCCCTGGACCTAATAACCTGCCATAATTACACCATTTTGACAAATAAACAACATTTTCTAGAAGTCCATTTAATATGAGTGAAATCAGGACTTACAGCTGATATTCGGAGAATGCTGAGCAGAGTTCTCACAGTTGTATAGGAATGGGGACTACTAGATTTAGCTTCTTCTTGTCTAATGCTGGAATAGGCACTAGCAATATATTCCTCCAGTTCCCTTGGGACACAAGGAGACACTCTTCTTGCTGCCGAAATATAAGCACTACAGGAGAAAACATTTTTTTTTTAAGTATGGTAAGAGTTATACTAACAAGTAGATGAACTAAACTATTAGAGTAAAGATGTGTCTTAGATCCACACACAGGGCAGTCAGCTTGTACTCTAAATTAAACACACGAATTTTGCTGAGGAAGGTAAAAATATTTTAAAAATTGCAGAAAAAATCAAGGCCTCTCTTGGTGGTGAACCTGAAGAACTTGGACGCAGAATATTGCTGCAACTAAATTTGGAAATACAAACCTATGTATTGGCACAAGGAGAAGTAATAATAAAAGCATATTTACTCATCATATGCCATTACACACAAATTCTTGTTAACCATAAGACAAACTTTGCTACAATCTAAAATGAAAGCAGCTTAACAAACACTGGGACAAAATATGCACAGCATTATAAGCATCACACCTACACAAACAATATTGATAGAGCGGCCTTAAAAGTTGATGCACAGATACATTAGATGACTTTTTCAGCAACATTATATGCTAGAATAAGACTTGTAATAATGTAAAAGTTATTTGATTAGGTATATACATTTAAAGCAAAGCACTCCTAAGATTCAGTCATTATTTTGTTTTCATAATAAAAGCAATAGTGAGATGTACCGAAGAACAGATGGGTCAAGAGGAGTGAACCCAAGAGCAGGAGATTCTTTATTCTGGTGCACATAGACAATATGCCTAGCCATTTCAAGATCGCTGTCCATATCTGCTCGATCCAGGATCAACCACAGAAGGTCAAATCTTGATAGAAGGGCTGGGGGAAGATTAATGTTTTCAGCTGGAGTTCTACGGAGGTCATATCTTCCCCTACACACACACAAATAAAGTCACCATTAAGCGTTTGCATACAGACAAGTTTTTTTCCCCCTGATACATACCAGCTTATTTATATAAAGAGAATTAGATGATTCTATTTGCAGTAGAAAAGCCACCTATAAGAGTAGTGTGTAGTAAAAGAAGAGAAACAGAAAAAATTTACTGAGAAATGGAAGAAAGATTTGTACCACGCTGGATTAGCTGCAGCAAGAACAGCAGTTCTTGCATTCAGAGATGTAGTAATTCCAGCCTTGGCAATGCTGACAGTCTGCTGCTCCATAACTTCATGTATTGCAGTTCGATCTGATTCATCCATCTTGTCAAACTCATCAATAGCACATATACCCATATCTGCTAGCACCTGAAATGTAGTCAACACTTCTGCATTGAATCCCATAAATCCTTGAAAAACAACCAGATAGGAGAGCAAAAATTTGTGATGATATCTCAGTGGTTCAGTTATTTAATGAAACCACCACATGCTTCCTGTCTCAGATCAAAAAGTACTAACAGAGATACCATTTTTGGATACCATACATATAACTCAGACACCATGCATAAGGGCCACAAGTATTCAGAGCTTTATATGCTATCTGCCTATCTCCCACTAGTATAAGTGAAATATGAGTGTCAACTAAGATGGAAGTAAAAAATAAGTTTGTCTCACCAATGCTCCTCCTTCCAGGACCATCTCATTTGTTACTGGATCTTTTTGAACAGCAGCAGTTAAACCAACTCCACTGCTTCCTTTGCCAGTAGTATATACTCCCCTGGGAGCTACATTAATAATGTGCTTAAGAAGTTGACTCTTTGCAACCCCAGGATCACCCATCAAACATATATGTAAATCTCCTCTAATCTGCGATGAAGGGAAGAATATCAAACTCTTTTTAGTTTAATTATATGATGATAAAGTTTAGTTATATTAGTTTGTAACATGTGCATAACAGAATATACTTGATTTGAATAACCACAGAGAGGGACCAAAATAGCCAGGTCACAGAGGGCCAGGGAGAGGATGGAAGAATGGTTATCTTTCATTTTGCTTGCAACTACAAATTGCCAGGGAAGTTTCCATTATATCCTAATGATGGTTTCTGAAATTGATAAGAAAAATTTAGCCTGTCAAGCCACCTTGGCTGTTTTAATCAGGCTGTAACATGATTCATTTACCTTCATCCCATCTTTCAACTTTCGATGAGGAGCACCCACAAGGAGAAGAAGTAGAGCTTTTTTGATATCTTCATGTCCAAAAATTTCAGGTGCCAACGATCGAGACAATCTATTATAAATATCACCATCCTCAGCTAAATGTGCAATTTGTGCTTCCTCATCTCCTCTAAGTTCATACCTGCAGTGGAGTAAAACTGAGTACACAGCAGTTCCATAATTCTCTAACCATTGACAAAGTTATCTTAGCAGGTAAAAAATAGTTTAAGATTAGCAAGAACTGCCGTAAAGAACCTATCCATAATTGGAGGTGGTAGACAGAGGTAAGGGAAAAAACTTCAGTTGGAGATAGTACAAATGGATGAGAAAAGGATAATTTGGTCAAATCAAGTGCCTTCTGGTAATTAAGATCTTAAGAGGAATATAAAATAAACTGAGAAGTAATGGCTTACTCCTCATATTTTTTCTTGAAATGTGTGACAGACATGGCCTCTAAGTAAGTATCTGCAACTAAGCCAGCACGCATTGCTTTAAAACCAGTGTATGGAATAGGAAGAAAAATCCCAGACAATTCAACAACATCGCCGGGAGCTACCTGATAATGATCAAAAAGACACAGGTAAAGATGTAAAGAAATTATCAGCATAAAACCTATGAGTGGGAAATCACTATATGCAACCATGCATTTCCTGAAAGGAACAAACAAAAATATTCCACTCCAAGCAAAGAAAGCAAAAATGGAAACTAAGTGTGTTTGGCATTAGCTTATAAGCTCAACTTTTAGCTATTTTAAACTTTTATGTACAACTTTTTAAAACCTCATTTTTTCCCGTATTTTCTCACTTTTTCAATTTTTTTCAAGGTACAAATATACTTTAGCATATTTTCAGCAAAAAGTTTTCAGCAAAAAGCTAAATAAGCTGTTCCCAAACACACTCTAAGATTTCTCTCTCCACTATCGTTTCCAATATATCATTTACAACAAATTTCTATCTTTGCTTACAAGGGCAGTAACAAAAACTTGTTTCATTGTTCACACCATTGCTAAAAGGTAAATGATATTTTAATCCACATCAATATCAGCTTCTAAGTTGAATGTTGATTTATTAGCTTTAAGAAGAACCAAAAATTTTCACCCTTGAAAGAGCTAGCTAAAATTGACATAAAAGACAAACAACCTTTCTTGTGAGTTCCCCCCTAAAATGGACAGTCATTGTCCGTGGAATATGGCCTTTTGGAACATGTTCCGCTAACTCTTGAATTTTGGCCTGCAATTCAACCATGTCAAAACAGTATCACCCCAAAGGTAAATAAACACTATTGAATGAGAACAAACACAAAAAAGAAGAGGCAGAAGAAGAAGAAGATGGTGTAGCTGTGGCATAATTTTTTTTTTTTTTTAAATCCTACTTGCTATGAATATGAATTTTCTTTTCTTAATGGCTAAATTAGTATAAATTAAAAACCTCTTGAAACTTCAAAAACTTCGACGCCCTGAGCTGCAGAATAAGGTTCCCCTTTGCTCTATTTGTATAACAGCGTTTGGATGGACACTCAAACAGAGGCATGAAAACTCGAGCAGTTACTTCCTGTATGGCACAAAAAAGAAAAATGAACCAACTAAAGGTACAAAAGAAAGACACAAGTAGCATCTAAAGTCCACGATACTCTGTACCACCGAAAGGGAATGAAAACTAAAGAACAATTTTTATAAATGCTTGGGCTAGATGTGGCAGTAGTAAAATTTCAAATAGAACAAAAATAATATTGATGGAAGGGTAATTATACAGACATGTGAGAGACTCATGATGTCATTCTAATATGATATTGTCTACTAAAATTGATGCACAATTACCTGGTAAATTTCAAAACCACAATCTTCACAGGTATACACAGCCACCTGCATCAATGGTTTAACATCTGAACAACGCGTGACAATACCGGATATCTTTACAAGTTGGCCAATGTATGAAGCCTTGACCTCCCTGATTGTAAATGGCCGTCCCTTCGAAGATGCTCTTATATAAACTTCACTGCATCACAAACGAATGATCAATTAACTATATCTGCTATTATCTCACAGAAGTTTCTACTGAATCAAATATGATGCATTGAGTATCTAATCAATAAATCACAACTAAACAACGAACTGCATTACATTTAGAAATGAGCGAATGGTAGATATGCAATCAGCATTATGATACTAATAACATTTACTCATCCTATTCAAATTACAAACACATTTCACAAACCCGTATTAGAATTAGGCTTACCGACTTATGTAAATCAAAGAAGACTAAATATACTCCTATTATGAAAATTTTCACTCCAACTAACCTAATGTTACACATGTAAGCCAAACAACTAATAGACTAAAATGGATTTTCTAGATTCTTACTTCGAATTCTTTTTTTTTGATAAGTAAAAAGATGTATATTAAAAGAGCTACCTCAAGAAATCAAAAGGTAGAGCAAGGAGTACAAAGAAGGAAACAAACAACAAGAAAAACAACAAAACAAACAATAGCCAACATAAAAACTAAGTACAAAGCAGAGAATTAAGGAACAAAGGGAGAGAGTCACTAGAGGTGATTCCCCAAGCCCTAGTCCAATCAAAAAGAGAACCACTAAAGAAAGCGAGCAACTGATTATCGGATTTGTCCGTATCTTCAAAGGTTCGCCAGTTCCGCTCCCTCCAGATACACCACATCAGACACAGAGGAGCTAAATTCCAAATTCTAGAAGAATGCTTCCCAAACCAATTCCACCAACCAGAAAGCATATCTGCAACCGATCTTGGCAGAACCCAAGAGATCCCAAAAGTTCTAAAAACCAAGCTCCACAGCAAATAAGCTTTTTCACAATGAAGAAGCAGATGATTCACCGTCTCCCCATTGCTACGACACATAATGCACCGATCAACAAAAACCACTCCTCTACGCCTCAGAATGTCTCCTGTGAGAATCTTCTCCCAAGTTGCAGTCCAAACAAAGAAAGAGACGCGTGGAGGAGCCTTAACCTTCCAGATACCTTTCCAAGGAAAGATAATAGGCAAAGGACAACGAAGCTTGTTGTAGAAAGAGCGGATGTCAAAATCCCCTTTCTTTGTCAACATCCACCTCATACGGTCTCCAAGCTCAGATCGAGGCAAATTAGAGCTCAAGGTACTGAGGAATTCATCCACCTCACCCATCTCCCAATCATTAGGATCTCTTAACAGACGAACATTCCAGCTTCTCTGAGCCTCCATCCCCAACCTTTCGAGAGACAAGGCCACCGAAGCCTCTCTATTAGCAGCAATCCCATACACCAATGGGAAGGATCGATGGAGAGAGAAGTCCCCACACCACCTATCTGTCCAAAACTTCACTCTATCCCCCACCCCTACTTCAAACTGGATGCATTTACTAAACACCTCCCAACCTTTTCGAATACTTCTCCATAAACCACACCCATATGCACCCCTACCCAACTTAGAAGACCAACCCCCCCACTCTTCCCCAAACTTCGAAACTACAACCCTCCTCCAAAGACGGTTCTCCTCCACCCCAAACTGCCATAACCATTTTCCTAATAAGGCTTTGTTGAAAGTGGTTATTTTCCTTACACCCAAACCACCATTCACCTTAGGAGCACACACCTTATCCCACCCCACCAAGTGAGCCTTCGACTCCCCCCACAAGAAATCCCTTTGCATCTTCTCAATCTTATTCGCCACATGCGAAGGGATGGTGAAAAGAGACAAATAATAAGTAGGAAGGCTAGAAAGCGTACTCTTAAGTAACGTCAGTCTTCCGCCTATGATACTCAAACTATACAACTTCTCCATTTGCAAACAATAGATTATACCTATGCTAAAGAATTGAAGTTATGGTCAAATTGAAAAAGATGGGACAATTGCATTTCAACTCACAAGTAGCGCTTGATTTCTGGAGGCATCTTCTGATGTGGATCAGAACCGTCCATATTCTCCGTCCCTTCATCAGCCCTTTGTGTCATCAATATGTCATGATCATCATCTGTAAAGGCCTCCGTGGGCTCCGGCAAGAGACCATCAATCGCATCAGCAAAAATCCCAATATACCGCCGCGTATTCTCAGTAACACGCCTGAGAAACTCTTCATCGAAGTCCTTGTACTATTTTTTTTTTTTTTAAAAAAGAAAACAAAAATTAGGGGTTTTTTTATTAAAAATAAAAAATAAAAAATCAAACGAATATCAATGGATGAATTTCAAAATAAAAAAAGAGGGAGAGAATCTTACATTAAATAAGTCCTCGAGATCAATCTGGATTGCTCGGAATTTGCGGTTGGCAATCTCTTGCTGAAATGAAAAGAAAAATCAGGGCTAATCTTTGTGTAAAACAAGCTGCTAATCATTCTTAAGTTTAAAATTTTAGTTTTTTCCCACTAAAAAAGCTCGATTTGTGTGATTTATCATAATCTATTATTTATCAGATAATATGTGCGTGATTTTGAGCTAAATATAGTTCGAGATAAAGACAAATCTAAGAGTGAAAATTTAAGGTTGGTTTATTCACTTCACTTCACTTCCATAGCAGCCAAACGGAGATCTAGGGTTTTCAAATTTCGATTCGCATTTTGGGAGGGAAAAAGAAAAAAGAGGGAGACTTACAAGGATGTTCATATACTTGGATTCGCCATTTGCATCTGCGAAGTTCGAAAGGAACTCCTTGGCCAGAACTGTGAAATATAAATTTAAAATTATTAGGAAATATCCATTGCAGCGTGCGAGAGAGAGAGAGAGAGAGAGATGGTAGGGGGCTAGTTACCTTTGTCTGCCTTGAAATCGAGGTCCTTCGTGTTCATGGTTTAGCTTGAGAGTGAGACAGAGAGAGAGAGAGAGAGAGAAGAGTGGCTGTGAAAATGAGAGAGTGAGTGGGGGATTTGGCGGCAAAAGAAGAGGATGAAGAAGAATTTGGCGGGAAAAGTATGGTATAGGCTACGCTAGAGTCATTGATGCGCTGTAACGTGGCATATTAAATTATGGTGGGATTCCAGCTATGATTTGCGCTGCGCTCCTGATTGAATCGGAGGACATGGGGCCCCGAATTATAAAAACGGATCAGGGCCCCGAATTATATATATATATATATAATATTAATATTAGCAGTATCAAATAAAAAAGGTTAAACTGTGGCTGCTGGGATTCGAGCCCAGGTCTCCACGGCCACAACGTGGAATTCTTACCACTAAACTACAGCCACTTTGTTATCTTGTAGTAACAAAGAAAATATATTCATATATAAAGCTAGCTGACATTACTCACATCTTGCCTGACCTGACTCCATTATGGCAGCAGTGAGCAAAATTTTACTGTATTTTATTGTGAGAACTTGTCTGCGTTTTGATTTTATTCGGCTTTAAAAAAATAAGTTGGGTAAAAATTACACCTAAAGAAGTAATATTATATAAAAAGTTGTGTATATGTCAAATAGTCTGAAAATAAGCTCTCCAAATCCTTTATTTGGATAAAGAGAGATAGAGGGAGAGAAAAAGTAATCAGAATGTACTAAATTATGTTTTGGCCACCTTTCTCTTTATTATCATCTCCCCTCATTCAATTTTAAAACATACCCTTAACTTTGTTGAAGTCATAAAGGATAGAATGAGATCGAGATAAACACTCCAGAGAGATTTTAGAAGTCGGGAAAAAATAAAAATATTTCAATGAGCTAATTGATGATTCAACTTTTCACCTAATGAATAAGACTCTCTTTTACAAACAAAAAATAAATTAAATAAAAAATAAAAATCAATAGTTGAAGAGGGGAGATTTAAACTTTGTATGGCTTTGTTGAAAATATTAGGGGTATCAATTGAACAACAAAACTCTCTAATTTGGCTACACGATTATTCACATCAAATGAATATGATTACATTATCTAACTACATCTATTAGATCACTCCCTTTGATAGACAGTTCAAACATATCATTAAAATTCCCTTTGATTGAGATTTCTTAAGTCCCCATTATATCCCAAACATTGGCTTACTTTTGAACTTTTGACTACCAAAAAGAAAAAACTCATTTTGCTCCAAAATAAGTCATCAATATTAGACCACCAGGATTCTCAAAAATAAAAAATTAAGAGTTAAAATGCAAAGTGCATTCTCTAAGTTTGACTAAAATTCATTTCAATCCTCTAACTTTACTATCATTGAATTGATTGCTCTAAATTTCAAAGTTATTCAATTCGGGTCTTTTGTCCAATTTCATTAAAATAATTTCCGTTAAGTATGCAATTAACTTTAATTTCGTTAAATTGAGTCCTCTAAATTTACTTTTGTTTAATTAAGTCATTTAAGTCTTAAAGTTATTCAATTCAGGTCTTTTGTCCAATTTCGTTAAAATAATTTCTATTAAGTATGCAATTAACTAATGAAAAAAGAGGGTAAAATTCTTACATAAAATGTCTATAATATATTTTTTATTAATTTTATATAATTTTTTATGTGAAATAATATTTTTTAAGGGCCATTTTTTAACAAAATTGGGCGGAAGGCCTGAATGGAATAAATTTGAAACTTAGGGACTCAATTGAATGAAAACAAAGTTAGAGGACTAAAATGAACTTTAACCCAACTTAGAGGGTGCAATCTACATTTTAGCCCAAACAAAAAAATATCAGACCAGACCAGCGAATATGGAGGGCGAAGTTGCCAACAACCTCTTAAATCTTGGTGATAAATAATATTGCTACATCATATTTAGCAGGTCACTTCCGTCAATAGAGATTGTATATGTATCTGAAATGACATTTTGCCAAATATCCTGGAGACATTCAGAATATCTGAACCAATGAAGACAGTAAAAAAAATTAAATTGATGACTCAGGGAAAGAAAAACTGCCACATCCTGTATATCGTTATAATGTACAAATACAACTGCTAGAGGGCTTTCTAGTAATGGATGATAGAAAGATTGCCGTAATCTTCACAAATACTAAATTACAACAGGGAAAAGGGAACTAAGTAACCATGTGGTTCCCCCGTCACAAACTATAATAGGATCAAAAAATTATTGGCTTTATAGGGTGCAAGTCTGCTGACCAAAGACTATTAGCCCTCAACCGGAAGACTTTTGGAAAGTTGAAAAACTTTTCCAGAAGACATTCCGAAGCAATACAATCAAAAAGCATCCAACATACGCCTTGAAAATGAATTCAACTGACCCCTCTGAAAGAAAGGATGTGAGTAGAAACTAGGGAGACTCATATTTAGACATGCTGGTGCAGGATTAAAGAAGGAACATCCCTTGAGCAACTGAGAATGAAAAGTCACCGTGATCACCAATCTCACCACCATCAGATGTTTATGAAGCGCTAGGAATCTGATCCCTGGTTTTTGCCAACTTTGCCTGTATTAGTTTGTCCAAAATGGGGGGCTCCAAAGGAATTGGGTCAAGACAACGCTCCGAAGCACCAACAATCACCTGCACAGCAAATCAAGCCCAAGCCTATGAATTGTCTAACTTAAGCTCTAAACTCACACACACACACACACACACACACAGAGCAATGCCTTCTTTCATCTCTCTTGAAAGATATTCAAACAAAAAAAAAAAACCATACTAAGAAAGAAAAAGTTATGGGAGGTCAAATGTTCAGAATCCAGATTCAAGGCTATTTTTCTTGTACCTCATCAAGCAGAAAGTCAACAGCAGCTTCATCTTCAACATTTTCCTTTAAAGGAGTCCTTAGGAACTGAATATCCAACTGAATTTGCTGGAATCCACTCCGATTGAAAGTCTGGAGTCGGACAAATTCTTGCAAACTTTTAAGGGACAGTTTTACTATTGTTGATACCACGGACTCCTGCAGTTTACAAGCAAGCTCAGTTCATGTTGTTCATATACCACAACGAAAACTTTTTCCCACCAACCCTAAGGGAATTCATTACCTGTGTGTATTCAACTTTTGTGAAAATTTCAACTTTTTGCTTGAACAACTTTGCTAGATGGGTTTCCAAAAGCTGGCTCCTGGCCCTTTGGGTATTGGACTGAGTCAACTTTTCCTCTCGTAATGGATTGCTCCTTGATGAGGCAGTGCTTCCATTGCTGTCATTGCGACGATGCCTTCGCAGCCCTTGAGGCAAAATCTGCTTTACTTCACGTCCTATTGCTCCAAGCTAGTAAAGCAATCAAAGTTAAAGGTGTGTCTTTATTTTGCTCTCAATTAATTGGTATGAACAGGTTCATGCAATTCAAATACAAGTGGAAATAATTAGTATTTGTAGGATAGTAACATTTAACAGAAACAGGAGATAAAAGTCTACCAATACATGCTCAGATATCTTAACATTTAATTGGAAGGATATGAACCACAGATGAATAGATGATAAAAGTCTACCAATGTACTGACCTCTTGGAGAAATAAATCAACAAACATATGAACCTCTCTGGGCTCCTTATGCTGTGCAAATCATACAAATATCAGATAGTTCTTATGCTGGTTATTTTCAGTAAAATTAATACATAGCAAAAAACAAACACACCTTGATCCAATTTGGTGTTGTAAACCTCTTTTTCAGGAGAAGCGATATCCTCTGAGTTCTCATTTTTAGATACTGAAAAGAGAAAATGAGATTATTATATTGCGCAAGAATTTTGGGCAACTGGATATAATATTCAAAACAAACCAAAAAATGACATCACAAGGGAAACATTCTTTGCAAACTCTTATCAACCCAATTGGAGATAAAGACACTTTACAGTTCCAAAGTGGATTTGCACAGAGGCAGGCTAACATAAAGCCATTTTGCAATCCACCATCTGGGAACTGTCTTTTATTTTCAAAGAGCAACAAAAGGTAATTAAAATCTAAGTTTCCAAAAAGAGGCTTGTTATTCCTACTTAACAAAATAAATTGAGGAACACAGAAACATGACAAAAAAGAATAAGATGTCATCTACCACATGGCCAAAACCTATTTCTTTGTTCCCTAATCTACTAGCCTAAATGAAAATAGTAACAACTGCAGAAGTCTTTAATTCATACAAGGTTCAGAAACTTCTCTCCAGCTGAACGAAAAATTCGACAAATTTCTCCAGGAACAAAGGCAGGCCCATTTTCATAGCCTCTAACACCACCACCAGAAAAAGAAGCTGCTATTTCCTGAAAAGTAGAAGATGAAACTTCAACACAAGCCCCTGAGGATAAAGAGAGAAATATAATTGCAGTAATTGATGCTTCTAAAAAATATTTTATATAAAACAATCAGGTGGCTCCTTGCCTCAGTGATTCTTGGGATGGCAGTTTGTTCGATGAAAACAGAAAGTTGAGCAAGCACCAGGACAAGGCCAGCAAAAGCTTTGTCACCTTGTGTTCCCTCTATCAAACCTTGATCTTGACTGGGTGAAATATTTCTTCCTGAAAGCAGAAGGAAGTGATCATCAAGTGCCCTGAAGAAATCTTGAAATCCTTCTTGAACCAAATCGATAATCAAGTCTTTCAGGTTGACTAGTAGCTCCAAGTTGTCTTCAAGAATTTGGCGGAAGTCCTGGACAAAAACAAACAGATAAGAGTACTACACCTAAATGGAGTATGCATTTGCAATAAAAGACGAGCTTAACAATGATGATGTATAAAAAAGTGAAGGTACTCAATAATAAGCCTCACAAAGTTAACATGAACCAAAAATGGGGGAAATTTTCTAATCACCAAATGGTTAAAACTTAAAATCAATGTTAAAAAACCATAAGGTACATCATGCATTTCAAATCCACAAATGTTGAAGAAACACTTGCCAAAATAATTTAGGAAGAGAGAGAGACACACACACAACCAAGCACAGACTACATTTTAAAGAAGTACATCTAATAGAAAAAAATCTAAGGTACACAGACATTAATTTGAAATGATATCCTTCACAAGTGGAATAGAAGTACCAATGACAGCTGCTTACATAAACAGATACATTTTTAAAAGCATATGTATTACCAGTAAGACATCCATGCTGCCTTGAAGCACTGCCTTTTTGCTGGTCTCCAGAACAAACTGCAAGGAATACTCTTTTCCTCCATCCTTTTGTCTAACATGTACTTTTGTAAGGGCATCTGCTAGATCGAACAGAATTTATCTAAGAACTTTAAGTCTCTCTGAGGATAAGATTGAACTCAAGTAACATCTGATGTTCAACATAACATGAAATATGCCAACCATCAATTTCTTATGTATGAGAATCTTTGCCACTCCAAGGTGTTTCTTTTGGTGTACAATCCCACATTATAAACCAGCTGCCAACTCATTGGAAACAGTTTTTTTTTTTTTTTTTCATAACTTGTTGAACACAAATCAATCTATATTCTATGTTTTCCAATTTACTTCCTTTTTGGGTTAAAATGAAACTATAAAGTAAGAACTTGTTGGAAAATGACAGTATAAATAACCTGAGATATCATGTAGAAGATGAGAAAATCTGCTGGCAACATACCGTTTGAGAGCAACCTTGGCAGCCTGAAACCATGTAGGGGTAGTCAGTGTACTAAAATCAATCCTCAACATGAAATTATAAAGAAAATATGGTAATTAGGGATGTAGATGAAATGCAGCTATGTATTAAAATAAATCAATATTCTAATAATTGTCAAAGAAAAACCTCCAAAGAATAATCAGGGAGTGCAGCCTCATGCAACACTTCATCCATCAGAAGCACATCTTTCCAAATAACTCCTGCATGCATTGGTAAGTATTGCAAGAAGTTGCATTCAGGTTGCAAAATGAGAAGGAAATGACTTCAAAATCAAACCCAATATCAAATCATTTTCATTAAAGCTTCAATAAAATTGATAAGAAAGGCTGGGTTGAATTCTTTTGATACTATTTTTCAATAAGTAATGTTCTAAAGCATCATCCTAATTTTCATGGACCATTATTAGGAGGAAACTAAAGAAACTCTCTTATATCCCTAGTGGACTACAAAAGCCAATAGGAAAAAACTACACCTAGCATCAAAAGGGAATGACACAAACCCGAACTCCAGTTGGTAGGTATAGCAAATTTGATCAAAGGTGTTTGTAATGCTAACACAAATGGAGCTTCTAGGTAAATATTTTGCAATAGTGCTCTTCTCTAAAGCTATGCTGGCAGCTATTGTGCATCAGCAAGGACTTTCAATGGTTGTTCCCTGCTAAGGCAGTCTTACACATACTGCAACAATGGGCATTTGATGTAACTTAGCCTTGACTACATTGTTACAGATAAAAAAGAATCAGAAGAGAATTGACCGTATAATTAAAGAACTTGTGCAGCAAGTTTATTAGAAGGATGGATTGCATGGGCAGGCTTAAAAAATTGTTCTAGTATAAGGGCACCGGAGTTATGTAGGGTAAAAGACGATGCAAAAGCACAATTATTCTACTTACGAAGAACACGCAATAGCTCAGCAGAACAAATCCGCTCCTTTACATATTCTCCAGTTGTTTCAAAATGCCTACGAAACAAAACCCCATTACAGTCCATGAGCAAAATTCTGCATGCTTCTATGTATTTCAATAAACCAAAAGAAATAATAAGCAGATAACATAAACTAATTGGAAAATTTGATGAAGATACTCACTTACTTGGTAACCAGATCTTGTGCAAGTTTAACTAGTTGGTTTTCTGAATCAGGAAATATCACACAATAAGCACGGAGAGCCTCTGCAAACTCACGAACAGATGCCTACATTTAGAAAATTAATACAAGTGTGGCCTCATTAGTCCAATAATACAGGCAGCTAGGAAAATTAAGACGTAACTACAAGCAAAGAGTCATCATAAACTGCATTAAACAAAGAAGAAAACCTGAAAAATAATATATCAAAAATATACACACAAACAAACACACACCCCTAGATGCTTCAATTAGACAAAGGTAAGAGTTCCTATTCAATGCCCATAAAGTAAGCTCTTTTCCTTTTTCGTTTGGCAAGAGGGAAGGGAAGGAGGAACATGAATCTTCTCATCCCACCTGCCAAAATTAAGAGACAAAAACGATTCTACTTTTTCACAACTTACCTCATGAGCAGCAGCAGGTTCTGAACAAGGAATGCTTTCTTCTTTAGAAGAATCCTTAGAATCTACTGAAGCATTGCTTAGTTCTTTAGTCTTAAGCTGAAGATCTGCATGAGATTGTGCCAATTTTTCCAGTAGTCTAGCCTTTAAGCTTTCCACCTGTCAGTATAGGGAAAATTTATCATATGACATTAATATATCAGAAGAATCATGATAAGATATTTGCTTGAAGTAGAATCCACTAGAGCAAATAAAATTTCACATTTATGCAGCACATGCTACAAAATGTAGGCATTACGAGAATAACAGCAATAACAAATGAGGAGAGTCCTCTTTTTTCTTTGATAAGTACCATAACTTTACAAAGGAAAAAAGAAGCCCAAGTACAGAAGAAGTATAATATGGGCAATCAAGCTCTCAAAGCACAATGGTCAATCATATCGAAGAGAAGAGTCCTCATTTTTTCACCAATATAATTTGAAAATATGTGCCCTAGGTTCAAATCCAGGAATTAGCCCTCCAAAATTGGAGGTAAGGCTGTATACCAATCACTTCTCCCAGATCCTGCATAAATGGAATCTTTGTGCAATATGTACTATTTTTTTTTCCCTAGCAAATATCCATGCATCAAATATTTTCAATGATTTTTTTTTTTTTGATAAATAACGAAGTTCATTAATCTAAATACCCGGTACACCGGAAGTGTAAGCTCGTAAATTACAATGATCAAGCATACCTAAAAGATTAGAACATGAAAAAGAATTAAAATCAGAACTCCAGTCCAGTAAAGAGTAGAGGAGGAAAGATTTAATCTCGAGAATCGACCATTCCTTTCCCTCAAAGCATCTAGTGTTTCATTTCTCACCAAATACACCATAACACACAATGCGGGGCAGCCCTCCACAAATCTACGTTACAATGTCTACCAAAAGGGCCTTGCCAAGCTGTAAATAAATTCGTAACACTTTGTGGAATAACCCAAATCACACCAAAAAAAACATAGACCATAGCTCAAAAGCAATGGGACAATGAAGAAGAAGAAGATTTACCGATTCCCCACTCCTTTTACACATATAACACTCAAATATTTTCAATGATATATTCAGTACTGTTCCTTTACATAGAAGTGTAACATGTTAACCCTGTTATGCATAATATGAACCCAAAAAAAACTGTGAACAAGTGCAGTACAAACCGGAAAATCTAACTGCTTAAGAAGCACTGCAGCCTCAGCTCTTGCTTGTATGGATTCAGAATCTGAGAATAGCTTTCCCTAATTTGAAAAATAAATAAATAAATTAGGAGACAAGTTTTGGATATAGCAATGACTGTCAGAAAGTTATACAACATGAAATAGACTTCTATTCATCCATCATCATTTTTTGAGCATTCTATGGCTCCCAACAGAATGAAATGGTTATTTGTGTGGTCCTGTAGTACACAAGTATTCATAAATGTCAATTCTCGAATTTTATTCAACCATCATCATTTTATGCGCATTCTATGGCTCCCAACAGAATTAAATGGTTATCTGTGTGGTCCTGTAGTACACAAGTATTCATAAATGTCAATTCTCGGATATTGCAGACTCCAAATTCTATGAAATTTGTCCATAGGTCCTAAAGTACAAGTTGTGGGGAGTAAACATGACAAAATGTGAAATTCCTTGGAGGCTCACTTTCAACAGATTCCAAGAGCCCTACATGAATTTGATGCTACTTAATCATTAAGAGATTCTCAACCTTAAGGCTTAGATTTGAATGTTAAAATGTACATGTGGAATAAATACTCATTCCATGTTTGAAGTACAGGCATCATTATCATCAATATCCAGCGTAAAAAGCTAAGACTCGTTTCCCCATCATAGTCACTTTATGCTAAAAAAAATTAGTCACTTTATGCTAAAACATTTTTTTTTATATACTCTTACTGACATTATGGATCAGTGTATGGATTAACAGATGCATGCATGTTACATATACAGTAGAAATAGAAAGTGGTGATCGTATGAGATGGAAGTTGACGAACAATGGGGATTTTAATATCCGCTCGTTTTATCATAAGTTACGTGGTTCCTCTTCCATTGTTTTTTCCTGGAAAGGTATTTGGAGGGTCAAGGCATCTAGGCGTGTCTCTTTTTTTGTTTGAACAGTCGCTTGGGATAGGATTCTTACGGGTGATAATTTGTGGAATAGGGGTTTTGATTTTGTTGACTAGGGCATCATGTGTCGTTGTTGTGGGGAGATGGTAGATCATTTGTTGCTACATTGTGGGAAGGCTCATTGTTTGTGGAGTTTTGTCTTTAGAACTTTTGGGATTCTGTGGGTTTTCTCAAGATCGGTTGCAAATTTCCTTTTTGGTTGGTGGAATTGGTTGGGGAAGCACTCATCTAACATTTGGAATTTAGTTTCGTTGTGTTTGACGTGGTGTATATGGAAGGAACACAATCGGCGGACTTTTGAGGACTTGGATAGATCTGATGACCAGTTGCTTGCTTCCTTTACTAGTTCTCTTTTTGATTGGTCTAGGGCTTGGGGACTCACATCTAGTTTATCTCTCCCTTTGTTCCTTAGCTCTCTTTTTCTTTGTAATTAGTTTCTCTTATCCGTTTTTCTTCTCTCTTTCTTGTAATCTTTGATGTGCTTTGTGCTTCTTTGCATAAAGCAGTTTTTTGAATATACATCTTTCGTAGTTATCAAAAAAAAAAAAAAATTACAGAGTGCATAAACACAATTGAAAATAATTTTACGACAATCCATTACTAAAAATGGGACAGCAGAGTATCATCGTAAAACTGTTAAATTAGACGCTAAATAGTGAATTATTTAATTACCGGTAAAATAAAATAACAATTAATGCAAGTTTGAATTGATAGTCACTGGTGAGTTTAAATCCAGATATTTTATTTCTGATACTGGAAATCATGGCACCAAGGTGATGTTGCAATGGCATGTAAAGAAGATAATGCCACCAGTCTCCTTTTATAGGGTTTAGTTTCACACTTTGACTTGGCATCTCCACCAAGCCAACTTGACTGGTGTAAAATGAAAGGAAATATACCTGCAAGTTCTTTATAATTATAGCCATTGCTTCTTCAGAAGCTTGCTTACAGTCCTGGAATGATGAGTCTCCATATGCCTAATACAGGAAAAATGGAAAAACAATTCACAATAATGTAGATATTTCAAAGTGACAATAAATAAATGCCCCAATAACAAAATAAACAACAGAGTTGGTAGAAAAATTGACCCAGAAATCAGAGCACTGTAATAAAGAAACAAGTAACCTTAAAAATTGGCATAGCTCCAATGTAGAACCTGACTGCATCAGCATAGGCCTCTGATTTGATACACTTTCCAAGTCTCACGGGTAGATCAAAAATGAACTGCTCTTAATAAAAAAGATGAAATCTGTGTAACTCATAAATGGCAAACTCCAAAATTTATATATAAGTATCATACATTTATCAGAAATGAATCATGGCTGTCCTGTGAACATAGAGAAAACAATTTTTACCCTTTTACTAAATAAATTTTGGCACAACCCCATAAATGAGTAAAAGAACTGCAACTTGATCGCTGAGTAGTAAATAGATACCCCCCCCCCCCCCAAAAAAAAATTTATATATATATATATATACACACACAATTATTACTACAAAATTAGTAGGAGCATCTACTCTAAATGCACTAACATCAATCAATAAGGTTTACTGCACTTCCTCACTGGAGAGCCCACAAGTTCACTACTCAAAAAGCTTGTATGATGCTGGTACAAGGAGTATAATAACTTATATCTACATTTACTTGGCACTAGATGCTGTGGAAGCTTAGGTTCACCTTAAGTGACAGACTCAACTCTCGTTGAGAAAAAACTGGAAGCAACAGACCTTAAGATTCCATTGTTAATAATGCTTCAATACTTGAACTTTTAAAAAAAAATTTATTTTATAGGTAATTTAATACCTGAACTTTACGAAGAAGGTTATACGTGCGATGCAATTTCTCTATGTGTTCTCTCTTTTCAAATAGTGAAGTGTTCACCCCATCACTTCTAGATTGCACAGACATTATCTGCATCCAAAGGCAACGTGAATATAATCTCTACTCCACTCTTCTTTTCCAATAAGATACAAATAAAGCAAAATCCCACATACCTTCTCAAGAAGCCCTTCCATATTTGACTCCATGCCTACAATGTTAGTTTTCATCCTGTACCCAAAAAAAAAAAAAAAAAAAAACAACAACAACAACATTATATGCCATGATTCTATTCTCGAAAGCATTCAGAAACAGACAACAAAATGCACTAGAAAGATCCACAACAACCGCGTAAAGAAAGTTCTTCAAATGTGTTAAATAATTACCTCTTAATCGTATCGGTAGCACTAATAAACTTGTTATAATTTTCATAAACCAACATTTGCAAGTCAGTATCGAGATTCTTAATCTCGGCTGCCATTTCTACATGCCTTTGCAGCAGCCCTTCTAAATTCGACTTTTCCACCTGAACATTCCAACCAATACAAACATACAAAGAACCAAAAATTTTAATTTTAATTCTCACATCAACTCCAATCTATATAGAATTCAAGTATGCTGCTAAATCGCAATGAGATTTTAAAGGTTTTGATCAAATTGAATCAAAATTAAATCAAAATTGAAGAAGATAGGGCGGCGTACCAGGAAATTCATGTAGTGATCAGGATCGAAGGAGGCGGAGTTGATGTCGTCGAGGGTGATTTGTTGAGGTCTAGACGACGGCGAATCGGGAGAGGGAGATATTGAAGGATCGGGAGAGTAGAAACTTGAGAGCAGATCTCTCATTCGCTTCGCCTTGTCGTCCATTGGGAGATCGTCGACTCCCATTTTCGCCGATTCGATCTCTTCGGATTCGCTCTTCTGAGTTTTGGACTATTGGAGATGATCATGAACCGAAGAAGATCGGTGGGAACTTTGGGAGAGATGCGGTACTCTGAAACGATGTCGTTGCGTGTCTCGTTGGCTCGACGAGTTTAACTACTTGTCGTTGAACAATATCGTTGATTTTCTTCTTTTTCATTTTCAGATTTTCTTTTTTCTTTTTATATAACTGCTTCGAGGATGCAACTTATACAAATGCATGAATGCATTTAAAATTTGGCAAATAACACTCCCCTCCCTTGAGATTTAGAAAAATGACACTCACCCCCAAATTTGAAAGGAAAAATACTCCCCCCCCCCCTGAGATTTTAAAAAAATAACACTCTCCCCCCCTTTTTGTTAATATTAGTAACAGAATATAAAGCATATTATAAAACATGTTGCTTATGTTGATTTTTTAGTCTCTTATAACACCTTTCCAATTGATTTTTTAAAGTTTGATGATCCTCTTAGATTTTTTAATCGCTCATCTCTCTAACACTTTGGATCAAAATTTATGAAATAAAACAATTTGATGAAGCTTTCAAGCTTTTATTGTTTAAAAATGAGTTTGAAATTTTCAAAGTCACTTATCAATATAAAAAACTTTCAGAGTCAATTTTGGGAATACATTATTAACTAAAGGGTACGTTAGTGCACAATATTTTTAACGCCAATTTAACAGAGTTTAGATAAATAAATGTCAAAGGGGGGAAAATGTTTTTTTCCTTTAAGTTTGGGGGTGAATGTCATTTTCTCAAACCTCAAGAGAGGAGAGTGTTATTTGTCCTTTAAAATTAAACACAATTTTTATCATAAAAATATAAATAATTAGTCAAATTATTAAAATAAAGTATGTAACACGTGCATACCGTAAAATATATTTAAAATTAAACACAAATTTTATCATAAAAATATAAATAATTAGTCAAATTTTTTTAAGTAAACATAATTAGTCACATATTAAAATTCTTACCTAAATTTAATACTACTCATGAGCATTTTTTATTTTTCTAATTTTTAATAAGACAGAACATATGGTGATCTTTGCTATGCGGTGATTTTTATTGAGTATATGTGATTAGTTTTTTTATAAAAAAAAAAAATACTTCATTAATATTAGATTCTTACTAATTTGCTTTCATTAACTCACTTGACACAAAGATTAAAAAACTTAAGTAGACACATATTAAAACTTAAGTGGATAATTATGGAGTGGTCCACACATAAATTTAGATACAAGGCACAAAATTGGATTCTAATTTCAAATTATAATTGAACTTTCTCTAAATTTTGCATATATATATATATAGACAAATTACAACTTACCTACCTGTGGTTTGATTAAAATTTAAGTTGTCTACATTTGGTTTGAAATTTGATACTTTACTCACCTGAGGTTTGATCGAAATTTAAGTTACCTATCTGTGGTTTGAAATCTCATGATACAAGTGCTCTTTTGGATTCTTTTTTATCTTATTTGATCTTGTATTTTTTTTTTTTTTTTTTGTGTTTTTGGAAGAGAGAGACATAAAAATTGAGCAAAATTACATATTTAGCCTTGTTTTTAACAGATATGAGTTATGGAAATCTAATTAAGCTAACCTTAAGTGGGTAAAGTATCAAATTTCAAACTACAGGTAGGCAATTAAAATTTCTACCAAACCACAGGTAGGTAAGTTGTAATTTGCCCTATATATATTGAATTTTCTTTTAATAAGTACATAGTAGTAGATAAGGAGAATGAGAGGCTATAACAAACATTAGACGCCATAAAAGTATATAATTACCATTGGACTACCACTATGGTGGTTGTAAATAAACCCCACATTAGACGCCATAAAAGTATACAATTACCATTGGTGGTTGTAAATAAACCCCACATCATGGTCATATACAAAGAATTAAAAAGACAAAAGTTCCTTGAAAAAAGTACTTATAAAAGTTGTTTTTTCCTTCTATTAATGCCTACTTTTGACAAAAGGACCCAATGGCAGAAGAAGCCCAACAATATGTAGAAGATGGAGAGAGTAAATAGTAAAATAAAGATCAGCAAGCCAGAATGGCTAGAATAATGGTCAACAGGCCCGCAAAAATAATAAATAGCCTGGAAGAAGCAAATGGGCTAAGGAAACCCGATGAATGAAATAGTAAACCTATAGGAATAATAGGAGATGGAGAAAAAGTAAAATAGGTTAGGGAAGCCCAAGAAATAAATTAGTAAATTCATAGGATTGGCATAAAGGCCAATAAACCTGAAAGGTAATAAGAGGTAAAGATGTGGTAATTGGGCCGGGGAAGCCTAAAGGATTTAGTAAAAGCCCATGGGAGTGAAAGAGGTAAAGAAGAAGAAAATGGGCTGAGGAAGGCCGGGGAATGAAACGGGTCGAGTAAGCCCAAGGAATGAAATGGGCTGAGAAAGCCTAAGGAATGGAATGGGCTGGTCCAGTAGGGGCATTGGCCAGTTAAGACCCAAAAGAAAAAAAAAATGTAAGAAATGGACTGGCAAGAGCCTCAGTCCGTAAGGCTAGAGGTAACAACAAAGTAAAAAGATGAGTGATATCATAGCAAGAATAATGCAGTGGCTTGGCAGGATTATTAGCCACAGGATTATTAGCCAGTCGACAGACATGGAAGAGAAGAGGACATGGGCTAGGTAGGGGGGAGAGGGCCTGCACTCAAGCAATTCCCAGTCCAAAAAGGAGATGGAATGTAGAGAACAAAAGCCTAAAAGCTCATGTATCTTTCACGCCTCAAGAGTTAAGCAAATACCAAAACGTATAGCAGAATCAGACAAACGCGGAGGCAATGACAAATGCGTGAAAGCCAGAAAAGTAATGGATTCAAACGAAAGTGGAGCATGCACACAGGGCTTAAGCACCACCTACCTGTACCCAGCAAATACAGAGGAGGTGGGTCATGGGTCAAAAGTATGAGAGGATGTGGTCTGGCAGTGGGGAGTTGGGGGAGCCTATTTTGGGGTTCTTGCTCAAACTCTTTTGGGGAGAAATGTCCTGCTGGAATGACATCTCACCCAAAAGAAGTAAATATGAGTTAGAATCAATAGATGCATGCCATAGAGGTAGGTAAGGGAGAGGGTTAATCCTTATCCGGATGAGAGTATTGAAATAAAAGACAAAACAAAACCTTTTTTGTTTGGGAATGAGGCGTGGTGCAGCCAACACAATGTGATGGTAGTGGCTGGGCAGCCGATAGACCAATGGGCAATCTTGGAAGAACGCTCACAATAAGTCAAAAGTGGTTGAGGGGTAAAAATGGTAAATCCTGTCACGGCAGGCAGTATAAAAGGCCATAGGCGTGAATAGTGAAAAAGGGGGGAAGAAAGGAGAAGAAAAACAATGGTAAGAAACAGGGGTAGAAAGAAAGAAAAGAAAGCAGAGTAAAAAAAGAAAAAAAGAAAGGAAAGATATAGAAATCCCAAAGACAAAAAGAAACATGAAGGATAGGAATAGAGACATGCATCAATAGGCTACACACTTCTCTCCCTCTTAATAAACCTACTCTCTGATAAGCTAAGAATTTAGGTTTAAGCTATCTAGGTCATTTTTCCAAATTGTGTAATCTCTACAATAGGAGTTCCCTGAGGTTACCCATATTGGAGATCGGCTCCTTTTTTGGGCTTGTGTCTGCTGAAGTGCTAAACCCATTTCTTTAGTAGATGAATCCTCTTTTTTTGGTTGATAAATGACTAACTCGTTATCTTACTGCTAAACTGTTTACCATAATCTTATTATTCGTGATTGTATTGCTTTATTCTCCCTTGCTGTGTTATTCATGTATTATTGTTATTAGTAGAAATGTTTTAGTTATCTTGTTGGCTCACTACCAACAAATAGTCAAAGTCTTAAACACTATTCTCAACAGACTCTCTCTCTGTCTATCTCTCTCTCTATTAGAACTTTATTCACAAATCACAACTCACTTCTCACAATCTCAGACACTCAGTAGTTGCAAAAACAAATAACACAGAATCTTATGGTGGCCTTTTTGTGTTGTTGGGCTTTAATCTCTCCTACTGCACTGCGGCTTGTAGATTTGAGTTAAGAGAGCTAAGATTAGCCTAAATGAGACTACACTTTAGGCAAACTTGTGCATAAGTCTAGCCATCCCAATATAGATGCGTTCTGGCAAGAGCATCGCGGGCTAGGTGTATGTTATGGCCACGACAGGAACAACTGTTATAGATGTTATAGCAAAAATACAATCCGACAAAATAACTAAAATACTAAACAGAATGAATAATACTAACGCCAAAAAGGAAGGTAGCTAATAAAGTTACAGCAGAATTATACAACAAATGGAAATAACGCTACAACAAACAACTTAATAACTGAACAATAAACTAATCACCCAATAAGCACAAATAGCAAAAAGAAAACTTGTCTGCTAGAAAAGTAGGCTTAGTTTTTCAGTAGAAACGAGTCCAAGAAGGGAGCCAATCCCCAACGTGAGTAACCTTAAGGAAGGCTTCTAGCATAGAAGTTACACACTTTGGAAAAATGACCTAAATGGTTTAAATTTCAATTCTCAATCCCTAAGAGAGTGGGTCTATCAAGAGGGAGAGAAAGAGTGATCCATTAATGCATGCCTCTATTCCTACCACTTATATCTCTCTGGTTTTTTGTATGTTCTTTCTTTTTCTCTATTCTTTCTTCTCTTTCTTTCTAACTGTTCTTCCTTTCGTTCTTCCCCCCTTTCACTGTTCACAACTACCCCTTTTTATATCATCTGCCATGGTGGGATTTACAATTTTTGCCCCTCAACTACTTTTGGCTCCTTGTGAGTGTCCTTCCAAGATTGCCCATTGGCCTGTTAGCTGCCCAACCACTATCTCTGCCCAAAATGTGTTGGCTGCACCACTCTCCATTCCCAGACAAAATTGCTTGTCTTGTTCTTTTTACCTCTTTTCGTTTTCACTTCACTCATCCAGATAAGGATTAAGTTTTCTCATCACCTACCTCTATGACATGCATTAATTGGTCCCAGCCCATATTTACCTCTTTTGGGTGAGATGACATTCCAGCAGAACATTTCTCCCCAAAGAAGCTTGAGCAAGAACCCTAGAATAGACCCCTTTTTCTCTCCACCACCAAACCACACCCTCTGAAAGCCTTGACCTGTGGCCTACCTCTCATATATTGGCTGAGTACAAGTAAGTGGTGCCCTAACCCTTTGTGCATACTCCACTTCGTCTGAATTTGTTTCTTTCTGGCCTTCACACCATTTCTGCTGCTTCCATGTTTGTTTGATTCTGTTGTATGTGTTGTTTGGTGTTTATCCTTTGTGGCGTGAAGGATGTGTGGGCTTTTGGGCTTATATTCTCTTTCACTCCTTCTTGGACTGGGTTTTGCTTGGAGCCTTCATTTTCCTACTGAACCCATGCTTTCCTTTTCTATGTTTGTGGGCCTTTTGGCTACTGATCCTGCCATATCACTTCATCGTACCTGTTATAACTTTACCTTTCTTTTTTATTTCTTGTTACCCCGTGAGCTTGCAGGCTAATGCTCCTGCTGTGCTAGCCCACCTCTTCATCAATCTTTTACTCAGGGCTTCCTTGGCCCACTTTTCACATCTTTACCTTTTTTAGGCTTGGTTGGCCAACATTCCTACTATGCCAGCCTATTTCACTACTTCATTCTTGCAGCTTCCTCGGCCCATTTACTTCTTCTCTATCTCTTTTACTCCCATGGGCTTTTTGCTAGATTCTTTGGGCTTCCCTGAGCCAATTACCACATCTTTACCTCTTGTTACTCTTCGGGCTTGTTGGCCTTTAAGCCAACCTATTGAGTTTACTAATTCATTTCTCGAGTTTCCCCGGCCTATTTACTTCCTTTTTACCTCTTATTATTTCCATGGGCTTACTACTTCATTTATTGGGCTTCCTCAGCCCATATACTTCTTCTTTACCCTTTTTTTTTGTGTGGGCCCACTAGCCATCAATCTTGCCATTTTAGTCTACTGGGCTTGTTTTCTTATTCCTGTACCGTTTTCTCCTTTTCACCTTCTCTATTGTTGGGCTTCTTTTGCTGTTGGGCCCTTTATCAAAAATGCGCATCAACAACTCTCAAATACAATCACAAATTCACATATTCAATTTCAATTCACAATCACCCTCAACAACAAAAAAAAAACCACAATCATAAATGACAGATTCACAAACATTATAATTGTATAGAGTGGAGAGAGAAAAATCATATCAAGATTCAAAATCAATGTTAGGTTTTGAAGTTGAAGGGAAAAAAAAATACTTGAAGCAGAATGGAGGTTGGAGGCTGTAGTGGCCGACATCGGAGGTAGGGTGGGCAGATCAAGTAGGGTAGCTGTAGTGACTAGAGGTGCATGAAGTCTAGGTCAGTCTTTACCTCACTAGGTTGATTGGCTGGTTAGTGGGTGTGGGTCAATGGCATTGAGGTGAGTCTTGCATGGGTGGACAACGGCTATGGTGGTAGTGGCTTGGATGGCGGAGGCGTGGTTGGCAATGTCATTTACTCACATCACTCTCTTCTTTACTCTCTCTCTCTCTAAATCCTGTTTTTTTCTTTTTTCTTTTCTGAATTGAATTAAGTTGTAATCATGGGTTTGAATTGGGCTTTTAATTTTTTTGAGTTGGGCTAGCTAGGATGTCTAAGCTATTAGGGGAGGGGGGGCTAAGGTTTTGGAAAAAAGGGACCCAATCCTAAAAAAGTCTAAAAATACCTAACAATTTTTTTTTTTTGGCCGGGGGGCTTGGGCCCCCCCTAGGTTCATCCCTATGTTTATCATCATAAATAGGTACTATAGGTTTAAATCATGTCTTATCTAAAGAATTTAGATGCTAAATAATAGTGAGGGTTAAATACTTTGTCTCTAAAAAAAATACTTCTTATAAAAATAAAAAAAAAATACTTGGACAATATAGACTATTGTAATCTATACTACTATTTAAGGGGCTTCCCTTATTTGGTATCCTCATTTTTTTTTGGTTAAAAAATACTCCTATACCCCTATGTTTGAGTAGAGACAAAACTAAAAGATAATATGGTAAAAATACAACTCTAACTCTCATTAAAACATTGCTTAAAAAATAAGGTCACTCTCCTCTTGATTTTCAAATTGCTTTCTCCACTTATAAATTAGATTCTCAAAATAAAAAATTATATATATATATATATATATTTATATTTATTTATATTGGTATTTGAATTGTTTTCTCTACACATCTGTTTGTACTACCTTTTTTTTTTTTTTTTTTTTTTTTTTCATTTTAATGAATGTATTTTCTATGTCCAAAATAAAAATCACTATGCATGTGGTTTAATTGGATAGAAGAGAGAAACGTCTAAAATTGAGATGAATAGAAAATTATAACACTAAACCTAACAAAGCCTCATTGCATGTGCAAAGCGCGTGTGATGAGGCTAGTTAAGGTTCTAATAACTTTTGTTTTTTCAATAACTAGTTGAATATTTATAAGTTGCTCTCTCTCTCTCTCTCTCTCTCTCTCTCTCTCTCTCAAAAATATATATATATATATATATATATATGAAGAGACAATAAATAAATATTACACAGATTGAACAAAAGTTGTGTATTAAAAAAAAGTTAATAGTTATTAAAAGTGGTACATGTGCCAATTGTGTGGGATATTTACTTGATACAATCACGATTTCTAAGACTTTTTATTATTATATAGTATATAAGTTTTTTTTTTTTTTGAGAAAGATATATAGTATATAATTTATAAATTACAAATATATGCATAAATATTTTAAGTAATTTTCCATCATATAGTATATTGATAGAAAATGAAAGCAAGCGAAATAATAAGAAAGCGGAAATTAACAAAAGGAGTCTTGTAGAAGATCCCAATTGACAATCATTGATAAATGACTCACATCAATTGAATGAAGAACTTGTATATAAAAGTGTTGAAATTGTTTTGACAAGAGTGGGGGAATCTATATATATATAATAATAATAATAATAATAATAATAATAATAATATGTGAAATTGAGAGAAACTCAAATTAGAATTCCAAATTGGAGCTCCAATTTTGCGCCATGTGTCTTAAATTATTTATTCTCAAAGAGTTTTATTTTTTAATTTTAGAATCAAATGTGGGATCATATCATAAATATTCATCCAAGTGAGTTATTAAGTATAAAATCCAAAGAGTCTAGAATAAATAAATCGTAAAAAAAAAAATGTTTCACAATAATAATAAAAAAATATGGACAATTTACATTTTATACCTAATAATATCCTTACAAATTTTTTTAAAGAATTAACAAAATATAAAAATGACTATCAATAGTATTTCAATTATATATATGAGAATTATATTATGCATATTATTGTATATTTTTAAGTGTATCTATGCATATGTATGGGGTTACAAACTAGTTATATATAATTGTGAACGGATTGTTATTCATTAGATCATAGGATAATTGCATGGTATAAATGTAAGTCTTTATAAGTTTTTATTTATTATTTTTATATTTCAATACTTATAATAATTGAGTGAGAAGTACAAATTATGCAATTAAGTGATAAGTACAAATTGTTTCTAAAAAAAAAAAAGTGATAAGTACAAATTATATGTATCATAATGTATAATAAATAATATCATATGATCGTGTTGATAATTTGATATTTGAGTGTTAAGCACAAAAAAGAAAATAACAAATTATTACATTAATTTATATCTAGATTGAGAAAAACAAAAATAATGAGATAAAATGACAAACACACAACATGATCTCCTAATTTATAGCATTCTATCTAGTTCATTTCAATTTTATCAGGGTAATAAAAAAGTTAAGAGAAGTGCTACATTAACAACATTTTTATAACAAATACTAGGTCGTAAATTGTTATTGGTTCTTATTTGAATTTATAGCTTAAATTATTTTTTTGTCCACCTGTAACAGCAAGTAACAACCTATCATTTGTGATTTGTTGTAAAAGTACTGTGAAAATATTATGGACATAATATTTCTCAAATGTTAATAATAAAACTATTATTAAAAGCAATATAGGTGACAAATAGGTAGATTTTTTTTAGAAAGAATAAGTAGGGTATTTACTTTGCCAATCACAATTTCTAAGACCTTCCTTAAATTTTTTTTTTTTTTTTTGGAGAAACCAGCATCTGAATTGATTAACTGATATCAGCCAAAATCAGCTAAAATTACATCAGTAACTTGTGGTGGAACATCCTCCATCCACACAGAAAACCCATCAATAAGTCTCGCGTGTTTTGCTAAAGAATGAGCTATTGAGTTACCCGATCTGCGGGTGTATGAAAAGAAAATACAATTGCAATATTGTAAATAATACTTAATAGAAGAAATTAAATGGCCAAAAGATGAAAAAGATTCCTCTTCATTTCTTAAGGCAGAGATGAACACCTCTGAATCTCCCTTAACAATAAAAGAGGGTAGGTTGAGGTCCATAGTTAGGGTGATGGCTCGAACTGCTGCTAGTGCTTCCACTTCATCGGATGAGGATGGGAGCTGGATTTTCTCTGCCAAGGAGGCAATTACCTTCCCTTGAGAGTCACGGACTACCACTCCCATTCCAGCCTCTCCCTTATCCTTAAACACCGCCTCGTCAAAATTAATCTTAAGGAGGGGAGAGGGAGGTGGCTCCCACTTGGGAGTTTGACTTTGTGGTTGAGGCAGTAGAGTCGGAGTAGCTGGTTGCGCCTGAGTGAACTCTTGGAGCATTTGTGTGGCTGAAGGAATGACTTGAGTAAGCGGGTACGGCTTATTGCTAGTTCTTTGAATGTTGCACCTAGACCAAATTGTCCAAGCCAAAGCAGCAAAAAGTTCAGTATTCTTACCATTCTCCAACACGAAGCATGCCAGCTCATAGAAATTAGTAAACTTTTTTGACCTACAAAATAGCCATAACGTGTCCTTCCTAAATGGCTAAAAGTTCAGCACAATCCCACAGCGCATGGTACCCGTCTTCAACTTTTAGATTACAGTGACAGCAAATATCTTCAGCTAAGACTTTTCTGTGAACCAAATTTGTCTTCACTGGTAAAGCTTCCTTACACGCCTTCCAAAGAAAATTTTTAACTTTGTTCGGCACCGAGAGCCCCCATATCCGACGCCACACATTTGGAGATTCAACTTGATCTTGATGAGGAAGCCGATGACTTGCTTTTTGCTGAACGAGGTACCTATATCCGGACTTCACCATATATACTCCTTAGGTACATGGGGCCATATGAGTTTGTCTTCTACATTGGTGGAACTGAGTGGAATTTTTAATACCAGTTTAGCTTCCAAAGGAGCAAAGAAACTAGCCACAACATCCCTATCCTAGCTTCTACTTGTTTGGTTGATGAGGCAATCTACTGTAGCTTCATGTAGACCATTAATGACTGGAGATAAGACCATCAGGTGCTTTGAACTAGGCACCCAAGGGTATTCCCATATCTTGATGGATTCTCCATTACCCACTCTCGAACGTGCCCCTCTCCACAACACCTCCTTACCCTTGAGTAAACTACTCCAAGCATATGAACCACTAGCACATTCTGGGGCCTCCATGAAAGAACAGTCCGAGAAAAATTTGCTTTTAAAGACTCTGTAGAGAAGCGAGTCTTTATTGTGTAGAAGACGCCAAGCTTGTTTAGCTAGCAAAGAGTCATTGAAGAGAGCCAAATCTTTAAAGCCCATACCACCATCAAATTTGGATTAGACAAGTGTCTCCTATTTAACCCAATGAATTTACCTATCTCCCTGTTGCCCCCACCAAAATTTTCGAATGAGACTCTCCAATTCATTACATAGCCCAATGGGTAGTTTGAAGCAACTCACAGTATAGGTGGGTATTGCTTGTACGATTGCTTGTACGATTGCTTTGATCAAGATCTCTCTCCCAGCCTGAGATAATAATTTTTCCTCCCACCCTTACAACTTCCTCCAAACCTTTTCCTTAATGAAGTCAAAGCTGGCTTTTTTCCTCCTCCTTACAAAGGATGGTAACCCAAGGTACTTCTCATACTGTTTGATCTTCGGAACCCCCAAAACTCATTTGATATGCTCCCTTTTTTCTTTTGAAGTGAGCTTACTAAAGAAGATGGTGGTTTTATTCCTGTTTATTTGTTGGCCAGAACAGCTCCCATACACCTCCAAAATCTCCAAAATATTATTGCACTCCTGTTTTGTAGCTCTGCAAAAAGTAGACTATCATCTGCAAAAAGAAGATGTGTTAGTCTAGGGCCATTTCTACATAAAGTAAAGCCCTTAATATCTCCATAGTTGGCTGCTTGGACAATCAGACTGTTCAAACCTTCAGTACACAGCAATAACAGAAAAGGAGATAATGGGTCACCCCGTCTGATACCCCGAGTTGTAGTGATCAAGCCTTTAGGTTCCCCATTGATCAAGATGGAATAGGAAACAATAGTAATGCAAGTCATCATCAATAGAACCCATTTTTCATCAAACCCCATTTTCCTCATCATTGCTTCCAAATAAACCCACTCCACTCTGTCATAAGCTTTGCTCATATCCAGCTTAATGACCATATAATCATCTTTTCCAGTGTGCCGCTGCATGCTATGTAAAGACTTAAAAGCCACCAAAATATTATCTGAAATAAGACGGCCCTTTGTGAAAGCACTCTGATTTTCAGTAATAATATTTGGTAGGATTTTTTTGAGTTTATTTGCTAAAACCTTTGAAAAAAATTTATACAATACATTACAAAGGCTGATAGGCCGAAATTCAGACACGAATTCCGAATTTTTAACCTTTAGAATGAGAGTAATAAAAGTATGATTAAGGTTAGCAGGCAAGGATGCAGAGTTTAAGAAATGAACCACAGAAGATGTGACATCCTCCCCTAATATACTAAATATGATTTAATAAACTGAAATGGTTTTAGTGACGAAATATTTTCGTCACTAAATACTGTTTTTAGCGAGGAAAACATTTAGCGACGAAACATTTTCGTCGCTAAAAGTTTTTTTTTTACCAAATCGGACTTTTAGTGACGAAATTTTTCGTCACCAGGACTTTTAGTGATGAGGCTACAGTGACGAAACGAATTTCGTCACTAAAAGTCCAATTTTGTCACTAAAGGTTCTTAGTGACGAAAAACTAGACTTTTAGTGACGAATTTTTTCATCACTAAAAATACATTTTCTTGTAGTGATAAGTCCCAATAAGTTTGATAGAAAATAGGGGGCATACCATCCAGACCGGGAGCTTTTAGGGGAGCCATTTGTTTAATTGCATCATGCACCTCCAAAGCATCAAAATCAGCCACCAATTTTGCATTCATCTCCTCATTTATAATGGTACTTATATGCTGAGTGGTATTCTCTAAATTAGTGGGATTGGCCGAACTAAATAGCTCCTGATAGTAAGCCACAATAGTTTCGGCCACTTCATCTTGGTTATGACACCACGTGCCATCAATTTTCTTCAGAGAATGGATGGAGTTACATCGAAATCTTTGAGTGGCACGTGCATGAAAGTACATCGAATTCCTATCACCATATTTTGCCCACTGAACTTTGGATCTTTGCAGCCACATCCGAGCCTCTTTATCCATAAGACTATTGAGTTCAAGCAACAGTTCTTTAACTCGAAAATTTTGTCCAAACCGCATGGCTTCTCTTTCAGCTTTCATAATCTCCTTTTTCTTTAATTCCAATTCTCTCCGTATGCTGCCAAAACTCTTCATGCTCCACTTCTTCAGTTCAACACCACATCTCTCAATCTTCTTTATAACTCTAATACTCGGGTTAGTAGAATCTTGCATGGCCCATACAGCTTGAATAGTATTCGTGCACCCTTTCTTTGCCAACCACATCTCTTCGAACCTGAAGGGTTTGGTTGCAATCGAAAAAATCAAATCCCTTGGTACTATCCAAATTGGACAGTGATCCAAAGAGAAAGATGGTAAATGGTGGACAATGGTTCCAGCAAATTTAAGCATCCATTCTCTATTAGCCAAACCCCGATCCAGTCGCTCCCACACCGAATGAACATCATTAAAGTGCTTCTTCCAAGTAAATTGAGATCTTGTAAAGCTAAGATCCATAAAACCATTTTTTTATATTTATCTAATCTATATCTACCTATACTATATATAAGAGGATTCTCATCTTTCAATTGGACTTTATATGGTTCAAAAATACCCTCATTAATGAAGGATAACTTTATTTAGAAATAGAGTAATAAATGTCAAATAACAAATTTCATTTTAAATTCAAAAAGAGAATTCTTAAAATTTATGATTTTTTTTCCGTTCAAAAAAGAAATTACAGTTACCGCTTATCTCTAATGTTTATCCTTTTTATTTATTTGAAAAATAAAAAAATATATTTCTAAATTATAATAGATACAAATTATTAACCTTTACCCAAAAAAATAGAAAAGGCTTTGAGCATGCGTGTGAGCGCATGCTCAGAGGCTAGTACTATTTATAAGAGGATTTTCTTATTTGGATTGAACTTTTATGTGGTCTAGAAATACCATTAAACCTTACGTTTAACAGGAACTTAAGGACAACTCGGTAAAAATATGTCTCAAACTCCACTTAAAATGCCTATAAAATAGGACACTCTCCTACTAATCAATGTTTTCAAAACAAACTTATCAAAAAAAAAAAAAAAAGGAAAATTATGACATTAGACCAACAAAAAAAAGCCTCATCGTACGCAAAGTGCGTGTGATGAGGCTAGTATAGTATATGATGATAAAGTGATGATAGAACTACTACACAAAGCTTACAAAAATGATGAGTTACCAATATTAAAAAAAAAAAAAAAAAAAGTAATTTACGCTAAGCTTGTTTTGAAATAAAATATTTGTTGTAAAATGTTTTCATATTTTAAGGTGTTTATTTACATGTAAAATGTGGTCAAACTTGTAAAATAATTTTTGCTAAAGTAAAAGTAAAAAATTGTAAAACGTTTTACCTTTTAAAAACTTACCCTCTACTCAATTTAGTAGTTAGGTCAATGGTCCAATCATCAGAGACGCCAGTTTGACAACTTGTGCAGGCAATCAAATTGCCAGGAATGACAACAGGTGGTTGGCTACCAACAATCCTATTGTCAGAGTTGTTGGAATGGTGGTCCAATCATTGAACCTTCGACATTGGTAGCTCTGGTGGTTGAGCTATTGATTTTGATAGTTTATGCTTGAAAAATTTTAAATGTCACATAAAACACTTGAAAATATTTTACTGGAATGTTTTACATGTAAAATAAGTCACATTTGAAAATATTTTACTTCAAAGCAAATGGAGTATAAAACATTTATTTATTAGGTGATTGAATTTCACCGATCATATTTACTGCCATATCTATTCTAAAAAATAAAATAAAATAAAATTATCATGTTAATTTGTAAATTTAGTATCTTTTTTTAATAGAAGTTTGTAACTTTGATCTAATAAAAGTATAAAAGTTGGAAGTAGTTCTTTTTTTTAGTATTTTTGATGACAATACATGATGATAGCAATACTCATTCATGAGCTAAAAGTATTTACAGCAAATGAGCTATTATAGCTTTTAGCAACTTAAAAAGCAACTTTATTCATTTTAACTACTCACTTTACAAAACACCAAACATCAAAACATCTATATTTTTAGCAACTCATTTAAAATAATATAAATAATTCATTAAAATAATGATAAACAACCACCACAAAATCCAAACCAACAGCAACAACCACCTCCACTGCCATGACTGTCACCCCACCAGCCACAACCATAAACAAGAACCCACAACCGGCAACCCACTGCCAGCTACCACCATCACCACTGCCGGAATTTAAAAAAAAAACACCACAAAACCTATCATAACAATACCCACAATTGGCCACAAAACCCATTACCACCACAAAAGAGAGAAAAAAAAAAACCACCACCACAACTTGCAACCCACTGCTAGCCATCATCATCACCTTCACCGGGAAAAAAAAAAAAAAAACCCCACAAAACCCATCACAACCACACCCACAACCGGCCATAAAACCCACCACACCAAAGCCAACAAAACCCATCGCCATCACACCCATAAGTGGCCACAAAACCCATCACAACAACACCCATAACCGGCCACAAAACCCATTACCACCCCACCCACAACCAGCACAAAACCCATCACCACCATAAAAGAGAGAACAAAAATTGAAAGAAAGAAAAAAAAAAGAAAAAAGAGAGACATATTTTCGGCCAGAGCTTAAGAAATTTTTTTTAAAAAAAATGAAGAAGAAAGAGGTAGAGATTTGGAGAAGAAGAAATGAGAAGCTTGGAGAGGAAAAAGAGAAAAAAGAGAGAGAAACGGGTTGGTTAGAGAAGAAAGAGAGAAGAGAAAAAAAGAGAGAAAAAACAAAATTTTTTAAAGAGGAGAGGAGAGAGTGTTCATACTGTATTTTGTCCGCCCTCAATTTGTGTGTTGGACCCGAAAAATCCAAAAATGTTATTTTCTCTACATGGGGCTGTGAGAACATCTAGAATGATGTGGTGCAACTCGTTTGAAAACCGGAGCACTCAAAGTGCCTTTTTCAACCAAAATGCCCCTGGTCAACCTAGGGTTGACCAAAGGTCAAACGAGGTCAAAATCCTCACAAAATAACACTTTTCATAGTTTACATCAAATACGAGCTTCTCGAAGATTTTGGCAATTTTGAACAAGTTTGACCTAGAGTTGACCCCGAATTGCCCCTGAAAACCCTAATTTTGATCTGGCTATTAGAGCATTTTGAAACTAATGCCATTGCGAAGATTATCAAATTCTCAGTCCAACGACTATTCATGGGCCAAAATTGGAGTTAGAACGGCCAAGATATCACGAAAACCGGGTTAATGCACCAATCGATGCACCACTAACTTCCGAGAGCCATAACTTTTGATCTGACTGTTGGATTTTCAAGTTCCATACCTTTTCAGAAACAAGAAGTCAAGATCTTTTCAAGAGTACCACGATCAACCCGATCCATGGCCTTTTGAAGGTGGCAGGCCTTGAAGGGCTGTTGCCTCATAAATCGTGTCGAGGCTATAAAAGGCCCCAAGCATCCTCTAGATAAATTAAAAAAAAAAAAAAAAAAAAAAAAAAAAAAAAAAAAACTTCCTATCTACCTGCTCTCTACCTGGATGAATTCTGAGCTTTTCTCCTCTCTTCCTAACACAAAAAACACATCAAAACTTCTTGATTCTTTTCTTCACCAAAAATACAAGGTAGTGTTCATACCATCCATCTTCCTCTCCTTGGTTCCATACCTTGGATTTGAGATTTAAGGGGTATGGATTTAGCTTTTTAGCTACTATCCATACCCCATTTTCTTTAAATCTTCATCTAGCTTTTATCTTGCTCTTTTATGCCTTAATAACATGATTTATTGCTTTCCTTAGCATGTTTCTTGCTTTATCTTGCTCTTAGCATATTCTTAGTTTAGATCCATGTTCTTCCATGCTTGTTTACATGTTTTTTTGTCTTGATCTACATGTTTTATGCTTTATGTCATGCTTTAGATGCTTAGATCTTCTCTTTCCCATGTGTTGATGTTTGGGTCTACATGCTCACATGCTTGATATTATGTCTTCGACCATGCCTTACTTAGATCTACGTGTTTGTATGCGTGTTCTATGCTTCTATGCCTATGTCTATGCCTTCACATGCTTGTATGCTTGGATTTGTGTTCTTCCATGCTTTTATGCTTACATACACATGCTTAGATTTACTTTTACATGTCTACATGCATATTTCCATGCTTATATGTGTAGATCAGTGTGTTTACATGTTTAGATCAATGTTTTCTACATGTTTTATGCCATCATCTATGTGCTTGCGTGCTTCACACCTTGTTTATGTGTTTAGGCCTAGACTTTGTTCGTCATGCCATGTGCTGTTGTAGCCATTTTGTTTTGTTTTGTTTTTTTTTTTTTTTTATCGCATTTTCTTGTGTTTCGACTTATTGGTTCAGACCCAATCTAGACCTTATGGTCTTTGTCATCGCCCATACACCTTGGCCCATATCGAAAGGTTTGGATCATTCCTATTTTGCATGTCTGTGCTTGCTTGCTTCCATGCTTTATGCTTATGTTAGCCTCTCTAGTTTTAGGCTTCGTCTTGTTTGGTGCCCTCTGCGGGCTTGATCTTGTTTGGTTACATCCGACGCCCGTGAGGCCTCGTTCGGATGTAACCATTTGGGATGCATCACCATGATGCCGGTTGCTTCGTGCATACCTTTTCCATTCCGTGCAATGATATGCTTACCATGCTTGTTGGTGCCATCAGTTGGCTTTCTATGCATTTTTACACGCTTGCTTACATGTCCATGCATGAGTTTTGCTTGCTAGTGTGTCATCCATGCTTCAACACAATGAAGTCATGGACATCCAATCCAAACCTACATTTGTCCCTCGTGGACACCACCTTTTGTTTGCTTTCTTGCTTGTTTGCCTTCTCGCTTGCTTTCTTGTTTCTTTGCTTGCCATATCTATCATGCTTAGTTGCTTTATGCCTCTTTCATATGCTTTTTGCATCTTTTTCCTTACATTACTTATCTGCTGGTTTCTTGTCTTTACCTTTGCATATACACACATGGAGCGAGGACGCATGGAGCTAGGGCACGGTCTCCCAGGTGCAAACAAAAATGGCGAGGATGCAAGCTTGTGGATATAAGCCAAGCGGCTATGTTCAGTAGATTAAGGGGTCTAGTTTCTCCTATTTGGTTATGTACTCTTTTAAACCCCCTCCCATCCACCTTCGTTTCTCTCTTAGATGGGTTGTATTAGGTATATCATGCCATGTACCATTTGTCCTCATTTTTAGACTATGGCAACACCTGTTTACTTTCCTGCACATATATTTTGGGTCATGCTCTAGGGATGTAGGCATTTACTTTCCTGCTCTGTGTGGTTACATTATGCATGATGTATGTATATATATACCTAATCGCCCCTCCCAGTGTGATTGTTAGAGTTCATGTCACCTAAGGCAAAGCAATGCCTAATTTCCACCACAAAAGTGAGATGACATGTCGTCGGATTTTCGTCGTGGAAATGTGGTACTTTACCTAAATGCCTTAGGAAAGCATAGATTGAGACCACACCCATTCAAAAGTTGAATCTCAAAGCCCCCATGCATGCAAAGCCCCAAAAGACAATGCCAAAACCATGTTTTTACTATCAATCTCCAAAAATTAAGATTTTATCAAAACAAAGGACTGTCCTTAAATAGGCGTTGTGGGGTGCCTAACACCTTCCCCACACGTAATTGTAGACACTCGATTTTGTACCCATGATTTAATCAAGGAAGATGACTGGAGTGACCATCCATGTACAAAAAAAAAATCATTCTTGCATCACATGCATCATTTTGTTCTTGCATCACATGCATCAATTTGTTCCTGTATTGTATGCATTAATTCATTCATTGCATATCATAAAAATGATCTTGAGATTCTAACGGTCGCAACGGTGTTTCTGGTTTTCGAATCGGACCGTCGGATTAAAAGATATCGCATGATCAAGTTTGCACAATCAACATGCATTGTGTCTAGGTAGAATTGACCGCACATGATTAATTTAAATTAATTCTAATTAGTTAAGCAATTAAAATTAATTAGATAATTTTGTGATTGGTTGATAATTAGTATTTAAAATAGGGATGCATGCATAGGAATAAAAGGGATGATTGGATAACAACAAAATTGGGGATAATCTGAACATTATCAAGATTTATTTTAAGGTATTTATCTTCAAGATAATTACTCTTAAAAAAGCCTGAATTATCTAGAAAAGAGACCAAAAAATCATAAACGGAGGTTGAAAACATGTCTAGGTACAAAGACTGGCCAAAAAACCCTAGAAGGAGAAACCAAATGGCAACTGAACTCGAAAGCGCGTATGGCCTCCAAGAGCCAATTTGACACTTTTGGAGTGTCGAACAGCACTCTAAAAGGGCCGAATTTCCCTTGGTTAGGCTTTGGCCCAATGGCCTTCGGGTGACGATAATGCACACCCTTTTTAATCTTTTCGCAAAAGGATGCAGCCTGATTCAAACCCTAATCATTTGTACCTATTTTTTAGAGTCTTCTGGCATCTATAAATAGAGACTGAATCTCATAATTCAGCACCTTTTTTTTACACTCTGAGAGACATACGTTTTTTACTCTTAAACCAGACATATTTTCTAATCCTCTCTCTGAGTGTTGCTGCAAAATTAGGGTTTTTAGGTTTCAAAGAGAATTGAATAAATTTCTTTGAACCCTAAAACATCCTCTCAAGAACAAAGTGTGCTTATGCAAGAAGCTGTTTCCTTCTCCCTTCTCTTGTGATGTGATGATGCATATTATATCTCTTTATTTTTCAAATATCTATGAATTGTTAATTGTCCTTTTGTTTAAAGCGTGATATTTTCTATATGATTGTTATAATCTTTTTCTTGAATGTCAATAAATATGCATGTGAACAATTATTTTTCTTAAAACAAAACAAATCTGCATCTTTATAAGATGTAGATCTGAATTTTTTCTCAATACAAAAACTGATTTGCATCTTTCTTAAGATGTAGATCTGAATTTTTCTTAAACAAAAAAGAGATTTGTGTCTTTATAAGATGCATAACTAAATTTTTCTCAAATCTGATTTTCTTAAATACATGCAAATTGTTGAAATAAAGAAAGAGATTATGTATTGCTGTGTTTGTGTTTATTTTAATTCATGATTGCATAAATTTTAGATTATGAGTGAAGTTTTCTTCTTAGAAAATCTTTTTTTTAAATATATAATAAAACAAATCTGAATTTTTGTCATCAAAAATCACTTTTTTTATATAAAAAAATAGATTTGAATTTTTGTCATCACAAAACCTTTTTTTTACATCCCACAAAGCAGATCTGATATTTTGACAAATCAAAATCATTTTTTTTAACAATAAAAACAGATCTAATTTTTTTAACAAAAGAAGAGATTTCATCCATATATAAATTTGTGTGATTTAATTTTTCATTCACATGTTCAACATATCATGCATGACATGCATAGCATAGTACATTGGTCACAAGAATCTAGAAGACTAGACTTTGTCTGGGCGGAATGGGTGCCTAACACCTTCTCATTCCGCAACCTAGCCTCTGGATTTAGGTTTTTGAATTAGTAGATCTAGCCTTGTCTTCATTTGTTTTGGGTAGAATGTAACTAGGACAATAAGCCATGTAAATAATTGGTAGATTGTAACTAGGACCCAAAGCTATGTAACTTTTTAATTTTCTAGATACGTAATTTTTATTCAATCAATGAATGGAACTACTCAGTCATGTATTTTGTAATCAGTATTTTTTTCTTATTTTTTTTTATAAAGAAAAATAAGTGGCAACTCCATACCACTTACCCAAAAAGAGAGGTGTCCTAAAAAAGTACCCGAATCTCTTTTTTGGAGGGACACGTCTCTCACAGTAACCAAACTTCCGGAATCAAGAATCAAGACTTTTTGCCATCCACATTAGATTAGGAAAAATGACATTTTTCTTAGCTTAGGATTAGTAATAAAATCAACTAGAAAAAGTGACCAATCACACTTTAGAAAAACTCAATGATTGGTGGCGACTTCATTTACCTTTGGTAATTCACCTAAAATTTGGCCAAGATTCTTGCCACACCCCTAAAGGTAGAAAAATACCTTCCTCCATTGAGAGAGAGAGCACCTGAAGCTCCATACAAATACCACATACCAATCAATCGAGAGGGGCCTCTAATGGGTCCCGCACGCATGAGAGCGCCGCCACGGCAGGTGGTCGAACGAAATCCTGATGACAGCAATTTTTCGCCCCGATCAAGGCTGAGTGTCGACAGACTGGCGAATCCACTAGGGATATATGAGAGTTTAGCCTTTAGAGCTTTTGATAAAACCATAATCTTTGGACATTAGCCTTCAAAAACAAGGAAATTGGCATTGGCCTCTGGGACTTTCCTTTTGAAAAAGGCTTCTACTATATCTTAGTAGACTATTTTCAAAAGAGCGAAATAAAATCTTTTTCCAAAAACTCCTTTTCCAAAAGGGAGGCTTTAAGATATTTTCACATGGGGCTTTATCGCTTTCCCTCACATGCAAACATAGGGTAATGAAACTTAATTTCCATTGCACCTTTATCTGCTTTCATATATATATATATATATATCTGCTGTGTTTGGAAAAAGTCTTTCCCTTTCATTAAGGATGGCATGACATGTACACCCTTTTTGAGTCGAACCTGGCCTTTGCATTGCAGGCGTAGTCACATCTCTTTGGGGATTTCATCACCCTATTTGCAGATGCCTAGACATAAACATCGGCAGTGTTACCTATAGTTAGATTTGGGGCTGACTTTGTAGGCACTTTTGGGTCCATAGGTGGACAGGAGTAGCTGAAAAGGCCCCCTCGATCCTTTCTGCCCCACAACTTCCATGAAGGGAGGGGTATGGCGATTGAGTCCCCCTAGGATAGGAACAACTTATCAGTTAAGCCTTTGCATACAATTGGCCTAGTTATGTCAAACCCATGAGGATTAGTTCAAGCCTAGAGCCCCATGAGGACTAGGTAAAGCCCAAAGAGTGAACATCCAAGCCTAGGAAAGGATACCCTTCTAGGACTAGAGGTCAGGGAAAAGTGTTTTGTAACAGGTGCGCCCTTTTTGCTTGCGCTAAAGAAATTGTGCTCTACTCTAGGTTCCTTCTATCCTGCTTGTACAACCATCCATGATTAAACCCCCAGGGAAAGCAACCTCGTTGCTTATACATGCTAGATCATACCCTATCCCTAAGGGTTTACAACCTTAAAAGGGCGTTCATGCATACACTAAATGGTCTTGTCACCTAATTGTGCAAAGATAAAATTTGTGTCAAGTAGAAACGTTGCCAAAGAGCTATCAAGAATTCCAAAGCATCGAGAGTTTAAGAGCTTTCCTAGAAAAGATCCAAAAAAGATTGCTAGGAGCCCTAAGTCCTCAAGGAGATCCAAAGGTTCAAGAGATCCATGCTGTCTAAATTGCCAAGAGGTTCAAGTTGCCAAAAAGTTCTCAAAGAGATCCAAAGGTCCAAGAGATCCAAGTGTCCAAAAGGTTTCGCGAGAAGTCCACATTGTCAGAAGCTGAGCTTTTCCTCGTAATTGCATTTACCTGTATTGTAAAAGGCCTATTGTTGGAGTCAATGAACCTAGCTTTGTAAAAGTGAATCTTGTACAAGCATGTAATAAAAAGAAGGGTCCTTCCCGCATTATTGAGCATGTCATGAAAGTTTCGGTTACTTGCCAATCCTATGCATTAATCTTGCATCATAATAGAAACTCACCATGATAAATACCCGATCAAGGGTACAAAAGCAAAATTTTTCTGAAAATGGTAGGTGCATGTTAAATAGCAAGGGCATAAACTAACTTGATTTTGGTGTTGTGTTTCCACATTGTCGAATGCACCTCGTTTCTTTCACCTTCTATTCTTTCTCAAGATCAAAAGATTGCTAAAAAGAAACAGTCTAAGCTACCACCATGTTGTGACCCCATTGTCACTAGGTCCAGTGCAAGAGAGATGTCTACTAGTGGGCCTTTGACTTCCGAAGTGAGTCTTGCCGAGTTCGCTCAGAAGAAAGAGCAAATGCCAAAATTGATGTGCATGGTGCAATAGCTAGTTGTAAGAGGAGGACAAAACTCTTCTGATCATAGTCAAGGAGGTCCCCAAACCAAGAATGAAAATCAGCCTCCACAAGGACAAGATCAGGGCCACAATATACCGCCTCAGGGCAATGACCAAGAAATGGATCCTTCTAAGGACAAGAACCCCAAATTTGGGTATGGCTAAGTTAAGAGCCAAGTGGAAACTCTAGCTAAGAAGCTTCGTATCATAGAGGGCTCCAACGCCCATGAAAGTGTTGATCTAGACAGTTTGACCAACTTCCTTTAGGTTGTTATGCCTCCTAAGTTCAAGGCACTAGAGTTCGCCAAGTATGATGGTACTGGAGATCCTTGCGCGTACTTGTGCATGTTCTATAGGAAGATGGCTCCTTATGGAGATCCTTGTGCACACTTGCGCATTTTCCCTGATAGTTTGACCGGCCTTACGGCCACATGGTATGTGAGATCGGAAAAGACCTCTAGTTTGAGAGAAATAGCCAACGCTTTCCTAGAATACTACAGGTTCAACACTGAGATAGCTCCCGATCGCACGGTCCTTATGAGAATAGAGAAGAAGAGTAAGGAGTCTTTTCGAAAATATGCCCAGAGGTGGCGTGAGCTAGCTGCACAAGTGCAACCCCCATGATGGAAAATGAGATGATCAAATGGTTCATTAACAACCTTAAGCCTCCTTACTATAAGAAGATGATCAGCACCCAAGTCACTTATTTTGATAGCCTCATCCCTATTGGGGAGCGTATTGATAAGGGTATTAGGAGCAAGAAAATCATGGATCCCGAGTCTTTGAGTTCCATGGTTGAACAAAAAGTCAAGAAAATGATTGGCCGCAAGACTAAGGAAGTTGATGTGCATATGATTGACAATACATCAGAAAGGCCTAGGGGTATAACTTCTGCTTATGCAACCCCAATTGCTAGACCTTATCAGCAACATGTTTAGTTTACTCAAGCACTTAACCAAGCTTTTAATCAGAGAGGGAGGCCAGACCCACTTTGTCCTTTGAGGAGGGAAAACCTGAAGTACACTTTGTTACCCATGCCCATGGCAGATCTCTACGCTTACTTATTTGAAAGGAAGCTAGTGACCTCGATGTTTTTAGGCCCAGAGAAGACCCTCCATCACCTGGCTTTGATCTGTCCAAGAAGTGTGAACACCATTTTAGGGTCGAAGGGCATACTCTGGAAGAATGTTACCATTTGAAGGACCGTGTCTAGGATCTCATAGATAATAAGTTGATACAGTTCGATAATGCAGCTGCTCCGAATATCATCACCAATCCTTTGCCTTCCCATCAGGAAGGGGGTGAACGCCATCATCACAGTGGAAGAAAGGATTTCGGATTTCTCCTTATCGTCATTCCCATGGAAGGCCCTACTTCAAGCCTTTGTCTAAGAGAGCCAACTTGATCTTAAGGGCATAGGAATCCCAGGATTTGATTGGGGAATCTACTTATTCTGTGGCAGTGGAGATAGGCATGCCTTGTTTGATTGTAGAGTGCTCCAAGCACAGGTTCAATGTTTAGCCAATCGTGGTATTATCTCGATTGAAAGGGAAACTATGCGAAGGGATGATTGCATGGCAGCCAGCCTATGTCCTCTAGCTGCCTAATCAGGAACTAGCTGTAATGCTATATCAGTTGGTTCGAGGAAGGATTGGGACGAATATTTACAGAAACGCCTTGGAAAGGTTACTTCAGCACCTTTCTTTTTAATAGTCATTGAGGAGATCATAGAATCATTTGTGGATTCAGGGTTATCAGGTTTAGAAAAAGGGCAAGCCCTGCCCGCCATCGAGGGATTCACTCATCTGGTTCTTGCATTGCCTGCAGTCGCAGGGCCGGCTTCATCATTTGTTTAGGAGGGAATCGCCATTGTCCCTGTCGTCTAAGGTTTCGATCCTCTTATTCTGCCGAAGCCTACCTTAGGAATCTCTGGGGTATTCAGCTCAAAAGCCCTTGAAGCCATTCTGCCAAGTCCAGTGGTTATTAATCCAAAAATGTTCTCCATAGCACCTAATTTGCAAACTCAAGAAGGCGTTATCATTTGCATGTCGAAGACGTTCCCTTATGAAGATAGCCATTGTGTCCCATGGAAATATGATGTGTCTTGATCTCCACTTGAACTGAAAAAGAGGAGGTCTGCTCCATTATCTTTTCAGGTCTATCTGGGCTTACTAAGAGTGGCCGCTGCTATACTCTAGAGAAGCTAGAAAAAAGAAGGAAAAAGATTAGCAAGGGTACAGCCAAACCCGTTAGGAATAGGGTTATAATAAAAGAAGCCGAGGAATCAGCTCAGATTTCCATCTTGGCGCTATTGCTATCCTTTGATGTCCACCGCTAGGCTTTCTTGAAAGTCTTGAAAGAGACGTGTCCCTACAGGTGTCACATAATCTTCCTTTGAGGGTATAGTCTCAATGGTGTTGGCCACCAACCAGATTTCCTTTACAGATGATGAGCTACCACTAGAAGGTAGAGAGTATACTTTGCCCATGCACATTATGGTAAAGTGTGAAATATGATCGTCTTCAGAGTACTAATTGACAATGGATCAGCCTTGAATGTTTACCTGATGTCTATTATAGAGAGTTTGAATGTGGATACCTCTCTTATCCGCCTTACCACCATGATCATTAGAGCCTTTGATGGCACTCTCCGGGAGGTGTAAGGCGAGATCATATTAGTCATTGGAATTGGCCTTATGTTTTTCACGGTCAACTTTCAAGTCCTCAAGGTGGATTCCCCATATAATATGCTTCGAGGGAGGCCCTGGCTACATGTTTAGGCACATTTGTTTCTACCCTTCACCGGAGGCTCAAGTTCCCCTCTAAGGATCTGTTGATCACTATTATGGCTGAAGAACCCCTGACTATCTTTAAGGAGGCTTCTGTCCCCTACATTGGTGCTAATGCCTTTCCGGAGGCAACTTTCCACAGTTTCGAGTTAGTCTCCATGATCTCTAGAGTTTTGGAACTCGAGTCAGCATGGCCCTCCGCTACTTTAATGGCTGCCAAAGAAATGCTCAAATTTGGCTATCAGTTAGGCCAAGGCCTCGGTGCTGTAGGACACGGGAAGACTACTTTGATTGAACTCCTCGACAACAAAGGAGTTTTTAGTTTGGGGTACAACCCCTTCGATGAAGAACTTTTCCAGGCTTTCAAAGGAAAGAAAAGGAAGTGCACTAGCCAAAGGATGTCCATTCCCCACATTAGGGTCACTTTTCTGGCTTTGGCCGAGGTCATCAGATCAAAAATGGCACAGGAATCATGAGAGGAGGAATCAGATCTAGCTTGTCTCATCCACTTATGCCCTAAAAAGTTCTCAATAAATGCCATCATATCCCTCGGGGATGATCTGACTTCTACTATTAGGCCCTATATGCCAGGCGAGACAGTAGGCCATTGGACCATCGAGTGCTGCTTTGTGGTTGCACCGACTGAGTAAGGAGTGTTCCATCATCGTGTGGTTGGGTCCTCCAATTGCCCGAAAGTGTTGGAATCGCATATCTAGTTTGTTTTGCATGTTTATTTCCTATTTTTTGCATTCCTTGTTCACATTTCCCTAGTTTATTTCCCAAAAAAAAGAAAAAAAGAAAGAGTATTTCCCTTTTTATCATTATTAGGCATGAACTTTGTTCTCCCCTATCTATAACCTATTAATGAAATTATCCAGCGTATTATTCAGGAAATTCTTGCATTTATCTCTTTATTTGCTTTCCTATGAATATGTGTGTGCAAATTATCTTATGTTTCTCTGTATATGTTCCATTCTATAGGATCTATTCTAATTCCCAAGCGGGTACATCGTCCTGTTACCATAACGAGGATATTGATGATGTGAATGAGACAATAGAGTTGGTTCATGATGTTATGGATTAGAGGAAATTCTGAATTTGCCTCGTGATATTTTGGAAGCTCTAAATAGAGAGAGCGAAGGGTCTAAACCCAACATACAAGAAACTGAAGTGATTAACCTTGTCGACGAAGGCAAGAATGAAAAACCCGTCAAGATTGGGGTGAACTTTCCTAAAGACATGAAGCTTGAGCTCATAGTGTTACTCAAAGAGTTCAAAGAGATATTTGCTTGGTCCTACCAAGATATGCTAAGGTTGGATATTCAGATTGTTGTGCACAGAATTCCAGTTAAGTCAGAATGCTCTCCAGTGCGGCAAGCCCTTCGAAGGATTAAATCTGAGATCATTTTGAAGATCAAGAAGGAAGTAGAAAAGCAATTGAAAGCCAGTTTCCTTACCGTGATAGCCTACTCAGATTAGGTCGCCAACATTGTTTCTGTGCCTAAGAAAGATGGGAAAGTATGCATGTGCGTCGACTACAGGGATTTGAACTGGGCCAGCCCCAAGGATAACTTTCCATTGTCACATATCGATACTCTAATTGATAATACAACTACCAACAGGTTCTTTTCCTTCATGGATGGGTTCTCAGGCTATAATCAGATCAAAATGGCTGAGGAAGACAAAGCTAAGACTGCATTCACCACTCATTGGGGAACCTATGCATATGATGTCATGCCATTTGGCTTAAAGAATGTTGGTGCTACTTATCAGTGAGCCATGGTAACCTTGTTCCATGATATGATGCATAAAGAGATTGAAGTTTACATGGACAACATGATTGCTGAATCGCGCACTGCCAGGGATCATTTGGTAGATTTGAGATAGCTGTTCAAGTGCCTTATCAAGTACAGGTTGAGACTAAACCTTAACAAGTGTGTCTTTGGAGCTAGTTCAGGGAAATTGTTTGGCATCATAGTCAGCCAACGAGGAATCAAAGTGGACCCAGAAAAAGTCCAAGCCATCCAAGACATGCCAACACCGCAAACTGAGAAACAGATTTGCAGCTTCTTAGGCCAAGTCAATTACATAGCTCGCTTCATAGCGCAGTTAACCGCCACATGTGATCCACTGTTCAAGCTCTTAAAGAAAGACACAAAGATAGAATGGACAGATGAGTGCCAAGCGGCCTTTGACAAAATCAAGTAGTATTTGTTGAACCCTCCTGTTTTGGTTCCCTCGACGCCAAAAAATCCATTGATTCTTTACCTAGTGGTACAAGAAACCTCCATGGGCTGCATGTTAGGCCAATTGGCTGAGCCCAATAAGAAAGAAAGGGCGATTTATTACTTAAGCAAGAAGTTCACCAGTTGTGAGATTAATTACATTGCCATTGAAAAGACGTGTTGCACCCTAGCGTGGGCATTACGCAAGTTGCGGCAGTATATGCTCTACTACACCACGCGGCTCATTTCCCGCATGTATCCCATTAAGTTCATCTTTGAAAAGCCAGCTGTTACAGGGAAGATCTCCCGTTGGAAAATGTTGCTCTCTGAGTTCGACATTGTGTTTGTGACAAGAAAGGCCATCAAGGGCCAGGCCATAGCCGATTACCTAGCAGACAAGCTGCTGAATGATCCAGAACTTTCAGAATCCCTTTTCCTTGACGAGAATTGCACAAAATAAACTGCCTCAGTTTAGGGTTTTATGAGGTTCCGAGCCTGCAGACTGGCTGAAAGTGGCCTCGACTTTGTAGACCATACCATAATGTTGATAACAAATGCGAACACTCCGAATGAGATCTCCTTAGACACGCCATGAGGCAATATGCACTGGTCGTTCCTATTATTACCCGAGTGGGCTAAAAATCCAAGGACAGGCCTTTTGAGGTAACATCATGAGAAATGACTCCCTCTGTCCTCCAAATAGGCTGCGAAAGCTGCCGCGTGGCCGAGATCAGGCTTTAGCATTTTTTTTGTTGTAAATTCTGACTATCGGGGCTGAACCGACCCTTGAATTGGGTGAACCGGGCTTTGAGACGCATAAATATAAATTGCCCTAATGTAGGATTTATGCGGCTTCGGATGCGCGAGCGAGAGTGTTTGGCAATCTGGTTTACTGCTGGGCCAACCGCGCACTACGACGAATGCTAAAATGAGGGAATCTTTGCTCCAAGGTGATAAAAAAACATGCCAAATAGGGAGGGAGTGCTCAGAACATGTGTAGGTTTATGCCTGGAGGGCTGAAAAGCCCTGGCATGTGATTTTTCTGGGATTTCTTTTTCCTTTTTCTTTACCCAAAACGCTTAGAAAACACTGCTTTTTCACCATTTTTTTGCGTAGATCTTCCTCGAATTGTCAGATTTTAGAAAGATCCGTTCATGGATGCTCTTGGTGCTCACTCCAACGACACCTTGGTTGAGCTTGAGAGGGAGGACTGCCATGATAGGAAGTTTAAGAGGTGGTGGGGCTTTTTTTCTTGTGGTGACCAAGCATTCTTCTGGCAACTACTTAGAAATGCATTGCTCTTTTTCACACCACACTAGATTAGCATCTGTTGGAGGTCATCATCTCTTGCTAGGACCCTACTTTGAGATGCGTCACCATTGGAGATGTTGACTTGGTGCCTACCTTGGAGGAGTATGATTGTTTCCTTTCTCTTTCTACTCCTCTGAGCATTGTTTTTGTTCCATCAGTGTAGATACGCTATCGCAAGAGGCTCACTGATTTGATGGGCTTTAAGAGACCTGTTGTGGAGGCGCTGACTTAGTGTGGTAGCGGGATAGGAGGGAGCATGTCCTTTGAGTTCTTGCATGATCAGTTCCATTTATCGGAATGCCCTGTTGGCTACCAAAACGATTTTGTGGATTTGGAAGAGTGGTGAGCATCTTATCGGCATTATGCCTTCTTGGTGGCTTTTTTTGGCACGATTCCCTTCACCCTCAGAAGTTGTCAGTTTTGCCATTCTCCCTCTAGTGAATGCCCTACCTCATGGTACCTCTTTCATTCGTGCTTTACTTTCCGAGACCATTAGATCCTTGTCCTTGTGTTGGGAGGTGGGTAGGGGTAGGCTAGGCTACTGCATTCACATGTTACAATTGTGATTCTGTAGCCACTTGAGTGTCATTGCTAGGGATCAGCCCATGGGCTTTATGAGTAGGAATAGAGTCCGAGCTACTGTATCTCTCACTCTTCCTTTTTCCGAGGATACTGATGGTTGGCTGAGATACTTGTGCAGCCTGAGTCCTACTGACTGGACTTAGAAAGTCAAGTGGGGTAGACTTATTATGTCGGTTTACTCGGTATTCCCTTAGTGGGCATCTGGGGGTGCACTGGGTATTTCTTGGGTATGGCCATATGGCAGTTTGGGGTTATCCAGCATATTCCCCGACTTAGTGATCTTTCTACTGTTATCTGCGAGTACTCGTGGACATCGATGTAGCAGTGAGATGGCATGCAAGTCGAGCATTGACTTCCCCATCTGTTCTAGGGATAACCAGAAGTGGTTTTTTGTTGAGTTTAAAGTGTGGCGAGACACGAGGGATCCCGTCTTTGTGCTTGACTTATCATCACCAGTTTCGGCCGATTTGCCACTTTAGCTAATATTCTGAGAGATTACATTCTGGAGTTCGAGATCAGGGTTGAGAGGGCCCTTGTGAATCTGAGGGAGTGCTTGTGGGAAGCTATTAAGGACAGAGACTGTAGCGGGGAGATAGTTGATACACTCATGGAGGATATTGAGGAGATGAGTAGTGCGCTAGAGAGTGAGCTCACTACTCTTAGGGCAGAGTTTGATTGGAAGGGGCCAGCCTCTCTAGGCACAGAGGTAGAGTGTGTTCAATTGAGATCCCGGGCTGTGGGTTTAGAGGACAAGCTTGCAGGTCTTACTCGGAGGTTTGCCACTCTAGATCACACTTGGGATGAGGAGAGAGCCGCATTAGAGGCTAATACGGCCAAGGCTAGCAGCAGGGCCAATGGCTTAGCATTAGAGCTAGTGCATGCGAGATCCTATATTCACTTCACTTTAGGTATGGAGCAGGGGCGAGAGGGCGATGAACCTAGTGAGCCACAACTGGCTTTCCATCACTTTCAGATTGAGCTGGCCAAGAGAGAGGAGGCCCTAAGAATTGCTATTGCAGAGGTGGGCACCTTGCAAGCTTTGCTAGAGACTAAGAGACAGGGCTCTACTTCTGATTCTACGATGGAGAGGGAGCTGGTCTGTCTTCGGCATTCCCATGACAGACTTAGAGAGTTTGCCAGAAACCTGGGCTTTGATGTAGCCAGATTGCTTCGCAATTATGCTCAGGATAACCTGATTCTTCGTACTAGTTTTAGGAGGTTGTGCCAGTCGTGTTTGATCGCTTGGGCCATGTTTAACTGGCTGGCATTCTTTTCTAGTTACTTTGTTTCTACACGTGAGCTATGTAGTTAGTATCCCACCATGTATGGAAAGGTCTTTCGTAAATTGTCAGGCAATTGCATAAGGCCTTCCACTTTTTTTTTGAATTCTTAAAGCATAGTTTAGTATGTTAGGCATGCTTAGATATTGAGAGATAGTGGAGAGAGATGTTTATGATGATATACATGATATATTTATGAGATGAGATTTTATTTTTGATACTAGAATGTATGAAAGAAACATAATGGCACAAAACAGGCATGTTAATGAATATGCGGGCAAATATTTTAAAAATGCAAGATTATACAAATAAGTGATAAATGTAAAATCCATGCATATCAATATCTTATTTTTCCAAGGATACATCATGTTCTAGATGGATCTTTTCCTTTTACCATCGGCATAAGCCAGAACATCTTGAGTAGACCACTGGGTCATGGCAGTGTTGTAGACAGAGAGCAATCTTAGAGTTGTCTTCATATCTTGTCTTGGATGCTGGATCCATTTAATTTTCTGATTTTGATTATATACCCGAGGGGATTCAAATGACTAGTTTTTCTTTGAACATGTGACCGAACTAAGATGGCTTCCTACATACCTCCACCAGGAAGGATCAGGTCATCATGTAGTTCAACTGACTTTTGATTGCCTTAATTTTTTCCTAGATCTCCCTTTCAGGTTTTCAATATACCTTTTTACATTTTCTCACACTCTCTTTCTTTTGGCTCTCTTTTTGCGTAAACTGCCCTTTCGGGTTTTCAATCTACCCTTTGACTTATTTTTTGTTTTTTGTTTTTTTTGTTTTTTTCTTTTATACAAAAAATGTAGAAATAAGGCGCACTAATAGGCTCCTTCATGCAAAGTACAGTATGACGGTGTCAAAATTGGTGGGCGTATTGAAGTCATGCCCGTCTATGTCGGCTAAAATCAAGGCTCCTCCGGAGAAGGCCTTTTTTACCACATATGGGCCCTTGTAAGTTAGGGCAAACTTTCCTCTATGATCAGGCATAGCCTGGTTGTGCTTCTTCAAGACTAGATTGCCTTCTTCAAAGACTTTGGGTCTAACTTCCTTGTTGAATGCTCGTTCGACGTGGCATTGGTACAACTGTCCAAGGCACATTACGGTCATGAGCTTTTCATCTATCATGTTTAGTTTTTCATATTAGGAATGGGCCCATTCAGCTTTTGATAGCTCTGTTTGAGATAAAATCCTGAGAGACAGGATTTCTACCTTTATGGGGAGGACGACCTCCATGCCATATACCAATGAATATAGGGTCACACTAGTGGAAGTACGAACAAAAGTGCGATATGTGCACAGAGCAAATGGCAAGTTCTTGTGCCAATCCTTGTATATGTTTGTCATCTTCACCAAGATTTTCTTTATGTTTCTGTTAGCGGCTTCCATTTCACCATTCATCTGAGGGTGATAAGGAACTGAATTTCTGTGCTCGATCTTGAACTGTTAGCAAAGTTGCTGGATCATTTTCTTGTTTAGCCCATTATCTGTAATGATCTTTTTTGGCATGCCGTAGTGGCAAATAAAGTTGTGTTTCAGGAACTGGGCTACCACTGCTTGAGTGATGCTTTTGTTCAAAGTAGCTTCCACCCACTTTGTGAAATAATCAGTGGCCACCAAGATGTACTCTTGATCGTTTGAGGCTTTCGGAATCACAGGTTCGATGACATGCATACCCTAGGCTGAGAAGGGCCATGGTACTGCCAAAGAATGCAAAGGCTGGGGAGGAGCATTCTTCCTGTCTTGATAGGCTTGGCAACGGTGGCATGTCCTCACATGTTTAATGCAATCATTTTCCATGGTGAGCTAGTAATAACTGGCTCTCATAATCTTGGGGGCCAACAGGGGTCCATTGGCATAAGCCCTAAATAAGCCTTCATGCATCTCTTCCATCAAGTGATTAGCCTCAGAGGCATCTAAACATCGGAGCAGGGTAGAATCATGGTTCCTTTTGTATAGGACTTCTCCACTCAAGAAAAATTGGTAGGCCATGCGCCGAATAAACTTCTTTTCACTGTCCATTGCACCGAGCGGGTATTCATTGCTCTTGATATAAGCCTTGATATCATGGTACCATGGCTTTTCGTTGGCTTTGACATCGACACTCATGCATTCTTCGATGTTCATGCAATAGGTTGGAATGCCACGGACTTCTATGCGCAATTGCCGCATATCATCTCCTTCTGATAACTTGACCATGCTAGCCAAGGTAGCCAGGGCGTCTGCAAACTGGTTATGTGTTCAAGGCAAATAGGCAAATGTGATGTTTTGAAATTTCAGAATCAAGCGGTTGACGCATTTCTGATACGAAATCAACTTGGTGTCTCGGGCTTGCCATTTTCCTTTGATTTGAGAGATGATCAACATGGAATCTCCAAAGACGCTCAAGTCATAAGTGCCGAACTCTTGGGCCACTTGTAGGCTGACTATGCACGCTTCGTATTCCGTGACGTTGTTGGTGCAATTGAAATTCAACTTGACTGAAACAGGGATTTGCTGGCCTTTAGGGGAAACTAAGACTGCTCCCACTCCATTTTCGGTAGAATTGGTAGCTCCATCGAAATAGAGCTTCCAACACCATGGTTCCACACTGTTTGGTTCTAGTTCTAGTGCCATGACATCCTCATAAGTGAAGAGGGATTCTGAAAGTTCTGGATCATTTAGCGGTTGGTCCACTAGGTAATCAACTATGGCCTAGCCCTTGATGGCCTTTCCTGTCACAAACACAATGTCGAACTCGGAGAGCAACATTTGCCAACGGGAGATCTTCCTTATAAGAGCTAGCTTTTCAAATATTTACTTAATGGGATCCATACGAGAAATGAGCCGCTTGGTGTAATAGAGCATATATTGCTGCAGCTTGTGTGATGCCTATGCTAGGGCGCAACATGTCTTCTCAATGGCGATGTAGTTAATCTCACAATTTGTTAAGACATATGTGGTTCACATGTTAAGAACATATGTCATACTTATTTACGTAAATTGGCTAATCCTTTGACAAAACGCACTCTACTTGTAATTGGGTAGTTCTAGGTGTTTTTAATACTTCAAGAAACAAGGTTTCAAGATCAAGTGTTGAAGTCATCAAGTCTGTCCAAGAAAAATCAAGCTGAAGTGCATTTTCATTAAAGCTCGACACCTGCTCAATAGCTCCTCGACACCTGCTATCTGTCGAGACTTAAAAAATCAGGTTTTCTGATCTGATTTCTTGGGATCCGTGAATATGTTTTTGGGCCTTCTTTTCTTCTAACCCTAAACATATAAAAGGATTGTTTTAAGAGCCATCAACATAGACACAAGTTGCTAAAGCATTGAGCAATCCTTGTTCAAGCAAATTGTGATCAAAGACGAAGTTCTTGACCTAATTCATCTTCTCTAAAGAAGTTGCTGTGTATTTGCACCAAAGGGTTTTGTGACCAAGCATCTTCCTGATCTTCATCGTGTAGGATAAACTGAAGAATTTTGCAACCAACCTCTCTTTCTAAGTTGGTGTTTGAAGTCGTGTATTGGGATCCGCGCATCTGATTAGTCACGTACTTGGGAGCCGTGCATTAAAGGTGGAAATTGTCACTACAGATCAAGTCCAATTGGGTATTGGGGTAAGGGTTCAACTGTAGGTTGGTAAGGTACTTGGGATTCCTTTACTTTTAACCGCTTGATTTGATAATAGTGGAGTTTCGGGAGTGGTGACTTGAAAATCACCCGGTGGGGTTTTTGCCGTTAGGATTTTTCCCATTCGTGAACAAATCACCGTGTCATTTAATTTCCACTGCATTTTTAGTTATTCGGTGATTTGTTTGTGTTGCCACGCAACTGCATGATAAATTGATTAATTAATAATTTGGCTAATTAATTAATTGGTTTAATCACAAGAGGTCATTCAGTTTGTGGCCTATCACAATTGGTGAATTTCTTGCTTAAGTAGTAAATCGCCCTTTCTAATCGGACTCAGTTAGCCATTAGGTAAAGGATCAATGGATATCCCAGCGTCGGGGGAACTAAAATAGGAGGGTTCAACAGATACTGCTTGATCTTGTCAAAGGCCGCTTGGCACTCATCTGTCCATTCTATCTTGGTGTCTTTCTTTAAAAGCTTGAACAGTGGATCACATGTAGTGGTCAACCATGCTATGAAATGAGCTATGTAATTGACTTTGCCTAAGAAGATGCGATTCTGTTTCTTAGTTTACGGTGTCGGCATATCCCGAATGGCTTGGACTTTTGCCGGGTCCACTTCGATTCCTCTTTGGCTGAATATAAAGCCAAGTAATTTCCCTAAACTAGCTCCAAAGGAGCACATGTTAGGGTTTAGTCTCAATCTATACTTGATAAGGTGCTTGAATAGCTTTCTTAAATCTACCAAATGATCCTTGGTAGTGCAGGATTTGGCAATCATGTCGTCTACGTAGACTTCAATCTCTTTATGCATCATATCATGGAACAAGGTTACTATGGCTCGCTGATAAGTATCACCTGCATTTTTTAAGTCGAATGGCATGACATCATATGCATAGGTTCCCCAATAAGTGGTGAATGTTGTCTTAGTTTTGTCTTCCCCGGCCATCTTGATCTGGTTATAGCCTGAGAATCCGTCCATGAAGGAGAAGAACCTGTTGGTAGCAGTATTATTGATCAGTGTATCGATATACGGCAATGGGAAATTGTCCTTAGGACTGGCCCGGTTCAAATCCCTGTAATCAATGCAAATGCATACTTTCCCATCTTTCTTAGGCACGGGAACAATGTTGGCGACCCAATCTGAGTAGGCTATCGCGGTAAGGAAACTGGCTTTCAATTGCTTTTCTACTTCTTCTTTGATCCTTAAAATAATTTTAGATTTCATCCTCTGAAGGGCTTGTCGCATTGGAGGGCACTCAAGTTTGACTGGAATTCTGTGCACGATAATCTTGGTATCTAACCCTGGCATATCTTGGTAAGACCGAGCGAAGATCTCTCTGAATTCCTTGAGTAGCGCTATGAGCTCATGTTTCAAGTCCTCAGGAAAGTTTACCTCAAACTTGACGGGTTCTTCATTTTTTCCTTCGTCGGCAAGGTTAACCACTTCTATCTCTTTTATGTTGGGCTTGGACCCTTTATTCTCTCTGTTTAGAGCTTCCAAAATGTCATGAGGCAGATTCGGAATTTCCTCTAATCCTTTAATATCATGTTCCAACTCTATTGTTTCATTTATGTCATTAATATCCTCGTTATAGCAATAGGACGATGTACTCGCTTGGGAATCAGAATAGATCCTATAGAACAGAACATATACAAGGAAACATAAGACAATTTGCACACACATATTCATAGGAAAGCAAGTAAAGAGATAAATGCAAGGATTTCCTGAATAATAAGCTGGATAATTTCATTAGTGGATTATAGATAGGGGGATAACAAAGTCCATGCCTGATAAAGATAAAAAGGAAACATTTTTTTTCTTTGGAAAATAAACTAGAAAATGTAAGCAAGATATGCAAGAAATAGGAAATAAACATGCAAAACAAACTAGATATGCTATTCCAACTCTTTTGGGCAATTGGAGGACCCAACCACATGATAATAGAATACTCCTTACTTAGCTGGTGTAACCATAAAGTAGAGTTTGGTGGTCCAATAGCCTACTGTCTCGTCTGGCATGCAGGGCCTAATGGTGGCAGTCGAATCATCCCCTGGGGATATGATGACATTCACTGAGAATTCTTCTGGACAAAGCCGGATGAGACAAGCTAGATTTGATTCTTCCTCACATGATCCCTGTGCTACTTTTGATTTGATGAGCTCAGTTGGAGCCAGAAAAGTGACCCTAATGTGGGGAATAGACATCCCTTGGCTAATGCACTTCCTTTTCTTTCTTCGTCGGAGGGATCGTAGCCTAGACCAAATCCTCCTTTGTTGTTTGGGCGTTCAATCAAAGAAGCCTTCCCATGTCCTATAGCATTGAGGCCTTAGCCTAATTGATAGCCAAATTTGAGTGTCTCCTTGGTAGCCATTAAAGAAGCAGAAGGCCATGATGACTCGAGTTCTGAAGCTCTAGAAATCATAGAGACTAGCTCGAAATTGTGAAAAGTTGCCTCCAAAAAGGCATTGGCACCAATGTAGGGGACAAAAGTCTCCTTGAAGAAAGTTAGGGGTTCCTCAGCCATAATAGTGATCATTAGATCCTCAAATGGGAACTTGAGTCTCCGATGAAGGGTAGAAGCAATTGCACCTGCTGCATGTAGCCAAGGCCTCACTAGGAGCATATTATATGGGGAATCCACCTTGATGACTTGGAAGTTGACCATGAAAAACATAGGGCCAATTCCAATTGCTAACTTGATCTCGCCTTGCACCTCCTGAAGAGTGCCATCAAAAGCCCTAATAATCATGGTGGTAGGGTGGATAAGAGAGGTATCCACATTCAAGCGCTTTAAAATGGACATCATTCAAACATTCAGGGCTGACCCGTTGTTAATCAGTACTCTGGCGACGATCATATCTTCACACTTGACTATAATGTACATGGGTAAAGTATGCTCTCTACCTTCTGGTGGTAGCTTGTCATCTATAAAGGAAATCTGGTTAGTGGCCAACACTGTTGAAACCATACTTCAAAGGCAGATTTCGTAGCCCTTGTAAGAACATGTCTCTTCTAAGACTTTCAAGAGAGCCTTGTAGTGGACATCAGAGGATAGCATTAGCACCAAGATGGATATCTGAGCTAGTGACTTGTTTAGCTACTGAATCACGCTATACTCTGAGTTTTTGATAATTTTCAAGAATTCTTTGGCTTCCTCAGTCGTGACCCTGTACCTAACGGGTTTGGCTGTACCCTTGCCAATCTCTTTCCTTCTCTTTTCTAACTCCTCGGGAGTATAGTAGTTGCCACTCTTAGTAAGCCCAGATAGACCTAAAGGGATATTGGAGTAGACCTCCTCTTTTTCGATTCAAATGGAGATCAATGACACATCGTATTTTTAGGGGACACGATGATTATCTTATTAAGGGAATGGCTTTAGCATGCGAATGATAACACCCTCCTGAGTTTGCAAATTGGGCGCTATAGAGAACGTCTTTGGATTAATGACCACCAGACTTGGTAGAATGGCTTCAAGGGCCTTTGAGTTGGATACCCTAGAGATTCTTAAGGTGGGCTTTGGCAAAATAAAAGGATCGAAACCTCAGATAGCAAGAACAATAGCAGCCCCCTCCTGTACTGACGATGAAGCTGGCCCTGTGATTGCAGGCAATGCAAGAACTAGAGAAGCGAATCCTCCAATGGCAAGCGGGACTTGCCCTTTCCCTAAATTTGATGACCCCGGATCTGCAGGCGTTTCTACGATCTCTTCAATGACTACTAAAGAGGAAGGTGCTGAAGTAACTTGGCAAATGCGTTTCAGTAAATATTCATCTTAATCCTTCCTTGATCCAACTGATATAGCATTGTAGCTAGTTCCTGACTGGGTGATTGGAGGACACAAGTTGGCGGCCATACAATCGTCTTTTCGCACAATTTCCCTTTCAATTGAGATGATACCGCGTTTAGCTAGAATCTGGACCTATGCTTGAAACACTTTACAATCAAACAAGGCATGCTTGTCTTCATTGTCACAGAATGAGCAAATCCCCCAATCAAACCCTGGGTTTCCTATACCCTTAAGATTAAGGTGGCTCTCTTGGACCAAAGCTCGGGGCATAACCTTCCATGGGAATGACGGTGAGGTGAACTCTGGAACTCTTTCTTTCACCATGATAATGGCATTCACATTCCTTTCTTGATGGGGAGGCAAAGGTTGGTGATGATGTTTGGAGCGGCTTCGTTATCGAACTATATCAATTTGTTGTTAATGAGATCCTGGACACGGTCTTGCAACTGGTAACACTCTTCCAAAGTATGCCCCTTGGCCCCAAAATGGTGTTCGCACTTCTTGGACATATCAAATCCCGATGGAAGAGGACCTTCTTTGGGCCTTTGAAACATTGGCATCACTAGCTTCCTTTTTAATAGGTAAGCATAGAGATTTGCCATTGGCATGGGTAACGGAGTGTACTTACGGTTTTCCCTCTTAAAAGGATGAGGTGGGTTTGGCCTCCCTCTCTGATTAAAGGCTTGGTTAGGTGCTTGAGTAGACTGACCTTGTTGCTAATAAGGTCTAGTAGCTGGGGTAGCATAGGCGGGAGCAACACCCCTAGGCCTTTCTGATGCATTATCGACCATATGCACATCGGCTTCCTTGGTTTTACGGCTGGTCATTCTCTTAACTTGTTATTCAACCATGGAACTCAAAGACTTGGCATCCATGATCTTTTTGCTCCTAATACCCTCGTCAATGCGCTTCTCAATGGGGATGAGGCTAGCGAAATGAGTGACTTGGGTGCTGATCATCTTCTCATAGTAAGGAGGCTTGAGGTTGTCGACGAACCACTTGATCATCTCATTTTCAATCATGGAGGGTTGCACTTGTGAAGCTAGTTCATGCCACTTTTGGGCATACTTACGGAAGGATTCCCCACTCTTCTTTTCTGTCTTCTGAAGAATTGTGTAGTCGGGAGCTATCTCGATGTTAAACCTATAGTATTTTAGGAAAGAGTTGGCCATTTCCCTCCAGCTAGAGGTATTTTCTAATCTCGCATACCATGTGGCCACAGGGCCGGTCAAACTATCAGGAAAAATTTGGCAAAGCAGAAAGTGATTATCCCCATAGGGAGCCATCTTCCTACAGAACATGTGCATGTGCGCGTAAGGGTTTCTAGTACCATCATACTTGATGAACTCAGGTGCCTTGAACTTGGGAGGCATAATGACCTGAGGGAAGTTGGTCAGACTGTCTAGATCAACATTTCCATGGGCGTTGGAGCCCTCCATGATTCAAAGCTTCTCAGCTAGAGTTTCCATTTGGCTCTTGACTTGGCCATGCCTAGATTCGGGATTCTTGTCCTTAAAAGGATTTGTTTCCTGGTCATTGCCCTGGGGTGGTACATTGTGGCCCTGGTCCTGTACTAGTGGAGGCTGATTTTCTTTCTTGATTTAGGGGCCTTCCTGACTATAACCGAAAGAGTTTAGTCCTCCTCCTACAACTAGTTGTTGCACCATGCGCATCAGTTCTAACACTTGCTCTTTCAGAAAAGCGACTTCCTGAACAGTTTCCTTATAAGGAGAAGTACCACTAGTAGACATCTCTCTTGCGCGAGACCTAGTGACAATGGGATCATGACGTGATGGTAGCTTAACCTGTTTCTTTTTAGCAATCTTTTGATCCTTGTGTAGAATAGGAGATGAAAGAAACAGGATGCATTTGACAAGGTGGAAACACAACACCAAAATCAAGTTAGTTTATGTTCTTTCTATTTAAAATGCACCTACCATTTTCAAAAAAATTTGGCTTTGCACCCTTGATCGAGTATTTATCATGGTGAGTTTCTACTATGATGCAAGATTAATGCACAAGATTGGCAAGTAATCGAAACTTTTATGACATGCTCAACAATGCGGGATGACCATTCCTTTGATTACATGCTTGTACAAGACTTGGTTTTTACAATGCTGGGTTCATCAGCTCCAATAATGGGCCTTTTACAAGAAATGCAACCGCAAGAGAGAACTTGGCTTTTGATAATGTGGACTTCTTAGGGAAGCTCTTGGACACTTGGATCTCTTGGTAACTTGGACATCATGGATCTTTTGGACCTTTGGATCTCTTGGGGGAGTCCTTGGATTCTTGACATTTAGGATCTTTTGGGAATTTTGACATCTTGGCGATTTGGATCCCTTAGCAACTTGGACAGCATGGATCTCTTAGACCCTTTTGGCCTCCTAGCAATCTATTTTTTGGATCTTCCTTAGGAGAATTCTTGAACTCTTGATGCTTTGGAATTCTTGATAGCTTTTTGGCAGCATTTCCACCTAACCGGAGTTTCGGTTACTTGCTATAAATTTTATCCTTGCACAATTAGGTGATGGAACCAATTAGTGTATGCATGAATGCCCTAGAAGGGTTGTAAACCCTTAGGGATAGGGTATGATCTAGCATGTACAAGCAACGGGGTTGCTTTTCCTAAGGGTTTAATCATGGATGTTGTGCAAGTAGGATAGAAGGAACCTGGAGTAGAGCATAATTTCTTTGGCGCAAGCAAAGAGGGCATACATGTTACAAGACACTTTCCCCTGACCTCTAGCCCTATAAGGATGTCCTTTCCTAGGTTTGGATGTTCACTCTTTAGGTTTCACCTAGTCTTAATGGGCTTTAGGCTTGATTTAGTCCTCATGGGTTTGACATAACTAGGCCAACTATATGCAAAGGCTTAACTGGTAGGTTGTTCCTATCCTAGGGTACTCAATCGCCATACCCCTCCCTTCATGGAAGTTATACGGCAAAAAGAATCGAGAGGGCATTTTTAGCAACTCTTGTCCACCCTTGGACCCAGAAGTGCCTACAACATCAGTCCCAAATCTAACTATAGGTAACATTGCCGATGTTTCCATCTAGGCATTTGCAGATGGGGTGATGAAATCCCTAAAGAGATGTGACTACGCTAGCAGTGTAGAGCCCGGGTTCGGCTCAAAAAGGGTGTATATGTCATGCAATTCTTAATGAAGGGGAAAGATTTTTTAAAATCACAACAGATATATATATATATATATATATATGAAAGCGAATAAAGGTGTAGCGGAGATTAAATTTTGCTACCCTATGTTTGCATGTGAAGGAAAGTTGTAAAGCATGTGAGGAAAGTGGTAAAAGCCCCATGTGAAAATACCTTAGAGTCCCTCTTTTGAAAAAGGATTTTTTGGAAAAAGATATTTTGTTCTTTTGAAAATAGTCTACTAGGATACAATAGAAGCTTTTTTCAAAAGGGAAGCCTCGAAGGCAAATGCCAATTTCTGTGTTTTTTGAAAACCAATGTCCAAAGATTATGGTTTTGTCAAAAGCTCTAAAGGCTAAACTCTCATCGATCCCTAGTGGAGTCGCCAGTCTGTCGACACTTGGCCTTTATCGAAACAGGGCGGAAAAACTGCCGTTGTCGTCACGGGCCCTCGTTCGACCACCCACCGTGGCGACAGCTCCCGCGCATGCAGGGCCCCATTGGTGTGGTTCTCGCAGGGCTTCCAGTGCTATCTCTCTCTCTCTCTCTCAGTGGAGGAGGGTATTTGTCTACCTTTGGTTTTATGGCAGGAATTTGGCCCAAATTTTAAGGGATTATCAAAGGTGAGTGGAGTCGCCACCAATCATTGAGTTTTTTTAAGGAGTGATTGATCACTTGTTTCTAGTTTATTTTATTATCGATCCTAGGTTAAGAAAAATGGCATTTTTCCTAATCTAATGTGGATGACAAAAAATCTTGATTCTTAGGTTCAGAAGTTTGGTTACTTGTGGGAAAGATGTTAGGCACCCCACAGCGCTTGTCCAAAGACAGTCTTTTGTTTTGATAAAACCTTAATTTTTGAAAATTGGCAATAAAAACATAATTTCGGCATTGGCTTTTGGGGCTTTGCATACATAGGGGCTTTGAGGTTTGGCTTTTGAATGGGTGTGGTCCCAATCTATGCTTTCCTAAGGCATTCGAGCAAAATGCCAGATTTCCATCGCAAAAATTTGGCGACAAGTCACCTTACTTTCGTGATGGAAATTAGGCATCGCTTTGCCTAAAGTGACATGGACTGTGACAATCACACCAAAAGGGGCAAGCAGATATATATATATATATATATACATACATCACGCACAATGCAAGTACACAGAGCAGGAAAGTAAATGCTTACATCCTTAGAGCATGGCCTAAAATATAGGTGCAGGAAAATAAACAAGGGTCTCCATACTCTAGAGATGAGGACGAATGGTACAAGGCATGATATACCTAATACAAACCATCTAAGAGAGAAAGGAAGGAGGAAGGAGGAAGGAGGAAGGAAGGGGTTTAAAAGAGTACATAACCAAAGGGAAAGGCTAAACTCCTAAACCTATTGAACACAGTTGCTTGGCTTATCTACATGCTTGCGTCTGCATCCTTTTTGCTTGCACTTGGGAGATCGTGCCCTAGCTCTATGCGTTCTCGCTCCATGTGTGTACATGCAAAGGCAAAGATAAGAAACCAGCAGACAAGCAATGGAAGGAAAGATGCAAAGAGTATATGAAAAGGCATACAATAGATGAGCGTGATAGACATGGCAAGCACAACAAGAAAGTAAGCAAACTAGCGAAAAAGCAAACAAGCAAGAAAATGAACAAAAGGTGGGGTCCGCAAGGGACAAATGTAGGTTTGGATCAAATGTCCATAACTTCATTGTGTTGAAGCATGGACGACATACTAGCAAGCAAGACTCATGCATAGATATGTAAACAAGCATATAAAGATGCATATAAAGCCAACGGGTGGCACAAATAAGCATGGCAAGCATATCATCGCATGGAGCGGAAAAGGGGAAAGGTATGCATGAAGCAACCGGCATCATGGCGATGCGTCCCAAGCGGTTACATCCAAACAGGGCCTCATAGGCGTTGGATGTAACCACATAACCCGCTAAGGGCAGCAAAGCCTAGAACAAGAAAGGCTAACACAAGCATAAAGCATAGAAGCAAGCAAGTATAGACATGCAAATAGGGGTGATCCAAACCCTTTGATATAGGCTAAGGTGTACAAACGATGACAAAGACCATAAGGTCTAGATCGAGTCACAACCATAGGCCAAAATACAAGAAAGAAAGATAAAACGACAAAAGGGCTACAATAGCACATGGCATGACAAACATTGCCTAGGTATAGGCACACAAATGTGACATGGAGTGCACAAGCACATGGAATACAGCAAAAAGCATGTAAAGAACGTAGATCCAAGCACATAGGCACGTGAAAACATAGATCTAGACATATAGGCATGGGAACATACATGTAAACATGTAGAAATTTTGCGCATAAACATGGAAGGACATGAATCCAAGCATACAAGCATGTGAAGATTCGGATAGCATAGGAGCATAGAATGTGCATACAAACATGTAGATCTAAGCAAGATATATCCATAGACATGGTATCAAGCATGCGAGCATGTAACCCTAACATCAACATAGAGCAAAAAGGGGAACAAAACATAGAAAAACATGGCATAAAACCCTGAGCATGTAGATCTAAACATATGAACATGTGGGACCATGTATTTAAGCACGAAACATGGCATAAGACATAACAACAAAGAGACTTCAGCTAGAAACACAAATAAAGCAAGAAACATGCTAAAGAAAGCAATAAATCATGTTATTCAAGCAAAAGGAGCAAGATAAATGTTAGGAAAAGTGTAGAACTAAGGGAAGGAAGATTGGGTATAAGAACAATACCTTGTGTTGTTAGTGAAAAGAGAAGAATCAAGAGGCTTTGATGTGTTTTTTGGGTGTTTTTGTTTGTTTTTTGGTGTTTGGAAGAGGGAAAAATGTGTAGGAAAACCAAGCAGAGAGAAGAAATTCAGAAAAATGTATTCCTCTGGTTTGAGGGGTGGCTGGGGCTATTTATAGCCTTGGAGCATTGTTCGAGGCAGCGGCCCTTTAAGGACCGTCGGCCTCAAAAGGCCTTTGATTGGATTGATCTTGACTCCCTTGGAAATATTCTAACTTCTTATTTCCGAAAAAGTATGGATCTTGAAAATTCAATGGTCGGATCAAAAGTTATGGCTCTCGGAAGTTTGTGGTGCATCGATCTGTGTGTCATCCCGGTTTTCGTGATCTCTTTGTTGTTCTCTTCGATTTTGACCCATGAATAGTCGTTAGAACGAGAATTTGATAATCTCCGCAATGGCACTAATTTCAACCCGTTCTGACAACTGGATCAAAATTAGGGTTTTTGGGCCCACCCAAGATCGACTTCGGGTCAAACTTGGTCAAAGTTGTCAAAATTCTCTAAGAAGCTTTGGTTTGATGTAAAACTAAGAAAAATATTGTTTTGTGAGGGTTTCGACCTTGTTTGACATTTGGTTAAACCTTGGGTTGACTAGGGGCATTTTGGTCATTTTAGTTGAAAAAGGCACTTCGGGTACTCTGGCGCTCAAACGGGTTGCACCACATCATTTTGAATGTTTCTACGGCCCCGCGGAGAGAAAATGATATTTTTGAATTTTTCGAAGTCTGACACGCAAATCGAAAGCAGACAAAATACAGTATCAACAATAAGCCCATCTTTTTTCAAGAATACTGTATACTATAGTGCCCTATCTCAAGGTTGGTGTATGATATTATAAAAAACGACTATGTGTTGGGTGGTTTTTTATTTTTAATTTTTAATTAAACAAACAAACACAAAAGGGGTTAAATAATATTTTTTCAAACCTAAACCTATTAAATATTTTACCTATCATATCCATATTGAACATAATTAAAATCTTATCAATTCTATCATCATCACATCCCATATATATTTTAAAAATCAAAACTATTCTCAAACCTGTGCTAATAATCTTATCATGGATCGATTTGAACAAATTGTCAAATTGAATCAAGATGTGGTATCAGAAAATTGAATATCCAAAATACTATTTAATAGAATTTAAGAATTACTAAGCATTTTTATAAAAAGAAAATGAAATACACTTACCTTCTTTTATTATAAATTAGCGTGTAACTATGTGCATATGCATGTGTAAATTTAAAAACAATAACAATTATATATATATATATATATAATTTAAAATCTAATTGGATCTAAACTCTTCGGTTTTTGCACCTAATAATTCACTTGCCAAAAAAATTAAAAAAATTAGATGGGACACATGGCACAAAATTGGACTCCAATTAAAATTCAATTTAGAATCTAATTGAATTTAAGCTCTTTAATTTTTGCACTAAATAATTCACTTGACACACAAACACGTGGTGCAAAATTAGACTCCGATTTAGAATTTAATTAGATTTTCTCTTAGTTTTGGATATTAATATATAATAGCATATAACTCATGCAAACGCATGGATGCATTTAAAATTAAATACAATTTTTATTATAGAAATATAAATAATTAACCAAATTATTAAAAAAAATAGCATGTAACACAAGCATATGTATGGATACATTTAAAATTAAATACAATTTTTATCATAAAAATATAAATAATTAGTCAAATTATATTTTTAAAAAGTAAACGTAATTAGTCACATATAAAAATTCTTACTCAAATTTAATACTACTTATGATTTTTTTTTTTTTACTTTTAATAAGATAGAAATGTGTGGTGATTTTTGTTGTGTGATGATTTTTATTGAGTATATGTGATTATTATTATTATTTTTTTAAAATTTCATAGTTCATTAATATTGGATTCTTAGTATTATGTGCTCATTAACTAAAACTAAAAAATTTAAGTAGACACATGGTACAAACTTAAGTGGATAATTGTGGTGTGTTCTCTACAAACATTTAGACACATGGCACAAAATTGGATTTTATTTTCAAATTCTAATTAAACTTTCTTTGAGTCTTACCTTTTTTTTTTTGGAAGACTCTTTGAGTTTTACCTATTAATATATGTGTATATATATATATATGTATGTATGTATGTATGTATAAACTAACTTGTAACCCCATGCATATGCATGGGGTTACTTAAAAGATATACATCAATATCTTTTGTGTAATTCTTACATATATAATTTAAATATTATTGATAGTCATTCTTATATATTTTTTTAACTCTTTAAATAGTCTTGTAAGAATATTTAGGTAGAAAATGTAAATTGTCAATTTTTTTTTTAATTTTTTAAAAATATTTTATGTCATTAATTCTAGACTCATTAGTTTTTCTACGTAATAACTCACTTTGATGGATATTTATGATGTAGTTTCACATTTGACTCCAAAATTAGGAAATAAAATTCTCTCTAAAAATAAATACTTCAGGACACATGACACAAAATTGGACTTCAATTGTAGAATCTAATTAGATTTTCTCTTAGTTTTACTTATTAATATATATATATATATACACACACATACACACTCATAGATTTTGCTTTTGCTAATAAAATATATATAATACAAGTATTTTAGTAATATGTATGTGCATTTTGTTTAATTAATTATTTTCATCTATTCAATTTGTGTGTTTATTTTATTTATTTATTTAGAGAAGTGTGTTTAGAATTTAGATAAACTTTAAATCTAGTTTATTTTTATAAAAAATTGAATGTATAATTTTTAAAGCTTTCGTAATTACAACTGTAATTTTTTATTTATATTTTCAAAATAAAAATAAACACAAAAATTGAGATAAACACATAAATTTCTAGCTTATTTTCTAAATAGGGTCATTGATATCATTATTATTTCTCTATTTATCCTCTCTTAAATTGACATCATTTCTATCTCATAATAGATAATATCATTGTAATGTTTTTTCAATTAAAAAAAATTGTAATGATTTGATTTTTTAATGGTTAAATTATAATATATAAATAAAAGTAAATAACTAAACTATATTTGAATCATTCTAAAACCTCACTTAGAAAGTTTTTTTTTTTTTTTTTTTCCTGAATAAAAAAAAAAAAAGAATTTTCATGTATTTGAAAATAACAAAAAGTATTTTTAGTAGAAAGTAAAACTTTATCCAAGGTTTGACCGAGCAAAAGAATATTCGAACCAAAAAAAGCATGGAAAAGAGTTGTCCAGAAGTAAGATTTCTATTCAGCAAAAAAAAAAAAAAAAAAAAAAAAAGTAAGAAGTGCCTTAAACGTTGCAGCTGGCGTCACCTAGCACGCCAGCCTTGACACCGACACCGACACCAATAACCTCAAAATCCGCTCAAACCCACCGTATAAAAACCGCACAAAATTTTATAAAATATAAAATAATAATACCCACAATAACCCCAACATGTTTTTTTTTTCCTCTATAAAACCACAATTCCACGCGTGTCCTTCTCTTCTTTGGTTTCACTTTTCAACCCCTTGTATTCTTCGCCTCCATTGTTGTTGTTTTTATCTTTATCTTCAAAAACCCAAAAGCCCCTTTCAGTTCTGAGCTTTTCAATTTGCTCAAAATTTTTCAATTTGAAATCTAGGGTATTCGATTTCGATTTTCTCAATGAATTTAGTTTTTCTATGACACACACCATCCTCATGCGTCGAATTCGATTGCTTCATTCGTTCTCAGTTGTATTTCTCTACTGGTTCTACGTGTTTTCATGAACTAGATCTAAATCCCTAAATCTTTGATTTTGATTTTATTTCTCTTTAAGCCTGATCTTTGTTTTTAATTTTGTAGTCTAACTCTTTAGAAACCCTAATTTTCATAGATTTTGACAAATTCGTTCGGAAGAAAAAAAGAATTTGTAATTAATGGCTTCGATTCAACGACCTGCGAGTTCTGGATCCGGATCTGGATCTGGATCCGATGTGGCGATCGACGAGAGGAAGAGGAAGAGGATGTTGTCGAATCGCGAATCGGCGAGGCGATCTCGGATGAGGAAGCAGAAGCAGCTGGAGGATCTGACGGACGAGGTGACTCAGTTGCAGCTCTCGAATCGCGATCTGGTGCAGAAGATCAACGCCAAGGAGCGGAACTACGGGGCGATCGAATCCGCCAACAACGTTCTCAGAGCTCAGCATGCGGAACTTACAGATCGCTTGCGATCCTTGAACTCGGTGCTTCAGATGATCGAAGAAATGAGTGGATTCTCCGTGGATATTCCTGATTCTATGATGAACCCATGGCAGCTCAACCGTCCGATCCAGCCGATCATGGCTGATATGTTCCTGCCTTGATCAATAATCCTATCCATCGGTCTCTGATCTTTCGTTGTTAGTAGAAGTCGGTTTTGTGATGATGAGTCATTGTAATGGTGTTTAATAATTTGGGGTTGTGCTATGTAGAAAAGGCTTGATATGTTAAAATTGTTATGGAAGGTCGTTTGGATTTCTTATTGGGTTTGTATTTTGTAGATGTAGTAGTAGTTTGTTTTATCATTTTAATGAATGTGTTTTTATGTTTTATCATGTACTCCAGTTATTATGGATTGTTGGGTTGTGGATGCGTTTTGGATTTCAATCTCTAAAAGCTTTGTATGTTGTTGTTTCAATTTGGTTCGCTTAGCATTTTATTCCCAGTGTTTTTTATTTTATTTATTGTTTTTGAATCTGGGAATGCCCTAAACTGGATTTGGAAGAAAGGGATGAACAAGATCAATGTCATGTAAACTCTTGTGATGGTTATCATGTTCTTGGATTTTCCAGTTTGATTGGTTTCTCTCTTTATTATGTTTTAGGAAACACGGACACTTTCTGTTTCTGTGCTTCTTCTTCTTAGATGTTCGTGTCCGTGCTTCTTAGATTGCAATGCAATTCCTATTCAGTTGGTTGGAGCTTGTAATAAAACTTTAGTTGATGGGTTTGTTTCTGTTTAACAAAATATGCTCTTCATTTTGAGATTCCCATTTTTGGGGTTGGATGATTGTCAGGTTTTCTTGTTTCATTAGAGCAATTTTCACTAATTTTGATATACAAGACCCTTAAATTTTGAACCCACCCGGTTGATCTTGAAATTCTCAAGTAAATGTTTGATGAATGTAATAAATATTAAGCTTGGTTTATTGACTTTGTTTCATTCGTCAATCTTCCCGCTTGATAGGATTCCCCACCTAAAAGTTTTTGACTTCGTTTCAAGTGGATTCAATGTGATGATGCTGAGGTACAAAACCCGGTTTTAATGCAGCATTTTTATGCTCATGATGGAAAAGAAAAATTAGACACGAAAAGAATCTTTCTTCGGGTGTTTATCCGAGAAAATGCGATTATCAAACGCAAGCAAGAAGGCCATCTATCTGGCCTCTGGATTCAGCTATTTCGCGATAAGCAATTGCGTAAGCAACCTTCACTTCTAGCTGTAATGTTTCTAGTATAGTCTATAAGACCATAAAACATATTAACGTCATGATCTCCACCGAAGCCAATTGGAAAATGGCTCATCATCTCATAATTGAATATTTTCCACAAATCAAATTAAAATATGAATTTCATAGGCAGCCATTGTCAAAGGTGGGAGTGGAATGGATATAGGCTATTACACCCTCTTCTTTCCATACCCCAATCTCCTCCACTCATTTATGAATGAAAATCCTCTGTCCTATATTAAGAGTTCAATTTTATACTTCAATTATTATAATTCTCCTTTTCTTTTCTTATAAGATAACTAAAATTTAAAAAAAAAAAAAAAAAAATCAAACACACACAAAACTATAACTTATGGAATATAAATTAGAGCACAAAAAATTTGGACATGATTTTTATTCATAACTTTTAATTCTAATTGAAAATTTTAGATATATGATGCTTTAAAAAAAAAAAAAAAAAAAAAAAAAAAAAAACGAATTGAAACCACACGTGTCTATATATTTAGAAATTATACTTCATATTTGTTAGGATATGCGCCATTTAAATCCTATTGTATGTTGCTATGTATGACATTATGTATGTTATTATGTTGTGATTAATAAAGTTACTTTATTATTATCTCAAATAATGGTAACATGAATATTTGAACATTATCATATAGTCCATGAGATGCATAGTATGTGATTTAGTCACAGAAGATATAAATCACAAATTCTTTGTAAACTTAGAATTTTAGTTCATAGTCGGTGATGAAATTGGGCATTTCATCTGCGAAAACTATAACATATCTGACAGGACCAATTGGTTCGTCTATCACAGACGAACAAATCAACAATGACGGACATAACCTCAGGCTAGGTAAGCCAATTATGTGCTCTTCTGACGAATATATCCAGGCTATTCAATGCAGGTAATTAATCCCGAAGCAATTACTGGGACAACTGTACAATCCGTTAGAGGACATTGATGGCACATAAAACCACCCCTGACGTTACAGAAAAGGTCATTAAGACCTCCATAATTGCTCCAACGGCTAGGGGCCATAAGATCATATAAAAGTCCTACACCTTGCCAAAGAAGGAGGTACATAGACACAGATACAAACAAATAACTAGAGACTTTCCTTTCACTTCGTTATTTATATAGTATTTTATTTTGAAGAAGTTTTGATATACTGACTTTGGCATCGGAGGCGTTGTGGCAGGCACCACACCGGTGTTCATCTTTACAAACAGGAGGATCATCTCCATCTGACGAACATCATTGACGAACTTCCGCTTCATCAGTTTGGCGCCGTCTGTGGGGACGACATTTTCGTGTTCAAACTCGAAATAAGTTTCCAATCGATAATTTTGCTCAGATGGAGTCCAATCAAGATTCTGCGACCCTGGCTCAACAAATTCAAGCTCTTACAGCCACAGTGGAAGAGTTGACTAGGCAGAACCAGGAAATGAAGCTACGACTTCAGCAAGAAGAGAATCGGTCTAAGGGAAATCAAGAAGACGAAGGGGATAGTCATAGGCGAAGTGAACCTCGACAACCCACCATCCCAACCGAGCAGAACTCAGATATGCTGAGGGAGATGAGGAGGGAGATGGACGAACTTAGAAATGCCATCAAGGAAAAAACGGAGCGAAGCGTGGATCGAATGGTCCGAGCAACGGACTCACCATTCACAACGGCAGTCCTCGATTGTCCAGTACCGTCAAAATTCCGGTTACCTCAGCTTGAGCCCTTCGATGGATTGAAGGATCCCCAAGATCACTTAAATACATTCAAAACAACCCTGGGACTTCAGCAGCCCCCAGATGAAATATTGTGTCGTTCCTTTCCAACCACACTCAGGGGAGCTGCCCGAAAATGGTTCACAAAGTTGCCAACATCGTCCATCGATACATTCGAGCAGTTAAGCAGCGCCTTCCTGCGTCATTTCATTGGAGGCCAACGACCAAAGAGGACCGCGGACCATTTGCTCACTATCAGGCAAGGAGAAAAAGAAACTTTGAGGTCGTATATAAAACGCTTCACAAGGGAGACATTGGAGGTAGACGATGCAGACGATAAGGTGCAGCTAACGACCTTCAAGGCAGGATTGAAGTCCAGAGAGCTCGTCACTTCGCTCGCGAAGAATCCCCCAAAGACGATGGCTGAGATGCTCCTTAAGGCGCAGAAGTACATGAACGCTAAAGACGCACTAGCTGCCATCAGGGACGGAGACAAAACCGGGGACAGAGGAAGAAGAGAAGACGACCGCAGAGGGCAAAAAAGAGACCGACCGGATCGTCGAACCAATGACGGGATAAGGAGGAAAGACGACAAAAATCCACGAACGGTAAAATTCACTCCTCTCATTATGCCTGTTGACAAAATCTTAACGCAGATTAAAGACGAGCACTATCTTAAATGGCCACGACCATTGCATTCGTCCCCTAACGTCCGCGATAAAAATAAGTACTGCCGATTTCATAAAGATCATGGCCATTACACCGAAGATTGTAGGGATCTCAAAGAGCAAATAGAAGAATTGATAAGAAGGGGGAAGCTGCAGAAATTCGTGAAGAAGGGAGAGCACAATAAATTTCGAGATGAAAACAGAGGCCAACAGGAGAATACGTCCAGGAACAATGGTCATCAGTCCCAACCCCCGCAAAATGTGATTGGGGAGATACAGACAATTGCGGGGGGGCCTACCACCGGGGGCTCATTCAGGTCACTCAAGAAAACACACCAACGACAAGTGAACAGTGTCCACATGACAACCCCGCCAAAATACAGACGAACTGACCAGGATATGACCTTCAACGAGAGTGACGCCAGAGGAGTGAAACAGCCACACAATGACCCCTTGGTCATAATGCTTACCATAGAAGGGTTCAACACAAAGAGGATCCTCGTGGATAACGGCAGCTCCGCAGATATCATCTACTTTCCTGCATTCCAACAATTGAAGCTAGACCCCAGAAGACTTCGTCCGTTCGATTCCCCCCTCGTCAGTTTCAGTGGCGACAGGGTATATCCCAGAGGCATCGTGACTCTGACAGTGACGGTGGGAACGTACCCGCAGCAGCTGACTCGTCAGATAGACTTTTTGGTAGTGGACTGTCCCTCGTCCTATAATGTCATCATTGGAAGACCAGCACTCAACAAATGGAAGGCGTCCACATCAACCTATTGCCTAAAGGTAAAATTTCCAACAGAAGATGGAGTGGGTGAAGTCAAAGGAGATCAAGTGTTAGCACGAGAATGTTACCAAGCTGTTTTAGCAGCTAAAGAGAACCATACATGGACGATAGAAGAAAAAGAAGGAGAAAAGGTGGAAGCTCTGGAAACAGTAGAGCTGATCGAAGGGGAAGCATCGAAGACAACCAGAATAGGGACGACCTTGAGTCCTGAAATGAGAACGAAACTCATTCAGTTTCTTAAGGACAACCTAGACGTCTTCGCCTGGAGTCATGACGACATGCCGGGCATATCTTCAGGAGTCATCCAACACAGGCTGAATGTAGACCCAGAGAAAAAGCCCGTCAAGCAGAGACGAAGAACCTTCGCACCCGAGAGAGATCAAGCAATTGCTGACGAAGTAAGTAAACTTTTAGATGCAGGCTTTATCAGGGAGGTGTATTACCCAGAATGGCTCGCCAATGTCGTCTTAGTAAAGAAGGCAAACGGGAAATGGAGAATGTGCGTGGATTTCACGGATTTGAACAAGGCCTGCCCGAAGGATAGCTTCCCCCTTCCAAGGATAGACCAGCTTGTAGATTCTACTGCCGGGCATAAACTGTTAACATTCATGGATGCATTCTCAGGGTACAACTAGATCAAGATGAGTGACGATGATCAAGAGAAAACAGCCTTCATTACCAGTCAGGGGCTCTACTGTTATAAGGTGATGCCCTTTGGGCTGAAGAACGCAGGAGCAACCTATCAGAGGTTGGTGAATAGAATGTTTGTCAAGCAGATAGGTAGGAACATGGAAGTGTACGTTGACGATATGCTCGTCAAGAGCAGAAAAGAGCTTGCACATCTAGACGACCTTAAAGAGACATTCGACACCCTCAAGCAATATCAAATGAAGTTGAATCCTAGTAAATGTGTTTTTGGTGTTGCCTCAGGGAAATTCCTAGGATTCATGGTGTCACAGAGGGGAATAGAAGCAAATCCTGAGAAAGTGCAAGCCATAATCAATATGGCTTCGCCCCAGACCGTCAAGGAAGTGCAGAAGCTCACAGGCAGGATCGCAGCTCTTAACAGATTCGTGTCTAGAGCAACAGACAAATGCTTACCATTCTTTAAAACTCTGAAGCAAGTCTTTGAATGGACCAACGAATGTGAAACGGCCTTTCAAGAACTTAAGCATTACCTGAGCAATCCACCACTCCTAAGCCCGTCCAAAGCAGGTGAAAACTTATACTTATACCTGGCAGTATCATCTACAGCCGTCAGTGCAGCCTTAATTAGAGAAGAAGAGCGGAAACAACTCCCAGTTTACTACGTCAGCCAAGCCTTTCAAGGAGCTGAGTCCAGGTACCAAAAATCGAGAAGATAACATTTGCACTAATAATAGCCTCACGTAAGCTCAGACAATACTTCCAGGCAAACCCAATCCTAGTAATGACAGATTAACCCATCAAGAAGAGTATGAGCAGGCCTGAAGCAGCTGGCAGGATGGTCCAGTGGGCAATTGAACTCAGCCAATTCGATTTAGAATACCACCCCAGAACAGCGATCAAAGCGCAAGCTCTGGCAGACTTCATCGCCGAGTTCACCTATCCAGACGAGCCAAGCTTTGCCAGGAAGGACGAAACGTGGGTAATACAGACAGATGGCTCGTCAGCAAAAAAGAGAGGGGGAGTAGGGGTTATCCTAAACCCTCCTGACGGAGAAAAATTGATATACGGAGTTCAACTAGAATTCCCAGCTACCAACAACGAGGCTGAGTATGAAGGAATTCTGACAGGTTTAAGGCTTGGAAAAGAGCTTGGGGCCAGGAACCTGCTAGTCCAGAACGACTCGAGGTTAGTAATCGGACAGATCAAAGGAGAGTACGAGGCAAAAGAAGAAAGAATGCAGAAATACCTCAGGTTGACGAAGCACTTGATTCAAGAATTTGAAAAGGTGGAATTCATCCAAATTCCAAGGAGCCAGAACATGGCCGCAGACGAAGTCTCAAAAATAGCCTCGTCAGAAGGAAAAGAGCCAAAGACAGACCTGATGATGGAGATACAGAGAAGCCCCAGTATAGAAGAAATGCCAACATTTGCAGTCCATGGCACTAGTAGCTGGATGACGCCCATCATATCTTTCCTCCAGGATGGCCACTTACCTCAGGATGCAGACGAAGCTAGGAAGATCAAGAAAAGGTCCGTCAGGTTCATAATTCTCGACAACACCTTATACAAAAGAGGCTTTTCCATGCCTTACCTGAGATGTGTTGACGAAAGAGAAGCTGAATACATCCTGAGAGAAGTCCATGAAGGAATTTGCGGAGATCATGCAGGCCCGAGATCCTTGGTAAGTAAAATTATGCGAGCAGGTTACTTCTGGCCAACCATGCAAGATGATGCCACTAAGTTCGTCAAGAAGTGTGACAAATGTCAGAGGTTCGGGAACATTCAACGGCTCCCATCGGAAAAGCTGACGACGATAACATCCCCATGGCCCTTCGCACAATGGGGAATTGACATCGTCGGCCCGTTGCCTCGAGGCAGAGGTCAGGTAAAATTCTTACTGGTTGCTATTGATTATTTTACTAAATGGGTTGAAGCAAAAGCAATGGCGACCATCACCGAGGCCAGGATCCAGGGATTCGTATGGAAAAATATAGTTTGCAGGTTCGGGATCCCACGGACGATCATATCAGACAATGGACGACAATTCGATAGCCAGAGTTTCAAAGACTTCTGCTCGGGCTTGGGCATCAGGAACCAGTTCTCATCACCGGGCCATCCACAGGCGAATGGACAGACGGAAGTGACGAATCGCACCCTACTCAAGATCATAAAAACTAAACTGGACGATGCAAAGGGTGCCTGGCCAGAAGAACTACCCAACGTCTTGTGGGCATACAGAACCACGGCTAGAACCCCAACGGGAGAGACCCCCTTCAGACTTACCTACGGTACAAAGGCAGTGATCCCCGTCGAAGTAGGAGTAACCAGCACCAGACGAGAAGCTTTCAACCAAGAAAACAATGACAACCTACTGCGAGTAAATCTAGACTGCCTTGACGAAGTTAGGAACAAAGCCTTCAGCAAAATGACGGAATACCAGAAGAGGATGACAGACTACTATAACAGAAGGGTGAAGCTCAGACGACTCAACATAGGAGACCTCGTCCTGCGCAAAGTAACTCAGACAACCAAGGACCCAGCTCAGGGAAAACTCGGCCCCACATGGGAAGGACCATACAAGGTTGTCCACTACTCCAGACAAGGTAGCTATCATCTGGAGTCCCTGGACGGGAAAAAGCTTCCGAGACCGTGGAACATCGAACATCTAAAGAAATACCATCAGTAGATGTAACACAAAGTTGTATTCACCATTATCCATCAATAAACTGATTATTCAGCTAATATTTATGTGAAAACAGGTTGACTATGAAGAAATTCCAAACAACCAAGTAACAAGATTCCGCTTGACGGATGTAAGTTACACACGAAGAAATCTACCTAAAGCCAAAAATGGCTAAGTAATAAGATTCCGCTTGACGGATGTAAGTTACGCACGAAGAAATCTACCTAAAGCCAAAAATGGCTAAGTAACAAGATTCCGCTTGACGGATGTAAGTTACGCACGAAGAAATCTACCTAAAAGCCAAAAATGGCTAAGTAACAAGATTCCGCTTGACGGATGTAAGTTACTGACGAAGAAATTCACCTAAAGCCAAAAAATGGCTAAGTAACAAGATTCCGCTTGACGGATGTAAGTTACGAACGAAAAAATCTAACTAAGGTCAAAAATGGCTAAGTAACAACACTCGGCCTATGCAGATGTGAGCTACAAACAAACACGACAAAGTGGCCAATTCAGCCTTGACGTAAGCACGTTACTGACGATATAGTTTCAAATAAGATTCTGCCAAGGCAACAAGTATAGACGAGCATACAACAGATCAAATACAAGTAAGTACCAAAGAAATGAAATTAAAGCCTGAAACCTATAGGCAAATTACCATTGTTTTACAGCTAAGTGCCCATAAACGCTGGGGCAAAAGAGCTATTATCAAAATAAAATTGTTCTGCAAATCGATTTACAAATGCCCAAAACATGACGGGCATAACAAAAAAAAAACATAATATTTTCCAAGTGTTAGATTCGTCCAGCAACATCTTCGGCAGGAGTGTCCTCGGGGTGAGTAGCGTCAGCAGGAGCGTCAACTGGGGCATCAGCTTCGGTAGCGGACGACTGAACAGCCTCGTCAGCCGCCATCTCTTGATCTACTTCCTCAAGATCCAGCGCCTCCATGTTCACTCTAGAAGGGTGTTTGACGAGGTATCTCCTCAAAAGCTCAAAACCCTTGAAATACCAACTGAGTAGCACAGTGTTGTACTCCTCAGTGGTCTGGAACGCTTCAACCGATCTGGCTGCAATGGTTTTGAGGCTCTCCTTCGCTGCTATAATCTGATCGTCCTTATCAGCGGTCAGCTGACGCTCCACCCTAAGGTCGTCGGTAAGCTTCTTGACCTGCTCCTTCAAAGCATTCGCTGCACCCATGGACTCGATAAGGTCCTTCTTGAAGGTAGAGTTCTCCTTCTCCAAAGCCTCCACCCTAGAAGTCAAAGACGCTACCTTTGCCTCCTGGGTGAGGTACTCAGAAGAAAGATGAAGACTCTCCCCCAGCACCTAAAGAAATTCTCCTAAGTGTTAGTCGTCAATAAAAAAATTAAAAAAAAAAAAAAAAAAAAAAAAGAGTTGAACCAGAGCCCCACGTAAAAGTACCTGGATGAGCTTATGGACATGACGAGCAGCTACCCCGCTAGGAGGGACACCCGACAAGGCCTTCAGGTCAGCCGCCGTTATTACCTCGTGGGCCCTGTCCACGGCCATCTTCTCGTCATTCCAAATGGTAAGAGGGCGGGAGTCCATCTTCTCCTTCCCCTTCTCAGATAGACGTGGCCTTTTGGAGACGGGAGTGCCACCTATCTCTTCCAGTGACGCCGTTGGAGAAGCTGTCCTCGTCGTCTCCCCCACGGAAACGATCGGATGGGCTGAAGCGGGTGGAATGACGGAAGTGCCCTTCCCCGTAACACGCACTGTCTTCTTACCCAGGTTGGACAGTGGTTCGTCTTTCTTAGACCTCATTTTGGCATAAAGGTCCTTGTTAAACTTCGTCATTTCTGCCATGGACGAGCAATATAAAGAAAAAAAAAAAAAAAAAAAAACGGAGGAACGAAGGAAAGACGCTGACAAGATGAAACACTTACTCTTTTTTCCTTCTATTTCAACGTTCCGTAACACAAAAGAAGAAGGGTCCGGGCCAAGATTGTAGAAAGCAAGCGTCCTCGGGTCTACCAAATCGTCCCAATTCTCGATCGATTGGGCGTACTCGATCGCTCGCTCAACCCGTTCCTTATACCTGCTCTTGAGCTTGGGCCTTCTCTTCACTGAAAAGGGCGAATAACGGAAGATTTAGTGACGACCACAAACGAATAAATATCATCAATTGTAATCAACAAAAAAGAAGAAGACTGACGCACCTAGAGTCGGGGTTCCCCACCGACGGAGCAACCTTGGGATATCACCCCATTCCTGACTGGAGGGAGTCTCAAAACCATCCCCGGACACAAAGAAAAATCTTGACTTCCAGTATCTGAAGGACGAAGGCAGCCCTCTAACGATCCTGGCCCTCCTCTCCCAAGGTACCAGTTCATAATACCCATACTCTTTCGATTCTTTCAAACGATAAAGGTAGACGAGTTCGCCCACCTTAATCATATCCCCATTAGCAGCCAACCACATCTCCATACAATTGACTGCTATTCTCCACGAGTTAGGCATTAGTTGCCCGGGGGCAATCCCAAACTGGTCTAAGAGTTCCATCAAGAACGGATGGACGGGAAACCTAAGGCCACAGGTAAAGGCTGCCTCGTAAAAGCACACCTCACCTGGGAAAAAATGACAAGCTCTATCCTCGTCATTAGGCAGACGAACGCGTACTCTCTCTGGAAACTGAAACCTATCCTTGAATCTACCCGTCGTCTCAGCATCTAACCCACAAACCTCTTCAAGGGCATGAAAAGCCCTAACAACACGAGGAGAAGAAACGGCTGTATCCTCCTCCGCTGGATTGCCGCTAGACGACAACCCAGTGTCGAGGTCATTAGATCTAACCTCAGACATTACCCTCCTCAATTGACCCTCGAACCAATCAACAAATTGCCTAATCAAAGGCAATAATTCGGCCAATGCCACACTAAGACCGCTACCCTCAAAAACAAAGTGTTCGAAATCTGAAAAAGTACCTAAACCCCCCCTAAACGCGCAAAGAGAAAAGAAATCGAAGGACAAGCGGTTCTAACCTCAGAACTGCCAACCATGAAAACCCAACAAAAGGCACAAAGGAAAAAGGAAGACAACAGAACAACTGAATCCCAAGTAAAACAAAAACAAAAAGAAGAGAAATTGAGGGAATTAGAAATGATACCAAAACAAAACCAAGAAAAAGCAAAGTGAAAGCAAAAACATACCTTAATCAATGGCGGATTGAAAGAAGCTCTGTTTAACTAGCGCACCAGTTCGAGGGAAGGTAGCAGAAAAAGAAAACTAAAAGAGAGAAGTAATCGAAATGTAAAGAAGACAAGTGAAGAAAGAAGGAGGTTAAAAGTAGAAGCTCGAAAAACGGAGAGACCGGCGGGAAACCCAATAGTCGCATTAGTTGGAACATTAATTGAACCAATCAACGCATGCCATGTAGACCATGATCTCTGGAGCGCCACCACTTTGCACTTAATACGGAGCAGAACCCCAAGAGCCATTTACAACTTGTAACCCTTCATATTCTATGATCGTCACTAAATAGACGAACATAGAATCGGGGGCAACTGACAGGACCAATTGGTTCGTCTATCACAGACGAACAAATCAACAATGACGGACATAACCTCAGGCTAGGTAAGCCAATTATGTGCTCTTCTGACGAATATATCCAGGCTATTCAATGCAGGTAATTAATCCTGAAGCAATTACTGGGACAACTGTACAATCTGTTAGAGGACATTGATGGCACATAAAACCACCCCTGACGTTACAGAAAAGGTCATTAAGACCTCCATAATTGCTCCAACGGCTAGGGGCCATAAGATCATATAAAAGTCCTACACCTTGCCAAAGAAGGAGGTACATAGACACAGACACAAACAAATAACTAGAGACTTTCCTTTCACTTCGTTATTTATATAGTATTTTATTTTGAAGAAGTTTTGATATACTGACTTTGGCATCGGAGGCGTTGTGGCAGGCACCACACCGGTGTTCATCTTTACAAACAGGAGGATCATCTCCATCTGACGAACATCACTGAGGAACTTCCGCTTCATCAATATCAACTAAGATGATTTGTCTTGATCATGGAAGTAGAAACTTCTAGTTGATATATTAATATGTTTTAAGTGTTAAGATATATTTAACTGGATCGCTGTGAGATTTATTATTCTACTAATGACTGTCAAATGAATAATAAATCTCATGACTTATATTTACATGAACTCTCAATCTTGAGAGAATAATGAACTTGATCATGAAGCGTAGGTTGCTTTGATATATCAGAAGTGAGATCTAAAGTCACAATCAAAATCTCAATATGTTGGGCAGTCACATTTAATGTTGAAGGAACATATATTCTTAAGATGAAATTCATAATCTTTTAACGGAGATATAAAATATTCCCTTGAGATAAGTTTAATGGATTTGGTTATTCAGAGTGTTAGGCCTAATCACTTTAGTAAGAAGTTACTAAAGTATATATTTATGAAATTGGATTTCATAAATATACGATGAATAACTTTGTTGAGGTTCAAAAAAGAATTAAATAGCCACAAATAGGCCCAAAGAGATAGAAAAGACATTGGGCCCGTTTCACACAAAAAAAGGAAAAAAAAATAATAAAGGGTGGGCTCTCACAATAAAGAAACGAGAGAAGAAAGAAAGAAAAGGCCCAGAGGGCTGGGATCCAGAGGAAAGGCCCAACCAGCGAACCAGAGAAAGCCCAGAAGGAAGAACTGGGTCGGAATCCCAGAAGCCTCCCAGAGGAAGGGGATCCTTGGACGCGCGAAGAAGGATCATGGCAGAAAAATTAAAGAAAGATAAGAGACAAAGGGCACACGGACCTTGTGACCCAGACACACAGTGGAAGTACAGAGCAAAACGCAGGAACCTGGTTCCAACCATTTGGAGAAAGAGACAAGGAAGAGTACAACTGGAAAAAGCTGGAGCGCTGAGAAGAAAAGCCAAAAGGGCCTCAGGCCAGCCAACGGGAAATCTGGAAATAGAAAGGAGCTAAGGGACTTTCATCTGGTCGCAACAAAAAGCAAGAAACTATGAAGAAAAAGGAAACGACATGATCCTGAAGCAACCAGGCACGGCACAGACTTTAAAGGGTAAAACAGAGAAATCGCTAGTTCCCCGGAGCCCGAAGCTGTGCTATAAAAGGAAGAAGGGATCCATGCTACAGGGGGCAGAATTCATTTTACGATCAGACCATTTTTTTTTAAGCATTCACAATTGTTTTCTAAAGTCTCATAAAATTGCAGAAGAGACTCTATAAACTTAAGGGGAAAACAGAGGAGCCATCCCCGGTATCCTAGGATAGCCACTACAGTACATGCTCGGATTCAACAAGTTCAAATTTTGCAAGTCTTTGAAGCTTGAATAGCTATCAAAGTCTGTAACTTATGAGCTCGGTCGAACCTTGCACCACGTCTTAATGAGCATTGTAATCACAACTAAATGAAATCAATAAAATACACCTCACTAATTAGAGGATCCCTAACTTGTTCTTACGATATATTTCCATTTGTCATACATTTCCTTTACTGTTAAAATGTCATTCAATACAAATGTTCTTGTTTTGTTAGCTATTTATATTGTAGGAAGTATGTTTTGCGCACTAGTCGATTCTTAAAACAGCCCTTTAGCTGAGAAGAATCAATCCCAGTCCACCAAGAACATCTCACATGGCCCAGGATTCTTGGGCCATAGTGCTGAAGAAAAAGGCACTCTTACATTTTGGCGACTCCGCTGGAGACTGGGTAAAGAAAAGGGAAGAAGCAATCCCTTCGCAGAACATGCCTCCAAGACAAAGGAACAGTAAAGGTGCAAATGTGCCACCCACAGCTTCTGAGCCCGTGGGAGAAAATGAAGTGGCCTCCAAACAAAGAGGCGAGGTGCCCCTAGCAGAGCACGAAGCCGTATTAGAACAGAGGAATGCAAGGCAGGAGCTAGACCCTATGGCTCAAATGACTGCGATGTTGAAAGACTTGCAACAAGAAGTTCGCCTTCTCAAAGAAGGCAAGACGCAGGAAGTCAGAGACAATGCCCCCCATGTGGGCAACCAAGATAGAACCCAGCTAGAGGGAGGGTCAGCAGTGGGAGGAGGAACTAACCCCCAATACCTAACATTGGCAGACGTCAGTGCCCTCCTGGACCAAGAAAGGGAAAAACTTTCCAGGACCCCCAAGCAATTTTCTCAGGATCCCCCATTCCCACCAGAACTCCTTGGCAAGCCATACCTCAAGGGATATGAGTCACCAAAGTTCCATCCTTTTGATGGAAGGAATGGAAGTGCAGTAGAACACGTGAGTAGGTTCGTCCACACTATGGGCCCCTACGCAGGAGACCGGGAGCTGTGTCTAAGAGAGTTTGCTAAGTCCCTAGTGGACAGAGCGTACACTTGGTATACCACACTGAGACTTGGGTCCATTAAGACCTGGGACGAAATGATGGAAAAATTTTGTGCAAAATATTACCCTGGTGAGGACAAGGTCACTTTCCAAAGCCTTCAGATGGTGAGGCAGAGGCCTGGAAAGGATCCTGTCTAGTTTATCAAAAGATTTAAAGATGTGTCCCTAGACTGTTATGGGGACCATGAAGAAAAAGAGCTTGTGGAGATTTGCATCTCTAACATGCTTTTTTATTACAGACTTAACCTCGAAAATTTATGTATCACACAGTTCGCTGACCTGTTATAGAGAACAAGAAGGACAGCACAAACTATGAGGGCGAAGAAGGCGCTAACATCCCAAGCCATGACAACATCGGTGGGAGAAAAAAGGAAGAGGCCTGATGGAAAAATGTTCGAGGAACCATCGGTGATCCCATGTACTGTAGAATAATTAAACCACGTCCTGGACAAATGGATCGGGGATGGAGTGGTTAGGCCATTCACCGTGTCCAGGACACCAACCGAAGAAGAAAGGAAAAATCCTTTGTTTTGCAGGATTCATAATTATGTTAAGCATTCTACCAAGGATTGTTGGACCTTCCGCAGGTTTTTTCATAGGAAGCTAAGAGAAGGAACCCTGGAGCTCACCTAGAAGGAACCAGAAGTACAAAGAAAGCCCCTGCCCAACCACAAAGGAAAGGGGGTGGTAGTTGTGGTAATCCATGAGAACCCGGCAGAAGCAGAAGAGCCAAGAGGATCCTTCCACCCAAACACAGTCAAGACCCTCCAGAAGAATCCCAAGTTCAGATCACTATTCAATCAGCTGGGATTTGGACCAGAAACAAGGAGGGTGGCCATGGAATCCCTCATGACTATAGCAGCAGATTCAAGAATGGAATGTTTCACGGCAGAATCACATGCTAGTCGAGCTTTCCTGGAGACAACCAATGCCATAACCTTCACTGATGAAGACTTGGAGGTTGAGCATCCAGACCACCGTAGACCTCTTTACCTAATGGCCACCATAAATGGTGTCCAAATCAGAAGAGCACTGGTGGACACAGGGGCATCACTCAACCTCATAGCCCTGAGTACCTTGGAAGCCATGAGTCTAGCTGGAAGGAGGATCCTGGGGGCTCCCATGGAGATAACCGGATTTAGAGGATCAGCAGAATCAACCGAAGGATATATACAGCTAGCCCTAAGGGTGGGGCCAATAGTGGCTTTGACCAGATTTCACGTAATCAATTCAAAAGTATCCTACCATGTACTCCTGGGACGGCCATGGCTCCATAAGCACCGCTTTATACCATCCACGTACCATCAATGCGTTAAGGGGAGGTTGAATGGGAGGCCTGTAAGGATCCCTGCCAACCATAACCCTTTCAGCCAAGGAGAAGTAAACTTTGTAGAAACAATGTTTTATGATGAGTTAGAACCTGATGATGAAAGTCTCATGCCAGGGACCCCAGGAACACCTATCTTGGAAAAAGAAGAAGGAGGAGGTACCCATGACTTGAGAGATCTCCTGAAGAGAAAAAGGCAAAAGAAGGAGCCTAGCACCTCAGGATCCCGGGAGTGTGTAGTAGTGCGAGAACACGGGGGAAAATTAATATATCGTTTGTGAAGGTGCGCGGGACCTGAGTGCATCGTGCAGGAAGGTCCCGGACCACCAGAATGTATGATAGCCCAGGAGGAAGTCCCAGAGGAATCAGTCAAAGAGACACAAATCCAGCCTGAGGAAGAATTACAGGAAGTAAACTTGGGGGCTGAGCTGGGATCCCAGAACCCTGTTTTCATCAGTAGTTAGTTGGCAACACAAGAAAGGGGGCCACTGGTGGCTTTGCTCAAAGAATACGCAGATGTGTTTGCATGGTCCTATGATGAGATGCCTGGTTTGGATCCTGGATTAGTGGTCCATGCCCTCAATGTGGACCCAGGAGTTAAACCAGTGATCTAACCAGCCAGGGTCTTTCACACTGATGTAGAAGCCCAGATAACTCAAGAGGTCAAGAAGCTGCTAGCAGCTGGTTTTATCAAACCTATTCAACACCCCAGATGGCTTTCTAACATAGTACCTGTAAAGAAAAAGAACGGCCAAATCCATTGCTGTGTAGACTTTCGCAACCTGAATAAAGCATGTCTTAAAGATGAGTTCCCTTTGCCTAATATTGACCTCCTTGTGGATTCAGCTGCGGGAAGTTCCATGTTCTCATTCATGGACGGGTATAATGGGTACAACCAGATTCGTATGGCTGCCAAGGATGCCGAGAAGACAGCATTTAGGACACCAATCAGGAATTTTTATTACACTGTGATGCCCTTTGGCCTCAAAAATACAAGAGCCACATACCAGCGAACCATGACAGCCATCTTCTATGATATGATGCATGAGGAAATGGAAGACTATGTGGATGATATTGTGGTCAAGTCAAAAACTAGGACAGGGTACCTTCAGGTACTTGAATGAGTTTTCAAAAGATGCAGAGAATACAAGCTACGCATGAACCCCATGAAATGTGCCTTTGGAGTATCTGCAGGAAAGTTCCTCGGGTTCGTGGTACATCATAGAGGCATAAGTGTAGATCTAGTCAAAGCTGCAGCCATTGCTACTATGAAAAGACCAACGACAGTGAGGGAGCTTAAAAGCTTCCTGGGAAGGGTCTCCTACATCAGGAGATTCGTGCCAGGACTAGCTTCAGTCACAGGGGGCTTATCCAAGCTATTAAAGAAAGGAACTGAGTTCACCTGGGGAGCAGAACAGCAGGAAGCCTTCCAAAGGGTCCAACAGATCATGAATCATCTGCCCACTCTCTAGGCACCAGTACGTAGGCGACCCTTGCTATTATACTTGGCATCAAATGCCCAAGCAATAGGAGCCCTGCTGGCGCAAGAGGATGATGATGGGAACGAGCAACCTGTTTACTATGTGAGCAGAACACTCAAGGATGCCGAAACCAGGTATCCCAGGATAGAAAAGGCTTGCCTAGTGGTTATTTACGCATCCCAGAGGCTGAAAAGGTATTTCTCAGCCCACCAAATCCTTTTAGTGACTAAGTCACATCTCATAAAAGCACTCCTGCATCAGCCCCTCCTAACAGGGAGAATAGCACAGTGGCTGGTCCTGCTTTCTCAATATGACATAGGCCTCAGGACCCCCAAGGCTGTCAAAAGTCAAGCCATAGCTGACCTCCTGGCACAATTCCTAGGGAAGGAGGAAAGCTCACTAAGCGAAGAGATCCTAGGTGAGGTAGTAGTAGCAGAAATCCCGGGAAAGAAATGGACAATGAGATTCGATGGTTCAGCTACAGCAACCTCAAATGGAGTAGGAATTGTACTGAGCTGTGAAAATGGGGACACCATACCTCTATCCTTCAAGCTTGGTTTCTCCTTCTCCAATAATGCAGCCGAGTACGAGGCGTACTTAACCGGGCTAACAATAGCACTCAGTATTGGGGTAAAACACATGAGAGTACTGGGAGATTCCAATCTTGTGGTCTCTCAGGTGAAAGGTGACTTTGCACTAAGGGAACAAAGTTTGGCAGCCTATAGGACATGGGCACAAAGGTTGGAGTAGGAATTCCTGACCTTTAGCATAGAGTACACGCAGAGAAGTGAAAACAGATTTGCAAATGCACTTGCCACCCTGGGATCCCAAGTACCATTCAAGGGAAAAGACACTCTGGTTAGAATAGGAAGGCAGGAGCATTCCATCTTAAAAATCCTCCAACAGATATCTCCCGGAGAGTCCAAGCAATGGGACTGGAGGAGCAAAGTGAAAGAAAAAATGAAAGAAACAGGATCCGGAGGGAATGTCAGGGAGCTGAGGGACTACGCTCTAATAGAAGGAGAACTATACAGGAGACTGTCCGGAAGGATCCTATCCAGATGTATCAATGAGAAAGAGGAGAAGCTAAGGTTGGAAGAACTACATACCCAAGTCTGTGGGATCTCAGAAAAGATCAGTCTATATAGGAGGATGTAGCGCATGGGATACTACTGGCTAAATATGAGCAAAGAGGCATCAACTATACAGGAAAAATGTCAAGAATGCCAACCCTCGGTGGACAAGGTAGAAAGCTACGCTGTGTTTGTTACAGAAGATTGGAGGACCCTTTTCATAGAATACTTGGCTCAAGGGATCCTACCAACTGACATGACGCTGGCCCACCAGCTCAAGAAGCTCGCAATCAGGTATTTCTTGCAGAACGGGATCCTATTCAAAAGAGGATACAGTGGAGATCCCTTAAGATGCCTGGGACCAAGGGAAGCCAGAGAAGTGGTCAGGGAAGTCCATTCTGGTGATTGTGGAAGTCACCCAGGAAAGAGGAGGCTCTATAAACAGTTACTACTATTGGGGTATTACTGGCCAACAATGAAAAAGGACTCTGAAGAGGTAGTCAAAACCTGCCACGCATGCCAAGTCCTTGGAGATGCAATCCATACTCACCCAAATACGTTACAAGACATGACAACCCCATGGCCTTTCCACACTTGGGGGCTTGATTTCATAGGACCTATAAATCCTCCATCCAGTGGTTACATATGGATCTTGGCAGCCACTGAATACTTTACAAAATGGGTAAAGGCCATCCCCTTGAAGAAGGCCACTGGAGCAGCTGTAGCAAACTTCATTCGAGGCCATATCATTACAAGGTTTGGGATCCCCAGGAGGTTAGTCAGTGACAATGGGACCCCATTCATAAATAAAGACATGAAGGGGTTAACTGAGGCTTACTACATCAAGCATGGAAGGTCTACACCGTACTACCCACAAGGAAATGGCCAGGCAGAGGCCACTAATAGGGTGATATTGAAGATCCTTAAAAAAATGAAGCAAGAATATAGAGGAAAATGGAGTGACCACCTGGCAGATGTACTTTGGGCATGCAGGAGCTCTGTGAAAACAGCCACGGGATTTTCACCATTCTCCCTGATCTATGGGACAGAAGCCATCAACCTAGTAGAATTAATTGTTCCCACACCAAGAGTAGTACTTGAGGAAAGTCAGGAGGATACCGAGGACGCAAACAATGAAAGGAGGTTAGCAGACCTGGAAGGGGTAGAGGAAGAAAGAGAGCTAGCCAAGAGAAGAAGCCAGAGGTACCAGCAAAGGATGACAAGAGCATATGCATAAGCAGTACGCCCGAGGACTTTCACTAAAGGGCAGTTGGTACTAAGGACAGCAGAGCATGTGAAAAGAAACCTACCAGGACCCTCCAAATTTGCCCCAAAGTGGGATGGACCCTACATCATTAGGGAGGCCCATGATAGTGGGTACTACTACCTTACAAAGGAAGATGGGACAATCCTGATAGAGCCCATAAATGGGAAGTGGCTGAAACAATACTACGCATGAGAAGGGAGAGGTCTCAGTACACTGGAATCCTTTTGCCAAACGCTCCAACCTGCTAAGTGTTTTTCCTTCTTTCATATATTATTATTTAAGTAATTTTGTTCGAAACTTGAGGTAGAAGGACATTCTATGATCCTTACTATCTTAGTTAGATTTGCTATGTTCCTTAAATGACATTTATGTTTTAAAATTCAATGAAATTTCTTCTTTTTCTCAGTTATTAAATCCTAAGTATCACAAAACTCCTAACACGGACGAAATTAGGGGAGGATACCTGAGGAAATCTTCTTGCATAACCCAGGATCACCCCACAGATAACTACAAACAGTTGAATTTAAATACATGGTTTAGGACCTCAGGCATATACTGAGGATATCTAGCCCAATACTAAAAAAAAAAAACTTGCCAAGATTCATGAGCTGGGACAAGTAAGAATACATTGCCAAACGTACCCAGTTCAGTACTTGTGCAACCAGGAAGAAAAGGGAGAATACTTGGGAAAATCTTTTGATGCATAACCCAGGATCACCCCACAGATAGCTGCAAAGCAGCTAAGTTTCAAATACATGGTCTGGGATCTCAAGCATAAACTGAGGATACCTAGCCCAGTACTTGATAAAAGAAAAAAAAACCTGCCAAGTTCATGAGCTGGGACAAAAAAAATATAATAATATATTGCCAAATGTACCCAGTTCAGTACTTGCGCAATCAAGAAGAAAAGGAGTGGGTACCTAGCTGGAACTTGCAACAAAACTTGTGGGAATCACAGGCCAGGACTCAGCAAAAAAAAAGAGAAGACAAGAAAAGAAGATCCACATGCCATTAAAAAGGGATTAGAAGCAACACTTAGAAGCCATACTAAAACACAAGTACATGGAAGCAGTCTCAAAGCATAAGTGCAGATCTAAACAAAAAAAAGAGAACCAGAAGCATTGTCCAACCAAAGAAATAGAAAATTCATACAATCCCAAATTGTTCATACATATCCGAACAGCTAAAAAAAAAAAAGAGAAAGCTAAGAAAGGAGGCCAGCCAACAAGGAGCCATTCGAGAGAAGAGCAAGGACAGCTAAAGAAGAAAGAACCCTCTACCTTTTGACCTTCAGATCTTGCAAAGTCTTGTAAGCACGAGCTAAAGTTTCCTCGGCAATAGCAATCTCAGCATCAATACTTTTAAAAGCTTGCCTCTGGAAAAGCGCTTGGGCTAATGATCGCAGGTACTCTAGCAAAAAGGACAAGTTGAACTTGGCTTCCAAGAGATCCTGAACAACTCCTTTCCATTTTAAGAGCTTTTCCTCAGAAAGAGAGTCTAGCGAAGAATCTCTCAGAGAAATCAACACGGCGCACAGCAGCTCCATCAGAATGTTCCCCAAAAATACTCCTCCTCTGAAACCAAGGGTAAAGTCCCCATGACTTTTAAACAGCCCTTCTAGCAATGGTAGGCCTTCCACAGGCATAGAGAACCGCAAAAAGCTGCCATAGGAGGACCCGAAGTGGCAGAAATGACTGGCAGGGAGGCTGTTGAACTCCAGAAGATCAAAGCGAGCCAAAAAGGTGGGGAGCCTTGAAGCAGGGTCTGAAACAACCACCTCTGGAGCCTTCCCCTTTGCTACATCATCGCCCGAGGTCCCAAAGGAACCTTCAACCCCCTGAACAGCATAAGGGTTAGCAACCTGAGCAGATCCTACACCCCCCTCAGGAACCACGAGTTCAGGATTTTTGATATTAACTCCTGCAAAAAAAAAAAAAAAAAAAGAGGAAAAAAGGGGGGGGGGGACTTAGCTTCTAAAAAAAAAAAAGAAAAAAAAAAGGGGAACAAAAAGGGGTAGAGGAGAAACTAGTATCAGCCTCTTGGGACGGAGTTCCCTCATCTTGCTCCTCTGACTTCTTGAAAGATTCTGGAAAAGAACACAGGGCAAGTTGAAGAAAAGGTGAGGAAGGCCCAGCAAAATGGCGAAAAGAAGGCAGGGACGCAGGGGGCTTCGCCATAACAAAAAAAAAAAAAAAAAAAAAAACAAGAAAAGGGCAGAAAGAGAGAAAGAATGCAGTAAAGACAATCAACACCCCACCTTCAGAATCCGCCGATTCCAAAGAAGTAGCAGCACCAGAGGCAGATCTCGCAGTGGCTTGGCCTGGAAAGAGGAAGAACTCAAAAAAAAAAAAGAAGGGGTGCAAAAGAGATAAAGCTAAAAGGCTATATAAAAGAAAAGAAAGGCTCACCTGTTTGCCCGGATGATGATGCGCCTCCCAAAGTCCTTGTACTTAACCCAGTCTGAGGTAACATGGTCCTAACAGGACCGGGATTCTGTTCAAAGTGAGAACCTGGGGACGTGGGAAGCTTGGGAGCCTCAGGATCTTGGGCAGCCTGGACATCCTGCATTAGTTGCCTGGTTTCCTCAGCTATGCCAACATTGGGAGTCTCCTCCTCTTACTCTGGGATGCAGCTTCAGCCATCTCCTCCTCCAAAGTCTCACCAACCACAGGGGGAGGAACCTCAACCTAAAAAAAAAGAGAGGTGGAACAAAAAAAAAAAAGAAAAAGAAAGGAAGGGCATGAGCAACAGGGCAGCACGGGTATATAACACTTGTGAAATGAATATGAAGAAGCAGCAAAAGACACAGATAAGGAAAACCATACCACATCTTCACCAGAAGATTGGCTTCTACCCTTCTTGGGATCTAGCTTACGCTTGGACTGCCAAAAAAAAAAAATCACTCATTAGTTCAAAAAAAAAGAGAAAAGGGAAGAAACAACAAAACTACAACTTAAAAGAGCAAAGGAGGAAAGAGGCCTTGCCCTTCTCTCTCTTTCAACAGGGTCTTTAGGTCTCTATTGTTTACTACGGGTACGTCCAGAGGGTCCCAAGGAACCATGAACTGAAGGACTCACAGGAGCCTGGGGAAAAGAAGACTCTACCTTAGTCTTCGCCCGGCCCTTTGCGGCCAAAGGTTGCTCCACTTCCTTCTCCTCAGCAAGTATCAGCTGTTTCTGGGATTTCCCAGTCTTCTTCTTCTTTTTTGACTTAGGGCCAACATCCTCTACACTCTCTTCAGCCGCGGCCTCCTTCAACTTTTCCTGTTTAATTGTTTTCCCTTTACTCATGCCAACGGGAGAATTGGCACTTATGGCCTCTACTGCCCCTTTCTTAATTGGTACCCCAGCAGAAGCACTAACAACAAGGTCACACCCTAACCAGTTCTCTGGGAAATCCTGTGCATAAGTCACCCAACCTTCCCTGGAAGCATGCCATTCTGCAAAACCAGTTTTGCTGCTCACAGCAGCAGGAACAATACCAGCAGTAGGTAGGGATAGACGCTTGTTGGATGTTGGGGCAGAAGAGATGCTAGGGTTAGGTACTCTCCCAATCGTCTCAGAACCAGCATAATCAGCAAAGGACTTCTGATCTCCTCCAATAACCAGCATAGCCACTGGAGGCAAAAACTCCTTTCTGAGAGTTAGGCATTACAAACTGAGGACTCCGTCGTAACCAATAAGAAAAAGCCTGAAGTCTCATGAAGGGATCCAAGGAAGGAAGAGAAGGAACTATGTCATTAAACACTGGGGGAATATCCTGATCAAAACCGAACTGCCGAAGTACTCGATGCGCCGAGTAATGGGTGTACCGTGGGCCAGTCGAGGAAAGCACAGGAAACCAGGAAGGACTAATGCAAGCCAAGTAGGCTAAGCTACCTTCATCACCGTGACGTAAATCAAAAGTATTTCTTGTAAAAGTCAGAAAGGGAGATAACACAGAATCGCAAACAAAACCGGGGCCAAACTCTCGAGGGGAGCGCCAATTCAAATGGCCTGCATGATTAAATAACTCAACCAAGTTAAGATTGCCACCTTTTAGACTCAGCCAACGGAAAATAATAGGGTGGCTGTCAGTGGAGCTGCCACAAAGCCCTTTTATCACATCAGGGGAACTCGCTGAACAAGAACTTGCTAAGCCAGAATGTAAGGAACCCGGCACGCCTGACTTCCTGGCTGGTTTTCCACCAGAAGAAGCAGTACGTCCACCAAAGTGAGCAAATAATTTTTCTTCCACTTCGAGATCCTCGTCAGAAAGCTTAATATCAAAGGGGTTTTCATCCCCAAGCACCGGAAGGAGAAAATTGTTGACCACATCCTCCAAGGTAACAGTCAGTTCACCAACAGAAAAGGAAAAAATGTGCAGAGCAGGACACCAGCGGCGCACCAAATGCCTAAGGCCTTTGGCATCTCTGAAACCCTCAAGATTCCTGGAAATAGCCACTGCCTTCAGGACGCCGGCACGCTCCAAGTAGCCCATAAACTCCTTGTCAGAAAGCTCATTATCCACCCAAATAGGCCAGCCTTGAATCTTTCCAGCGACAAAATCAAAGAAGATGGGGACCGCTTCCCGAAGTCCTCGCCTGATTTGGAGATCAAAAATCTCCCTAGGGTCTGGAACTTGTGTAGAACCAACAAAACCCGCTTGACCAGAGAAAACCCAGGTGTGAGGGGATGGGGGGTCTCGCCATGAGACACCCGAGGAAAGAATAAGCTAGGAGTATACCAGGGGTCTCGCAAAGGAAAAGTAGGGCGCACAACGACAGACTCATCTTGCGCAGAACTAGAGGAGCCCTCACCTTCAAAGGGACTAGGAGTACGCTCCTTTCTTTTTCGAGAAGAGGAAGAAGCCATTGAAGTAATGGGTATCTGAAAAGAAGAAAGAAGATGGCGACGAGACTGATCGAAAGAAAAGAAAAGGGCTGGTAACAGAAGACTCAGGTAGTCAAGGAAAAAGAGTAATGAGAAAATGCTAGAGTGAAGGAATAAGAATAGTTAGAGAAGACAATGTGTAGAAAGACGCGCCAGTTGCCAGGAATTAAATTTAAAAGGGAAGAAATTATCAGCAGTTATTAATGAGTGTTATGGGAAACGTAAAAGTAGGTGGTGGGAGTTTTATTTCAACTCAACTGCCACGTACCACGAAAAGGGGAGGAGTTACAAAAAAGAGAAACAAAGGAGCCAGGATATCGAAGAAGTGGAAGATCAGGATCCTCGTGGAAAGATCAAAACAAGAGAGAATCCTGCAGAAAACTCACGCATGGGCTGCAGGCAACCCATGAGCTCGAGGGGCTAAATGTTGAGGTTCAAAAAAGAATTAAATAGCCACAAATAGGCCCAAAGAGATAGAAAAGACATTGGGCCCGTTTCACACAAAAAAAGGAAAAAAAAATAATAAAGGGTGGGCTCTCACAATAAAGAAACGAGAGAAGAAAGAAAGAAAAGGCCCAGAGGGCTGGGATCCAGAGGAAAGGCCCAACCAGCGAACCAGAGAAAGCCCAGAAGGAAGAACTGGGTCGGAATCCCAGAAGCCTCCCAAAGGAAGGGGATCCTTGGACGCGCGAAGAAGGATCATGGCAGAAAAATTAAAGAAAGATAAGAGACAAAGGGCACACGGACCTTGTGACCCAGACACACAGTGGAAGTACAGAGCAAAACGCAGGAACCTGGTTCCAACCATTTGGAGAAAGAGACAAGGAAGAGTACAACTGGAAAAAGCTGGAGCGCTGAGAAGAAAAGCCAAAAGGGCCTCAGGCCAGCCAACGGGAAATCTGGAAATAGAAAGGAGCTGAGAGACTTTCATCTGGTCGCAACAAAAAGCAAGAAACTATGAAGAAAAAGGAAACGACATGATCCTGAAGCAACCAGGCACGGCACAGACTTTAAAGGGTAAAACAGAGAAATCGCTAGTTCCCCGGAGCCCGAAGCTGTGCTATAAAAGGAAGAAGGGATCCATGCTATAGGGGGTAGAATTCATTTTACGATCAGACCATTTTTTTTTAAGCATTCACAATTTTTTTCTAAAGTCTCATAAAATTGCAGAAGAGACTCTGTAAACTTAAGGGGAAAACAGAGGAACCATCCCCGGTATCCTAGGACAGCTACTACAGTACATGCTCAGATTCAACAAGTTCAAATTTTGCAAGTCTTTGAAACTTGAATAGCTATCAAAGTCTATAACTGATGAGCTCGGTCGAACCTTGCACCACATCTTAGTGAGCATTGTAATCACAACTAAATGAAATCAATAAAATACACCTCACTAATTAGAGGATCCCTAACTTGTTCTTACGATATATTTCCATTTGTCATGCATTTCCTTTACTGTTAAAATGTCATTCAATACAAATGTTCTTGTTTTGTTAGCTATTTGTATTGTAGGAAGTATGTTTTGCGCACCAGTCGATTCTTAAAATAGCCCTTTAGCTGCAGAGAATCGATCTCAGTCCACCAAGAACATCTCACACGGCCCAGGATTCTTGGGCCATAGTGCTGAAGAAAAAGGCACTCTCACAAACTTAAAGGATTAAATCGGGTACTCAAGGATTAAGATGTAATAATCTTCGAAGTGGCAGTCAACATTCATGACTTTATATTACTACGAATATTTTAATGAATAGGTTGAATGTATAATAAAGTCTTGAGATATAATTTATTAATAAGGCCTAGAGTGCAATTATATTTATATAGTAGTATTTAATATAATTAATGATAATTTTGGGCTTGTTAAGAGTTGATAGAAAGGCCTAAAACCCATTGGAGCTAGTATCTTATTTGTCCCTTTTGGTCTCACTCCAAGCCACATACAAAAGCCCAATTGGAATGACCCAAAAGGCTAGCCTAATTAGATAATCAGTTATATATAAGGAGAGAAATATATAGAATTTTGTAATGCATAATAATATATGAAATGGTGTGTATATGAGTGTAAGCCACTCTCTTATTCTCCCTTGAACACATTCGTATAAACTGATTGAGAGACCACACTTCTTAGGCATAAGTGGAAATGGAGTGAAGATTAAAAGTGTTCCCAAGTACTTCTAATCTTTGGTTTTGAATTTCACCGCACCAAGATATGCTCTCTTGTTCTTAAATTTTGAAATTTACATAGTACATGTTATCAATTGCGAATGAATTAAATTTGTTAATTTTTCGCTGCATATATTTTTTATGAGATACAAAACTGTATTTTCATGTGTTTTTCAACAATTGGTATCAGAGCGGTCTTCAATTTCGAATTTGTATAACATGTTTTGTGAGTTTTGGAATCAAAGATAGTAATTTCATAATGTTAGAAGATTCTACAATCAATTTTCTGCATGGTTATTGAAATTATTGTCTGATAAAAAATGAAATTGATGTTATGATGTTATTTAAGTTTGATATTAAGTATGTTAGATTGAACTTTAAGACTATAGCATCAATGAAATTCAGCTTTGATCTCAATCTCATTATGATGTGATCAAGAAACTATGTTTTGTTCAAGTGAAATGTCAAAAACGGTTACCAGAAAATTTTGAAAAATTTTCAGTTTCACGAGTTTCGATTGATCGAGAATTCCCTTCGATCGATCGAATGTTCCTTTTGATCGATCGAACAGGAATTGAAAATCAATCGAGTCAACTCGAGACTTTGTGATAATTTTCTTCAATTTTTCGACTGATTGAAAATTCCTTTCAATCGATTGGATTTGCCTTTCGATCGATCGAATAGGAATCGAAAGTCGATCGAGTCATCCAAAAAATTCGAAATGAATTTGTTGAACATTTTGATTGATTGAGAAATACCTTCGATCGATCGAATGAATTGTTTTTTGAAATTTCAGTAAGTGTTAAAACATAGATGAAGTGCAAGGCTATGTGTGATGAGATTACACATGATTTCTAATTAATAACCTTTCTTTTAAAATATCTAGTGGGAGAGAGATACAAGAGTTGAATCTCACGACCTTCATTATCGGTTCATAGTAGTGTGGGTAAGCACCTTGTCTTGACGTATATGCCTCGCGATCCCAAAGGAGGGTGTTTACTTCATAGTACTATAAGATTGAACTTACCCGTTTAAAGTAGTGTGAACAAGCACCTCATTTTGGCGTATATGCCTCACGATCCCAAAGGAGGGTGTTTTGTTTCATGGTACTACAAGTTTAAACATTATAAGGGAGATGAAATGTGGCTGCACATGATTCTAGATAATGGTATACACTAGAATAAGTGTAATGTTAACATCCCAAAGGAGCTATGTCATTATTTACTTAGAGGCTAAAGTTAGTATGGCATATTATTAGTGTTTGATGAGAGTTATCATGATAGCACTAATAATGAAAATAGTTCTCAATCAATCTTGAAGTTTATAATATACTTGCTACCAAGGAATTATAGACATGGATTGGGTTGTCGTTGCATATTTTATGTTATGGTTTTATTAAGGTTTCATACTATATGTTTATATGATAAATTGATAATGTCTGGTTTACTTATTGTTGATGCCCACTTTGGCAAGGAGACCCAATAACAGAAAGAAGCCCAACAATATGGGAGGAAAAGAGTTAGTAAATTAAGAAGAAAACCATTAAGCCTGAATGGCAGGAATAATGGACCATAGGCCTAAAAAATAGCAAAAGGGCCTCAAAGAAAGCAGACGAGCCCTCAGGTCATGCAGATGCATGAACAACAGACAAGCCATGGACACACATGGAAGTAGAGCACGCACAAGGTTCAGGCACCACTAACTTGCACCCAGCTAATACAGGAGTGGTGGGCCATGGGTCAGGGGTAAGAGAGAGTATGGTCTAGCGGTAGGGAGAAGGAGAGAGCCTATTTTGGGGTTCCCGCTCAAACTCTTTTGGGGGGAAATGTCCTGCTGGGATGTCATACTACCTAAAAAAGGGAAAGATAAGTTGGAATCACTAGGTACATGCCATAAGGGATAGTGAGAGAAAATACACACCCTGATCCTGATGGGAATGCCATGGTGAACAAGAAAACAAAATAAGTCTCTTTGTCTGGGAATGGGATGTGGCACAACCAGCACAGGTAAGTAGTGATGGCTGGGCAGCTGATAGACTAGAGGGCAGTCTGGGAAGGACACCTACATCAGGACAAAAGCGATTAAGGGGTAAGATAGTAAAAATTCAACACAACAGACAGTATAAAAGCGGCCTCAGCAATGCACAAGGGGGGAGATAAGGAGGGAACAAGAGAGTGAAAGATAAAGCAGAAAACTTAGAAAGGAAAAAAGGAATTAGAAAGAAAAGAAAAACAGAGAGTAAGCAAGAGTGTGATAGTGGGCATGCACCAATAGACTATTTTCTTCTCTCTCTCTAAAAGCCTACCCTCTAGTAAGGATTAAGGAATTTGAGGATAAGCCATTTAGGCTCATTCTCCTAAAGTGGGTAATTTCCGTGGTAGGATTTTCTAGTGAGATTGCCCACATTGAAAAGTGGTTCCCTTCCTGAACTTAACTCAGTAGAGAAATCAAGCATGGCAAACTGACCATTCTTCCTTTATTTTCTTGATTAATCATTAGTGTGATTTCCTTTCTGTATTGTTATCATCTTATTTATGTTGCATTTATATTACTGCATTGCTTTTTCCTTAACTAAGATCACCATTTAGTATTTTCTGTGTTCAGATTGACAGTAAGCATATTCTTTTTATTGTTGTTATATTGCACCTGTCTGCCGTGACTCTTTTGTAATAGTTTCCTCTGCTATGGGCATGTGACCAATGTTTTAGCGAAAGGGCTTTAGTTTGTGCACAAGCTGGCTTAGGGTGTGTTGCAATCAAGCCAATCCTGACTTTCATACCCAAAACCATTGAGTCATAGCGTGGCAGGAGGTAGTCCAGCCCGCAGTTGTTAAAAAGGCCCACCACACTTATTATATTCATGTTTGTTTTTTTCAAATTTAAATCATGGCATCTTTTAGCCCACTTGTTGCTATTCTTAATTAAAACAAATTGACTGGATCCAACTATGTTGACTGGAAAAGAAACTTGACATTGTTTTCATTGCTGAAGAGCACAAATTCGTGCTTTATGAACCTTGTCCTAACTTCCCATCATTAGATGCTCCTTCTGAGGAAAAACAACAATATGATTGTTGGCAGAAATCTAATGAGATGGCCAAGTGCTATATCATAGCATCTATCTCAAATGTTCTACAGCATCAAATGCAGGATGTAAAACTAGCTTTGGACATAGTGCCAAGTCTGAAGGAGATGTTTGATGAGCAAGACTGTTTTGCAAGACAAGAAATTATGAGGCAGATTTATAATACGAAAATGGCTGAAGGTACTTCAGTAAGGGAGCATTGTCTTAGGATGATCTCTTATCGGAATACATTGGAGGTTTTAGGTGCTGACATTGAAGGAGAATCTCAAGCGGATATGATACTCCAATCACTGCCAGAATCATTCAAGGAATTCAGACTTAATTATAACATGAACAAAAAGATTTATATATTGTCTGAATTAATGAATCAGTTGGTGGCAGTGGAAGGCATTCTTGGTACAACCAGTGTTAATGCTAATATGGTTAAAACTTCTTCTTCTCAACCTAAGTTGAAAGGCAAGGGTAAAAAGAAAAAGAAGAAGGACTTCACTAAGCAAGATGGAAAAAAAATTGCCTTAGGAGTTGCCAACAAGGGAAAGAAAAAGGACTATGCCAAAAGAAAGTGTTTCCATTGTGGCGAGAAAGGTCATTGGAAGATAAATTATCCAAAATTCAGAGCTGCCAAGAATAAGGGTATGAAAAGTTCATTCATTCTTGAAATATGCTTAGTACAAAATCCCATGGATTCCTAGTGTGTGGATTTAGGTTGTACTAATCATATCTGTAATTCTTTGTAGGGGTTCCAAGAGATCAGAAAGCTGAATGAAGGGGAAATGTTTCTTACTTTGGCCGATGGGAGCAAAATTCCAGTTGTAGCTATTGGAGTGTTTAATTTATGTTTTGGCTCTAGAGTTTTAATATTGGAAGACTGTTTATATGCACCTAATGTTCGTAGAAATTTAATTTCTGCAGCTTATTTAGGTAAACATGGATATTGTGTTATCTTGAAAGACAATGTTGTAATAAAGAAGGATAAGGTGTTTATCTGTTCTGGCAATATTGTTGATGGTATTTATATTATAACTCATGATAAGCATAAATTATACAATTCTGAATTAGATAATAATTTACATGTGAAATCATTAAAGAGAAAGTTTCCTTTTACTAGTGATGTTTATCTTTGGCATTTACGTTTGGGTCATATTAATTCAAACAGGATCCAAAGACTGGTTAAAGATGGGCTTTTAGAACCATTAGATTTTAATGAATTTCCAGTTTGCGAATCCTACTTGGAAGGTAAAATGACTAAAAGGTCTTTTAGCGAAAGGAAATAGAGCCAAAGATTTGCTAGAACTAGTACATTCAGATGTATGTGGTCTAATGTCTATCCAAACAAGAGGTGGCTATGAGTATTTCATTACTTTCACTAATGATTACTCTAGATTTGGTTATGTGTACCTAATGAAATGGAAGTCCAAAGTCTTTGAAAAGTTCAAAGAGTTTAGGGCTAAAGTTGAGAATTAATTAGGTAAACGCATAAAGGCCATTCGATCTGATCGTGGTGGCGAATACCTTCTTGGGAATTTCAAGGATTTCTTAACTCAAAATGAGATTGTATCCTAATTAACTGCACCTGGAACTCCTCAACAAAATGGTGTAGCAGAGAGAAGGAACAAGACACTTTTAGAAATGGTTAGGTCTATGATGAGTTATTCAACTTTACCAATTTCTGTTTGGGGATATACACTAAAAACTGCAATGCATATTTTAAATTTAGTTCCATCAAAATCAGTTCCCAACACACCAAAGGAATTGTGGAGTGGGCACAAGCCTAGTATGAAATACCTTCACATTTAGGGATGTCCAGCACATGTGTTGAAAGGGAAGTTTGATAAGTTGGAAGCAAAAACAGAAGTATGCATGTTTTTAGGGTATTCAAAGGAAACTAAGGGTTATTTATTCTGTAATCATAAAGATAACAAAGTGTTTGTTAGCACCAATGCCAAATTTTTGGAAGATGATTATGTGAATAATTTTAATCCTAGAAGTAAAGTTGTCTTGGCTGAAATAGATGAACCAGTAATTGAACAACCAATGGATGAAATTAGGGATAATGTGGCTATATTAGATACACCAAAAGATTCTACTCATGAGATGACTAGTACACAACAGCCTTGTCGTAGTGGGACGATTATAAGGCCACCTGTAAGATTTATAGGTCTGGGAGAAACTTATGAAATTATTTTAGAAGAGGCTGAATCTGATCCTTACACTTATGAAGAGGCAATGAAAGATATAGATACACATCATTGGGTCAAAGCTATGAAATCTGAATTGGATTCAATGTATTCCAATCAAGTTTGGGATCTAGTAAAGGCGCCTAATGGCATTAAACATGTTGGTTACAAATGGGTTTACAAGAGGAAGAGAGGGATAGATGGAAATGTTGAAACCTTTAAGGTAAGACTAGTGGCGAAATGGTATACACAAAAAGAATGTATTGATTATGAAGAAACTTTTTTGCCAGTAGCCATGCTTAAATCTATTAGAATTCTCTTATCCATTACTGCTCATTATGATTATGAGATTTGACAAATGGATGTCAAGACTGCAATTCTTAATGGCAATCTTGAAGAAGAAATCTATATGATGCAACCGGAATGTTTCATAGCAAAAAACCAAGAGCATATGGTATGTAAATTGAAAATGTCCATTTATGGACTTAAGCAAGCATCTAGATCATGTAACATCAAATTTGATCAAGCAATCAAGTCATTTGGTTTTGAACAAAATCTTGATGAACCATGTGTGTACAAAAGACATCAAAATAAAGTAGTAGTGTTCCTAGTGCTTTATGTTAATGATATTCTACTTATTGGAAATGATGTAGGGGTAATGTTATCAGTAAAGATTTGGTAGTCAAGCCAATTTGATATGAAGGACCTAGGCGAAGCTAACTTTATTCTAGGGATCAAGCTTTGGCGAGATCGAAAGAATAGAATATTAGGCTTGTCACAAGCTGGATATATAGATAAGGTTCTAAAACAGTTTAGCATGCAAAATTCCAAAAAAGGATTACTCCCTTTCAGACATGGACTTCCTTTGTCTGATGATGAAAATCCTAAGACTCTTGAGGAAGAAAATATGATGAGACAAATTCCCTATGCTTCTGTAGTGGGAAGGCTCATGTATGCCATGCTTTGTACTAGAACAGATATCTGTTATTCAATTGGCATAGTCAGCCAATATCAATCAAATCTAGGACCAAAACATTAGGAGGCTGTAAAGCATATTCTCAAGTATCTAAAGAGAATAAGAGATTATATGCTTGTATATCGGTGTGGGGATTTGATACCTATTGGTTGTACAGATTCTAATTTTCAGTCAAATCTTGATTTTAGAAAGTCTACTTCAAGTTGTGTGTTCACCTTGGGAGTGTTGGATAATATGGTTTTGCATCTCATACAAAACACACCGTGGAAGCAACAAACACGAATCTACTTCATTCATGAAAGATAACATGTAATCTTGAATTCTAGAATAAAGAATAGAAAGCGTACCTTCATGCAGTGAAATTTAAAACCAAGACTTGAGAAAACCTCTAATTATCATCTCAATTCCACATGGTGCCCAAGAAGTGTGGTTTCTCAATCAGTTTACACGTATGTGTTCAAGGGAGAATAAGAGAGTGGCTTACACTCACATATACACCATTTCCATGATCTATCTTCTGAAAATTCTGTATGTTTCTCTCTTTATACATAACTGATTATCTAATTGGGCTAGCATTTTGGGCGTGCCCAATTGGGCTTTAATTTGTGGCTTGAAATGGGACCAAAGGGAATAAACAAGACTCTAGCTCCAATGGGCCTTGGGCTTTTCTGTCAACTCCTGACAAGTCTTAAGTTACCATTAATTATATTTAAAACCACTATATAAATATAATTGCACTCTAAGCCTTATTAATAAATTATATCCCAAGACTCTAATGATATCATTTGACCCTTCCATGAAATATCCATAGTGAACAAAGTCATAATGAATTGTCACTTTGTAAACAACTATTTTATCCTTGAGTACCCGGTTTAATCTTTTAGTTATTCACATTTATTGAAATCCGATTTCAATAAATATAAGCTTTAGTAATGCCTTACTAAAGTGGGCGCCCTGAATATCCAGTTCCCACTAAACTTATCTCAAGGGGATATTTCGTGTCTTTATAAAAGAGATTATAGATTCCATCTTGAGAATATGTGTTTCCTCAACATTACTTGTGGTTACCTAACATACTGAGATTTTGACCGTGAATATTAGATCTCATTCCTAATATATCAAAGTAACCTACATTTCATGACTGAGTTCATTAACCTCTCAGGATTGAGAGTTTTTGAAATTAGAAGTCGTGAGATTAATTATTTAGGTGACAGTTGTTGATTGAATAATTAATCCCATAACAGTCTAGTTCAATATATCTTAACACTTAAGACACATCAACACATCAACTAGAAGTCTCCACTTCCATGATCAAGATAAACCATCTTAGTTGATGTGTTATAGTCTTTGCAGATGTGTGAGAGTGCTTTTTTTCTTAGCACAAAGGCCCTCGGATCCTGGGTCGAATAATTGAGGTTTGGTAGACTGGGCTTGGTTCATCGCAGTTAAGGGGCTATTTAAGAACCAAGTGGTGCATAAGGCAAGTTTTCTACAACACAAATAAACTAACAAGCGAGAATATCTGTATTGAATGACAATGAAAACAGCAAAGGAATGCAAAATAATCAAGAAATACACAAAACAATGGTTAGGGATCCTTGGATTAATTAGAGGCACTTTATTAGTTTTCTTTGATTATGGTTACAGTGTGCTCACTAAGATGTGATACAAGGTTCAAATAAGCTCAAAAATTACAGATTTTGATGGCTATCTAAGCCTCTAAGACTTACAAAGTTTGAATCATTTTGAATCTAAGTATGTGCTATAGTGGCTGGGATATCGGGAGATGTTTTCTCAGTTTTCCTTAAATTTAACAGAGTACTTTCAATGATTTTGTTGTGATGGTCTTTTTATCCCCTTTCAACGTTGGTTGCTTCTTCCTTTTATAGTGTGAATCTAGGGCTCCGGGGTACCAGTGATTTCTCTCTTTTGTCTCTCCCTGGGTACTAGAGCTCGTGCTGTGTTAGTTACCTAGAGGGCTGGTTCTTTCCTTCTTTCTCATAACTTTCTTCTTTTGGTGCTGCCAAGCTAAAAGCCTCTTGTTGACTTTCTATTCCGAAAACCCCTCAGGTCGCTGACCTTAGCTATTGGCCCTTTCCACCTTTTCAGCTTTTGGCTGTTCTCTTTTCTTGTCATTTTTCCCAAGTAGTTGGAATCTTTTATTGTTGGGTTGAAAGCTTCCTTCCAGCCACTTCCACTTATAGTTTCTCATTTTGGGTTCCTTGAGGTTCCGCTCCTTTGTTCATGAATGGTTGCTTTATACCTTCTGATTCTTTACTATATTACTAGACGCTTGAGAAGGACCTATCTGTCCATCGTTCTTTGTGCCCTTTGGTACTTTCCTTCGAGCCATTTCAATCCTACTTAGGCTGTGTTGTGCATCCCAGGGATCTCGGGCCCCTGATAGTCTTGGGGATCTCGGCCCAGTTCTTCCTATTGGGCTTCTTTTGGCTTGCTGATCTTGGTCGGTTAGGTCTTTCCTTTTACTTCATGGGCTCTAAAGCCTGTTCCTTCATGGGTCTTTGGATCCCAACTCTTTGGGCCCCTCATCCTTTTCTTCTTTTCTTTCTTTTTCTCTTCATTTCGTGAGCCCAACTCTTTTATTTCTTTAGTTTTATTTCTCATGGGGTTAGCCTAATGTGTTATTTCCTTGGGCCTTGGGCTGTGATTTTTTGAAACTCAACAAGATGAAACGCCTAATTTCATCACCGACTACGAACTATATTTTGAGTTTACAAGGAACTTTTAATTTATATCTTCTATGACTAAGTCACATACAATGCATCTCAAGGATTATGATAATGTCCCATTAATTCATTTATAAATAGTCTCGTATAATTAAACAATTTAATTATTTATGACATGCTAATAAATTGGATTTTTGGGCATAAACCCTGTGAGAGTTCTTTTTTTTCTAGCACACAGGCCCAAGTAGAAAACAAGGATCTTGGGCCCTTTACTTGTTGTTTTGGTGGACTGGGCTTGGTTCACCGTAGCTAAAAGGCTGTTTAAGAACCAAGTTGTGCGCAAGTCACATAAAGCTCCTCAAGACGAAAAATGCAATTCCTCCTAAGTAATAAAATACCGTTATAAGTGTTTTAGTCTCGTAAAATGACCATTTACTCTTACGAAATAAGTAAAATAAGTGGTCATATATTCACAATGAGAAGGAGATTGAAATAGAGTATTTAAGGCTTATCTTTTATTGTATAAACATTTAGAAGAGTTCCTTCACTTGGGACCCCAGGCGTACTGTCATGGAATCCCAAGGCGTACTAAGCCTGTAAGAACCCAGAATCTGATTCTCTGAACTATATGATATTTCTCCATGTTTATTATGCAATAGAGTTTTGTTCTTTCCCTTTACCTCTATAGGTGCTACATAAAACACACTATACAATACACATATCTTCAAATAATTGTTAGTTTCTTAGATTAGGATATACATTTTAATACATATACATATATGTAAATGAGTTTCATGAGAATGATTTAGCCATGAGGATCTTGGCCCTAGTTCTCACAGACTTGGTGCTTTTGCACGAGACTTGTAGGATTTGGAACTCAAGTCCGAGTGGCTTTGCTTGGGCTTTGCCTTCCAAGATAGTTAGGTGAGAAGGATTTTAGCAAGAAATAGTAAAGGAAGACAATGTAATAAAGAAATACACGAAATAATTGTTAGAGATCCTTAAATCAGTATGAGGTATTTCATTATTTTTCTTGATTATGGATTACAATATGCTCACTAAGACGTGATACAAGGTCCAAATAAGCTCAAAAATTACAGACTTAGATGGCTATCTAAGCCTTTAAGACTTGCAAAGTTTGAATCCTTTTGAATCCGAGTATGTGCTATAGTGGCTATTCTTGGGGATATTGGGAGATATTCCTCTGTTTTTCTTGAGTTTTACAGAGTTATCTTAACTATTCCCTTCTGGCTTTTCTATTCTGCATCATGCCCCTTTAATATTGGCTACTTCCCTCTTTTTATAGTGCAACTCTAGGGCTCCGGGGTACTAGTAATTTCTCTCTTTTGCCCCTCAGAGCTCGTGCTGTGTCAGTTTACTCAGGGGCTGGTCGTTTCCTTTTTTCTTATAATTTCTTCCTTTTAGTGCGACCAAGCGGAAAGCCCCTAGCTGGTTTTCCATTTCAAGGTTCCCTTTATTCGCTGATTCTTCAGCTATTTAGCCCTTTCTTCCACTTTTCCAGTTTTTGGTTGCACTCCATCCTTGTCATTTTCCTCAAATAGTTGGAATCTTTTACTGCTGGGTTGAAAGCTCCTTCCAGTTACCTCTTTTTTTATGGTTTTCTCATTGTTGGTTCCTTGAGGCACAACTCTTGCGTTTTGCTTCGTACTTTCTGATCCCACTGTATGTTTGGGTGCATGAGACCTGCATGCTCTTTGTCTTTTATCCCTCTTTTAAACCTGCTTCAATCCACTTTAGTTGTGCTGCACATCTCCAAGATCCCGAGTCTCTGGGGATCCCGGCCCAGCTCTTTCACTGGAATTTACTGGACTTTTTAATGGCATTTTTTGCTGAAAATCTAAACATACATAGGGCCTTGATGTCGATTCTTCTTGCTACACAAATTGGGTCTTCTTTATTTTTTTATGGAATGGGCTTTGTTGTGAAATTTTGGACCTCAACAAACCCCAACAGGGAAGTGAAGCTATAAGTTGGTGGAGTGTTAAGCAATTTTGTATTGCCGACTCCACCATGGAAGCTGAATATGTTGCCACTTGTGAAGCAGCAAAAGAAGCTGTTTGGCTTAAGAAATTCCTTTTTGATCTTGGTTTTGTGAGAGTGGAAGTTCCTATCACATTGTTATGCGACAATAGTGGAGCGGTTGCACAATCCAAGAATTCAAGAAATCATAAGAAAGGAAAGCATATTGAAAGAAAGTACCACATCATTCGAGACATTGTTGCTCGAAGAGATGTAGTAGTAGCAAAGACTGATAGTGCAAATAATCTAGCAGATTCCTTTACCAAAGCCTTGCCCCAAAGGACTTTTGAGTCACATTTAGAGGGAATGAGAGTTAGATTAGTGCACAATAGTCTTTAGGGCAAGTGGGAGATTGTTAAGATATGTGCCATTTAAATCCTATTATATGATGCTATGTATGACATTATGTATGTAATGTTGTGATTAATAAAGTTGTTTTATTATTATCTAAAATAATGGTAACATGAATATTTGGACATTATCATATAGTCCATGAGATTTATAGTATGTGATTTATGTGATTTAGTTACAGAAGATATAAATTACAAGTTTTTTGTAAATTCAGAATTTTAATTCGTAGTCGGTGATGAAATTGGGTATTTCATTTGCGAAGACTATAACATGTTAATTACAATGATTTGCCTTGATCATGGAAGTGGAGACTCTAGTTGATATGTTGATATGTTTTAAGTGTTAAAACATATTGAACTGGACCGCTGTGAGATTTATTATTCTACTAACAACAGTTAAATAAATAATAAATCTCAGGACTTCTATTTATATATACTCTCAATCCTAAGAGAATAATAAACTTAATCATGAAATGTAGGCTGTTTTGATATATCAAGAGTGAGATCTAAAGTAACTATCAAAATCTCAGTATGTTGGGCAGCCACATTTAATGTTGAAGGAATATATATATTTTCAAGATGGAATTCATAATCCCTTAACGAAGATATAAAATATTCTCTTGAGATAAGTTTAATTGGTTTGATTATTCAAAGTGTTAGACCTAACCACTTTAGTAAGAAGTTACTAAAGTATATATTTATGAAATTGGATTTCATAAATATATGATGAATATCTTAAAGGATTAAACCGGATACTCAAGAATTAAGATATAGTAATCTTCAAAGTAGCAGTCAACATTCATGACTTTGTATTACTATGAATATTTTAATGAATGGGTTGAATGTATAATAAAGTCTTGGGATATAATTTATTAATAAGACATATAGTGCAATTATATTTATATAGTGATATTAAATATAATTAATGGTAATTTTGGGCTTTATCAAGAGTTGATAGAAATGCCCAAAACCCATTGGAGCTAATGTCTTATTTGTCCCTTTTGGTCACACTCCAAGCTACGTGCTAAAGTCTAATTGGAATGACCCAAAAAGCTAGCTTAATTAGATAATCAGTTATATATAAGGAAAAAAACATGCATTATTTTGTAATGCATAATAATATATGAAATGGTGTGCATGTGAGTGTAAGTCATTCTCTTATTCTCCTTTGAACACATACGTATAAACTGATTGAGAAACCACACTTCTTAGGTATAAGTAGAATTAGAGTGAAGATTAAAAGTGTTCTCAAGTACTTCTAATATTTGGTTTTGAATTTCACCGCACCAAGGTACACTCTCTTGTTCTTAAATTTTGAAATTTACATAGTACATGTTATCAATTGCGAATGAAATAGATCCGTTAATTTTCCACTGCGTATGTTTTGTATGAGATATAAAACTGTATTTTCATGTGTTTTTTAAACAATATTAGCTCCTACCTTGTCATATTCTTCTTCATAACTATATTTATTTACATGGTTTTCTACCTCCTACTACCTAAAGTTGTCAAAATCGGGATCCTACATAAGATCGTTGAAAGTAGGTGGGATCGTAGATCGTAGGATTGAATCGTGAATCATAAGATTTGTATCATATGATGTAATTTGCATGTCATACATCGCTAAATCTATACCAATGAAACAAATATATTTAAGTTTTGATCCAATATATCTAGAAAGTTCAATAAATGTTTAATTATCAACCAAATACCAAAATATTTATCAAAACATATGGAAAATATTTTTCAAGTTCTAAGTTCCAAGTTTGAAATCCAAAATAAGTTAGCAAATGGAAGCTGACTAATTACAATATGAAATCCAAAAGCAAGATGAATATTAAGGTGAAGTGAACATTTAATTATTCACATTCTAAGATTCTTATAACAACTGTTCTAAATTTCGAATCATCATCATCCATTTCATCATCTATGTAGACATTGTATATTTGTATACTAGAGTTACAAAAGACACCAAGACATAATTCCACACTCAACTATTTAAGTTATACCACTTAGCAACAATTAAAGAGCATGCTAAAAAAAACCAATCAATCAATATACAAATACAAGCATAGCTGATAAAATTATATATAAAAAAAATATTTTACTAATATTAGAACACAAATTAGTATTTGATCAAACAAATTTAACGACATTATAGCTTAAAAGGTAGCAAAGCTAACATCAAATTCTTCATTTAGAAATGATGAATCATTCATTCATTTTGATTACAAGTGAACTAGAAATTAGAAAACATTTGCTAAGATTAACATAATTTAAAAAAAAAAAAAAAAGTAATACCATCACAACATGAAAAAAATGAAAACCCTCAAAACTACATCAAAACCAAAAAATTATCCCATAAAAAAAAAAAAAAAAAAAAAAAAAAAACCAAAAATTTATGTTTTTGGTAGGATTGATAAGATCTCATACGGTCCTACACACAATCCTAACACGATTCTAGTGCGATCTTAAACATTTTGATAAGGTAAAATCGTGCAATTCTACTGTCCAAATCGCAATTTTAACAACCATACTCCAACCTCATTAAATGATTTGCTACTTTTAAGTATCTAACTACTAAAGCACAAATACTAGAGATAAAGCAATTTAAATTTATACATCTTTCAAGATAGTATGGTATTAATTAATTAAAAAGGTAAACAAAGCAATACAAAGTTCCATGATAAACCATGTTCTAATTAATAATCCCATACACAGCAAAGGCCAAAGGATTAAAATTAATTAAAACATCTAAAATCTTCATCATCTTCTAAAATAAAGTTAACCCACTTTGAGTCTTCAATCTTCAATCTTCATAGGTGCGGCACTCCTCTTTCTCCATGTTGTCCTTACAGAACTCCTCCAATGGGTCTGACCCTTTCTTCTTGTCACGTGCATGGCTAGCTGCTGCACTCAGCTCCTCCACACCATCCCATGCTGCAACACACTCACCACTTGCTGGGTCATCAGCACAAGTCTCTTGAGCCTCCTTGATGCTCTCAGCTACCTTCTCTGTTATCTTTTCTGGGGCTGCACTCACTGGTCTAACTTGCATGCGACCAGACCCGAGCTGGGTGCGCCTCTTCCATGGGTGGCTCAGCCAAGGGGACTTGATGGTCTGTGCCTTTGGTGAGTCTGCTCCCTTGGCCATGACTCCAGGGGTTGTGAGGTTTAAACTAGCTGCTGCTATTGTTGCCATTGTTTTTGTTTCTGAGTCTGGTTTGGTTTGGTAATTGGCGATGTAGCTGGATTGTTTGGGAGATATGGTAATGTGAAGCTATATTATTGGGATCCGTAACGTTTTATGTGCACACACTTCTTATCATTTCTGATCCAATCTTAAGCCTCCACGTCTGACCAACTTTGTGATATTTCACGAGAAAATATCACTTTTATGTGCAGTTGAAGAAAAGATCACATTTTTCAAAGTCACAACGTTTATGGATAATGGGATGTTTAATAAGCATTTTTCTAGAAATATTGTTTGTATTTTTTAAAAATACATGTAGGTGAAAAAATGTAAAAATATGTGTAACGTTATTTAAAAATTGAAAAGTGTTGCTCAAATAACCATACCAAATTGCCCTTGGTCTTTAAATTTTGGTATTAGAGAGTAATCAAGCCCTTGCAAACTGGTGCTTATTTTGGAGCATGTCTAGAAGATGAACATTTTCATATCACTGGTGTACGCTTATTATCTTTTATTAGTAAATTTCATAGTCCAAATTACTACAACCAGCAAATAGATCAGATGTTGCGGAAGTTACAAGAAAACAAACACGTTATTTTCTAAAAGGAAAAAGAAACTAAACATGTTAATTTTTGAATGAAAACCTCGAATTCATGAGGGGTTCTTTAAATCCACAAGGTGATAGAGTTCTGGAATCTACCAGAGAAAAATAGACAAAGTCTGTATTTTTATAAATATGAAAAACTCTATTGCCCTGGATGCTACAATATATTTAAATAGTAAAAGAAACTCTAGGGTAGCTAAGGCAACGCCCAGAAACCCTAATTCACGCTAATCACGTAATTAGGTGGCAAAATAGTGATTTTTGCCAAAAATAGCAAAATTGAAATAATTGTAGAAATTGAAACTACTGACCTTAAGAGCATCCTAAAACAGACGAGATCTTATTTTGACTTTTAAACTAAAATTTATTAAAGAAAAACAAATATTACTATAAATAGCAAAAATACTGTTTTCGGGGCCTTAACAAATGAATTTGCCTATGAATGAAAGCAACGCTTGAGATTTTGAGTCTGGATCAAAGTGCCGTTTCCTTTCAACTTACAAAATTTCAAGTAATTTCGACATCGTGACATCGTCGCCTCGATGGCCTTTATTGGCACCCCTGCTTGATCTTGCGCTGTGACTTCCAACGCTTTTACTACTTCAAAAAGGCCTATACGTGTTGGTTCTACATCAAGATCCATGGTAATTAATATTCAATGGGTTCCAAGTGGTTAGGGGCATCATGAATTAACTCATTAATATTCAATTGAATCATTAATTAACTTAGGATTTTCTAATATATAATTCTTACACTGAGCTCATTATAATATAAGAACCTAATAATATAATATATAGTAAAAAAGTAGTTGTCAAGGGATTTTCATTGTAAACGTAAGCAGTGAGGTCAAATCTTGCGTCCACAAATCCTTACCTTGCATATAGACATAAGAATTCAATGGAATTTTTATCTGTATGGCTTGTTTAGTGTGTATTAGGATTAGTCTTTTTTTAATTAATTTATTAACATATTTCTTTAAACATAATTTTATTTAAATTTTATCTTTTAAGTACAATTATATTTGTATCACCATTCTACAGATACACATAAAAAAGTTTTCAATATTTTAAAAAAATTCATATTGAACACTAATGGTTGTGTTTTCCAACGATAAGGGTATGTCTGTTTGGAGGGATTTTCGAGAGGATAAAAAATTGAGAAAAGAAAAGTGGAGAGATAACTATTTTAGTGGATGCTTGGTTGGGAAGGAGGAGGAAAAAAAGATAGTAGGGCTCTGAATTTTGTTTTCCATTTATTTTTTCTACTTCTTTGTTTTTGTTGTTGTGTGTTTTTTTTTTTTTTTTTTTTTTTTTGTGCCCATCTTTCTTTGACTTGTGCTATTTATTTAAAAAAAAAAAATTGAAGTGTCCATACCCAATTTTTTAAAATAAAAAAATGTGTTACTTTTTTATTTTATTTAATGGGGGATATAATTGTAAATTTATACCAACTTCATTTTCCATTCTCTTATTTTTCTTCTTAACCAAACAAATAAGTTTTTCATCTTTCTACTTTTCCATCCTCCCAACCAAACACAAATGGGAAAGAACTAAATTTATTATATCCTCTCACTTTTCTATTCATTTCTCATTTTTTATCCTCTCATTTTTTCACTCTTCCAACCAAATGGAACCTAAAGGTTTTTTTAAAAAAGAGTAGTAGAATTTTTAGGTGTTTTTGTAATACTTACCATGTGTTGAAATTCAATCACATTGATGGAAATATAATAGAAACAGATAGTAAGAAGAACCAATCAATTTACAACAAATGTATTCAGGGACAGACCCAGGTGGGGGCCCAAGGGAGCCCGGGCCCCCCGGGGTCCAATTTTTTTTAATAGTTATTATATATTTTATTTTTGTAGTTGGGCTCCCTTTCAAAATCTTAGGCCCCCCTTCTCCCCAATTAGCCTAGTTAGTCTAACCTAAATAGCAACGATTTAAATAAAAAATTTAACAAAAACAATAAAAACGTTCACAATGGTGATTGTATTTTAGCCAAAAAAAAAATTTATTTCACCACAAAAGAACCAACAGATATGTGTTATTGGAGAAGCTAAAGCTAAATTTTTTTTTCAACTATAGTAAATTGATATAAATACCAATTAACTATAGTAAGTTGTTAAAAATAAAATATAATATTTTATTAAGATTATATCTCTTCCTTCAATTAAAAAGTTCAAATTCTCTCTCTTCTTTTATTATTTTAATGTGTTATTTATATTATTTTAAATGAAATGATAAAAAGAAATAGAACATTTGATATTGTGTGTATTGTAAATTAAGGTAATAAAATAGATAAAATAGTTTTTTGAAGTACTAAAAGCTAAAATATTTAGCAATACCACTATGAATACTCTAGTTTCAACAAAAAAAAAAAAAATCATAGCCAGCTTAGTATTAAAAAAAACATTATTTTGCTTTTGTTGTTATCTTTGTTGGTAGATGATTGTATTTTAATGTATTTAGAAACAACGATTCTGTGTAATTTTTTAATACTATATGGGTGCTTGGATTTTTTTTTTTTTTTTTCTTAATACTTTAACCCCAGCTAGTTTAAAATCCTGAATCCATCTCTGTATGTATTAGTCACTTAACTAACTACTACTCTAATTCCTAAAAATAAAACAAAACAAAAACAAAATCTTTTCGTCCTTATTATAGTTTGTTTGGTGAGAAGATTGTTCAAATCGATATTAAGGGACTTTCTTCGTTTTAGAGGTTTTGAGTCTTGACTGCTTGCCTGTCTGTCTCGTTCAATGCCATTAAAAAAGTCTTTTAACCAGTTATCTTCACGCTAGTCGCTAGCTAAAAGTTAAGAACACCTCCAATGCAAGCCAGCCAAATGCTAATTTAATTGGCCACAAAATATTAAGATGAATAATAAATCAAACGTGCTTTTCATGATATCCCTCTCGTCTCTTTTAAGTTATTTCTTAAAGACTTAAAACGATTACGTAAACTCTTTTTATAAAACAACGTGTGGCGCAATCTCCTCAACATGTCTCGAGGATATTTTTACAGCCCCCATACAATCTGGCGAGACATACATACATATTAGAAGTTGAAATCAGCTAGCTTTTGACTGAAAACCCTATCTAACTGCTGCCACTACCCTTTCTTTGGAACTGGGGGGTAGCGTCTAGCATCGCTGTTGATTCTCTGGCTAAACTATAAAATAGTTTCAATAGGAGGGTTTTAGGTACGCTCGCAAGAATATGAATTTTCAATAGGGGTTGTTGTGGCCAAAACTCTTTTATGTGCTGGGCACATAAGATACCTTCTCATATTGTAGCTTTGTAGGCCTTATGCTAGCAAGAATATTGATGGATAGAAAGGGCTTTGATCGTCTCACACTCTTTTTATATATTATTAGTTCAGAAATTATCCCAATAATGATAATATATGAAAGTTGGGATTAAATTACAAATTACACTTGCTACAAGATATAATTTGTAGTGAATTGGAATAGTATTAACTTATTTTTTGAGAAGAAGATACTTGCAGTTAAAGAAAAAAGCAAAACTAGCCAAAATCGGCTACAAGAATAGAGTTGATTGGTGGTGGAACATCCTCCATCCACATAGAGATACCACTAACATGTTTAGCATGTTTTGCATGCTTGTGAGCAACATAATTACTCTTTTTATGAATATGAGAAAAACAACAAAAACATAAAAGAATCCGAATAAACTTTAGGCCTGATAATTGTTGAAAAATCTAGTTTTGTATCTCATACAAAACACACAGCAGAAGCAACAAATATGGATCTACTTCAATCATGAAAGATAAACATGTAACTATGAATTCTAGAATAAAGAATAGAAAGCGTACCTTGATGCAGTGAATTTCAAAACCTGACTTGAGAAAACCTTTAATCTTCATCTCAATTCCACATGGTGCCCAAGATGTGTGGTCTCTCAATCAGTCTTTTGTACATAGACTCTTAAAGAAAAAAACCTTCTTTTTCTCCTTGTGGAGAAAAACTGATTTCTTTTCTTTTTATCATATGTACGTTAAAACTATTCTCCTAGTTTCTTTTATTTAATAACTCTTATTAAATAAAAACTGATTATCTAATTGGGTTAGCCTTTTGGGCCTACCCAATTGGGTTTAAGTTTGTGGCTTGAGATGGGACCAAAGGGAACAAATAAGACTCTAACTCCAATGGGCCTTGGGCTTTTCCGTCAACTCTTGACAAGTCCAAAGTTACGATTAATTATATTAAATACCACTACAATAATATAATTACACTTTAGGCTTTATTAATAAATTATATCCCAAGACTTATTATACATACAACCCCTTCATTAAAATATTCGTAGTAATACAAAGTCATAAATATAAACTGCCACTTTGAAGATTACTACATCTTAATCCTTGAGTACTCGGTTTAATCTTTTATGTTATTCATAATATATTTATGAAATCCAATTCCATAAATATATACTTTAGTAACTCCTTACTAAAATGGTTGGGCCTAACACTCTGAATTAGGGGTGTGCAAAACTTCACCGGAACCGACCCAACCGATCGGCGCCGACGACACCATCCCGACTGTAGCGCCGACCGAATGAGCCGAGGCCGGCGTTCGGACTTCGCCCTCCATTCCGATGCTAGTGAGGTGAAATCACCGGATTGAGAAATCCGAAACCGAGATGTTGCCGAATCGAACCGATACACGTCTGTTCTGTTCTGTCGTTCTTTTTTTTTTTTTTTTTTTTTTTTTTAATGAGGCTGATAAAATGACGTCGTATATATGGGTGTTATTAAAAAAAAAAAAAAGAAGCAAAACGGTGCGTTTTACGCTAGGTTTTTAGATTCTCAAGTATATAAGTTCGTATGTTTCTCTCAGTATCTTTTAACTCTCTCTCTCACAATCTCACTCTCGCCTCTCTACTCGAGTCTCGCCTGACGCAGAACAACAGTAAGCCGTAAGCTTCTTCAGTTCTTTGTGTTTTCAGTTTTGTAACTTTTGTTTGTCTTCTTGTTTTACTGTTTATTCATTTTCATTTGTTTGGGAAAGCTGAAAGCAAGAATGATCTTATAAGTAGCTGCTGGGTGACTGTCTCTCAAGCAAAGCTTGTGTGAGTGTGACTGTGTCTCTAAAGGCAAAGCTTGTGTGAGTGTGACTGTGTGACTGCGTCTGTGTCTGTGTCTGTGTCTGTGTCTGTGTCTTTCTATTTTGTGGGGGGTCCAAGTTGGACCCATGTGAGTTGCTTACACTTCAATATATGTATTATGTAAGTTTGGATGTAAGTAGCCTGAAAGTTTTATCAGACACGAAGTGACGAAACTGGATAGTGGATACACAGTGTAATCACTAATCAGTCCAACTCAAGTAATATAATATTATATTAATATTATATTATATATTATATATAATACACAGTGTAAGGTTGGCTGTTTTATTTTTGAGAAATAGTGTAAGGTTGGCTGTTTGAGTGTTTGTGGGCTTGCAGCTGCTTACATATACATATATAATATTATATATTATTCACGGATGCATACTGCTTACATATATAATAATATAATACTAACTATTAAGGTGGGCTTGGTTGTTTGTACTGTATAGTTGCTTATATTACACATATAATAATAATATTATTATTATTATATATACACGAATGCTTACATATATAAAATTAAGGTTGGTTGTTTGATTAAGGTTGTGATTTACTAATTTTGTTTGATTAAGTTTAAAAATTGTTTTTTTTAATATTTCAAACCGACCAAACCGCACCGCTATAAGTCGGAAAACCGACTCTACGCGGTGTACATCGGTTCCAATTATGAAAAAACCGATCTCTATTGGTTCGGTAATAAATTTGGAAAAAAAATCGTCCTTATCGAACCGCGCACACCCCTACTCTAAATAACAAAACCTATTAAACTTATCTCAAGAGAATATTTTATATCTCCGTTAAGAGATTATGAATTCCATCTTGAGAATATATGTTCCATCAACACTAAATGCGGTTGCCCAACATACTGAGGTTTTGACCATGACTAATGGATCTCACTCCTAATATATCAAAGCAACCTACATCTCATGATCAGGTCCATTATTCTCTCAGGATTTAGAGTTGATGTAAATAAAAGTCGTGAGATTTATTATTCATTTGACAGTCATTTGGAGAATAATAAATTTCACAGCGGTCCAGTTCAATATGTCTTAACTCTTAAAACATATCAACATACCAACTAGAAGTCTTCACTTCCATGATCAAGACAAATCATCTTAGTTGATATGTTATAATCTTCGCAGATGAAATGCCCAATTTCATCACCGACTACGAACTAAAATTCTGAGTTTACAAAGAACTTGTGATTTATATCTTTCTGTGACTTTTCACATAAATCACATATTATGCATCTCATGGACTAAGATAAGTCTCATTAGTTCATTTATAAATAGTCTCATATAACTAAACAATTTAATTATTTATGACATTCCAATAAATTGGATTTTAGGACATAAATCCCAACAGTAATGACTAATGAGGTGAACATATGAGGAGAAAGATTCATTTTGATTACAAAAAGCTTTGATGACTTGATAGTTAATTAAATAATTAGTTAAAATGAAAATAAATAAATAAATTTTTATAAAAATTAGCAATCTTGACTAAAATAATATCTAGAAAGGTTTCACAATTTATTATATATAGAGGTTTGATATACATTTTATTATTACTTCAAATATTTGGTCAAATTTGTAGTTCTTTACAATGCTCAGGAACCCCGAAACTTATGTAATTAAACTTTATTAATATGATATAATCAATATAATAAGACAAAATTCTCACCTGTTATAAGATAATATATTTAAATGTTTGGTCAAATTTGTAGTTCTGTACAATGCTCAGGAACCCCAAAACTTATGTAATCAAACTTTATTAATATGATATAATCAATATAATAAGACAAAATTCTCACCTGTTATAAGATAATATATTTAAATGTTTATTGAAATAAAAACCCAATATATATTGGTCAAAATTTATGTTTAGGTCCTATATTTTAGGTTTTCAATTTAATATACCCTTGTCGTTATGATTATATTGACTAATAAATTATATGGTTGAATTTAATTATTATTTAAAAATATTAATTTTTTAATAATATTAATTAATTTAATTAATATAATTATGTCTCAAATTTATTGACAAAAAAATGTGCTAAAGATTAAAGTATATTTGTACTTTGAGTGATGTTAAAAAAAAAAAAATAAAAAAAAATAAAACTAGTCCCAAAACACACATAGTATTTAGCTTTCTTTTTTGATTGACAATATATGACCGAATCTAGGCCCAATACCATAGTCCCAAAGCTAGTCCCATTCGTTAACAATACCGCATCTAAGCCCAATACCATAGTTTAATAGGCTGATATTTCACTCAACTAAATTTTTTTAGTATTAGCTAAAACCGGAAATCCTTTAAAAAAAATATATAAATAAATAAAAGAAAGAAGGAAAATAAAGGAACCTAAAGACGAAAATAGCCCAGGTGAAACATACAGCCCAAATCAGAAATAATGGACCATCGTTAGCAACTTTTAGGTTGCCTGCCTCGCCTTGTGCGGCCTACTCAAGTACCCAACATGTTGAGTCATGTTAACCGGGTAACCCTTTTGCTCTAAATTTTGGTTTGCTCTCAAAGTGCATAGAACTAAAGACATAACTGCCTAAAGATTGCCCAAGGGGATGCTTCTTAGGGATGAAAAAAAGTTTCTGTGCCGCTTAATCCATGCTCCACTCTATCTCAAATAAGTAATGAGATGGGAATGAGTTTTGCTCACTTCATGGTTCACTTTAGCTATCTTACCCTTACCTTACCTAAAATGAGTATATATATGTTTTAATTTAATATATATTTAAATTATTTTATATATGTAATTTAATATTTTTCTTAGGTAGATGATAACGTGGCTGCCTAAAATTGTCTTTTCAGGGATGATAAAATTTGTATATCCCATGTAATTCATCTTGGTCTGTCTCATATGATTTTTTTTCCTTGTCTTGAACGGGTGACAAGACAGGAATGAGTTTTGCTCACTCCACCCTATCTCACCCCACCATGATCCAAATGGTTATATATATGTTGTTAACATAATTCAATTTTTTATACAAAATCCAATTATATGTATGTAGGTATTCTATTGCTATTTCTCAAAACACCTACATCATCTCCCTCTTAACACTCTCATGCTTCCTCAAAAAAAAAAAAAAAAAACCACTCATGACTGTCTATCCCCTTTCTCTTCCATCTCTAATTCATTAATGTAGAAATCACTTGTTATGAATGAAAAAATAGTAAAATATTTCCAATCCACTCCAGCCCCACTCCCGCACAAGTTTCACTTACCTAAAAAAGGAAACCGGTGTCCTAATTTACCCGTCACTATCCCTGTTGCATTTTAATGATATTTTAGCTTTATTATCATACATTGGGATGTGAAGTTCAAAAGATAACGATATAAAGTTAAATTTATAGATTATAAATGACAAAATTATAATGAAATATTATATAATATACTTTTTGTTTGTGCAAAACACAATAATAATAAAAATAACACAAATAAAAATTGAACAATACTTTCGAATATTATTAATTTGAGATTAGAAAATACACAACACTATTTAGATTGAAGCACGACACTCGTTCTCTTTAAGGAGATTCAAGCCTTTGGTTGATTAATCTTTGTAATCAGTATAGACATTCTCTGATTTGTCTTCCCCAGGTTATAACAGCCCAACAAATGTCATATGGTTAGAACAACCTTTACACAAAGTGTTCAATCCCAAAACTCCACCAGAAATAACACCTTTATTTGTCAAGAACTTCTCTATTTTTTTAGTGTATAAGTACGAGGATCCAAGAGACTGATTTATTTCCATTGTTGACACTTCCTTCCTTCACCTCTTCCTTAAGCACGTATCTAGCCTAATATTTAAATTAATACATATTAGCCCATTAATCACTACAATTAAAAATAATAATCATTCTCTTTTTCAATGTGAGATTAAACGTTTTCATTAACTCCTTATCTTCTATATTAACTCTCACATTTTTACATTTATGTTGTAATATAAATCCATTTTCATTAATTAATATTAAAATGCTCCAACACTTTTTCTAATGTATTAAGAGTTTATAAAAGAATTAATGGAAGGTAAATAAACATTTAATTTTGCTAGTTTATCATTTTGCTTTAATTTGACTTTCCTCAAAATATGGATATAAGTTAATATTTTACCTTTATTTTATTAAATGAATGAGTGTTCCTCTCACTTATGGGATTATGGGATGAATGCTTAAGAGGGAATATAATACAATGGACATTTCCTTATAATCCTTCAATTTCTTTCCAATAAACTCCTAGATATAGGAATAAAAAGAAAATTATTTTATTATTATTTTATGTTCTATTTCTTTATCCATTCTGATGCAACGAATGTGATGGTCTGTTTGTGTATTGGTTAGAAAAACCATGAAAGGGTTGAGTTGCTTAGAACACATTGATAGGTGGATAAGTACCTCTACAAAAACACTTAGTTCCAAATAGCACACAAATGCTAACAATTCATTCGATTATCAAAGCTGATAATAAATTATCCAATTGTTCTCCTCAAGGTAGGAGCCTTTCCCTTTCACCCTGGTTGAGTATTTTTTTCCACTGAGCAGCGCCTCCAGGTGGACCTTCACCCCCTTATTCTAATATTTTCTTCTCCGCTGTCTGCTACCCCTCTGCTACCTATAACCTTCACCCTTTTATTATTATTATTTTCTTCTCTATTTTTCTGCTACCTACGACCCTCTACTACACTCACCATACAAAACATCCACACACACTCCTATCTACTACTATCACCATACAAACCAACCATACCTCCACCCACCTCTTTGGTACCCATCTATGTCAGTTGCTTTGGCTCTCTAGTGGCTTGGGATGGGCCCTGACATTCTAGAACGAATTACAAGAATCTCTCTGACAGCGAAGGAGGAGGCATATATTGCAATACAAACAAATAGTCGAGACAGAAGCCTTAAGGAGTGCTCTTTAAGCCTCATAGGCCGCTTCCTCACAAATAGGCCCTTCAACTAGAGGATCGCTAAGAACCTTCTTCGGTCAAGTTGGAAGATGGGAAATGACCTCAAGATTGTGGACGTTGGCGATGGCCTCTTCCAGTTCAGATTTAAACTTAAAAGCCAGTTGGAATGGGTTTTGGAGAAGGGCCCGTGGAGCTTTGATAACCACCTATTGGTGGTTCGACGGTGGGAGAAGGGCTTGATAGCCCATAACATTACTTTCCTTACTGTCTCCCTGTGGGTACAAGTTTGGGGAGTGCCTTTTGAGTTGTTCAATGAAGATGCAGCGCGAGATATCGGTAAATACATCGAGACTGTGATCGAAGTGGATAGTAAGTCGTTTTCTTCCGAACAAGCACGCTTTCTCAGAATAAGAGTAGAGATACCATTGAACTAGCCACTACGCAGAAAAGGACCACTGGTGAACCCAGAGGGAGATCATTCCTGGGTTATGTTCCAATATGAACGTATAGTTGGACTATGCTTCTTCTGTGGCAAACTAGGCCACGAGAAGAAGGCATGCACGCAGTCAAACCCCAACAAGGAAGAGAATCCCTATGGATATTGGATGAAGGTGGGGGGTAGATGACACCCAATGGAATGAGACCGATATTTTAGAAGCCCACCACGACCATCGAAAAAAGCTACCAAGACCACAAGAACGGCGCCGCAACAAGCTAGGGTAACACCGTTGAACCTGCTAAGCAAGTTTATTCTAGGAAAAAAACCCCATTAATGTGAGAGGCCCACAAAATACTGAAGTTGAGGAAACTAATGATACTCCTTCCACTTTCATCACACCCATCTCGGTACCTGATATGGTAAGTACGATGCATGAAAACTTACCAACCTTGGAAGACATTATTCCCATTAAGACAAGTAAGGAGCGGGATGACAGATGTACTTAGAGAGTGCATGACCTTGTGCACGTGCTGACTACACTAGTTCCACAAATACCATACACGTTGGCAACTTGGAAGAAAATCCCACGTCCCCAGTACACGGGGATGGAGGTGGGTGCATTGCCTCCCATGTTAGCAGTGGGCCAAAAAAGACACTTTGAAGGTGACAAAGTGGAAAATGGCTTTGAGGGAGATTTAGAAAACAAAAGGGTCAAGTTTTTGGAGAAGACCGATCACAAGCATACTCTAATGGCGGAGGCTGGTGCCCAGCCCCACCGATCACAATGATTATCATGAGATGGAACTGTAGGGGGCTTGGGAATTGTTAGGCAGTTCAAGTACTCATCAACCTGGTGAGATCAAAATGACCCACAGTTTTGTTTCTCATGGAAACTAAACTGTCAATACAAGAAATGATTCCTATCAAAGATGAGCTAGGATACCGTTCCATGCTAGCAGTACCAAGCGTGAGACAAAGTGGGGGCTCGCCCTACTATGGAAGGACGAAGTTACAGTAGCTACTCAGACTTATTCCCTTAATCACATTGACGTAAAAATTATGTGTTCTTTACAGGTGGAGTGGTGCTTGATAGGGGTATACGGCCACCCGGAAGAGTAGAGGAAGAAGGAAACTTGGGCTCTACTAAGGCATCTCCATTTGAGGGCCTCCATGCCATGGGTTTGCTTTGGAGACTTTAATTTCTGATAAGAAAAATGGTGGACTGCCGAAATAGTTAGGACCAATGGAGTTTTGTAGCATGCTATTGCATTGTGATCTAATGGACTTAGGCTACCAGGGATACAGGTATACATGAAGGAACGGGCGGTATGAGAATGCGTTCATGGAGGAATGCTTGGATAGAGCTTGCGCGAATTTGAAGTAGAGGGAGATGTTCCCTACCGCCAAAGTTACACATCTAACGACTTTGTACTCGGACCACGACTTTATTATCCTGGTAACAGAAATGGCTCAGATGAGGCATAGGTGAATGAAGAAGCTTCAATGTTTTGAAGAAAAGTGGGTGATACATGCCGAGTGTGAAGAACAGATACAAACTTCATAAAATTGATCCCAATCGACTGGAAGCCCAATGTACTGCCTTTTCGAAAAGATTAAGAAATACTGCATGGACCTCGTAAAGTGGAGCTGTGTGTCTTTTGGTAACACGTGAGATCACTTAAATGCCAAGCAACAAGAACTATAGTAAATGGTAACGTCCAACTATGGGATTAACCTAGACATGATAAACCGAACAAAGAGGGAGGTGAATGAGTTCCTACACAAGGAGGAGGTCTTCTGGAGACAACGATCCCGAGCGATATGGCTTTCGGTTGGCGATAAGCCAAATTCTTTCACAAGCGTGTGAGTCACTGAAGGCAGAAAACCATATTGAAGGCCTGATTGATATGAGTGGAGTGTGGCACACTGAGGAAGACAAGGTGGCAGAGATAGCGGTGGATTACTATAAGGCTCTGTTCTCTGCATTGGCACCCACACATATGATTGAAGTGTTGGACACAGTGGACAGGGTAGTGATCGATGACATGAGACATACGTTACTACTCCCATACACTGAGAATGAGGTGCAGATGGCACTGTTTCAAATGCACCCATCAAAGTCTCCCGACCCCGACGGCATGTCACCATACTTCTTCCAAAAATTCTGGCACATCATCGGTCCTGATGTCACTTCTGCCATTTTATCTATTTTACACTCTAGACGATACTTATAAAAGATGAACTTGGCACACATTGTACTCATACCAAAGAAAAACAAGCCTGAGAACATGAGTGAGTATCGACCTATCAGTTTGGTGAATATGGTTTTAAGGATGGTGTCCAAAGTCATTGCAAATCGGCTGAAGACGATCCTACCTAAGGTCATATCAAATGCCCAGAGTGCCTTCGTACCTAATAGACTCATCACCGATAATACTATGGTGGTCTTTGAGATGCTGCATCAAATACGAAACCGATGAAGAGGAAAGATTGGGCACATGGCAATGAAGTTAGATATAAGCAAAGCTTATGACTGTGTGGAATGGAGTTTCCTTAGGCAAATAATGCTCAGAATAGGGCTCCCTGAATAGTGGGTGGACATGGCCATGAAGACGGTTCTAACGGCCTCTTACTCGGTCCTTATCAATGGTGAGCCTAAGGGACATATCACTCTAACCTGTGGGATTAACAAGGTGACCCCCTCTCCCCTTATCTCTTCTTGTTATATGCTAAGGGATTACCTTTAATGTTACAAAAAGCAATAGAAACCAGCCACTTGCATGGGATTATGTCGTGTAGGGGTGAAGTTCAGATCTTACATCTCCTTTACGTCGACGATAGCTTACTTTTCTGTGAAGCCACTTCGAAGGAATGCCACTGCCTGCTCAATATACTGGCTAAATATGAAGAAGCTTCTGGCTAAGCCATTAATTGGCAGAAGACATTCTTATTCTTTAGCCAAAACACTAGGCAAGAAGTAAATGAGGAAATCTAGAGTATCTTGGGAGCTCAGATTATGACAAAATGCAAGAGGTATCTGGGATTGCCAATGGTGGGAGGAAAGTACAAAGTAAGTACATTTAAAGAGTTACAGGAAAGAGTAACAAAAAGGGTGATGGGATGGAAGGAGAAGCATATCTCCAAAGCGGGGAGGGAGGTGTTGATTAAAATTGTAGCCCAAGCCATTCCCACATATTCGATGAGCCTTTTCAAAATCCCTAAGACAATTTGTGATGGCATCAACTTAGCTCTGTTTAAGTATTGGTGGGGACAAACCAAAAATGAGAAGAAAATCCATTGAATTAATTGGGGGTGATTGTGTAACTCGAAGAAAAATGGCGGGATGGGCTTTAGAGATATCCATGCCTTTAATTTGGCAATGTTTGTGAAGCAGGTGTGGAGGCTTATCCACGAGACACATTTGCTGTTTTACCAAGTTTACAAGGCACGCTACTTCCCTTCATGCTTTTTCATGCAAGCTAAACTGGGAACAAACCCATCCTTCGTATGGCGCAGCCTTCTACAAGCTTGGGAAATGATAAGGGAAGGGTCAGTATGGCAGGTTGGTAACAGACAACAGATTAGCATCGTTAGGACATATGTGATTCAATGTTAGGAACATATGTCACTATTTTATGTAATTGGCTAAACCTTTGACAAAACGCACTTTACTTGTATTTGGGTAGATCTAGGATGTGTTTAATACTTCAAGAAACAAGGTTTCAAATTCAAGTGTTAAAGCCATGCAAGTCTGTCTAAGAATCAAGTGAGAAAGTGCTGGATTTAAAGCTTGACAGTTAGCTCGACAGCTAGCATCTATCGAGGTTTAAAAACTGCTGAAGCCCGTGGCTTGACAGCTAGCTTGATAGATGGCTATCTTTCGAGATTTATGAAGTTCAGTTTTTCAGAGTATCCAATCCGTGAATGTATGTTTGGACTTTTTTTTCTCACAACCTTAAACATATATAAGGATTATTTTAAGAGCCGTAAGAGATTACGCACAGTTGCACAAGAGCACAATTCCACAAGTGTGAAGAAAAGTGTGACCAGAAACCTAGTTTGCCCTAGTTCTTCTTTCTCTTGAAGAAACTGTTGTATTTGTACACCATAGGGTTTTGTGACCAAGCAACTTCTTGATCTTCATCGTGTGATGAACTGAAAAACTTTGCAGCCAACATCTTTCTTAAGTTGGTGATTAAGTCGCGTATTGGGATCCTCGCAATTGGTTAGTCACGTACTGGGAGCCGTGCATTGAAAATGAGAGATTATCACTACAGAACAAGTCTAATTGGGTATTGGATAAGGGTTCAACTGTAGGTTGGTATAAGGTACTGGGATTCCTTTACTTATAATCGCTTGTTTAAATAATAGTGGATTCTCGGAAGTGGTGACCTTAAAATCACCCGGTGGAGTTTTTGCCGTGTAGGTTTTTCCCATTTGTAAACAAATCACCGTGTTAATTTATTTTCCGCTACATACTTAGTTTAATTGGTGATTTGTTTGTGCTACCACGCATCTTGCATGTTAATTTGATTAATTAATAAATTTGACTAATTAATCAATTAATTCATCACAAGAGGTCAATACATTTTTGGCCTATCAAGTATCAACACTCATACGTGGCTTCTTAGGCCACCCGTGTTCAGGGAAGGGGCTGATTAGAGCTTAAAAGTGGCTGACCTCACCAATACCAATATGAAAGAATGGAATAGGACGTAGGTGCATGCCATGTTTGACTGGCGCACAAGCGAAGACATTTTATGGATCAAACAAGGCAATTTGAGGTCGAGGGACAAGCTGGTTTGGAAAGAGAATAAGGCTAAGGTGTTCTCGAAAAAAATGGCCTACTAGGTGGCACTTCGGCTCCATCACCCACATGTAGGGGAACATTCTTTGGAAACTATGGACCAGAAGATATGGAAGAGGATTTGGTCCATAAACATTCCTCCTAAGGTCAAGACCTTTGTTTGGCGAGCCTGCTCTAATATCCTCCCGACTAAGGCTAACCTCTTTCATAAAAAGATGCTAGTGGACCCACTTTGTTCGGCATGTGGTTAGGCTGACGAAACAATGGCCCACATCCTCTAGGAATGCCCATTAGCACGCAACATTTAGGCGTTAGTACGAGGAAGGATACTGATAGTCCCGAACATATACTCGTCGACCTAGTAAGAACAATGGACGAGGATGACCTCGAGGTTAGCCCAGCCCTGGGGAAACTACATGGCAAAGACTAGACCATCGTCCCTCAGTCACAACGAAGCGTTATAAGGATAATAATGAACTTCCGTACCGTTGGAAATATATCTATCCATTTAACATCCCACATGGGCGTTACAAATTCGGCAATGATATCACCATTAAGGCAAAACCAATAGCTAGAAGGAAGAAGAAAGCGCCTATATATATATCCATTGACCACACTCTCTCTTTTCATCATTCATTTTGTCTCAGGATCAGGATTAACTATGGATGACTCCACTCTGGACGGACTTTTCTATTGACGATCTAAGCATCATTAGTTTGGCGCTGTCTGTGGGGAACACTCAAAATTCTTTAGCACTTTCCATTTAACTTGCAAACCCAGATGGAATCCAACGTTAATCAAGATCCTGCTGCATTGTCCCTACAAATTCAGTCACTTGTAGCCACTGTGGAAGAGCTTACTAGGCAAAACCAAGAGATGAGACAGCAGTTGCGACAGGAAGGTAATCACCCAGAAACCAACAGGGAAGAGGAGGGGGATAGTCACAGGAGACAAACCGCACTCCAGAAGAAGCGAGCTCAGATCTTCTTAGGGAGATAAAAAAGGAGATGGATGAACTAAGAAACGCCATTAAGGGAAAAACAAATCAAACTTTGGACAGAATGGTTAGAAAGACAGACTCACCCTTCACCTTAGCGGTCCAGGAATGCCCTGTGCCCTCCAAATTTCGTCTACCCCAGCTTGAGCCCTTTGATGGATTGAAGGATCCACTGGATCACCTCAATACCTTCAAGACAACTCTGGGCCTCTAGCAACCTCCTGATGAGATTCTGTGTTGCTCTTTCCCCACTACTCTCAAAGGGGCAGCCAGGGAATGGTTTACCAAATTACCAACATCGTCCATTGACAACTTCGAGCAACTAGGCAGTTCTTTCCTTTGTCATTTCATTGGCGGGCAACGTCCAAAAAGGCTAGATGACCACTTGCTCACCATTAAGCAGGGACAAAAGGAAACCCTGAGGTCTTATGTGACATGGTTCACCTGAGGTACCCTGGAAGTAGATGAAGCAGATGATAAAGTACAGCTAACAGCCTTCAAGGCTAGATTGAAGTCCAGAGATTTCGTGGTTTCCTTGGCAAAGAATCCTCCTAAGACGATGGCAAAGATGCTGTTGAAGGCACAAAAATACATGAACGCTGAGGATGCCTTGGCGACAATAAAAGGAGTAGAAAAGTCCAAGGAGAAGAAAAAAGAAAAAGAAGACGATAGAAGAGGACAAAAAAGGGACCGGGACGACCGTTAGAATGTCGAAGGAAGTAAACGAAGGGATGATAAGAGTCTTCGTCCAACGAAGTTCACACCTTTGGTGATGCCTGTCGACCAAATCCTGACGTAGATCAAGGATGAACACTTCCTCAAATGGCCAAGACTGTTGCACTCATCTCCCAGTGTGTGTGATAAGAGGATATATTGTCGTTTTCACAAAGATCACGGGTATTACATAGAAGATTGCCGAGACTTAAAGGAGTAGATAGAAAAACTCATACAAAAAGGGAAGTTGCAAAAATATGTGAAAAAGGGGGATTCCAACAGGTTCAAGGATGGCAATAAAGACTAACATGAAGACTCTCAGAAAGACGAGGACCACATGCCCTCTCATCCACAAAGTGCTATAGGAGAAATAAAAACTATCACGGGAGGGCTGTCCGCAGGAGGGTCATTTAAGTCCCTTAAGAAGTCATACCAAAGACAGGTGAATAGTGTTCATGGCCTGCCTCCTCTGAAGCAAAGACGGACAAACTAGGATATGTGCTTCTCAAAGGAGGATGCCAGAAGGGTAAAGCAACCTCATGACGACCCGTTGGTCATTATGATCATGATTGAAGGATTCAATACCAAAAGGGTTCTAGTGGACAATGGGAGCTCCGCAGACATTATTTATCTCTCTACCTTCCAACAGATTTTGTCCTTTCGAGTCCCCTCTTGTCTGCTTCAGTGGAGACAAGGTGTATCCCTGGGGAATAGTAACATTAATGGTCACGGTCGGCTCGTATCCCCTACAGGTAATAAACAAGCATAACTTTTTGATAGTGGACTCACCTTTGTCTTACAATGTGATTATAGGATGGCCTACTCTCAATCGCTGGAAAGCAGCCACTTCCACTTATTACTCGAAGGTGAAATTTCCAACAGAACAGGGGGTTGGTGAGATAAAAGGAGACCAGGTGCTGGCAAGAGAATGTTATCAGGTAGTCTTGGCCTTAAAGGAGAACCACACGTGGGTAATCGAAGACAAGACGAAAGAAATCGTTGAGAAGTTGGAAACGATAGAGTTGGTTGAAGGAGATCCTACAAAGACGACCCAAGTAGGGACGAGCCTAAATCCCCGGATGAAGAAAGAAATTGTCAACTTCCTGAAAGATAATATGGATGTTCTTGCATGGAGCCACGAAGATATGCCAGGCATACTAGCTTGCATCATTCAACATCGTATAAATATGGACCCCGAGAAGAAATCCGTCCAGCAGAATAGAAGAGTTTTTGCCCCTGAATGGAACAAGGCAGTCATAGACAAAGTGAACAAACTGCTCGCTGCTAACTTCATTAGGGAAATCTATTATCCCGAGTGGTTGGCCAACATTGTCATAGTCAAAAAGGTGAACGGGAAGTGGAGAATGTGTGTTGACTTCACAGATCTAAATAACACCTGCTCGAAGGACAGCTTTCCTCTACCGAGAATTGACTAGTTGGTGGATTCGACTGCTGGGCACAAGCTTCTTACCTTCATAGACGCTTTTTCTGGGTATAACCAGATACAAATGGCCGAAAAAGATCAAGAAAAGACGAATTTCATCACTAGCCAAAGGCTTTATTGCTACAAGGTCATGCCCTTTGGTTTGAAAAACGCAGGGGCCATATACCAAAGATTGGTAAACCAGATGTTTAACAAACAGATTGGAAGAAATGTGGAGGTGCACATTGATGATATGCTCGTCAAGAGCAAAGAAGAAGAGGACCACCTAGACAATCTCAAGGAGACGTTCAATACACTCAAACAGTACAGCATGAAGTTAAACCCGTTCAAATGTGCCTTTGGGGTCTCCTCAAGGAAGTTCCTCGGGTTCATAGTGTCGCAAAGAGGAATCGAAACAAATCCTGAAAAAGTAAGAGCCATCCTAGAGATGTCCTCACCAAGGATGGTTAAAGAAGTACAATCATTCATAGGAAGAGTAGCAGCCCTCAACAGTTTCGTCTTGAAGGCAACGGACAAATGCCTTCCTTTCTTTAAGACCCTGAAGCAAGCTTTTGTTTGGACGGAAGAATGTGAGGCAGCATTTCAAGAATTAAAGCACTATTTAAGCAACCCCCTACTCTTGAGTCTGTCTAAAGAAGGTGAAGACTTATTCCTCTACTTGGCGGTATCTGTAACTGCGGTCAGCGCGGCCTTGATTAAGGAAGAGAACAAGATACAACTTCTTATGTACTACATCAGCCAGGCCTTTTAGGGAGCAGAAGCTCGATATCCGTGTAGAGAGAAGATTACCTTTGCCCTAATAATGGCCTCAAGAAAACTCTGTCCTTACTTTCAGGCTAACCCGATCATAGTAATGACGGACCAACCCATCAAGAAATCGATGAATAAACCTGAGGCCGCTTGATGAATGATATAATAGGCTATTGAGCTCAGTCAGTTTGATATAGAATATCGTCCACGGATGGCCATAAAAGCTCAAGCATTGGCAAACTTCATAGTGGAATTTATCGCCCCCGAGCATGCAAAAGACCAGGAAGAACTCTGGATGATTCATACAGATGGATCGTCTACCCAGAAGAGAGGTGGATCGGGTGTCGTTATCACCTCCCCTGAAGAGGACGTTCTGAAGTATGGGGTCTAGCTCAAATTCCCTATTGTTGGAAATATGCATATAAGCAGCGGAAAATTAACGGATTTACTTCATTCAGAATTGATAACAAGCATTATGTAAGTTTCAGAATATAGAATAAGAGAGTGTACCTTGGTGCAGTGAATTTCAAAACCAAAGATGAGAAGTTCTCAGGAACACTTTCAATCTTCACACCAATTCTACTAATGCCTAAAATGTGTGGTCTCTCAATCAGTTATTTCTTAAAGAGAATTATAGAGTGTCCAACACTCACATACATGTATTTCATAAACTTGTTGTATGTCTCAAATTCTGTATGTTTCTCTTCTAATAACTAATTATCTAATTGGGCTAGCGTTTTGGGCCTTTCCAATTGGGCTCTAATATGTGGCTTAAAGTTGGACCAAAAGGGAACAAATAAGACACTAGCTCTAATGGGCCTTTGGGCTTTTCTGTCAACTCTTGACAACTCCAAAGTTACCATTAATTATATTTAATACCACTATTGAATATAATTGCACTCTAGGCCTTATTAATAAATTATATCTCAAGACTTTATTGTATATGCAATCTCTTCATAAAATATTCGTAGTAATACAAGGTTGTGAAAGTAGACTGTCATTTTGTAAATTACTACATCTTAATCCTTGAGTACCTGATTTAATCCTTTAAGTTATTCAACATATATTTATGAAATCCAATTTCATAAATATATACTTTAGTAACTATTTACTAAAGTAGTTAGGCCTAACTTTCTGAATAACAACCCATTAAACTTATCTCAAGAGAATATTTTATATCTCCGTTAAGAGACTATGAATTCCATCTTGAAAATATATGTTTCATCAACACTAGATGTGACTGCCCAACATACTGAGGTTTTGACCGTTACTTAAGATCTCACTCCTGATATATCAATGCAACCTACATTTGATGATCAGGTCCATTATTCTCTTAGGATTAAGAGTTCATGTAAATATGAGTCGTGAGATTTATTATTCAATTGATAGTCATTAGGAGAATAATAAATCTCACAGCGGTCCAGTTCAATATGCCTTAACTCTTAAAACATATTAACATATCAACTAGAAGTTATCACTTCCATGATCAAGACAAATCATCTTAGTTGACATGTTACAGTCTTCGCAAATGAAATGCCCAATTTTATCACCGACTACGAACTAAAATTCTGAGTTTACAAAGAATTTGTGATTTATATCTTCTGTGACTTTTCACATAAATCACATATTATGCATCTCATGGACTGTATGATAATGTCCGAATATTCATGTTACCATTATTTTAGATAATAATAAAACAACTTTATTAATTACATCATGTCATACATAATGTCATGCATAATATCATACATAGCATCATACAATAAGATTTAAGTGCACTAATCCCAACAATCTCCCACTTGCCCTAAAGACTATTGTGCACTAATCTAACTCCCATTCCCTTCAAATGTGACTTGAAGGTCCTTTGAGGCAAGACTTTGGTAAAGGGATCTGCTATATTATTTGCACTTTCAATCTTTGATACCACCACATCTCCATGAGCAATAATATCTCTAATGATGTGATACTTTCTCTCAATGTACTTTCCTTTCTTGTGATTCCTTGGATCTTTTGATTGTGCAACTGCACCACTATTGTCGCAAAACAATGTGATGGGAACTTGTTCCATGCTCATTACACCAAGGTCAGAAAAGAATTTCTTGAGTCATACAGCATCTTTTGCTGCTTCATAAGCAGCAACATATTCTACTTCCATGGTAGAGTCCGCAATACAAGATTGCTTGACACTCCTCCAAGTTATGGCTCCACCTTCCAAGGTGAAAACACATCCTGATGTGGATTTTCTGAAATCTAGATCTGTCTGAATCTGTATAGCCAATGGGTATCAAATCCTCACTTTGGTAAACAAGCATATAATCTCTCGTTCTCCGTAGATACTTGAGAATATGCTTTACAGCCTGCTAATGTTTTGGTCCTGGATTTGATTGATATCGATTGACCATGCCAACTGAATAACAAATATCTGGTCTAGTACAAAACATGGCATACATGAGACTTTCTACTATAGAAGCATAAGGAACTTGTCTCATCATATCTACCTCCTCTTGAGTCTTAGGCCTTTGGTCATCAGACAGAGGAACTCCATGTCTAAAAGGAAGTAATCATTTCTTGGAGTTTTGCATGCTAAATCGTTCTAGAACCTTATCTATATATCCAGCTTATGATAAGCCTAACATCTTATTCTTGCGATCTCGCCAAAGCTTGATCCCTAGAATAAAATTAGCCTCACCCAAGTCCTTCATATCAAATTGGCTAGACAACCAAACCTTTATCGATGACATTACACCTACATCATTCCCTATAAGTAGAATATCATCTACATAAAGTACTAGGAACATTACTACTTTATCTCGATGTCTTTTGTACACACATGGTTCATCAAGATTTTGTTCAAAACCAAATGACTTGATTGCTTGATCAAATCTAATGTTCCATGACCTAGATGCTTGCTTAAGTCCATAAATGACGAGCTTTACAAAAGAGGCTTCTCCTAGCCATACTTGAGGTGCGTAGAAGAGGAAGAAGCCAGATATGTTCTGGAAGAAGTGCACAGGGAATTTGCGGCAATCACATAGGGGCCAAGTCCCTCATCAAGAAGATCACGAGAGCAGGTTACTTCTGGCCCACAATGCAACAAGACGCAGTTGACTTTGTCAAGATATGTGACAGTTGCCAAAGGTATGGAAATGTTCAACGAGTCCTAGGGGAAAAGATGACAACCATTTCCTCACCTTGGCTATTTGCACAGTGGGGGATCGATATTATAGGCCCCCTACCACAGGGAACACTTCCATAAAAAAAATTCTCCAAGTCCCAAGATGGACGAAGAGAACACTTCCATAAAAGAAATTCTCCAAGTCCCAAGATGGATGAAAAGAACACTCCCACAAAAAATTCTCTAAGACGAATGAGAAGAATACCAGCAAAAGGATGAATACAAAGATAAAATGCTTAGATATATCATATATATAAAAAGATGCAAATTGTTTAAAAGCCCCAAAACATATAGGGCACAAAAAGATTAATCGTCCAAAAGCCCTAAAACAGACAGGGCATTCAAAAAAAAAAAAAAAAAATACATGTCATCGAAAGGCAACATGATCAGGCTGGAGGAGCTTCATCACCACCTTTATTTGCCTTAGGAGGATCCTTGCCAGTGGTCATAGAAGCCTGAGTAGCATGGGCTACCTCGTCCGCCTCGATCTCTTTATCCATGGCTTCGAAATCCAGGTCTTCTAAATCGACACCCGGACTGTGCTTCACCAGGTATCTCCTCAACAATTCAAAGCCTTTGAAATACAACTAGAACAGAATGGTGTTGTACTCATCGGTTGTTTGGAAGGCAAGGACAGCCTTAGCCACTGCGGCTTTCATCCTCTAGCCAGCTGATGCGAGAAGTTCGTCCTTCTGTTTCACCAATAGCTACTCAGCTTAAAGCTGCTCAGTCTAAGCCTTGACTTGCTCCTTGGAGGTATTATGGGCATCCATGGAAGCAATCAAGTCCTTCTGCAATCCCAAAGCCTCAGCCTCCAATGCCTCCGCTTTTGAAGTGGCCATAACGGCTTTCTTCTCGTTCACCAGATATTAAGAAGTAAGGTGCATTGCTTTTCCCAACACTTAATAATAAAAAGTACCGTCAAAGCTTGAGTCAGTAAAAGCGGCCAAACATTTATAAAAAAACAAAAAGAAAAAAAGAGAGAGAACAAGGCAAGAAAAGTTTACCTGCACAAGCTTATGAATGTGCTGGCTCACCATTTCATGGGAGGGCACTTAGGAAATCTCCTTCATTTCCTCAAGAGTCAGGAGCTCGTTCGCCTGAGCCATAGCTGCTCCAGTGTCAGCCTAAACGCTGGAGCCCACCTTCTCTTTTCCCTTGTCCCCCGTCCTCCGTCTTTTGGGGGCAGGGACCTCCTTGATAGAAATGACTAGAGAGGCAGTTTGTCCTTCGTCCAAGGTAGGGGTGGACGAACCCCTCTCAGCTGTCTCCTTTTCATTCTTCTTCTCTTTATCAGTTATCCTTAACTTTTTCTAGCCAACGCTAGAAAGGGGCTAATTTTTCTTCACTTTGATTTTTACGTACATATCCTTGTTAAACTTGGTCGTTGTCAGGACATATGTGATTCACATGTTAAGAACATATGTCATACTTATTTATGTAAATTGGCTAATCCTTTGACAAAACGCACTCTACTTGTAATTGGGTAGTTCTAGGTGTTTTTAATACTTCAAGAAACAAGGTTTCAAGATCAAGTGTTGAAGTCATCAAGTCTATCCAAGAAAAACAAGCTGAAGTGCATTTTCATTAAAGCTCGACACCTGCTCGATAGCTCCTCGACACCTGCTATCTGTCGAGAATTAAAAAGTCAGATTTTCTAATTTGATTTCTTAGGATCCGTGAATATGTTTTTGGGCATTCTTTTCTTCTAACCCTAAACATATAAAAGGATTGTGTTAAGAGCCGTCAACATAGACACAAGTTGCAAAAGCATTGAGCAATCCTTGTTCAAGCAAATTGTGATCAAAGACGAAGTTCTTGACCTAGTTCATCTTCTCTGAAGAAGTTGCTGTGTATTTGCACCAAAGGGTTTTGTGACCAAGCATCTTCTTGATCTTCATCGCGTAGGATGAACTGAAGAACTTTGCAACCAACCTCTCCTTCTAAGTTGGTGTTTGAAGTCGCGTACTGGAATCCATACATCTGGTTAGTCATGTACTTGGGAGTCGTGCATTAAACGTGAAAATTGTCACTACAGATCAAGTCCGATTGGGTATTGGGGTAAGGGTTCAACTGTAGGTTGGTAAGGTACTTGGGATTCCTTTACTTGTAATCGCTTGATTTGATAATAGTGGAGTTCGGGAGTGGTGACCTAAAAATCACTCGGTGGGGTTTTGCCGTTAGGGTTTTCCCTATTCGTGAACAAAGCACCTTGTTATTTATTTTCGCTGCATAATTAGTTTATTAGTGATGTGCTGCCACGCAATTGCATGATAAATTGATTAATTAATAACTTGGCTAATTAATTAATTGATTTAATCACAAGGGGTCATTTAGTTTGTGGCCTATCAAGTGGTATCAGAGCAGGCACACTCTGATTAGGTTATAATCTTTGCTGTGTTGATCCATTGACCCTTGTTTGTCATGGATAGAGGACAATCATTAATTATACCTCCTTTATTTGATAGGACTAACTATGCCTACTGGAAAGTACGCATGAGAGTTTTTTTGCAGTCCTTAGATGAGAAGGTGTGGCAAGCTGTTGAGATTGGCTGGACCAAGCCAAAAGAAGCGCTGGCCGATTGGGATGAAGCCAAGATCAAGGCGGCAAACTTCAATAGCAGAGCGTTGAATGCCCTATTTAGCGCAGTCACCAATGAGGAGTTCAAGAAGATATCCTCAACTGAAACTGCTAAGGAGGCATGAACCATCCTCCAAACAACCTATGAAGGAACAAAGGCTGTCAAAGATTTAAAACTACAGAGGCTCACTATTAGCTTTGAAGAGATTAAGATGGAGGAGGATGAGTCGTTTGATGAGTTCTATGTCAAACTTAAGGACATAGTGAACTTAGCCTTCAATCTTGGGGAAACCATCCTTGAACCCAATGTTGTAAGGAAGGTGCTTAGATCTCTACTTGAGAGATTTCATGCCAAGATTACAGCAATAGAAGAATCAAAGGATATTGATAAAATTCCTTTGACTGAGCTGGTTGGGAACTTGCAAACCTACGAGCTAAGGTTATCAAGGATTGGCAAGTCAAGTAAAGGCAAGAGCATGGCCTTGAAGGCAAAGAGCAGTGATACAGATGAGTCTACCGATGATGAAGATTCCAAGATGAAGTCCTACATTACAAGGCAGTTCAAGAAGTTTATGAAGAATGCCAATGGGAGGAGCTTCGACAAGGACCATAGGCAATCTAGTTCTTCTCAGTTTAAGAGCCAAGACAAAGGGAAGAAGGATGCAAAGGAAGGTGGTCAGTACACTGTTCCTGCAGGACCTAAGTGTTTTGGGTGTCATGGGTTTGGACATATGAAGAATGAGTGTCCTACATATCTCAAGAGCATTGAGAAGAGCAAGGCACTTACTACAACCCTGAGTGACATTGAGCCTGAAGATGATTCCGACAATGAGCATGACGGAATCTTAAATGCCTTCACTGCCACAGTCAATCCTATTGAAGGGATTGTTGAAGAAGTGGATGAAGAAGAAGAATTGGTGGACACCAAGTGTGAGAAGATGGATGATCAAGATGATATCCATTCAGCCTATGAGAAGCTTTACAAGCTCTCTGAGAAACATGAGAAGTTGTATAGGCTGACCACCAAGAAGTTCAGTGATGTGGAACTTGATTGTGAAGAGTTGTTCACAAAGTTTGATGAGGCAAATCAAACTATTGGAGCACTGAGATTTGAGAACAACTTCCTGGCGGAGAAGACCAAGAAGCTTGAAGCGGAGCTGTTTCAAGTCAGAGCCCAACTGGAGAGGACCTCAAGTGCAAAACTTGATGAGATGCTCAGCATTTAGAAATCTACTTCAGATCGAACAGGTTTAGGGTATGATCTTTCTTCCTCTAATATTGCTTCCACTAGTACTACTGTTTTTGTTCCTCCTGCTAATATTGTTAAAGTTGAGAACACTAATGTTAAAACTGAATTAGCTAGTGAGAACTTAGACAAGGGTAAATCTATATTAGGAGCACCCCCTAAGCATGATAAGAAAGATGCTAGAAACCCTAGGGCTAAGAAGGCTAACTCTCAAAAGTCTAAACAAAAGAAGCAGCATCTCTGTCATCATTGTGGAGTTGTTAGTCATACTCGACCAAATTGCTACAAGTGGCTAGCCACCCAACAGAGAAACGACATGACAGCATCTGGAAGCCAAAATCAGCTTCAATCCTCTCTTGCTCCTTTTAGAGATCTTCTAAAAGCCCTCATGTTCCTTTCGAACTTGAACGGTTTTAATTCTTCCCCATCATCGCCGGTTCAAGGGTTTAATCAAAGGAAAGGTTCTTCCAAGGTGTGGAAGAAAAAGGATTCTAAGTTATTTCATCATTTTTTTTCTCCCTTCTTGTTTTTCTTGTTTATTGCATTGCTTGTGTGTTTTGTATTTTTGTTAAGTCAGTCTAGTTTTATGCTTTGTTTTGTTAACATGTTTTTGTGTATTTACTTTCAGTTTTGTTTATTTTGTTTTTGATATAAAAATAAAAATAAAATTGAAAAATTAGAAAAATACAAAAACAGTATGTGTTTTGTGTTCTTTGGTACTTGTGTACCTTGGATGACCAATGAAACAGAGTTTTCTAAACTTTGTATCTCTTGTAGCTTAGATGAGCATCTTTATGCACAACTAAGCAAGTGAGCTTTGTGGCTCTTGTTTGTGATGAGTAAGATTAAGTTATCTCTTAAAACTTAACACTCATATAACTCTTTTTGACGGGTAGGACTAGAAAATCCTAAGAGAAAGGCATAAATAACCATCTCACCACTGTTGCCCGCCAATCATTAATGACATCTGTATGTTTCGGCATAGGAAAAGTGTGATGTCAATGACATTTGTGTGCTTAGGCATAGCAAAATTGGAATGTCAAATATCAATGGGTATTTCTTTTCTCTCTCATAAGCCCATGCATGATATGTTTAAAAAGAAAATATACAAAGAAAATAAAAAGCAAAAAGATCAAAATGCTTTAAAAATGGTTGCAAGCGTGTATTCTAGGAGATGTGGGAGTTATAGGATGTACCTCGAAGGTGATAGTCCCCATCAAACAGTTATGATTATATGTGAGTTAAAGTTATTTTCTCATATCTCAGATCGTCATAACATGTATACACATATGCAATCTTGCGATATTTTTCATACACAACATGCAATATTCTTTGCTACTTTTGATACATGTACAGGTATAATGTGATTTGGCCATCACTAAGGTTTTACATGTGCTTTTGTATGCTCACTAAACTGTCCTGACTTGTTTTTGAAAAATAAAATTGGTTAGACTTGTTTAGTGTGTGTGTGTTTTTGGGAGATCCATGTGCTTAAATTTTTCAGTGAGGGATGATTTTGAAAGCCTTTTTATGTTGATTGGATCATTGTTGAGGTGCATGTTTGATTACATTCATGTTTATGTTTTTCACTTCTTGAAAAACTGTTTTTAAAATCTGGCTTGACACCTTCTTGATACCTGTCTATCTGTCGAGCTTCTCAAGTCTTTTTCTTATCGCAATCTCGACACCTCTTCAACACCTGGTGGATTGATCGAGAAAGTTCCTGTCTCCTCGATACCTTCTCGATACCTGGTCGATCAATCGAGCTTCTGTTCTTGGTTTTGGTGTTCATTCCTCGACAACACCTTCAGCTATCGACGTGCTTTTTCTCAATACCTACCTCGACACCTGTCTCGATACCTTTCGATACCTCAGCTGTCGAGAATTACTGAAGCTCCTATAAAAGGTTCTGTCGCGATCTGAAATTCATTCTCTTGATCTTTCTCGATCTGTCTACGGCTGTTCATCTCCCAAACCACCTTTTCTCACTCAAAATCTCCAATCCTCATGATTTTCGGCCATTCCTTGCTTCAAATCACTTGGTAAGATCTCATTTTCCCTTCCTTATTCATGCATTTCATGTTTTGAATCTTAAGTTTTGGGGTTTTTGATAAATTTTGGGGTTTTTCAAAATCAATGAGTTTTTCTTGAAATTTTGGATTGGGTTTTCACTAAAAAATGTTCAAAATGTCATACATTGCATTTCATGTGCATTAGAATGATCTTTACATACATTTAGATGTGTGTTTCTTGTATGTGTGCTGATAGGTTTGGATTGGGCTAAGCCCATGATGCTTTTTAAGTTTGCATGTCACATTTTCATGCATTCCCCATGTATACGTACTCTTTGTTCAATATATTTGATATTTGAATTGTTTGGGACTTTTCTGATTGTCTCCCTCTCTATTTCTTTCTCATTGTGTTTACGTTAGTAGTGTTTATGGCACCCAAACGTAAATCCACTCCAGCTCGGAACCCTTTGCGTTCTAGAGCTTCTTTCTTTTCTGATTCTGCTCCTCTCAATCTTCGGTTCCGTGATGGAGATGCCCACAAGGCATTTTCGGAGAACTTTTCTAGACGAGGTGTTCATTCGGAACGCCAAGTCATTTTGGCGGACTTCGCCGACACTGACTTTCCCTCCGTCATTCACAGTAGGGGATGGGAGTCACTGTGTGATGTCCCGGTCACATGTCCTCTCGTACTGATTCAGGAGTTTTACTTCAATATGCACGAGATTGATCGTTTAGTACCTCTTTTTCACACTCGCGTTCGAGGTACGCGCTTTGCTGTCACATCGCAGCTAGTTGCGGATGTGCTTAGGGTTCCTAGGATAGAGTTTCCTGACTATCCTTCTTGTGAGCGTCTTAGGATTGTGTCCAAGGATGAACTCATTTCTGCTTTTTGTGAGCGCCCTTCTGATTGGGGTGAGCATCAGTATACATCATGTAGACCTTTTGCTAAAGGTCCTAGATTTCTAAACATGGTGATGACTTTTGTACTCTATCCACTCTCTCACTACAACTTTATCACAGAGCCTCGTACTCGATTTTTGCTATCTCTTCTTAAGCATCTTACGATAGATTTTCCTTCTCACTTCATTTTCTCTATCATAGATGTTCATCTCGATTCGGCGTCCTGTGATAAGCTCATCTTTCCTTCCGCTATCACGAGGATTTTATGCCATTTTTTCTATCCCTTTCCCTGTGTCCGACCACTTCACACACATTTCTGCCATAGATGCCGCTACCATAAAACGTAGTGAGGCTCAATTTAGGTCGAGACAGACGGATTCCACTCCTCCCTCCCATTCGGCTCCATCCAGATCAGCTCCATCTACATCTACTCTTTCTACCTTTATAGGCGATGTATCTCTTGGAGACATCATGGCGCAGCTGCAGCGCATGGATGCTCGCCTCGATACATTCTCCACTGAGTTGTATCAGGTGAATGTTCGTGTTGGTCGTATTGCATGACGGCAAGCGACTATGGGTGGTTTTGCTTCTGAGGCTTTTTCTCTACCACCTCCTCCAGTCGCTTCTGATTCTGATGCTGAGGATGATGATGATGATGATGGTGATGACGATGATGCTTCGGATGATGATGATGGAGATGCTAGCTCTATTGATGAGATGTCTACATGACACTCTACCTTTTGTCACTCGTGACAAAAAGGGGGAGTAGTTTTGGGTTATGAGAGTAGTCATCTTAGGAGGGGAGTTAGTATAGGACATTTTTGATAGGGGGAGTATTGATATTATGAGGGATGTAGTGAGGTTTTGATGTATCTTTTCTTTTCTATTCTTTTTAGATACATTGATCTTGTATATGAGGTCTTGTGACCAGTTTTACATACATTTTACTTATTTTCTCTCAATGTGGATGTATGTTTCTTTCACCTATCCTTCATGTGTTGTTTCTTCTCTATCTTTATACACATGTTCTTTATACTTGTATGCAATCTATTATTTGTGTTTCACACAAGATGCCTTGATGAGTTTTGTTTAAAGTGTTTTAGAAATACAGGTTGTCAAAGTTTACTTGCCATGCAAAACCAACGGCTAGAAGGAAGAAGAAAACGCCTATACATATCCATTGACAAGACCCGACAAAAAGGTACCAAAAATTTTCTAGCACATACATATTACTATTTGAAAACTTCTTTTTACTCCTAACTATTCTAGCTTTAGCATCGGAAGCTCTGTGGCAAGCATCACACTGATGACCACACTCTCTCTTTTCATCATTCATTTTGTCTCAGGATTGGTATTAGCTATGGACGACTCCACTCTGGACGAACTTTTCTACTGACAATTTGAGCATCATCAGATACAAAAAACAAACTCCTCAACGACAAGCTTCTTTATTCTCACACGGCAAATGATGGAGAGACTATTCAGGAAGGAGTTTGAGATGTGGACCATGGTGGCATGGTCACTTTGGAACGCATGTAATAGGATACACTTTAGAAAGTCACAACCCCATCCCATAGAGATTCTTAAATAGGCAACAGGCCTAATGGAAGAGTATCAGAAACTGATTAAGGACCTTGTACACCAGCAGTGGCCCTGAGACTCTCATTTTTAGGACCTGTTTTTTATACTTCTTATACTTTGTTTTTTTTCTTCTTTGTCTACCTGAGTCCCCATAGAAGCTGTAGGCCACTATTCATGTTAGTGCCTGGCCGTTTGTGTAATACAGCTTTCTCAACCTAGGTTTTTGTGCTTTGTACGTTTTGCACTTTTCATACTTTAATATACTTCTATCTTTCGATGTCAAAAAAAAAAAAAAAAAAAAACTTATTTACAAAAAGCTTACATTCTACTCCTTATACTAGTTGTTTGGCATTGGCAACCTCTAGATGGTTGACTAGTATCTAAATCCTATCAACTAATACTTAAGAAATCATCTAACTAACTAACTAATTAGCTATAGCAGGATTGTGATATATCTACTTGAAATTGCCCTGCATCACATTTCCAAATAAATTGTTGGTTCTCCTTTTTTTATATCTAATCAATGTCGATGATAGGTTGACTGTAGCTTTTTATAATCGATGTTTATGATGTTTGTTGAAATTCTTACCTTTGTAGTGTAGTTGTGATTTGATTTTGAAAAAAAAAAAAAAAAAGTAATACTATAATCACAAACTATTTTACAATATTTTTACAAATTGTTGATGTGACTAATTTTTTACTGGTTTAATCTAAGTCCATTATTAACATCACTTTTTCATTTATCAATGATTGCTCACCACATCACCAATTTGTAAAATTTTTTGTAAAAAAATTTGTATTTCTAGCATCACTCTTGAAGAAAATATATTAGGTCATTATGGTCCAAAACCCTCCCCAAAATTGGTTGCATTGATTGATGAACACCTTTATTTATGGGTAAACTCTATTTAGATGAAAAATATGTATCAATCCATGAGAGAGATAGATAGATAAATAATTTCCTAGCAACTTCGTAGCAACTCCTTGTCTTGTACTCATTTATTTAAGAAGGAAAAAAATCCAATCACAAGTTAACTTTAGAGTAAAACTTGTTTAGGTGAGAACATTATAGGACAATTGACCTAAGCAATCTTATGTCACATTCATTCAATAAAAAACAAAACATTTTAGAGTTATAAAATTGTTCAATATATTTTCTTACTATACGTTGGTACAATTTATTATGATTAGTTTATAATAAAAATGATGTTTTTAATATGTTTATATAAAAATGATATTATCTCGATCTCCTTTTAACCAATTAAAAAAACCAAAATAAGAGAAACATTGTGATAGCATTGATGGTAAAAATGATCTATTTTTAGAAAAAAAAAAAATAGTCCATCTTGAAAAGTAGTCTTTGAATTACACTATTTTATCAAAAATTGAAAGGGAAAAAGAGAAAAAAGAAAAAAGAAAAAAAAAGAAAAGAAAAAAGAGCATCTTTTGGCATGCAGTTTCGTACCACAACTTTAGCCGGAGCTCAAAGATTTTTTTTTTCCCTCACTGGACCATAAACTGATAAAAGAGATAAAAGATTCTAATTCCTTGCACTTTATTAAATCTAATTGGATTTGGATATACACTACTACACTAGTACTACACTACACCACACCGAAAAGTAGTACTACACAGCGCTAAAATAAAAAATAAAAAAGGTATCAAATTCAAGCCAATGATGCGCCTTCACAAAGTCTATCATCGTCTCTCTATCCTCTCTGTCTCCGCTCGCTCTTCACCCTACATTTTCTCTCTCTCTCCTCCCCTTATCCTCAAACTCCGTCCCGTTAACGCCGTTCGGTCCCTCAACTCCACCTCCATGTCTGCCTCTAAATTCCGTTATCTTGTCCCTATCAACGCCGTCGCCGCCGAAGACAGCGGTGGAGCTTCTAACGGCTCCGTTTCTTCTTCTTCTACTCCTCCTCCAACTGAAAGTGAAGGTAAATTTAAATACTAAAAGCACTTTTTCAATTTTTTATTTTTATTTTTATTTTGGAAATTGGAATTGCTTTCGAAAAGTGTTTCTGTAAAACAGTTTTATTCAATTAAAAAATAGTTGAATTGTAATTGTAGTGTATTGAGAAAGAATCGGAAAGCTTGTGAATTAGATTAGGAGAAAAGGAATTTTTATTTTTATTATTCGAATTGGTTTTTGAAAGCGGTGGAAGTGTTTCCGAAATGCGAAATTGAATTGTAAGTAATTAGCTATCCTGGACGGAAATTGCTGTGTTTCGCTAAAGATTCAGAGGTCGATTTTTGAAAGCAAGTGCCATGTGTTTTTAAGCTTGTGATTTGAATTAAAAGAAAAAGGAACTTTGTTTTATTTGAAACTGTTTTCATTTGAATTGGTTTTGAAAGCGGTGTGGAAGTGTTTCCGAAATGCTAGACAGAAAAATAGGCTTTGGTCTGGTTAGTATATTTAGCTTTAGTGGTTTAATCAAAAAAGAAGTTGAGTTTTAATATTAGCGGAATTATATTCAAGTTATACTGAGTGTAACTCTTACTTAATATATTAGATTAGTGTTTTGAAAATCTCAAAATTTCATGTTGATCGGACTTTTTTTCTTACTATTTGATCCTTAAACTCATGTAAGTTCAAAAAACTACTTTAAGCATTTGATAAATGAGATAGTTATTGATCTTTAATCATCTTGATATCCAATTTAAAAAAAAAAAACTCATCCAATAGAAAGTTTTTTAGCAGACAAAAGTTACGCTTGGTATAACTTGAACTTGAATCCAACCCATATGTATAATCATTGCATGGAATGTTGCTTTTAAATTTTATTTGGGGTACTGTGAGAGTTAGTGACTTCTATTTTTGATTCACATTATCTAGATGATTTGACGTTGGGAGTTGGATATCGTCTTCCTCCACCGGAGATTAGAGATATTGTTGATGCTCCACCGCTTCCTGCGCTGTCATTTTCGCCACACAGGGATAAAATACTATTTCTTAAGCGGAGATCTTTGCCTCCATTGGCAGAACTAGCAAGACCGGAGGAAAAACTGGCTGGTATTCGTATTGATGGAAAATGTAATAGTAGAAGTCGGATGTCATTCTACACTGGTATTGGGATTCATCAATTGATGCCTGATGGTACCCTAGGGCCAGAGAAAGAGCTACATGGCTACCCTGACGGTGCTAAGATCAATTTTGTGACCTGGTCACAAGATGGTCGGCATTTAGCATTCAGCATCCGAGTTGAAGAGGAAGAAAACAGTAGCAGTAAGCTTAGAGTGTGGGTTGCTGATGTGGAAACAGGGAACGCTAGACCTTTGTTTCAGTCACCCGATATCTGTCTGAATGCGGTTTTTGACAATTTTGTTTGGGTTAATAATTCTACTCTGTTAGTTTCCACCATCCCCTTATCCCGTGGAGACCCGCCAAAGAAACCTTTGGTTCCATCTGGCCCAAAGATACAGACCAATGAGCAGAAAAATATTATTCAAGTTAGAACCTTCCAGGATTTGCTTAAAGATGAGTATGATGAAGATTTATTTGACTACTATGCCACTACACAACTTGTATTGGCTTCTTTAGATGGGACGGTGAAGGAAATTGGCCCACTAGCTGTGTATACATCATTAGACCCCTCCCCAGATGGGAACTACCTTTTAATTAGTTCAATTCATAGACCATACTCTTTCATTGTACCGTGTGGAAGATTTCCCAAGAAGGTAGATTTGTGGACAAGTGATGGGAAATTTGTTAGGGAAATTTGTGATTTGCCCCTTGCTGAGGACATTCCTATTGCAATCAATAGTGTGCGGAAAGGGATGCGCTCTATCAATTGGAGAGCAGATAAGCCATCAGCACTCTACTGGTATATATCTGAGATTCTACTCATGTTTTTCTGTGGATGACGTAGCTATTTTATACTGGGTCCTCACTATATCTGGAAACTGTTATTAATTGTAAAATTTTTAATTGGAGTATCTTTTTCGAATTGTATAAGATAACGCAGAATGAGTTGATACAGAGATTGGTTCTGTATCATTGTAAACATTCCATTACTTGTTGACATATATAACAATTTAAAAAAGCTTGGATTGCTCTGACTGTTGAGGTCTTTAGGGTAGAGACACAAGATGGAAGTGATGCGAAAGTGGAAGTTTCTCCACGTGATATAGTTTATACAGAGCCTGCTGAGCCACTAGAAGGTGAACAGCCAGCAATCTTACATCAACTGGATCTCCGTTATGGGTATGAATATGAGCTATATGATTAATATCTTACACATAATTATGTTCTGATTAACATCTAAACCTGAATGTGTTTGGAAGAAGTATGACGTTATTTCACCTTTCTTTTATCTGTATGGCAATGAAGTTTTCCAAGAACTTTGTCTTATAAGACTTGCTAACCTCAAGAAGGTACTAATGTAGCACTGGATACTTTGATGTAGGTCTAATGCCTGCTGGAGTTGGATTATGGTCCACACTTAGTGAACTTAACTAGTACAAATGTTTGATAACCATGCCTCTAGTGCTCATTTCAATTCAAATTCTGGATCTTTAACCTTCTTGCCAGGAAGATTTGCATAATATTGTATGTACATAAGTAAATGGTTGGTTGCATGCCTTTGACACTTATATAATTCCCTAAATTCCTGGACCTCATAATATTCTCCAAATCCAATATATTACTAGATGTCAGAGATGGTTGCCTTTCATGTCCATGTTCAAAGCTGCTCTCAGGCATGCTAAACACAAAATGTGTCATCTTAAAGCCATCTGTAGCTTTGTTTGCAAATATGCAGGAGAATTTAACATAAAATCTTGTTTTAATGTATTTGACCTTTTCTATCACCACAGAGGTATTTCTTGGTGTGATGATTCACTGGCTCTAGTTTATGAATCTTGGTACAAAACGCGGCGAACAAGAACCTGGGTGATTTCTCCTGGATCTAAAGATTCTAGTCCACGCATCCTATTTGATAGGTCATCAGAAGATGTGTACTCTGATCCTGGCTCTCCAATGTTTCGGAGAACTCCTGCTGGAACTTATGTGATTGCAAAGATAAAGAAGGAACATGATGATGAAAGCTATTATATTATACTGAAAGGAAGCGGTGCAACACCAGAAGGGAACATTCCATTCCTTGATTTGTTTGACATGTAAGTGTTTCAAATCATCTTTTTTGGGTGTGTTCCTTCCCAAATGCTCATTGCTGCCATATGGTCCTAAACCAACTTTTTTCAGAAATACAGGCAGCAAAGAAAGAATATGGCAAAGCGACAAAGAAAAGTATTATGAGAGTGTTGTTGCTTTAATGTCTGATCAGGAAAAAGGGAATTTGTGTCTGGATCAGTTGAAAATACTGACCTCCAAAGAGTCAAAAACTGAGAACACCCAATACTATATCCTGAGCTGGCCAGATAAGCAAGCATGTCAAATTACAAATTTCCCTCATCCATACCCACAGCTGGAAACATTGCAGAAAGAGATGATCAGGTATCAGAGAAAAGATGGGGTTCAAATGACTGCAACACTATACCTGCCACCAGGCTATGATCCGTCAAAAGATGGACCTCTTCCATGTCTGGTTTGGTCTTACCCTGGTGAATTTAAAAGCAAAGATGCTGCTGGACAAGTTCGTGGTTCTCCTAATGAATTTCCTGGAATAGGTGCTACATCAGCCCTTCTTTGGCTGGCTAGAAGGCATGAATCACCTCTACCCATTGTTTGTTTATACTCTCTTTCAAAATCTTTGGCATGTCATCATTATTCCCCTACCTATTGCATCTATCTTCTGGTTTGCTGTGAACATAATGGACCAATTTTCAATTGCTTTGATACTTGCAGGTTTGCTATTCTAAGTGGACCAACGATTCCTATTATTGGTGAGGGTGATGAGGAGGCAAATGACAGGTAGCTTGATACAATTTTTTTAAAGAATGTACTGATAGTTTCAAGGATATGGAAATTTTTATTTAAAAAAAAAAAAAAATAATAAAAAGGGATATGGGACTTTCATCCTAGTCATATGATAAAGTAAAATGCCTATAAGCACATATTAGATATTTTCATATGATTGATGACATAAGGAAGTTCATCCCATTCTTAACCAAAAAAGAGAGTGTGTGAAGTGCATATCCCAACAAGGATGGCAAGTTTGTGAAAAGGAAGTTGTGAAATGGGTGTGAAAAGATTTTACCACAATGGGGAAATACTTGAAAATGTGCATTAAACTTGAAGACACAAAGCTAGTAGGTAAATGACATTTGAGATGTCCAAAAAATGTGTGGAAACAGAAAAATAGAAATGAAATTTCTTTCATGATTGTGATTTGATACTCCCAAAAAAAAAAAAAAAAAAAAAACTAAAAATTACTAGCCATGTATATATCCTCAATTAATCTATGCTTCTGCAAAGAACCCCAGATTGTACTAGGAAATGTAACATGGGGCCTTCTCTTCCCTACTCCTTTCTTCACTTCACAGTGAAGTTTCAACTTCTTCAGCTTTCATATGAGGCTTGACTTGTCAAAAAGAAAAAAAACTCTCATATGAGGCTTGGTTTATTTGATTTTATTCCTCAGCTATTTGAAAGTTTCACAAAAGAAACTATGCAACATAGAGTTTCAGGATCTATATCTGAAATGCCTTGACCAGGTATGTAGAACAGTTGGTTGCGAGTGCAGAGGCTGCAGTTGAGGAAGTTATCCAACGTGGAGTAAGCTGCTTTGTTCTTTTCCATCTAAATTTTGTTTGCATATCTCGAGTGTGAACTTTTGGCTCAACAGTAGTCTGATGTTGCCCTTGTTAAGGTGGCCCATCCAAACAAAATTGCTGTTGGGGGACATTCCTATGGGGCATTCATGACAGCAAACCTCCTAGCACATGCTCCTCATCTTTTCTGTTGTGGAGTTGCTCGATCTGGTGCTTACAACAGAACACTTACTCCTTTTGGTTTTCAGGTAAGACAATAATGGAATAATTTTGTACTTAACCAACCAGTTGCTTACATTAGTTTAACTTTCTTCCTCATTTTTTTCTTTACCTCTCTTCCCAATAGTCATTGTCCCTCGTGTCATATCTTACCTCTTGATGGTTAATGACCTTTTTGTTATACTGGTGTAGAATGAAGACAGAACTCTTTGGGAGGCAACAAGTACTTATGTAGAGATGAGTCCTTTCATGTCAGCTAATAAAATTAAGAAGCCAATATTGCTTATCCATGGAGAAGAAGACAATAATCCTGGTACTTTAACAATGCAGGTAAAGGAGGAATTTTTTTTCCTGTTTAATTTGTTATGTCTCCCATTTAGTTCAACCTTTTTCTTGTGTTCCCATTAACTAATGACTTGTCAAAACATCTTCCTATAGATTTAAAGTTTAAACTTACCCCTCTCATTAGTTTCACTTTTGAAAATTAGTTTTTCCATGGGCTGAGCTTGAAGCTATGTAGTGTTTAGTGGCTTAGCTCCTTTCTTCTTTACCTAGTTGTTCACTTGCCACTTATTTGTGTTTGCATGCCCTGCAGTCAGATCGTTTTTTCAATGCCTTAAAAGGTCATGGTGCTCTTTGTCGCCTTGTGATTCTTCCATATGAGAGCCATGGATATGCTGCACGTGAGAGTATCATGCATGTACTCTGGGAAACTGATAGATGGCTTCAGAAGTATTGTGTGTCAAACACTTCTGATGTAAAAGCAGATCTTGATGTATCTAAAGATGATCTAAGCAAAGGGACTACAGATTCAGAAAGCAAAGCAGTTGCGTCTAGTGGAGGCGGTGGTGCTGAGATGTCAGATCATGAATGTGAAGGATTTCACTCAATAACAAGGTCATCATTATGGTAATTTCTTCACCATTTTTTTTTTTTGGATAGGTTTTGTTTTAATGGAATCACTAGCTGCTTAAAAATAAGTTATGTTTAGGACAAGTATTTTTGTGGTAGAATTGGAGAAAGTTATGTATCCTACTTTTTATAAGATAGTTAATTTGGGTACAAACAGATTCTGTCAGAATGGGGCAATGAGATGCATGTGATATAAAGAGAAGCATTTAGCATTTTATCTCTGTTATTGCATCTATCTCTATATATGCCCATTCCCCCTCAACCCAAGGAAACTTCAGCATTTGACTATTGGGAAAAAAAGGAAAAAAGAAAGAGATGGGTGGAGTGTTGACTTGTGCACCAGATGAGTGCTATCCTACCTAAACAAGGATCCTGTCCATTTGAAATGGATCCTTTATGGATTAAATTAAATATTACCAATCTAAAAGTGTACATCTGAAATGGATCCTTTATGGATTAAATTAAATATTACAAATCTAAAAGTGTATATCGCCATATATTTCTAAATTTTAAATGATGTAATATCAAATGCACTGTTAGATACAAAATTTTAAATCTTAGCCATGAAATTTATTATCATTCTATTCAGTCATCCATTCCAACCTCTTGATCTTTGCTGCCCTTATCTGGCTTCCACTTATTTAACCCAGGGTATCAGCTTTCCCACTAAAGATTACTATGGCATCGATAATATGTAGCTCAGTTACAAAAAAATTTTCCTCCAATACTTGTATTCTCAGATCTCCCCCCTCCCCTACTAACATAAACCTCAAATATACAAGCATTACACGTTTGCTATTCATGTTCAACTTCTTAATTTCTAATCATGTTTCTTTTCCATTATATTTATCTTGAGCTATGTGGTGTAGATTGAATTGCTGATCATTGGTCATTGGGGAATGAAGTTGAAGCGTGAATGGTGCACAAATCAAATTCAGAACAACGCAGATATACATCAATTTTACAATATTGAATCCTGCTTCCTAACTGTCATTCATAATTGGGACCCAAAATGTCTCAAATCAAATTCAGAACATCACAGATATACATCAATTTTATGATATTGAACGTTACTTCCAAAGTGTAATTCATAATTGAGGCCCAAAAAATGTCACTGATCCAAAATTTACATCAATGCATATGGCAGGTTGCCGACGACCGCTTATGGATTTATTGGGATGTGTGTTTCCTGTATTGATTGCTAGTGTTAATAAAGCTTTTACTTGAAATAATTTGTATTGTCTAGTGTGGGATGAAGGTATTTTCTTTTTCCCTCACCTCACCCCCTTCCCCTGGAAGAAATTAAATGATTATCTGTGGGATGGTGGGGTGTGTTCCATTCCATCTGTGAATTTATTATACTCTTAATATGGAACAAACAGTAGTTTTGTCTTGCCCTGTTCATTTTTTTGTGAGCTATCTTATTATTTAGCAAACTACGGGGCTGTAGAATATGCATCCTCAAATAAATTGAGGGTCTTGTTTTCCTCACTTTTGTGAAGGATCATGATGTGATTAATAGTAGCAAATTAATGAAATCATCTTGATCTCTGAATCAGTTGTAAGAAAGCTGAGGGATTTGATGTCAGCTTCCAGACCCCAGTGCATGAAGTATCTTTTAAATGCTTTGAGCTTTGTCACTTATGCACAAAAGAAAATACAATCTAATTACATCGTTTTGATGGTGCAACTTATGTATCACTCTTCCCTTTCAAAAAAAAAAAAAAAACTTACGTAACACTCAAAATGACACTGCAAAGAAGTCAAAAGCCGCGTGACTTTGTAGTCTGCTCATGTAAAATTATTTAACCAATGTATTGCCAGCCGTTTGTGATTGTCATCTAGAAGGAAAGGAAAAAAAAACGTGTAGAGCCATTTAAGGATTTTTTTTTTATCCCACATGCCACACTAAAGGGAAAAAAAGGATGCTAATGCATGTAATGATATACATTAACTTCTCCAGGCAGCCTACTAAGTACTAACTCAAAATCAGTAGTTAAATAAAAAAAATTGTGGTAGTTGTAAAAGCATCCACATCCGGATCTCATATCTCATCTTATTTTACCATCCTAAAAAGCTACTTTATCAATTATATCATACCATTTTACAATACATCTAACATCCCAAAACTTTATTATTTTACCATCTTATTAAAATATTCTTTTTTAAGTCCAGAAGGCAAACATAAAAAACATTTTTTTTATTCCTCCTCTCTCAATTTTTTTCATTCCTTCCTCTCTCTCTCTCGTCTCACTTTTCCGTTACTTATCTGGGTTTGATTGTGCTCCAGTTTGTGCTCCGGTTGTAGATCGTGGGTTTGTGCTCTGGTGGGTTTTTGTTGGTTATGGGGTCAGATTTGTGGGTTTGGCCATGCTTGATGGCGTCGCCGTCGGTTTGGCTGTGGGTTGTGGGTGTCACCGTCGGCTTGGCCGTGGGTTATGGTGCTGGGTTTGGCCGTGGGCTGTGGGTTTGGCCGTAGGTTGTGGTGCTGGGTTTGGTCAGTGTCTGATCTGTGGTGCTGGGTTAGCTGTGCTGTGGGTTGCTTCCGGTGAAGCTCGATGGAGAGACAGAGATGAGAGATGAGAGACAAAGACGAGAGAGACAGATAAAATATTAATATTTTCTTTTGCCTTTGCCTTTTACAATTCCAGCTGCTAAGGTTTTTGGGCTTGAAATGCCATATTTTCTTTGCATTTGGCATTTGGCATTTGGCCTTCTTAGTGCGGATGCTCTAAAGAAATAATTTAACAATCAATTTCCCACTATCAAAGCCAAAATGACTAGAATGATACAAATTTTCTTTTAGAATATGAGCTAGAAATGCTATGTTTACATTATTTTTACAACAAATTTTATGTAGTAGGTTATTACTTGCTGTTACTAGGGAGCTAGAAAATAATTTTAGGAATGGATTCAAAATTAAAAACTTATAACAACCTACCAACTAAAATTTGTTGTGAAAATATTGTGAATGTAACACTTCTCTTTAGAATATAATAATGTCATTTACAACTAAATTAACACAAGGGCATCAAATAACTGTAATTATTTGTGATAAAATAGTAACTGTAATTTTTTGGGTTTACAATTTTAACAAAATAGATATATGAAATTTTTTTTAGAATAAAAAAAATATATTAAAAGTTTGATTGGAATACATTTTCTAGAAGTTTTTTTATTTTTTTTATTATTTATTTTTATAAACCACAACAGAACTTTCATTCAACAAGTAGTAAACCATTATTGATTTACATCAGGAAAAAACAGCTGTGTCAAACCAGTAAACACTCTGGCTTGAAGAGTTTGATAATATTTTACATATCGCGTTTGACATTTTTTTTTTTTTTCCTCTAATAATCGTGTTTGACTTTTGATGCCTAAAGCCAACCGTTTTCATTGGGAAGGAAGTAACCTTTTAACAAGCTGTATCATTTATTAAGCCGTACTAAACAAGCCGATACATACATGTTCCGTTACAAACGTTTAGTATTCTTTCAGCCTCAAATTAACGCGTACAGTTCCGTATCATTGCCAAAATATTACGGACGTACGCGATATATACGCATATGTTTGTTACGCGTAATGCCTAGTACAAACGCTTCCGACAGTTAGCTGCACCACAATAGCATGGGAATTCCTTTATCTTTCCATCGGGACCAACAACGCTATCAAGTTGGTATCCATAGTCATAAGTAAGCTCCTGTTTATAGCATTAAACACTGTTATTCCATAGAAGAAGTTGATCTATCAAAAGCTAAAACATTATTCTCAGGACAAACCCGTGTAGTAAGAATACTAGCCAAAACAAAACATAACTTACATTACCTACATTTGGCACAACAGACATATAATAACGTGATAGTGAACACTGAACAAGGCTAAACTTGCTACTCGGACACATTTCATCATTATGCCATTACCTCACTAGTATATTTTGTTAACATTTTATATATTATATATTACTGATTTAGTTATAGACAGGTTATACTATTAATTCTAGAGGTGGAGGCCCCCATATTTCTTTTACATCTGTTCGCAAGCCTCTTCAACAGTCTTCTCCAAAGTGGATTCTTTTTTAAGAATTAAAAAAAAAAAAAAAGAGAGTATTATTAATAAAACATGAATCCAAGTACACTGGGAAGTATATACAATAGAAACACAAATAAATCCTCTCCAGCGTAGATATTGGTATTAGGATAACAAAAGCAATGAAGTTGCAACCGTCAAATATAAAAGATTTATAGTTATAATATTATCACAGACCTTATTAGAGCGTTTACCTTTCAGTTATAGTATTCATGAAAATTGGTTAAGAATCATCCTGTTACGGTGTGCTTCCTAGCATACAATTTCCAATCCCTTATCAAATTTAAAACGTGTCATTAAAACTATTGGAAGAAAACATTGTGAAGACAAACCTCAATGTCCAAGCAAATCAAAGCAGGAATTATCTGAATTCACTACTTTCATTATGCTTTGGAGGCATAAAAAAAAAGAGGTGGGGGGAACTATAAACGAGCAACAAAGAAGCTTTACCTTCATAGGGAATATGTTATCTGCAGCAAATAACACCACTCGCGCAAGTCTAGCATCATGGTGGGAACTCAAAACACACTGAACAGAGAGGTTAGGCTCGCAACTGTGATTAATAAATCTGGCAACATTACCAGAAGTACCTGCATCTATACAAAACTCAGGCCCAGTTTCTGATATATGGTCATCTCTTTTCTTAGCATGATTGCTTGAGGGTATAGATACGTTGCGAAACCGCCTCTGCATTAAAAGATAAAAAATAAACAAAAAATAAAATCAGAGGAATAGTTGAAATAATTAGATTAAGAGTGACCTTACATGATCGTTTCTGTACAAGATTGCTTTACAATCAATAGAATGACAACAATTTATTCTCATTCATTTGAGAGAGAGAGAGAGAGAGAGAGAGAGAGAGAGAATAAATTGTAGTTTAACTATTTAATTATAGAGCAATCTTATACTATTTCCCTTAAGTATAGAGATTAAAGACAATTTAGTGAAAATTTGTGGTGAACAACAAAGCAATAAAAAGCTGCTGCAACAGGGTAAAAAATTTGCTAGTCGCAAAATTCCAATATTTAAGCAGTTCAATACACCCTAACAAAACAGTACAGATGTCACATAGCCACAAATTTGAGTTCATGCATAACTATTGGTACCTCTCTCCCTCCTATTCCTCTCATCGTTTGCAAGCAATCAATGTCAAATATAGTCATTCTCTGAGACATTGTCTAATTCATCACTCTTCCTGAGAATTCCACTGTACTCACAAACTGGTGCACCAGAAGGAATAAAGTCTCTAGACCTAACAGCCCAGCCTTTATCCTTGGTACGATAGACCTGTTCACAGAAAAATGATTTAGTCATCTGTTACGTAAGTGATATACTCAGAAAACATTACTATTTAACCCAAAAAAGAAAAAGAAAACATTACTATTTGATTTAATTACAGGACCTCAAGTTCATAATTCAGTCCCTGCTGGGATCTACGATTTAGGCAACTAAGTCCACAGCAACAATTTGGACCACATTCAAACACAACATCCCTTGGTTCACCTAATCTGAAAAAGGGAAAGAACAAACAAAAAATACAAAACTTTCAAGACAAACACACACAGAGGATAAAGACCAATAAATCTCAAATAGATACCTCAGAAACAAGATACCAAGCTTTAAAGACAAAAGAAAAGTAAACATAATAGAAACCAGAAAACATAATTTAAAAATTCAAACAACACGCTAACTAACAGGGTATTTTCCAACTAGCTGAAAAAGCAAGCTAAATAAAAACATATAGACAAAAAATGTGCATAACATTAATTAACAAGGAGGAGCCAGGAATTTTTGTTTGGGGGCCAAGTTGCAGCACTAATATATTTATCAAAACAACCCCACATACATATACATATATATATACACACACACGTTTTTATTATTATATATACACACACCCAACAACAACAAAAAAAAACTTAGTATTTTCAATCAAAATTATGTTTGATGGCGATCTTTCATAAAATAAAATTCATTTTTTTCCATTTTCATAGAGAAATTCTTAGAAAATTTCATTTTAAATACAAATTATCAAATTTTATATGAAAGTAAGTATAAAATCATTCAATTGAACTAATAAAATTTTCAAAAACATGAATGATCTAAAACTAGAAGGAATAAATTAGTCTCCAAGCATATTTGAAGCTATCTTGTTCTAACCTATTATGTGGCAATTAAAGACACATTTCATGCATAGTTTTAGTAACAAGATTTTTTTAATAAGTCAATGACTTGTTAATTGTCACATAACGGGTTAAAAACGATAGAGTCAAACATGTTTGATGCCAAACTTTATCAAATATTTAACAAATATAAAAGTATATTTTATAATAAAAAATAGAATTGCGCGCGAAAAATGAAGTTATATTTTTATATCCATTAGAACAATTATTTTTTTTGAGAGCATAATTCAAATATTTGGGGAGGCACTTATTTTTATAGACTAAATTTTGAAAACATTAAAGTAATTATATATATTTAAAAAAAATTCAAAATTAAGACTACTCTGCTTCATGGGTGATATCTAATCTAACATAGGTTACGAAACATAGCTAGTAATATACATGATGAATATATTCAGTATAGAATACGTACACAATTTCATAGGCTGAGTCCAAAGTACTCAGGCAGAGTATACAGAGAACACTCAAAAAAGAAAAAGAAGACAAGACAAACAGGCAGCACAAGAATCAAACCATTAATAATCCTACCAGAAAATCTAGGAGATCCATGTCTGACCCAACACCATAAGCTTGCCGCCATTCAAATAAAGAACACAACAGCTGAGATTTAAGTTGAATAATCGAGCGTTCCTTCCTTCCCTTCAAAATGCTGCAGATTCCTTTACCACCACATAAACCACAATAAACACGTAGGAATAACCCCCAAAGTACTGGAAACCATCCTCTTACCACACAACCCCAACCAACAGGAGCATATCAGTAGTCCTTCTAGCATCACCCAGTTAAGACTTAAGACCCACAAGAGTCAACATAAATGCCCAAAGCTCCCCAGCAACAGTACAATGAATAAAAAGACGATCAATATCCTTCCATTCTTTGAAGAAATTATAAGGCAGTTATGGTAGACAAGTGATGTGGTCTACTATTCCAGTAAAAGACTCCCACTTGTTTAAAATTATAAAATTTTAAATAAAAACTGAATGCTGACTCTGTAATTTTAAATAGGTAAGAGTCTTTTACTTGAACGGTGGACTACATCATTTGTCTACTATGAAGACCGTATAATTTCTCCTTCCTTTGGCTTAAGGTTTTAAAAAAAATTTCAAAAAATCGGCATAAATACAAAAATGAAAAACAAGTAGACATTTGTATGGATATAATACAGATTTACATGAAAATTTAAGACTTCAATAATGGCAATACATTTAAATTATTATATTTTATTATTCTCCAATTTAGTACCAGACTTACGCTATCTCAGTATAATTTCACAAAATATTATAAAAAATAATTAAGTAGTTAATATACAATTTTTTTAAATTTTGGACGTGTTTTCAAGCAAAATTATAAAAAAAAAAAAAAATGTTCCCCCATAAATTATAATGTTATAATTTCAAATAATTTGAGTATTTTTAATTTAATATAATATAAATATGTGCGCACACACATATATTAAGATCTAATCATTGAAATTATAAAAAATTAGTGTTTAACTCTGTGCATATGTACGATATAATTAAAAACAATCATAATTATATAGTTTAAATTATATATATATTTTTTAGAAGAGGTTTAAATTATATATGATATTAGCTTACACTTTTTTTAAATCATACATTTCTAAGATATATAATGATGGCGTAAATGCATTTTTAGTCCATACATTTTGACGTTTTTCCATTTTAGTCCCTACATTTTATTTTTTCCACTTTTAGTCCCTAAACCAATTAATGCGTTCCATTTTAGTGTTTTCCGTCAGTCAACCGACGGAAATAGCTGAGGTGGCAACCGGAGCAATTAAAATATTATAAAAAATGCCACATCACCATGACACATCAACATATAAATTAAAAAAATTAATTTATTAATTTTAACTAAATAAAAAAAATAAAAACATAATTAAAAACAATAAAATCAAACCCAAACCCAGAAAATCATACCCAAGAACACGAATTCAGAATTAAAAACAATAAAATCAAATGCCTATGAACACAAGAACACAAACTCAGAAAATCAAACCCAAGAACAAAACCTAGTTTATTTCAAACAATCAAACTCAAAGTCAACCCAGAAACCTCAAAAAAAACCCAGCCAAACTCAGCTCATTGAATCAAAACCAACCAAACTCAGTTCATTGAATCAAACCTAGCCAAACTTCATTGAATCAAACTCGGCTCTTTGAATTTTTTTTTTTTTTTTTTTTTTTTTTTTTTTTTTTTTTGGGTTTGGGTATTTGATTTTCAGGTTTGATTTTCAACGAGCTTGAAAATTGCCAGCGTCAAAGGCCGATCTCCACGCCCCAAATGCCGATCTTCAAACAACCAAACCCCAAACGCCAATCTCGACACCATCCAACCAAACCCAGAAATTGCCACCACCACCGCCACACAACCCACCTCTACCATATGACCCACACATCCCAAAACTTCCACCACACGACCCACACAGCCCATAACCTCCACAACCCATCGATCTCCACCATGCCGATGCTGATCTGCACGGCCCATAGAAACCCCAAACGCCGATCTCCACTACGTCAAAGGCCGATCTCCACGCCCCAAATGCCGATCTTCAAACAACCAAACCCCAAACACCAATCTCGACACCATCTGCTGATCTGTAATGAGAGAGAGAAGGAAGAGAGGGAAGAGAAATAATAAAAGAATGGGTGGTGGCTTGCAGTGGACTGGACAGTGGGTCTGGCCATGGGTGGCTCTAGTGATGGTGTTCATGACCATGGGTTTCAGCCTTGAAGAGAATGGGTTTGAAGAGAAGAGAGAGCAACATGAGAGAGAGAGAGAGAGAGAGGAAGAGGAGATGAGAGAATGAAGAGAGAGAAATGGGTTTAATTCAAATATGATCTGGATTTTTTGTGTTTGATTCAAATTTGATGAATTTTTATGTTTTTTTTTATTTGATTGGGTATTTTTATGTTTTAAATTTTGTTTTTATGTTTTTTAATTTTGTTAAAATTAATAAATTAATTTTTTTAATTTATATGCTGATGTGTCATGATGATGTGGCATTGTTTATAATATTTTAATTGCTCCGGCTGCCACCTCAGCTATTTCTGTCAGTTGACTGAAGGAAAGGACCAAAATGAAACGCGTTAATTGGTTTAGGGACTAAAAGTGGAAAAAATAAAATGTAGGGACTAAAATGGAAAAACGTCAAAATGTAGGGACTAAAAGTGCATTTACGCCTATAATGATTTAAAATTTAATTGGTTTTAGATTCTTCGGTTTTTGCACTTAATAATTCAATTGCCAAAAAAATTATTGTAAAAACTTAAATGGACACATGGCGAAAAATTGGACTCCAATTACTATAAAAACTTTGTTTCATATTATAAAAGGAGAGGTTTTATAAGAATATATGCATTTTGTGTAATAAAGTATAATATGTGTATTTTACAAACTATGTTACTAAGCAATCAATTTCTGCTGACCAACCACCATTCACATCCCTTTGAGCCATTGTCTCTCTCTCTCTCTCTATATATATATATATATTCCATAATTAACACTATGTCAATGCCAGCAGTTGAGTTGTAAATTGTGGAAGATTAGGATTAGATGCAAAAAAAGAGGGAGAGAAAAGTGAGCAGAGAAAGGGTATAAGAAAATAGGTTTGGTACTAAAATTGATTAGTCCCTCACCATATCATGTATATATATTGAAATGAAATGACATGATTACAAAAAACCCTTACACTGATATAAAATAATAAGTTAATATAAAGATAGCAAGAAGTATAACTCTAACATCCTCAAACCAACAGTGCAAACCTCACCTGCCACCATCATCGTGCACGTATGGGAAGTCATTGCCATTAAGTCGAGCACAAGAACGCTTCTCAGCATTAGTGCATTTTCCTTTGCAATTGCATCCAGGAGCATTTGGGGGGACACTTACATTTTCTGCAACTTCAACAGACTTGACATATTTAAAACCTACAATTCCAATAATGTCAGTAGTACTGGCATCCATAGATATACTACCAGCAAAGTCAACCCAAAAAAATAAATAGATAAATAAAAACAAGAAGAAGAAGAAGAAGAAGAAATAAAATGTATATCAAAAACAGGAGGGAGACCTTAAGAATAAAAATGATTTTTATTGTCATTTGCCATTCAAGGAACAGAAACTGCAAATAAAGCCTTTATGGTGGAGTAAAATTTATGTAAAAACGTATAATTGCATATAAATTGCTACTAAAAAAAATTAGATGGGAGAATTTACCTGAAGGTGCAATAGGAGGAACATCACATACATTTGTAGCAGCAATACGTATTTTTTCTTCACCACCAGAGATATCCATACACACCAATCTAGAAAACTAACTGACATAAGTTATGTAAAAATATTTTTCATTTGTGGTTTTTTTTCCTTTTTTGTTTTTCTATGGAAAGACAGAAAAACAAAAGGGCATAACTCTGGTAGAGAGGAATTATTTTTTCATTAATGTGGCAGCTTACAGAATTCATACCCATTTAATTCATAATGACCTTTATGATGTGAACCCCGTCAAGAATAACGAGACCCAACAACGAAAGGGAACCCAAGATCGTTCTATGGACAGATTTGAATGGAAGACCTCGACCCGTTGTTTATGACAAACAAGAACCTCGGTATAAGGAAGACGCCACAAACGGTGGTGGAAACTCCGTTTGATAAGTCAAGGTGAACGCCACGGGAAATCCCGATAAGTTCGAATAGTTCTTCAAAGAACCAAAGAGAATAAACCTCACAAGTTTTTATGAATATAAAAAAATGTCATTCAAAAACGTTTACAGACTTAGGAGCCTATTTAAGGGATCCATAAAACTTGACAGACAAGAAAATATATTCTAAAAAAACTCCTAATTGATACCTAACCATATTAGGAATCAAATTTGACCTAAAAAGTATTAAATGCACCTAAAAATAAGGAAATAAATCACCTAAACCTAAAATAACGTTTTTCAACATAAAAATACCAAAAATAATAAATTGCAATAATTAAATATTAAATTGTGTCGTGCATCACGATCCTTCTAGAATAGGCCCAAAATATTTCTTGCCAATTCTTAGCCTTGACCAGATCCTTCTAGAACTTGAATCAATGTGACGATTCTTTGCTGCCCACGTGGATCATGCTCAATGGGCCTCTACGAATTTGCTTGAGCCCAAAACTCTTGGATGAGTCCGTTGAGTACATCCTTGAATTTCTTTGCTTGTGCTCTCGTAACCGGCCCAATTGGTACTTGAACGAGATCCTTCGAAGCGGTGCCTTGGTCTCCATCACTTTAGAGACTTTCTTCCAAGCAAAATCTACCTAATTTATAAAATCAAACTAAGAGTAAGAATAGTACTTTGAGCAAGAAAGAGGTATGTGTAATCAGTCAAAAAGACCAGAAAAGCCAGATCAAGTATTATATGACTTACATGCAGCCTAGAAGACCATCCAAATGCAAAAGAAGAGTCAAAACAAAAAACCTAATTAACTACTAATACCTAAAATAAAATTCAATGGACCAATAAAAATACAATAGACTAGCAAAATTAAATAAGACTAAATTAAAGAAAATATATTCATGCGCTTCCTGCACCACATGGTAAACGCTAAGAAAAATAATTATTTGAAATCAAGATATGGACACAGAAAGAGTTTAACAAAATCTACAGAAATACTCAATAAATACATATCTACAAATGTATAAAATCAACTACAGAAATAAGAAAACTAGGATGCATAATAAAAATACTTAATCAGCTATAAGACAGGCCACAAGCTCTCAATAATTTGCAAATGAATTTTTTTTTTCTTTCTATTTTTGGATAAGACAAGTTATCAAGTGTCTGTCTGAAACTGAAAATTTTTTGCTAAAAATATCGTAAATAAAGCTAAAAGCTAGTTGAAATAGTATAGTAGGACCTATGAATAGTACCAAAAAGTGCAATGGAATTCATGAATAGTACGTAGTAAAAATAAACTAAATAATAGAAAAAATAAGCTAAATAGTAAAAAAAGCTGGCTTTTCAGCCAATGCCAAATGCAACCCAAGTACATTTCCTCCCAACTACTTTTTATTTATTTATATATTTTTAATAAGTAAAGAAATCATTATTAGTATAAAGAGAAAATTCAAATTAACAGGAAGAGTTTAACAAAATCTACAGAAATACTCGATAAATACATTTCTATAAATGTATAAAATCAACTATAGAAATAAGAAAACTAGGATGCATAATAAAAATACTTTAGGTCAGCTATAAGACAGGCCACAAGCTCTCAATAGTTTGCAAATGAAAAAATTTTTTTCTTTCAATTTTTGGATAAGACAAGTTATCAAGTAAGTTTCCTCCCAAGAACCTTTTTTTATTTATATTTTTTAATAAGTAAAGAAATCATTATTAGTATAAAGAGAAAATTCAAATTAACAGGAAATTTATCAAGCTCCTCCTAAATAATTAGAACCTAAAAATTTAACAAACCCAAAACTTTCTAAGGCATGGAAAGGAGAGCAGTCCTGTGGCAATGTATCAAAGTGCTTACAAATATTTCTTATATCACTTAAGACACTTTCCAACAGAGGTTGTGAGTTGTGACCAAGAGACAAAAAATGCCTGGAAAAAAAGAAAGGAAGGATTGTTTGCCTGATTTGTGACCAATTTGGGCTGGTCTGTTATTCGCGTTAAATGGTACTTAAAAACATTAAATCCAGAAGCACCTCTCTCTTCCCGATAATGATCAACCTGACAGATAGTGAAAAAGAAACAGAACACATGAATGAAGAAAAAATTAAGAAAAATAGTGAAATATCTTTTTAACATAAGAAAAAGAGAGTACAATTTGACCTATTATTTCTTTAAAAGAAAAAAAAAAAAAAAAAAAAAAAAAACTTACAAGATCCTTAATGGAATTTAAGAGTACATGAATGAAGAAAAAATTAAGAAAAATAGTGACAGTGCATAATATTAGGAAAAAGGAGAAAAAGGACAGATCAAGATTTCTTTTAAACAAAAGCACTTAAAGCAGAAGAAAGCCTTAAACGTTTTTAATTTTCCAACCCACAATATAAATCCTTAATTACTCTAACAGAAACCCATCTAAAAGATGTAGAAAACGAAAAACAATATTCAACAGAAGACTGAAAGACAATTGGATAAATTACAAAAACAAATGTTATTTTTCAGAATCTACAATCATAAAGAAATGAGCTGCAAGGTTCCACAGTGTACAATATGGAACCAAGTACAGATAGGGATATGAAAACAAGAGACCGCTTCAACCTAGTCCAAGTAATAAAGTGATTTTGAAAAAGATAAGATACATTAACAAGAATCTTGTTTTACTATTTCATATATAAAACGCATAAAGAAAGGCATTGCACTTATCAAGATTGACAAAGTCTTGATATTTTCATAAAGAGCTAAAAATAGTTTTGTCAAAATACTGTATCAGAAAGTTAAAATAAGTTTTGTTTATCATGCACATGTCCTAATTTATCCATCCAGAACGAAGGCATTTTCAATATTTCCTCAAAACCACTGTTGAAGCATGCATTTAAAATGTTTAAAATCTCACATGACAACTACACACACATATTAGTGGGAACGTGATTTTGTCAAATAAGGTGCTTGATCGAAATTTAAGCAAAGGTACAAAATACAATATAATGAAGAAAATTACATGGCCTAAATCCATAAAACTATTTTATAGTTTATGAAAATTCTCAATTCACACAAAATCAATTTTCATGGACTTCAAAATACTAATACAATTCTTTAATAACAAACTAACTTTAAATTCGTAAGTATGTTCTACCTTGTACAAGCCATCATATGTGTAAATTTTTCTTGGATGCCCACCAACTACACATTTATGTCCACGGATCACTCTAACAGGTAAACCTTGATCTATGTTGTTCTGTAAAAGATAATAATCACATACCATAAGATTGATTTGGTAAAATATTATTTATTTATTTTTGGCTTAAAGGTAAAATATTTGTTACCTTACCCATTTCTATGAAATAAATAAGCATATTAATACATCTAAATAAATGAGGATTTGACAGCCACAATTCCTAATTCCATATATGAGTCAAACTTGCAATTGATCACATCTCATTTCATTCTAATAACATTTGACTTTATTCAAGTTGAACTATTCGATAGCATGTTAACATTAAATGTAACAATATTAAAAAAAAAAGTGAGCAAAACTGCTTTTTAGGGTAGTTGGCAACATTATTCCCACTACAAAACCCTAAAGATTTTATTTGGGCATATTAAAACCAATTCTTTTAGCAATTTGATCCTTGGTTCACAAATTCACATTAATTCTAATTCATGCAATTCATGTTGGTAAGTTGAGGTTTGAAACACAACTTGAATTCGAATTCGATTTATTTTCATTCCTCGAAACATATGAATTTGCCAGAATGATTTCAAATTCAACTCATCTTGGCCAATTCATTGGTTTCGAAATAGGCAGTCAAGTAAAATACTATACATCAGGTAAAGTGCGATTTCTACTAAACTACAATGGTTTAACATGTCAACACCTATTAGACATATATTGGAATTGCGCATATGAATTTGCTAGAATGATTTCAAATTCAAATCATCTTGGCCAATTCATTGGTTTCCAAATATGAAGTTAATTAAGTAAAATATCATATAGAAGAAAAAGTTTGATTTCGTCTAAACTACGGTGGTTTAAAACGTCAACACCTATTAGACATATATTGAAACGACAGATCATTATTAGATGCTAAAATCCAAATGGGTACCCTTGTACAATGGGAAAGGGCTTACTCGTGACCATAAATATAAGCACTTAGACCATGTTCTTCCCCCCCAAAAAAAGGAGAAGAAAATTTAGGAAATGATGGGGGAACATAATTGAAAGCTTCCTTTGAAGACTTATAAGAGGCGAGGAAAGGTTGGTTCAAGTTCTCAAACGATAATTTGGGAAGTTTCGCATGATGGAAAGCTCTCTTGGAACATTTCTTAGCTATTCCATCTATTAGAAAGTTTCTATTCAACTTGTAAATAAGTTTCCCAAGTTTATTGTGTCAAGGGTAATCTGATAGTTTTTCAGATTTTGTATAATGTGTTGGACTAAGGACCATATATATGTCTTCTTGGTTTAGAAGTTCTTAATTACTTTTATTTGTTATTGGGAATCCTTTAGGGGTACTAGTCTTTCTAGAAAAGGTTTTGGGAATCCTTGTACTAGCCATTGTTTTGAAACCAACAGCCATCAAATTAGCTTTTAAATTATCTAACCTTACCAAAACCCTTAAGCATTTACACCTATTAAATAACCCTTCAAAATCTCATAAAAAATCCTTTTAGTGCCGAATTTCTAAAGATCCTTCATCAGAATATCTCTATCTTATTCAATTTTTTTGTTAGGAACTTCTTAAAATTTATTTATTTATTTATTTTTAGAAAGTCCTACTTAGTAGGAAAGATAAGAAAAAGGCATTCCAATTTTATTCTTTCCCCAAAAAACATAAAAACCTATAAACACAAATAGATATTGGTTATTGAAAAAATCCTACTGTTTTGAGCTCAATTATTGGTTATTAATTTCATTTTACTTTCCCGGGTTTTGTTAGAAAAATAATATTATTTTATATATAATTATTAAAAATGGTGTTCTGGGAAAATTATTTTAGAGAATAGTCGTTTTTGAAAATTGTGTTTTAAAAATGTAATTTTAAGTATCGAAATTTCAAATTTTGCACTAAATTCATGTTTCCAAAACACAAATTCAGTGTAAATGTGTTTACCACAACACTATTTTTAACAATTAATAATACAATAAAAATAATTTTCCCAAAAAAACCTTACTTTCCCTTTAGGGCAAAAATTCTACCAACTTTTTACCAAATTAAAGCGCAAAAACCCATGTAATCAAATAAAAATAATATGAATCAATTAATATTGCCGAGTAAGTCATTCCGAACCTTAAGAGCCAAATTACCACGACGCATAACTTGATCTTTAACTTGACATTTATTGCCGAGTAAGTCATTCCCACCTTCACCTGTATACTCAACTTCTTCTGACTTGTCAACATCATCTTCATATTGGCCAGACAAGACAATTGAAACAGCAACTGGCAACATAATCTCTTTATTTTTTTGCTGAATAACTGGCAACATAATCTTCTGACTCCTGAACTCTTCCTGCAATAATCCAAGAGATAATTAAAGAAAGATTAAAACTATAAACTCACAATGTATTCCATCTAAGTTTACATAGAAACAACCAATTAAACAATCGTGAAAGCCACTCAGCATGGCGTTGTAATATGTATTATTGGTTGCTTATCCTTTCTAATATACCGACATTCAATTTTTAACAAAATAGTTTGGGGTTATCCTTTACTATAAAGATAATCCAAGGCCTTTTCATCCATCATCGTGATCTTGGCAGGACATTTCAATTTCCTTAGCATCCCATGCACCTAAATCTTCACCATTTTTACAGAATGTTTCAATTATATTGAGTTTAACATATTCTTAGAAACTTTATCACTGACCATATGCTTGGATGCCATTAAATTACTGTTGTATACACACTTTACTAATCAAATTCCGCAGAATTCCTGATTACTTTTAGATACCCTACCACTTTTGAAGATTCTCCAGTATAATCAATTCCCCTCAAACACTGCCCATGAAGACCAACAGCCACCATTGCAGCCCGGGAAGAGAATTGATGTCCAACATTAATACCTGCATTAATAAAGGTAATAACAAAAATTAGATTAAAAGTTTGGAGATGCCATAAAAAAATTAATTTAATTTATAAAAGAATAGATAGCAAATATCTACACCCCAACAGACAACTGAATTTCACGAACCTGGTAGATGACCTATTTTCTTGCTGTACAAATTTTTTTTTGAATTCAGCATCTGCCATAATTCACAAAGCAACAGTAAGGAAATGAAGTAACAAAGTAGACCAGAGTTACTCTACACTATAGTAAATCAAAGTAACCAGAAATGTTCACATATAGGAAAAAAAATAAAAGTTACAAACCTGCTTAAATATCATTTTCAATACAATAATTTACTACTTTGAAACATTAACCTAGTATTGAAATTAAGATATGCAAAAATTGATCAATATGAGTGTGTGGTGTCCACAAGCAGAATAAATTTAATGGCATTATATTTACTATTATGCAATACTGTAAGTAAAAATTTTTTTTAAAAAAATAATGTTACAAGAAACAACGAAATTTAAGGAGAATGCCTATCAGCCTAAGTCTATGTACGCACTTATGCATGCATTAAAGTAACCCTTTTCTTCTCTCCAAGAATTTTCAAACGTCATCAGTATCAAAATGCATTTGTGTACTTGCCAATGAGTCCTCAACCCATAATAATTGGTGGAAGGCTAAGGTTACCGGTTCAAAACCCACTATGTGTCTTTGAAACTTGCCCCAAAAAAAAGCTTTACCCACGCACCAAATGAAACAGGAAGTATGTGACAAAGATAAATTCAAGCCAGGTCAAACAGATCTTTGACAATATTTATTAAGCCACCATATGCAAATTGTACAGCTATTAAGACTCTAGAATACAGCTATTTGCAAGTTTAAAATGCACCCCTAAGCTGATAAGGGACATTTCTAACCGGATATGATTTCGGCATTATCATGATTTTGTAACTATGCATCAGACCATTGGCAATAATACCAGTTCAGAGAAGTTTTTCAGTTTCATTGGTAGCTAAACCATAGTTCTTGAATAACAAGCATGATTGATTATTAAAGCCATTGGATAATGTAGATAGTGTACATGTAATATATGTGTAACGCATAATCCAGCAACTTGCCTCAGAAATAGCCTTGAGATCAGGTCGCCTGGTACATCTCTTAGCATGACCATCACATGCATTCCTGTTCTGCAAAAATTTGTAGCATTAATGTAAATAACCATAAAGATCAATAATCACCAAGAATAAGCAAGGCCATAGATGCATTATGTGATTTTAAATGCATGAATTGGCCACTTGAAAAGAGCTAGCATGGAAATTAGAAGATTATAAGGAACAATTAAAACAACAAAATTACTACCAGAAACCTTGAATCCAAGAAGGGATGCAAATTAAAGAGTGCATGTGTAATTACCAATAATAATAATTAAAAAAAAGATTATTTTATAAGAAATTTTAGCAATCATATAATCCTAACAATGAATTATGTCTCACATGAAGGTCAAGTTGAAATGGATTGATCAATAGGGTGCTTGGCCTATTCACGTGTAAAGGTTCATCCCATATACACAAACGAAGTAGTGCAACTAAAGCCTTGTGTAACAAACTGAGAAGCATATTGCATATCAAGATCATACTCACAGTTGGCCAGCCTATTGATATTTAAGGCCTCAAACCACATACAAAAATGAAGTAGAAGAACGTCTAAAGCCTAGTGTAACAAACTCTAGAAATTCAACATCAATTCTGTGGTTTCTCCAAAACTGCCAATAAATAAAACTAAATTAAGAATTAAAAGTGAAAGAGAGCAAAAGGAAGTGCAAAAGACTAGGACTTCTTCAGCAAATTGACCAAAACTTTAATAAACGTAACCATTAAAAGTAAGGGGAGAAAAAAAAAGTGAAAGAAATTGAAGTTCATGATTCTCACATTATTTTCTGAACCATTAGAAATGTGCACATCATCCTTAGGCTTAAGGCATCTCTTATCCTCTTCCTGTGTAAAGCATGGACAGGCTATGTAAAAAAAAAATTTGCTAACTCAAATTATTAAAGTAGCCAAAATATAGCCCTGTGCACAAGTATTAGAATTTTGCAGATATACTGGCCTTAGCTTTCTTGCATCTATACTCTTCTATCAACATGCATAGACAGGCTAAGAGTAGACAAAGAAAGGAACTTGCAACTTATCTATTCCAGACTTATCAAATCCAGCGCATATGAAAAAAATTAAAAGATGTTTAGGTCACTGCAGGATTCTATTGTTGGAAAAATAATAGTGAATAAATAAGTTTGATACAACAAACAATATCTCAAATAATTAGGAAGAATGTAAATAAACAATAACAATATAAATTTAAGTAAAATTAGGAACAATCTCACAATGCTATAGAATCACGCAAAGAGCGTTGTCCTTAAAGGTTGATTCGTGCCATCCAAAGTAAAACTTGGTGCGATTGGTTCTTTTGGCCAAACAACCCCCCAGGATTAGACTATAGCGTCGACCTTTGTGATGTACGTACTTCTACTCACAAAAGGTTTAAGAACAACCTCTATTGCTTTTCCTTAGAAAAATAATTCTTGTAGAAAAAATATGTGGGAGAGAAAGATAGTAGACTTGTGTATATCTAAAAATATAAAGTAGTAAAAAGACACTCATAAAAAATATGTTATGGTGAGTATTATATAGGCTACTTATGAAGATAATAGACTATAGTTATTGGTTACTAATAATCCTTAAAAGCCCAATGGCTATATTATCAATTATGCCTAACGACTATTTTTCTCATAATTGCCCAACGGCTATTTTACTCATAAATTTTCAATGGCTAAAAAATAAATAAGAATAAAAGTGTTTAGAACACACACCCACACCAACATCTTAGTCATTTCAATTTCAAAAGATTTATATTGTAAATTAGTCAAAAGAAAAACATATTAGAATTCAGAAAAAAAATACATGTAGCTGACCATGGCTAATATGTTGAGGATTCATAGCCAATCCCAAAAATTTGGGACTAAGGCTTGGTTATTGTAAATTTAACAATAACCACTAGTTGTGTTACATTATGTGTGCCCAAAGGAATTATAAAGCTTACTGATACAACAGACAGCTTTGTATGATCTATCTTAGAATGCAAAAAGCATTTAGTTCAGAACAATGTAAGTAAGAGCACCCACAGCAGATGTGGGATATGTGCCAAATGCTAAATATTTGGCACATATCCCACACCAAACCATGTTTAGCTCCATTTATCAGATGGTGTAAATGTCATATTTTTTGCAACATTGAACAGTACAATCACAAATTTGCAATTGTACGGTAAGATGTTGTATATTGGTTTATTATTTTTTTAATCATCGTTCACTCTTATTTCTCTCTCGTCTCCTCAGTGTTCAGCTTCACCACCTCCATCTCCATCTCCATCTCCATCTCCACTCTCTCATTCTCTTTCCGCTTCCCTCTTCCCTGTTGCTCTATTTTCTTCCCGTTCATGAATATGAGCTACCACCGACTACCATCACTGTAAGTTCTCCTTCATCGGTTTTTTTTTCTCCCTTTTCTTCGCTCTCTCCTCTCTGTTCTCTCGGCGTGGGTTTGGGTTGTGGTTGTGATTTTTGATTGTGGGTTTGGTTGTAGGTTGTGGTTGTGATTTCTGATTGTGGGTTTGGTTGTAGTTTGTGATTTCCGATTGTGGGTTTGGTTGGGTTTGGTTGTAGGTTGATTTCCGAGTGTGGGTTTGGTTGTAGTTTCCGATTGTGGGTTTGGTTGTAGGTTGTGGCTCTGATTTTTCGAGTGTGGGTTTGGTTGTAGTTTTCGATTGTGGGTTTGGTTGTAGGTTGTGGTTCTGATTTCCGATTGTGGGTTTGGTTGTAGGTTGATTTCCGAGTGTGGGTTTGGTTGTCGTTTCCGATTGTGGGTTTGGTTGTAGGTTGTGGGTTTGGTTGTAGTTTCCGATTGTGGGTTTGGTTGTAAGTTGTGGTTCTGATTTTTGATTGTGGGTTTGGTTGTAGGTTGTGATCAGAGAGTAGGCTCTTTGAATCAATTCTTGGCGCAAGAACTTTGTGAGTGGACTTCCGGTGGTCTTACTCTGTTTGGTGATACTATTTCATCGATTCATCGTACACGTAAGTTCTCCTTCTTCTCTGTGATTGTCTTGGTATTTCAGTGTTTACTTTTGATTCTCTCTATCTACTTAGTTCATATGTGCTGTTTGCTGTGCTAAAACCGTATGTATTTGTTCTGCCTAATCTATCAGACAATCTTCTTTGTTGCTCTTGTCTTTAACCTTAATACAGTCTACTTATTCTTAAAAACAAAACAAAACAAATGCATGTGTTTAATGAGGGCTCACATTTTGAGTTTGGTAAATTTTGCTAGAGAGATACATTGACAAAGTTTAGTAATGATATATTTTGTTGTAATTAACAAACCAGAACAAGCAGTCTTCATATATATTTAGAGCATGGACTCAAGAAATTATTCATCATTCACTGATCTCATACGGGGGAATATTAGTCTTGAGGATGAAATTTTCGATGTATCTGAAAGTAGTCCCCTGTTAGTTGAAGAGTTTCCACTGAATGATGAAGTTGCCATTTCTAAGAAAAAACCAGCACGTGGTGTCAACTTCAGTGCTGAGGAAGACAAGCTGCTTGTAGCAGCATGGCTCAATACCAGTGTTGATCCTGTGTATGGTAATGAGCAACATAAATCAACATTTTATGGCAAAGTTGAAAAATACTTTACGGAACACAAGCCTGATTCTACACGTAGTGTTGCATCCCTAACAACTCAATGGGGAACTATTAATAGGGAAACAGTTAAATTTGTTGGGTCTTTAGCTAAAATTGAAGCAAAGAATGAAAGTGGAACCACGGCTCATGACAAGGTATACATTTTGCAATAGTCTTTAATTTTTTTAGATTTACAACACAAATGACTTGTTTGAAGAAACTAATTACGTTATATTTACTTAATTTTTTTTAGATTGAGAAAGCAAAGGAATTGTTTAAAGAAATTCACGGTTCCGTTTTTCAATTTGAACATTGTTGGCTAATCTTGAAAGATTTTCCAAAGTGGGCATCTACTATGCCTAGGGAAGATTTAAGAAAAGAAATGCCTCAAACTCCAGAGTCAATAGATCAAGGAAGGGGTGTTGATGGCATTATGGATTTCGAGAGGCCAATAGGTAGAAAAGCTGAAAAGGCTAATCGAAAGAGAAAAGATGATGGGAAAGATATTGCAACGGAATATTTGAAAAAGAAAATGAAGGTTCTTGAAGAAGGTTGTGCAGCTGAAAAAGAGAAAGTATGTATCAAAGCGGAAAAGGTTCGCTTGCAAGAGTTGAAAGAGAATGAAAGAATTATGATGCTAGACACAAGTGGCATGGATGAAGACCAAAGAACTTTTTATGATGGACTCAAAAAGGAAATCCTTGCAAAACAAAGATCAAGTCATTCGTTGGGTTGAGATGATGTTGGTGATGTCTTGTTTCAAACTTATTTTGGTAGTAACTAATTTTAGGCCGTGATATGTATTTTGTGGCATTTTTTGGGTGTAGCTGATTTTAGGCCTTAATATGTATTTTGTGATCTTAGCAAAAGGTCTTGACTCTTTTATTATGTGATATCGTTGTAGATTCTAATAGGCCACTGCCATGTAATTAATCATAACATTTTAGATTATATAAAATGTCGTGTAGTCAAATATATGTTTTCATTGTTTCTCTTTGAATTTGGTTACTTGGAATACTGTTGTGTAGTCAAATACTGTTGGTTGTGTAGTCATTGTTACTTGTGGAGTTTGATTGGAGCAATGAATAGTTAAGGTGTGTGGGAAAGAGCCTGTGTAGTTTGTTTTACATGGATGGAATGGTTGTGGGTTGGTAATTTAGATAATGATGTCGGAATGGGCAGATTTTCTATTATGTTTTGTATCAATGATTTGAAATTTTGATAGTTTATGAATGGACTGAAAGTGAATAATTTTTGTGTTTTATGTGAATGGATTTGTTATCCGTTGGTCATTTGGTTAATGATGTGTGAATATTTTGTGGGTAGCTTTTGTTTTATGTTTTTGTAGCTCAAAGATTGGAAATTTGATAGTTTCTGGTATGTGGAAAATACTGTAGAACAGGATATGATTCATTTATTAGTTTGAGAAGTGAGAGAGAGACCTGCTTTGTTGAAATTTTGTTTTGTTATATATTTACTTAGTTTGTATATTGTTGGGTAATTTATAAGAATTGAGAAGAATTATGGACTTAAATATAATGTGGAAAGTGAATGGTTTTGCGTGTTTTATCATTTATGTGAATGGAATGGGTTGGTAATTTGGCTAATGATGTGTGATCCTTTTGTGGGTAACTTGTTTTATATTTTTTTGTACGTCATTAATTGGGAAATTTTATGGTTTATGGTGTGTGACAAGTATTTAAAATCTGATTCGATTAATAAATAGTTGAAACATGAGGCCAATGAGTTCTAGCTCACAATATCTACCCCCAGACGTAAATGGGTGGAGTTTAAGATTGTGGGTTTTTAACAACTAATGTAATAACAAACATAAAAAAAAGAGAACTTTAGAATATGGAATATGAAACAAAGAAGAAAAAAATTATGCTGTCATTGCCTTGTCCTTTGCAACCTAGTTCCAATCATTTTGAGCTCAAATTTCTTCACAGCCCCAGCAGCATCCCTCATTGTGGTGTCCAAAACATAAGGCATTTTTTCAAATGTGACCTCTGTCGCATTGATTAGGTTCTGGCATGGTTCGCGTCTTACTGCTATGGTTCCGTGATAATGGAAGTATTTGATACGTCCCTCAGTTTTATGTGTTGTTTTACCAGCTAAATTTTGTGACATATGAACTCCAGTGGCATATACATTGCACGGTTGCATTGCGTATTTGCGGTTCCTCCTAATTCCTTTCTTCACATCTCTATATACAAGCTTCTCAAATCCCCATCTCCTGTAATTTTGACATTGACAAAATAAAGGATGAGAACAAGATGCATCTCAATGCCACATATGTAGTTATCAAAACAATAGTGACAATCATTTATTTATTTTGAAAACAATTTTTCTCGTCGGTTCTGTTGCTGTCAATAACCCAACTTCTAATGTGTGTACATGAAGCATCTCAAATAGAGCCAAGCAATCAATTAATTAGCTAAAACCATCCATTAATATCTCTTACAATGAATAGTGAGAGAGTACCAAAAATGAGTTCCATAGTCTACAATATAGACTGTTTACAATGAAACCCATCTCTCGTTAGTCCCAACAAATTGCTAATGGCCCTGTTGCTTAATGGTACTTCTCTTCTTTGAGAATGAGGACTAAGACACTAAGGTACTTTCATGGTTTTTTAAAAAAAGAAAAAAGCTCCTAATTAGAACTCATGGGCTGTGTGTGTAAACTTACCAATAATTGAAAAAATAATAGTTGAGGCATTGGAGAGGGCCATGATTTAGTGGTATACTTTGTTGATGTTTTTATCTTAGTTTTTGATAATATAATTTGTTGAATTGTAGGGTAATGAATAAGACTTGGGTATAATGTAGAGAGTAAATAATTTTGATTTTTTTTGTGTGAAGGGAATGGTTGTGGGTTGGTAATTTGGCTAATGATTTGTAAATTTTCATGGGTAGTGCATTATTCATAGCTTGTGTTGTACTTCTTTGTACTTTAAAGATTAAAATGTTTGATATTTATGTTTTGTGACAATATTTGGAATTCCATTGGTTAATGAATGGTAGAGACATGGGAGAGAGACAAGCTCTGGTGCTATTTGTGTTGCGTTATCATTTTTTTATTGAATGTAATCTTTTGAAATTGTTGGGTAATGAATTAGAATTGGGATGAATGGTGGACTTTGGTACAACGTGGAAGTGAATAATTTTGTCTGCGTAACGTGATATTGAATGGTTGTCTCGGTAATAAGGTTAATGGTGTGTGAATTTGCAAGGGCTAGTAGTTTATTGGTAGCTTGTGTTATTTTCATGTGCTTTTGCTTAAATATAATGGTGCTATCAAACATGATGTAAAGAAACCTACTTAACCAAAGAGTAGTAATGTGCTTATATTCATAAATCAGAATGGGGAAAATAAAAAGAAATGGAATTTACATTTTCCACATAAAAGAATATATATTATCTAGCAGAGTGATATATTTAGATTAGGAGTATATACAAGGAACTCTCTTTCTGGATATTCCATTGGACACATCTCATAGCATAATCAGTAACTTGTGCGTATTAAAACAAATTAGTAAGAATTACTGGTTGGGGGTGATATTTGAGAGATGAAAGGGATTGCTCTGTTCTGTTTAGGTGTGCCCTACAGTGACTACTTTATGTTTCATTTACTTAGATTTTTCAACCTTTTTACATTTTTAATTGTTTCATACAAATTGTTGCCGTTTGGCTAGACTCACATTATAGATTATAGATTTTATATGATATGTGCTTATCCTTCTTTTATAAGATATTGCAATTAAACTTTCTTTTAAAGTTATTGATTTCATTTCATATTATGATAATGACATCTATATTGATAATTACTTTCTAATGTTTTCTTATAGTTTATCTCTATGGGTCGTTCTTTTTTTTCGTAAATTGCTTGATGATGACTCAGATGAAGATGAGATAATTATAAAACTTCTTACGGGTTCGACATCACAACATAAGTATCGTCGATATATTGATCGTAATCATTTGACAGGCCATAGAAGGCTTTATGATGACTACTTTGTCGAAGAACCTGTATATCCTCCCAACTTATTTAGAAGGAGATTTCGAATGAGACGTTCTCTTTTTCTTCGAATCCTATCTAAGGTAGAAGCTCATGAACCTTACTTTACCCAAAAAAGAAATGCTGCCAAAAAGCTTGGTCTATCTTCCCTTCAAAAGATGACCGCTGCACTTAGGATGCTTGCTTATGGAGTAGCAGCTGATTTTATGGATGAATATGTGAGAATAGCAGAAACCACTGCAATAACCAGTTTGAAAAAATTTGTTGCAGCAGTGGTTGCTATTTTTTCAGAGGAGTACTTGAGGTCACCAAACAATGAAGACATCGCTAGATTGTTAGCTCATGGCCAAAACCGTGGATTTCCAAGCATGTTGGGAAGTATTGATTGCATGCATTGGAAATGGAAAAATTGTCCAACTGCATGGAAAGGGATGTATTGTGGTCATATTCGTGAGCCAAGTATTATTTTGGAAGCAGTGGCTTCATATGATCTTTGGATATGGCACTCATTTTTTGGGTTACCTGGGTCAAATAATGATCTTAATGTGTTGGAACGGTCTCATGTATTTGAAGAGCTTGCACAAGGACGTTCTCCTGCAGTTACTTACTCAATCAATGGTCATGATTACACAATGGGATACTATCTTGCCGATGGCATATATCCACAATGGTCAACATTTGTGAAAACAATCCCAAGGCCACTAGGACCAAAAAGAAATTATTTGCAAAAGCTCATGAGGCATATAGGAAGGATGTAGAGCGTGCATTTGGAGTGCTTCAAGCACGATTTGCAATTGTATGTGGACCTGCACGGTTTTTCTATCATAAAACACTACAAGACATTATGAAAGCATGCATAATTCTTCATAACATGATTGTTGAAGATGAGCGAGATGAAGCTGAAGCAGTGGACTTCGATTATGAACAAATTGATGAGATTTCATGTACACCAATGTCACGTGAGCCAACAAATGAATATACAGAATTCATTCAAGTTCATCAATGCATTAGGGATCGAGAAGTTCATTCTCAACTCCAAATGAATCTTGTTGAACATTTATGGCAATTACGAGGAGAGTCATGAAAACTTTTGGTTTTGTTTATTTGTCCCCTCTTCTTTATAGAGTTGCCATTCAAACTTTTGATTTTGTTTATTTGTTTCATTTTGTTTTTATGAAGCTACCATTAAAACTCATTGGCTATGTTGTTTTGTTGTATTAAGTTTAGTATTAGCCAATTGTTTTGTTGTGTTAAATTTAAATACCATTTGTCATCAAGGAAGTGGCAAGCTCAACTATGTTTAATTCAATTGGTTCTGTGTGAGTTAATGTTATTGGATGAGTTATTTGTGTAAGTTTTTTATGGACTGCATTGGTAGTATAGTTTAGTTGAAATAACTTTAACTTGACAGGTTGGCTTTTAGATTGTTGAATTAAGAGTATTGTTTACTTATTTTCATTTGAGTTAAGAGTATTATTGAATTTTAAGAGTATTTTCAGTTTTTCAGAATTTTGTACAATGCAGCAGGCGTACAGGCCAAAATTTGTATAGGCCAAAAAAGGCCAAAATTTGTACAGGCCAAAATTTGATGCCCATGTCAATAAAAGGGGAATGTTTGTATATAAGGTTGGTGTTATACCCACCGCAGGTTGAGGATATGGCTACCACTACTAGGAATTAGAATGAAAACATAATTATAGAAGTTCAGTTTAGGTGTGTCATGTGTGTGTATGAAACTATGAACAAGCTTGTTTTTTTTTTTACTATATTGAGTATATTGAAGCCCAGGCTGTCCGGTTTCTAAAAAAAAAAAAAGATGAAAATGTTACCGTTTTAGAGCCCAGGCAGTTCGGTTTCTAAAAAAAAAAAAAAGATGAAAATGTTACCGTTAGAATTGAAGAGATTTGAAAATGAGATTTGGGTTGTGGACAAAATGTTACCGTTGAACAAAGAATAAAGAAAGAATAAAATAAGAATTAAGAAATAATATTTTAATGAAGTGATAAAAATATAGAACATCTGATAAATGAGATGTTGTAAAATGATGTGGTAAAATAATAAAGTAGGCTTTTGGTGTGGTAAAATGGCATAAATTTTGCAACGTCTGCTACGGATGCTCTAAGAAGTTAATAAGGGAGACTCAAAAAAGATAGTAACAGTAATATTATGTTAAAGTACTGACATCATTGGTTTACTTGTACCATTACACAATGGCCATTTATGAAGCTAATACTACATTTCCTATTACAGTGCAATTTCTTCTCTAATTTCTTAATCCTCAACTATTGTAGACATGTCCATCTTCAAACTTTCCTTGTTTTCTTTTATCTAGTTCACACAGTAGCGAGCTAATATAAAAGAAATGTTTAATGATAGAAAGTTCAACAACAACAACAACAAAGATTTAGTCCCAAAATATTGGGGTCAGCTATGAATCCTCAACATATTAGTCTAAAGACATCTTGTCTACTATAAGTGCAATACATATATACGAAAATATAAACATGTGGAAATTATATAACCACCTGAACAAAGCGAAGGTAAAGTGTATCGAAATCCCTTAAAGTCATTGTCACTCTCATAGAATCACTGACTACTCGAGCATCTCCATTGTTACACCCTGTCTCCAGATCACTTCTACAACCAATGTCTTCCACAGGCACAACTTCAGTCTCTTTCTTGCTAACTTGATCTTTGAGGTCATCTGATAACCTCTTTCTCTTACTACCATAGGATGTCTTTTTTTCATCAGATTTCTCTTGAAGCCTTGGGCTAACCCTTCCCTGCATGTTTTGCAGTCGCAGGCTGCGTCGCAATGGGGTCTTTGGTTCAATCTTTTTAATGCATTGGGCAATATTCTTCCTATCATCAGCTAGCACTTTATTTTGATTGCACGCCAAGAGGTCATCACCTAATTCCTTTAATATAGCCATTGATTATAGACAATATCACAGCCTACATTCATAACACTACAACAAAATGCATTTTTAGTGACGAATTTTAGTGAGGAAAATTTTTTCGTCACTAAAAACTTACATTCAGCGACGAAATTCATAATTCGTCACTAAAAATGAAAAAAAAAAAAAAAAAAAAACCTTTAGCGACGAAATTAGAATTTCGTCGCTAAAAATGAAAAAATAATAACCTTTAGCGACGAAATTTTAATTTCATCACTATTTGTTCATCTGAAACAAGGGCGCCAGAAGGGAAAAGTAGGGTGCGAATTAAATTAGTCTACAGCGATGAAATTTTTTCATCACTGAAACTTTAAGTTTTTAGCGACGAAATAATTTCGTCGCTGTAGGTTTGCAAGGAGATTATCAGCGACAAAACAAATTTCGTCGCTAAAAGACCCCAACAGCGATGAAACAAAGTCGTCACTAAAAAATCGGTCTGCTTATCCTTAAAGCATCTTAGCGACGGATATCTAATTCATCGCTGAAAGTTTTCTATGACGACGAAGCTCTAATTCATCACTGAAAGTGATCTATAGCGACGAAAATAATTTCGTCGCTAAAAGTGTTAATATAAAAGAGCAAAACAGCCTCTCATTTAGTCATTTTTCAGAAAACATCTCATCTCCCTCTCTCTCACTCTGCACTGTCACACTCCACCTTGCCATGTCGCCGATCTTTGCTCCGCCGTTGCGCTCCACCACGCCACGCCACCGTTAAGACCACCTCGTCGATATCCTCACCATCGCCGTTGTCGCTACTTCCATCGACAGCCGCCGTTGCTACTTCCATCGACAGCCGCCGTTGCTACTTCCATCGACAGCCACTAGCGACACCTCCATCTCCTCCGTCGACACCTCCACGACAGTCACCGGTGACACTTCCATCTCCTCTGAAGATCTGAACCGCCTCATGAAGATTCGACGGTATGTTTCTTCCTTTTTTATTTTTTATATTTTTTATAAACCTCTTTTTGTTTTTACTTTATATTTCTCACTTATGTTTTTGTTATTATTATTATTATTATTTTTTTTTTTTGTACTTTTGATTTGGTAGTTCTGATTGATTTGATTTTGGTGGTGGTTGAAGTTTTGTTTTGTTTAGTTTAATGGTTCGATTACCTTATAAATTTTAATAAGAAATTTTGTTTTGTTTCAATGTGGGTTTTAAGTTTTTAAGATTGGAATGGGTCTTATTTGATTATCGGATTAGGCTTGTGTAGCTGGAGTTTAATTCTGTTTGAAGTTTGAAGCTGGGTTTAGTTGAATGTGTTTGTGGCTTCAGCCTATTTTTTTTAATCGTCTTTATTTCTTGGGTGGTAGGAGATGGGGCACGAAGTGGGCACTAAATGGTTAGAAATAGTAGTGGCAGCAAAACTAAGGGATTGTTGGTTCCTAAAGAGAGTGGGAGATTATTTTGGAGAAACAACAATGGTGGAGTTGGTCCTCTATGTCTTTTGCTTAGTTACAGGCCTACATGTGTGTACTTATAGATGTGCAGGTGTGTAGTGCCTTGAGGCTTGCATATCCATGTGCATTGCCAATACATTAGTCTTTGGGTTCCTTTATGCTTTAGTCTCTCAATTGCTCACTCCTCTGTAAGCCTATTTTATCAGCCTATTGATTGGATACTAGGAATGTGGTTAATGGTTTTATATTTAGTGGTTGAGTTTTAAGTTGGACTTTAAATTTTTTGACTTATTTGTGGGGCTCTGAGTAGATTGGTGTTATTTATTTACTTTCTTTTTGTGGTTTTTAGTAATTAAGGTAAGAAGTAAATGCAGTTGCAGCTCTGTATCTTTGTGTTTCTCTGTGTAATCAATAACTAAGGGTAATGCTGAGTTGACTGTTTGGACTTTGTTTGAGAACTTAAAAGAATGCTTAATAGTCGTAGTTCAATGGTTCATATAGGATAAACTATAGTTGAAGCCCGAAACCCATTTAATCTTCAGTTTACCTCATTGTTAGGCACTATCCCAATTCATTGGCTCGGCTTTACTGTTGCTATGAAAATAATAAAAATAGAAAATAAGTTTTAGTGACGAATTTTTTCGTCACAAATATAGAAACAAATAATTGTTTTAGTGACGACATATTTCGTCACTAAATGTAGTGGAATTTTGTAAGAAATGGTTTTCGTGACGAAAATTTTCGTCGCTATATGTGCTTGGATTTTCTTAAAAATAGTTTTAGTGACGAATTTTTTCGTCACTATATGTACTCGAAAATAGTTTTAGTGATGAAAATGTTCGTCACTAAATATGATTTAATAAACTGAAATGGTTTTAGTGACGAAATATTTTCGTCACTAAATACTGTTTTTAGCGAGGAAAACATTTAGCGACGAAACGTTTTCGTCGCTAAAAGTTTTTTTCTTTTTTAAACGAATCGGACTTTTAGTGACAAAATTTTTCGTCGCCAAGACTTTTAGTGACGGGGCTACAGCAACGAAACAAATTTCGTCACTAACACCAATAGAGAACTTATTTGGTAAGCACGAAATTTCACAAATAAAACCATATGCCAAAACCAGAGCATTGGCTTAAAATTCATTAGTTTAAGAAATAAAATAGGTCATGGCAAATCTTTAAAAAAAAAAGGAATGAAATTTGCTTAAACATGCTAGCTACACCATAGCGATTTACAAAACAGTTACTAATTTATAATATAATTCTCAATTACAATTAAAACAACAAGACATATAAAAAAAATATATATGATTTTCCACCCAACCAAACATCCAGTAAATTTTACCGCGAAACTGTGATCAGATCATAAACTAAAGAAAAAAAAAAAAGAAAATAAGCAAGAAAGAAAACCAGGATTGGTACCTGAAGAAGATTAATAGCGCAGAGAGCGAGAGCGAGAATAACAGATGAGAGTGAAGTGAAGGAGTGTGTCTAGGGTTTTTAAAAGGAGTAACGAACTTTATAAAGGCAAGTTTGAAAGAGCGATATCCATGGGAAGAGAAGGGTGCCATCACGTCACTTTATACGGGATTTTTTTTTTTTTTGGGGCAAATTAAACTTTTGCATTTTAAATTTAGAAAATGCTAACAAGTGTCCTTAGGGTACTCGTTAATAATCTATTTAAAGAAAGTTTTTATAAAAAATGAAAAAAAAGTAGTTAATATTTTGATAGCTTTTTTCATTTTCCATAAAAGTGATATAAAAACTTTATATGGGATTTTTTTTTTTTTTTTGGGCAAATTAAACTTTTGCATTTTAAATTTGGGAAATGTTAACAAGTGCCCTTAGGGCACTCGTTAATAATCTATTTAAAGAAAATTTTTATGGAAAATGAAAAAAAAGTAGTTAATATTTTGATAACTTTTTTCATTTCCCATAAAAGTGATATAAAAACTTTCCTAAAATGGATTATTAATGAGTGCCCTAAGGGTACTTATTAGCATTCGTTAGCATGACCCTTTAAATTATCATCAGTGTCTGCCCTTAGGGTACTGGTTAATAATCAATTTAAAAAAATTTTTTATGGGAAATGAAAAAAAAGTAATTAATATTTTGACAGCTTTTTTCATTTTCTAGAAAAGTGGTATAAAAACTTTTCTAAAATGAATTATTAAGTATTAACGAGTGTCCTTAGGGCAATCGTTGCATGACCCTTTAACATTTTAGGAGTAGAGTTGTAATTTTGATGGTTGGATTTTCAATTACTTTACATGAATCAAATCTGAAAGTCTTAATGATTTAAAAAAAAAAAAAAACGATATGTTATGAGCTCAAATTAAATGATTAGATTGAAAGATATTGTGAAATTAAATTTTAACGGCTAAGATGCATCCACACGATTAAATCTAATCACGTGTAATTATGATCAAATTAATTTTGATTGGTTTAGTGAGAAATGAATTTTAAATTAATGATGAGTAATAATCGCATTGGATTAAACTTAAAACAATCATAAGGAAGTACACAATTGATGATTTAGACTGTCAAATATTAAAAATCCCTAATTAATTGGTGAAATTGACTTTTTAATATATATAATTAGGCAATAATTTGGGGCTAATTAACACTAAAGTCAATTATATATGGCTTAAAATTTGCCAGAATACTGGTATTCCTACGATTTTAATTTAAAAAAGGAAACAATGTTGGTTGTCACTAGGTTCCTTTCTTGTCTTCTAATCCTACCAACCTTGAGCCAGCTCACCTACCCCTTCTAGTCAAAGGCACCCCCATTCTCCTAGAGTTCTAGAGGAAGCAAAAAAGAAAAGGTCATGTACATCTGATTTTCCTAGTCTTGGATTGCGACTAAATATTTTGTTGCCTCTTCTAAAGTTCTAGATAACTTGTTCCCCTTTTTGTTGTTTGTTTTATTTTGATGCATGTTAGTGTTGCTATGTTGTAGTGTTATTATTGAATGAACATGCTTTGTGGTGACGTTATAATATTTAGGATCTATGCATGATAATGCTTGCATGTTCTTCTCTTAATCATAAAATAATCATATGCTAGATCTTAGATTGTCATCAATGTCATGCAAAACTATGTTATTTCTTGCCATTTCTCAAGTTTGCATAACATGTTTCAAATCTCGTAACATGTTGAAAGTTCAACTAGCTCAATTAGTGTGAAAATAGTAATGCTTGTTTAGACCTCCAATTTTAAATTACGGTTTAATTACTTTTACTCTAACTTATCTAAGTGCGGTAATAAACCAGAACACTACTCTAAGTCATAAGCAAGTACAAAAAGCAATAAATGTAAAGCTTAAAGAGTTGGGAAGAGAGATGCAAATACAAGATAACACTAAGATGTGTTATCGAAGAGGAATTCGAAGTACTTGGTGAAAAACTTCTATTGATGCTCGTTTTGGAAGTCCAGTAGCAGGAAGAAGCCCAACAATATGGGTAAAGTAGAGTCAGTAGATTAATAGAAAAACACATTAAGCCCAAATGGTAGGGATAATGGATTATAGGCCCATAAAGTAAATAAATGGGCTTTGAGGAAAGCAAATGGGCCTAAAGGAGCCTAGAGAGAGAAGTAGCAAACCCATGGGCATTATGAGATGTAGAAAAGTTAGAATGGGCCATAGTAAGCCTGAGGTAATGAAGCAAGAAAGTAATGGGTTAGTGGAAAGCCTATGAGCCCTAAGGATGAAGAAGAAGATAATTGGGCTAAAAGAGTTAGTAAAAGCCCATGAGAATGCAGAGTTAGAAAATGGGCCAAGGATGCCAAAGGAAAGCAAATGGGCCAAGGATACTTAAGAAGAAAGAAATAGGACAAAGGAGTCCACTAGCGTGAGTATAAATCCAATGACCACATTGAGTCATTGAGAGAAGAACAGGTAGCAGGCCCAAAGAGGCTCAGCAAGCACGGGTCAAATAACACCACGACAGGAATGACAGAGTGGTATGACAGGAATGACAACAAGACTACAGAAGGAGCAGAGAAATGGGCTAAAAGGGGAAAAACCCACGATTAAGCAAGGCCCAGCCCTTGAAAGGAGCAAGCCAATAAAGAATAAAAGATCAGAAAATAGTTCACGTCATAAGAGGTCAAGGATGAGCGATAGAATGCATAGATGAGCCTTCAAACCATGGAAAACGCATGAGCAGCAGACAAGCTTTCAATGTACACAAGAAGTGGAGCACGCGCAAGACCCAAGCACTACCAACTTATACCCAACCAATATAGGAGTGGTGGGTCATGGGCCAGAGGTAAGAAAGGGTATGGTCTTGCGGTGGGGAGACGGGAAAGCCTATTTTGGGGTTCCCGCTCATATTCTTTTGGAGGTGATGTCCTGCTGGGATGACATACCACCCAAAAAAAGGTAAGATGAGTTGGAACCACTAGGTACATACCATGAAGGATAGTAAGAGAGAATACCACAGTGAGCAAGCAAACAAAATAGCTTTCTTTGTCTGGTAATAGGGATTGGCATAGCCAGCACAATTAAGTGGTGGTGGCTGGACAACTAACAAACCAGTGGGTGGTCGGGAGAAATACCCTAAGCCATAAAAAAGTGGTTAAAGGCTAAAATGGTAAAAAACAGTCGTGGTAGATAGTATATAAAGGGTCCTTGCTGTGGACAGTAACACAACCACAACCATAGCAACCTCTAGAGGAGAATTACTACACTGCCATCACCATAACACTACACGAGCAAGCATTGAGAAAGAAAGAAAGGAGTGGGAAAGAATCAAAGTAACAAAAAAGGAAGAGAAAAGAGAAAGAAAATAAATAAGGAGTGTAGAACGGCAGACATGCATCAATAGGCCAAATCCCTTCTCTCCCTCTAAAAGCCTACCTCTGTTGAGGATAAAGAACTCGTTTGGGCATAAGCCATTCAGGCCCATTCCCTCAAAGTGGATAATTTCTATGGCAAGATTATACTGTGAGGTTATCCACGTTGAGGAAGTGGTTCCCTCCTTGGCTTTAGCCTTGTAACACAATTGAACATGGCAAACTGATCTTTTACTTCTTTGATTTTGCCACTTATTGCTATTGTATCTTCTCTTGTCTTTGTAATTTCACCTATAATGTGCTCTTTCTACCTGTTTTTAATTAAAAATCTCTTACTTATTTTGCCTAATAGTAACGTACTTCCGTTATCATTATTTTATTACATTTATCAGCCATAATTCTTTTGTGGCAACTTCGCCTACCATGGACATGTGACTAAAGTTTCGGCAAACAGGGCATAGTTTGTGCACAAGCCAAACTAAGGTGAGTTGCAATTGGACCGGTTCTAACTCTCCTATCCAGAACACTCGGGCCCAGTGTAGTAGGAGGCAGTCCAACATAAAATCACAAAAGGCCTACCACAACCTCTTTGCGGCCCTCCAAGCCAAAATTGTCCACTAGTAAATAAGTTAGAGTACATGAATATCAAAAAGACCCTCTAAGCCTAATCTACCCAATGTAGTTGAGCCTTCTAAGCTCCTGCTACCAACGGACTTCTCGGAGTCTTGTCTTCACTACTTATCCAAATCCCGCAATTTCACCCGATTGCATCTGCCACTCAATGGCTTCTTCCAATGCTTCCAAAAGGCACCAAAACTTCTCCCAGCACTCAGAGTGGGTGAGGTAAGTGTTTGGGCTAAGAACCTCTTAAGGATGTGTAGATGGAGAGGTGAAAAATTTAGAGAAATGATGTAGAAGATTGTGGGTAAAAACAATCTCAAACTCTCAAGTGTTTGGCTAGGGTTTCTCTCTCAAAAGTTTCTTCAGAAAATACTCATTCTTCTTCTTATATTTCGTGGGTAATAAGGGTTTATATAGTGTTGGTAAAGAATGAAAAAAGTCACACTCCAAAAAGTAACAAGCAGTGAGTTTCATGGGTCACTCGTGACATGGCCTAAGTCGCGACTCACTCACAAAATCTAGCCTGTCAAGGACTCTTCAAATTCCAGCATGTGCTTCTTACGTGGCTTGTTTCGCAGGTCAGCAGTCTAGAGTCAAGTCGTGAAAAACACTTCTGTTTATTCACTAAACTCTCACACACAGCCCTCACATAAAATCCCACAAAAATACAGAGAAATGATTGAATAGAATTACAATCAAATTTGACACGGAATTAAAGCCAACATATACATAGTTGTAAATCACAACTTTACAATGTTCATATATTATGTTCATCATCTCCATCTTTTCAATATTGAAACGCTCTTGTTTGCATATACTGCATGGTATAGTATTTGTTTAAGGAATGGAAACCACAGTTTAGAAGACCAATTTATTTGTCAAGGTGGATATTTAACACTTTTCCATCTTGTAGTTAAACTTATAAATATAAGTGCCTTAAACGTTGTAGTTGGCATTGCCTAGTGTGTTAACCTTGACACCAACTCCAATCACCTCATTATCCTCCGAACTTAGATCAATGGTTCTTAAATTAATTTCTTATTCATGTAATTTTACATTTTATAGAATGTAATTAAGACCAAAGTCAAGTAATTCTTAGATTGCCGGTAATATTTGGAATATTATTTTATATTTAACATATCATGAGACTTCCACCTTCATTTTTGTCATCGTTGTCCTCTGCATTATTAATGAAATTATCCCTATTCGCTTTTAAACAGGCATGTTGCCTACAGAATGGTGCCAACAAATTCTTGAATTATCTCAGAGCAAAAATAGCTTTATCCAGCCCCTTTTGCATATTTGCACATGATCCTCGTGTAATGGCCAAGTTCATCACATTTGCATTACTCCACTTAAATTAATAGCAAACGAGCAATGTTGAATTCATTTTCAGAGTCAAAACAGACACATACTTGATACTTCTCAATGCAATTGTACAACTTGCTTGCAGTCGTAAAACTAAAACAAATTGCTCTGCATCTGACGACTGCACGCAAATGAGTCACCTTGATATATAGAATCAAACAAAGGACAATGCATACAACTTGCAGCCAATTTAGTTTTGAAGTTTTGCTCATTTGTGAGAGCTTCATTTCACTGGATTATTATTGAGCTTAAAAAATATTATGGGCAGTACGCCCATGACATGCAGCATAATAGTGGACAATTACATCTTTCACTTGAGCAAAATCATAAGACCAACCACGTGCAAATATCATGAAAGTTACACGTGTTACACAATATTTATTCACTTAAAATCCAAACTAAGCTCATCTTAGGTTCAAGAGCCAAATAGAGGGGAGCACAAAATGATCAACAAACTGTCGAATGTGTCCATTAAACAAGGATAGAAATTACAAAGATCTATTCTTCTTGGACAACAACACTGATCTCACCCTTCTCCAACAAGTCATAAAATTGCCTCACTTTCCTCTGCTTATTCCAGTGGTGCATTTTCCAGAGGCTACCTGCAGCCAAAGCAAGTGCCATCCCAATGCATAGCTCCTTGACAACACTAGATCCTTTTAAGGTGGCATGAGCAACCCTGGAACTAGCCATTTTGCTTATTTGTTGGAAGCTTGTAAAATCTGCAAGTAGAAAACATATAATTTCCAGTTTTATTTTCTTGTTAAGAAGCACAATGTACAAGTAACAAGCCAATCGATTAAAATTACTCAGCAAAAAATTATTTGTGAATAAGCAAACAAACTACATTTCTATTTCATATTAGGTCAATCAACTAGTGTCTCTGCTGCATAATATATTATAGATTGACATCAGTTTCAGTGCAGCCTGGAAAGAAACACAGACAAATTAGACATTGCACTCTACTATAAGGTGAAAATCTTGATACCAGGTGCTGCTAGAATCAACGTTAATTACAACCTCACCAGCATCATACCCAGCCATTGAATTGTATAATCAAAAGCAGATTTCAAACAGGGAATCTAATATATTTGTTTATAAGAAAGAAAATTTTCTACTCTTCACATTTTCTGGGAAAAATTTAAAACTTCTTTAAGCTATTTCGGCACACTAACCTTTATGTACATCATATAGGTCTGTCATACCAAGTTCATTTGATAGTTCAAAGTTTTTCTTGTCCAATTATCAGCTCCAAGAAAATATATAGCCTCCTTTTATATCTTTCTAAGAAAACCTAAATGAAACTGCTTGATTATGGAATACACACGGTCTGAGTGCAGCCCATTATCAAAACCTGGACAAACTAGTTATTGAAAATTCAAAAAACCAAAAAAGCAGCAAAATAGCTAGGCAATGAATAAATTCGTTTATAATCAACCAAAATTCCTAATTCACAATGCTGAATTCAAAATACCTACCAAGCTCGCAGGTCTTCTTGAAAAATACTCAGCCAAACAAATACAAGCAAAACTAAGCATCTTTTTATTAAAATAGGGGGGAAAAAAACCCACAAATTTTCAAGCAAAAATAGGTACAATAAAATCAAATCCAAAAATTTTCCACTAAAAATAAAGAGCTACTTTTATCGGTTGCAAAATCAGGAAAGATTTCAATCCAAGCATAGAAGTGTATTTGCATATAAATCCCAAATGGGTTTTCATTTCTTAGTCATTAAGTCTTAAATCTGATACCCAATAATTCGATTTAAAGTATTTTCAATCATTTTCTCACCAACCAAACAGAAGACAAAAAACACAACAGAAAAAAAAAAATTTTATTTCAGTTAATCTACGAGAAAATTAAGCAACGAGATAGTAGAAATGAAATGATATGTAGAATAAACAAATCAAATAAGTAAAAAGACAAGGATTGAGATCATAATTTAGGGTTTACCTTATGGGTGCACTGAAGAGGCCTTGGTTTAACAATCAGAGCGATTTGGGAATACCACAGAGGTTCCTTCCTATAGGCCCTTTATGAGTTCTAGATGTGACGCTGGTATAGGTTGAAATCTCTGTTTTGCCCTTTGGGGAGTGAAGTGATCCACTCAGGTTGTGTTAGGCTTTGGGGTTTCCATTCTTCTTCTTGTAGGGTTTAGGTCAAGAGTGTATTGGCCCAAAAGAAAAGATGACTTTTACAAGCCCAATTGTAAGAGCATTCACAATCAGAAATGTCATCTTATTCTATTTTACCATCTCAAAAAACTATTTTATCAATTATACTATACCATAAAAATTCATACTATTTTTCTCTCCTATTTTTTAGGCATTTCTCTCTCTCGTATCTCACGAGACTTCTCTCCCTAGGGTTTCCTAGGGGCTGCATTTTTTGCTTTCTTTTGTTCGTGGAATCAGTAGTCATGGGAGACGATGTAACACAAAGTTTAGAGAAGATGAAGTTAACTGTGGAGGAAGATAAGACAATTACTATATTAGATGAGGGTCGAAAAGAAGATATAGAAAGTTGTGAGTTGAGTCTTATTGGTAAGTTTTTGACTTGCAGATCCTTTAATAAAAGAGCAGCGTTGGTGACACTCAAAAAAGCATGGGGACTGGAAGATGGAGTGCAAGTGGTTGAAGTAGGGTCGAACTTATTTCAGTTTAAGTTTAGATTTGAGTTTGAGTTGAACAAAGTCTACACTAGAGGTATCTGGAGTTTTGATAACCAAGCGTTACTATTAACTAGGTGGAAGTTGGGGATGATGACGATGAATGTCAGGTTTGATTTAGTATCCTTATGGGTACAAATCTAGGGGGCGCCAGAATAGCTTGGGTTGCGGAGGAGGTGGGGAACCAACTGGGTAGGGTTTTGGAGGTTGAGAAACGGCGTAACGTTGACGGCTAGAAATTTTTTATGAGGGTGAAGGTGGCTACTCCGTTAGAGAAATAGATACGCCGTGGTGCTTTCTTGGTAGGATCGGATGGACAGAAATTTTGGGTGGACCTGAAGTATGAACGATTGCCTATTTTGTGCCATTACTGTGGACTGCTTGGGCATGAACTACGTTTCTATGCTTAGTACTTTAGCAAAACAAAATCTGGGGTTGTGGTCGAGTGTGGCTATGGGGATTGGTTGAAGGCAACGGGTGGTAGGATGAGATCGCCACAAAGGAGGGGATTTATGAAGGACGATGCGCAGGAGCGAAATAGAGGTGAACAGCCACGGTTTGCTTCACAGAGTACGTCGGACATGGGAGTAAGGGGCGATGGGGATGACAGAAACTGTACCAAACAGGTTATAGAGGTGGTGGGTGGTGATATCGGATCGGTGGGGGAGGACTGGGCTGATAGTGAGGTTAGGGGCAAGAATCTTGGGACTGGGGATGTGGACAAGGAAAACGGAGGTTTGTGTTTCTTGTTTTTGGGTGCACAGAATTCATGCCAGCCTGAGGGGACTGAGTTGGCACCAGCAACACATGAGGAGCACGTGCAGAGCATGGATGATAGGGTTGGGTTGAGTAATATCAAAAAGCCATCTATATGGACTAGATTAGTCTGGATGGATGTTAGGCCGATGGGAATGTTAAAAGATGGTGTGAAATCCATATTGGGGAAGAGACACATGTTGGTTGCTTTAGCTAATGGGGAGGCAGAGGAGGATAGTAAAATGGGAAAAAAAGTGAAGGTTGGTGAGGGCTTTACCATGAATGAAGCGGCAGGGGTGTTGCAACACCCTTGCCGAGAGCAATGAGGCTTTTAAGTTGGAACTGCCAAGGGCTTGGGAACCTTTGGACAGTTTAAAGCCTTCACAAATTAGTGAGGGAACAAACTTCTGATTTATGCTTCTTAATGGAAACAAGGTTGGATTGAAGTGGTTTTGAGAATTATTATGGTGATGTACCTTTTAAAAATAAATTGATAGTGAAAAAACCAAATTTGGGTGGAGGGTTGGCGTTGCTTTGGAAGGAGGAGGTGACGTTGGATGTGATTAATTTGACTGACAATCATATTTTGGCTAAGGTGGTGGAAAACAATGGTTTTGTGTGGCATCTTACAGGATTTTATGGGTGGCCGGAGGCAAATGAAAAGCGGAAGTCGTGGGCACTTTTATCTCATTTAAGGACATTTGTTGAGGGTCCTTGGTGTTGCATTGGTGATTTCAATGCTATACTTCATGCATCGGAGAAACAAAGTGTCAATGCACCTTACTATAACCAGATAGAGGATTTTCGAGTTGCTTTGGAGAACTGTGAGTTGACAGATTTGGGTTTTATTAGGCATAAGTTCGACAGATTTGGGTTTTATTAGGCACACTACAACAAAATGTATTTTTAGTGACGAAAAAATTCGTTACTAAAAGTCCATTTTTTCGTCACTAAGGATATTTAGTGATGAAATTGGGCTTTTAGTGACGAAACTCATTTCATCACTGTAGCCCCGTCACTAAAAGTCCTGGTGACGAAAAATTTCGTCACTAAAAGTCCGATTTGATTTAAAAAAAAAAAAAAAACTTTTAGTGACGAAAACGTTTCGTCACTAAATGTTTTCCTCACTAAAAACACTTTTCAGTGACGAAAATATTTCGTCACTAAAAACACTTAAGTTTACTAAATCATATTTAGTAACGAATAATTTCGTCACTAAAACTATGTTCGGGTACATATAGTGACGAAAAAATTCGTTACTAAAACTATTTTTAAGAAAATCTAGGCACATATGTTGACGAAAATTTTCGTCACTAAAAGCATTTCTTACAAAATTTTGCTATATTTAGTGACGAAATTTTCGTCACTAAAACAATTTTTTGTTTTTATTTTTTTCATGGCTTTGATATTAACTTGTAACCTGTCATTACATTATTAAAACCTCACATTTAAATAAAACATTTATTTCAACAACACATTTATAAATAAAGATCCATACATTCCACAAGTAAAAAATAAAATAAGTATCCAATTCAAACTCCTTTCATACAATAATTGTTTGCAATACATACAATAACTCTACCTAAACCCTATTTTAGAACTAACGGAAGATGTCCTCATATGTCTTCAAGTAATGCCAAAAGTAAGTCCCCTAAAAGCCACCAATAAGAAATCTGCACAAATATAAAAACAATACTTCGTTAAAATCTTAAAGTAAAAACATTAACTATGTTATAAGAAACATTTCTAACAATGCATTAAGAGTAACCACACCAATTAATTAAAATCATAACTCCTAATGTATAAGTTGTAGAAACCAAATAAAGTACTAACTAAAAAGTGTTTTAACTTGAAGTTGAACCACCCCCATAAGTAAGAGCATTATCATAACCCTTGCTCCTCAAAAAGTTAAGAATATTCTTTTAGACCTCATCTTGCTTAGTTCGTGCATCTTGGTGCATCTTTTGGACCATACCAATAAATTATCTATGTTTGACTACAATTACAAGATGAATGTTACTTTAGTAAAATAAGGACAACTCATGTATACTATATTCTAACATCTAAGTCTATAAACTACTTAGATAAAGTTCTATCTCATATATGAATGCACAAGTCTATATTAATCCTTAAACAAATATACATTGCACACATAAATATACACTCCCAATATGAATTTAAACCACCTTATAACATCATGCAAGCCATTCGCTTACTTCAACACAACAATCCACCACAAAACCAATCACAAACATCACAAGTACAATGCTTACAAGTATTGAAATCGAATAAAGGAACACAATTGCTACTAATCAACAAGTTTCATTAACATTTGTAAGAAATGAAAAACACTTCCAATATGAATTTAACCCACCTTATAACACCATGCAAGCCACCCGCTTGCTCCAACACAACAACCCACCACAAAACCAATTTCCAACATCACAAGTATAGAGTTTTACAAGTATTTAAATCAAATAAAACACTATTCATCACATCTAATTAACAATAATCATTAACATTTGCAAGAAATGAAAAACACTCCCAATATTAGTTTAACCCACCTTATAACACCATGCAAGCCACCCGCTTGCTCTAACACAACAACCTACCACAAAACCAATCACAAACATCACAAGTATAGAGTGTTTACAAGTATTGAAATCGAATAAATTAATATTCATCACATCTAATTAACAAGTTTTATTCACATTTGCAAGAAACTAAAAACACTCCTAATATGTATTTAAACCACCTTATAACACCATGCAAGCCACCCGCTTGCTCCAATATAACATACCACCATAAATCCAATTCCCAACATCACAAGTATAGAGTTTTATAAGATTTTCAACTAAAATTTACTTACTTTGCTCAAGCTAAGCTTACAACTTTTAGAAAAAATACAAAGTTATTGCAAACAATGTGTATTTAGCCTACAAAAGAAAAGTTAAATTTATAAATACTTCAGTCTTAAAAATGATCCTCTCATAAATTACTACACAAACTCATAGCTTACACATGTAATACAGGTAGTGCTTACACCAATCAGAAAAGTGATGAAGGCAGCACTCCAACCTACATCTTATCACATTACGCATAACAAACAGAGTTTATATTCCATAACCAAGATAGATGGGACATCTGTTATCATGTACTGTACTCTTTAAACTACTTAATAATTGACCCATAAGCGAACAATGAAAAAACCACAAAATTTATTAAAACTATGAAATATCTCAACACTTAAACAATGTGCAAACCCATAAACCCCTTTATAAATCACACTATAGCTATAAATCCTCACATTAACATCCAATCTTCAAGTCAACTATAAATATTCATTTACTTAATGCATAACCCTACAACTACAAACAAAAAAACAAGCAAAACTAGTTTTAACATACATTATCAACCTACAAACCAAAATAGAACACAACAATAGTACTCATAGGAAAACATACTGTTGATTCCAATCCTTGTCTTCCCACCAGTCCTTGATCATAAACAAATAAACATAAAAGTGAGAACCAAACAAGCACAAAATCACTAATGCATCATAGAGAAATTTAAAATACAAATAATTTGTGTAATTTGCGTTCATACTTGGAATTGTGAGAGGTATTTCAGTAGCAGTGGCCTTAACGGGTTGGATGCTCCTCACACTACATGTCTTGACAATTGATTCAATAGTTCCAATTTCAATCACATCAAGAGAATATGAAATGTTCATAAAATATACATACACATATTGCATATGTTGGAAATATGCATATACGCAGCGGAAAATAAACAGATCTACTTCATTCAGAATTGATAACATGCATAATGTAAGTTTCAGAATATAGAACAAGAGAGTGTACCTTGGTGCAGCAAATTTCAAAACCAAAGATGAAAAGTTCTCAGGAACACTTTCAATTTTCACTCCAATTCCACTAATGCCCAAGATGTGTGGTTTCTCAATCAGTTATTTCTTAAAGAGAATGATAGAGTGTTCAACACTCACATACATGTATTTTCATAAACTTGTTGTATATTTCAAATTCTGTATGTTTCTCTTTTAATAATTGATTATCTAATTGGGCTAGCTTCTTAGGCCTTTCCAATTGGGCTCTAATATGTGGCTTGGAGTGGGACCAAAAGGGAACAAAGAAGACATTAGTTCCAATGGGCCTTGTTGGGCTTTTCTGTCAACTCTTGACAAATCCAAAGTTACCATTAATTATATTTAATACCACTATATAAATATAATTACACTCTAGGTCTTATTAATAAATTATATCCCAAAACTTTATTGTACATGCAACCTCTTCATAAAATATTCATAGTAATACAAAGTTGTGAAAGTAGACTGCCACTTTGTAAATTATTACATCTTAATCCTTGAGTACCTAGTTTAATCCTTTAAGTTATTCATCATACATTTATGAAATCCAATTTCATAAATATATACTTTAGTAACTATTTACTAAAGTAGTTAGGCCTAACATTCTGAATAACAAACCCATTAAACTTATATCAAGGGAATATTTTGTATCTCTGTTAAAAGATTATGAATTCCATCTTGAGAATATATGTTCCATCAACACTAAATGTAGTTGCCCAACATACTGAGGTTTTGACCGTTACTTTAGATCTCACTCCTGATATATTGAAGCAGCCTACACTTCATGATTATGTCCATTATTCTCTCAAGATTAAGAGTTCATACAAATATGAGTCGTGAGATTTATTATTCAATTGATAGTCATTAGGAGAATAATAAATCTCACAGCGGTCCAGTTCAATATGTCTTGACTCTTAAAACATATCAACATATCAACTAGAAGTCACCACTTCCATGATCAAGACAAATCATCTTAACTGACATGTTATAGTCTTCGCAGATGAAATGCCCAATTTCATCACCGAGTACAAACTAAAATTCTGAGTTTATAAAGAACTTGTGATTTATATCTTTTGTAACTTTTCACATAAATCACATACTATGCATCTCATGGACTATATGATAATGTCTAAATATTCATGTTACCATTATTTCAGATAATAATAAAATAGCTTTATTAATAACAATATTAAGTCATATATCATGTCATACATAATGTCATACATAATATAGTACATAGTATCATACAATAGGATTCTAGGGCACAAATCCCAACAATATTCCACTTGCCCTAAAGACTATTGTGCACTAATTTAACTCCCATTCCCTCTAAATGTGACTCGAAGGTCCTTTGAGGCAAGACTTTGGTAAAGGGATCTGCTAGATTACTTGCACTTTCAATCTTTATTACCACCACATCTCCCGAGCAATAATATCTCTAATAATGTGGTACTTTCTCTCAATGTGCTTTCCTTTCTTGTGATTCCTTGGATCTTTTGATTGTGCAACTGCACCACTATTGTCGTAAAACAATGTGATGGGAACTTGTTCCATTCTCATTACACTAAGATTAGAAAGAAATTTCTTGAGCCATACAGCTTCCTTTGCTGCTTCACAAGCAGCAACATATTCTGCTTCCATGGTGGAGTCTGCAATACAGGATTGTTTGACACTCCTCCAAGTTATGGCTCCACCTCCCAAGGTGAAAACACATCCTGATGTGGATTTTCTAAAATCTAGATTTGACTGAAAGTCTGAATCTGTATAGCCAATGGGTATCAAATCCTCACTTCAGTAAACAAGCATATAATCTCTTGTTCTCCGTAGATACTTGAGAATATGCTTTACAGCTTACCAATGTTTTGGTCCTAGATTTGATTGATATCGACTAACCATGTCAACTGAATAACAAATATCTGGTCTAGTACAAAGCATGGCATACATGAGACTTCCTATTGTAGAAGCATAAGAAACTTGTCTCATCATATCTACCTCCTCTTGAGTCTTAGGCCTTTGGTCATCAGACAAAGGAACCCCATGTCTAAAAGGAAGTAATCCTTTCTTAGAGTTTTGCATGCTAAACTGTTCTAGAACCTTATCTATATATCCAGCTTGTGATAAGCCTAACATCTTATTCTTGCAATCTCGCCAAAACTTGATCCCTAGAATAAAATTAGCCTCACCCAAGTCTTTCATATCAAATTGGCTAGACAACCAAACCTTTACCGATGACATTACACCTACATCATTCCCAATGAGTAAAATATCATCTACATAAAGCACTAGGAACATTACTACTTTATCTCGATGTCTTTTGTACACACATGGTTCATCAAGATTTTGTTCAAAACCAAATGACTTGATTGCTTGATCAAATCTGATGTTCTATGACCTAGATGCTTGCTTAAGTCCATAAATGGGCCTCTTCAAATTGCAAACCATATGCTCTTGGTTCTTTGCTGTGAAACCTTCCGGTTGCAATATATAGATTTCCTCTTCAAGATTGCCATTAAGAAATGCAGTCTTGACATCCATTTGCCAAATCTCATAATCATAATGAGTAGCTATGGATAAGAGAATTCTGATAGATTTAAGCATTGCTACTGGTGAAAAGGTTTCTTCATAATCAATACCTTCTTTTTTAGTATACCCTCTCGCCACTAGCCTTACTTTAAAGGTTTCAACCTTTCCATCTATCCCTCTCTTCCTCTTGTAAACCCATTTGCAACCAACAGGTTTAATGCCGTTAGGCACCTTTACAAGATCCCAAACTTGATTGAAATACATAGAATCTAATTCAGATTTCATAGCTTTGATCCAATGATTTGCATCTATTTCATTCATTGCTTCATCATATGTGTAGGGATCCGATTCAACCTCTTCTGAGATAGTTTCATAAATTTCTCCCAAACCTATGAATCTTATAAGAGGCTGAACAATTCTCCCACCTGTGTACTAGACATCTCATGAGTAGTATCTTGTGGTGTATCTAATACATCCACATCATCCCTAGTTTCATCTATTGGTTGTTTAACTATAGGTTTATTCATTTCAGCCAAAACAACTCTACTTTTAGGAGTATAATCATTCATATAGTCATTTTCCAAGAATTTGGCATTTGTGCTAATAAACACTTTATTATCCTTATGACTATAGAATAAACCTCCAACAGTTCCTTTTGGATACCTAACAAAGAAAACCACTTCTGTTTTAGACTGTAATTTGTCAGACTTTCCTTTCAACACTTGTGTTGGACAACCCCAAACATGGAGATGTCTCATACTAGGCTTACACCCATTTCACAACTCAACAGGTGTTTTAGGAATAGACTTCGAAGGTACTAAATTCAGAAGATACATTGTAGTATTTAAGGCATATCCCCAAAAAGAAATAGGTAGAGTCGAATAACTCATCATGGATCTAACCATATCTAAAAGAGTCCTATTCCTTCTTTTTACTACATCATTTTGTTGTGGAGATCCAGGTGCGGTCAATTGGGATACAATCCCATTCTTAGTTAAGTAATCCTTAAAATCCCCAAGAAGGTATTCGCCACCACGATCAGATCGAATGGCCTTTATGCGTTTGCCTAATTGATTCTCAACTTCAGCCCTAAACTCTTTGAACTTTTCAAAGGCTTCGGACTTCCGTTTCATTAGGTACACATAACCAAATTTAGAGTAATCATCAATGATTGTGATGAAATACTCATAGCCACCTTTTGCCTGGATTGACATAGGACCACATACATCTTAATGCACTAGTTCTAGCAAATCTTGTGCTCTTCTACCTTTTGCATTAAAAGGTCGTTTTGTCATTTTGCCTTCCAAACAAGATTCACAAACTGGAAATTCATCAAAGTCCACATGGGCTTTAAGAGTCCATCTTTGATCAGTCTTTGAATCCTATTTGAATTAATATGACCTAAACGCAAGTGCCAAAGATATGCATCACTAGTAGAAGGAAACTTTCTCTTTAATGATTTTACATGAGAGTCATTATCTAATTCACAATTATATAATTCATGCTTATCAGGAGTTAAAATATAAAGACCATCCACAATATTGCCAGAACAGATAAACACTTTACCCTTCTTTATTACAACATTGTCTTTAAGGATAACACAATATCCATGTTTACCAAAATAAGTTGCAGAAATTAAATTCCTACGAACATTAGGTACATATAGACAGTCTTCCAATACTAAAACTCTTGACTCAAAACATAAATTATAAACACCAACAGCTACAACTGGAATCCTGCTCACATCAGCCAAAGTAAGAAACAACTCCCCTTCTTTAAGCTTTCTGGTCTCCTGGAACCCCTGCAAAGAATTGCAGATATGATTAGTACAACCTGAATCTACACACCAGGAATCCGTGGGATTCTGTACCAAACATATTTCAAGAAGGAATGTATTATTCATACTTTTATTCTTGGCAGCCTTGAATATTGGAAAATTCCTCTTCCAATGTCCTTTCTCACCATAATGGAAACACTTTCCTTTGATTTTCTTTCATTTATCAGCAACCCCTAAGACAATTTGTTTACCCTCTTGTTTGGTGAAGTCCTTCTTCTTCTTCTTCTTACCTTTGCCTTTCGACTTAGGTTGAGAAGTAGAAGCTTCACCAACATTGGCTTCAACATTGGAAGTACCAAGAATGCCTTCTGCCGCTACCAATTCATTCATTAATTCAAACAAGGTATAAATTTTTTTGTTCATATTATAGTTAAGTTTGAATTCCTTGAATGATTCTGGTAGCGACTGGAGTATCATATCCATTTGGGATTCTCCATCAATATCGGCACCTAAAACTTCCAATGTATTTAGATTAGAGATCATTGTAAGACAATGCTCTCTCACTGAACTTCCTTCAGCCATTTTGGTATTATAAATTTGCCTCATGGTCTTTTGTCTTGCAGAACAGCTTTGGTCACCAAACATCTCCTTCAGACTTAGAATGATGTCTGAACCTAGTTCTACATCTTGCATTTGATGCTGTAGAACATTTGAGATAGATGCTAGGATGTAGCACTTGGCCATCTCATTAGATTTCTGCCAACGATCATATCGCTGTTTTTCCTCTAGAGAAGCATCTAATGAAGGAAAGTTAGGACATGGTTTAGTAAGCACATATTTGTGCTCTTCAGCTGTTAGAACTATGTCCAAATTTCTTTTCTAGTCAACATAGTTGGATCCAGTCAATTTGTTTTGATTAAGAAGAGTTACAAGTGGGCTAAATGATGCCATGTTCAAATCTGAAAACAATAAACATGAATATAATTATTAAACTGGACATTATCTATTTAGCATATAAACATATAGTATGGAACCTTAATAAAACCATAATATAATATATGCAACGACAACCCAATCCCATATTCAATATCCCTCAGCATAGAGTGAATATAAAATACTATGATTGATTGAGAACTCTTCTCATTATTAGTGCTATCATGATAACTCTTATCATACACTAATAATATGCCGTCATACATTTGGCCTCTAAATAATGATAGTAAGAACTCAGCATAAAGGATACTATAATATTTAGTCTAGTATATACCATTTTCTAGAATCATGTGCAGCCACATTTCATCCCCTTAGCAGGCTTATTTTGTAGTACCATGATACAAGACACCCTCCACATGGAATGCAAAGCTTGAAGCTAAGACAAGGTGTTTGATCAAACTACTATAAACCAAGTAATTGAAAACTTGTAGGACCATGAAATAAATACTCTCTGCATGGAATGGTAAGCTCGAGGCAAAGACAAAGTGTATATTTCACACTACTATGAACCAACAATGGAGGCCGTGAGATCCAACTCTTATATCTCTCTCCCACTAGATGTTTTAAAATAAAGGTTTTTAATTGTTTAATACATACATAAACTAATTACACATAGCCTTGCTCTTTATACATGTAATAAACATATGTCAGAATTTTTGGCGACTAGCTTTGGCGACTTGCCCAGTTGCGAGACTCTAGTGGCGAGTTGGCGACTTGTTTTGGTGACTCGCCCAGTCGCGAGACTCCAGTCGCGAAGTTCATACAGAAGCTTTCGCGACTCATTCGCGACTGACTCACGACTCATTCGCCAGTCATGAAGTTCATACAGAAGCTTTCGCGACTCACTCGCGACTCACTCGCCAGTCGCGAAAAATGCCCAGAAACAGCCGTTTTTTTTGTTAACCGTTTTTTATATTTCCAATAAACAAAATACATTTTTAATGATAAAAAACGATTAGATTAAGATTAAAACTTAAATTTCATTGATGTTAAAGTGTTAAAATTCAATTTTACATGGTTAAAATCAAACTTAAACAACATCATAACATCAAAATCAGTTTTAATCAAACAATAGTTTCAAAAACTATAATATGCAGAAAAATGACTGTAGAATTTTCACAACTATGAAAATAGTTCTCTTTAATTCTAAAACTCACTAAGCATATTATACAGATTCGAAAATGAAGACCGCTCTGATACAATTGTTGGAAATATGCATATCCGCAACGGAAAATAAACGGATCTACTTCATTCAGAATTGATAACATGCATAATGTAAGTTTCAGAATATAGAACAAGAGAGTGTACCTTGGTGCAGCGAATTTCAAAACCAAAGATGAAAAGTTCTCAGGAACACTTTCAATCTTCACTCCAATTCCACTAACGCCCAAGATGTGCGGTCTTTCAATCAGTTATTTCTTAAAGAGAATGATAGAGTGTCCAACACTCACATACATGTATTTTCATAAACTTGTTGTATATTTCAAATTCTGTATGTTTCTCTTTTAATAATTGATTATCTAATTGGGCTAGCCTCTTAGGTCTTTCCAATTGGACTCTAATATGTGGCTTGGAGTGGGACCAAAAGAGAACAAAGAAGACACTAGTTCCAATGGGCCTTGGTCTTTTCTGTCAACTCTTGACAAATCCAAAGTTACCATTAATTATATTTAATACCACTATATAAATATAATTACACTCTAGGCCTTATTAATAAATTATATCCCAAGACTTTATTGTACATGCAACTTCTTCATAAAATATTCGTAGTAATACAAAGTTGTGAAAGTAGACTGCCACTTTGTAAATTATTACATCTTCATCCTTGAGTACTTGGTTTAATCCTTTAAGTTATTCATCATACATTTATGAAATCCAATTTCGTAAATATATACTTTAGTAACTATTTACTAAAGTAGTTAGGCCTAACATTCTGAATAACAAACCCATTAAACTTATATCAAGGGAATATTTTGTATCTCCATTAAGAGATTATGAATTGCATCTTGAGAATATATGTTCCATCAACACTAAATGTAGTTGCCCAACATACTGAGGTTTTGACCGTTACTTTAGATCTCACTCCTGATATATCGAAGCAACCTACACGTCATGATCAGGTCCATTATTCTCTCAGGATTAAGAGTTCATACAAATATGAGTCGTGAGATTTATTATTCAATTGACAGTCATTAGGAGAATAATAAATCTCACAGCGGTCCAGTTCAATATGTCTTAACTCTTAAAACATATCAACTAAAAGTCACCACTTCCATGATCAAGATAAATCATCTTAATTGACATGTTATAGTCTTTACAGATGAAATGCTCAATTTCATCACTGACTGCGAACTAAAATTCTGAGTTTACAAAGAACTTGTGATTTATATCTTCTGTGACTTTTCACATAAATCACATACTATGCATCTCATGGACTATATGATAATGTCCAAATATTCATGTTACCATTATTTCAGATAATAATAAAATAGCTTTATTAATAACAATATTAAGTCATACATAATGTCATACATAATGTCATACATAATATAGTACATAACATCATACAATAGGATTCTAGGGCACAAATCCCAACAGCATATACACAAACAGAGATACATATGTACATAATATATATATATATATATAAATTAAAATTGTTGGATTACTCAACTATAAGGAAGATGAGCCACTGGGAATAGAGGTACCGAAAATGCTAGATTGGTTGAGGTTGCGACTGAAACTGATGCTTGAAACCTGAGAATTTTGAGAAGATTAGCAAAAATTCATTAACTAATAACAATTATAATATTTTAAAGTGTGTGTGTGATTCTTTGTGTAAATACAGAGTAAAGAAATTAAGCTCCAATTGATATAGACATACATGATCGTATTAAAAAAAAAAAAAAAAATCAAATTCAAGCTAACTTGGACAAAATTGCAGTGATTTTGATATTTTTTTAGAGTAATAAAGTTTGTCTTTAATAATCATTTCCTTCATTTTGCAACATTTTCTCACCAACCAAACACCTTAGCAAAACAAATTAAAAAAAAAAAAAAAGTTAAAAGAGAAGTAATGAAATCAAGCTCTAATCAAACTCATTAAAAACTAGTTAAAAGAGAAGTAATGAACAAAATTAATAACCAAAAAAAAAAAAAAAAAAACTAACTGATTCCGAACAAAGGCAATGACGAATGGTCCGAATCGTTAGGAATTGTTGAGGATCGTCGCGAATGGGAATCGGCGTTGCGAATGGGAGTCAGAATCGTCACGAATGGGAATCATCGAAATTGTTGAGATCGTCGCCAATGGGAATCAGAATCGTTGAGATCGTAGCCAATGGGAATCATCAAAATCGTTGAAATCATCGTGAATGGGATCGTCGGATCGTCGTGAATGGGTTTGTCGGATCGTTGCGAATGGGTTTGGTGAATGGATCGCAAACGGCGTCGCGAATGGGTTCGTTAGATCGTTGAATTGTTGCGAATGGGTTCGTCGAATCTTCAAATCGTTGCTAACGGCGTCGCGAATGGGTTTGGCGAATGGGAACTTGAACGACGTCGCGAATGGCTTTGGTGACGGTTTCGAATGGCATCCCGAATGGGTTCATTGGATCTTCAGATCATCGGGAATGGGTTCAGTGAAAGGATCGCAAACGGCGTCACGAATGGGTTCGTCAGATCGTCGGATTGTCAGTTTAATCAAGTAAATGGCAAACATGTTATATTTAATTTAAACACCATGTTAGGGAGTAATGCATAGAAACTAGTAAAAGTTATTTGTCATTTATAATCCCAGGTTTTAATTAATACATTTTATCCAGTTCTAAGCTTCAATCAAATGTTCTATAGAAATATTTTAAGTGGTGGTCTAAACCAACTAAACCCTTATTGGTTCTTCATAGGAAGTGGTCTCCACCACTTCCTATGAAGAACTACAAAATCTTGCAACTTTAGGAAACAATTTCCACAAAAACCTGTTGTTGTGTATGATAACCTTGGTCAGATTTATGCTAGGAAGTAAACATGACACTTATGCTAAAAACTACAAAAGCAAACAATCTACAAGAGAGAGTAAAAATCATTTCCTTACTAAGATAACTTTCTGAAAGCTGTGAGGCTACAAAGTGTAACAAATATGTATCATTCAATATTACATGCTCAAATATTTTCTCAGTTGGATAACTTTTAAAATTGCTGCATTTGCTGAGTGAACACTCCATAATTGGGCAGTGGAAATTAAAAAAATGTACCTTCTGGTGGCCAGGAAAATCCATGCTTTGGGTCCTTAATGGCTTCCTCCAATACTCTCAAGTCATTCGCATTACCTTCCCAACTCGAATGGACATATGTAAACCACATGTCATGATCACATGCACACATCACATTAGTGGTGACAGTGTTTTTTCTACTCCTATATTACTGAGTTTTGCTAGTTGGAAGCTGAGCACTCACATGAGTTCCGTCAATTGCACCAATGTATCTTTACAAATAGTTAAAATCAAATTAAAAACAATCTGACATTCATCCAATGCACAAAATGTTACATTTATATAATATGTTTTCCAACAAATGACCAAACCCATGGTTCCAACAACTTGCACAGCCATTTTCCCATATGTCAAAAAATGATTTTTATGAATAAAAGCAAGAAGGGAAAGTCCAAACCCATGGTTCCAACAACTTACAGCATTGGGAAAAAAATATTTTTATCAATAAAACCAATAAGGGAAATTATACCTCAAACCATGGGTGATATTTGTTCACTTGGAGATGTCGTGGGAGGCCAGTTACATTCAGATCAGGCATAATCAAGGGTTGACCATAGGAGTGGACAGCCCACAGAACCCTTCGAAATTTGCGGGCCACCGTCTTAGTCGACTGCTAAAATCTATCTGCAACACACCGTATTCGGGTGTTATGCCTAATGATGTACAAGAACATAGCGACAGATTCTTGCATATCAACACGACCCTTTCCTTCCTTTAGATATCCATGCCGTTTCAACTCATCAACGAAATGATAGAATAACCGTAAAGACATGTGGCACATCTCAAAGCATTGTTTCGGATTTCCATCTCTGACCTCTTCCATATAACCATTACCAGTCAAAATGCTTGTATGCATCGGACATTTATTGTAGTGGTTGTACATAGGATGCCATCTCCCCCACCAAACCATTTATGTAATCAAACTCCTCCTCACTATCAGAATCAAACTAGTCACAATCAGAATCAGTATCACTATCAGACCAGTCATAATCTGTATCGTAACCATTGTTGTGGAGGATGTCATGGTCAGGATTGAGGCAGCCATGCCCAGTATCATTGCAACACCCATGCATGTCAGCATCTTAGTTAAAGAATGGGTCATCAAAGTCATAACTCCCAAGTAGTCATCATCAAAGTCGCTATCCTCACATTGCATCTCATAATCATTGCTGAAGTAGGCGTTGTCAAAGTCATAAGTCCAGAATTTGTCATTGGGACTAAACATTAGGACCTATATGCTGAAGTGAAAGAAGATTAGCATAGATTTAAATGTAAAAAAATAAAAATAAAAATAAGCATAAACCAATAGTTATGAAATAGACAGGGCAGATTTAAATGTAAAAAAAAAATAAAAAATAAAAATAAGCATAAACCAACAGTTATGAAATAGACAGGGCATATTTGGTACTTATGATATAAGAAATTTTAGAAAATGGCAAAAGAGCATAGAACAACACTTACAAATGCTGAAATATTGAAACATAACATCACACAATAAAAATAGCATTTAATAAACATGACAAATTATAGGCAAGGTCTACTACAAACACCATCAAATACACATAAACATATTAAGTTTTTAGCCATCTATGGTAGCTAGCACTAACAAACCAAAAGATGGTCCAACCAACCACATGTCTAGATCCTGTTTTAATAAGTACATCCAAGTTCATGAAACTTGCACAACGAAACCCAAATAACATAAAGGAAATAATCATAAAGCATATCAATTCTGGTTGTTGCCCTTCTGCTTCGCAACTAGGTCCATCAACCTCTTCCTCCTATGCTCTGGCATTCCCATGAACACCACCCTGTTCTCTTTGAGGTGAAGAGTTGTGGAAATGACAAAATAGGCATCGTCATCAAGGTCCTCATGTTGATTCAAAAGTTGAATAGCCTTTCCCAGTAAGCATGGATCACCTATAGTAGCTGATTGGCCACAATAGTCTGAGCTACCAGCTGCCCTTCACCTTTTTTGGGAATACCTCTCTCTAGTCATTTTAGTATACTCTTGTAAAGCAATAGTCATCTCACTCGCCCTATCCACTTTCTTGGTAGCCTTCTTCCCCTTGCCACTGGAATCTTGAATGGGACGCTTATCAGGATGTTGGGTTTGGTCATTAAAAGGGCTCTCATCCCTTGGTATTCCGTCTAAGTTTGGATTGTACCAGTCATCATGACCCATTTGGGTACAATGACCATTGTTGGCAAGTGCCTCCTCTAGGGCACGCTGTTCATCACTATTTGGGGCTGGGGTGTTAGAAGAGATTTGAAGGGCCCCAATTGCAGTAGTAAGGGCAAATAGTTGCCTTAGTTTGTCATAGTGGGGGCAGCCCTTCTTCCATAACAATGGTGCTTTTGGATCTCCCTAAAAAGAAATAAAAAAAAATTGACATCAAACAATATGACATACGAAAGACAAATGGGAAGTTAATAGAGATATGCAAACAGCAGATGGAATAAAGAACATACCGCAACCACATTTGCCCACACTTCTTCAGAACCAGTAACAATTTGTGTTAACTCATCCCACCCTAACCTCGTATGATTCAATAATTGCCCCCACTTTCGTTGTTTTTGCTTTAGCCTATTATGCTTTTGCATCACCTTCTTAGTTAGGAAATTCTTCCCAGTTTGGGTATTAAGCTGCTTGGTAATAGATTCCCAAACAGGGGTCTTAAACACACCATTTTCCATATTCCCTTTGAGTTGTTCATCCAACATAATCTTAATGAAAATTTGTTCAATGTGGGGAGGCCACAATTTGTCATCCACCTCTTGTGATTCATGAGCCATCTAATACAAATATCCCAGCATAACAATGTGTTAATTTATAGATCAAAGGTTTTAATAATATGTCAATGTGGGTCCTTTTGGCCTTTTGAAAGATTAAAAAAAAAAAAAATTTGTCTTCCAAAATTATGTACAGAAAATGAGATCCATAACAAATCCAAAGGACGCAACCTCAAGTAGACGGAACCTCAGGTTTTATAGAGTTACAAAACAAAGTTACAAATTAAAAGTGATGACTTAATCTGATCCAAGAGAAAGAATGAACCCAGTTGTACACTTTGTTATTAGAAAGAAAGCAGCCACTCTTGTCAAGAAGAAATGACCATAGATATTGAATTTATAATAAATCATACACAGAGTCCCCTCAAGTGATTATAAAGGAGTGCTTCAAAATATGAATTTTCTGATAAACCATCAACATAAAGAAAAGAAGGGACAGAAGCAACGAAATATTTATTAAAGACTCACACACACAATGGCAAACAAAGTCATAAAAAGATGGGATTTTTAGCATAAATCAGTGCTGACCCATACAATAACCCATAACATATACCCGAATCAAAGTCCCTCCAACAAACAAATTTCATCACAGACAAAGTCGATTATTTTACAAAACCCATCAGACACAAAATTTTTTACAAAACCCATCAGAGCCAAATTCCATTAGACAGAAATTTCATTATTTTACAAAACCTATCAATGTTTAGAGAAATTGAAAAAAACATTCAAACATAAACAAAAGCAAAACAGAACACTTAGGCAAAGGTCGGATTCTCAAACTGATGTCGGCGCCGGGATTGGATGTGTCGGGGTGTGCTTGTTTTTGGCTGGGACTCCTTCTTCCTCTCGCTTTGTGCTGGTTTTGGAGTAGCTTGTGAAAAATGGACACAAGTGAGAGGTCTGAGCAATAAAAAGAAAAGGCAAAAGTTTGAAATAATGGCATGTTGGTAGAGGTGGGTGAGAGGTGTTAATGGAGAAGCAGTAATGGAGAGGGAGTATGAGTAAATGGAAAAGGTGTAAATGGAGTAAATGGAAGTCAGATGAGTAAAGAAAATAGAGGAAAACAGAGGCCAAAACTGAGATAGGAGCATTTGGCACAGCAAAAGGCTTCTGAATGTTCAATATGGGTATGAAACACCCTTGAACGTTTAGACCTCAAATTACAAATTATCAATCCAAGCTTATTATCAAACAATTAATGTGCAGAATAAGAACATAAGCCAAACACAGAATTGATAAACAATCTAAGCCAAATATAAACATAACCATAGCAGTAAATATAAGGCAAAGATAAAGGGAAGGAAGATGCAAACACACGGATAACACACGATGTGTTATCGAAGAGGAAACCGAAGCCCTCGGCGTAAAACCTCTCCACCGCCTTCCAAGCGGTAAATAATCCACTAAAGAATGTAGTTGGGATACATGAACAACAGAAGACCCTCCAAGCCTAATCTACCTGATCGGTGCAAAACTACAAGTGCACAGTATCATAGTTTTATAGTAAAGTGATGAGAAGAGTATCGTCCTCAAGGATTGGTAACTTACTTTTGACAAATACCAAAATTATGCTAATCTCGATTTTATCTAGAAAAGTCACTAAGGTTGTTGTAATTGGAATTTAAAATAAAATCAAATTAAAGAAAATAAGCAAAGGAAAAAAAAATATGTTGTTCAAAGATCAAATTAATGGGAAGAAAACTTCTAGGAAATCGATTTCACCTAATCCCTCACTATGCTTTACTCATCTGGCTAATTGAATTTAATTCTCTCTGTTTGTTAGCAATCTCAACAAAAACATCCAAAAGCCTCTTTCGACAGTCAATTGGAAACCATCTTGTTCATCAATTTACACAAGAGTATGCAATTTAATAAAGCAAGAAAGCATTAAGACCAGTGATTTTAATACTACACAGGTTCATACAAGTCTTTCGATCTCTATATTTACCTATGCCAAAATATTCAAGATCTATCCTATAATTCCCTCTTTCGATAGCAAATCACAAGATCAAAATCATCTAATTAATGGCCAGTTAATTAGAAGCAATAAGCTCAGAATAAATTAGACAAACATGAAGAGAATTAATTCGAATTAATATGGAAAAGCAGGCATAGTTCGGAATTAGATTACATCGTTTTCCTAGAATAAAGAAAATTTAGTTCATGCTAAAAATTAAACTCAACATAAACGAATTCACCATAGTTTTTCTGAGAAGATTTGAAGGAAAAAATGAACACAAAAATCTGCTTTAGCCTCCCCTTTCTTTCTGCGTCAGCTTCAGCTTCTTTTCTGTTTCAGCCTTCTTTTCTGTTTCAACCTAGCGCCTCCAAACTTTCTGTTTCAGCGCCTTTTTCAGTTTTTTAGCGCCTCACTCTTTTAGTTTCAGCGCCCCCCTTCTGTTTCAGTTCAGCGCCTCCAAACTTTCAGCCAAGAACCTGCTCTTTTCTTCTCCCCTTCAGCAAAAAAAACGTCTTGCACCCTAAAACCCCAACGTGTTGTTCAAAAGCCCAAAACATTCATCTTCAGCCCAAATAACTTGCTCTCTGTTCAGCCCACTCACTTAATTTTTCTTTTCAGCGCACTTACTTAATTTTTCTTTTCAACGCCCCACCTTTTCTTTCTCAAATGTGTTGCACTTTTTCAGCCCAAAACCTTGCTTTCTTCAGCCCTTTGTTTCAGCATTTTTCCTCTTTGCTCTATTTCAGTTCTCTTTCATTTGGTTAAATCTTTATTTCCTTCAAATCTACAATAAAATTTAAATAACAATAATGAAGTCTAAAATCAACAAAAATAAATAAAATTAGACTAAAGTTTAAAGTTGAGAAGTGATAAATTATGTCAAATTATGCAAGTCATCACTACCCAAGTACCTAAGCCCTCCAAGCTTCTTGCTCCAACGAGGTTACGCCGAACTTATTTCTTCTTTAGCTTCCTGGATTCCGCTACTAGACCATAGCATCAACCAATGGATATTGGTTCCTTCCTAACTACTTCCCAACAGCACCAAATAAACCTTCTCACAGACGTGGGTGTGGTGAGATAAGGATTTGGTAAAAAAACCTCTCAAGGGTATGACAATGGAGAGGAAGAGAGTAGAGGAATGTGAAGAGTCTCTAAGGTAAAGATTGTGGATGAATCAATCTTGTTTTTCTCTAGGGTTTCTTTCACAAAATTCTCTCTGGAAGCTCTCTACATTTGGTGGGTATAAGGGACTATATATAGTGAGGTGAGAAAGGAATGCGAAGAGTCAGTTTTTCCCAAACAGGGCTGATTGGCGGCTTGGCCTCGCGACTGGTCTAAGTCGTGAGTTCAAGCCACGAGATAACGGCCTGGCCAGCCTGGGACTTTTGTCCTGTAGTGCGACAGCTGGTGCAACCCTTTAACTCCTCTGTGTGCATCTCACGTGCCTACAGTTGGCGACTTGCCAGTCGCGAGTCAGCCGCGAGTCCTAACCGCGAATCTGTGCCTTCTTGCACATACTTGAGCTTTTCTTCACATCTTCTCACACACTACCCTTACAATAATCCCACCTAAATACAGGGTTACTAAGTGCTTAAATTACAAGCAAATTGGCACGGAATAAAGCCAACAAGATGGTTAATTAAATTCAACCTTATAGCTTCCAACGACTCTGAGGGTGATGTGACCATACACCGAAGAGGGTCCCACATATTTGCAATTATTTACTCAAAATGCCACAAAACTCATTTCTCAGAAAGTGAAAACAGCCTCTGAGGAGCTCTCATATCTCATTCTCAAAACTCAAAATTTTGAGATATGAGATATGGTAACACAAACTGAACCAAACAACATTTTAGCTAGTGGGTCCCATGGTTTTTGAGTTTTGAGTTAAGGTTTTTGAGTTATGTAACTTAAAACAGGCCAATCCAAACACCCTCTGAAGTTCTTGAAATGAATAGTTACATTTTGATCTAACTGAATTCTTTGTTTTAGAATATTGATTTGATTTTGCGTCCTTGAAGTATATTTTTTTTATTACTCGGTTGGTGATGGTATCTAGATTTGGATTGTATTGTGACTAAAGATGCTTTAGTGAGTTTAATGTAGTAGTTTAGTTTTAGTCTTTAAATAGTAAAGTTTTTCAGATTTGAAATTAGACCTATAATTCAAGTGAAAAGAAAAAGTGAATTGTTTTTGTTATTTTTTAATTAAAGAAATGTAGTTTTTTAATTAGCCCATGTGGCATATAGGTGCCATAAAAATTAACAATTTAATACCATTGTTAGCTACATAACTATTTTCTATCAATTACTTAACGGTAAAGACTATTTTGACTCAAATATCAAAAGGTTAGAGACTATTTTGACACATTTGAAACATTAATGACCAAATTGAAATATAGTGTAAACGTTAAAGACCAAATATGTAGTTTACCCTATTATAAAACACAAGTAGGCTAAATTCATAAGGGGGGAACCTCAACAACTACATGATATAATAATCACAATCAGTTCTAAAGACATGGTTTTAATGTTTGACTTCAATTAAACAAACCACAATTTCTTTCCACGACCCGTGTGTGTTTGTTTCTTAAAAAAATTTTTTTTTTTTTCTTTCCACGACCAATTTGTTAAAGCCATGTAGTTTGAATGTCATTGTTAAAAATGAGTCGTATTCCACATTGTGGAGTATTTATTATTGTCCTTTTTCTACAAAATCTAGTCAAGGATTGCAGGTGGCTGGCAAATGAAATTGTCAATGCATACTACTAAGACCAGTGGCCCGTTCCAGCAATCCTAATTGAATTACCGGTTCCTTTCTTATCACACTTTATCATGAAAATTTTCAAGTTAATGTGCAGGTGGCAGGGTTATTAATTATTATACAATTGTTGCTATTATTTTTTAAATGAATAAAAAGTTTTCTTCCAAACTAATATGGACCACCAAATTAGAGAAATTACTCATCTCAATTGGTAAAGTCTTTGATAGTTGTATAAGAGATCTAAGATTCAATCCCTGCCTACACCAAAAATTAATTGGTGTCTTGGTTTGATGATAAAAGAGCTATCATCAGGAACGGACGCCATAGGTTGAAACTCTCTAAATATATATATATATATATATCTAATACGTTCTAAAAAAAAAAAAAAAAAAATCTAATACGCGACCATAATATGACCATCCTCATGTGTTTTAGTTTCAAATGATTTAAAAATTCACACGACTATTAAATAAGTTATGATTTAAAAAAAAAAAAAGTAATGGTATATATATATATATATTATAAAAAATTGATAATCACAACAATGATAATGAGATTTGCGTCACGATTCTTATAGTTGAACAAACTATATCACTAAGTTATGAGACTCTTGGCAAAATATAGTATGCCCTTGATTCATAAATTATATGATGATAAATTACACTAACCTCATTTGAGAATTAAGGAAACAATCCCCCCCCCCCCCCCCCCCCAACAAAAAAAAAAAGTGAGAAATATATTTTATCAAATGATACTATTTCGTATCAAAAGTTAATAAAAGAGAGATATGTGTATAAAAATAACTACCTATTAATATATATCTTTCATTTGTTAGTAGAGTAGTTATTTTTTCCAGACATATCTCTCACTTATTAGATTTTGATATCGTAGTATCATTTGATACAAAATATCTTCTCGTATGATACATCCTTATACTCAAACACGGTTTATTTTCTAACAAAATATTTATTTATTAAATTATGTTCTTATATTAAATCAACTTTATTCCCAACTATGATTAGATATATAACTATTACTGTACTTTGCTGAGAGAATAAATTGGAAATCAATAGTTTATAGATTACAGACAAAATTAAATTCTGATAAATGATTTGGGGACCAAAATAAAAGTTTATGCTTTAGTGTATATGTCTGCGTGTTTATAACCATATATAAACCGATGATAATTTTTCTCAAAAGAATGTTATTACTGTTATTTATTTATCTATTATATTTTAAAAAAAAATAAGTTTTATACATTATTTAAGATGTCATTGATATTTGGTGAAACTATATTATTAGTCCATGAAATTTATCCTGTAAATGCAATTAGTCCCTCAAGTTTCAAGTGAGTGCTATTGGTCCTTCAAGTATAAAAAATGAGTGCTTTTAGTCCTTTTATTAATTACAGTTGGTGTTAATGTCTATGTGGCAAACAAAACAGTGACATGACATCTATTTAACTGATGTGGCATTCTTTTAATAAAAATATTATAAAATTGAATTTACATGTCATAATTCCCACAACTGATTGAATTAACTATTTCTCTGAAAACCAGAACACAGCTCGCCTAGCTTTCTCTTCTTTCCCTCTTCTCACTAGCAGGTAACTGTTTTTCTTCCACGAAATGTCTTCAACTTAAAACAACTTCATTTATTTTTGTTTTTTCTTTTAAATTTCTGCTTCCTTTAGCGGCAAAGGTGGTGTCCCTTCTCAAATCTCAGGGTCTAAACTTAGGCCAAAATTGGCAATTTACCCCAATTGCCAAACTATATAGTTAGTAGGCAACGTTTTGAAAGTATATACCAAACTAACATCTCGAGTTTTACAAACTCGAAAATCGAATCTCTAAGACTCAAGTTATATCTCGACACTTAAAGCCTCGATTTATATCCACGTGGATTCCGCCTGGATATCGAACCTTGGAGACTCGGTTTTTTAAAAGGGAAATCGAGTCTTAGAGACTCAATTTGTAAGCTATGGTGCACAAGCATCCACGTGGTTAGGGCAGTTGCTTGTCCTTAGCTGTACATAATTATGGGTCTCTCTTTGTTTCCTCCCCCAAAAACCCAGTAGCACAATCTTTTACTCTCTCACTCTCTCTCTCACTCTCATACAAAACTCACCTCCATTACAAAACTTCAAATCAAACTCACCCCTCATTTACACATCCTCATGTCAGTAAGGTTTTTATAACACTCACTCTCTCTAGTTGTTAGTGTATATATATGTATTGTTAGCTTTTTTTATGGGTATGTATCATGATTATTATTATTTTTTTTTTGGTTTGATATTTTTCTTTATATTTTTGTTAGAATGATTTGAAGGTTTGTAATGGGGTGAGTTGTGTGTTTAGTTTTTTTTGGTTTGAGTATGAAATGATAATGATTGAGTGTGTTTATATGTGATAGGGTAAGTATATGCAAATGTGGGGTTTGTATATGCATATGATGTAACAAGTTAGTGTATATATTTGCTAGGCTTTTATAAAAAGTAAAAAATATTTAAGATATATTTGTATTGTTAGGCTTTTATCATGACTATTTTTTGTTGATGTTTGGTTTAAGGAGAGTATATGCAAATGTGGGGTGTGTTTGTATATGCATATGATGTAAGAATTTGTAATTTTTGTACTTTGAGTAGATAAAAAGGTTTTGTAATTGATTTTAAATGAAATAGATAAAATATGCCACTAACATATTACACTTGACTTTAATAGGTTCACAATCTCTAAAGAATATTGATATAAACATATACTATGGTGGACCCCTTGTCAATCTTGAAGAGATTGACAGATTCCCATTTAAAGGGCCGAGTATCCAGTGTTATTATATCATGATACGTCGTAGGTTGAAGACGTTGAATGACTTGAAGATGAAAGTAATAGAAGAATTGAATTTGAACCCTACTTATTATGACATAAAGATTATTTACTGTTACCCACAAGAAGTCTTTCATAAACAGATAAATTACAGGTATATGGTGATCAAAGAAGACAAACATGTAAAGATCATGTTTAATAGGATCCATAAAATGTCCCAAGTAAATGCTGCTAAGTTGTACGTAAATTCGGAGCTGCTTGCAAAAGTTAATGCCGAGGAGGTGCAACAAACAGCTACTTCTTTACAATTTACAGCCCTAGATGATGGAAACACTCCAACCTCAAGAGACACATTTAGGGGAGGAAGATGAAGATGCAGATCATGCTGCAAATAATGGTGAAAATCTTGATGATATGGATTGAGCAAGGCGACTTTGACAGGGATGTGGATGACCACGAACTTGCTTCCAATTTTGAAGAGGAAAATATGGAGTACCATGATGAAGGTGATGTGGACGATGATACTGGCGTCCAGCATTTTACAAATACGACCACTACTTACACACTTCCTACTGAGTCATTCTATGCAAATACTTGGGGAGAATATGGTTGATCCTTCACATCTTCAAATACCATTTGTTTCTACTTGGGAAGATGGGATGCATTTTTTTAAAAGGTTGACTTTTGTAAATAAAGATGCGGTGAAGCGTGCATTGATAATATATGCAGCAAAGGATAATAGAAATTTTACAACCCAGAGGTCGACCAAAACTAAATTGTGTGCCGCATGCATTGACACCAACTGCAAGTGGTATGTTGAGGCATTCATGAAGGCTAAACTTAATGGTCTATAGATGGTCACATCTTATGTAGGTCCACACAGTTGTATACCCTTTAGCCTACGAAGAGACGGTAAAATGATGGATTCTAATTTTGTTGCATCAGAAATTGTGGGAAAATTGCAACAGGATCATACTACTTGTATTGATCATATCTGGAACATCATACATACTAAGTATAATCATGAGCTTTCTTACGTAAGGTATGAGACGCGAAACAAAAGACAATTGCTAAGATATTTGGGGATTGGGAACAGTCTTACCAAAGGTTGTAAAAGTTATTGTTGGCATACTTGGATCGGGATCCGGGTACCTAGTACAACTATCACACCATACCTAGGACCATACTTGGTACTACGTTACTAAGCTATGTATTTTGGGCATTTGCTTTATGCATTGCTGCATTCAAATATTGCAGGCTAGTGATCAGTATTGATGAGACTCATTTGTATGGTAAATATCGATGGGTGTTGATGATTGCAATGACAACTGATGCTAACATCAAGGTTTTACCTCTTGTCTTTGCTGTTGTGGTCAAGGAGTTAGGGCCTAGTTGGGGGTGGTTTTTTAAGTGTCTCAGGATTTCGATAGGGTATGTGATTGTTAGGACATATATGGTTCACATGTTAAGAACATATGTCATACTTTTATGTAATTGGCTAATCCTTTGACAAAACGCACTTTACTTGTATTTGGGTAGATTTAGGATGTGTTGAAATACTTCAAGAAACCATGTTTCAAGATCAAGTATTGAAGCCTTCAAGTCTGTTCAAGAAAACAAGCTGAAAGTGCAAATTCATTAAAGCTCGACAGCTGCATCTATCGAGCTTCAGTAAGCTATTCAAGTTCGTAAGCTCGACAGCTTCTCGATAGCTTCTATCTATCGAGGTTTATAAAATCAGAATTTCTGACCTGATTTCTTGGGATCCGTGAATGTGTCTTTGGGCTTTCTTTTCTCCTAACCCTAGACATATAAAAAGATTGTTTTAAGAGTCGTTTAAGAGTTCACAAGTTACACAAGCATTGAGCAAACTCTGTTCAAGCAAATTGTGACCGGAGACGAAGTTCTTAACCTAGTTCATCTCTTCTGAAGAAGTTGCTGTGTATTTGCACCAAGGGTTTTGTGATCAAGCATCTTCTTGATCTTCATCATGTGTATGAACTGAAGAACTTTGCAGCCAACCCTTCTTTCTAGTTGGTGATTGAAGTCGCGTATTGGGATCCGCACAAACTGGTTAGTCACGTACTTGGGAGCCGTGCATCAAAAGTGGAAACTGTCATTATAGAACAAGTCCAATTGGGTATTGGTGTAAGGGTTCAACTGTAGGTTGGTAAGGTACTTGGGATTTCTTTACTTGTAACCGCTTGTTGTGATAATAGTGGAGTTTCGGGAGTGGTGACCTGAAAATCACCTAGTGGGGTTTTTGCAGTAGGGTTTTCCCCATTCGTAAACAAATCACCGTATTATTTATTTTTCCGCTGCATAATTAGTTTATTGGTGATTTGTTTGTGCTGCCACGCAATTGCATGTTAATTAACTTAATTAATAAATTTTGTTAAATTAATTAGTTAATTTATCATAAGGGGTCAATTCATTTGTGGCCTATCAAATGGTATTAGAGCAGGCATACTCTGATTAGGTTTTAATCTTTGCTGTGTTTGATCCATTGACCCCTGTTAGTTATGGATAGAGGATAGTCGTTAATTATACCTCTTTTATTTGATGGGACTAACTATGCATACTAGAAAGTACGCATGAGAGCTTTCTTGCAGTCTTTAGATGAGAAAGTGTGGCAAGCTATAGAGATTGGTTGGACTAAGCCAAAGGAAGCACCAGCCGATTGGGATGATGCCAAGATCAAGGCGGCTAACTTCAACAGCAGGGCATTGAATGCGTTGTTCAGTGCAGTCACCAATAAGGAGTTTAAGAAGATATCCTCAACAAAAACTGCTAAGAAGGCTTGGACCATCCTCCAGACAACCTATGAGGGAACCAAGACTGTTAAAGATTCAAAGCTTCAATCTTGGGGAAACCATTCCTGAACCCAAGATTGTGAGGAAAGTGCTCAGATCTCTACCCGAGAGATTCCATGCCAAGATTACGGCGATTGAGGAATCAAAAGATATTGACAAGATTCCTTTGATTGAGCTGGTTGGAAACTTGCAGACCTACAAGCTAAGGTTGACTAGAATTGGTAAGTCGGGTAAAGGAAAAAGCATGGCACTAAAGGCCAAGAGCAGTAACACAGATGAGTCTTCAAATGATGAAGATTCCAAGATGAAGTCCTACATCACCAGGCAATTCAAGAAATTTATGAAGAACGCCAATGGAAAGGGCTTTGACAAGGATCGTAAGCAATCCAGTTCTTCTTAGTTAATGGGTCAAGACAAAGGGAAGAAGGATGCTAAGGATGACAGTCAGTACACTGTTCCCGCAGGACCTAAGTGCATTGGGTGTTATGGGTTCGGACATATGAAACATGAGTGTCCTACATATCTCAAGAGCATTGGAAAAAGCAAAACACTTGCTGCAACCTTGAGTGACACTGAGCTTGAAGATGATTCCGATAGTGAGGATGACGGAATCTTAAATGCCTTTACTGCCATAGTCAATCCTACTGAAGGGATTGTTGATGAAGTGGAAGAAGAAGAAGAATTGGTGGATTCTAAGTGTGAGAAGATGGATGATCAAGATGATATCCATTTAGCCTATGAGAAACTATACAAGCTGTCTGAGAAACACGAGAAACTCTATAGGCTGACCACCAAGAAACTCAGTGATGTGAAACTTGACTGTGAAGAGTTGTCCACAAAGTTTGATGAGACAAATCAGACTATTGAAACACTGAGATTTGAGAACAATTTCTTGGCTGAGAAGACCAAGAAGCTTGAGGCGGAGCTATTTCAAGTTAGAGCTCAATTGGAGAGGACTTCCAGTGCAAAGCTTGATGAGATGCTCAGCATTCAGAAATCTGCTTTAGATCGAACAGGTTTAGGGTATGGTCTTTCTTCCTCTAATATTGCTTCTACTAGTGTTACTGTTTTTGTTCCTCCTGCTAATATTGTTAAAATTAAGAACAATGATGTTAAAATTGAATTAGCTAGTGAGAACTTAGACAAAGGTAAATCTATCTTAGAAGCACCCCCTAAGCTAGATAAGAAAGATACTAAAAACCCTAAGGCTAAGAAGGCTAACTCTCAAAAGCCTAAACAGAAGAAGCAGCATCTTTGTCATCATTGTGATGTTGCAGGTCATACTAAACCAAATTGATATAAGTGGTTAGCCACTCAATAGAGCAACGGCATGATAGCATCTGGAAGCCAAAATCAACTTCAATCCTCTCTTGCTCCTTTTGGAGATCTTCTGAAAGCCCTCATGTTCCTTTCGAACTTGAACGGGTTCAATTCTTTCCTTTCGTCGCCGGTTCAAGGATTCAATCAAAGGAAAGATTCTTCCAAGGTGTGGAAGAAAAAGGAATCTAACTGATTATATCACTTCTTTCTATCTTTTTTTGTTTGTTGCATTACTTGGGTGTTTTTCTTTTATTTTGAGCCAGTCTAGTTTTATGCTTTGCTTTGATAACATGTTTTTGTTTGTTTATTTTTAGTTTTTGTTTATTTTGTTTTTTATATGAAATTTTTTTTTTTTTGAAAAATCAAAAAAATACAAAAGCAGTGTGTGTTATGTGTACATTGGTATTTGTATACCTTGGATGGCCAATGAAACAAAGTTTTCTAAACTTTGTATCTTTTGTAGCTTAGATGAGCATCTCTATGCACAACTAAGCAAGTGAGCTTTGTGGCTCTTGTTTGTGATGAGTAAGATTAAGTTATCTCTTAGACTTAACACTCATATCACTATTTTTGACGGGTAGGACTAGAAAATCCTAAGAGAAAGGCATAAATAACCATCTCACCATTGTTGCCTGCCAATCATGAATGACACCCGTATGCTTCGGCATAGCAAAAGTGCAGTGTCAATGACATTTGTGTGCTTCGGCGTAGCAAAATTGGAATGTCAAATATCAATGGGTATTTCTTTTCTCTCTCATATATACCCATGCATGATATGCTTAAAAAGAAAAATATGCAAAGGAAATAAAAAGCAAAAAGATTAAAAATACTTTAAATATGATTGCAAGCGTGTATTCTAGGAGATGTAGGAGTTATAGGATGTACCTCAAAGGTGATAGTCCCCATCAAACAGTTATGATTGTGTTTTAGTTAAATTGATTTTCTCATATCTCAAATCGTCATAACATGTGTACACTTATGCAATCTTGCGATGTTTTTCACACATGACACGTAATATTCTTTGCTACTCTTGATACATGTGCAGGTACAATGTGATTTGGCCATCACTAGGTTTACATGTGTTAATGTATGCTCACTAAACTGTCATGACTTGTTTTTAAAATATAAAATTGGTTAGAATTGTTGTGTGTGTGTGTGTGTGTGTGTGTGTGTGTGTGTGTGTGTGTGTTTTTGGAGATCCATGTGCTTAAAATTTTCATTAAGAGATGTTCTTGAGAGCCTATTGTGTTGATTGGATCATTGTTGAGTTGCATGTTTGATTGCATTCATGTCTATGTTTTCACTTCTTGAAAAACTATTTTTAAAAGCTGGCTCGACACCTCCTCGATACCTGTCTATCTGTCGAGCTTCTCAAGCCTTTTCTTATCACAATCTCAACACATCCTCGACACCTTGTGGATCGATCAAGAAATCTTCTGTCTCCTTGATAGCTTCTCGATACATTGTCGATCGATCGAGATTCTGTTCTGGGTTCTGGTGTTTATTTCTCGATACCTCCTCGATACCTGTATCTGTCGAAGGTTATTCTCCTCGACACCTACCTTGACAGATTCCTCGACACCTCTCGATACCTGTATCTGTCGAGATTTAATGAAGAGTTATATAAGAAGCCCCTTGTGCGATCCGGTTCTCATTTTCTCGATCTCTCTCGATCTGTCCGCACCTGTTCACCTCCCAAACTCACTTTTCTCACTCCAAACCATCAACCCGCGTGATTTTCGGTCCTTCCTTGCTTCAAATCACTTGGTATGATCTCTTTTCTTCTCATTCTTCATGCATTTCATGATTTTTGAAACTTAGGTTTTGGGGTTTTTGAAAAATTTTGGAGTTTTTCAAAATTGATGAGTTTTTCTTGTAATTTTGGGATGGGTTTTCATTTAAATGTGTTCATAATCTCATGCATTGCATCCCATTTGCATTATAACAGTATTTTCATACATTTAGATGTGTGCAATATGTTTGTGTGCTGGTAGGATTGGATTAGGCTGAGCCCATGATGAAACTTCTTTTGCATGTCACATGCTCATGCATTCCCCATGCATACGTACTCTCTTTTCAATATATCTTGATATATTTGAAATGCTTTGGGACTTTTCTGATTGTTTTTCTCCCTCTCTCTCTCTCTCATTCTGTTTACGTTAGTAGTGTCTATGGCACCTAAACGTAAGTCTGCTCCATCTCGGAACCCTCTTCGTCCTGGGGCATCATCTTCTTCTGATCCTACACCTTCTAACATTCGGTTCCACGATGAGGATGCTCATAAAGCATTCTTGGAGAACTTCTCTAGACGAGGTGTTCATTCGGAACGCCGAGTCATTTTGGCGGACTTCGCCGATACTGACTTTCCCGATGTCATTCACAGTCAGGGATTGGAGTCACTGTGTGGCGTCTCGGTCACTTGTCCTCTCGTGCTTATTCAGAAGTTTTACTCCAACATGCACGGGATTGATTCTTCAGTACCTCTCTTTCACACTCGTGTTTGAGGTATGTGCTTTGTTGTCACACCGCAGCTTGTTGCGGATGTGCTTCGAGTTCCGAGGGTAGAGCATCCTAATTACCCCGGTTGTGAGCGTCTGAGGACTGTGTTCAAAGACAAGATGATGTCTGCTTTCTGTGCGCACCCATCTGTTTGGGGTAAGCATCAGTTTACACCATGTCGGCCTTTTGCTAAAAGTCCTAGATTCATGAACATGGTGATGACTTTTGTGTTGCACCCACTCTCTCACTATAACTCTATCACAGAGCCTCGTGCTCGATTTTTGCTTTCTTTATTGAAGCACCTCACTATAGATTTTCCTTCACATTTCATTCTTTCCATTATAGATGTGTTTAGGGATACGGCTACCCGTGATAAGCTCATCTTTCGTTCTGCTATCATGAGGATCCTATGCCATTTTTCTGTTCCTTTTCCCTCCTCTGATCACTTCTTTGTCATGTGTGCCATATATGCCGCTACCGTAAAACGTAGTGAGGCTCAATTTAGGTCACGACAGGAGTCAGCAGCTCCTCCCTCTGGTTCGACTCCAGCTCGTTCGGCACCCTCTGGCTTTGCTTCATCTACATCTACTCCCTCCTCTTCTTTGGGCGATGTATCTCTTGAAGACATCATGGCACAGCTGCAGCGCATGGATGCTTTCCTTGATACACTCTCCACTGAGTTGTATCAGGTGAATATTCATGTTGGTTGTATTGCACGACGTCAGGCGACCATGGGTGGTTTTGCTCTTGAGGCTACTCCTTCACCACCTCCTTCAGTGGCTTCTGATTCTGATGTTGAGGATGATGATGATGATGGTGATGATGATGACGCTTCAGATGATGATGATGGAGATGCTAGCTCTACTGATGAGATTTCTACTTGACACTCTTATCCTTTGTGACTCATGATAAAAAGGAGGAGTAATTTTGGGATATGAGAGTACTCATCTTAAGGGGAGAGTTAGTATAGGACATTTTTGATAGAGGGAGTGTTGATACTTGAGGGATGTAGTGAGGATATGATGTATCTTTTCTTTTCTTTCTTATATAGATACATTGTTCTTGTATATTTAGTCTTGTGATTATTTTGACATACATTGTACTTATTTCTTTTTATATGTGGATGTATGTTGTTTCTTTCACCTAACTCTTACATGTGTTGTTTCTTTTCTCTCTTTATACACATGTTTCTTTATTTGTATGCAATCTATTATTTTTGTTTCATACAAGATGCCTTAATGAGTTTTGTTTAAAATGTTTCAGAAATACAAGTTGTCAAAATGTACTTGCCATAAACTTTCTTCTTGCAAAGTTTTTCAAGAGTTTGTGTTAGGATGGATTTTATTGTATTAAACAAGTTAATATGAGTTGAGTGATTTATGACTTCTCTCATATGGTCATTTGTTTGTTGTGGTTTTGTCACGAATTGCCAAAAGGGGAGATTGTTAAGATATATGTGATTCACATGTTAAGAACATATGTTATACTTTTATGTAATTGGTTAATCCTTTGACAAAATGCACTTTACTTGTATTTTGGTAGATTTAGGATGTGTTGAAATACTTCAAGAAACCATGTTTCAAGATCAAGTATTGAGGCCTTCAAGTTTGTTCAAGAAAACAAGCTGAAAGTACAAATTCATTAAAGCTTGACAGCTGGCTCGACAGCTGCATCTATCGAGCTTCAGTAAGTTGTTTAAGTCTGTAAGCTCGACACCTTCTCGATAGCTTCTATCTGTTGAGGTTTATAAAATCAAAATTTCTGACCTGATTTCTTGGGATTTGTGAATGTGTCTTTGGGCCTTCTTTTCTCACAACCCTAGACATATAAAAGGATTGTTTTAAGAGCCGTCTAAGAGTTCACAAGTTGCACAAGCATTGAGCAAACTCTGTTCAAGCAAATTGTGACCAGAGACGAAGTTCTTAACCTAGTTCATCTATTCTGAAGAAGTTGCTGTGTATTTGCACCAAGGGTTTTGTGACCAAGCATCTTCTTGATTTTCATCATGTGTATGAATTGAAGAACTTTGCAACCAACCCTTCTTTCTAGTTGGTGATTAAAGTCGCATACTGGGATTCGCACAAACTGGTTAGTCATGTACTTGGGAGCCATGCATCAAAAGTGGGAACTGTCACTACAGAACAAGTCCAATTGGGTATTGGTGTAAAGGTTCAACTGTAGGTTGGTAAGGTACTTGGGATTCCTTTACTTATAACCACTTGTTGTGATAATAGTGGAGTTTTAGGAGTGGTGACCTGAAAATCACCTGGTGGGGTTTTTGCCGTAAGGTTTTCCCCATTCGTAAACAAATCACCGTGTTATTTATTTTTCCACTACATAATTAGTTTATTGGTGATTTGTTTATGTTGCCACGCAATTGCATGTTAATTAACTTAATTAATAAACTTGGTTAAATTAATTGGTTAATTTATCACAAGGGGTCAATTCGTTTGTGGCCTATTAGTGATACATGACAAGGGCATTTGCATTATTTCCGACCGATATAAAGATATCAAATGCACCATTGCAGAGTGGCCTAGAGGTGATGACGGAAGCTTTCAGGTATTTTACCGATATTGCCTTCGACATGTTACTAGCAACTTCAACACACACTTTAATGACCCGACTCTAAAGAGATTGGCCTTGAAAGCTGGATATGCAACTCAGAAAGCTAAATTTGAGTCCATAATGCAAGCCATTAAGGATGTTGAGATTAATGCACTTAGGAGGATAAACCCAAATGATGATGAACCTAAACGCTATATGCCATACACATATCTAATGAGTGAGGATCTGGACAAATGGACCCAGTCACATGATGGTGGAAGACATTACGGGGCAATGACAACCAATATCTTTGAGTGCTTTAATGGGGTACTTAAAGGTGCTCGCGGTTTGCCCATTGCTGCAATGTTTGAGTTCACTTGGTGCAAACTTGTTGCATATTTCCATGATCGACATAAAGAAATTACTTCTGATCTTTCTCAAGGTAAAGTGTGGAGTGATTATGCCATGGAGATCTATTCCAAAAATGTGTAGAAAGTTTCAGGACACACTATGAGGGCATTTAATCATGAAGCTGGTATATATCAAGTGCCTACCCCATACAACGACCATAGAGGTGGAGGGGGAAACCACAGTCATGAAATAAACATATTTGCTAGAACATGTGGTTGTGGAAAGTGGCAAAACATTAAGATCCCTTGTTCACATGCAATTAAAATTTGTCAGAGTCTGCGACTTGATGCAACCAGCTGTATTGACCTATGTTACAATTTGGACAACCCATTCACACATATTCACATCAATTTGTGGTGTCAAAATCAAAGTCATTATGGAGGGACATTAGCGGGCCACGGTGGGTACCTGACCCAAATCTGTTGTTGGCTAAAGGTCGTTTTGTGAAGTCAAGAATAAGAAATGAAATGGATGAGGTACGATGAGAACGGGGAAGTTGGAGGCAAGATTCATACTTGAGGGAGATTCAATCGAGGCAGTGATGTGAGGTGTGACATGAAGAGGGGCATAACTGTAGAAGATGTCCCAATTCCCATGGGCCTTCGATAAGCAGTAGTGTTACAAACTAGGAAAGTACTGTTTTTATGTAATATGCTTAGAATTTCATTTGCTTTTTGTTCTTCGCATTTGGGAACTAACGACTGTATTTAAATGTTTGTCAGGCAAGCAAAGACTCAATTTTGGAATGGCATTGTACCTGGAAGTTGTGGTTAACTTCAGTATGGACAAGTGCTAGGCGACTATGTAGACTATATTGTATTGACTCAGTTGTTATTTTGTTTATTGCTGAATGTTCTAGTAATTGAACTATTCTCTATTCATTGTACTCGTAACATTAGTTGCGTTGTGCAGCTTTTTATTGCAACTAACTTCAACATATGTGTTGATTTCATCTGCAGCTTCTTGGGTTAGTGCCCTTATATATATATATATATATATTATGCTGGTATCTAGTTGTTTACCACTGCGTGTGATACAGTTGTGAATCTGGTTTATTGTTGCAAGTTGGAGAAGAAAAAAAAAATCCCAGTGGAAATCGAGTCTTTTAAACTCAATTTCCATTAGAATGGCATCTTCGTAAATAACTACAAGTACAAATCGAGTTTCAAAGAGTCGATTTGTACTGGATTTATTTACGAAAAAGCCATTGGAATATAAATCGAGTTTCAAAGACTCGATTTCCATTGTGAATTTTTCTAGTGGCATGCTGCCGTAAATAATTTTGAACTCTCTGCCTGGCATACTTGTTGCTACTGAACTCGAGTACTAAATAGAAATTGAGTTTCAAATGCTTGATTTATACTATGTTTTGGTTTTTTTTTTTTTTTTTTTTTTCCATAATGGAAATTGAGTTTCAAATACTCGAGTTATACTATTTTTTGTTTTTGTTTTTTTTAATGGAACTCAAGTTTTATATACTCGAGTTCCACTGGGATTTTTTTTTTTTTTTTTTTTGGGTTTCACCATCCGTTGCTAATTTTGGTTTCCCCATCAGTTGCTACTTCTGAGTTTTATATACTCTCATTTGCATAATTTATGGAAAATTGTTCAAAGCTATTCCTCTGAAAATGAGGGGACGATATCATCAATACAAATGTGAATGGACCGGCACTAAAAACATCAATTATAGATGAACATAAACCATATACCTTGAATGACTCAAACCCATATATATCAAGGATACTTATGGATCTCCCAGTACATTGTTTTCGCACCAGTCAAACATGCTTGCATCAATTGCCTGAATTTGAGGTAATAAATGGGCACATGTCACACAAAGGGTGATTTGTGTTATAATAATAGAGTGGAGGAAAAAAAAAAATTGCAACCCCAAAAGAGTGCATTTCAGATCTGCTTGGAATAGGGGGTTCAACCATAGATTCTAGATCTCTCAACATTTCTAGCAGCCAACCAAAGAAATTCATCAAGGTCACGAAGCCAAACAAATAAATCTTACCTTCATCTGCCAATACGTCTACATGGTTTTCATTGTCAATCACTTGGAATGATATGTTCCCCAGCCACAATACTGCAGCAAGCATTCTAAATGTGTGCTCTTGATCTTCTTTGCTAATTTGAATAATGTCTAGGGCGTCCTGCAGAAATAAGAAAACAACAATAGGGATACGGAGACAAAATGAAATGAAATAGGGAATGTGAACCAGAATGACGAAAACAAGAAGTAAACTTACCATGAGCATATGAAATTTCCGAGCATCATCAACACCATGAATTGCCAAGCAATCACTTTGATTAACATACCTGTACTCGCTAGCCATTCTTAGGTTCAGTTTCTCTGCAAAGAAAAACATAAATTAATTCCAAGTATGAGAGAAAAACCCCACATTTATTTTCACACTCCAGTGTTACTTGCTCCCCAGTAGTGAAGTTTGAACCCTCCAATCGTCAAAAGAACGACATCTTTGACTCAATATCCTTCAATTACCAAACACAAACAGCCAAGAACCACAATACCTACATATCACACCAACCAAGATTTATTCAGTCATATCTTCAACACTGCACATGGCACAGCCCCCTGATATCCACAATCAAACATTATCAAATTTCCAAAAAGGCAGTTCCTGTATATTCACAATCAAACAGATTATAAGGCATTTCCCTGTATAGGAAAACAATGTATAATCAAGCTGTACATATTCATTTCCAAAAAATACATTTTCTATATATCATTTCATCTTGTTCACATAATGGAGAATACAAACTACATATACATGCCTAACTTTGTACACTTGTTCACAACAAAATACTAGACTAGCCTATCCTTTCTTTACATCAAAATGCCCTTTTAACAAATTCCCCAATCAGCTAACTTTTTTGAACCTTATGCTATCTCGTATAATGTTTAGTGTGCAGATGAGGAGGTCTTGCATGTCCTTTGACAGATGCCTCATGCCTAGCTCTGTGTCCATGTTTGTGACCCCTTGTCCCACAAGGAGGTGCCTTTGATATGCATTTCGGCCGACCTTCTGGTTCTGCAGGTAACCCAATAGCCTGCTCAGCCTGAACATGGGTTGGGTCAACGCTTGAAGAAGGGCCAGTAGATGTACTGTGGGAGGGTGGTTCCATGTGCTGGCAGGAAGGGTTGGATCAATACCCAAGTCAAAGGATGGAATGGGTGAAAGCTCAGGAAATGACCGTGGGGTGGGTGGAGGGATGTTAGGGGTAGGAGATGGAAGTGGGGTGGGTGGAGGAATGTTAGGGCTAGGAGATGGATGTGAGGTGGATGGAGAGGAATCAGGGGTTGGGACAACCCAAAGGGTAGCAACAAGTGGACGAGAGCCATGTTTGGCAGGAGCTGTGCTCGTGCTTGGCCTCTCAGTAGTGCTTGGTCTCTGAGTAGCCGTTGCCTAAGGAGTAGCTGCCCCCTCATTCAGGGCCTCAGGGATATGAGCTTGTACACGGTCAATCTCATTCATTGCCTTTAGCATATCAGTAATGTCCTTGTAGTCCTCCGTGCCCACTGGATGAGGCCTCAACAAACGGAGGTATCCTTCAATTTGCACATGGAAAAACGATCATATTAGTAATGCAATACCAAATCAACAATGCCAATGAACAATAAAATAAATGTTGGCTGGTTAATCGATTCATCAAATAATATAAAATAGTAGAAGCATGAAATGTTGTGGTTATCCACTAAACGGTTGAAAGTCATTACGAATCAAAAAGAGAACCAAAAAACTAAAACAACATTTAGTTACATTAAAAATAAAATAAAATAAAATAAAGAAAAGAAGAAGAAGAAGAAGCATTTATTGGACTGTTCTTCAACAAAATCAAGACTTGCTGCAAAACTACTTGAGTAATCTATGTGGCAAGTCTTGCTCCATAAACATAGATTTTTCCTCGTACTATTTGCATGAAATAATTTGATTCAACTGCCCATTAATTTGAAGCTATTCACAGCCTCTACTACTTGTTTTTTACAGCCTCCTCCACCTGTTAATGACACCAATCCCTGCAATGTCTTTAGGCCAAGGGAGAGAGCCCACAGACTTCACACAAGAAGGTTAGGTGTTGAGTTTGGCTCACTTTTGCATTTTAACTTAGTTTTTGAGTGAAAAGTTATCTTTCTAGATGATAAAATTTGTAAACATCAACATCTAAACATCCTTATGGTGATATTTTGTGTAGATGCAAAGGAGGGAAAACAATGTACAATCATTTGAAAAGCTTCGTCAGGTTAGCACTAATTTCACTTAATCCGATTTTTCTGCTTACTTTGAGTTTGACTCAAGTTTGAATCATGCTTTGCTTAGGTGCTAGTGAGCTCTAGCTCAAATGGCACTTTCTAAAGATGGAAGATAAGATTGTAGGTTCAGGACCAATTGGGTGCAGGTGTAATTATGAATATAGACTACTAGGATGCATATATAAACTACTAGGAATCATATCTGAATAAGACTGATTTTCTCTGATTGGATTCAATTTACTGGAATATAATTTTATCTTCAATTTTTTTTAATATTATGAACCAGAAACTGCATTAATTGGATTGTGTGTGATTCTGAAGTTGCTCTGAGAGGTTGTGTTGTAGATATTTGTGTCTACTAGTAGGGGTTTAAATGTGAGCAAGAGAGAGGTTTAACATGTTTCCTTTTTTCTATGGAAAAGATGTGGTTAAGTCAGACCAATTTAAGATAATAGTATCCCACAGTTATGGATACAATTTAGTAGATCTCCACCAAAAAGTATGAAAACTTTTCTTAGTAATTTAAAAAGAAAGGCATAAGAGGTTGCTTATTTTGATAAAGTGGTTAGTGGAATTTTTTTTTTTTTGAAAACAGTGGTTAGTGGAATTTAAGCTAGGCTTTATATCTACTTAATTGTCCTTGTATATGCTGCTTTAATATTCTTTTTTGTGGATCTACTCTAGTGTGATGTGTTTCTGAAGTAAGTTGCCATTTGGATGTTTGTATGCGCCTGTTCAACAATTGCAGATGATGAAATGTTACTTCAAATTCTTTTTCCTTATTATTTGGGTTGAAGGCTGTACTCTCTCTCACAATTCCATTCTTGAAAAGTGTTTGCTTGATAATGCAATGTCCGACCATTACTTTCACTTGTCAAAATGCAACTATCCTAACATGGAATTTTTTTTCTAAAATTTTTTCCTATGAGATTTAGCTGAAACAGTACCTCCTTAGGGTAGAAGGCTAGGTTGTAGGTTCAAATCCCAATGGGTGTTAATATATTTTCCTGATAAACTAAAAAAAGGTTCCTCTATACAAACTTACACACTCCGGCATTTATTCATGTTTGTAGTGGTGGGAAAGACCTTTCTGAGAGTATTGTTTTCTTTTATAAGCTAACTAATTCAAGTACTTCTGTCTTGTGTAGGTTTTTAATGTCTTTTGCTTTATAGCTTCAAGCTCATCTTTTTGACGCCCATTTCTGTTTATACCCTCAGTTATACTTGACAGACTTGGCGACAAGGGAGAGTTTCTTGCTTTGCACGGGAGAACACCCTATTTTGCAAATGGCTTTGCATGATGATAGTATATGGGCTGCTACCACTATTCTTCTGTTCATAGATGGCCTGCTGAAGGACGTAACCCTCAGAAGGTCGTTCAAAGAGGCGGTTCATTCTTAGCTGGAAACTTGTCATTTTCAAGGGCAAGGGCCTCCTTAGAAGGATCTGCCCTTGTGAGTAATGCTTCTTTCTGTTTTTTCATAATTTGTATTTTGATATATTAATGTTATTGCAGTTCTTAGGTGGTTATCTGTCCCTGTTCGAGTATGTTAGTGTTTTGGAGTATACTCGAGTTTTATTTGTGTTTTTTTTATTTAATTTCTTTTTTATGGATTTTTAATTCTTGGATTTGCTAATTTTTGATGTTTTCATTTTGGGGATTAACATTAGTGTTCTTGGCTCATTGAAGTACTGGTTTTTCAACAATGTTGTGTAGGTTCCTGTTTACAAAGAGCCAACACTAACCATTCCTGGAACTCCTGGAATAGTGCAGCGTGAAATTTTGAATAATAGAAGGCATGTGTTGACTAAGGTAATTGTGACTTCCCTCGTACTTTACAATGACAATGTGTTACTCTAACTAAACAAGACCTTTAAAATCAACATCTTTCATTGACAGGATACAGCTGGTTCTGTGAAGCTGTGGGAGATCACCAAGGGCATTGTAGTTGCAGATTATGGAAAGTTCACACTGGTTCTTTTTCTAGTTGTGTTCGACAATAACATATTTGTTGACATGGTAGGAGTGCCTGATTGACACAAGGGCCAGGGTAGTTCTTCTGATTAATACTGGCAATATTTGTTTATATATTAAATTTTTATAAATTTCATTTTGGGAGGGGACACCTTTGGTTATCATCCATGCTTTTGAGTTTTGATGTAAAAGAATTCATGCTTTTGATTTCAATATTCCAGCAGTCATTTGAGCACATCTCTCTATACTTTGTAAGTTATTAGTGGCAGGAAATTATGAACTTTGCTAGATAAATAAGATTTCTCAAATTTGACAGCCAACAGTGACCATGTTTTTAAGAAGAACTAGTATCTGCCAATATTGGTTTTGGTCCCAAGCTTTCAAAATTTTCTGGTAAATTACTAATCCGTATGCAAGTAGATCAAACTATGTACGTACGTCCATGTTTTTATATCATCAACAAGAAGAAGATTGAATATAAAAAATGAGAATCATACATATAAGCAAACAAGAATACTTCATCACTTCTCTTTTTGTTAGGACATCATCGATGAAATTAGACAAATGAAACACACTTGGCACTAGGGTAGTATAACAATTAATAAGAAATGGCCCAAGAGTGACCTATCTTTCTTTTGAAAGGGCTAAACAGCCCTATATGATTGATACCACAGGTAGACTTTGCTGGTTAATGCATCATTATTAGGATTGTGACTAAGAAAAAAGAAAAAGGAAAAACCATTTTTAGCTTATATATAAATAGCATAACTCTAATTGGTTGGAGGAGTGGAAAATTAGGAGAATGGAAAATTGTGGGAAGATGGAAAATATTTAGTTTTCCTTTATATGTGTTTGGTTGGAGGGATGGAAAAGTGGGAGAGTGAAAATCTCTTTTGTTTGGTTGAAAAGAAAAATGGGAGAATAGAAAATGTAGTTTATATAAATTGACTATTATATTCTTGTTACATAATAGGTAAGAAATAGATTTATTTGTACTCATTAAATAATATAAATTTACCGATAATTATATTTTTCAATGAAAAGTGTTACGTCCACAATATTTTTCACAATACTTTCATAACAAAATTTATGTGGAAAGTTATTACTAGTTTTAATTTGAATCCATCACTGAAATTATTTTTTTACTCACCAATATTAACTAATAACAATCTGTTACTTAAAATTTATTGTGAAAATATTATGGTAACATTTCTCAATTAGGATTTTTTATTTTTTATATTATTTCTCATTTCTCTCATTTCATTTCATCCATACGTTTTTGTTTTTGTTTTGTTTTTTTTTTTTTTTTTTTCATATACGTTTGCCCTTATCTCTTTATCTCCCCCTTCTTTTCTTTCTTTTTCTCCCTCATTCAAGAAGTGCTCTCATTCTCTCTTTTTTCTCTCCAGCTCTCGCTCTTAGTTTTTTTTTTTTTTTTTTTTTTTTTTTTTTTTTTTTTTTTTTCATACATGTTTGCCCTTATCTCTTTATCTCCCCCTTCTTTTCTTTCTTTTTCTCCCTCATTCAAGAAGTGCTCTCATTCTCTCTTTTTTTTCTCTAGCTCTCACTCTTAGTTTTAGTTTTTTTTTTTTTTTTTTTTTTTTTTTTTTTTTTTTTTTTTTTTTTTTTTTTTTAACTTGATTCCAGAACAGCTGTTGTGTTTGTAAAGAGGGTAGGTGGGAGAGGGCATTTGTATAAAAATGCCATAAGTCCACTTTTCTCCTCACAATTTTCCTCTTGATTTGGGAGGAAGAAAATTGTGGGCTCAGGGGAGAAAATTTTCTCCCGGGTTTTCTTTCCTCAGTGTTTTCCTTCAGTTGCCAAACAGTGGAAAACATTGTTTTCCATCCTATTTTCCTCCCTTAGTTTTCCATCTTCCCTAAAATCACCCCAACCAAACACAGTGTAAAGGTTGAAATAGGAAGTATGAGCTTAGAGAATCTCAAATTAGATTTTTAAATCAACAAAGTTCTTTATAAGGAATCTTAACTAGACAATAGCTTTAAAAGGGAGGTTTCATGCCAAGAAGTACGGTAAGATGTAGAAGACATGGAGAAGTTACCATTAGAATCAATTTAGCACCCCCGCGATCGATGAACCTCCAAGTTGCCCTATGGAACCAGTCGAAGTACGCATGATGTGGAGGCATATCACCAAGCACTACTTCATAACACCGTTCAAGGCGATTATCGCACGCAATGATATGCCCAGCATGTTTCCGTGCCAATCGACATTGACCTTCCCCCTCAAATCAATCCCATGAAGCATTGTATCAGTGTCAACATTACGGGGAATTTCTTGGATCATCCTAAATTGACGAACGACACGATTCGGTGTATGTTTCTCTACTAGGTGGAAACATACAAGCGGCACCGTTGCCATCCACACTGCCCTCCCTATAACGTACCACGTCGAAATGTCCTTTAATTCAACTTCATACGTCTATCACACCACCTATAATAGCCAAAAAACAAGTAGGCAACACATTAAGCAACAATGTTTATATTTCAAAGTTCACTAAACCTATATCTTGTTCCTAAACATGTAAAACAAGGCATTTTCATACCTGGCCTAGCAGCATTGAAGCTATTTGCTCACGATACCTGTCCCTGAAGATGTGGGCGAGCCTGTTTTTCTTGTTTGGGACCCGCAACCACCTACAATCAAGAACAAGGGATCAATATCTACAACTTTCCTACTAAGATAATCTTATGATTAAAACTATAATGTAATCACATAAAACTACTAAGATAATCTTATAGATTTTTACTCAATTAATAATATCACTATGTCTTTTTATTGTAAGAAACAGTCCTTATGTCTTTTTATTGTCGTTTCTTCATACGGCTGCCACCAATGTCTTCTTACATCAAATCTTTACTCCAACTCCTCATTTTAAAAGGGGAATGGGATGAGCTTGACAGCACAGTAAATAACAAATACATGGTACTAAAAAGAAAGGGCCATACATGTGTATATTTTCATAAAGAAAATTTGGAGAGGGGTATTTGATACAAATTGCTTAGAGTGAATTTGAAATATAATTTAGGAAATTTGACACAAAATTAGAGTTTATTAACCTAATCATATATATTGAACCTCTATTTAAAATTGTTTAATATTGACTTAAATAATTCCTAGAAGCCTTTAAAATAAATAAATAAAATCAAGTTACATGATTGTGGGCTTAGGTAATGATCACATAATGTATATGACGTGTATGAGGTAGAGACTTACTTCAGGGACAGTGGACCATGCACTAGAGGACCATAAGCACCAACTAGCGGGCTACGCTCAACTCTCGGGCACAAAAATGGGAACTTGGACCATGCCCAATACTAGACCAACAGCAAGCACCCACCAATCTGACTAGCTATCTTATCGCTTGCCCTGCATAACCCTCTGTACAACCATGCAAGGCAAGCACTTCCCCAACTGTACCTTCATGGGTTACAAAGGTATTTCAACTGCTGCACTCACATTAGATGCACCCTATCGCCGGATTTGTCCATGAAGATTATGTCCTCCAGTAGCGCGAGGATGTAGCATCTTGCGTACTTATGCAGCTAATCCTCTTTAGCATTAGGCGACAATGGATTAACAACTTGCTCCAAAAGCCATTTGATGACAATCCTCTGGCCAATAAGCACCTTTGTATCATCATTTACAGGTTCAAACCCAAGGAAGTCTCGGCACACATGCCGCCATTCTTTCTGTGTGCTCCCTATTATATCCTTGCCATCTACATGAAGCTTGAGAAGAACCTCCACATCCTGCAATGTGATGGTGACCTCACTATGTGGCATATGGAAGGTGTGAGTCTCGGGTAGCCATCGCTCCACTGAGGCCGTTATTAGCCCATGGTCAATCTCTCTACCCAGGGTCCTGAGAGTCCCTCCAAACCAAGTCATTTAATGATGTCAATAACTCGGTCGTCTATCATTGGCTCTAGATTGGTGAACTTTTTACTACGGCTGCGGCAGGTAAGGGACCTTAGATCCTGCACAGAACAGATCCATGAATTAATATATGACAGCAGGTGTGTGTACATTCTATGAATTAAATGGGATACCATAAGAAGGATATAGTTCAGAATAACACAAATGGTTTTAGTGTTGTGTTTTACCTGCCCATTCCAAATAGCTTCTGACTAATATTTGGCCTGCAAAGTCAACACCAAATCGTCAATGGGTCTAGGCTCTGCATGGTCAATCAGTCCAGCATTTGCATTAGCCATACTACACAAGAATGATAAGCAATTAGTTTGAGATTATGATCTCTATATATTACTAAGTTTAACATGATAGAAACTAGTAATATGCTTCCAAAAATAAAGCTTAATATACTTATTATCTTTCACAGGTTCCTTATTAAGGAGAATGAGCGTGTATAAACCAAATTCTTGACCAAAAATTATCTTACACCACTGAGAGCTCTCTGAATTGCTGCAAGCACTTGCAAGATTGTAAGACTCCTTTTATAGAGCCTAAACCTTGGGTGAAATGTAGCAATGCTTAATTGTAGCTACAACAGCTGTTTAGGATTAGATCCTAGATAAGCATGTCAAGATTTTGAGGAGACATATGATAGTTTCTATTAACTAACGATCTAGGACTCCATTTTATATATGGCAACCAGAGTTTTTCCTTGATCTACACTATGTAACATTCAGCTTTAAAATATTACAATCTCCTTGTGATAGGTTAAAGTGTTCAAAGGAAGAACTGGATACCAATTGTCAATGATGCTGCTTTATTAGGTCATAAACCAAATATATATAACATCTCACATACAAAAGTAACCCTGTATCAAATTTAACTCAGAAAATGCAGTTAGTGTAAGACTGGCTAGTTCCTTTTAATCCAACACCATAAAAAAAAAAATGCATACGTATAATCTGTCATGTGAGATAGTGGGCATCAAAATTTAATTTCTAGGGTGAACTAATGCAGAAACAAACTTTGTTGGACTTTCTCTTTCGGTACAAACAGAAAACAAAAACAAGCAATCCAAATGTTCTTACGTGGTATAATCTTCACAAAATAGTGACTAATCGAATTGCATAAATATATAAGTAGTTTAATAGGAAAACTATGACATAGAACTTACAATGAAGGGTATGAATAGGTAAAATGATTTGAAACCAAAGAAGGATACAACAGACGCTATATATGGTGACCAATCAGTATTAATCAAATATTTATGAAATAAAGAAAAAATACAAAAATTATGAAATTCATACTCTTGCCAAAACCATGAATATGAGAAATCAAAATGATAAGAAACAAAAACAGAAGGAAAAAAGAGAGAGTAAAAGAGAGCGACCCAATAGCAATATCAATCAATAATTACACATTCTCCTACATTCTTTACCAACAATAGAAATATAAGTAAAACAAAACAAAACACACAATACCAAATGCTATGATTCTGTAAAACCCAACCAATAAAAAAAAAAAAAAAACAAACAAACAACATTTTACATGCAGATAAACGCAGACAAACCCACATGAAAAAAATCACACAATAAGAAAAACAACCGAAGTTGGTGAGAAGAAAATGTACTTCAAAAGTGGATTTAGGAGAAGAAAAGCACACTTGAGAGAACTGGAGAAGCTCGTGAGAGTGGAGGTGCATGAGAGTGGAGACTGAGTGAGAGTGGAGAGGGTGAGTGAGAGAGGCGTGAGAGTGTCTGTGACTGTTTAATTTTGAATCAGCCCTTTATGAAATCGAGTCTTAGAGACTCGGTTTTCAGGTGGATTCCACGTGGATAAACCACGTCATTCTCAGAAAACAAAAATCGACACTCAAAGGGTCGAGATATAACTTGAGCCTCTAATACTCAAGTTCTAGGTGGATGCCACGTGGAAAAATGCCAAATCAGAACATAGAAACCAAGTCTTTGAGACTCGATTTACAAGTCCTAAATCGAGTCTTTTAAACTCGAGATGTTAGTAAAAAATATAGTTTTGAAACGTTGCCTACTAACTATATAGTTTGGCAACTTGAGCTAATTGCCAATTTTGGCCTTTAAACCTGGTCAAGGTATTCGATATCAACCTGGCAATTTTCAAAGCCTAATCTAGATCTGGAATCAAAGTCACAATTTTCAACCCAAAAAGCAAGTCCTTCCCCTCCACATGGGTTCAGAAAAACATCGCAACCTACCACCCTTCTACCCAAATTGAAGCCATTGCAGTGGGCTACGAAGTCTTTGTCAACCCACCTAACACGACTCGATACCTCATGCCTACCATAAAAAATCTTATGGGTTTTTGACGTGTAAATTCAATTTTATGGGTTTATAACGTGTAAATTCAATTTTATAATGTTCTAATTTAAAAAATGCCACATTAGCTAAATGTCATGTCACTATCACATAAATATTAACACTAACCATAGTTAATAAAAGGACTAATAGTGCTTATTTTTTAAACATGAGAAACTAATAGTGCTCACTTGAAACTTAGGGGACTAATTGTGCTTATAGGGTAAACTTCAAGAACTAATAGTGTAGTTTCGCCTTGATATTTGATAATGGTTCTTATATAATCCCAAAAAAAAAAAAAAAAAAATTGGTACAATGATTTTTAATTTTGTATACAATAATATATATATATATATATATATATATATTTTAAAACAAATATTCTTTTTTTTTTCTTAAAGAAAACAAAATATTCAAAAACTTAGGTTGCTTTTGAAATTCGACAAAAAATTAGCTTAGATTACTTTTTGGCTTATTTTTGCTCCTAAAATGGGTCTCATTCTACCAAAAGTCAACTTTTATCTTTTTAACAACATATTATTAGCAAAAACTTTTAATTTAAAAAAAAATAAAAAAATAAAGGGACAGACCTAGATTAATTTTTTTAGACAAAAATAGCACTAGTCATTCATTTTATCATTCTCTTCAACAAAGTTAGGGGTGTGCAAAAAACCCACCGACTCGCCAAACCCGACCTGACCTAACCCGACCCGTCGAGTTGGGTCGGTTTTTAAGGCTTGGTGGATTGGGTTGGGTTGGGTTACAAAAAAAATTTTTATAGCGGGTCGGATTGAGTTTGAGTCATAAAATTATAAACCCGCCAAACTCGACCTGACCCATCAATATTTAATATATATTTAAAATATATTATATATTCATAATTTTTTTTAAATCAGTTGTAGGGCACTTTTATATATATATATATATATATACTATATATTTAATAAATTTTTTTTAAAACCAGCTGTAGAGCAGCATTTCCTCAGTTCCTCCTACTAATACTAATTTAATATATATATATATATATATATATATATATTATATAATTAATAAAAAATTTTAAATAACCAATACTTCATATCCTATATAAAAGTCAATTAGTTCACACAAATCCTAATAAATTACTATTTTTGTTTAGTTATTATTGTTGTTTGCCTTTAAAGAGTTACATTGATACTAATCTTTAGGTTTTTTTTAATATATTAATATTTATATTCTTTTATACTCAATTTAATAATAATAATAATAATAATAATAATAATAATAATTTATCAAATCCATGGGTTCAACCTGATTCAATTTAACTTATGTGGGTTAAATTAAATTGAATTGGACTTATGTAATGGGTTGGATTAAATTTTTTTTTACCTAACATAGTAGATCGGGTCAAAAATTTGCCTGACCTATGCAGAACCTTAGACAAAGCATCTCCTACCCCTCACCTATATTTCTCATTTCTCTCACAATCAATCAAAAAAAAAAAAAGGACAAATACCAAACCCTCATAAACATATCTGTAACCAAGTTCCCAACTCCCAAGTCCTATACACACACAAAGTCACAGACTCGATCATATCCCATAGTACTCTCTCTCTCTCTCTCTGACTGAGTCTAATGGCTATTTGCTCCACCAAGTTTGTGTTCCTTCTCTTCCTCCTCTCAGCCATACCCATCGCCTACCTCATCTCTCTCGAGCTCGCCACTCCTCCAACCCACGTGTACCACTACCACAGCTCCGGCTGGTTCCGCGAGTGTGCCAAGTGGGACCATCTCAACAGTCGATTCCTCGTCTCTTTCCTCGAGGGTGGTGTGGCCCAGCTCTCTCTTCCCAAAGGCGGTGATGACTCCACCGTGACCGTGTTGGAGGAGCTCACCGTCATCAAAGACGTTGACTTGGCCGGAAATGGGTCCCTCGGTATCGTCGTTGACCATCAGAGGAATCGTCTCTTAGTAGTCTCCGCCGATGTCATTGGGAACAAGTATGGTGCTCTCGCCGCCTATGATTTGTCCACGTGGCAGCGATTATTTCTCACCCACCTGAGTGGTCCAAGTAAGTTACTACTATTCTTAGGGTTGTGTTAACAACAACTTCTTTGAATATCTTTGTATTTTTCTTGTTTGTCGCATACGATGCTATTATTTGCTGCCACTTGTTTGTTTGTTTGTTCCTGACCTGTCCCACAACTTTTACTACAGTATATTTTATCACTTCAATTTCAGACCAACATTTTTTCCTCTATTTTCCTATGTTGATGTGATTTCAAAAAAAAAAAAAAAATTTTTGATTGATTGAAATACAAAAAGAGTCATCCTATAATTTATTGCTTTTTTTGTTTTTTTTGTTTTGGGGGTTAGGAAGATTATTTTAAATAAGGTCTACTTAATGGATGTTTAAGTATTTATTAATTTATCATTTAAAGAAATTTTAATATCAATTTATGAAAAATTTAAAAAACTGTAATAAAAACTTTAAAAAAAGAAGAAAAGAAGAAGAAGGAGCATATCTGTAAGTTTATAGTAGTTTATAGTAGGAGCTTATCTCCAGTGGTAAGTTTATTAAGGACTTGTAAAATCAATTGTTATTTTTCTTTTTTCCATAAAAATTTCTTTTAAACGGTTCATTAATAAATTATTTTATTATTTAAGAAAAGAAAAAAATTTTATATTATTAAAATAAATCGATAAATAAGTTATTACATGATTAAAATACATGTCAACCTTCCCTCTTCCTTGTGTGAGTGTTTGTTTCTTAAAAAAAAAAAAAATACATGTCAACCCAAAAACAAATATGGGATCAAATAGAAGCTTATCTCAGCAGTGTTAATTTAGTAAGGACTCTGTTTTTTTTTTTTTGATAGCTGCATCATTCAAATCTCTAGGAGTTTTAATTTTTTTTTACTGGATTTAAAAAAATATTTTAAGTGGTAATGATTAATCATATTTGTATTTTACTAAGAAAAACAAAACGGTAGGTGAGGTGGTTCTTCTGAATGAGTGAGAAGTCAAAACGGACATAAACAATAAAATTGAAATAATGAACGCGTTTGTATTCTAGTAGTAGTCCAGTGGCAACTGCCACTGGATCCGTTGGATTGCGGACATGTGTATCCTAACATGTTCCGGCTCTGGACAAGCCCTTCCCCTAGTAGTATTTGGTAAGTAATATGAATGGATTTGTGGAATTACCGAGTACACACTGAAGAGTGAAGACTAATCTTTTCTTGAGTGGCAGGTCCTTGAAGACATGCGTATCACACGGTCTCGCTATGTGCAACCCTCGGACACGTTCATATCTATGGTTTGTTTGTTTGAATGGCATTATTAGCCCTGAAAGGCAAAATGATAAAAGCATTAGTCTTGTGATGTTTTTGGACTTTCGATGCTAAAGTATCCATAGCCTTTCTTGGAGTTAAATATAGTAATTACTGCTATTTATATATGTTTCTTGCAAACAATGAAACCATTTTTCACGGATCATGTCTAAATGTTATCATATTGCCAATTTTTTTATCTCATAAAAAGAAAAAAGAAAAGAAGAAGATGTGAGAATAATTCTTAGGTACTTTCAAAGCACAAAGAATACTGCTTGTTTTCTTCTCTCACGTTCTTAGTGGGGTTTACTCATTAAATTTATAGTAAAATCTTACCATAAATGTGAGAAGAGAAAGCACCATTTCGCTTCGAAAGTACCTAAGAATTTTCCATAGATGTAAGTATCTCCATTTTTGGATGTGGGCACAAAGGAGTTTTATTGGGAGTAATTATACAATACTCTTGGAATATTGTATAATTTTTCTTTTGTAAGAACATTCACAGCACTGGAGCTAAAAATTTAGCTATTTAGCTCCAACAAAAGTTACTTTATCTATTTTACCTATACACATGCTGTAGCAGTGGATTTATTTTAGCTTTCAACATAATAAAATAATATAAATATCACAATAAAATATTCATAGTGAGTTCCAGTTAACTCAATTGGTAAAGTCTTTGATGGTTGTATAAAAGATTTTGGGTTCAATCCCCGCCTACATCAAAAACTTATTGGTGTCTTGGTCTGATAATAAAGAGCTATTATCATCATCTCTATCTTTTTCTCTCTCTTCCTCTTCATCTCTCTCTTCTCTGATACAGAGCAAGCAAACCACCACACCACAGCAACAATCACATCACAGCAAAAATTACACGGCCACAATCCAATCAGACCACACCCACGGCACAAACCGAGCATAAACCTAGCACAAACACAAACACAAACACAAACCCAACTCATATACACAAATCTAGCACAAACTCGGCGGCGATGGGGCTCGGGTAACAGATTGGCGATGGGGCTTGGGGAAATGGGGTCTTGGCCTGCCAGAACCGCTCAACCCGTGCCCGCCAAAACTGCTCGACCTGCGGCCACTAGAACTGAAGACCGATTGACCTGAGCACCACCGCAATCGGCGAGCTCGCCGGTGAAGTAGAGAGGAGATGAGGGAGACGCTAGTGGAAAAAAATGAGAAGGAAAAAACAGAAGAAAGAAGAGAAGCCGGAGAGAGAGAGAGAGAGAGAGAGAGAGAGAGAGAGAGAGAGATTTAATGAGAGGAGAGAGAAATTTAATAAAATGTTATTATTTTTTTTAACTTCTTGCTACAGTGTACATTTATTCATTTATTTATGGATGTGCACTTTAGTAAGAAGCTAAAAAATTTTTGGTATGCCTCTACTGCTGCCACATGTATTTTGGTGTCTTGGTAGCTATTTAACTCCACTGATGTAAGTGCTCTTAAGTGCCAAATGCCAATGCAATAATGCTTAAAGATTGATTATTATTATTATTATTATTATTATTATTATTATTATTATTATTATTTTTTAATGGGAAAGATTGAAATACACATGGAAAGTTGTAGGAACGAGCCATTTGCATAACACAATTAAATAATGTATGCTTGGGATCGTGGTGGGAATGGGATATGATACACCTCAGGATGTTCTGGCAGTTTTTATTGATGTTTTCGAGGCCAAATTGGTCAGTTATATATGTAAAATCATAATTTCTTTTCTCATCAGTTCCAATCTTTTTAATGGGTGCATGTAGGTGGTGGGAAATCTTTTGCGGATGATGTAGCAGTTGATGCAGAAGGCAATGCATATGTCACTGATGCACAAGGTGGTAAACTTTGGAAGGTTGGGGTTGATGGCAAGTTCCTATCTACCATTAAAAACCCACTCTTCACTCCAAAGGAGTGGTACAAAAACTTGGTTGGACTTAATGGAATTGTTTACCATCCAGATGGTTATTTGATCGTAATTCATACATTTAGTGGCAATTTGTTTAAGATTGATTTAGCAAGTGGAGAGGAAGTTAAGTTGGTCAAGGTGGTTGGAGGGCCATTGACATTTGGGGATGGTTTGGAATTAGTCTCTCCAACCAAGCTTGTAGTTGCAGGGACTACTGCGAGATTAGTGGAGAGCTCTGACGGGTGGGAGACAGCTTCCGTTGCAGCAACATTCTCCGGGCCTAAGCATCGATTGGCCACATCCGCGACTGTGAAGGATGGGAAGGTGTATCTCAGTCACCTCCTAGGCATGGGGTACCCTAAGAAGAAGCATGCCATTGTTGAGGCTGTTTTTTCTGCTTGAAATTAAAGGGGGATGTAGTCGTATTGTTTTGTGCACGGATTTGGAATTGTAATGCAACAGTAATTTACATTTTCAATTTTTGAGTAATTTCTTTCCTTACCCCAGTGAATGGCCTCCTTTTTTTTGAAGGCCGGTGAATGACCTACTTTAATTTGATGGTATGTGTATAATTAGTTAAATTTTTTATTCAGTGGAATAGGGACCCAAAGTCTCTAGTAGGCTGGTGGACCTTGATATGGTAGATAAGGTTGGTAGGATTGATCCTTTTTAAGTCTAATCCTCTTTATTTATTTATTTGTTTATTTTTGATTAGCTAATCCTCTTTATTTTGATGCAACTGGAAAGGGTTTCATGGTTCAGATTTAGTTGTTATGAGCTTGTATTATGAATTTTTTTTTTTTTTTTTTGATACGAAGTGTTATGAATTTAAAGATACATATGGTGCCATGTCACGAGTGAGGGATTTAGGCTTAACAAAATTGTTCCGGATGAGATGCTAGAGAGTGAGGAAGAGAGAACTCAATTGAGTAATTCTATTAGAATGCAATTAAGTTTATTGATTGCACCATGCTCTCTACGTAATTTTAACATATTAAGGCAAGAGGAGTTACAAACTTGGTTGTGGTTTTTAGCGGCAACTTTCACTAATAAATTAGGATAAAATGCAAAATTCATCTTTTAAGTTTCTCTAGAATATATTTTAGTTTTCTAACTTTACTTTTGTACATTTTAGTCCTCTAAGTTTTAGATCTATTCAATTAAGGCATTTTTGTTAAAATTTTTTGAAAAACAAAATCTGGAAAATATTTTTCAATCATTAATTGATTTTTTTTTTTTTAATTTGAAAATTTTGAAGAAAATTTTAAAAAATTGAAAAATTAATTACAACATATAACAAAAGTTAGTGGAAAAGTTTTAATTGAATAAAGTTGAAAGTTAGAGGATTGAATTGAACGAAAGCAAAATTAGAAGACTAAAATGAAATTTGATGAAACATAGATGGTGAGTTTTGTATTTTAGCTAAAAAATTAATATAATTACATATTTTGAAAATTTAATTGTCAAATTACATTTTTTCAGATCCTTCATACGTACGTATGTCAAATTTTGTGTCAACCAAATGTTATTTACTATTCAATTCATAAACTTATTTATTATTGCATAATTTTAGATTACAAAACTTGAAATTTAAAAATTTAATTGATAACATAGTTATTGATCTTTAATTTTTTGAAAATTTTGCAAGTATAAATAATATAAAAAGAAATTTTAATATAATAGTGAATTTGTTAAAATTTATATCAAATAAAAATAATATTGAGTGAAGTTGTTGCCAAACTTTGTGTGAGGTGAAAATTATATATTTGCATTAGTATCACCATTAATCATCCCTTCCATAATTCTCGATAACTATTAAAAAATAGATTTGTTTAATATTAAAAAACTTTTAAAATCTCTTTTCAAAAATTGAAACACTCTTTAAGTTTTGTCAATTGTAACATTGGTCCTAGAAGTTTCTCTCAATTTTTTTTATTTAAATTTTTTATAATCATTTTGGTCCTATAAGTTTAAATTTTGTCATTATTAACGGGCAGCTTTTTTAACAGAATGAAAGGACTAACAATAACAATAAATGTGAACTTAAAATACCAAATAGTAATTGATCAAAGTGATAAGTTTGCATTGGTATCCCCAGTAACACACAAATCACAAATTAAGGCAATCGTCCTTATGGTTTTTACACAGATGAAAAAAAAATTCAAAACGTAAATTGAAGAGTTCGGATTAATTCATGTAGAATAATTTTGGAATCAATGACTTAGAGAATGTCGTGAAAGTGATCCAAAAGCTAAACATCATACTCAACTAGGTTGTCATTGATCTGCAAATTTCAACAAATTCAAAATAAATAATACATTATAAATAAGGATCTGATTAATGGGTGCTGTTAAGATATTTGTTAACAAATTGTTTTAGAAAGATTTTGAAACTACTTTTATGAGAAATTTAAAAAATTGTAAAAAAAATAGTTGCTTTTTTGTCAGGGATGTTTTAGCGACAATGACCAAAAATATGAGATTAGCCCAAATCTCCCATTGGGTTCTTTAGAAATGTTTTATTTGTGGAAAATCAAGCCTAAAATTCCAAATGTATAATGAACAAAGGTTAATGATGCTTTAACAAAAAGAGAAATCAAAATGCCATAACTGAAATACAAGAAAATGCAGAAAAAGTACACAAGTTCGAAACTTCGACCCACAGTCAATAAAAAGAGGACATTGAGAGAGGTAATGAGGAATAGAGGGAAAGTTCCCTTGTACCCATATTTCCACCACTAAGTTTCGGAATTGTGAGAATATCTCCTGGTTGAGTGGGATTTTAATTAAAAATTTCAACTCTATGGGTAAAATGTGGTTTATTGGTTTATTGGTTTTTTAGTTGATGAGAGATTCTTGTATTGAGCTTGAGGTGTTGCTCCAAGAGTAAAACGTGACTGGTTTTTAGGCCAAAAGATGAGGCTATGGACCTCCAAGGTGCTAAGTTGATGTTTGGTTCAGATTTGCTTTAGTTGGGTAAAAGAGTTAGCTTGCTTTATGCATAATTTAGGAAAGATTTGACTAAGCACCCATTGGCTCCTCATTTATAGTTGTTTTAGACTCTTGAGAGGCTCACCTAAGTGAGGGCTAGCAATTGGAGTTGGCCAATGAGAGCTAGTTATTTTTAAAGGGAAAAATGGGTTCGGGCAGAAATTTTGAGTTATAGTTAGCTAGAACATAAAAGCTCTTTTAGCGTAAAATTTTAGGTACAAGATCTCTTCCATGAGCCCGAGATGCTACCAGTGTCCTTTGCCCACTTGGTAATATGCATGGGCTGGGCTTATGCAAAATGTTCAAAAGAAACCAACTCATATCCTCCAAACCACACTTCCTTAATTTCCCCCAATAAGTTGATTGGGCTTGGGCCATGCTTAAAAGAATAAAACATAATATAATACATGAATTGAGCCCATAAGGAAGTCGGGCTTGGTTGAATCGAGCTTTTAGAAATGTGTCACAAAAATGAGTATCAACACTTTTTAATCCCCATAAAAAGATCTAAAAATATTTCCTAAACAAATACTACATCCATTAACAAAATCCTATAAATATAAATCAAATTTAAAAGTTTAGCCTCCCTCTCTACTCCAAATATGCTACAATGACATGACAAATTGTTTAATTAGAGGTAGGTAATATGTAATTATCCATTAGTGTAATTTCAACAGGAGGTGTATTCGGGGCATAAAAGTATATATCATTGGACAATTTCAAAATATTAGAGATTAAACTGAAAAAATCAATAATTTATAAGCAAAATCAATAGTTTATAGACAAAATTAAACTTTGATAAGTGACTAGGGGACGAAAATAATATTTTTGACGGGTAGATAGTGGGGGAGGAAGAGGTAAGGTCCAAACTCTTACATGAGACATTAAAAAAGATGTCACTATTATTGAGCTATCACTTTTTTTTGAGAAAGAACACTGTAATTGTTATTAAGTAAGGATGGATGACTCGGCCAAAATTACAGTAGAAAGGTGTGGAAGAACATCCTCAATCCACATAGTAAACTCGCTAACATATCTAGCATGTTTAGTAATGTTATGTGCGACACTATTACCCTGCCTCTTGATGTGGCTAAACTCCACTATTGCAAACTGACTTACAAGTAGTTTGGCATCCTCAATCAGATTACCAAACTCAGACATCGATGGAACATTACTCTGAATAGCTTTAATTGTCGTCTTCGAGTCTCCCTCTAAAACAATGGATGAGAGACCTATATCGAGAGCAAATTTGAGCGCCTTAGTTGCTGCAATGATTCAACTGCACTTGGTGAGTACGACAGCGGATACAAGTCGGACATGGAGGTAACAACGAGCCCTTTGTCATCTTGGATAACCATTCCAGCACCTGCAGAATTATTCCCTCTAAACACTGATCCATCGAAGTTCACTTTGATCGTAGGCCAGGGAGGAGGTTTCCAAACCACATGATGAGGAACTTGGTTGCTCGAGTCTGGTGGTTTTGGAGGAGTAGATCGGACAATAGAGGATTGCAATGTCTGAACCTCTAGGAGTACCTGTTGAATCAGGAAGGGCTTGGACCTAGTTCGCAACAAGTTTCTGTGAGACCACACCATCCACACTGTCGTTGCAAACTCCTCTAAATTCAAGCCTTTCTCAATGATGAATTTTGTTAAGTCTTTGAAGCTCTGAAAAACCATGCGAGAGCGGAATCGCCAACAAGTATCATGATTCCAAACAGGTGATAACTGGGAACAAGACCAAAAAGCATGAACCACATCTTCATTAGCATTTTTGTAGTGATCACAGCTATCATCGTTAATTATCATTTGCCGCTTTAGATTGCACTTTGTTGGGATAGAGTTTTTCACTGCTCTTCACAGGAAGTTCCGGATTTTGGGTTGAAATGCCAAGCCCCGGATTTTCTTCCATAAGACATTCTCCTCGGATTGGTATGCCTAGTCATCAATGCTTTGAGATTTATAAAGAAACTTGTATCCAGATTTAACAGTATACAAACCCGAGGGAGTAAAAGGCCAAAAGAGTTTATCTTCAATCAGGTTAGAGCTCAAAGGGATGGATTCGATTAAGGAAATATCTCGTGGAAGAAAACAGGCCCGCAACAAATTAGAATCCTACTGATTAGTGATAGGATTAATCAGAGACCTTACCTGAGCATCTTCCATCTCGGGTAAGATTGGAGAGGATATAAATGGTAGGAATTCCGAGGGCAACCAAGGGTCATACTAGACCCAGATGCTAGTGCTAGTGCCCACTCTTCATCTCATCCCTTCTCTAAGAACTTCTTTGCCTTTTAAAATACTTTTCCAAGTGTAAGAGCCTGATTGGGAATTAGTTGCCTCCATGATTGAGCAATTGGAGAAGAACTTGGTTTTAAAGACTCTATAGAAAAGACAGTTTTTGTTTTGGAGTAATCTCCAAGCTTGCTTGGCTAGAAGAGCATTGTTGTATAGAGCTGGATCCTTGAAACACATTTCGTCCTCATTCTTCAGTTTACAAAGCTCCTCCTATCTAACACAATGGATTTTTCTCCTACCACCTCGTTGTCTCCACCAAAATTTGTGAATAAGACCCTTAATCTTGTTGCACAAACCAACAAGAAGCTTGAAGCAGTTCATAGTATATGTGAGAATTGTTGGAAAATCTAATTTTATACCTCATACAAAACACACAGCGGAAGCAACAATCACGTATCTACTTCATTTATGAGAGATAATATGTAACCTTGAATTCTAGAACAAAAAATAGGAAGCGTACCTTGATGCAATGAAATTCAAAAACAAAACTTGGAAGTACTTGAGAAAACTTTTAATCTTCACTCAAATTCCACTTAATGCCTAAGAAGTGTGGTCTCTCAATCAGTTTCTAAGGAGAGAATAAAAGAGTGTCTAACACTCACATACATCATTACATTTCTTATGTGATCTAAATGAAAAATACACACGCATCAAATTCTGTATGTTTCTCTCTTTATATACAACTGATTAATCTAATTGGACTAGCCTTTTGGGCCATTCCAATTGGGTTCTAGTGTGTGGCTTGGAATGGGACCAATAAGACACTAGTTTCAATGGGTCTTGGGCTTTTCTGTTAACTCTTGGCAAGTCCAAAGTTACCATTAACTATATTTACTACCACTATATAAATATAGTTGTACTCTAGGCCTTATCTATAAATTATATCTCAAGACTTTATTATACATACAACCCCTTCATTAAAATATTTGTAGTAATACAAAGTCATGAATAGAGACTGCCACTTTGAAGATTATTATATCTTAATTCTTGAGTACCCGGTTTAATCCTTTATATTATTCATTATATATTTATGAAATCCAATTTAATAAATATATACTTTAGCAACTTCTTACTAAAGTGGTTGGGCCCAACACTCTGAATAACCAAGCTCATTAAACTTATCTCAAGGGAATATTTTATATCTCCATTAAGAGATTATGAATTCCATCTTGAGAATATATGTTCTATCAACACTAAATGTGGTTGCCCAACATACTGAAGTTTTGACCGTGACTTATAGATCACTCCTGATATATCAAAGTAACCTACATCTGATGATCAAGTCCATTATTCTCTAAAGATTTAGAGTTGATGTTAATAGAAGTCGTGAGATTTATTATTCATTTGACAATCGTTAGGAGAATAGTAAATCTCACAGCGGTCCAGTTCAATATATCTTAACTCTTAAAACATATCAACATACCTACTAGAAGTCTCCACTTCCATGATTAAGACAAATTATCTTAGCTGTTATGTTATAGTCTTCGCAGATGAAGCGCTCAATTTTATCACTGACTACGAACTAAAATTCTGAGTTTACAAAAAACTTGTGATTTATATCTTTCTATGACTTTTCACATGAATCAGATACTATGCATCTCATGGACTAAGATAATGTCCCATTAGTTCATTTATAGATAGTCTCATATAATTAAACAACTTAATTATTTATGACATGCCAATAAATGGATTTTAGGGCATAAACCCCAACAAGAATTGCTTGGACCACTACCTTATTAAGGATTTCTCTACCTGCTTGGGAGAGGAGTTTTTTTTTTCCAACCTTGAAGTTTCCTCCAAACACGTTCCTTTATGTAATTGAAGCTGGCTTTTTTATTTCTTCCAACTAGAAAGCGTAGGCCCAAATACTTCTCATAATTTCGAATTTCTGCCACTCCCAATGTATTTTTGATCAACTGTCTCCACTTTTCATAAGTGGATTTGCTAAAGAACATAGTGGTTTTGGCCTTATTTATTTGTTGGCCCAAGCCCAACTCATAGACTTGTAACACATCCAGCACTTTTTGGCACTCTTTAGAGTTAGACCTGCAAAATAGCAAGCTATCATCTACAAATAAGAGATGGGTTAGTAAAGGACTCCTTTTGCTTAGAGAGAAACCATGAATATCTCCATTCATTGCTGATTGGATGAGTAGACCATGGAGGCCTTCAATACACAACAGAAACAAGAATGGTGAAAGGGGGTCACCTTGCCTGATACCCCTTGTTGGCTTTATAAAACCAGTAGGTTTGCCATTAATGAGAATAAAGTAGGAAACAATGGACACACACAGCACCATAAGAGTAATCCAATTTTCTCATGATAGCTTCAAGGAAAGACCACTCTACACCGTCATATGCCTTGCTTATGTCAAGCTTAAGGGCTATGAATCCACCCTTGATAGAGTTATGATTTTGCATGCTATGTAGTGATTCAAAGGCAATAAGAATATTATCAAATATGAGTCTCTCTTTTGTAAAAGCACTTTGATGCTTTGTGATAATATGAGGAAGGATTCCCCCCCCCCCCCCCCCAATCTATTAGCCAACACCTTTTAAAAAATTTTGTATGACACATTACATAGGCTTAAAGGGCGAAATTCTGAAACCAATTTCGGATTTTTAACTTTAGGAATCAAAGTTATTAAAGTATGATTAAGGTGGTTAGGAAGATAGGCAGAATTAAGAAAAAATAGGACAATTATAGCGATTATTTTTTAACAGGAGTTACTGAATATCAAAAACTTATTACAAGAAATCCTATTTTTTTAGAACGAGTTAAGGGCGTAGGCATTATTGGTAGAGACGAAGTAATAAATTGGGGTTTATAAGGACCAATGCTGCGAGCGTCCGAAATACAATGGGATCTTCGTAAAATTGATCATTATAAGTGTTACGACGAATTTGATTGGGAAGTACAATGGCAAAAAGAAGGGGATTCATTAGCTTGTTATTGCAAAATCTAGAGTAATTAATGAACAAAATATTGCAGAATCGAAAGTAGCTCTAGTATATGGTCAGATGAATGAACCATCTGGAGCTCGTATGAGAGTTGGTTTAACTGCCCTAACCATGGCAGAATATTTCCGAGATGTTAATGAACAAGACGTACTTCTATTTATTGACAATATCTTCCGTTTCGTTCAAGTAGGATCTGAAGTATCTGCCTTATTGGGTAGAATGCCTTCCACTGTGGGTTATCAACCCACCCTTAGTGATATCCTTACCAACCAGATTCCAGTAGTGTCAATAGAACAGTGGTGGCATGCCATTCCAGCCTGGTGCTTTTAATGGAGCCATCTGATTGATAGCCATCTGAACTTCATCTTTCGAAAACTCCTCCAATAACTGTCTATTCATAGCATCGATTACAAGACATTGGATTGCATCCAAGGCCAATTCTGTTTCACATGAATTAGGGGAGGAAAATAGGTTGCTGTAGAACTCCAGTATCACCCTAGCAACCATTTTCGGATTCGTAGACCACTGACCCAAAGGGTCTCTTATTCCTTCTACCTTGTTCCTTCGATGCCATTGGGTGGCTCTACTATGAAAGTACTTTGAGTTTTTATCTCCATGGGTAGCCCATAGTGCTCGAGATCACTGAAACCACATTCTTGTTTCCTTATCAAGCAAATCATTCACTTCACATTGAAACATTCTGACTCCGAAATTAACTTAGGAGATAAGTGCCTTTAATTTTGCCTATGCTAGTAGTTTACGATTCTGTTGAAGCTACCAAAGTTCTTGCAGCTCCACTGTTTTAAAGCCTTCCTATAGTCCTCAATCTTTGTAATAAAACCCTCAGCAGTATTAGAACTCCTCTACTTAGCCCACTCGGATTTGACAACCTCAAAGCATCCTTTTTCGGCCAACTACATCTCTTCAAAATGGAAAGATTTTCTTGGGTTGATAGTTACCAATCCTTTAGGTAAAATCCACAAAGGTGAATGATCTGATGTGCTGCTATTGAGATGATAAACTGAGGTGCCTCCAAATTAAATTAACCATTCATTATTTGCCAAACTTTGATCCAATCTCTCCAAAATTGATTGACCATCACTAAAGCGTTTTTTCCATGTGAATGCTAAACCCTTAAAGCCCAAATCCAAGAAGTCACACTTGTCGATGGCCTCTCTAAATAATTGCATTTGTGCATGACTTTGGTTGCTGCCCCCCCTCTTTTTCTGAACTTCTCAATATCTCATTAAAATCACCGGAGCACAACCAAGGTAGGCAGAGTGGGTTGTTGAGTTGTTTAAGTAAATCACAGGATTCTTATCTTTTATGAGTGTTTAGTTTGCCATAGAAACTAGTGAACTGCCAAGCATTCTCACTACCCATCCCTATGATGCAATCAATGTGATTCTTGGAGGATGTCTCAACTAACAATTTAATTGAATTCTTCCAAAATAGCACCAGCCCCTCACCTCTGTGAATCTGGTGAACTATGAACATGTTATCAAATTGGAGATCGTGCTTTATTTTTTTTAGCCTTGCTTCATCTGCCTATGTCTCAGCAATGAATATGACGGAGGGATCTTTTACCTGGGTAAAATCGCCAAGCTCCCTCTCTATTGCTAGGTTTCTAAGGCCACAACAGTTCCACACTAGAAGACTCATGGCTCCCGGCGGGGTTGCTCAGCAGCCTCCACCAATGATTCTGATGTGCCTTGACCACACCGAAGAGTTTGTATATGCTTACTTGGAAATTTGGGTAGCATGTCAGTACTGTTATTAGCTTTTTTCTTCCCTTCTTGTTCACTTTGACTCATTGCTGTATTGGAGATTTTTTGCCATAGTATGCGTTTCCAAGACCTAAAACTAGGTTACTGCTCCACGCTATCAGATAAGGGGTGGAGTATTGATTCCAAGTTTCTAGGGTTCGACACATGCTTGTCATGCTTTGTTTTGGTTAAACTTTGCTTCACAGGGATATCAATGATAGCTGTATTGAAGGAGTTTGATTTTAGAACGAAAACTTCATGATTTTTTCCGAAATAATTGTCCCCAACATTACCTTATCAGATACTAATCGAGATCCATTTGGATTTTCTATATTATTGTCAATCTTGGCAATTATGGAGTGGAAAACCGCCTCATTATTCCACATGCTTGATTTTAATGTTGGAGTAATAATAGGGGATGATTTATTTTGATTAACGTCCACCTCAGTAATGCTTTCTTTCCCCATCATATTCTGCTCCTGAATTTTTGGAACTGACTCCGCATTAACTCCTTCCTCAATCCCCTCGGAATCCATATCGGAAATATTCACCAACAGAATTTTTTGTGCAGAAGCAACCTCTGCTGTGGTTTGATGGGCCATCCCAGCCCATATCTTCCCCGGCGATTTAGGAGTCCTCTTCTTGAAGTAGCCAGGGACATAGATGACATCCTTGCCCTCTGAGTGGTATGGAGGAGCTCTCAGGTTCATACCATATTGCTATTAATCAGTGGTCAATGATCCTTTGCTCTAAAGCCATAACTCACACTCCCTGTCATCATGGTTTAGCCTCCACACCAATAGCACAAACTCGGTAAGCGTTCGTACTTGAAATTCACCCAGCTTTTGCCACCACTTGCAAGTGTGATCACTTGACCTAGACATAAAGGGAGAGTTATATCGACCATCACCCTAACACGAAAGAAACTGCCTCTATCCTCGTCCATGGCTCCATTTGATTTCTGAACTTCGCCCATCGTATCACATAAGCTCTCTGCCACCGTTTTTGTTAAGAAACTATTTGGGATACTGTGAACTTGCGCACCCAAAAAGGAGCTTTTTTCAAAAGCCAGTTTGTGCACTGGGGAATCGTTAACATACCTCTGCATCACAATGAGCTGCTTGTCGAAACTCCAAGGTTGACTCTTGAGGATTCTGTTAACATCAGCTAAATTGTTAAAAACAAATAGGACAATATTGTTTCCTTGATTGCGGATTCAAAATCTATTGTTAGACCGCCACAATTGTTTGAAAGTCCTAGCCACGACCTCCATTTGAAGAAAACGTGACGTTAATAATTTCGCGGCAATGAAAAACTCTCTTTCAGTGATCCTCAGGGAGGATAAAACCAGTGTTTTCCTTTTCTGACAGTGGGAGATTTTGCCAACATTTTGTCAAGTTCTCCATAATCGAGCAGAGCAAAAGGAGAAAATAGAGAGAAGGAGAGTATATTAAAATTGATTCCCGAAACCCAAACAAAAAGAAGAACCACTAACTCAAGGAGTATACTTGATATACTTGATACTCCTTGAGAAAAAGAACGAAACAAACTCTCCCTCAAGGAAGGGACAAAAACTTCTACAGCCTAGGGAAAGCGGGGAACCTTACTTTCTTGTCGACTGAGAGACTCACGTACATGTACGTAAATTTGTTAAGGTCACTTAAACCTTAATTTTATCTACATGATTTATGATATTGATATTTAATATTTTATACTAGTTCCTCTCTCTCTCTCTCTCTCTCTCTCTCTCTCTCTCTCTCTCTATATATATATATATATATAAAGTTGGCATAATTATTTTTAGGGTAAATTCCACAAACCTACCCTGAGGTTTGGATAATACCAAGTCCAACACATTTGAAAACCCACCAATTTGATCCTCAAAAGACAACTTTACCCCTAAACGTACAAACTCTCTATTCTCTCTCGTCTCTCTCACTCTCAGACCTCTCTCTGATCGAAAATACCCAATCCAAATCTCTGAATCCATAACAGTACCAAAATCTCCCCTAAAAATGCTACAAAAAAGCACATAAAAATCACTCTTTCAAAACCCATTAATTCGCTTGTAAACCCCATTGAAATCTCCAGAAAATCCCAACAAAAATGCCAACCAAACACAACACAAAAAATCAATACAAAACCACCTAAGACCCCACTGTAAACATCAACAACAAAAAAAAAAAAAAAAACCACCACGAGATTGGGGTTATCATCCCCTGAAGAACACTGCCCAAATTTGAAATCTAAAGCCAATGCCGAGATCCACACCGCCGCTACAAAGACAATGGAGAGATCTAGATCGAAGCACCATCACCACCACGACGTGGGTTCTGATAAGAGAGAGAGGGGCGAGAGTCCTTTGATGGCATCAAACTTGGTGGGAATCAAGAAGACCCTTGCATGGTGGTGTTGCTGACACTAATGACTAAGCTTATGGGTTTCGTCGGTGACCAGATCGAAGCACCATCACCATCGCATGGGTTCCGATCTGGGAGGGATGAGAGTCCGTTAAATAGCATTGATGGTGTCAAACACTCAAACCTGCGGTGAGAATCGCGAAGTCCTTTGCTGGGTGGTGTTGCCGGTGACCAAAACTCATGAGTTTCACCAGTTAGAGAGAGAGTTCTAAGAAAGAGAACTCAGAGAAGAGAGTTGAGAGAGAGAGAGAGAGAGAGAGAGAGAGAAAGAGAGAGAGTAACTAGACAGGAGAAAGAAAGAAGAGATAATAAAAATTAGGGACAAAATGGTCTTTTAGGATGAAATTGGTAGGTTTTAAATTGTTTTGGACCTGTTGGGTATTATCACAAACCTCAAGGTAGATTTGTGAAATTTACTCTTATTTTTATACATAAAATATAGGAGTATATATATTTTTAATAAAACGATAAGACATATTTTATTATTAAACTATATATTTATTGAATAACATTATATATATATATATATATATAAAAAGTTGGCATAATTATTTTTATGCATAAAATATAGGATTATATATATTTTCAATAAAACGATGGGACATATTTTATTATTAAACTATATATTTACCGAATAACATGTATATCACTGTCTTCTCAAAAAAAAAAAAAAAAAAAGGGCTCCTCCGTACAATACTTTTTTCGCTTCACCTGCTAACTTCTTAGTCATAGGAGAAAAATATATTCCTGGTTAAAGAGCCAAGCACTCTGACATCCTTCTCAAAAAACAAAAGCACTCTGACATCATTGAGGATGTGGCCGATGTGCAAATTAGTAGGTGCAGCTGACTTTACTTCATCTACACTTTTAAATTCACAATTTACCTCAACCTCTTGAAACCTTAAATCCATAGAGAATTACACTGCACTTGGTAATCCTAATCCTAAAATATTCAAAAGCTTATTTTAGTTTTTTATACATGAATAGCTCGAGTCATGCCTTTTCTCTTCAACTCTAAAAACCTTTTTTTAACCTATCAAAAAAGAAAAAAGAGAAAAATTCAACAAAGAACCTCCCACGTTAGGCTCTCTTTGATTGGAGGATAGAAATATGAGAAAATATAAAATATTAGGGGAATAAAAAATATTTGTATTTTCCACTGAGTTTGTATTGTGTAGATAATAAAAACGTCAGAGTTACCTAGGGGTGACTTGATACATTTGGAGGCATAAGGCAAAAATGGAATTTAGACCTTTTATATATATTTAAATGAGATGGGTTCAAGTTCACAAGAGTTACACTTTTTTTGGATTATTGATTACTATTAGATTTAAGGATAAAAAAACACTCATAGTAATGTCATTATTACTCCTTAGAAATTAGTGTTTTAGGCATTTAACTCTTCTTCTTATTAAAGGGGGGAAAAAAAACTACAGCTAGCAATTCATATATACATGTCTTTATATAATAACTAATTTATTTAGTAAAAGGGAACACTCTTGGTAAAATGAGACATGCTTAAATTTAGAGTCATACATTCTCTCTTGGAACTAAATATTATGGAACCCCTAACAAAAAAGAGTATTATTTTAATATTTATTTAATGGGAATAGAAACAAAATCTCTTTTATGGTATCCCAGGAATCAAAGTTCAATATCAGCTTATAGCGCAACAGAGTTCTCTATGTACTTTTGATTCTTCAGCAATTTAAACACTTCAAAGTAAGATTCTCAACAGCAGGAATCAAAAGAAAATTAAATCATTACTAACAACTAACTTGTGCTAGAGACGCTCACATAAACATAAGATATGGAGTTATTTCATAATTTTTAGGATAACAAACCCACACATGCAATGCATATAACAGTTTTTACTCACCAACAAATGGGGAATCAGATTTTCCCCATTAACTACTGGTTGTCTATTGACAGTGAGGAATCCCTTTGTAATAATCTTCCCCAGCTGCTCATTTATGATTCTTGTCTCTGACTGAAGCCCATCTAACTCTGACCATGGACTGCTTCTCAATTTTCCAAGGCAGTATTTCTTAAATTTCTGATATAGAAAAAATTCAATGTAAAATTATGGAAAATTCACTGGCAATGAGGAAAGACTATTATGCCCAAAATGGAGACTGTACCTCCTGAATATCATCAACATTTGTTAAGGGTAGCCCATTCTTCAAGAAGTTTCCTGTCACGTGCTTGTGGCTGCATGAACTGTTCAATAAATTATGACTTATGTTATAGATGGCCATGACTAGGACTGTCCAGCGGGTAAAAGACCTTACCAAACCAACCGGGTTCGACCGACCTAAGGCCCAGCGGGTGGACTTGAAGTCCATGGTCGGTCGGATTCGAGTCTGCCTCTCACAAAAACAGAATTTTCGGTTTAGGTAGCAAGTTCAGGTATTACAAACCCGTATTACCCGACCTGACCAATAGTTTAAGATTTTTTAAAAAAAAAATCAATTCTTTTTGGGCAAACACTTGAAGATTGACTTGATAAGTGATAAGACTAAACATTGTGTTGCTGAGATTACACGCAAACGCAAAGCCTCAGTCTACACGCAAAGCTGTATTGAACTTCAAATCAAAATCTCTTCCACAGTTCGACTCTCAAAAGCCTCTCTCAGTCCTCAATCTCATCTCACCATCTCACTCTCTCAGTCTTAGAAATCATAATCTCACTCTCTCAAAAATCACTCTCCGTTCTCTCTACTTTCAAATCTCAATCTCAAATCTCTCTAGTCTCAACTCTTCACTCCACACCCTCTGGCTCTCAGGTATATTTTCATCTTGGATGTGGATCGGTGGGTATGGGTATGTGGGATATGGATTGGCCAAGGTGGGTGTGGGTATGGTGGGTGTGGATCGGCCAAGGTGGGTGTGGGTTTGCCGAAATGAGGATTGGGTTATGTGCGTAGATGGGGGTAGCTTGGATGTGGATTGGAGCTCATGGAGGAGGGTAGCTTGGATGTTGGCGATGAGGTTGAGTGGGAAGAAAAGATGGAGAAAACTCACCATGGAGTGGAGGAAATGGACGACTTGTAAGGAGTGACTCAATTCGAAGCCCAAACTAGTCAAATCGACGAATCCGACCCATTCAACCGATGACCTAAACCACTTGGTCCGAGCCATATATCGGTTCAGTTGTGGGTCGTGTTTTTTTGTAACCCAATCTAGTCAGGTCGAGTTCGGGTCAAGCCTAAACCCGAGCTGACCCTACCCGTAGACAGCCCTAACCATGACTAAAGAAAATACATATAAGAGTACATGTAGCTTAACCAAATTATGGTTACTTCCATTTATTAAAACTAAATTATTCAATGAATATTTTATGGAGGAAGAAGATGATGATATGGAAAAAAAAAAAAAAAAAAGATTTATCACTTTTTTTTTCCCTTTAATAATAAGAGTTAATGTCTAAATCACTAATTTCTAGGGAGTAATAATGACACTACTATGAGAGTTTTTTTACCCTTAGATCTAATAGTAATCAATGGTCTATAAAATGTGTAACTCTTGTGAGTGAAATTACACCAAGTGTAACTTGAACCCATCTCTATTTAAATATAACATTTAAAAAAAGAAAAAAAAATTAATATGAGTTAAACTCTATTATCTTATTTTAGATGCAAAATTACTAATTAACATGAATCTTGTAGATTTTTTATTTTTATTTTTAGAAAGTCTATAGATACAAAAAATTTGACAATTTTTTTTTACTCCTGTTAATGAGGCAAATTAATGGTGGTAAGTAAAAGTGATGTTTGTGGTGAACCTAGATGAGAATTAGTAAAAATTTACCAACTCAACTATTGTAAAAAATGTTGTGAAATGTTTTTTGTATTGTTATTTTTTTAGAAGTGCTATAGTCACAACATTTTCACAACAAATTTTAGACATTAAGTTGTTACCAGTTTTAATTGAACCCACCACTAAATTTTTTTTTTTCCATACCAATAATAGCAAGTTACAACTCACCATTTAAGATTTTTCGTAAAAGTGTTGTGAAAAATTTTGTAGAAGTAGCATTATTGTTATTTTTTTTTCTTCTTATTTTTCATTTGATAAAAAAAATTATTTTATTTATTGACTAACATTTGAGCTTAATTAATACTATTACAATGAAAGAAAATTATTAAAATTTAAGGGCATTGGACGACTGCCTCAGTTGGTTATTTGTAGAACCGCCATGGAGTTACCAATACAAATACAAACACATGCATGATATAGTTGATAGCTGATATCTCTCTCTTTCAAGTTTCATGGCTGTTTGCTCCACCAAGTTTGTGTTCCTTCTGTTCCTCCTCTCAGCCATACCCATTGCCTACCTCATCTCCTTGGTGCTTACCACCCCTAAAACCCACGTGTACAAGTACCACAGCTCTGGGTGGAGGTGCGAGTGTGCCAAGTGGGACGACCTCAACTGTAGATTCTTGGTCACTTTGGTCGAGGGTGGTGTGACCCAGCTCTCCATTCAAGGATGAAGCCAGGATTTGAATCTAGAGGGAAAACTTAATGTAAACTTTAGTTCGTTAACATCATTATACAAACAAATGAAATAATATAAGAATGTAAATGTCGTTACAAGTGATATTTTTTTCCATAAATCACCAACTTGTAGTAATATTTTTTTTATTTTATAATATGTCAAAACCACAATGACAGATTTATTTAGCAACTTCTACTATCTATCTGCAACAAGACAAAAAATATTACCATCTTTATTGTCCTTGTAAATTGAAGAGAAATGATGTGAAATAATATTATCCAACATTAATATTAGTAATGATTATAATCCAATGGCACATTGTGTATGAATCCAATGGTCACTAATCAAACCATCCTTTATGGTGACTTTAATCTCATGCTACCCTCCCCTCTCTTTCATTCTCAAGTATAACCAATTCTCTTTCTTTCTCTTCCCTCTCTATTTTTCTTAACCATTCCCAGTTCACTCTCTCTCAAACTCTGATTCAAACTCTCTCTTTAAAGTTTAGATTTTATTTTTGAGTTTGAATATTTGTTGCTAACAATTAGATACGAGATTGCAAGAGATTCAGAGAGAAGAACTGAAGAAATGAGGAAACGAAAAATCAGTTTTTTAAATCTGGATTTGTTTTCTTTTTTGGTTCCAAGTTCCTTGGGTTAGTTTGTAATTTTATTTTGGGGAGGGGGGCAACTGTATATATTTTGGGGATAAAATTGTTAAATTTTTGTTTATATATATATATATATTGTGGGAGGGAGTAACTTGGGCAAAATGACATAGTGAGTGGGCTGCTTGAGAAGTTAGATGGGCCTCACTGTTCATTGGTTTGGGCCCAATCCAAGAGAGGTAGCCAAAAACCAGGATCCGAGTAGGGAATGGTTTGCCTAAGAAACCCTAGGAGCACGCCCTCCTCGGGAGAGCGGGGTCTAGCTTCAGAGCTCCTAAGGCAATTGCCAAGGAAGGAAGTAAGGTGTAGCAAGTGAAAGCAGTAGGTGTCTTCTTGGAGAAGCACCTATCACCTTTACATTCAATACTCCTTGCCAAACCACCTTGCCGCATTAAATGGAGAATGACCCCTGAATAGTACCTACATAGCTTTCACAATTTGCTCTAACACAACAAGGCAGTGATGTGACAAGTATCCAAAGCCAAATTTGAGGGACATCTAAGTGGAAGGCTAGGATGCACTTCCTCATACTATATATAGAGAGGCAAGTCCCCCATGAAAAGTGGAGAGAGGAAAAAGTTTGAGAAGAAGTTCCTAGAAAGATAGATAGATAGAAAGAGAGAGGGAGAGAAGTACAGTAATTATTTAACATTTGTGTTGTAGGTTGGGCTCCTTGGACTAATCGAGGAAGACCTTTTAATATAAAAAAAATCATTCCTTAGCTTTTTCTTTGAATATATTCTTAGTCTTACTTATCTTTCTGTTAATCTTGTTAAGGTATCTCTACATAAGCTTGGGCTGTTGGCCTTGACCATCCACCTCTTCCAAATTAGTTATGTTGGGCTTACTCCACCAATTGGGCCCTCAGATCATTGGGCCAAACTTATAGTCAGCAGTTTTTGGTTACTACAATTAGTGTCATCTGTGGGAAAGGGTATCACCCATCTTCACTTGTAGACCTGAGCAACCAAGAAATGGTAAACTCAAGGAGTGGAACTGTCGCATAGAGTGAAGGGCAATAGTTCATTGGATCTAGGCAAAAGGATGAGTTCGTAAACCTGAAGCATAGAAGGGATCGGGAAGTAGCCCTATCCCCTAGCATAATGGTCACGTCTGTCCATTCGGACCACATTAGCCAGAGCCACTCTCTGATGGAGACCAAGGCACCGCTTCGAAGGATCTCGTTCAAGTACCAATTGGGCCGGTTACGAGAGCACAAGCAAAGAAGTTCAAGGATGTACTCAACGGACTCATCCAAGAGTTATGGGCTCAAGCAAATTCGTGGAGGCCCATTGAGCATGATCCACGTGGGCAGCAAAGAATCGTCACCTTGATTCAAGTTCTAGAAGGATCCGGTCAAGGCTAAGAATTGGCAAGAAATATTTTGGGCTTATTCTAGAAGGATCGTGATGCACGACACAATTTACTATTTAATTATTGCAATTTATTATTTTTTGGTATTTTTATGTAAAAAAACGTTATTTTAGGTTTAGGTGATTTATTTCCTTGTTTTTAGGTGCATTTAATGCTTTTTAGGTCAAATTTGATTCCTGATATGGTTAGGTATCAATTAGGAGTTTTTTTAGAATATATTTTCTTGTCTGTCAAGTTTTATGGAGCCCTTAAATAGGCTCCTAAGTCTGTAAACGTTTTTTTGGGGATGACATTTTTTGAATATTCATAAAAACTTGTGAGGTTTATTCTCTTTGGTTCTTTGAAGAACTATTCGAACTTATCGGGATTTCCCGTGGCGTTCATCTTGACTTATCAAACGGAGTTTCCACCACCGTTTGTGGCGTCTTCCTTATACCAAGGTTCTTGTTTGTCATAAACAACGGGTCGAGGTCTTCCTTTCAAATCTGTCCATAGAACGATCTTGGGTTCCCTTTCGTTGTTAGGTCTCGTTATTCTTGACGAGGTTCACATCATTTGGTATCAGAGCACAGTTTCTAGTTCAGGTTTGCCTATCCTTTAACATCTTTTGTTCCTTTGTTTCTTCTTAGCCGAATTTCCTTTACCCTATCTGTTCAATCTTTGTTTGTTCTTGTTGATATCTGAACTCTTGGTCTGGTCTCACATCTCTTATTTATTTCGGAATTTTATTTCATTATTCTCAAAAGTTAGTTGCTGATCGTTAAAAAAAAAATAAAAAATAAAAAAAATAAAAAAAAAAAAGAAAAAAAGAAAGTGGAAATTACGAAATTTTATTTCATTATTCTCAAAAGCTAATTGTTGATCGAAAAAAAAAAAAAAAAAACAAAAAGAGTGGAAATTCCAATCTGTCATATTCCTTCTAATTCTATTCTGAAAATTTCCATATTCCTTGTATTCAAATCTGAAATTCCTTGATTAGTTCTTGGTAAATTGTTGCTGGAAATTTTTGAGTTGTTTGTTTAGTTTCAAAAGAACTGAAAGAGAATTATTGAGGGGAAAAAGGCAGGAGTGGTGAGAACATCAGAGGGTAAAAGCCATATTATTTTGAGTGAAACACGAGTAGAGAGTGATCCACATTCTTGAGTGTAAACACGTAAGGGAGTGATTCGTGAGGTCCTTTTTTTTTTTTCTTTTTCTTTTTTCTAACCTTTGTTTTGTAGAAATCATGTCTCATGATAGTGGTAAGAGCATTACTGAAGATGAAACAAAATTGGTTGATCCGAAGGTATTTATGGAGGCCATGATGAGTGAGATGAGGCGTGTGATGAAGATAGAGATGGAGCAGGTTCATGAACGAATAGATCAAATGGAGAATAGACGTGAGGAGCAACCACAAAAAGGTCGTAATTTGCGTAGAAGGGAAAGATATCCATCGAGGGAGGAGGATGAAGAGCGTTATGGGTCTGGTTTTGATGAAGAAGAAGATCGAGATTCCATTGTTAACAATAGGAGACCTGGAGGAAGATATAGAGGAGCTAGGAATCACGAAGATAACAACTTGGGTGGTATTAAGATGAAAATTCCGTCCTTTCAAGGTAGATCTGATCCTGAGGCATATCTTGAGTGGGAAAAAAAGATGGAATTCGTGTTTGATTGCCACAACTACTCCGAGGCAAAGAAGGTAAAATTAGCCGTGATTGAATTTTCTGAATATGCTATTACTTGGTGGGATCAGCTTGTGATAAACAGGAGGCGGAATAGAGAACGCCCAATAGACACATGGGAGGAGATGAAAGTAGTGATGAGAAAGCGGTTCGTTCCAAGTTACTATTACCGAGAGTTATACAAAAAGCTACAAGGTCTTAGACAAGGGAGTCGAAGCGTAGAGGATTACTACAAGGAGATGGAAATTGCTATGATCCGTGCTAATGTGGAGGAGGATCGGGAGGCTACAATGGCTAGATTTTTACTTGGCTTAAACCGGGAGATCCATGATAAGGTAGAGATGCAGCATTATGTGGAATTGGAAGATATGGTGCATATGGCTATCAAAGTGGAACAACAACTCAAGAGAGGGAGTGGGACACGTGCAGGCCATAACTTTAGTTCTACCTCTTGGAAATCAAGTCATGCCAAGCCGCTGGACAAGTCACAAACGCCCAAACCCGAGCCCAAGTCCGCGACCACCAACCACGTTCCTCAAGGTAAAACTGAAGCCTCTACCTCTAGGAATCGTGATATTAAATGTTTTAAATGTCAAGGCAGGGGCCACATAACAAGTCAATGTCCAAACAAGCAAGTCATGGTGTTGCAAGCCAATGGTGAAATTGTGACTGATGATGAAGATTCCGACACTGACGACATGCCGCCATTGGAGGATGTTTCTGAGGAGGAGTATTTAGCCCCTGACGCATTGACATTGGTGGCAAGGAGAGCATTGAGCTTGGAAGTAAAAGGAGTTGATGAAGTACAGCGGGAGAATATCTTTCACACTAGGTGCTACGTTAAAGACAAGGTATGTAGTGTGATTATTGATGGTGGTAGTTGTACTAATGTTGCAAGCACAATTGGTAGAGAAATTGGGATTGCCCATGTTAAAGTACCCTAGGCCATACAAGTTGCAATGGCTAAATGATAGTGGTGGGATAAGGGTGAACAAGCAAGTGTTAGTTGCATTTCGAATCGGTAAATACGAAGATGAAGTGTTGTGTGATGTAGTACCGATGCAAGTGGGACACTTATTGCTAGGGCGTCCATGGCAGTTCGATAGGCAAGTGAAGCATGATGGCTTTACAAACAAGTACTCTTTTGTACTTAATCAACGATCAATCACTCTTGTACCATTGACACCGCAGCAAGTATACGAGGATCAAGTGAGATTACAAAAGGAGAATGATCAAAAGAAAGAGAGTGAGCAAAAGAAAAAGAGTGAAAATCAGAGAGAGGCCAAGAAAAATGAGAGAGAAAAAGAAAATCAAAGTTCGGCCCTTGAGAGAAAATCAGAGAGAAAACAAAAGAATTTCTATGCAAAAGTGAGTGAGATTAAGCGAGCAATGTTTTCAAATCAGCCGATGATTGTACTTTTGTACAAAGAGGCACTTTTAAACACTAACGAACTTGACCTTGCTTTGCCTAGTTCTATTGTTTCTCTTTTGCAGGAACACTTCTATTGGCCTCACATGAAACGAGATGTCGAACGGATTTGTGGTAGATGTGTCACATGTAAGCAAGCTAAATCCAAAGTGCAGCCCAACGGTTTGTATACTCCTTTACCAATTCCTAGTGAGCCTTGGATTGATATTTCAATGGATTTTGTGTTAGGATTGCCTAGGACTAAACATGGAAGAGATTCAATTTTTGTGGTCGTGGATAGATTTTCTAAAATGGCACATTTTATTCCATGTCACAAAACGGATGACGCTTCACATGTTGCTGATTTGTTCTTTAGAGAGATTGTGAGATTACATGGCATGCCTAGGACAATTGTTTCAGATAGAGATGCTAAGTTCTTGAGCTATTTTTGGAAGACTTTGTGGTGTAAGTTAGGTACTAAGCTATTGTTTTCCACTACTTGTCATCCACAAACTGATGGTCAAACTGAAGTGGTAAATAGGACTTTGTCTACTCTATTGAGGTCAATCATTAGAAAGAACATCAAGACATGGGAAGAATGTTTACCACATGTTGAGTTTGCATATAATAGAGTTGTTCATTCTGCTACCAAATTTTTGCCATTTGAAATTGTGTATGGGTTTAATCCTTTAACTCCATTGGATTTATCTCCTTTACCTTTGACGGAGCACATTAATTTAGATGGCAAAAAGAAAGCTGATTTTATGAAGCAGATTCATGAGAAAGCAAGACTCAACATTGAGCGTAGAACGGAGCAATATGCCACACAAGCCAACAAGGGACGTCGCAATCTGGTTTTTGAACCCGGAGATTGGGTTTGGCTGCATATGAGAAAAGAAAGATTCTCGGCAAAAAGACGTTCCAAATTGCTCCCAAGAGGAGATGGTCCTTTCCAAGTCCTCGAGCGTATTAATGACAACGCTTACAAGCTAGATTTACCTGGTGAGTACAATGTAAGTGCCACTTTTAATGTTACTGATTTGAGTCATTTTGATGTAGGTGATGATTTGAGGGCAAATCCTTTTCAAGAGGAGGGGAATGATGGAGACCAAGGCACCGCTTCGAAGGATCTCGTTCAAGTACCAATTGGGCCGGTTACGAGAGCACAAGCAAAGAAGTTCAAGGATGTACTCAACGGACTCATCCAAGAGTTATGGGCTCAAGCAAATTCGTGGAGGCCCATTGAGCATGATCCACGTGGGCAGCAAAGAATCGTCACCTTGATTCAAGTTCTAGAAGGATCCGGTCAAGGCTAAGAATTGGCAAGAAATATTTTGGGCTTATTCTAGAAGGATCGTGATGCACGACACAATTTACTATTTAATTATTGCAATTTATTATTTTTTGGTATTTTTATGTAAAAAAACGTTATTTTAGGTTTAGGTGATTTATTTCCTTGTTTTTAGGTGCATTTAATGCTTTTTAGGTCAAATTTGATTCCTGATATGGTTAGGTATCAATTAGGAGTTTTTTTAGAATATATTTTCTTGTCTGTCAAGTTTTATGGAGCCCTTAAATAAGCTCCTAAGTCTGTAAACGTTTTTTGGGGATAACATTTTTTGAATATTCATAAAAACTTGTGAGGTTTATTCTCTTTGGTTCTTTGAAGAACTATTCGAACTTATCGGGATTTCCCGTGGCGTTCATCTTGACTTATCAAACGGAGTTTCCACCACCGTTTGTGGCGTCTTCCTTATACCAAGGTTCTTGTTTGTCATAAACAACGGGTCGAGGTCTTCCATTCAAATCTGTCCATAGAACGATCTTGGGTTCCCTTTCGTTGTTGGGTCTCGTTATTCTTGACAAGGTTCACATCACTCTCGGCCTATAAGTCACGTCTCACGTGATCAAGAGATGCGTAATCTTAGGTTAGAGGTTGGTCACATACGGCGACAACTTCGTCGTAGAATACATATAAAGGAGCACAAAACCCTTTCACTAAGTCAAAGCTCTACCTCAGAAGGAGAGCAATGTTATTTGGAGAACTAGGAGCCCGCCAAGTGAAGTTTTTTGCAACTCCCTCTCATTCGGTGGGTGGAGAGCGACATCATCGTAAAAGGACCAGAACTCCACATCCCCAGAATACGGGAAACGATACCATGAACAAAGCCCTACGCCAAATCTCTCGATCACCTCCCACTGCTTTTCCTAGCTAATTTTTACAATCTACAATGGAAAGACCGACCCAATAAAGCATGTGAGCTATTTCAATAAAAGGATGGCCATTCATTCCAAGAATGAGGCCTTCTTCAAGCCTCAGTCCCACCGCCATGAGATGGTTCGATGGACTTAAAGAGGCCTCGATAGGATCCTATGAGGAGTTGAACAAGGCGTTCGATACCAGATTCCTAACCTGTGGCAAGGTCCTTAGACCTTTCAACTCCTTGCTTTCTATGGCTACGAGGGAGGGATAGTCCTTGAAAACCTATTCAGATAGGTACAGGGAGCTCTTTAATGAAATCAATGGAGACTTTGAGGATATGGCAGTTAGAACCTTTAAAGTGAGGTTACCCATGAACTTAGACTTGTGGAAATCCCTTACCATGAAGCTTGCTCGGGACATGCGCAGCTGATGGATCGTATAAAAGAGCACAAAAGAGTAGAGGACGATTAAGCCTAAAGTAAAGGCAAGGCAAAGGTCTTCATGCTTGAGCAAAGGGATCCTTGGTGTTTAAGGAGCCCGTGTATAGGGTGCTGGAGAAGATTAAGAATGGGCCATATTTTAAATGGCCAAACAAGATAGGAAGGGACCCCATCAGATGAAACCAGAGCCTATACTGTCAATATCACCAGGACTGAAGTCACATGGCGTAAGATTGTAAGACTCTCTGTGACTTTTTAGAACAACTGGTTAAGGTTGGAAAGCTCAAGCAGTTTTTGCACCAATCGTCTGGTAATGGAGAACAGGCAAGTCCTGGTCCTTGAAGGGACTTGGCACCTCGCCCCCCCTTAGGGACTATCAGCATCATCTTTGCTACCTTAAGGGGGGAGGTGAGCCCGTCGTTCGGAATAATGGCTATCTCTCCCCATGGGATGACCAAGGATGAAAGCAGGGAATCCAAACGAAGCAAGATGGAAAAAGAGTTTATCCTAGGCTTCTCCGAGGCTGACAAAATGGGCATTATCCAACCTCATGACAATGCTTTGGTAGTCACGCTTAGGATTGGGGGCTATGGCGCAATAAGAGTTATGGTGGACTAGGGAAATGGAGCCAAGATCATGTATCCAGACCTATACAAAAGGTTAGGACTGAAGCCCGAGGACCTCAACAAGTATGATGTCCTCCTCTTAGTAGGATTTAATGGAAGAACAGTAATTCCCGAGGGGATGATTAGGTTGCCAGTGTAAGGAGGGAAAGAGGTGGTTGAGGTAGAATTTATTTTAGTGAATGCCTACTCCCCATATACTATTATTTTGGCAAGGCCTTGGCTTCATGCAATAAGAGCAATTTCTTCTACCTTGCATGTGAAGGTCAAATACCCAATTGAAGGGCACGTTGGGGAGTTGCGAGGATGCCAAACTATGGCAAGACAGTGCATTGTGGCTGTGGTGAAGCATTAGGCCTTATATGTTATCCACCTGAATCCAAATCTCATCGCATAGCAGTTAACAGTTAACCATACTTGGCCTCATATGATGCAATGGGGGCCAAGATGCAATGCAAAGAGCTAGAAAAAGTGTTCCTCGAGAAGGACAGGGAGAAATATTTTCAAGTTGGCACATAGCTACCTTTGGCTGAGAAGGCCCAACTCTTGTCCTTCCTAAGAAGCAATGTAGATATGTTCGCTTGGAATGCATATAAAGTTTCGGGAGTTGACCCGGATCTTATTTGTCACCACTGGTGTTGGAGTCGCCACCTAGTTATATGGTCTAGGAACCATGAATATAGCATCCTTTCGAGAAAGGACCTTTGGTCTTACTACCAGAGTATGGGTTCGGAGTTTAGGTATGCTCTTGGGAAGGTGTTAGGCACCCAAGATCGCCCAACCCTAAGGTTGGCCTCCCATTATTATGTCTTACATCCTAACCTTATTAAAAACATGTTCAACACTTGCATCTATACTCACACACACACACACACACACACACACACACACACACACACACACACACACACACACACACACACACACACACACTAGCATACATCTAAGCATATGATCATAGCATCATTCATCCCAAATCACATATCCATCCTTAAAGCTATAAAGAGCCGAAACACATATGAGAAACCCTAGCATGTGAAACCCTATCATACATCTTAAGGCAAGGCAACAACCCAAACATGGCAGCAAAGCAAATCACATCATAAGTTAAAGCAAGACATCAACTTTATACACATGTATCAAGGGAGGATTAAATAATCAACATGCACGTTCATGTGAATGCATGACTTACCTTACTTACCTTGTTGCACCTCAGTACCTATGGAATCATTAATAGGCATGTGAATGCTTGTTCATGGCATCGAAGCAAGAAACAAGCATAAAACCCTAATCTAAACATGTGATAACAAAAAAACATGCTAAAAGATGGACAAACAGTTATGGGGCTTAAAATATATGAAAAAGAGGCTACATAGAACAAACATGTGAAAGTAAAAACAAAACAAACAAAAATTAGGGTTTCTAGGTAACGGCATCACGCATGCTATAATATGTCTGCGTGTGCATGAGTTTAGCTTGTGTGTGCAGGCTAGATCATGCGTATGTAGATCCTTACCCAGAAAACCTAATTAACACATAAACAGAGCAAAAAGCAAACAAAATAGAAAAACGTAAATCTAGCAAACTAACATGCTAAAAGAACATAAAGAAAGCCTAAAGCTAACCTAAACAAACATATATAAACATAAACTAAAAAAAGAAACAGATTAAAGAAAAGATTAAAGGCGGAGAAGGAAAAAAAAAGGTTCAAAAGAATACCTTAAAGCAAAAACTCCTAGGCTTGATTTTTGACCGTTTCCCTTAGTCAAATCTATCACAATTCAATAAAATAGTGATTAGTAATCTTAAACTCAAAGGATTGGGGCCAGAAAATGTCCCAATCAAATAAAAAAGACTTGAGGGTGTTTTGTGAAAAACTCCCTTTTGATTCACTAGTTTCTAGTGAATCTTAGGTTTTTCTCGTAGGATTTTTGTGTGTTTTGAAAATGTACCATGTAAGGCTTTTTATAGTTGAAAAAATGGGGTTTGGAACGGCTCCTAGATGATGTGGGTTTCATTCCAAACCTTAGCCATTATTGTAGAAAACTTGCCTTTTTTGTGCTTCTGAAACCCTAGTTGCGTACGCTAGAATATGCCTACATGTGCATGCTTTAGCTCGCGCACGTAGGCCGTAACTCATGTATGTAGGCTAAGGGCCACTTTGGTCATTTAATTTTTCAAAAATATATTTTTGCTCATTTAAAAGGTTATATTTTCCATTTTAACACTCCTCAAGTCAATTTAATATCTGATTGGGCTCTAAACTGGCCTTGGGCCTTAGAGTTCAAGCATCATTGGGGAATGGGGCCCAAGTCGTAAGGAGTATAAAATGTGGTGTCTACAACCACCTTAATGTAAATCCGGTAGCAGTGCAAGAAATAGCAACTCCAGTGGTCATCTAAGGAGCATGTTGATGTGGTGAAAGAAGAAGTCAGTAAACTAAAAAAAAGCCAGGGCTATCAAAGAGGTTGTTTTCCTCGAGTGGTTGGCCAACACCGTTGTGGTCAAGAAAAAGACAAGCAAATGGAGGGTCTACATAGATTTCATCGGCCTTAACAAGGCTTGCCCTAAAGACCCTTTCCCAGTGCCAACAAATAGATTAGCTCATCGACGCAACATTCAGCCACCCTTAAATGAGCTTCCTGGATTCATTCCAAGGCTATCAACAAATCCCCTTAACCCTATTCGACCAAAAAAAGACAGCTTTAATCACCCCAACTGGGAACTATCATTACCGGGTAATGCCTTTTGGACTAAAAAATGCTAGATCCACATATCAGAGGATGGTGACGAGAATGTTTGAAGTCCAATTAGGTAGGAATGTGGAGGCCAATATAAATGATGTGGTTGTAAAGAGTAAGAAGGTATCTGAGCACCTGGGAGACTTGGATGAAGTCTTCTCGGTTTTAAGAAAGCATAAGTTATGCCTAAACACATCCAAGTGTTCCTCGAAGTGGGTTTCAGAAAGTTCTTTGGATTTATGATCACCCATTGAGGGATAGAAGTTAACCTCGATCAGATCTGAGCTATCCATAGTTTGCACCTCCCTTGGAACTTGAAAGAGGTACATCGCCTTACCGGAATGGCAGCTTCTTTAAGTAGATTCATCTCTCGGTCGGTTGACCGATGCAGACCTTTCTTCCCGTTGCTACATAAATGGAAGGACATTGTGTGGTTTGAGGAGTGTGACAAGGCTTTTGAAGACTTGAAAAAGTATCTAGCTTGCCCACCAATTCTGTCCTAGGCCAAGATAGAGGAAGTCTTGTATGCCTATATAGCAATCACGACTCATGTAGTTAGCTTGGTCCTAATTTGAATAGAGGAAGGAATACAGAAGCCAGTCTACTATGTTAGCAATTCTCTACAAGAAGCAAAGACATTCCCCCACTACTTTCAGGCCCACAATGTTATTATTCTCACTCAACTGCCTTTGCAAGCTTTGCTCCGAAAGTCAGATTTCACTGGAAGAGTGGTGAAATAGAGAACTATCTTGGGAGCCTTTGATATTCGGTACCATTTTCAGACATTCATAAAAGGATAGGTACTGGCTGACCTGGTGGCCAAGTTCACTGAAGAAGTAGAAATGGAGAATCAAGGGGAACCAGGAGTGCCCAACAAAGGGGTTGTGGCCATCATGATGACCCCCCTACCATGTTGGAAATTGTTCGTAGATGGAGCAGCTATTCAAAGAGGTTGTGGAGTCGAAATAGTCATGATCTCATCGGAATGCATAACTATCGAGAAGTCTTTAATGTTGAACTTCTCGGCTACCAATAATGAGGTAGAATATAAAGCTCTTAAGGCCGGGCTGAATGCTATAAAGAAGCTGGGATGTGGATCAGTCAAAGTCTTCTGTGACTCAAGACTAGTAGTAGGGCAAGTTCGAGGAGAGTTTAAGGCCAAAGATCACAGGATAAATTGGTATCTAGGCCAGATAAACTAGCTGCAGTCCCGGTTTGAAGTGTTCTCCATAGAACAAATACCCTAGAGTATGAATACTCACGCAAATTCGTTAGCAAAATAGGCCACTTCTATAAGAGAAAGCCTTCTGAGGATCATAATGGTAGAAAATCTAGCAACCCTGAGCTACAATAGTCAAATCCCAATTGGGATAAGTGCAGTACATGTTGGCCCAAGTTGGAGGCATCTAGTGGTGACATTTATCAAGGACGGGATGTTGCCCGAAGATTGAACAGAGGCTAAAAAGCCGCACGGTATTGTCTCTTGGAGGAGAAAAAATTGTATAAATGATCTACTCGCGTCCCTATTTACTGTGTGTTCACCCCCAAAATAGTAGAGGCTTGTTAGAGTAGCTTCATGAGGGAGTCTGTGGCAGCGATACTGGTAGGAGGTCCTTGTCGCATAGTTCTCTTACACAGGGGTACTGGTGGTTGAGCATGTAGAACTCTGCTCAGGATTTTGTGAAGAAGTTCAACTAATGCCTGAGGTATACTCTAAACATTCATCAGCCAGTAGGTATCCTTAACCCTTTCTTCAGCCCCTGGCCTTTTATGTAGTGGGGATTGGATATAGTCAGTCAATTCCCAAGAGCAATTGGGAACTGAAGATGGCTCCTCATTAAGATTGATTATTACACCAATTGGGTCGAAACAGAACCTCTCTCCAATATCTGAGACTAGGATGCAAAGAGATTCATTTGGCGGAACATTGTTACTAGATTTGGTGTCCCGTATACCCTCATATCGAACAATGGCCTCTAGTCTGATTGTAAAGCCTTCCAAAGATATTATTGTGAATTAGGAATAAAGAACAGGTACTCTACCCCTACCCACCCTCAAAGCAAATGATAGGCCAAGTCCACTAATAGGGATACAGTTAATGGTTTGAAGAAAATATTGGACAAGGCAAAAGACAAATGGGTAGATGAATTACCCTATGTCCTATGGGTGTACCGCACCACACGGAGGAGAAGATCGACCAGTGAAATGCCTTTTTCTATGACGTATGGATCTGAGGCAGTAATCCCCTTGGAAATAGGGTTCCTGACAATGAGATCTGACCAGTTTGAAGAGAGTAGAAATGGGTAGCTTCTCTCGGCTAGCCTAGACTTGGTTGAGGAAAGGAGGGAGATTGATACCATAAAATTGGCTCATTACCAACAAAGGCTTAGACAAGGATATGATAAAAACATCACGGCAAGAGCCTTTGTGCCAGGAGACCTGGTACTAAAAAGGGTCATTAGAAGCATAAAGAATCCGGCATGGGGGAAACTTGGACTTAATTGGGAAGGGCCCTAACGAGTCACATTGGTAGCAAGAATTAGGGCCTACCGCCTTGAAGACCTGGACAAAAATTCACTCCCTCGCCCATGAAATGTAAATAATTTTAAGAGATATTACTATTAATGAAAAGTAGCAATGTTATTCATTTTTTGTCTTATCTAAATTATCTGAGCAATCATTTATTACCATTGTTGACAAACTCACCGATATCACAAAAGGTAAGCTAAAGGTATAAGGGCCATCCCCTACACCTAAAACCTAAAGGTTAAACAGAACCTCGGTTAGGTTCGATTCCTTGGATCACCTACCTTGGATAAATTAACACCTAAAATTTAAAGGTTAAACAGAACCTTGGCGAAGTTCGATTCCTCGGATCACCTACTTTGGGTAAATTAACACCTAAAATCTAAGGGTAAAGCAGAACCTCAGCTAGGTTTGATTCCTTGAATCACCTGCCTTGGGTAAATTAATACCCAAAAACCTAAAGGTTAAACAAAACCTCGCCTAGGTTCAATTCCTCGGATCAACCGCTTTCTTATATAGGAAAAAAATAAAATATGTAAATACGTATATATATATATATATATATAGTATGTGTATAGAAATAGCAATAATGGGAAAGTGTACAGTCGAGAAGATGCAAGCATACATGCAATGAGATACAAAATCTGCAAACCTACGAATGAAGTTAAACATGGAGCTCTGAGTCCTGTTACAAAAAGTGAGTAAGTTTCTATCCTATTCTCCTAATTCCTAATTCTCAGCCTTGCCTTCCTTGTTAGCTGCTTCCCTAAGGTTCTCACCTTAAGTTTGAGATTGAGAAGTAAGAGCTGCAAAGCTAGCCCTTAGAGTGGATGAGCTAGCCTTGTCCCTAAGAGCAGGAAGAAAGATGACCTTCCTAGGGTTTCTTAACTCAGAGGAGGAGTCTACCCTAGCAGTGTTCAAAGCCTCAACCCATACCTCAAGGCAGAATCCTTGGCACACCTCTTTGAGTTGAGACTTGAGATGGGCTTTGGTCCCTAACTGCCCAAGTTCATAGGTTGCTTGCATATCTCCTCCTCCTTTCCCTCTAGCTCTTTCCTTTGGATCTCAATCTTCTCCCTAGCGAGCGCCAGCTGCTCCTCAGCCTCTCGAAGGTGACCGAGATGCTCTTGTGCTTTCCTTTCAAACCCAGCAACGGTTGCTACGTCATATTTCCTTGCTTTGTCAATCTTGTCCAGCTTGCTAAAGGCCTTCTTGGCTTTCTTCTTGGCCTAGGCTTGGGCCTTGATAGTAGTGAGCCGTTTGACCTCCTTCTCTATCTGCTCGGACATGGTTTGGTCCACCTATTCCTCGACAACATAGGATGCCAGTATAGCCTAGTAAAAATAAAACAATGGAAGTTGAACAAGATTTGTAGGAGATAATATTTAAAAAAAAAAAAAAAAAAACATATTAAAGAAGAGTGGAAGATATTTGCGAAGCATACTATGGCTACGTCCCTCTTAAGGGATAGGTACACTTCGTGCTTTTTGAGGTTCTGAAGCTCGTTCATGTCCCGAGGGAGGAGTGCCTACTCCATTGCATAGACCACATAGCCAACCCTCTCATGATTAAAATCCCTGATAGAGGAGTTTGAGGGGAGGCAGGATTTGTCCAAGGCTAGGAGGGAATTCCGGGCAGGGATTCAGGGCCGGTGTTCAGTGTCCACCTTAGTGCAGACACTCAATTTTGCACCTATAATTTAATCAAGGAGAATGACTTGAATGACCGATCCATGTACCCCAAAAATCATAATTGCATTACATGCATCAATTTGTTCTAGCATTACATGCATCATTTTGTCTTTGCATTACACACATTAATTCATTCATTTCATATCATAAGAATGATCTTGAGATTCTAACGGTCGCAGCGGTAGTTCTGGTTATCAAATTGGACTATCGGATTGAAAGATATCGCATGATCAAGTTTGCACGGTCAACATGCATTGTGTCTAAGTAAAATCAACCACACATGATCAATTTAAATTAATTCTAATTGGTTAAACAATTAAAATTAATTAAATAATTTTGTGATTGGTTGATAATTAGTGTTTAAAATAGGGATGCATGCATGGGAAAAAAAAGGGATGATTGGATAACAATAAAATTGTGGATAATCTGAACTTTATCAAGATTTATTTTAAGGTATTTATCTACAAGAAAATTGTCCTTAAATATCTTGAATTATCCAAAAAAAAGAGATGAAAAATCATAGGCGGAGGATGAAAACGCGTCTAGGTACAAGGACCGGCCGAAAAACGCTAGAAGAGGAGTCCAAACGGCACCTGAACACGAAAGTGCATTCGGAGCCATAGGGCCAATTCGGCACTTTTGGAGTGCCGAACGGCACTCTAAAAGAGCTGAATTTCCCTAATGTGGGCTTTGGCCCAACGGCCTTTGGGTGACGACTATGCATACCCTTTTATATCTTTTCGCAAAAGGATGCATCCGGATTCAAACCCTAATCGTCCTTACCTATTTTTTAAAGTCTTTTGGCCTCTACAAATAGAGATTGAACATCATAATTCAGCACATTTTTTCTACGCTCTAGGAGGCATACATTTTTTACTCTCAAACCATCTATATTTTCTAATCCCCTCTTTGAGTGTTGTTGCTTAAATTAGGGTTTTTAAGTTTCAAAGAGAATTGAACAAATTTCTTTGAACCCTAAAACATCCTCTTAAGAACAAAGTGTGCTCATGCAAGAGGTTGTTTCCTTCACCATTTTTCTTGTGATGTGATGATGCATGTTATATCTCTTTCTTTTTCAAATATCCATAACATGAATTGTAAATTATTGTTTTGTTAAAGCATGATTGATTTTTATGTTATTGTTATAATCTTTTTCTTGAATGTCAATAAATTTGCATGCGAACAATTATTTTTCTTAAAACAAAACAAATTTGCATCTTTATAAGATGTAGATTTGAATTTTTCTCAATGCAAAAACAGATCTGCATCTTTATAAGATGTAGATCTAATTTTTTCTTAAAACAAAACCGATCTGCATCTTTATAAGATGTAGATCTGAGCTTTTCTCAATATAAAAACAGATCTACATCTTCCTTAGATGTATCTGAGTTTTCTCAAACAAAAAGAGATCTGTGTCTTTATGAGATGCAAATCTAAATTTTTCTCAAATCAAAACTGATTTGCATCTTTCTTAAGATGCAAATCTGATTTTCTTAATGTTAAGGACATATTTTGTTTAATTGTCTAATCCTTTGACAAAACATATTTTACTTGTATTTGGGTAGATCTAGGATGTGTTTAATACTTCAAGAAACATATTGTTCAAGTCTAGTATTAAAGCCATGAAGATTGGACCAAGAAACAAGTGAAGAAAAAGTGTTCATTAAAGCTAGACAGATAGCTCGACACCTCTGGACAGATAGCTCGACAGCTTATTGACAGCTGGTTATCTATCGAGCTCTTATGGTGTTTTCTTATCGCAATCTCGACACCTTCTTGACAGCTGGTGGATTGATCGAGAAAGCTACTGTCTTCTCGACACCTCCTCGACACCTAGCTATCTATCAAGATTTAAAGCTTGACACCTCCCGATCAATCGAGGTATCTATCGAGGTTACGAGAATTCAAATTTTTAGATCTGATTTTTGGGCCAAGCTTTTGTATTTGTGTAGGGTTTCTTTTCTCACAGCCCTAGACCTATATAAGGCTTATTTTAGAGGCCGTCACATAAGAGAATAAGAATATACAAGGAGAACATATGCAAAAAGTGACTGATACCTTATTCTCTCCAAAAAGAAGCTACTGCGTCTTTGCGCTTTAAGGTTTTGTAACCAAGTACTTCTTGATCTTCATTCTTGATGAAGTGAAGAACTTTACAGCCAACAATCTTCTTCTAGTTGGTGATTAAGTCGTGTACTAGGATCCACGCAATTGGTTAGTTATGTACTAGGATTCGTGCAACAAAAAGGGTGGCGTTCATATATTGAAAAGTTCAGAGGTTTTGAAGCGGTAGAAGGTTTTTGTTCTAAGTTCATCTACGGGGATTGTAGAGTCTAGGGACAAAGGTTTTGTACTAGATCTGAAACTTCTCTTTACTATAGTGAATTGCTTTTTGGGAAGGTTTCCCCCCAGGTTTTTTTACTACGAAACTGATTGGTTTCATTGGTTTTCCTGGGTCATCATATCTTGTCTTATTTACTTTTTCGCTGCATATTATTTTAACATGATATTGATGTTAGTTTGTTTTAACAAGTTTTATTAATAATAAATCTAATTAACAACTTGGATTTAAAACTTGTTAATTCTATCAACCGGGGTCTAAATTTCCTAACAACTGGTATCAGAGCGGGTTCACTCTGATTGGATTAATTTCTTGAGTGTGATCCATTGACCCCTGTTGTCATATATAGAGGACAAACCCCAGCAAAACCCAGCAAGACCCAAATAGAATGACCGATCTAACCGATCTAAAGAAGAGCGCCGTCGCTTCGGTGGTGGAGGTGGACTCGCTGGGATCTAAAGAAGAGCGCCGCCACAAGATCCATCCCTGTCCACCAAAACCCCAAGCCGCCACTCCAAAATCACCCTAAGCCGCCATCCTTATCTTCTTTGCCTTCGCGCACTACCGTTCACCAACGCCGCCACCCTAGGCAGTAGCTCCCAAACCCACACCTCCCTCTCTAATTCTCTCGCCTTCGCCCACTCTCTCTCTTTTCTGTCTAATCTGAAAGGCCAGTAAGAGAGGAAAAGAAAACCCACTCTCTCTCTCTTCACGATCTAATATGACGGGTCAATAAGAGAGGTAAAGAGAGAGGGTGAGTTAAAGAGAGTGTCTGAACTTAAACCAGTTTGGAGAGAGGGCTTAAGACAATTTTGAATCTATATTGCCAATGGGTTAGGATTTTGATCTAGGTTTGTGGGGTTTCAAAAGTTTTTTTTTTTTTTTTTTAATTTTGTGTCTAAAAACTGGTATATTTAATTTTGTGAAAAGAGAGAAGAAGGAATTGACAGAGTCGTAAAGTGGGAAGAAGAAAAGGAAAGTAGAAAAAGAAACTCAGCACAAACATAACAGATCTAAGTTCCACCATTTTTTTGTTTTTAATTATGTTTTTTTGTTTTTTATAATTTTAAAAATTGATAAATTTATTTTTTAAGGTTAAATGCTAATGTGGAAGCTGACGTGGATGCTGATGTAGCATTTTTAATATTATTTTAATGGACACGTCAGCATTTACTGTGCCAACAGTGCACTCGTTTGCCACGTCAGCTTTTGCCGTTTGCTGAGTGACGAAAATGACCTAAATGTCAGGCATTAATTGGTTTAGGGACTAAAAGTGGTAAAAATAAAATATATGGACTAAAATAAAAAAAAGTACAAAATGTGAGAGGCCTGTTTTGGCCAACCTGGGACTTTTGTCCTGTAGTGCAATAGTTGGCGTGACTCTTCAGCTTCTGACATGCTTGGCATGTGTGCAACTTCTAGCGACTTGCAAGCCGCGAGTCACCCGCGAGATCCAGTCGCGAGATTCTGTTTCTTTGCACAATCTTGAGCATTTCTTCACACTCTCTCACTCACTACCCTTACAAGTTTCCCACCTAAATGCAGGGTTACTAAGTGGTTAAATTACAAACAAATTGGCACGGAATAAAACCAACAAGATGGTTGATTAAATTCAACCTTACAAAATGTAAGGACTAAAAATGCATTTACACCTTTTTTTTTCCTTCAAGTTCACCAACTTTGTTTAATTTTTTTTTTTTTTTTTTTTAAGGATCTTTATATGTTTACTTTGTACTTGTAATGTAAGCTTACATTATATACACACAAAAAGTAACAAATATTATATACATTTAATAAGCTCATAAACAGTGTTATGAACAATATTTTTGGTTTAGTGCGTTGCCTCTTTCCTTTTTATTTATTTATTTATTTTTATTTCTTCAAGTTCGCCAACTTGGTTTGAGATTTTTTTTTTTTTTTTTTTTCTTTCTTTTAAAGGATCTTTATATGTTTACTTTCTACTTGTAATATAAGCTTACATTGTATACACACCAAAAGTAGCAAATATTATATACATTTGCAAAAAAAAAAAAAAGTACAAATTTTGCAAATGTGTACAACATTTGCCAATTTTTATGTGTTTACAATATAAATTTACATTATAAGTGCAATATATATTTCTATATATATATATATATATATAAAGAGTGAATGAGAAAAGTTACAGTAATTTAACTACAATAATTTTGGTTTGTTCAACTTTCACTGTTTTGCTAGCCGCTTTTTTTTTTTTTTTTTGGTTAATGCATAAAGTTGTAGTATATTTTCTATATTTTTTTTGGTTTGTCCAATTCACGCTGTTTCACATTATAATAAAATATTAACATCACAAATTGGCACAATATTTTCACAATTGTTAAGGTGTTAATTTATTATAGGTCAAAATAAAATAATAAAATATCATACTAGAACTAATTACAACTAAAAATAAAAGTATTATGAAAAAGAAATGCTATATCCACAATAATTTTCACAACACTTTCATAGCAAATCAAATATGGTAAATTGTTATTGGTTCTAATTTAAATTTACCAATGAAACTACTTTTTTACCCACCAATAACAACTTATAGTAACCTACTACTTATAATTTGTTGTGAAAATGTCATGGACATAACATTTTTTGTGTGAAAAATGTTAAAACATCTCGATGTTGTCACAATATTTTCAAAACTGCTAAGCTGTCAATTCTTTACAAGTTAAAATAAAATATAACAAAATTATAAAGGTATTATGAAAATGTTGCGTTATTCTGTTGTGTTTTTAGAAATTTTTTGTTGGTTTAATCAACTTTATTGAGCCAAAATTCACTATTCCACATACAATTTTTTTGGGTTGACTTTTTGTATATATTTTTCTTTACACATTATTTTTCTTTTTTTATAATTATCAAAATTCTTAAAATTAATGTCTCTATTGATTAATGTAAATCTCTATATATTTAAAAAAAAAAAAAACAAATGATTCATATCTTTATTTTGTAATACAAATAAAATTTAGAATTGACCTTAATTACAACTTTTTTTCCACAGCAAGCATGTGCCTTGCACGTGCTACCCTAACTAGTTTTTGTAAAATTTTGGTTTTTTTTTTTTTTTTTTGGTTAAAAGGGTATATATTAAACAAACCACAACCATACAATCACTGCCTCACCACAGGGGCAGGGCCAGCGTTCACAGTTCTACAAAAATACATATCAGATACATCCATGCTAACTATGGAGAGAATATCAGAACTAGGGGGGCAAATCAAAATAACAAAACTCCCTGACATGGCTGAGCTCCAAAATTTTGGTTTGTTGAGCATGATACAATGCTCACTAACCATCCTACAAAATAACTAATGAAGACGTATAAATAAAAAATAAAAAAACTAATAAAGAATTAATAATTTTTTGAACAAGGGCCCCACCAAAAATTCCTTTGAATAAATTGTGCCGCCCTATCCATCTTAGAGTTCAATTTATTTCCCTTTTTTTTATCTATTTATTTTTTATTAATATCATGATTACTGAATTTTTTTTTTTTTAACTTTGTTTAAAAAGGGAAAGAATGATTCTTTATTAATCAGATTTTTTAATAGACTTTATTAATCAGATTGATCTCAAGTATTTATTAACACTCTATGAACATTGTAGGATCACAATTTGCAGCTCAACCCAAAATGTATGGGATATAAGCCTAATGAGTACAGTACAATAAATTTGTAGAGAATGGGTTAAAGATCTGGGCTTTGATGAAATCAACAACAGCTAGTATGGGTTTTAAATGTGATCAAATAGTAACAAAGTCAATATTCTTGCATGAAGGTGGTGTCCGAGGAGACAATATGTATTATAAACTTTAGTTAAGATAATTACAGATTTTGCTTTTTCAACTACAATGTCCTCCCTCTCTCCCTTTTTCTGATCCCCCCTTTTGTGGAGGGGTTCTCACAATATATAGTCCCCTTAGATCATCTTCACCTTACACTTGTCAACCATTGGGGTTGTTACTTGAGTATCTGTCCCATCAGTCACCTCCTTTGGCCTTCTGTGAGTTGTAGTTGCCAATGAAATACGGTTCAGAGGTCTTCTCCACATAAATGCGGCCATGAAAGTAGTTGTTGTACATTTAATGTGGTGGTAGCAGCTTTTCTCTTAGATATTTCTGGGTTCTTATCTCTTCTGTATGTGTATGAGAATCATCATTGTCATGGGAATCTCTTGGAAGGTCACATAAATTGCTGAAGTACAGAGCCGATCAGTATTTAATCTTATTCGAGAATGAGCTTCTCCTCAGACCATCTTCCTCCACTCCATCTTTTATAATTCTGGACTTTAGGCCTCTTTTAATTACTCACCCCTTCTCGAACACACATATCCTCAGATAAAACCCAAGGCCCAACATACGATCCTGGGTTTTTACCCCCACAATAGCCCCTCAAAATTCCAGTTTTTCCCTCGCATTCGAGGACAAAATATGGGATTTTGATTTATTTCATATTCAAATAATAAGAATATTAAAAACCCCTGAACTTGTACATGTGGGAGCACTACTTTATGCGCTTCATAATTGTTGTTGACATTTCGGAATTCGTGAGGCTTCATTAATTGCTCCAGGGGGCGTTATGTCCCTCGCATCTAACGGTGAGGCTTTAATTTAACGGCTGATGTTTTTCCTCAGGATTTGGGCGGGATAACCTCCACTCACTTTTTACCCTCTATATAAAGCTTCGAAAGAAATCATTCCTTATTTACTTTACGAACTCTCAAGCTTTCTAACAATCTCCAACATTTAAACACACAAAGCGTGCTAAGTCACTAAGCCTTACATAGTCGTTTTCCCAGAAATCATTGCGAGTTTCTCTAAAAACTTCAAGGGTCATAATACACCTTAGTTTGTGTAAGTTTCAATTTCCTTGAACCTTCCTTTTTCTCCTCGGCCAGTCTTCTCGGCCCCCAAATTCTTATTTCCCAATTGTCATTATTGGTACTTTCCTTTATAATTTGTCTGTAATGGGTAGATTTAAGCATTTAGTAGACAGCCCTGCCAAGATAGAGATCTTTAAGGAAAAATACCACATACCGCAGGAAGTTACCCTGCAGTATTGCTCCCCAGAAGAAATAGCGTCCAACCGAGAGGTGGGGGAAGTCATAATCCCTGTGATAGCCTTCATAAAAGGGTAATGACTCTCCCCATGGGTAGAATTACAAGGGACTATCTCCGTAACCATAGGATATGCCCTCACTAGTGCGCACCTAACCTTTTTAGGATCCTAGGGTGCGTTGATGCTTTAAACGAGTATTTAGGCTTGAGGCTCACCTGGCACGACGTGGTCCACCTGTACGAGTGTCACAAATAAAAAGGGGCGAGATTTTACCTCAAATCCCGATTCGATATTGTCAGGTTCATCTCATGTCTACCCAAGTCTAATAAGGGGATGAAAGATAACTATCTGATTGCTTCGGGGGCGCGGCATGATGGTCTTTATTACCCAACCCAAAAGGGAGAGCCAAGTGGGACATCCTAGATTTAGGTATCCTAGCAACATTTAGGTTTTTTTTTTTTTTTTTTTTTTAGTCTCGACCTTATTTTATTATTATTTTTTTTTTTTAACAATGGATTTTAACTTTCTAACTGTGTTTTATTCTTCTTTGGTGTCAATAGATAGAAGGCACGCAAAGCCTTGGATTAGCTTAACCAATGTTGCAGCCTTCAACTATCTACTGAGATCCGAAATCTTTGTAAGCAGGGACGGGCAGCTTTAGGCTGTCCATCTGATTTTGGACTTTCAGCCCATTTCGAAGCTCTTCCAAGAGGTCGGCATCGCCATAAGAGCGAGTGACCAGCGTATAGCGCGAATTAACGTGTCTCGGCCTGATTTTTTAGCTCTACACGACCTTCTACCGATAGCACATCCATACCCACAAAGGGGTCCTCTGGTCGTCCCACAAATCCAACAAGATCCTCCTGAAGCTGCAGTGGTCGGAGAAGAGGTTGCATCCTCAAACTCTTCGCTTGACAAAGAGATCGATAATTTTCGTTTTGGAGAGAAAGAGTCTCAAGGGGTACAAGTGGTATTAGCCTCAGACGTCGAGGAGGAGCTTGACAGGCATTCCACAGTTCACGCCCAAACTCTTATTGTTGCCCTCCCAGACGACACTTCAGAAGAAGAGGAAATGGCCTTGAATGCAAGAAACAAAAATCTAAAGGAGCTTATGACGGCGAGAAATAAAGCACCCACGCTGAAAGAAACCAATAAGTCCCAGCCTTCGGCTAATCTTCCTCCTCCCCCTCCTCAGCTTCCTACTGACCTCGACTTGAAGCCAATTCTTGACTTGACAAAGAAAAGGCCAAGCGAGGCTTTAGAAGAAGGCGAGGTGGGCCCTAAGAAGGGGAAGAAACAGCAAAAAGTGGCCGACAAACAAGGCAGGAGATCCCCTTATATTAAAAGTAAGGATAAGTCTCTTAGGGTTGATGTATGTCGACTACCGAGGGTGTGGTCTCCACGGCTAGAGGTGGATGGTGTCCCTATCCTTTGGGATGCTTCAATTCGTAATTACCAAGGGAGGAATGCGGGCTATATTGCTGAAGCCCTTGAGCATCCATTACTTCTTCTGAGGGACATGGAAGCGTAGAAGCACTTTAATCAACCAGATCTCTTTCTATCCCTGAAGAGGGATATTGCTATGGTAAGTAGTTAAACTCCTTATAGTTGCGCACTTATTTGCTATTTTCTATATTTCACTCTTCTCATGTCAATCTTATGTTATCTTTATACAGATTACACAAGTATATGTGGCTGAGGATTGGATCAAGATGCTCAGAATCAAGGCAGAGCAGAGGCCCAAACCCGGTCCGAGACTGAAAAAACTTTGAGGGCACTCAGAGAGGACCAAGTTGTGCTGTTTGAGAAGTTAAAAGTGGCGATCCAGGAAAAGAATAGTGCCGTGGCAGGTTTGAAGACGGTAGAAAGACAGGCTAAGGATCAGCACCAACAGCTGCATGTGATAGAGATAAATTTGGCTACAAAAAAGCAACTAGTCGCGGACCTTAAGGCCGAGATTCAAAGGATGAAGGAGGCTACTCAGTTAGCTAAGAAAGCAGTTAAGGCGGAGAAATCAGCGTCTTACCTACTCGGGGTAGAAGAGACGCAGGTAAGACTGGCCGAGGAACTTGCAGGGGTTTGTAGGGAATACTGCAGCATGTCATGGGGCAAGGCCCTTGATGCTGCAGGAGTCTCAACAGACTCCATTCTAAGGCAACCTGGGAGCATATACTATCACCCAGAAATTCGTGAGCTCCCAAGTTCTGATCCTTCTCCTCCTGAGCATCTACCAAAGGTAACAGAGCAACCCCTTACAAGCTAGACTACCCTCGCTCCTGCTGAAGCTCCAAAGGGATCTGGCCAAGCAAATGACAAGGGGAAGGAAGCCGAGGGACTCTAGGACAAGCAAAAGAAGAAAGCTCTTACTGAAGCTGATGATAAAGAAGCTGCGTCCAATGCAAAAGCTACAGAGGTTAAGGGTAAAAAAGCTGATCCCAAAGCCAAGGATTCTACTATTTCCAAGCCCAGCTAGAAAGATGATCCCCCAGCCTCTAAGACTTAGGCCCAGCATTTCGAATGCCCCTTTTTTTTTTTTTTTTTTTTTTGAAATGTATTTCTGTCACTCAGTTTAATGTACTCTTCCTTTGTGATTAATGAATAGACTTTTATTTCTGTTTCCCATATCTTTTCTTTATCCACTTGCGAACTCACTATTATTGTCGATGATCCTCAATCACAAACAATTTTTGACTAAGTACCAACGAATGACAAATTTAGTAAAATTGAATAGTGAACTTTGTAAGGAATAAGAAAAGAAACATACAGGCCTTAGGTTCTATGTAAATGCGTACAAAAATGTAATTGAGCGTTGACCTTCCCAAATTATTTAGACCAAGCATTACTGGGTTCTAGTCTAAACATTTGTAAAGATGTTATGGAGTGTTAGCCTACTCATATCATCTAGTCCGAGGTCTTCAGGCATGATTAAGTTTAAGTTTAAACACGTAAAAAATGATAATGGATGTTAATTTTCCCAAAGCATCTGGTCCGAGGACTACAGACATGACTAAGGTTCTGTTTAACATTTATAAAGAATGACAATGAATGTTAATTTCCCCAACGCATCTGGTCCGAGGACTACAGGCATGACTAAGGTTCTGTTTAACACTTATAAAGAATGACAATGAATGTTAATTTTTCCAAAGCATCTAGTCCAAGGACTACAAGCATGACTAAGGTTCTGTTTAACACTTATAAAGAACTAAAAGTTGATAAGTATAATGCTTTCAAGTAACTAAAGAACATATTAGTAAAAGGAAATTTGCATTAATAGTAATACCTTTTCAGGTTATGTACATTCCAAGGGCGTGGTATTACTTGTTCATCTAAATCTTCTAGAAAGTATGCTCCTATATCAGCCACTGAGGTGATACAGTATAGTCCTTCCCAATTAGGTCCTAGCTTTCCCCACGCTGGGTTTTTTGCAGTACCTAGAACCCTCCTCAGCACCAGGTCACCAGGTGCTAGTGGTTTCAGCTTCACGTTAGCATTGAAACCTTGCCTGAGTTTGTGCTGGTAGTAGGCCAAATGCACCATGGCGCTCTCTCTTTTTTCCTCGATCAAGTCAAAGCTTTTTTCTAGTAACTCGTCGTTATCACTCGGACTGAATGAGTTTGTCCTTAGCGTTGGGAAGCCCGTTTCTAGAGGGATGACAGCCTCAGCTCCATATGTCATTGAAAAAGGAGTTTCTCCTGTGGATCTTTGAGGCGTGGTTCTGTATGTCCATAGGACATGTGATAGCTCTTCTACCCATCTTCCTTTCACATCGTCTAGTATTTTCTTAAGTCCATTCACTATGGTCTTGTTTACTGCCTCTACTTGTCCATTCCCTTGGGGATAGGTAGGAGTAGAATATCTGTTTGTAATTTCCAACTCACAACAATATCTTCTAAACGCTTTGCTATCAAACTGAAGGCCATTGTCTAAGATGAGGGTGTTAGGGACCCCAAACCGAGTAACAATGTTTTTCTAGACAAACCTCTTGGCATCTACATCTCTGATGTTTGCTAAGGGCTCAGCTTCAACTCATTTGGTGAAGTAGTCTGTGCCGACCAGCAGATATCTCTTGTTTCCTGCTGCTTTGGGAAAAGGACCCACGATGTCCAAGCCCCATTGAGCGAATGGCCAAGGGCTAGACAGTGGATTAAGCATTCCTCCTGGTTGATGTATGTTTAGCGCGAATATTTGGCATTGATCGCACTTTTTCAGGTATTCTTGAGCTTCTCTTTGCATATTTGGCCATCAATAACCCTGAGTGATAACTCTATGGGATAAAGATCTACCTCCGGTATGGCTTCCGCAAATCCTTTCATGCAACTCCTCAAGGAGCAGCTCCAACGCCTCAAGATGGATGCAGAGTAGATAAGGCCCTAAGAAAGAGCGCTTATACAACTTTTGGTCCTCAGATAGCCAAAAACATGGCGCTTTTCTCCGTATCTTATCAGCTTCAAACTTATCCTCTGGTATGATATCTTCCTTCAAGAATAGTTCTATGGGGTCCATCCAGCTAAGACCTACTCTGGCCTGATGAACTTGGACCACCTCCTCTTTTTCCTCCCTGGGTCAACACAGGTCTTCTACAAGGATATTCTGAGGTAGGTTTTGATCCGAGGAAGTTGCAAGAGTGGCCAAAGAATCAATGTGTGTATTTCCATTCCTGAGGATGTGTAATAAACTAAATGATTTGAATCTTGACTGTAGATGCCTAGCTTGACTCAGATATCTTTGCATTCTCTCATCTCTTGCCTCTAGTTCGCCATTCACCTGGCCGACAATCAACCTTGAGTCAGAAAACATCGTTACTGTCTTTCATCCCATTCTTTGTACCATGGACATTCCTCCCAACAAAACTTCGTACTCGGCCTCATTATTAGTGGCTGAGAAGTCTAATCTCAACGATTTTTCAATAGTGAGCTTCTCGGGTGAGATCAAGACTAGCCTCACTCCAGATCCCCTGTAGTTAGCTGCCCCATCAACATATACCTTCCAACATAAGGGTGCTGGTAAAGAAATGGTGCCAACTGATTTTTCATCCATGTGCTGTGTTTCTGCTATTTCTTCTAATGAAGGTTCAGCGAATTCAGCTACAAGGTCAACGAGAACCTGGCCTTTGATAGAAGTGCGAGGCATCTACTTGACATCAAAAGCCCCTAGGATGGTGCCCCATTTAGCTATCCTTCCTGTGTAATTAGCACTCCGTAGTAAGGACCTGAGTGGAAGTTGGGTAAGGACATTAACTGTGTGCGCTTGGAAATAATGGGGGAGCTTTCATGTGGCATGCACCACTGCTAAAATGGCCTTTTCCAGTGGTAGATAACGAACCTCTGCTTCTTGTAAGGATTTACTTACATAATAGACTAGCTGTTGTATGCCACTGTCAACTCTAATTAACACGAGACTTACTGCATAAGGGGCCATGGCAATATAAGCGAACAGGACTTCATCTACCTCGGGGCTGGACATAATGGGCGGCCAAGATAAATATTCCTTGAGTTGCTGAAAAGCTATAGTGCATTCATCAGTCCACTCAAACCCCTTCCACTAGGAGGAAAAAAGGACGACATCTATCAACTGATTGGGAAATGAATCGATTCAAAGCAACAGTCATTGCAGTAAGCTTCTGGACCTCCTTGGGATTCCGAGGAGGCTGCAAGCTGTTAATTGCCTTGATTTGATTAAGGTTAACTTCAATTCCATGGTGAGTCACCATGTAACCCAGAAACTTACCCGATCTAACACCAAACGAGCATTTGGAAGCATTCAGGCGTAACGTGTGCTTTTTCAGGATTTCAAAAATATTTCCAAGATCTTTTATGTGCTCAGACTCCACCTTACTCTTCACCACCATGTCATCTATATAAACTTCAATACTTCTTCCCAACTATAGTTCAAACATTCTGGTCATCATCCTTTGGTACGTAGAGCCTGCATTTTTCAGGCCAAAAGGCATTACTTTGTAATGATAATTCCCTGTAGGGGTAACGAAAGCTGTTTTTTCTTAATCACCCAGAGCTAAGGGTATCTGATGATAGCCTTGGAAGGCGTCTAAGAAGCTCATCCGAGGGTGGCCCACGGTAGCATCCACCAACTGATCTATCTGAGGCATGGGAAAAGAATCTTTTGGGCACGCTTTATTCAAATCAATGAAGTCTACACAAACTCGCCATTTTCCATTCTTCTTTTTTACCACTACAATATTGGCCAACCATTCAGGATAGAAAATCTCTTTGATAGCCCCTATACGCTTAAGTTTTGTTACTTAATCTCGTATTACATCTACGTGCTCCTTGGATGGACGTCAAGGTGGTTGTTTTTTAGGAATAACAGAGGGGTTGACATTCAAACGGTGACAGATGAAGCTTGAATCCACCCTTGGAGCCACATAAGCATTCCAGGCAAATACATCCACGTTCCTTTTTAGAAAATCTAACAGCTCTTCCCTCTCTTCAATGGGCAATTGAGACCCAATTTGAAAGTACTTCTCAGGGTCATCGTCGATAACCACTTTTATCAAATCCTCGCATCTTGCATTCTCGGCTGACTCATCAACAGGTGACGCCTAAATCTTTAATTGGTATAAGCTCCCTTCAGCGTGGACCAAAGACTCACCCTCGGATTGATGTCGGATGGCAGCCACCAGGCATTGCCTAGCCATAGTCTGATTTCCAACAATCTCTTCAATCCAGTTCCCAGATGGGAATTTCACCTTTAGGTGTAGAGTAGAAGAGACAGCACCTAAGGCGTGGAGCCAAAGCCTGCCCATTATGGCTGTGTAAGGGGAACAGGCATCCACCACTATGAAATCCACCTCCACTATTTCCGAGCCAGTTTGTATGGGTAATCTGATTTGCCCCTTTGGAATGACAACTTTCCCATCGAAGCTTACCAACGAGGAAGTGTAGGCAGTCAGGTCCTTGGATCTTAAATTCAGCCCCTTGTACAAGTCAAGGTACATAATCTCGGCGCCACTGCCTTGATCCACCATTACTCTCTTCACATCATAGCCTCCAATCTTGAGTGTAACCACTAGAGCATCATCGTGAGGTTGTACGATTCCAACCTTATCTTGATCTAAAAAACCCAGGACTGGCTGAATTTCCGTTCTTGCTCTTTTGGGCTCTAAATTTGAGTTCTCGGCATGTAGCCGAGATACAATCATCACTCTTGAGGGACAGGAGCTGGTTCTTCCTAGGGCAACAAAGATTACATTAATCATCCCTAAGGGAGGTCTCGAGGAGTCCCCCCTCTTGGGCTCCGAGTTGGCCTGGCCCCCTTGACTGCTGGAGTGATGTAAGAGATGTTGCAACTTTCCTTCTCCAACGAGTTAGTCCAAATGGTCCCACAAATTCCTGCAATTTTTTGTGGTATGTCCATGCTTCTGGTGGTACTAGTAGTGGAGGTTCTGATTGCGCCTTTTGGGGTTTCCTGCCATTTTTTTCGGCCATTTGAAGAATGGTTCATGCGTAATCTTCTCCAACACTTGCTACACCAGCTCTCAAAATACAGCATTGACCACCTATGCATTAGCAAGGCCTGATTGTCCTGAAAATTCTCTCCGTGGCCTGTTATTGTATCTGTCCGACCTAAAATCCCTCATCTTCTGAGGGATAACCTTCTCTTTTCCTTTTCCCTGCTGTTGCTCTTCCTCTACCCTTTTATACTTATCAATCCAGCCCATGAGTTGACACACGTTAATAACGGGCTTACCAGTCAAAGATTTCCTTAGATCATGCTCGGCTGGAAGGCCGAGCTTGAAAGTACTGATGGCCATGTCATCAAAATCACCTTCAATCTCATTGAACATCTCCCAATATCTATCTGAGTACGTTTTCATATTTTCTCCCTCTTGCATGCTCATAGATAGTAAGGAAGCCAAAGGCCAAGGGACTCTCCTACAAGTAACAAACCGAGAACCGAATGCCTAGGTGAGCTCCCTAAAAGAGTCTATAGATTCTGCCCTTAAGCTATCGAACCACCTTATTGCGACGGGTCCCAGACTAGATGGGAAAACCTTGCACATCAAAGCCTCGTCCTTGGCATATATAGCCATTCTCTGGTTGTATTGGCTCACGTGCTCCACAGGATCCATTCGGCCGTTATAAACGATGAACGTTGATTGATGAAAACATCATGGAAGCCTTGCATCTTCAATTCTACACGTGAAAGGCGACCTGGAAATCTAGTTTAGGGCCCTACTCATAGCATCATTTCCCACACCTTTTTGTGGTGGGCTTTTACGATGCTGCTCGCGATGGTGATCCTTTTCAAAGAAGAAAGACTCACTGGGTAGGGTTCGGTACCTCCGCCTATAATCAACGTCCCTTTCATCATCAGAAGAAACATCATGGTTTGGTGATGCTCTCTTCCTCCGTGCATGACGCAAGTCCCTTTTCAGCTGGTCGATCTCCAGTTGAATGCCCCTATTGCCTTTCGCATGGGAAATATGGCTTCCATCACGAGTGATGGAGACCAAGGCACCGCTTCAAAGGATCTCGTTCAAGTACCAATTGGGCCGGTTACGAGAGCACAAGCAAAGAAGTTCAAGGATGTACTCAACAGACTCATCCAAGAGTTTTGGGCTCAAGAAAATTCGTGGAGGCCCTTTGAGCATGATCCACGTGGGTAGCAAAGAATCGTCACCTTGATTCAAGTTCTAGAAGGATCCGGTCAAGGCTAAGAATTGGCAAGAAATATTTTGGGCCTATTCTAGAAGGATCGTGATGCACGACACAATTTACTATTTAATTATTGCAATTTATTATTTTTGGTATTTTTTTGTTAAAAAACGTTATTTTAGGTTTAGGTGATTTATTTCCTTGTTTTTAGGTGCATTTAATGCTTTTTAGGTCAAATTTGATTCCTGATATGGTTAGGTATCAATTAGGAGTTTTTTTAGAATATATTTTCTTGTCTGTCAAGTTTTATAGAGCCCTTAAATAGGCTCCTAAGTCTGTAAACGTTTTTGGATGACATTTTGAATATTCATAAAAACTTGTGAGGTTTATTCTCTTTGGTTCTTTGAAGAACTATTCGAACTTATCGGGATTTCCCGTGGCGTTCATCTTGACTTATCAAACGGAGTTTCCACCACCGTTTGTGGCGTCTTCCTTATACCGAGGTTATTGTTTGTCATAAACAACGGGTCGAGGTCTTCCATTCGAATCTGTCTATAGAATGATCTTGGGTTCCCTTTCGTTGTTGGGTCTCATTATTCTTGACGGGGTTCACATCATTTGGTATCAGAGCACGGTTTCTAGTTCAAGTTTGCCTATCCTTTAACATCTTTCGTTCCTTTGTTTCTTCTTAGCTGAATTTCCTTTACCCTATCTGTTCAATCTTTGTTTGTTCTTGTTGATATCTAAACTCTTGGTTTGGTCTCACATCTCTTAGTTATTTCGAAATTTTATTTCATATTTCTCAAAAGCTAGTTGCTGATCGTTAAAAAAAAAAAAAAAAAAAAAAAAACCAAGTGGAAATTCTGAAATTTTATTTCATTATTCTCAAAAGCTAGTTGTTGATCGTCAAACAAAAAAAAAAAAAAAAAAAAAAAACGAGTGGAAATTCCAATCTGCCATATTCCTTCTAATTCTATTCTGAAAATTTTCATATTCCTTGTATTCAAATCTGAAATTCCTTGATTAATTCTTGGTAAATTGTTACTAGAAATTTTGGGTTGTTTGTTTAGTTTCAAAAGAACTGAAAGAGAATTATCGAGGGGAAAAAGGCAAGAGTGGTGAGAACATCAGAGAGTAAAAGTCATATTATTTTGAGTGAAATACGAGTGGAAAGTGATCTACATTCTTGAGTGTAAACACGTAAGGGAGTGATTCGTGAGGTCCTTTTTTTTTTGTTTCTAACCTTTGTTTTGCAGAAAACATGTCTCACGATAGTGGTAAGAGCATTACCGAAGATGAAACAAAATTGGTTGATCCGAAGGTATTTATGGAGGCCATGATGAGTGAGATGAGGCGTGTGATGAAGATGGAGATGGAGCAGGTTCATGAACGAATAGATCAAATGGAGAATAGACGTGAGGAGCAACCACAAAAAGGTCGTAATTTGCGTAGAAGGGAAAGATATCCATCGAGGGAGGAGGATGAAGAGCTTTATGGGTCTGGTTTTGATGAAGAAGAAGATCGAGATTCCATTGTTAACAATAGGAGACCTGGAGGAAGATATAGAGGAGCTAGGAATCGCGAAGATAACAACTTGGGTGGTATTAAGATGAAAATTCCGTCCTTTCAAGGTAGATCTGATCCTGAGGCATATCTTGAGTGGGAAAAAAAGATGGAGTTCGTGTTTGATTGCCACAACTACTCCGAGGCAAAGAGGGTAAAATTAGCCGTGATTGAATTTTCTGAATATGCTATTACTTGGTGGGATCAGCTTGTGATAAACAGGAGGCGGAATAGAGAACACCCAATAGACACATGGGAGGAGATGAAAGTAGTGATGAGAAAGCGGTTCGTTCCAAGTTACTACTACCGAGAGTTATACAAAAAGCTACAAGGTCTTAGACAAGGGAGTCAAAGTGTAGAGGATTACTGCAAGGAGATGGAGATTGCTATGATCCGCACTAATGTGGAGGAGGATCGGGAGGCTACAATGGCTAGATTTTTACTTGGCTTAAACCGGGAGATCAATGATAAGGTAGAGATGCAGCATTATGTGGAATTGGAAGATATGGTGCATATGGCTATCAAAGTGGAACAACAACTCAAGAGAGGGAGTGGGACACGTGCAGGCCATAACTTTAGTTTTACCTCTTGGAAATCAAGTCATGCCAAGCCGCTAGACAAGTCACAAACGCCCAAACCTGAGCCCAAGTCCGCGACCACCAGCCACGTTCCTCAAGGTAAAACTGAAGTCTCTACCTCTAGGAATCGTGATATTAAATGTTTTAAATGTCAAGGCAGGGGCCACATAGCAAGTCAATGTCCAAACAAGCAAGTCATGGTGTTGCAAGCCAATAGTGAAATTGTGACCGATGATGAAGATTCCAACACTGACGACATGCCGCCATTGGAGGATGTTTCCGAGGAGGAGTATTTAGCCCCTGACGCATTGACATTGGTGGCAAGGAGAGCATTAAGCTTGCAAGTAAAAGGAGTTGATGAAGTACAGCGGGAGAATATCTTTCACACTAGGTGCTACGTTAAAGACAAGGTATGTAGTGTGATTATTGATGGTGGTAGTTGTACTAATGTTGCAAGCACAATAATGGTAGAGAAATTGGGATTGCCCATGGTAAAACACCCTAGGCCATACAAGTTGCAATGGCTAAATGATAGTGGTGAGATAAGGGTGAACAAGCAAGTGTTAGTTGCATTTCGAATCGGTAAATACGAAGATGAAGTGTTGTGTGATGTAGTACCGATGCAAGCGGGACACTTATTGCTAGGGCGTCCATGGCAGTTCGATAGGCAAGTGAAGCATGATGGCTTTACGAACAAGTACTCTTTTGTACTTAATCAACGATCAATCACTCTTGTACCATTGACACCGCAGCAAGTATACGAGGATCAAGTGAGATTACAAAAGGAGAGTGATCAAAAGCAAGAGAGTGAGCAAAAAAAAAAGAGTGAAAATCAGAGAGAGGCCAAGAAAAATGAGAGAGAAAAAGAAAATCAAAGTTCGGCCCTTGAGAGAAAATCAGAGAGAAAACAAAAGAATTTCTATGCAAAAGTGAGTGAGATTAAGCGAGCAATGTTTTCAAATCAGCCGATGATTGTACTTTTGTACAAAGAGGCACTTTTAAACACTAACGAACTTGACCTTGCTTTGCCTAGTTCTATTGTTTCTCTTTTGCAGGAGTACGAGGATGTCTTCCCCGAGGAAACACCACATGGGTTTCCTCCAATCCGAGGGATTGAACATCAAATTGATTTTGTTCCCGATGCAACCATTCCAAACCGACCAGCTTATAGGAGCAATCCTGAGGAGACAAAAGAGCTTCAACGGTAGGTAAGTGAATTGTTGGAGAAAGGGCACGTGAGGGAGAGCATGAGCCCATGTGCGGTTCCGGTCTTACTTGTGCCTAAGAAGGATGGGACATGGAGAATGTGCGCTGATTGCCGAGCCATCAACAACATAACGGTAAAGTATCGTCACCCTATCCCACGCTTAGATGATATGTTAGATGAGCTGTATGGTTCTTGCATATTTTCTAAGATTGACTTAAAAAGTGGTTATCATCAAATTAGGATAAAAGAAGGAGATGAATGGAAAACTGCCTTCAAAACAAAATATGGTTTGTATGAATGGTTAGTTATGCCTTTTGGTTTGACTAATGCTCCGAGCACCTTTATGAGACTTATGAACCATGTTTTGCGTGCATTTATAGGCAGATTTGTTGTTGTCTATTTTGATGATATACTCATTTATAGCAAAAACATAGACGATCATGTAGTACATTTGAAATCCGTTTTAGATGTGCTAAGGAAAGAAAGGTTGTTTGCTAATTTAAAGAAGTGCACTTTTTACACCGATAAGCTTGTATTTTTGGGATTTGTTGTTAGTGCACAAGGTATACAGGTCGATGAAGAGAAGGTACGTGCAATCCAAAAATGGCCGAGCCCCACAAGTGTAGCTAATGTTCGTAGTTTTCATGGACTTACTAGTTTCTACCGGCGGTTCGTGAAGGACTTCAGTAGCTTAGCCGCACCGCTTACCAAAGTGATCAAGAAAAACGTTGGGTTTCGGTAGGGAGAAGAACAAGAGAAGGCATTTCAATTAATCAAAGAGAAGCTGACTAACGCACCTTTGTTGTCTTTACCTAACTTTTCTAAAACGTTTGAAATTGAATGTGATGCTTCAAGTATTGGTATAGGCGCCGTTCTTATGCAAGAAGGATGACCAATTGCTTACTTCAGTGAGAAACTCAATGGGGCAGCCTTAAACTACCCAACTTAGGACAAGGAGTTGTATGCATTGGTTTGGGCTTTAGAGACGTGGCAGCACTACCTATGGCCTAAGGAGTTCGTGATTCACACCGATCATGAGTCCTTGAAACACTTGAAGGGCCAACACAAGCTAAACAAAAGGCATGCGCGATGGGTGGAGTTCATAGAGACGTTTCCATACGTCATTCGGTACAAGCAAGGTAAGGAGAACGTAGTCGCTGATGCACTTTCTCGCAGGTATGCCTTACTCTCCACACTTGATGCAAAATTGCTTGGTTTTGAACACATTAAAGAATTATATGCTAAAGACCACGAATTTTGTGAGGAATATCGAGCTTGTGAGAAAATCGCCTCTGGTAAGTTCTTTAGGCTTGATGGATTCCTATTTCGAGAAAATAAGCTATGTGTGCCTAATTGTTCTATGAGAGAGTTATTAGTGCAGGAATCACATGGTGGGGGATTAATGGGACATTTTGGAGTTGCAAAGACTTTAGCTATTTTGCAGGAACACTTCTATTGGCCTCACATGAAACGAGATGTCGAACGGATTTGTGGTAGATGTGTCACATGTAAGCAAGCTAAATCCAAAGTGCAGCCCAACGGTTTGTATACTCCTTTACCAATTCCTAGTGAGCCTTGGATTGATATTTCAATGGATTTTGTGTTAGGATTGCCTAGGACTAAACATGGAAGAGATTCAATTTTTGTGGTCGTGGATAGATTTTCTAAAATGGCACATTTTATTCCATGTCACAAAACGGATGACGCTTCACATGTTGTTGATTTGTTCTTTAGAGAGATTGTGAGATTACATGGCATGCCTAGGACAATTGTTTCAGATAGAGATGCTAAGTTCTTGAGCTATTTTTGGAAGACTTTGTGGTGTAAGTTAGGTACTAAGCTATTGTTTTCCACTACTTGTCATCCACAAACTGATGGTCAAACTGAAGTAGTAAATAGGACTTTGTCTAATCTATTGAGGTCAATCATTAGAAAGAACATCAAGACATGGGAAGAATGTTTACCACATGTTGAGTTTGCATATAATAGAGCTGTTCATTCTACTACCAAATTTTCGCCATTTGAAATTGTGTATGGGTTTAATCCTTTAACTCCATTGGATTTATCTCCTTTACCTTTGACGAAGCACATTAATTTAGATAGCAAGAAGAAAGCTGATTTTGTGAAGCAGATTCATGAGAAAGCAAGACTCAACATTGAGAGTAGAACGGGGCAATATGCCATACAAGCCAACAAGGGACGTCGCAATCTGGTTTTTGAACCCGGAGATTGGGTTTGGCTGCATATGAGAAAAGAAAGATTCCCGGCAAAAAGACGTTCCAAATTGCTCCCAAGAGGAGATGGTCCTTTCCAAGTCCTCGAGCGTATCAATGACAACGCTTACAAGCTAGATTTACCTGGTGAGTACAATTTAAGTGCCACTTTTAATGTTACTGATTTGAGTCCTTTTGATGTAGGTGATGATTTGAGGGCAAATCCTTTTCAAGAGGAGGGGAATGATGGAGACCAAGGCACCGCTTCGAAGGATCTCGTTCAAGTACCAATTGGGCCGGTTACGAGAGCACAAGCAAAGAAGTTCAAGGATGTACTCAACGGACTCATCCAAGAGTTTTTTGCTCAAGCAAATTCGTGGAGGCCCTTTGAGCATGATCCACGTGGGCAGCAAAGAATCGTCACCTTGATTCAAGTTCTAGAAGGATCCAGTCAAGGCTAAGAATTGGCAAGAAATATTTTGGGCCTATTCTAGAAGGATCGTGATGCACGACACAATTTACTATTTAATTATTGCAATTTATTATTTTTGGTATTTTTATGTTAAAAAACGTTATTTTAGGTTTAGGTGATTTATTTCCTTGTTTTTAGGTGCATTTAATGCTTTTTAGGTCAAATTTGATTCCTGATATGGTTAGGTATCAATTAGGAGTTTTTTTAGAATATATTTTCTTGTCTGTCAAGTTTTATAGAGCCCTTAAATAAGCTCCTAAGTCTGTAAACGTTTTTGGATGACATTTTGAATATTCATAAAAACTTGTGAGGTTTATTCTCTTTGGTTCTTTGAAGAACTATTCGAACTTATCGGGATTTCCCGTGGCGTTCATCTTGACTTATCAAACGGAGTTTCCACCACCGTTTGTGGCGTCTTCCTTATACCGAGGTTCTTGTTTGTCATAAACAACGGATCGAGGTCTTCCATTCGAATCTGTCCATAGAACGATCTTGGGTTCCCTTTCGTTGTTGGGTCTCGTTATTCTTGACGGGGTTCACATCAACGAAGTTGACTCCTATCCGAATGGTTGGTATGTACACTCCCTTCACGGTCACCTCGCTGCTCGAGGTTAACAAAAGGATCACCATGCTGGGAGCCTCTCGACTCAACTAGTTGTGGACCTGGTTTTGTCATAGCTAACCATTATCTTCACTCTTACACAAGATCTTCCCATAGATGGCGTCAATTGTAGGGTCACAATTTGCAGCTCAACCCAAAATGTATGGAATATAAGCCCAATGAGCACGGTACAATAAATTTGTAGAGAGTGGGTTGAAGATCTGGACTTTGATGAAATCAACAACAGCTAGTATGGGTTTTAAATGTGATCAAATAGTAACAAAGTCAATATTCTTGCATGAAGGTGGTGTCCGAGGAGACAATATGTATTATAAACTTTAGTTAAGATGATTACAGATTTTGCTTTTTTAGCTACAATGTCCTCTATCTCTCCCTTTTTCCAATCCCCCCTTTTGTGGAGGGGTTCTCACAATATATAGTCCCCTTGGATCATCTTCACCTTACACTTGTCAACCATTAGGGTTGCTACTTGAGTATCTGTCCCATCAGTCACCTCCTTTGGCCTTCTGTGAGTTGTAGTTGCCAATGAAACATTGTTCAGAGGTCTTCTCCACATAAATGCGGTCAGGAAAGTAGTTGTTGTGCATTTAATGTGGTGGCAGCAGCTTTTCCCTTAGATGTTTCTGGATTCTTATCTCTTCTGTACGTGTATGAGAATCATCATTGTCATGGGAATCTCCTAGAGGGTCACCTAAATTGCTGAAGTATAGAGCCGATCAGTGTTTAATCTTATCCGAGAATGAGCTTCTCCTCAGACCATCTTCCTCCACTCCATCTTTTATAATTCTGGACTTTGGGCTTCTTTTAATTACTCACCCCTTCTCGGACACACATATCCTCAGATAAAACCCAAGACCCAACATACGATCCTGAGTTTTTACCCCCACAAACATCGATGTTGAAACTTGAGATCCTTCCTCACTCTATGGTAAAAGTTTCTCACAAATAACAAAAACAAAAGTAAAGAGGTAAATCAAATAAATGCAGAAAAATGAGTAATACTAAAATAACAACTTTTTTTATAACTTGTTCATGTAGTAAGTTGTAATGAGTGGAATTATAGACCTATTATTTTTACTTCAATCGTAACTTGTCATGTGAGCAAATTATAACAAAAATTGTGTTCTAACCTTTTTCTTAAAAAAAAACATAATACAAGTCTTAAGAACGAATTGTCTGCTTTGATCAACTCTTTATTCGTTCTGCTTTGATCAACTCGAGAACAATGAATAATGATACTCGCACGTCACCGTTAAGGCATTATCCCGAAAGTCTTTACTTAGGTAGCTTTTCCATTTCCATATTCTATGATCAACGTGGAAAGAACAGAACAATAAAATATAAAAAGAAAAAAGAAAATTAAAAAGCTGGAGGATATGTTGGTCCCACACTTTCCCTGTTTCGCATCACCTGCTTCATGCTCGACCGGCTTCTAGAGACTAGAGCAAACAGTGTCCCGTATGTTTTGCTAACTCTTGGTTTTTTTTTTTTTTTTTTATTCCTTCTTCAGCATCAATCACATGCAATCTGCCAAACCCTAATAATGTCTTGTCCTAAAAAAGCATTCTTATCTACTATATGTCTATAATCCATATATCACTCCAAGGTGAGAAACTAAACTAAAAGGCATATATGGAAAAACAGAGAAGTTTCTCCTTTAAACCCACAAGACTATTGGTCTTTTCCTTCACTATCTCTACCTCTGTCATCTTCTTCACGTTTTTTACCATTTGGGTCATCAAAGCCACCCCTTCATTTCGCCAAGAGATCCATTTCCAGTACAATAAATCCTCCCTCAGTTTGGGTCTCAGACCCATAACTGTTCTGTCTTTATCTTCTCTCAGTGGAAATTTTTCAGTAACTGGTGAGAAAGATTCAACTTTGATAGATACCCATTATAGTAGTCTTGAAAATGCTTCTGGGTTTGCTTCGACTTCGGTTTTTAGTGGGTTACAGAGAGAGGAAGATGGGCCTGGAGTTCTAGTAGATGGAGAAAGCAAAAGTGATGGTGTAGATGGTAATTTGACAACACTGCAAGAGAGTACACCTGAGACTATTTCTGAGAAAATTGAATTTCCAAGTAGTCAGATGAGTGAAGAGAAGAGCACTGTTGCAACTTCATCTGATAACAATGGAGTTTCAATTAGAGACAAGGTTGGACTGAAGAGAGTAAAAGATTGTGATTTGACAAAAGGGAGGTGGGTTTATGATGAGAGCTATCCTTTGTATACAAATGGTTCATGTCCTTTCATAGATGAAGGTTTTAACTGTGAGGGTAATGGAAGATTGGACAAAAACTACATGAAGTGGAGATGGCAACCACAAGATTGTGAAATTCCAAGGTACTAACTTGTTTCTTCTTTTTTAGCCTTATCTGCAATTGTAATTTAGATGTAAATGAAATTAGGGTCAAGTTTATGTTTTTATCTAGAGTAGATGTACTTAAGACAAAAAGAACTCAATTTTGAGGTAGTGGGTTCCTGGTGTGGGCTTGTGCTATAGGTTCAATGCAACAAAAATGCTGGAATTGATAAGAGGGAAGAGGCTAGTTTTTGTGGGCGATTCGATCAATAGGAATCAATGGGAATCCATGCTGTGTTTGCTAATGGGAGCTATTAAAGATCCAAAGAGGGTCTATGAGACCCATAGGCGGAGAATTAGCAAAGAGAAGGGAGATTATAGTATCAAATTTATGGTAATTCTTCAGAACTTCTTTGATCTCTTACCTTTCTATTTGTGAGAATTTGGAGTACTTGATTTGAGGTTTTTCTTTTTTTCTTTTTTTCTTTTTTTCTTTTTTTGGCAGGATTATAGGTGTACGGTTGAATACTATGCGACACATTTTTTAGTTCATGAGGCCAAGGCTAGATTAGGCCATAAGAGGATACAGACCTTGAGAATTGATAGTATCGATCGTGGTACATCCAGATGGAGAGGAGCTGATATATTGGTTTTCAATACTGCACATTGGTGGACACATTACAAAACAAAAGCAGGGTAAGTGCGATTGTTGTATTATTAGCCTTTTAAGACCTAGGCTGATATGTGCTTCATTTTGAGATTCAACCTTTCAAGTCATATGTATATATGTTTAAGAACCATTCATTCTTTTCTTTTTATTTTAAAGAAAGCATAACTATGGCTATGCTTCATCGTTGAAATGATTTTCATGTGCGTTCAACATTTAAGGATGGTTTAAATGTAAGATGCTGTTAATGAACTTCCACTGAATTTCTTGAAATTTTGTTTTCTTTATAGTTCGTTTGTTTCACTAAACTGATGCAAGTTGTAATCATGCGCGTGTGAATTATAAAGGATGCTGTTTTCATGTCTATCATTGTTTGTAACATCTGTAAGTCTTATAATAGGATCAATTACTACCAGGAAGGGAATCAAGTTCATCCTAGGCTTGATGTTTCAACTGCTTTTAGGAGAGCTCTGATGACTTGGGCATCATGGGTTGATAGGCACATCAATCCTCGAAAAACCCAAGTTATTTTTCGAAGTTTGGCACCTTCACATTTCAGGTTTGCCCTTATACACAGCTAGTAACATTGATATTAGTTATTGGATTCCTTCATGCCAGTCGCTGAGTAGTGTATGAATCAATGCAAATAGGGGAGGTGAATGGAATTCAGGTGGGCATTGTATGGAAGCTACTCAACCTCTCAATGGAACTCCAAGCATCAGTTATTCAGAGAAGAATATTATTGTAGAGGAGGTCATAAAGAAGATGAAAAGTCCTGTTACTTTCTTGAATATTACTAATTTGTCAGGATATAGGATAGATGGCCATCCATCTATATATGGAGGAAAATCAGGGAAGCGCTCCTCTTCAAACATTCAAGATTGCAGTCATTGGTGTCTTCCGGGTGTTCCTGATACATGGAATGAGATTTTGTATTTTCTTTTGCAATCTAGTCGATACTAAGCCTGTCTTTATTTCTTACAATTTTTTACCCGTTTGGTCTTTGTTGGCTAGCTTGTATATTTTATGTATTTTTTAAAATTCTTCTGGGGTGTATTGTAGAAATGCAAATTGTCTTCATTGAGATTCATTTTATTGGAACAACGAAAATATTATCATTATATGTAGAGCTGATCCTCTGCAATTTTGGCATATCCAGCTTATGAACCGCCCAATAATTACCGTTCCAAATAGGTACTACACATACACTTTTGATTTTGATATATTGGCCTTTTTTACCTATTGTGACCGCAATTCAAATCTGGAAATATCAATGCAACTAAAATCTAAGGTAAACTGCGTAATCTATAATCAACTTTATACGATGAAGATCTTGAATATTAAATTAACAATAAAATAGACCTCCAATAGTATTGTCAAACTCTACCCATTGCGTGTAATGCTTAAACTGCTAGATGAACTTTAGCTTATTACCAGAACAATAACAATTTATCCTTATTCCTATGAAATCTTATTGCCCGACCTATATCATGTCTAATTCTAGAGCACATTAACATGTATAAATGCTTGCATAATTTCTTAGAGCCTCCTCATGCAGAGATTCTCTTTTCTTGGTAAGTGTCACAGATACAAAGAGACCTTTGACTAGTAACCAGAAAGATGACCAGTGATATGTACATCCTGATCTAGGCCAATGGCTAATGAGATTGGTATTTCTTTGCTCTGCCTTGAGAAACTGATGATTCATCCCTCTTGGAGCCCTCCGGCTTACGAGCCCATGCAGGTGCTTGGTCTGGCCCATAACGATAATCATAGAAGAGCTCCTCACTAGCTTCAATATGCTCCTTCGCAAAAATGCCTACTCGATGATCTCCCGCGACCAACATTACCTGTAAAAGCCAATGTATTAGCAAAACCAGCCGGAACTAATTCAACAGGGAAGTCGATAAAAGTCACATACCTTTGCATAGCAATTAGGGTTTGATGAATGGTTTGCAAATTTCAGCTTGTCTCCTTTGCGGTAAGCATCAAGGACAAACTGTGAACAAAGAGCAACTGCTTTGAGATTTAAGACATTATAAATTAAGAGTTTCAAGCTACAACATCTTATCTTTTGCTACACATGGCAAGTTTGATTATGAAGACACCAAGCAAAGCAAATAGAGAAAGAAGGAAAGCGAGAATGAAACAGTATAAGGGCAGCACTTCAATTTTAATTCAACAAAGAGCAACTGCTTTGAGATTTAAGACATTATAAATTAAGAGTTTCAAGCTACAACGTCTTATATTTTGCTACACATGGCAAGTTTGATTATGAAGACACCAAGCAAAGCAAATAGAGAAAGAAGGAATGCGAGAATGGAACAGTATAAGGGCAGCACTTCAATTTTAATTCAGAGCTAAGTTGTTTGTTGTGTAAGGGGCATCTCTTGCACAAACCTCCAATTGCATGACAGGATACCTGTGTTGTGATATAAAATTTTCCCTTGTAGATCCCAATATTATATATTAATTTGAAAGACAGAAGCATAATGTAATCTACAATCAACAGCACTTCCAACATAGTCATTGAGCAAAAGCAGGCAAGGGAAGTTGCAGGTAAAAGTCTGCATCAAAACTTTTCTGCTAAAGTCATTTTCTTTTAAAAATGACATCCAACAATAACAAATAGTATCCAACCTGTTGATGATGGAAAAAGGGCCAGTAAGCTGTTATGAGGCAGAAATCAACTTTTTAGAGACTTGCAAAGATACTAAACAATAAAGGTCACTTGCCTGATCATTTAAGTCGAAAAGAAATGATGAATTTGCACGATCATAGATTTTCCCCCGCTTATCTGCTTCTCTATGGGAGATCAATTCACCAGTATACTCTCCAAGATAATCATTTTTGTTCACAGCATTCTGCAATTTCATCATCCAATACAGTGAGGAGACTCGGCAAAAAAAGAAAGAAAGTCAAATTAGCTATAAGTTACGGGAAAAAAAAAAATGATGATTCATCTTTTCACCTTCAAAAATGCACCCCATCCAGCAACATCAGACTTTGCCAAGAGTATCTGGATATCAAAGAGGAGGAAGTTATGATTCAGTCACATCTTTTTTATTCATTTTGATTATGAAGATGGTCCTAAACACTAGGAATTGCTCACTCTTTGCTGTTGCCTTAGAAGGAGCCTCATATTTCCACATTGGCCATCTCCTCGCTTGGCTGGCTCACCTAATGAACCATCTCCACAACTGCATCAAATATGTGATTTTAAAACGCCACAAAAGATACAAAAACTACATCAAATGAGACTAAATTTAGACAGGCAGAAATGGTTATTACAAAAACTAAATCTCATGCAACTCTATATGCAATTGTAAAAAAAAAAAAAAAAAAAAAAAAAAAAAAAAAAAAAAGCATAGGAAACTCATCCAGACTGGCATCTGATACAGAGGTAAGAAGAATTGTAAACCAAGGAAACACGCTAAACTGGTTAACAGATACCAAAAAGGAATAAAGTAATTTATGAATTGCATAAATGAGATTCTAGAGTAGTTGAGATGTGCTAAAAGGTGAAAAAAAAAAAAATCATTTTCTGGCTTATTGAGGTTAAGAAAATTCCTTACATGTTTTTTTTTTTTTTTTTGGTCATTTTAAAGGATAAAAAACAGCTTTAACAGACATAAACCAAGTTCACAATGTTTAATGGAGAAAGGCCAATCCCACATCAGTGAAGTATCAACATCGAATATATGAAACTCATTACCTAACCCAGCAATTTCGGCAAACATCTGGGTCACATTCGCGTCCAGCAGCAAAGCATGGGCATTGCCGACTTCTGCACTGACTCTTTGCACAGTGACATCCCCTGAACCGATTTTTGCAGCTCTTTGAGCACCTGAAACATTTATAAAAATTCTATTTCACTTCATTTTTCAGGTTCATAAATACAACTAGTGAAACTTTAACTCAGCAGAGAATAAACCTACGCAATCAATACACATCAGGTAAATTTGAAATCAAACGCAACTAATGAAATTTTTAATAAGCACAATTTGAATCCTGATAAATGATTTACTGAAAACATTATACCTAGGCATAAAAAAATCTACTTGATGTGGGCTGCATGGTATCTGTTTGACCATTCAAGTCATATAAGTAACTTTTTTGGGTCCAAGGGGAGAGTTGACATGTTCTTCTTTTACAATTTATTAACAACTATGTAGTTACTTCACTTAAAAATCTATCCATCTGCGCATGTTGTGTCATGTGTCTCATTCCAATTAACTTGTAAAAACATGTATCGCCTGCTGCTCTGCACATAGTTTACAATTTATTTGGAAGAACCCTCAAGAGACCTTCACCAGCAGGCTCTGTATTTTTGGTAAGCGAAACAATGTCTAGTTATTTCACCTAGAATACGTGTAGTGGTTCCAATTGTATCCTGCTAAGCTGGACATAATTTTAAAATTCATTTGTAATAACCACTTTGGCAACAGGGTTTTCTTCTGCAAAAAGGAAGAGAGGGCTTTGGGAGTGGGGGAGGGGCATAAGTTCAGCTGCTAGCTGAACCATCTATACATCACATATCTTATATTTTACTTGGAAAATTATTTGCCATGGTCCACAATAATAAAATGAAAAATCTCACTCACTGGTTTTATTGCTATAATTTGCTTTAACAGCTACATATGAAAAAAAAAATCAACATACCCACAATATTTTTCACAGCAAGTTCCATTATGTAGACAAGAGCATTGCTTTCCACACATAGACTGGCATCCACATGGGGTATATTGCTTACAAGACTGGTTTTTTCCATCGGCAATTCTTTTCCAAATTGATGGGTGGCCAGCAGATTTCCAAGAATATTTAAGCTTCCGTGTCTTGCCCCGTCTACGAAGCAGCCGCGACCTTGCTGGAATATCTGGGTCCTAACACAAGAGAATACAAAATAAAAGAAATTAGGGTTCTATGTTGCAAAGCCATAAGGCTCCAATGGCTAAAGCCTAGAACCGATGATAACAGGTTCACAAGCAACTGCAGAATAAAATTCAAAAGAAAACTTGCAGCAATCAAGCTAGTTTGATCATCTTTCACCCATTCTTGTCAAGGGGAGCCTATTGTTCCAAATGATTCATCAATTAGAAGGTGTATAGACTAGATTACATAAAATAAATCCTGTAACTGAAGGAAAATAATAGTTACTATGGTAATCTTGAGGAAGTTGAAGCACATAATAGTCCTTTAAGCTTAACCCAAATCATTTGATGTTAAATCCACCAAGTTGTTAACTGCACATGGTTGAACCTTGATAGGTATGTGTTACAGTTGTGAAAAGCCAAGCCCCTTTGTGTTTAAAGAAATCTCCAAATGTTGAAAAACATGAGTAACTCACAGACTACACCATATATAGGGCATTTCTAATCCCTTTCTTCTACATAAGTCAATCAGAAGACATTGACAAAACAAGCCTTATATGATGGGAGAAGAATATTTTTGTTGCTCGAGCTAGTATGGCAGTGATGGTTCAACCTGTTTCTGAATCTCACCAGGGCTACAACAACTTCTTCACCTAGTAGCTATAAATCAAAATGAAAATAACAAGCAAGGAAAAGAAATTGATTGCTTACAGTATATTCCATATCAGCTTTCGTGTTGTCTTCCATAAATGAACTCGGTGCAGTAATGGATCCGTGAGGCATTGAGGCTCCCCAATCATGCATATATTTGGATACCTCTACGCAAGTTTTTAAGCCAGAAAGTAAGTTTCTGGCTATGAGGCAACTGCAAAACATGAGTCTATTAAGTGCAAACTGATAGAAAAAGATAACTGTATCCCACATGAAAAAAATTAAAAAGAAGAAAAATATCCATAATTTTATGAAAATCTAAATATGAAAATCTAAATCTGTTTATTAAGTTGGACATATGCAAGGGAGAAAAAATACAGAACCTTTGTAATCATCCAATGAGTTTTTTACGAAAGGTCTCCTTTTATTTCAGAAATTTATGTATTTATTTATTTTTTATTAGAAAGAAGGGTCGTTCAAATGGGAGCGAGCCATAAAAGAATTTACAAACAGACGCTCATTAGGTCCAAAAAATCAACAATGGAATTACATGACACCCCCCCCCCCCCCCCAATTGAAGTACAATATTCAAACAAAGTTTTAATATCTTGCATAGATTGCTCTTCATTCTCAAAAGTCCAGTGACTTCTGTTTGTTGAAATGGTCCACATAATGCATGCAGAGAAGTTTTCCATACAACCCTATTGTGGTGACATCCAAACACCCCTCATCAGACAGTCATCAAATCAATCACCTTGCTTGGCATCACCCAAATTATCCCAATGTGCAAAGGATCACAGCTCTCTAGCTATAGGACTGTGCAGTAACAGGTGCTCAACTGATTCACAATTACAATTACACATAATACACCTATTAACAACCTCTAGCTTCCATTTAACTTATCTACGGTCAATATTGAATTCAAGGCTGCTATCCAAACAAAAAAAAAAAAAAAAAAAAAAAAAAAAAAAAAAAAAAAAAATCTTACATGGAACTTTACTACCCAAACACCTTTTCAAGGGAACGCAGATAAAGGTGCATGTCTCAAACATGCTTAATAGGATTGAACTATAAACTGCACTTTCCCATCTGGATTCTAAAGTAAACAATCTGCATTCCCTTCTACAATCTGTTAGGAGTTAATTAAGTCCATCAGCTCATTCAACTCTTCTAGCTCCCAGTAAAGGAAACCCCTAAGGAATCTAAGATTCCTCTTTCGTCCCCTTCAAATGCAATCAACAAGTGCACCGAGGCATCTTTCTCTACTGCAATGGATTTATTTCAGGATTTATACCACACAAATATCTAATTTTGATGGTGCAGCATATATGAAAGTAAATTGTGTTTGCTGTGCTGTTATTTATGCCTAAAAAAGATATGCAAAGAGATTAGTCAATAATATTAACACTCTCCCCCCCTTCCAATAAAAAAAGAAAAAAGAAAAGAGGGGGAAGGGGATAAGTTAATCGCACAGGAATATCTGGCTCTGTCAGATTTAAGCAAAATTTAAATTACTCAAGCAATAATTTATTTTGCATATGTCTGGTGATTCCCCCCTCTTCAAAATTTAGTTCCAGAAAAAGATAATCAAGTAAGGGAAACTTCAGTCAACACAATGATTTCATGACATATATTACTACTTCATATGCTGCACAAGAGACTGATATACTCCCTAAAATAAAAAACGCATCACAGAAAACCAGATGATAAAATAAAAGTAACCACAACATCCTGCACTATACATCACTGGTCAACCAAATATTGTGTTCTTCGAAGAAATTGTACAGGTAGTGAGGTAGTGACAATGAAGTGCCACTTATCACAAGCCAACATGGTGATTCAGATTGCAGTTACTAACCCCAAAGAACGAGACTATTAATATCTTTATTCTATTTTATTATTATAGCATGTTGTAAACAGTATGCACATACCTGTTTCTCCCAAACATATCTATACCCTTTAAATACAGTTCTTTCTCAATAGGTTTCCACTCAGAGCCACCTAACCCTTCAGCTCTTCTTACAATGGAATCGGATGAATGTTCTAGTTGAGGAGCTTTTCTGGTGTCTTTTGGTTCATCTCTGACAATGTCCTCTGACCTATCAAAGGAAGCACCACCAGAAGTAACAAATTCGATTGAAGTATGTTCACAAGGCTCTTTTAGAGAGTTATTGGGGGTTGTTTGACTTTCACTTTGTTCACTTGAAGTGTGATCCAGAGCTGGAGTAACTTCACTACTTGCAATTACTACATCCAAAGCTGATAATTTCTTCTGTTTCTTATTGGAACCCTGGAAATCATCAGAAACCAATGTTGAGTCATGAAGTGCGGTGTCTGTATGCTTCATGACCTTGCGCTTTCCCACACTCTGGTTGTCTATTGCTGTGACAGACGTATCTGAAATCAAAGCAGAAACTTCTGAACTACAAACAGCTTCAGCAGTAACACACATTACTTTTTCAGAAGTACATCTTTCATCCTGAATAATTTTTGTGCCATCACGAGCACCTGTTTCTTCAGCATTAGAGGACACAGGAGTCCCAACCCTCAGTTCTGAAGTTGTACTTTCAGTCCTCTGCAATGCATTAATAGCCGAACCTTCTGGCAAGTCTTTGATAGCTCTAAACTACAAGAATTTGACATGAAAATCAGACTTTGCAATTTTCCCATGCAAGACTGGCAGAAGCCCACATAGAAAATATTAATCACATATGATAATTATGAAAACAAATAGGCCTCTAATAAACATAAATGACATGAAGGGGTTTCTGTAGCCAGCCCTCCGTCGAGTTGAGTTGGGCACAAACATTTATTACAAATTCAGTAATAGGCAGCTATCTTCATGGTAAACTTATTTTTTTCTTTAAAATTTTTAAGCAATTTGATTGTAAACGTAGGATTATAATGGATGTTACACAGAAAAGTATGTGTTTTATGTTATCTTTATTTGGGTTTATCTTTAGTATTGGATTAGTATTTGAGATTGTTAGGACTATCGTATTAGTATTTGAGATTGTTTAAGAGAGTTTATCTTTATCATTTTAATTCCTGGAAGTTGTATATAAAACTCCAGATGGTTTCTTTTGTACTTTACAAATTATTATTATTATTGAGATTATTTTCATTGATTTGTTTGGTAGTGATTCCAAACACCTTAGGTGGGAAGCCTAAGGTTCTTCGGTAGGACTAATCTAGGTGGAAGCCTAGGTTGTCCTGCATCAACTTGGTATCAAAGCCAAGTTACTGTGACCCCAAAGAAAGATGGATCCTAGAGAATGTACGTGGATAGTCGCGCAATCAATAAGATTACTGTGAAGTATCGTTTTCCTATCCCTAAGTTAGATGATATGTTTGATATGATGTCAGGAGCCACAATCTTTTCGAAGATTGATTTGAAAAGTGGATACCATCAAATTAGGATCCGCCCAGGTGATGAATGGAAGACTGCTTTTAAGACAAAGGATGGTCTATATGAGTGGCTTGTGATGCCCTTTGGATTATCAAATGCTCCTAGTACTTTTATGAGAATGATGACACAAGTACTAAGGCCTTTCATGGGCAAATTTGTGGTAGTGTGCTTTGATGACATCCTCATTTATAGTAAATCAAAGGAGCAACATTTGGACCATCTTAAAAAAGTTTGTTTTACTTTGAGGAGAGAAAACTTGTATGCCAACCTTAAGAAATGCTCTTTCTTCACTAATAGTGTCATTTTCTTAGGTTTTGTGGTCTCATCCAAAGGAGTTTCTGCTGACCCACAAAAAGTCAAGGCCATAGTGGATTGGCCCAAACCCAAGAACATTCATGAGGTTCGCAGTTTTCATGGGCTTGCAACTTTCTATCGCCGCTTCATACATGGATTTAGCACAATCATGGCACCAATCACTGATTGTATGAAGCAAGGCAAATTCCAATGGTCAAATGCTGCTAGTAAAGCATTTCAAGAAATCAAGAAGAAAATGACAGCAACACCGGTAATACGCCTACCAAACTTTGATAAGGTCTTTGAAGTGGAATGTGATGCGTCTGGTGTAGGCATAGGAGGAGTTCTTAGCCCAGATTGTCACCCTATAGCTTACTTTAGTGAGAAATTAAATGAGGCTAAGAAGTATTCAACATATGACAAAGAACTCTATGTTGTGGTACAAGCTTTAAGATATTGGAGCCATTATTTGACACCCCATGAGTTTGTCATTTATTCTGATCATGATGCTCTTCGCCACATCAATTCCCAAAAGAAATTAAATGCTTGACATGTCCCTTGGGTTGATTTTTTGCAAAGATTCTCTTTTGTTTTGAGACATAAATCTAGTGTTGAGAATAAGGTAGCTGATGCTCTGAGTTGCCGAGTCACCTTACTTTCTATGATGAGCACAAAAGTCATAGGGTTTGAAAAGTTGCAAGAGGAGTATGAATCTTGCCCAAAGTTTGGAGAAGTGTACACTACACTTAGGACTGAGCATCTTCAGGTTGTTGATGATTTTATCCTTCGAGATGGCTACTTGTTTAAAGCCGATAAGCTTTGTATCCCCCACACATCAATTAGAGACTTTTTGGTTTGGGAAGTGCATGCGGGAGGACTTTCAGGACATTTTGGACGTGATAAGACAATTGACGAGGTAGAGAGGCAATTCTATTGGCCAAGTCTTAAGAGGGATGTTGCTAAGATAATTGGTCAATGTCGTCAGTGTCAACTAGCTAAGCATTGCAAGCAAAATACTGGCCTTTACACTCCTCTACCAGTTCCACATCGTCTTTGGGAGGATATTAGCATGGGCTTTATACTAGGTCTTCCCCGTACCCTTAGGAAGTTTGATTCCATCCTTGTAGTGGTAGACCGGTTCTCTAAGATGGCTCATTTTCTTTCATGCTCTAAGACTTCTGATGCATCCAAGGTAGTCAAGATTTTCTTTGATGAGATTGTTAAGCTGTAGGAGTTACCTAAAACAATTGTGTCAGATAGGGATGTTAAATTCATGAGCTATTTTTGGAAGACCCTTTGGCATATGATGGGAACAAAGTTGAAATTCTCCACAGCATACCATCCTCAAACTGATGGTCAAACTGAGGTTGTCAATAGGAGTCTAGGAAATCTTTTGAGGTGTCTCATAGGTGAGAATGGTAAGACTTGGGAATCTATACTCCCTGTAGCCCAATTTGCATACAATAACTTAGTCAATAGGTCCATAGGTATGAGCCCATTTGAAGTTGTTCATGGTTATACACCTAGGAGACCTTTAGACCTTCTCCCAATGTCCTCACATGATAGGGTTTCTGTGTCTGCAGTAGAGTTTGATAGTCACATGCATGAGCTACATAAAGAGATTAACAAACGAATTCATGCTAGTAATCTTAAGTATAAGACCCAAGCTGATTTACATCAACGTCATTTAGACTTTGATGTAGGAGATTATGTTATGATTCATATCAGGCCTGAACAGCATCCTTCAGGAACCGTTAAGAAACTGCAGGCCTGCAGTGCTAGCCCATTCAAGGTATTAAAGAAACTTGGACCTAATGCTTATGTGATTGATATATACCTTCAGATTATGGTATTAGTTCTACTTTTAATATTGCCGATTTAATTGCTTTTAAAGGTCCAGCAGTTATTCCCTATGACCCTTTTGATGATCCACCCTCTCCTTCTTTGACTAACCATGTCCCTAGCCCCCACACCATCTTGTTTCCAAAAGGCACTTAAAGATATTATTAATGTTATTTTGGATGAGCAATCTCTTTTCACTAGGGATGGAACAGTTCAGCACTTCTTGGTTCGCTGGTGAGGACGGCCTAATTCTGATTGTACCTAGATCACTAGAGAGGAGTTGCAGCAACTTGATCCCGCTCTTTTGGAGGCTTACTTGGATACGCTTGCTACCACCTCATCTCTACCTCCTATCACCCGCACATATGAGCGACGACGGAGGCGCCATGTTGACCTAGTGAGCTTGTGGTTTGATGGAGTTTATTATGATGTCACTTGATCCTTATGAGCTTTACAAGACGGGGTCGAGTTTCTCCCACCCTAGGGGAGTTGGTGCGGACACCACATGATAGCACATCTGTGGAGCTTATCTTTATCATTTATGTTATCTTTATTTGGGTTTATCTTTAGTATTGGATTAGTATTTGAGATTGTTAGGATTATCGTATTAGTTTTTGAGATTGTTTAGGAGAGTTTATCCATATCATTTTGATTCCTGGAAGCTGTATATAAAGCTCCAAATGGTTTCTTTTGTACTTTACAGATTATTATTATTATTGAGATTATTTTCATTGATTTGTTTGGTGGTGATTCCAAACACCTTAGGTGGGAAGCCTAAGGTTCTTCGATAGGACTAATCTAGGTGGGAAGCCTAGGTTGTCCTGTATCACTCATATAAGAAACCTTGCTGTGTACACAATGACAACTTTTACACCTAATCAACCCTAGAAACAATAGCGCTCAGTAAAACGATGGCCTCCTACATTGAATAAAATTGCCACCGCATGTTGTTCCATTCAGGAGAAAAACTCCAGCCAAATTTGTTAAATATGTTTGCATATAAAATATACTCACAGATAGACATATATAACTGCAAAATATTCAACAAATTGAACATGTTCTTATTAATAAACTACCTGTGGAGTCCATTCCTAACCATTTGCAAGATGGCACCAAGTGTAAATTAGGTGGCCGCTATGTTTGAGTGTAAAAGAAAATAAGATTATCCAATATTCACAGGAGAGACAGAGAGAGAGAGAGGTCTCTCACACATGGACTAGTAGCTTACTAAAAACACTCAAAAAGGGAAAAAGATTCATACCTGAAGGTAACACTGAGCACTGCAAGGTGTCCTGTCTTCTTCATGTTCAGACCAGCATGACTGTTTTTCACTCTGTCAAGCAAAGCCTCTGGTCATATAAATGAATGTAACGAACCTCATAATTAGTGCAGAAGCAATGAATAATGCTGCTGCTTACAGGATAGATTAAAGGTTGAGAACAGCCATGCAGCCTGCAGTCAAATAGCTGTTGGATAGGTGCAAGCAGATCAGCATGTATGTTGAAGCAATTCAAGGCTTCTATCAGACACAGCAACACCAATGATTCTCTTTTGCAAATAATAAAGATGAGAAATGGTCTAAAGACCACATACCATACAGCGACGACAGAAAAGGTTATCAAAAGAATCTAAAGCAGCATTAAGGCTCTTGTCCAAACACATGGCCCTATCAGATTCCCCAGAGTCTTTGGAGTTTTGGTCATGTTTCTCTTGATACTTCTTGAGTGTGTCAAACCGTTCCTGCATTTTCAAACACAATTACAGCACTCAGAAATAGAAAGACACTCGCTACAATTTCATATAGTGCTAATCGTGTTTCAAATAAAGAATCAAGAAACTTCAACCATCCTCCAAACATAATAATCAACCTGGATTTCCAAAGTGGTGCCTCCAATAAACTGGCTCACAATGTTCACTACTTCCTCACCTTGCCCATGCTCCTTCAAAGCCATCCTGCGAAATTGAACATTAAAAGATTAAAAAAAGAGTATAGTACAGAAAAAAATTAAAACTCTTAACCGTATACTAATAAAGTTGGAATTTTATGACTATACAAGCATGGCGAGTATATAGGAGCAAGCATTAAAAATAGTTGATGGTCAATATATGCCTCTTCTTCCTGGGAGACTGCAGAAGCAAGTCAAACATCTGAGTTCCATAAAGTAAATGTCAGCAAAAAATAGGAGTTTCAATGTCACAGTATGAAGGGACATTGACAACATGACATTTAGCCCTTCAATTTTCTTTTTTGGTCTCAATTCTAACTTTGATATATGTTTACGCTCAAAACATTCTCTCCACTAGAGGACTGTCATTGGTGTGGACACGAGGTACAAGCCCTCAATTACATGCACGTATAGGAGAAAGAGCAAAAAGAAGACGGCCCAACCTGTGGCCTTGTGGATGGAGCCTATTAGTTATTGGACTTGAGTTTAAGCAAGCCCGAGTATTTAATAATTAAGATTTCTTTAGGGTTTCTTTATGTATTTTTATTGTTAGCTATTTAAGCACTTTTTCGGATTATTGTAAGACAGTTTTGAGAATTATTAAAAACGTGTGTTTTCTTTCACTGGTGCCGACTCCAGTTTTGCTTGGTGCTGACTCTTAGAGTTTATCTTTTTATTCTATTGTTCTTTGTGGTTGTCTTACGTCAGTTTTGGTATCAAAGCCGACTTCTGGTCCATACAAAACTTACACTAAGTGTAGAGACAAAACTTGCAAGGTTATTATAGATAGTGGGAGTTGCATTAATGCGGTGTCCTCTAACGTTGTTTCCCGCCTAGGCTTGAAATTGACCCCTCACCCTAACTCATATAAAGTTTCTTGGGTGGATACTTCATCTATAGCCATAAAAGAAAGATGTATTGTCCCACTTCAATTCCTCACCTATAAGGCTGAAATATGGTGTGACGTAATTCCCATGGATGTAGGGCACATCATCTTAGGTAGGCCCTGGCTTTATGATTTAGATGTCACCCTTCATGGGTGATCCAATTCTTGCTCATTTATGTTTGAAGGTAAGAAGATTGTGCTCAATCCTTTGAAACCCAAGCCAATCAACATGAGCAAGAAGACAGAAGCACCAAAGGCGAAAGCCCTGAACATCATAAGCCCAAAGGCATTTGAAAGGGTAGCAATTCAAGAATCTATCATGTTCGTCTTAGTTGCTAGAGAGCTTCATGGAGAGACCCGTGAGGAGCAACCTGAAGAAGTGAAGTCAATGCTCTAGAAATTTAAGGATGTTTTCCCTGAGGAACTCCCCAATCATTTACCACCCATGCGTGACATACAACACGCCATAGATTTTGTACCCGGAGCGACCCTACCTAACTTGCCTCACTATAGGATGAGCCCTGCAGAGCATGCCGAGTTGCAAAGGCAAGTAGAAGAACTACTTAGAAAGGGTTTTGTTCATGAAAGCATAAGTCCTTGCTCCAAAGAAAGATGGAACTTGGAGGAAGTGTGTTGATAGTCGTGTCATCAACAAGATCACTGTGAAATATCGTTTTCCTATCCCTTGGTTGGATGACATGTTAGATATGATGGCTGGAGCAACGATCTTCTCTAAGATAGACTTGAAAAGCGACTATCATCAAATTAGGGTTCGTCCTAGTGATAAGTGGAAAACTGCCTTCAAGACGAAGGATGGTTTATATGAGTGGATGGTCATGTCTTTTGGATTGTCCAATGCTCCTAGTACCTTTATGAGAGTGATGACTCAAGTGCTCAAGCCTTTTATGGGGAAATTCTTGGTTATGTACTTTGATGACATTCTCATCTATAGTAAGTCTAGGGAGCAACACTTAGACCACCTAACTCAAGTTTGTATTACCCTTAGGAAGGAGAGTTTATATGGCAACCTCAAGAAGTGCTCTTTCTTCACCGATAGAGTCGTCTTCCTAGGTTTCAAAGTATCCTTTGAGGGAGTTTCTGCCGACCCCTAAAAGGTTCAAGCGATTGTGGAATGGCTCGAGCCCAAAAATATCCATAAAATTCAAAGCTTTCATGGGCTCGCTTCCTTTTACCGCCAATTCATCAAGGGGTTTAGTACCATTATGTCCCCCATCACTGACTGCATGAAATAAGGGGAATTTGTTTGGACTAAAGCTGCTATTAAGGCTTTCAATGAGGTAAAGCAAAAGATGACTAAGGCACCTATCATGCGACTCCCTAATTTTACTAAGCCTTTTAAGGTGGAATGTGATGCTTCAGGTATTAGTATAGGGGGAGTACTTAGTCAAGAGCATCACCCAATTGCTTATTTTAGTGAGAAGTTGAATGATGCTAAGCAAAAGTACTCCACATATGACAAAGATTTTTATGCCATTATTCGAGCTCTTTGGCATTGGCGTCATTACCTGTTGTCTCAAGAATTTGTTATCTACTCTAATCATGAAGCTTTGCGCTATCTCCATTCCCAAAAGAAGCTGAATTTTAGGCATGGTAGTTGGCTTGAATTTCTGCAACGCTACCACTTTGTGGTGAAACATAGGGCGGGAGTTGAGAATAAGGTTACTGATGCACTAAGTTGAAGGGTGTCTTTGCTATCCATCATGAGTGTTAAGGTTACTGGGTTTGAACGACTCAAGGATGATTATGAGTCATGCCCAGATTTTAGGGAGCTCTACACTAGCCTAAGTAATGCCCCACGGCTAATCCTAGATGATTATATCCTTCAAGATGGTTATTTGTTCAAAGCCAACAAGTTATGTATCCCTCGGTCTTCAATGAGAGATTTCCTAGTTTGGGAGATACATGCGGGAGGCCTTACAGATCATTTTGGCCGAGACAAGACAATTGAGGAAGTGGAACATCAATTCTATTGGCCTGGTCTTAAGAAGGGCGTTGCCAAGATAGTTGGTCAATGTCATACATGTCAACTAGCCAAACATCGCAAGCAAAACACTGGCCTTTACACACCTCTACCTGTGCCAGATTACCTGTGGCAGGATGTGAGCATGGACTTTGTGTTAGGTTTGCTCCGCACCTTTCAGAAGCATGATTCCATTCTAGTAATTGTTGATTGCTTCTCTAAAATGGTTCATTTCCTACCATGTTTTAAGACCTCTGATGCTTCTAAGATTGTAAAGCTCTACTTTGATGAGATTGTCAAATTTTATGGTCTTCCCAAAACCATAGTATCTGATAAGGATGTTCGTTTCATGAGTTATTTTTGGAAGACCATGTGACATTTAGTGGGCACCAAATTGAAATTTTCTACAGCCTTTCATCCTCAAACTGATGGTCAAACTAAGGTGGTTAATCGTAGTCTAGGCAACCTTCTTCGGTGTCTAGTGGGTGAAGCCAATCGGAATTGGGATTCAATTCTTCCTGTAGCCCAACTTGCATATAATAGCTTTGTCAATAGGTCTATAGGCGCTAGTCCTTTTGAGGTTGTGCATGGATATACACCTAGGAAGCCTTTAGATCTTTTGCCCATGTCCTCACATGTTAGGATTTCTGCGTCTGCTAAGGCATTTGCACGACATATTCATGATTTGCATAATGAGATTCGCAAAAAAAATTCAGGCTAGTAATTCTCAATATAAAATTCATACTGACACTCATCGGCGTCATGTAGAGTTTCAAGTAGGGGATTATGTCATGATTCGGATTCAACCTGAACGGTTTTCCTCTGGGACCATTAAGAAATTGTAAGCTCGTAGTGCTGGACCATTCAGGGTATTAAAACGAATGGGCCCAAATGCATATGTCATTGACCTTCCTCATGATTATGGTATTAGCTCCTCCTTTAATATTGAGGATTTAGTTGCTTGTAAAAGCCCCACAGCTATTCCTGATACCCCTTTTGATGAGTCTTTGCCTAATCCTATTGATGCCCCTATTCCCACCCCTTTACCCTTAAATCTACCCTATACACATAAAGAATCTATTGATGCTATTTTAGATGAGCAGATTATTTCTACCAGGGATGGAGGAGTTCACCGTTTCCTAGTTCGGGGGCGAGGGCGACCAGATTCTAATTGCACATGGATTACTCGAGATGAGCTACAACGACTGGATCTCGACTTGCTGGAGTACTATCAGAGTTCTTCAGATTTCCACTCGACGGAGTCAAGTTCTTCTCACTCAGGGGAAGTTGGTGCGGACACGAGGTACAAGCCCCCAATTACACGCACGTATAGGAAGAAGAGCAAAAAGAAGACGGCCCAACCTGTGGCCTTGTGGATGAAGCCTTTACCCTTAAATCTACCCTATACACATAAAGAATCTATTGATGCTATTTTAGATGAGCAGATTATTTCTACCAGGGATGGAGGAGTTCACCGTTTCCTAGTTCGGTGGCGAGGGCGACCAGATTCTAATTGCACATGGATTACTCGAGATGAGCTACAACGACTGGATCTCGACTTGCTGGAGTACTATCAGAGTTCTTCAGATTTCCACTCGACGGAGTCAAGTTCTTCTCACTCAGGGGAAGTTGGTGCGGACACGAGGTACAAGCCCCCAATTACACGCACGTATAGGAAGAAGAGCAAAAAGAAGACGGCCCAACCTGTGGCCTTGTGGATGAAGCCTATTAGTTATTGGGCTTAAGTTTAAGTAAGCCCGAGCATTTAATAATTAGGGTTTCTTTATGCATTTTTATTGATAGCTATTTAAGCACTTTTTCGGATTATTGTAAGATAGTTTTGAGAATTATTAAAAACGTGTGTTTTCTTTCACTGGTGCTGACTCCAATTTTGCTTGGTGCTGACTCCTAGGGTTCATCTTTTTGTTCTATTGTTCTTTGTGGTTGTCCTACGTTAGTCATTATCTGAAAAATTCCAAGAATATGACAAGAATGAACTCGCTTTGTACAAGGATGCCAAGCTAAGACCTTTCTCTAACAGGATGTAACACCAAACTCTATTGATTTATATTTAGAAACAATGTATCTCCTTTGAAAGTCTAGCATCTCATTTATACTTACATCAGAATACGATCTTCACCCTCACAAAATTCATGCTTCTCTTCCTCAGGTTCTTGAGTGTCATCCTCACTGTCACTACAAACCAGTGCTTCGCCACCATGTTGATCATAGTAGATACGTCTTCTCCCAACCACTGACTGGTCTTCAGCCATTCTCTGATTTCTGCGCTGTGTGCAACAAGTTTAAGATAAGAGGAGCAGAAATTAAATCTTTCTATGAAAAAAACGATAGAAGAAATGGGTCATGAACCCATATCCTCACCCTCCAGTGCCTCCACCTTGCTCTTACAAGGGGAGGAGGTTCCATTTGAGCTAGAGGTCATTAGCAATAGAAGAAATCATATTTATTATGTTCCCCATATGATTCCTTGTTTCTTACTTATAAAGATATTTATTATAAAAAAAAAAGTGATAAAGAAGAGCACTAAACAAATATATGCAAATCAAATGTTCAATCCAGTAAACCCAAATGGAGAGGAATAACTTCCACATACCTGTCCAAAAATATCCAAGTTGTATAAGGTGGTAACTTCTCAACATATGGAAGCTTGGTATTTGTTGATAATACCACTTCATGACCGTTAATATAGTCCTTATCTCCCACTCCTTGTGCAAATCCATTGAACATATAGAGAGGGCGTTCGGTTCTTGAAGAAAGCATTTTACCAACCCCATTCTCTGAAAGTGAAACATCTTTTCTTGATGTTGCTAATATGATCTGAGCAACATGACTTTCTAGCTTCCTTCGATTCTTCTCAATTTTTTCCTACGCAAGATATAAGTAGGAGTTAGTAGCAAATTGGCCAGCAACATGTGCAAAAGCGGGCTTCTAAGTCTCCATCAGTTAACTAATATGTAAACCTAATCCAAAGACATACATACTATTAATACAGTCAAAATGAGCAACAACATTTCCAATAAAAACTTGCAATCCAAGGCACAATTCCAACTGAACTCCTTGATTGCTTTATACAACAATGATTAATGCCAACCCAACACACTTAAGTCATATTTTTGCGCAACAGATGAGGCCTAAGAGTGTTCTGGAACCATCTAGAGAACTTACATTACTATAGAACCAAAGACAGTTATGACTTACACAACTCAAATCAATCATACTATGAAATATAAAAAATCGGTATAGCATACAAGTGAAAAAGATTGGAATTGGATATTGATTTTTCTAAATCAAACAACAACTTCAAATAAAAATAAAAGGAAGATGAAATTTTTTAAAGAAATTGAGTTTACACTTACTAGTCCAAAATGTTACCAGAAAAAAGGTGGACTATTCTATGTTCAACAACAATACCAACAAAAATAATATTAATCAGGTAAGTAAAACAAAAGTATTATAATCTAGGAAGTGCTAAAAGGAAAATGAGTCATTTCTGAAAAATTATAACATGAAACGGACAGTACGACCCCAGCACGGTGCCTTAAATGAAGATACGACACAAGTACGGCACTTTAAATGAATTGTCAGTGCTTCCTAAACGAAGTGTTAGTGCTTCCTAGATTATAATAAGAAATTCATAGGACTTAAAAGTTAAAATAGCATGAATTATGAGACTACTTACTTTAATTGAATCAATTCGGTCCTCTTCAATTTTCTTCTTTAGCTGATTTATCTTAGAAGGCAAGGATCCAAGAGCTTCACTTGACTGTTCACCACTTGATTTCTGTCAATATACAAATGAAAAATATTTAATTAAAAAAAAATTATCAAACAACAATGATCATATTACATGATATTTATTTGTAGAGAAATTAGAGGAAGACAATTAATACAAGAATTTCACTTTTCAACTGGCTGTTATTGTTTTCCAAACGCTCTGTTTGGCTGCGGAGAAAGTTAATTTCTAGGCATACAAAACGGAGCTTGTACGAGCAGAATTACGATATAAGCAAAGCCCTACGATTAAACAAAATTTCGAAAATTTGAAAAGATGGAGATTCGCGGAATTCAAGTAATTGAGGTCAAAACCGTGATTAAAAAAAAAAAAAATATATATATATATATATATATATAGAAACTAATAAAAGGATTAGGAGTTTCAAGAAAAAGAATCGGAATTGTGATTAATCATAGGGAGAGAGAGAGAGAGAGACTGACTCTGAGTTTGGTGGCAGAGTCGCTCGCTTTGGACACCATGGCTGCTCTGCTCTGAAACTCGCACGAGGAAGAGAGAGAAATTGAGAGAAATTAACGTTTGGGATTGACACGTGTCAGATCCAGTGACGTGTACTACACGATGAGAGTGGAACTCTTTTATCATAGGGTGAATAAAGTAAAAATTTTAAAATGTAGTTTTTTATTTTTATTTTTTTGGGTAGATAGATGAGGAAAAGGATTTTGAAACAAGAAATGTCTTCACCAAAAAAAAAAGAAACAAGAAATGTATAAACAAAAGAAAATTCCAAGGACTGTGAGAGGATTAGTATTAGAAAATTTCAATGCTATTCTATTTTATAATTTTAAAAAGCCACTTTATCACTATACCATACCATTTTACAATACCTCCACATCCTAAATTTCTATTTCCCTCTTTTACTCATTAAAATAATATATCTATATAATAAAATTATATATCTTAAAATTATATATTTTCTCCCCCATCTCTCTCTCCTGTCTCTCATTTTCAGCTCTCTTCCATTTGTAACTTCTGCCGAAGCCTTCATTTCCCATAAAACCCAAAACTCGGCTTCAATAAAACCCAAAACTTCATTCGCTCCATGACAAGCTCGTACTCACATTGCTCCGATTGTGGATCGTGGGTCGTGGATCGCAAATTCGTAATATGGGTTTCGCCGTGCTCGATGGTTGTGATTCGTGGATCGCGAATTCGTGATATGGTGTCGCCATGTTGGTTTTGCCGTGCTCGATGGCGTGATATGGTACTGGATTGGCTGTGCTCTGTGGTGCTGGGTTGCAGGTGGTTGTTTCAGTTTTTGGGTTGGCGTGATATGGTGCTGGGTGGCTATTTTGCTGTGGTGTTGGTTTTTGGGTTGGCGTGATATGGTGCTAGCTATTTCGCCGTGATATGGTTTTTGGGTTCAGCGATGGAGAGACAGAGATGAGAGACAAAGACGAGAGATGAGAGATAGAGGAGAGAGAGTCAGATAAAATATTATAATTTTTTTACAATACTTGCTACACTGCAATTCTATGTTTAGAATTGCACTGTAGCAGTATTGCAAAAAAATTTGCAATACTGCTGTTTAGCATTCCCCAATGCAAATGGTTTTGGGACTTAAAATTCCAAATTTCCCTAAAATTTGGCATTAGCATTCCCCAATGCTAATGCTCTGATGTAGCGTGACATTGAGAATGGTAGTATAAGATCTAAAAGCAGTTAAAAAATTTTAGCATTTAACACCCTTATTTTATTTATTTTAACACATAATTTCATAACACACCTTACATTAAGGGTCCATTTAGATACAGCTTATTTTGCTGAAAATTGAAAACACTATAGCAAAATAATTTTTAAATGTGTAAATAGTACCGTGAGACCCGTTTTTAATATTTTTTTTTAATAGAGTGGTTGTGGGTCTCGTGAACAGTATATGAACAGTGCACAATGTCTCCTACACAGTGTAATCCGTGTGCATGAACAGTGCAAGTTACTGTTCATAAGCCTAAATGCACTATTCATGTCCCATGAACAATGCAAGAGGCGCTAAAAAAAAAAACACAAAAAACACTAATGCAGGGGGAGAGACACACATCCAAACTAATATGCCAAAAACGTATTGACCCTTTGTAATGAATTAATTGATTAATTAGCCAAGTGTATTAATTAATCAAATTAACATGCAAAGCGCCTGATAGCACAAACAAATCACCAATTAAACTAAGTATGCAGTGGAAAATAAATTGACACGATGATTTGTTTACGAATGGGGAAAACCTACACGGCAAAAACCCTACATGGTGATTTTAAGGTCACCACTCCTGAGAATCTACTATTATCAAAACAAGTAGTTACAAGTAAAGAAATCCCAGTATCTTATACCAACCTACAGTTGAACCCTTACCCCAATACCCAATTGGACTTGTTCTGTAGTGACAATCTCTCCTTTTTAATGCACGGCTCCCAGTACATGACTAACTAATTACGTGGATCTCAGTACGCGACTTGATCACCAACTAGAGAAGGATGTTGGCTACAAAGTTCTTCAATTCATCCAGATGATAAAGATCATGAAGTTGCTTGGTCACAAAACCCTACGGTGTATAAACACAGTAGCTTCTTGAAAAACTATGGCAACTAAGTTTTCGATCACACTTTCTTCACACTTATGGAATTGTGCTCTTGTGCAACTTGTCGTCACCTTTTACAGCCCTTAAAATAATCCTTATATATGTTTAGGGTTGTGAGAAAAGAAAGCCCAAACATACATTCACGGATTGGATGAAAAATAGTATTGGAAAACTGAATTTCATAAACCTCAACAGATACCCTATCTGTCAAGAAGCTGTCGAGCCTCAAGCTGAAACAACTCTCTTTAAATCTCGATAGATGCTAGCTGTCAAGATAGCTGTCGAGTTTTAATGAACAACACTTTCTGACTTGATTCTTGAACAGACTCGCATGATTTTAACACTTGAACTTAAAATCTTATTTCCTAAAGCATTAAATACATCCTAGATCTATCCAATTATAAGTAAAGTGCGTTTTGTCATAGGATTAGCCAACTACACAAAATAGTAACATATGTTCCTAACATTGAACACATATGTTCTAACACAAACGCTCACTAATAGTCTTATTTTTCCCATCAATCAAACATTATTCATTTTTTTATTAATTTTTTCTCACTTCCTCTCTCTTCCTCTTTGCCACCAAACCCAATTAAGTGAGAGTAATAAATTTTTTTTATACCTTCTTGCTACAATGAACTGCTACAGTGAACTGCTAGTCTTGGCAGTTCACTATAGCAAGAAGGAAAAAAAATTTGCCTATGACTCCACCAATGTTAGACACTAAATTAGAATTTGTTGTGGTAAAATAGCTAAAAAGCTATTTAACCACCACCAATGATGATACTCTAAGACATCAAGAAGATGATGACTCTTGGATTTGGGATTTCAGGTCCATTTTGTATTTGTAGTTTTTTCAGTAACTTATTTATTAAATATTAATCTCTAAGCACGCGCGTAACGAAAAATTATTTGGGATTACTACATTTTTTAATCACAAAAAACCTAAAGGTGTGATGAAAAATTGTTTTACCTGCAAAACGAATAATACTCATCACACGACTATGTTAAATATTATTTTAGTTTATGAAATATAAATGTTTACTTAATTTTATTGAATACTTGCATATTTAAAAATTTCCATTGTTCACTTGCAAGGGATATGCTAAAGTTTTTTTTTTTTTTTTTTTTTTTTTTTTTTTTTCATTTTGATTATTCAATATGTACATTAATATTTATATCAAAGCGTAACTAAATTATGATGGCTCCTTCTGACGTTACCACGGGTTGGGATTAAAAATTTTATGTTCAAATCAGTATATATACAAAAACTATATTTGAAAGATAAGTAGGAACATATTATGTAAAAATTGATGCTTAAGAGAATATGAATAGTACATATATTGATAAATACAGAATCTAAATAAATAAATAAAATGATGGATACAGAAATAATTAGGATCTTTCTTTTGTAGAGCTAATTTTTAACAACCACCACATAAATTACATCCACTCCAAATTATCCTCGAAGTCATACAGTAAAGTAATAGTCTCTCACCCCGCACTCATCCAATTTGGCATTTATGCAATCCAATATATTTGTGAATAAGTCAACCTGGAAAAGAGAGATATGAAAAAAATAAAAGTAAAAAATAAAAAATACAACTATTCTATCACATGCATGTTTATGAGAGTGTAAGATTTAGAAGCAGGGTACCCGACAACAATCACTATATTCCTCTGGAAGCTCCACAGCAGCCAACAATGAATCAAGCATGCCAAAGTAAACCGGAGTTAGCATTTTGGTATAAAAATAAAATAAATAAATAAATAAATAAATAAATAAATAAGAGTTGGTACAGAAAAGACAACAAAGAAAACCTTTGATAGATATTAAATTTAGGAAGTAAACCTTTGATATGATTTTCTTTAGTTACCATCTCTATAGCGCCTACATTGTTTTTGTCACAATGGTTAATGGGATTTCACAGGTGCAAATGTGAACCATTGCGATGGAGCACCAAAAGTTGCTGACAACCTAGAATTTCAGAGTCTATAATGGGAACAATTTCTCTAATTGCAGGTTCTCTCCATTTCAAAAAGTTTTTATTTTCTAAAACAAATAATGTACTAACAGTTTACAAATTACTGTGTCATTTAAAAGTTTAAATAATTTACACTTGTAAATTTATAAAACCTAATTTGAACCATGAAATTCATGAAATAGATAATATTTAAAATTATTTTTATTTTTATTTTTATTTTTGTAGCCGCTTACTGCAGCAAACTGACATGCATCTTGGAAAAGCATCGTGATCTTCTATGCATTGAGCCAAGTATGTGCTTAAGGGATTTGAAACAGAATGCCAAAATAAAATAAAATAAAATAAAATAAAATAAAAAGCGCAAGATAGACCAAAATGAAGTGGTCATTTATGCTGTTAAAAGGAATTCGAAGCATATACCCCTTACCCTTGTAGGTTCTTTAGAAAAGATTGAGGCAGCGAATAAAAAAGAATGGTACAACATAATAAGGATAGGGAAATTGTCACTTTTTATTTATTTATTTTATTTATAGAGTTTCAACCTATGGCGTCATTATCAAACCAAGACACCAATTAGTTTTTGGTGTAGACGGGAATTGAACCCCAGAGAAATTGTCACCTAGTACATGAAAACGCACCTTTGAGAATCTTTTTTTTTTTCCCCACACAAAACACTATGCCTATGCAGAGTTGCTCAAACAATATCAAATTAACAAAGAGGTGAGAGTGAAAAAGAGAATTAAGCAAAATCGTAACATACAATAATGAGCCATATTTATTAACACTGATGAGATACTAACTTGCTTATCTATTCACACTAACATATATTATCTTTCTTTTGTTTAAATCTCAATTTTTTTTTTTTACTTATCACAATTCTTATCCCAATCAATAAATTTCAATGTCCTATTAGGTTTCAACTTTTTATGGTTCTCTATCTGTATTGAATTCAAATAGATAACAAATACAGATAGGATAAACCAAGACACCAATTAGTTTTTGGTGTAAGCGGGGATTGAACCCTAGAGAAATTGTCACCTAGTACATGAAAACGTACCTTTGAGAATCTTTTTTTTTTTTTCCCACACAAAACACTATGCCTATGCAGAGTTGCTCAAACAATATCAGATTAACAAAGAGGTGAGAGTGAAAAAGAGAATTAAGCAAAATCATAACATACAATAAATAGCCTTATTTATTGACACTGATGAGATACTAACTTGCTTATCCATTCCCACTAACATATATTATCTTTCTTTTGTTTAAATCTCAATTTTTATTTTTTTTTTACTTATCACAATTCTTATCCCAATCAATAAATTCCAATGTCCTATTAGGTTTTAACTTTTTATGGTTCTTTATCTGTATTGAATTCAAATAGATAACAAATACAAATAGGTCAAACCAAGACACCAATTAGTTTTTGGTATAGGCGGGGATTGAACCCCAGAGAAATTGTCACCTAGTACATGAAAACACACCTTTGAGAATCTTTTTTTTTTCCCCACACAAAACACTATGCCTATGCAAAGTTGCTCAAACAATATCAAATTAACAAAGAGGTGAGAGTGAAAAAGAGAATTAAGCAAAATCGTAACATACAATAATGAGCCTTATTTATTGACACCGATGAGATACTAACTTGCTTATCTATTCACACTAACATATATTATCTTTCTTTTGTTTAAATCTCAATTTTTTTTTTTTTTTTTTACTTATCACAATTCTTATCCCAATCAATAAATTTCAATATCCTATTAGGTTTCAACTTTTTATGGTTCTCTATCTGTATTGAATTCAAAAAGATAACAAATACAGATAGGATAAACCAAGACACCAATTAGTTTTTGGTGTAGGCGGGGATTGAACCCTAGAGAAATTGTCACCTAGTACATGAAAACGTACCTTTGAGAATCTTTTTTTTTTTTTCCACACAAAACGCTATGCCTATGCAGAGTTGCTCAAACAATATCAGATTAACAAAGAGGTGAGAGTGAAAAAGAGAATTAAGCAAAATCATAACATACAATAATGAGCCTTATTTATTGACACTAATGAGATACTAACTTGCTTATCCATTCACACTAACATATATTATCTTTCTTTTGTTTAAATCTCAATTTTTATTTTTTTTTTACTTATCACAATTCTTATCCCAATCAATAAATTTCAATGTTCTATTAGGTTTCAACTTTTTATGGTTCTTTATTTGTATTGAATTCAAATAGATAACAAATATAGATAGGTCAGACCAAGACACCAATTAGTTTTTGGTGTAGGCGAGGATTGAACCCCAGAGAAATTGTCACCTAGTACATGAAAACGCACCTTTGAGAATCTTTTTTTTTCCCCACACAAAACACTATGCCTATGCAGAGTTGCTCAAACAATATCAAATTAACAAAGAGGTGAGAGTGAAAAAGAGAATTAAGCAAAATCGTAACATACAATAATGAGCCATATTTATTGACACTGATGAGATACTAACTTGCTTATCTATTCACACTAACATATATCTTTCTTTTGTTTAAATCTCAATTTTTTTTTTTTTTTACTTATCACAATTCTTATCCCAATCAATAAATTTCAATGTCCTATTAGGTTTCAACTTTTTATGGTTCTCTATCCGTATTGAATTCAAATAAATAACAAATACAGATAGGTCAGACCAAGACACCAATTAGTTTTTGGTGTAGGCGGAGATTGAACCCCAGAGAAATTGTCACCTAGTACATGAAAACACACCTTTGAGAATCTTTTTTTTTTTCCCACACAAAACACTATGCCTATGCAAAGTTGCTCAAACAATATCAGTTTAACAAAGAGGTGAGAGTGAAAAAGAGAATTAAGCAAAATCGTAACATACAATAATGAGCCTTATTTATTGACATTGATGAGATACTAACTTGCTTATCCATTCACACTAACATATATTATCTTTCTTTTGTTTAAATCTCTTTTTTTTTTACTTATCACAATTCTTATCCCAATCAATAAACTCCAATGTCCTATTAGGTTTCAACTTTTTATAGTTCTCTATCTGTATTGAATTCAAATAGATAACAAATACAAATAGGTCAGACATTTGTTTTGTTTTTTTTTTGTTTTTGTTTTTGTTTTTTTTTTTTTTTTTTTTTTTTTTTTTGCAAGAAGTAATTTTGTGTATATATATATATATATATATATAAACATAAGCATTTGAAATCAAATAGATAACAAATACAGATAAGAATTAGACATTTGAACACAAATGGGTGAAGAGGAAAACTGTTTTTTTTTTTTCTTGTGTACGTACATAATTGAAGTTATTTATTTATTTTATTTTTTTATAAAACATAATTGAAGTATTTGAATTCAAATAGATAAAAATATATATATATATATATATATAGATAGGAATTAGACATTTGAATTCAAATTGGTGGAGAGGAAAACTTTTTTTTTTCCCCTTGTGTACGTACATAGTTGATTTTTTTTTGTTTTTTTTTGTTTTTGTTGTTGTTGATAAAACGCAATTGAAGTATTTGAATTCAAATAGATAACAAATACAGACTTTTGAATCAAATGAGTGGTGAGATTACTCTTTTAACCTTTTTTGCTTTTTTGTAGGAAATAAAATTAAACTAAAGGGTATGTTATTTCAGAATTTGTATAAGGATATTTTGGTACGCCTGTAGACACTCAATTTTGCACCCAGGATTTAATCAAGGAGAATGACTTGAATGACCAATTCATGTACCCCAAAAACCATAATTGCATTACATGCATCAATTTGTTCTTGCATTACATGCATTAGTTTGTTTTTGCATTACATGCATTAATTCATTCATTGCATATTGTAAAAATGATCTTGAGATTCTAACGGTCGCAACGTTGTTTTCGGTTTTCAAATCGGACCATCAGATGAAAAGATATCGCATGATCAAGTTTGCATGGTCAACATGCATTGTGTCTAGCTAGAGTTGACCACACATGATTAGTTTAAATTAATTCTGATTGGTTAAACAAATAAAATTTGATTAAATAATTTTGTGATTAGTTGATAATTAATGTTTAAAATAGGGATGCATGCATAGGAATAAAAAGGATGATTGGATAACAATAAAATTGTTGATAATCTGAACTTTATCAAGATTTATTTTAAGGTATTTATCTTCAAGATAATTATTCTTAAATAGCTTGAATTATCCAAAAAAGAGATTAAAAAAAAAAAAAAATCATAGATGGAGGATGAAAACACATCTAGGTACAAGGATTGGCCAAAAAACCTTAGAAGAGGAATCCAAACGGCACCTGAACATGAAAGTGCGTTTGGAGCCACAAGGCCAATTCAGCACTTTTGGAGTGCCAAACAGCACTCTAAAAGGGCCGAATTTCCATGATGTGGGCTTTGGCCCAATGGCCTTCGGGTGACAATAAGGCACACATTTTTCAACCTTTTAGCAAAATGATGCATCCAAATTCAAACCCTAATCATCCATACCTATTTTTTAGAGTCTTCTGGCCTCTATAAATAGAGACTGAATCTCATAATTCAGCACATTTTTTTTACGCTCTGAGAGGCATACATTTTGGAGACTCACAAATTGTTGAGATTAATTGATCCTCTCTGAGATTTGCTAGAAGAATTAGGGTTTCTAGGTTTCAAAAGATAGTGGAACAAGTTTCTTTGAACCCTAAAACATCCTTTCAAGTAGAAGAGTGCTCATGCAAGAGGTTGCTTTCTAACCCTTTTGTTCATATGTTCTTTCATCATGATGATGCATGCTTTTTTGTTTTAAATATTCATGTTCTAATTTGTTAATTCAGATTATCAAAATATCTTCTTGATTCTTTTATCATTACTATAATCTGTTTCTTAGTTTTAGAGATCTGCATGTACTAAATTGTTTTTTTTTTTTTTTTTTTAAATAAAACAGATCTACATCTTTCTTAGATGTAGATCTGAGTTTTTCATCAAAATAAAACAGATCTACATTTTTTAGAAGTAGATCTGAATTTTTCATCAAAAAAAAGGATTTACATCTTTTTTAGATATAGATCTGAATTTTTCTTAAAATAAAGAATGGATTTTGAATGCTCGAAAATGTGTTGAAAACACAAGAGCTGTTTAGACCCCCAAATTAAAGTTACGGCTCGATTGATTTTACACTAACTTAATACTAAGTGCGGAATAGTGTAAATGCGAGCGGATAAACAAACAAGCTACTCTAATCCATAATCATGACAACACAGCAGTAAAATGGAATGTAAAAGAGTAGGGAAGAGATATGCAAACACAAGATAACACGCCGATGTGTTATCGAAGAGGAAACCGAAGAACTCGGTGAAAAACCTCTCTGCCGTCCTCCAAGCGGTAATCGATTCACTAGACAATCAGTTTGGATACACGGGTTAGCAAAAGACCCTCCAAGCCTAATCTACCCGATGTACCTAAGCCCTCCAAGCTCCTACGCCAACAAGGCTTCTTGAAACCGTGTCTGCCATCCTTGACTTCTTCCAATACTTCCCAGCAACACTAAAACCTCACTTGACATTCTAAAAGGGTATGATAAATGTTTAGGCTATCAACCTCTCAATGGTATGAAAATGTAGAGGTAGGAGTTAAGGAAAATCCACAAGCAATAGTGCAGTGAAATGTGGGTATAACAATTTCTAACTCTCAAGGTTTGTGGCAAGAGTTTTCTCTCAGAAGCACTACTCAATATTTGTGGGTAATGTGGGTATATAAAGTGTGGGTACAGAAAGTGTGTATCAGATAGCACAGCCTAGCAAAACAGAATGTTTCGCGAGTGTCTTACAGGAAGGCCTTATCCGTGAGATAATCGCGAAACACAGCTGTCTCCATTTGTACTGACTTTTCGCATTCCAGTCATGTGTAGGGCACATGCATCACTTCGCGGGATGCTTAGTAGCGAGTTACCTGCGAGAAATCTTCAATTACTTGAGTCTTCACACATTCTTTCTCTCTCTCTAACACACAACCCTTACAATTAAATTCCATAATAAATACAGGGTACAAAAGATTGAATAAAATTACAATAAAATTTAGCACGGAATTAAAGCCAACAAAACACATAGTTGTAAATTACAACTTTACAATCTCCTCCTTTGGCTATTCCTTGACAAAACCCCTAAAACAGACTCTAAACTTAAACATGAGTTTGGGAATAGTGGCAAAACTCACTCACACCTAATCTCAAAACTGTGAAGCATTTGCATGTATAGACCTGTAACCTGAAACACTTGCACACAAACAAAACTTTCATTATGCTTATGACAAGTTGAATACAAGGTATTTACATGAGCAACTAAAATGCGATCAAGTTTGTAAACACTATAAAACAAGTAGGCATATCTTGATAAAACATGAACAGTCATTAAAGAATGACTACAATGAACATTTAGCTAGTAAATGCTCATCCGGACACGCAATGCAATTAAGAACAATCCCAAGAATCAATTGCATGTCTAACACTCAACCAATGCAAAATACATAAAGTATATGCATCTAGGATACAAGATCCTACTAGGGTACAAGAGTGAGGTATTTAAGATATATTAGCAATATCTTAAAATTACAAAAAAAATTGCTACAAAAGCAATGAGATAACCTCAAAAACTGAATATTAAACTGAAATTAATAATAATGTACTAAAGCTTTAAACAAAAGCAGTAAAGACAACTATCCAAGAGTTATAGATGCTAAAACAGTTTAAATCAAAACATAAATAAAGCTAAACCGCTTGTAATGAACCAATGTATCTAAGATCTAAGCTATGCTAGCTATGCTCCCCCTCAACCGTGCAAGCACCCCCTCAAAAATTCCTCCCCCTTTTTGACCAGAATGGCCAAAGAGGCTAGAACTGATCTAACTTTGAATCGGATCCCTGCGGCACGCATCAATCTGTGAGGATAAGGCAGTGATCTGGCCCTGAATATATACAAACTGGTCCGCGGTGTGCTGCACATGTGAGTTAAGCATGGTAGACATCTGGTCCATTTTAACTAGGAGGCGATCAAGTCTGTCTGATCCTCGTGCTGGTGCTGAAGATGACGGCTGAGTTGAAGTCTCTAGAGCAAAAGTAAATCTATCAATCTCTTCCTCTATATCACCACCCTCGTCCTCAACACGATCTCGTGGTATACACACCTGTTTTGGAGCCTTTGATGTGAGCTATGCTCCTAGTCACTCTGTGTGCACCAATAGGATAGTGCCTCTGAACCACTATCAGACCACTTGGGAGTTTGAGCCTTGTTTTCGCAATTAGGCCCATAATCAGTGAGGGAAAAAGCATAAATGTTCTGGAATTTTGATACCCGACCCGAGCTCGCATTAGCTAAAAAATTCAAAAAAATTAAAAAATATCATTCTGGCTTTATTTCTAGCCAAATTGGGCCGGGAAAGGCCGAGAAAGAGAAAGAAAAAAAAATCGCTCCGATCCGTTCCTACCTGACCCCGGCACGCATGACCTAAAAAATTGCAAAAAAAATTCAAAAAATTAAAAAACATCATTCTGACTTTATTTCTAGCCAAATTGGGTTGAGAAAGACCGAGAAAGAAAAAGAAAAAAAAAATTCGTTTCAATTCGTTCCTACCCGACCCGGGCTAGAGCATTCCCAAAAAAATAGCAAAAAATTTCCAAAAATAAAAAAGCATCATTCTGGCTTTATTTCTAGCCAAATCGGGTGGGGAAAGGTTGAGAAAAAGAAAGAAAAAAAAAAATTCTTTCCAATCCGTTCCTACCCGACCCACTAGAGCATTCCCAAAAAAATAGCCAAAAAATTCCAAAAATTAAAAAACATCATTTTGGCTTTATTTCTAGCCAAATCGAGTCGAGAAAGGCCGAGAAAGAGAAAGAAAAAAAAATTTCATTCCGATTCGTTCCTACCAGCCCCGGGCTAGAGCATTCAAAAAAAAAAAAATAGCAAAAAAATTTCAAAAAAAAAAAAAAATCATTTTGGCTTTATTTCTAGCCAAATTGGGCTGGGAAAGGCCGAGAAAGAAAAAGAAAATTTTTTTTTGTTCCGATCCGTTCCTTCCCAACCCGAGCTAAAGCATTCCCAAAAAAATAGCAAAAAAATTCAAAAAATTAAAAAATATCATTCTTGCTTTATTTCTAGCCAAATCAAGTTGGGAAAGGCCGAGAAAGATAAAGAAAAAAAAAAATTCGTTCCGATCCGTTCCAACCCGACTCGGGCTTGCTTTCCCAAAAAAAGCTAAGAAAATTCGAAAAATTAAAAACATGATTCTGACTTTATTTCTAGCCAAATTGGGTTGGGAAAGGCCGAGAAAGAGAAAGAAAAGTTTTTTTCGTTTTGATCCGTTACTACCCGACTCGGGCAAGAGCACTCTAAAAAAAATAGCAAAAAAATTTCAAAAAATAAAAAACATCATTCTAGTTTTATTTCTAGCTAAATCGGGTCGAGAAAGGTCGAGAAAGAGAAATAAAAAAAAATTTCGTTATAATCCATTCCTACTCGACCCGGGCTCACATTACCTAAAAAATTGCAAAAAAAAATTTTTAATATTAAAAAAAAAATCATTCTGGCTTTATTTCTAGCCAAATTGAGCAGGGAAAGGCCCAGAAAGAGAAAGAAAATTTTTTTTGTTCCGATCCATTCACACCTAACCCAGGCTTGCATTCTCAAAAAAAATAGCAAAAAAATTCAAAAAATTAAAAACATCATTCTCGCTTTATTTCTAGCCAAACCAGGTTGGGAAAGGCCAAGAAAGAGAGAGAAAAAAAAATTTCGTTCCGATCCGTTCCTACTCGACGCGCTAGAACATTTCCAAAAAAATAGCAAAAAAAATTAAAAAATTAAAAAACATCATTCTGGCTTTATTTCTAGCCAAATCGGGATGGGAAAGGACTAGAAAGAGAAAGAAAAAAAAAATTGTTCCGATCCATTCCTTCTCGACTTGGGCTAGCATTCCCAAAAAAATAACAAAAAAATTCCAAAAACTAAAAAACATTATTCTGGCATAATTTCTAGCCAAATCGGGCCGGGAAAGGCCGAGAAAGAGAAAGAAAACAAAATTTCGTTCTGATCTTGTTTCTTCCCAACCCGAGCTAGAGCATTCTAAAAAAAAAAGCAAAAAAATTTTGAAAATTAAAAAACATCATTCTGGCTTTATTTCTAGCCAAATTGGGTCAGGAAAGGCTGAGAAAGAGAAAGAAAAAAAATTTTCGATCCGATCCGTTCCTACCCGACTCGTGCTCGCTTTCCCAAAAAAATAACTAAAAAAGTTCAAAAAATTAAAAAACATTATTCTAACTTTATTTCTAGCAAAATTGGGTCAGGAAAGGTCGAGAAAGAAAAAAGAAAAAAAAATTTCGTTCCGATCCGTTACTACCCGACCCGAGCTAGAGCATTCCCAATAAAATAGCAAAAAAATTCTGAAAATTAAAAACATCATTCTTGCTTTATTTCTAGCCAAATCAGGTCAGCAAAGGCCGGGAAAGATAAAGAAAATTTTTTTTCGTCCCGATCTACTCCTACCTGACCCGGACTCGCTTTCCAGAAAAAATAACTAAAAAATTAAAAAATATCATTCTGGCTTTATTTCTAGCAAAATTGGGTCTGGAAAGGCCTAGAAAGAAAAAGAAAAAGAAAATAGATCCGATCCATTACTACCCAACCCGGGCTAGAGCATTCCCAAAAAAAAAAGAAAAAAAATTCCAAAAATAGAAAAACATCATTCTGGCTTTATTTCTTGCCAAATCAGGTTGGGAAACACCAAGAAATAGAAAGAAAAAAATGTCGTTCCGATTCGTTTCTACTCAACCCGCTAGAGCAGTCCCAAAAAAATAGCAAAAAAATTCCAAAAATTAAAAAATATCATTCTGGCTTTATTTTTAGCCAAATTGGGTTGGGAAAGGATGAGAAAGAGGAAAAAAAAAAAAATTTGTTCCGATCCGTTCCTTCCCACCCGTGCTAGAGCATTCCCAAAACAATAGCCAAAAAATTCAAAAAATTAAAAAACATTAATTTTACTTTATTTGTAGCCAAATAGGGTCAAGAAAGGCCAAGAAAGAGAAAGAAAAAAAAATTTCATTCCGATCCGTTCCTACCCGACTTGCGCTTGCTTTCCTAAAGAAATAGCCAAAAAAAATTTAAAACATCATTCAGGCTTTATTTCTAGCCAAATTGGGCTGGGAAATGCCGAGAAAGATTAAAAAAAAAAACAAATCGTTCCGATCCATTCCTACCCGACTCGGGCTAGAGCATTCCCAAAAAAATAGCAAAAAAAAAAAAAAAAAAACATCATTATGGCTTTATTTCTAGCCAAATTGGGTTAGGAAAGGCTGAGAAAGTGAAAGAAAAAAAAAATCGTTACGATCTGTTCGTACCCAACCCGCTAGAGCATTCCCAAAAAAATATCAAAAAAATTCCAAAAAAAAAAAAAAAAAAGAATTCTGGCTTTATTTCTAGCCAATCGACTCAGGAAAGGCCATGAAAGAGAAAGAAAAAACAAAATCATTCTGATCCGTTCCTACCCGAACCAGGCTCGCTTTTAAAAAAAAAACTAAAAAAATTCAAAAAATTAAAAGACATTATTCTGGCTTTATTTCTAGCAAAATTGGGTCGGGAAAGGATGAGAAAGATAAAGAAAAAAAAATTTCGTTCCGATCTGTTCCTTCCCATCCGTGCAAAAGCATTCCCAAAAAAATAGCAAAAAAATTTAAAAAAAAAAAAAAAAAAAAACATCATTCTGACTTTATTTCTAGCCAAATTGGGTCGGGAAAGGCCAAGAAAGAGAGAGAAAAAAAATATCGTTTCGATCCGTTCCTACCTGACCAGGGCTTGCTTTCCCAAAGAAATAGCTAAAAAAATTCAAAAAATTTAAAAATATCATTCTGCTTTTATTTCTAGCCAAATTGGGCCGATAATGGCCAAGATAGAGAAAGAAATTTTTTTTTCATTCTGATACGTTCCTACTCAACTTGGGCAAGAGCATTACCAAAAAAATAGCAAAAAAAATTTCAAAAAAAAAAAAAAATCATTCTAGCTCTATTTCTAGCCAAATTGGGTCGAGTAAGGAAGAGAAAGAGAAAGAAAAAAAAATTTCGTTCCGATCTGTTCCTTCCCGACCCACTAGAGCAGTCCCAAAAAAATAGCAAAAAAATTGAAAAAACATCATTCTTGCTTTATTTCCAGCCAAATCGGGTTGGGAATGGCCAAGAAAGAGATAGAAAAAAAAATTTTCGTTTCGATCTGTTCCAACCCGAGTTAGAGCATTCCCAAAAAAATAGAAAAAGAAATTCCAAAAATTAAAAAACATCATTCTGGTTTTATTTTTAGCCAAATTGGGCCCGGAAAGGAAAAGAAAGAAAAAGAAAAAAAAATTTCGTTACAATCCGTTCCTACCCGACCCAGGCTCACATTACCTAAAAAATTGCAAAAAAAATTCAAAAAAAAAAAAAAAACATCATTTTGGCTTTATCTCTGGCCAAATTAAGCAAGGAAAGGCCGAGAAAATGAAAGAAAAAAAAAATTGTTCCGATCCGTTCCTACCGGAACCTCTAGAGCATTCCCAAAAAAAATTTCAAAAATGAAAAAACATCATTCCAGCTTCATTTCTAGCCAAATTGGGTCGGGAAAGGCTGAGAAAGAGAAAGAAAAAAAAAATTTCGTTCAAATCCGTTCCTACTCGAACCAGGGTAGAGCATTCCCAAAAAAATAGCAAAAAATTCGAAAAATAAAAAAACATCATTCTAGCTTTATTTCTAGCCATTGGGTTAGGAAAGGCCAAGAAAGGGAAAGAAAAAAAAATTTTGTTCCGATCAGTTCCTACCCAACCTGAGCTCACTTTCCCAAAGAAATAGCTAAAAAAATTAAAAAAATTAAAAAACATCATTATGGCTTTATTTTTAGCCAAATTGGGCTGGGAAAGGACAAAAAATTTCGTTCCGATCCGTTCCCACCCGACCCAGCTCGCATTCCCAAAAAAATAGCAAAAGAATTCTAAAAATTAAAAACATCAGTTTGGTTTTATTTCTAGTCAAATCGGGTAGGCAAAGGCCAAGAAAGAGAAAGAAAAAAAAATTTTCATTCCGATCCGTTCCTTCCCACCCGTGCAAGAGCATTCCCAAAAAAATAGCAAAAAAAATTTCAAAAATAAAAAAACATCATTCTGGCTTTATTTTTAGCCAAATTGGGTTAGAAAAGTCCGAGAAAGGGAAAGAAAAAAAAAATAGTTTCGATCCGTTTCGATCCAATCTAGGCTCGCTTTCCCAAAGAAATAGCTAAAAAATTTCAAAAAATTAAAAAACATCATTCAGGCTTTAGTTCTAGCCAAATTGGGTTGAAAAAGACCGAGAAAGAGAAAGAAAAAAAAATTTCGTTCCGATCCGTTCCTGCCCGACCCGAGCTAGTGCATTCCCAAAAAAAATAGCAAAAAAATTCCAAAAATAAAAAAAAAGTCATTACAGCTTTATTTCTAGCCAAATTCATTCCGATCTGTTCCAACACGACCCACTAGAGCATTCCCAAAAAATTAACAAAATAATTTCCAAAATAAAAAAAAAAAAATCATTCTGGCTTTATTTCTAGCCAAATCAGGTCGAGAAAGTCCGAGAAAGAGAAAGAAATAAATTTCGTTTTGACCCGTTCCAATTCGACCATGGCTAGAGCATTCACAAAAAAAATAGCAAAAAAATTCCAAAATTTAAAAAACATCATTCTAGCTTTATTTATAGCCAAATCGGGTTAGGGAAGGCCGAGAAAAGGAAAGAAAAAAAAAATTTCGTTCCGATCCATTTCTATCCGACCCAAACTAGAGCATTCCCAAAAAAAATAGCAAAAAAAATTCAAAAAAAAAAAAAAATCATTCTGGCTTTATTTCTAGCCAAATTGGGTTAGAAAAGGCTGAGAAAGGGAAAGAAAAAAAATTCCGTTCCATTCCGTTCCTACCCAACCTGGGCTTGCTTTCTCAAAGAAATAGCTAAAAAAATTCAAAAACATCATTCAGGGTTTTTCTCTAGCCAAATTCGACCGGGAAAGGCTGAGAAAGAGAAAGAAAGAAAAATTTCATTCCGATCTGTTCCTACCCGACCCACTAGAGCATTCCCAAAAAAATAGCAAACAAGATCAAAAAATTTAAAAAAACACCATTTTGGCTTTATTTCTAGCCAAATCGGGTTAGAAAAGGTCGAGAAAGGGAAAGAAAAAAAATTTTGTTCTGATCCCTTCTTACCCGACCCGCTAGAGCATTCTGAAAAAAATAGCAAAAAATTTCCAAAAATTAAAAAATATCATTTTGACCTTATTTGTAGTCAAATCAGGTCGGGAAAGGGGCTGAGAAAGAAAAAGAAAAAAAAAATTTCGTTACGATCCTTTCCTTCCCACCAGTGCATGAGTATTTCCAAAAAAATAGCAAAAAAATTCCAAAATTAAAAAAAAAAAAAAAAAAATTTAATCAAGCCTTATTTCTAGGCAAATCGGGTCGGGAAAGGCCGAGAAAGGGAAAGAAAAAAAATTTTGGTTCTGATCTGCTCCTACCTGACCCGGGCTCGCTTTCCCAAGGAAATAGCAAAATAATAATAATAATAATCATAAACATAATTCATGCTTTATTTCTAGCTGAATTGGGCTGGGAATGGCCGAGAAAGAGAGAGAAATTTTTTTTTTTCGTTCTGATCATTTCTTATCCGACCTGGGCTAGAGTATTCCTAAAAAAATAGCAAAAAATTTTCAAAAAATAAAAAAAATCATTCTGGCTTTATTTCTTGCCAAAATGGGTTAGGAAAGCCCGAGAAAGGGAAAGAAAAAAAAAAAAAAAAAAAAATTAGTTCCAATCCATTCCTACCCAACCTGGGCTTGCTTTCCAAAAGAAATAGCCAAAAAAATTCAAAAAATTAAAAAACATCATTCAAGCTTTAGTTCTAGGAAAATTGGGTTAGAAAAGGCCGAGAAAAAAAAAGAAAAAAAAAATTCGTTCCGAATGTTCCTACCCTTCCCGGGCTAGAGCCTTCCCAAAAATATAGCGAAAAAATTTTGAAAAAAAAAAAACATCATTGTGGCTTTATTTCTAGCCAAATCGGGTTAGAAAGGGCCAAAAAGGGAAAGAAAAAAAATGTTGTTCCGATCCATTCCTACCTGACCTGGGCTCGCTTTCCCAAATAAATAGCCAAAAAAATTCAAAAAATTTAAAAACATCATTCAGGCTTTAGTTCTAGCCAAATTGGGTCGGAAAAGGCCGAGAAAGAGAAAGAAAGAAAAACTTTCCTTCCGATTCGTTCCTGCCCGACCTGGGCTATCGCATTCCCAAAAAAATAGCAAAAAAATTCAACAAAAAAAAAAAAAGTCATTATGGCTTTATTTCTAGCCAAAATTCATTCCGATCTGTTCCTACACGACCCGCTAGAGCATTCCCAGAAAAATAGCGAAATAATTCCAAAAATTAAAAAAAAAAAAAATCATTCTAACTTTATTTCTAGCCAAATCGGGTCGGGAAAGGCCGAGGAAGAGAAAGAAAATAAAATTTCATTTCGATCCGTTCCAATTCGACCATGGCTAGAGCATTCACAAAAAAAATAGCAAAAAAGTTTCAAAATTTAAAAAACAACATTCTGGCTTTACTTATAGCCAAATTGGGTTAGGGAAGGCCAAGAAAGGGAAAGAAAAAAAAATTTTGTTCCGATCCGTTCCTACCCAACCCGAATTAGAGCATTCCCAAAAAAATAGCAAAAAAATTTCAAAAAAAAAAAAAAAAATCATTCTGACTTTATTTCTAGCCAAATTGGGTTAGGAAAGGCTGAGAAAGGGAAAGAAAAAAAATTTGGTTCCGTTCCGTTTCGTTCCTACCCAACCTGGGCTCGCTTTCTCAAAGAAATAGCTAAAAAAAATTAAAAAAATTTAAAAACACCATTCAGGCTTTATTTCTAGCTAAATTGGGCTGGGAATGGCTGAGAAAGAGAAAGAAAAAAAAAATTTCGCCCCGATCATTCCTTACCCGACCCGGGCTAGAGCATTCCCAAAAAAATAGTAAAAAAATTTCAAAAAAAAAAAAAAAAAAAATCATTCTGGCTTTATTTCTTGCCAAAATGGGTTAGGCAAGCCCGAGAAAGGAATTTTTTTTTTTTTTTTTTTTTTTTTTTTTTTTTTTTTTTTTTCATTTCGATCCGTTCCTACTCACCCCGGGCTTGCCTTCCCAACGAAATAGCTAAAAAAAATTCAAAAAATTAAAAAATATCATTCTGACCTTATTTCTAGCCAAATTGGGCCGATAATGGCCAAGATAGAGAAAGAAAAAAAAAAATTCGTTCTGATCCGTTCCTACCCGACTTGGGCTAGAGCATTACCAAAAAAATAGCAAAAAAAATTCCAAAAATAAAAAAAAAAAATCATTATGGCTTTATTTCGAGCCAAATCGGGTTAGGAAAGGCCTAGAAAGGGAAAGAAAAAAAAAAATTCATTCCAATCCATTCCATCCCGACCCGCTACAACATTCCCAAAAAAATAGCAAAAAAATTAAAAAACATTATTCTGGCTTTATTTTTAGCCAAATTGGGTCAGCATTCGCAAAAAAATATTTAAAAAATTCCAAAAAAAAAAAAATCATTATGGCTTTATTTCTACCCAAATTCATTCCGATCTGTTCCTACACGACCCGCTAGAGCATTCCCAAAAAAATAGCGAAATAATCTGTTTCTTAGTTTTAGAGATCTACATGTACTAAATTGTTTTTTTTTTTTTTTTTTTTTTTTTTTTTTTTTTTTATAATAAATCTTAGTTGTAGATCTGAGTTTTTCATCAAAATAAAACAAATCTACATATTTTAGAAGTAGATCTGAATTTTTCATAAAAAAAAAAGGATCTACATCCTTTTTAAATATAGATCTGAATTTTTCTTAAAATAAAGAATGGATTTTGAATGCTCGAAAATGTGTTGAAAACACAAAAACTGTTTAGACCCTCAAATTAAAGTTACTGCTCGATTGATTTTACACTAACTTAATACTAAGTGCGGAATAGTATAAATGCGAGCGGATAAACAAACAAGCTACCCTAATCCATAATCATGACAACACAGTAGTAAAATGGAATGTAAAAGAGTAGGGAAGAGATATGCAAACACAAGACAACACGCCAATGTGTTATCGAAGTGAAAACCGAAGAACTCGGTGAAAAACCTCACCGCCGCCCTCCAAGCGGTAATCGATCCACTAGAATCAGTTGGGATGCACGGGTTAACAAGAGATCCTCCAAGCCTAATCTACCAGATGTACCTAAGCCCTCCAAGCTTCTACTCTAACAAGGCTTCTTGGAACTGTATCTTGTCTAACTCTCTAGATCCCGCAACAAGCTCCATATTGCATCTGCCATCCTTGGTTTCTTCCAATACTTCCCAACAACACCAGAACTTCACTTGACACTCTAAAAGGGTGTGGTAAGTGTTTGGTCTATCAACCTCTCAATGGTATGGAAATGGAGAAGTAGGAGTTAAGGAAAATCCACAAGCAATAGTATAAAGAAATGTGGGTATAAAAATCTCTAACTCTCAAGGTTTGTGGCAAGGGTTTTCTCTCAGAAGCACTTCTCAACATTTATGAGTAATGTGGGTATATAAAGTGTGGGTACAGAAAGTGTGTATCAGATAGCACAGCCTAGGAAAACAGAATGTTTTGCGAGTGTCTCGCGGGAAGGCCTTACCCGCGAGATAATCGCGAAACACAGCTGTCTCCATCTGTATTGACTTTTCCCATTCCAGTCATGTGTAGGGCACATGCATCACTTCGCGAGATGCTTAGTAGCGAGCTACCTACGAGAAATATTTTGTCTTCAATTGCTTGAGTCTTCACACACACACACACACTCTCTCTCTCTAACACACAACCCTTACAATTAAATTCCACAATAAATACAGGGTACAAAAGATTGAATAAAATTACAATCAAATTTGGCATGAAATTAAAGCCAATAAAATACGTAGTTGTAAATTATGCTTATGACAAATTGAATACAAGGTATTTACATGAGCAAGTAAAATTTAATCAAGTTTGTAAACACTATAAAACAAGTAGGCATATCTTGATCAAACATGAACAGTCATTAAAGAATGACTACAATGATCATTTAGCTAGTAAATGCTCATCCGGACGCGCAATACAATTAAGAATAATCCCAAGGATCAATTGCATGTTTAACACTCAACCAATGCAAAATACATAAAGTATATGCATCTAGGATACAAGATCCTACTAGGGTACAAGAGTGAGGCATTTAAGACATTAGCAATATCTTAAAAGTACAAAAAAAATTGCTACAAAAGCAATGAGATAACCTCAAATACTGAATATTAAATTGAAATTAATAATAATGTACTCAAGCTTTAAACAAAAGCAGTAAAGACAACTATCCAAGAGTTATAGATGCTAAAACAGTTTAAATGAAAACATAAATAAAGCTAAACCGATCTGTTCCTACCCGACCCGCTACAGCATTCCCAAAAAAATAGCAAAAAAATTCAAAAAATTAGACAGGAAAAAAAACTGTTGCAAGAGAAAGAGAAAGAAAAAAAAATTTCGTTCCGATCCGGTACAACCAGACCTGGGCTAAAGCATTCCCGATAAAAACTGTTGCAAGAGCTTTTTCACTAATAACAGGAGATCTAAAAGTGAAAAGTTTCATTTTCCCCGTATTTTTTGTTGCAATCTATTTTTAGCATAGAACAAAGCTGGAACATCGGAGTACCTCTGATGTGTTCCTTCCAGACATCTTCCACTCAGGCTAGTTTTGTCTCACCCTATGGCATTGGTGTAAAAGAGAGAGAGTAGCTAGGTTAGATAGTCTATTTCTGCTGTGAGTCTAGTTCAATCTATGTGGATATTAGCAGGCTAGCTACTACCGATGTGTAAATAGAAACTCCTGTTGATACGGCTACAGGTATCCTCGCAGGCAGGGTGTTTGTAAGATTTATGATCCTACTAGAGGAGCCATTGCTGTTGTGCAAATGAGTTCAAACAGGTTGTTTCCATTGAAGATTACAAGTGTGCAATCTTGTTTGGTAGCTGAAGTAAAAGATTCTTCTTGGTTGTAGCATTTTTGTTATGGCAACAGAAAAATATGGTGGCAGGTCTTCCTCAGATTAGTATTCCTTCCCAAGTTTGTGAAGAATGTGTTGTTGGCAAACAACATCGTTCTCAATTTCCCCAAGGGAAGTCATGGCGAGCAAAAGTAGCTTCGGAGCTAATTCATTCCGATATATGTGGCCGGATAACACCATGTTCTAATGGAGGTAAAAGACACCTAATTACCTTCATTGATGATTATACTCGAAAAACTTGGGTTTATTTTTTACAAGCAAAACAACATTCTGGCTTTATTTTTAGCAAAATCGGGAAGGAAATGCCGAGAAAGAGGCAGAAATTTTTTTTTTCATTTTGATCCGTTCCTGCCCGACCCGAGCCAGAGCAGTCCCAAAAAAATAGCAAAAAAATTCAAAAAATTAAAAAACATCATTCTTGTTTTATTTCTAGTCAAATTGGGCTGGGAAAGTCTGAGAAAGAGAAAGAAAAAAAAAATTCGTTCCGATACATTCCAAGCTTGAGCTTGAGCTTGAGCTTTCCAAAAAAAATAACAAAAAAATTCAGAAAATTAAAAAACACCATTCTGGCTTTATTTCTAACCAAATCGGGATGGAAATGCCGAGAAAGAGAAAGAAAAGAAAATTTTGATCTGATCCGTTCCTACCCGACCCGCTAGAGCATTCCCAAGAAAATAGCAAAAAAATTCAAAAAATTAAAAAAAATATCATTCTAGCTTTATTTCTAGCCAAATTGGGTCAGAAAAGGTGGACAAAGAGAAAGAAAAAAAAAAAATTTCATTTTGATCCATTCCTTCCTAACCCGGGCTAGAGCAGCCCCAAAAAAATAGCAAAAAAATTAAAAAACATCATTCAGACTTTATTTCAAGCCAAATCGGGGTGGGAAAGGCTGAGAAAGAGAGAGAAAAAAAAAAATCGTTCGGATCCTGTTCCTTCCTGACCTAGGCCAGCGCATTCCCAAAAAAATAGAAAAAAAAAATCGGAAAATTAAAAAATATCATTCTTGCTTTATTTCCAGACAAATTGAGCAGGGAAAGGCTGAGAAATAGAGAAAAAAAAAATCATTTTGATCCGTTCCTTCCCAACCCGGGCTAGAGCAGCCCCAAAAAAATAGCAAAAACATTCGAAAAATTATAAAAATATCATTCTGGCCTTATTTCTAGCCAAATAAGGTCGGGAAAGGTCGAGAAAGAGAGAGAGAAAATTGTTTTCGTTCCGTTCTGTTACTTTCCACCCGTGATAGAGCATTCCCAAAAAAATAGCAATAAAATTTTAAAAAATTGATAGCATCATTCTAGCTTTATTTCTAGTCAAATCGGGCAAGAAAAGGCCGAGAAAGGGAGAAAAAATTTCATCAGAATCTGTTCCTACCCGACCCAGGCACACATTACCTAAAAACTTGTAAAAAAGAATAAAAAAAATAAAAATAAAAAACAATACTCTGGCTTTATTTCTAGCCAAATTGAGCAGGGAAAGGCCAAGAAAAAGAAAAAAAAAAAAAAAAATTTCGTTCCGATGTTGTTCCCGTCTTGACCTAAGCTAGAGCATTCCCAAAAAAATAGCATAAAAATTCAGAAAATTAAAAAACATCATTCTGGCTATATTTCTAGCCAGATGGGGGCGGGAAAGGCTGAGAAAGAGAGAGAAAAAAAAATTTGTTCCGATTCTGTTACTTCCCAACCCGAGCTAGAGCATTCCCAAAAAAATAGAAAAAAAATCAGAAAATTAACAAACATCATTCTGGCTTTATTTCCAGACAAATTGAGCAGGGAAAGGCCAAGAAATAGAAAGAAAAAAAAAAATTTCGTTCCAATTCGTTCCAACCGGACACGGGCTAGAGCATTCCCAAAAAAAGAGCAAAAATATTCCAAAAGTTAAAAAACATCATTTTGGCTTTACTTCTAGCCAAATCAGGTTGGGAAAGGCCAAGAAAGAGAAAGAAAAAAAAATTTTCATTCTGATCCGTTCATTCCCACCCGCGCTAGAGCATTCACAAAAAAATAGCAAAAAAATTCAAAAAATTAGAAAGCATCATTCTGGCTGTATTTCCAGTCAAATCGGACAAGAAAAGGCCTAGAAAGCATCATTCTGGCTTTATTTCTAGTCAAATCGGGCAAGAAAAGGCCGAGAAAGGGAAAAAAAAAATTTCATAAGAATCTGTTCCTATCCGACCGGGGCACGCATTACCTAAAAACTTGTAAAAAAGAATCAAAAAAATTAAAAAACAATACTCTGGCTTTATTTCTAGCCAAATTGAGCAGGGAAAGGCCGAGAAAAAGAAAGAAAAAAAGATTTCGTTACGATCTTGTTCCTTCTTGACCTAAGCTAAAGCATTCCCAAAAAAATAGCATAAAAATTCAGAAAATTAAAAAACATCATTCTGGTTTTATTTCTAGCTAGATCGGGGTTTGGAAAGGTTGAGAAAGTGAAAGAAAAAAAAATTCGTTCCTATCCTGTTCCTTCCCGACCCGAGCTAGAGCATTCCCAAAAAAATAGAAAAAAAAAATCATAAAATTAACAAACATCATTCTGGCTTTATTTCCAGACAAATTGAGCTGGGAAAGGCCGAGAAATGGAAAGAAAAAAAAATTTTGTTCCGATTCATTCCAACTGTACAAGGGCTAGAGCATTCCCAAAAAAAAATTGCAAAAACATTCTAAAAATTAAAAAATATCATTCTGGCCTTATTTGTAGCCCAATAAGGTCGGGAAAGGTTGAGAAAGAGAGAGAGAGAGAAAAAAAAATTTCGTTCCGATCCGTTCCTTTCCACCTGTGATAAAGCATTTCCAAAAAAAATAGCAAAAAAATTCAAAAAATTAGAAAGCATTATTTAGGCTTTATTTCTAGTCAAATCGGGCAAGAAAAGACCAAGAAAGGGAAAAAAATTTTCATTAGAATCCGTTCCTACTCGACCCGGGCACACATTACCTAAAAACTTGCAAAAAAAAATCAAAAAATTAAAAAGAAAAAAATTTCATTCCGATTTGTTCCAACCCGACCTAGGCTAGGGCATTCCCATAAAAATAGCAAAAAATTCCAAAAATTAAAAAATATTATTCTGGCTTTATTTCTAACCAAATCGGGTCGGGAAAGGCCAAGAAAGAGATTTTTTTTTTTTTTTTTGTTCCGATCCTATTCTTTCCCGACTAGAGCTAGAGCATTCCCAAAAAAAATAACAATAAAATTCAGAAAATTAAAAAACGCCATTCCGACTTTATTTCTTGCCAAATTGGGACGGGAAAGGTCGAGAATGAGAAAGGAAAAAAATTTCGTTATGATCCGTTCATACCCGTCCCGCTAGAGCGTTCCTAAAAAATAGCAAACAAATTCCAAAAATTTAAAAAACATCATTCTGACTTTATTTCTAGCCAAATTGAGCAGGGAAGGACCGAGAAAGAGAAAGAAATTTTTTTTTTTTTGTTCCAATCCGTTCCATCCGGCCTGCTAAAAGCATTCCAAAAAAAATAACAAAAAATTCAAAAAACTAGAAAACATTATTCTGGCTTTATTTCTAGCCGAATCGGGGCAGGAAATGCTGAGAAAGAGAAAGAAAAAAAATCGTTCTGATCCGTTCTTTCTCGACTTGAACTAGAGCATTCCCAAAAAAAAAAAAAAAATAGTGGAAAAATTCCAAAAATTAAAAAAATCATCATTCTTGATTTATTTCTAGCCAAATCAGGTCGGGAAAGGCCGAGAAAAAGAAAGAAAAAAAAATTTCGTTTCGATTTGTTCCAACCCGACCTAGGCTAGAGCATTCCCATATGTAGGGACCGAGTTTGAGTACTACCACTATGGGATGAGTGGACTCAAACCCAGCTAGCCCGATACAATAAATTTGTAGAGAGCAGGTTAAAAGGCCGGGTTTTAGCGAATGCACAACGGTTAGTATAGCGTTCATGGCAACCAAACTGAGATGGACCGAGTTTAATAAAAAAGATTTATTCTTGGCTCAATTTTGTGAGCTCCCTTCCAGTGAGGACCAGTTAGCCTTCTTTTCCCCCCGCCCTTTCTTCCTCCCTCTGGAAAAGGTCCCTTTTCAAAAGAACTTCTTAAATTATATATATTTTTTCAGTTGATCCTTACCCTACATTTGTCAACCGGGCAGCTGATCCTTATCCCATCAGCTGTTTTTCCATCCTTCTGTGAGTTACAGCTACCAAGGCTGCAATGTTCAGGGGATCATTTCCTCATTAATGCAGCCAGAATGCCAGCAATGGGCATTTAATGTGGAGGTGACAATTTATCTTGGATTTGCTCCTCCGCCGTCCTCCCATGATCGGCACATTATACTTGTTCATTCTCTTGGGGTGCTTTAGGAGGCTGTTTTTGATGGGCTATTGACTCTCCCTCCTCTGGTAAAGGTTGGCCGGGAACACAATTGTCCTCGACGGTCCTCCTGGGTGATCCGGACTTTTTCACGTTGTCCACAGAAGTTTCTTCCTCCTCGGCATGAGCCTTGGGCTTGGTATGAAGTGGGCCGGGGTTGCCTAATTCCTTGGCCCCACAATAGCCCCTCAAAATCTTACTGTCAGGCTCCTCAGGCGGAGAGGAGGATTTTGATGTCCTCGGGCCGTTGCCATGACTTATCAAGTCTTGCCTCCATTAACTCCAGAGTCTTTTCACCTGTCCAAAGTACGTTCCTGACATTTCGGTGTATGAGGCGTGCCCTCATTAATGTCCTTGTGAAGTGGCGCAGATCCAACGGTTTGGAATTTCTTTGGAAATTGGGCGGGATTTGATTTGCCGTATCTCTCTCCTCGAATTCTCAAGCGGATTAATTTTTATTAGATTTCGCCTTCTATATAAGGCCCCCTGGTGGAATTGTTGTTTCTCACTTACAAATCCCCACGTTCAACAGAAACTTCAAGCTCTTAACACTTTAGGAATTTCTAAGGACTTTGCCAATGTCGTGATCAAGGCTTAGGGAATGAAATGGCCTTGGATAAGGGCTCGGTAGCTGAGCAGGGAAAGGCCGAGAAAAAGAAAAAAAAAAAATTTCATTCCAATCCATTCCAACCAGACCCAGGCTAGAGCATTCCCAAAAAAATAGCAAAAAAATTTCAAAATTTTTAAAAAATTATTCTGGCTTTATTTCTAGCCAAATCGGGTTGGGAAAGGCTGAGAAAGAGAAAAAAAAAAAAAAAAAATCGTTCTGATCCTATTCCTTCCCGACAGGACCTAGAGCATTCCCAAAAAAAATTAAAAAAAAAATTCAGAAAATTAAAAAACATCATTCTAGCTTTATTTCAAGCCAAATTGGATCGAGAAAGGTGGAGAAAGAGAAAGAAAAAAAAAATTTCGTTCCGATCCGTTCCAACATGCCCCGGGTTAAAGCAATCCAAAAAAAAAAAAAAAAAAAAAGCAAAAAAATTACAAAAATTCAAAAAAATCATTCTGGCTTTATTTCTAGCCAAATTGGGATGGGAAAGGCCGAGAAAGGGAAAGAAAAAAAATTTCGTTTTGATCCCATTCCACCCCGACTTGAGCTAGAGCATTCCCAAAAAAAATAAGAAAAAAAATTAAAAAAAACATCATTCTGGCTTTATTTCTAGCCAAATTAGGATGGGAAAGGCAAAGAAAAAGAAAGAGAAAGAAATTTTCGTTTTGATCTGTTCCTTCCCGACCAGAGGTAGAGCATTCCCAAAAAATATAGCAGAAAAATTCCAAAATTAAAAAAAAAAAAAATCATTCTTGATTTATTTCTAGCCAAATCGGGTTTTGAAAGGCCGAGAAAAAGAATGAAAAAAAAATTTCGTTCCGATCCATTCCAACCCGACTCAGGTTCGCTTTCCCAAAAAATAGCTAAAAAAATTCAAAAAATAAAATACATCATTCTAGCATTATTTCAAGCAATATTGGGTCAGCAAAGGCAGTGAAAGAGGGAAAAAAAAAAAATCGTTCTGATCCGTTACTACCTGACCTGGCCTAGAGCATTCCAAAAAAAAATAGAAAAAATTCCAAAAATTAAAAAATATCATTCTGGCTTTATTTTTAACCAAATTGGATAAGAAATGCCATGAAAGAGAAGGAAAATAAAATTTCGATCCATTCTGTCCTACCCGACCCGCTAGAGCATTACCAAGAAAATTGCAAAAACATTCCAAAAACCGAAAAACATTATTCTGGCTTTATTTCTAGCCAAATCGGGTCGGGAAAGGTGGAGAAAGAGAAAGAAAAATAAATTTTCATTTTGATCCGTTCCTTCCCAACTCGAGCTAGAGCAGTCCCAAAAAAAATAGAAAAAAAAAATTCAAAAAATTAAAACCATCATTCCCGCTTTATTTCAAGAAAAATTGCGTCTGGAAATGCTAAGAAAGAGAAAGAAAAAAAAAATTTCGTTCTGATCTTGTCCCTTCTCGACCTGAGCCTGAGTTTTCCCAAAAAAGTAACAAAAAAAATTCAGAAAATTAAAAAAATTTATTCTGGCTTTATTTCTGGCCAAATCGGGATGGAAATGCCAAGAAAGAGAAAGAAAAGAAAATTTTGATCCGATCAATTCCTACTCGATCTGCTAGAGCATTTCCAAGAAAATAGCAAAAAAAATTCAAAAAACCAAGAAAATATCATTTTGGCTTTATTTCCAGCCAAATTGGGGCGGGAAAGGCGGAGAAAGAGAAAGAAATTTTTTTTTTTTAATTTTGAACCGTTCCTTCCCAAGCCGAGCTAGAGCAGTCCCAAAAAAATAGCAAAAAAATTCAAAGACATCATTCTGACTTTATTTCTAGCCAGATCGGGGTGGGAAAGGCTGAGAAAGAGACTAAAAAAAAAATTCGTTTCGATCCTGTTCCTTCCCGACCCGAGCATAGCATTTGATGCGAACCTCAATCGACACGCTTTGAGACCCAACAAAAATATTGGAATTGATGCGAACCTCAATCGACACGTTTTGAGACCCAACAAAAATATTGGAATACTTGCCCAAGAAAGCTAAAATTCAGATTTTTGATAGAAACCTTGACCCAACGTTTATAATCGAAACGCGAACCAAAGGTATAAGTAATAGACCTTGACCCAATGATTATAATAAATCACGAACCAAAGGTATAAAGTTTGAACGCCACAAGGAAGATTCCTTGATAAGTTCACAGTTCTTGAAGAACCAAAAGAAGAGCAAAGCTTCACATTTTCTGATTTTTTATTCAATAATATATGAAAAACGTTTACAAACTTAGGGGCCTATTTAAGGGCTCCATAAAACTTGATAGACAAGGAAATATATTCTAAAATAACTCTTAATTGATACCTAACCATATTAGGAATCAAATTTGACCTAAAAAGCGTTAAATGCACCTAAAAACAAGGAAATAAATCACCTAAACCTAAAATAACGTTTTTTACATAAAAATACCAAAATAATAAATTACAATAATTAAATAGTAAATTGTGTCGCACATCAGACCCCTCCACTTGAATCAAACTCGTCCTCGAGTTCATCTTTGAAATCTGAAATCTTCCGCTCCAAATAAACAAATACTTCGAATGCTTTAATAACTTGATCCGATTCTGAAACTTGAATCTTTCATAAAGTGTAGTATAAAATTTCTTCTCATCTACTTTCAATTTATTTGCAACATCAATCAAGAAAGGGTTGATAGTAAAATTAAAATTTTCTACTCCTAAAAAATCAACATATTGTATAGTCATCTTCAACAAATCAACTGAGACTTGAAGATTGTGAGTTGTGGACTCATCCTTATAGTTGACCTCAATTGAATCTTCCACAATGTTTTCAATAATTACCATCTCTTCTTTTTTTTCACCCTTTTTTTTTTGGGAGCTTGGTGCACGATTTTAACCTAGTGCACGTCACAAAAGAAGAATGAGGAATAAAGAACACAAAAGGAATAAGATAGGATGATAACAGGAAACAAATGATAAAGGGATAGTAAAACTGATTTTAGAATCTGTGCTCTGATACCAAATGATGCGAACCTCAATCGACACGCTTTGAGACCCAACAAAAATATTGGAATTGATGCAAACCTCAATCGACACGCTTTGAGACCCAACAAAAATATTGGAATACTTGCCCAAGAAAGCTAAAATTCAGATTTTTGATAGAAACCTTGACCCAACGTTTATAATCGAAACGCGAACCAAAGGTATAAGTAATAGACCTTGACCCAATAATTATAATAAATCACGAACCAAAGGTATAAAGTTTGAACGCCACAAGGAAGATTCCTTGATAAGTTTACAGTTCTTGAAGAACCAAAAGAAGAGCAAAGCCTCACCTTTTCTGATTTTTTATTCAATAATATATGAAAAACGTTACAGACTTAGGGGCCTATTTAAGGGCTCCATAAAACTTGATAGACAAGGAAATATATTCTAAAATAACTCTTAATTGATACCTAACCATATTAGGAATCAAATTTGACTTAAAAAGCGTTAAATGCACCTAAAAACAAGGAAATAAATCACCTAAACCTAAAATAACGTTTTTTACATAAAAATACCAAAATAATAAATTACAATAATTAAATAGAAAATTGTGTCGCACATCAGCATTCCCAAAAAAATAGAAAAAAAAATCCGAAAATTAACAAACATCATTCTGGCTTTATTTTTAGACAAATTGAGCGGGGAAAGGCCGAGAAATAGAAAGAAAAGAAAATTTTCGTTCCGATTCGTTCCAACCGGACACGGGCTAGAGCATTCCCAAAAAAATAGCAAAATATTCCAAAAGTTAAAAAACATTATTCTGGCTTTATTTATAGCCAAATCAGGTCGAGAAAGGCCGAGAAAGAGAAAGAAAAAAAAAATTCATTCCGATCCGTTCATTCCCACCCGTGCTAGAGCATTCCTAAAAAAATAATAAAAAAATTCAAAAAATTAGAAAGCATCATTCTGGCTTTATTTCTAGTCAAATCGGGCAAGAAAAGGCCAAGAAATTGAAAAAAAAAAAATTTCATTACAATCCATTCCTGCCCAACCCAGGCACACATTACCTAAAAACTTGTAAGAAAACATCAAAAAATGAAGGCGTAAATGCACCTTTTAGTCCCTACATTTTGATGTTTTCCCATTTTAGTCCCTACATTTTATTTTTTTCACTTTTAGTCCATAAACTAATTAACGCGTTCCATTTTGGTCCTTTTCATCAATCAACCGACGGATCATGAACACCATCACTAGAGCCACCTCTCTTCCTTCTCTCTCTCGTTACAGATCGGCGGATGGTGTCGAGATTGGTGTTTGGGGTTTGGTTGTTTGAAGATCGGCATTTGGGGCATGGAGATCGGCCTTTGACGTAGTGGAGATTGGCGTTTGGGGTTTCTATGGGCCGTTCAGATTAGCTTTGGCATGGTGGAGATCGGCGGGTTGTGGAGGTTATGGGCTGTGTGGGTCGTATGGCCGAGAAAAAGAAAGAAAAAAAAATTTCATTCCGATCCTATTCCTTCCTGACCTGAGCTCCGCATTCCCAAAAAAAATGAAAAATATTCAAAAAATTAAAAAACATCATTCTGGTTTCTTTCTAGCCAAATTGGGTTGGGAAAGGTCGAGAAAAACAAAGAAAAAAAAAGTTTTTGTTCCGATCCATTCCAACACGTCCTGGGTAGCATTCCCAAAAAAATAGCAAAAAAATTGCAAAAATTAAAAACGTCATTCTGGTTTTATTTCTAACCAAATCAAGATGCGGAAGGCAGAGAAAGAGAAGGAAAAAAAAAATTCTGTTACAATCCGTTCTTACCCGACCAGGGCTCACATTCCCAAAAAAATAGCAAAAAAATTTCAAAAAAAAAAAAAAAAATCATTCTGACTTAATTTCTAGTGAAATCAGGTTGGGAAAGGCTGAGAAAGAGAAAGAAAAAAAAAAATTCGTTCCGATCCATTCCTACCCACCCGTGCCAGAGCGTTCCCAAAAAAATTCAAAAAATTAGAAAACATCATTCTGGCTTTATTCCCCCTAGAGCATTCCCAAAAAAATAACAGAAAAATACCAAAATGTAAAAAACATCATTCTTGCTTTATTTCTAGATAAATCGGGCTGGGAAAGGCTGAGAAAAAGAATGAAAAAAAAATTTCGTTCCTATCCGTTACTACCCGACATAGGCTAGAGCATTCCCAAAAAAATAGCAAAAATTTCCAAAAATTAAAAAACATCATTCTTCCTTTTTTTTCTAACCAAATTGGGATGGGAAAGGCAGAGAAAGAGAAAGAAAAAAAATTTCGTTCCGATCCTATACCTCCCTGACCTGGGCTAGAGCACTCCCAAGAAAAATAGGAAAAAAAATTCAGAAAACTAAAAAACATGATTCTGGCTTTTTTTTTCTAGCCAAATTAGGACAGGAAAGGTAGAGAAAAAGAAAGAAAAAAAAAATTTTCGTTTTCATATTTTCCTTTCTGACCCAAGCTAGAGCATTCCCAAAAATATAGCAGAAAAATTCCAAAATTTAAAAAACATCAATCTTGATTTATTTCTAGCCAAATCGGTTTTGAAAGGCAAAGAAAAAGAATGAAAAAAAAAAAAATTTCATCCCGCTCCGTTCCAACCCGACTCGGGCTCGCTTTCCCAAAAAATAGCTAAAAAAATTCAAAAAAAAAAAAAAGAAGAAGAAGTCATTCTAGCTTTATTTCAAGCAATATTGGGTCAGCAAAGGCCGAGAAAGAGCAAGAAAAAAAAATGTTTCCGATCCATTACTACCTGACCTGGCCTAGAGCATTCCCAAAAAAGTAGAAAAAAATTGCAAAAATTTAAAAATATCATTCTGGCTTTATTTCTACCCAAATCGGATAAGAAAAAGGAAAAGAAAGGGGAAAAAAAAATTTCATTACAAACCATTCCTACCCGACCTGGGCACGCATAACCTAAAAACTTGAAAAAAAAAATTTCAAAAAATTAAAAAACAATATTCTGGTTTTATTTCTAGCCAAATTTAGCAGGGAAAGGCCAAGAAATAAAAAGAAAAAAAAAGTTCGCACCGATCCGTTCCGGCCGGACCCAGGCTAGACCAATCTCAAAAAAAATTTCGTTCTGATCCATTCCTTTCCTCCTCGAACAAGAACATTCCCAAAAAAATAGCAGAAGTATTCCAAAAATTAAAAAACATCATCATTCTTGATTTATTTCTAGCCAAATCCGGTCGGAAAAGGCCGAGAAAAAGAAAGAAAGAAAAAAAAATTTCGTTCCGATCCATTACAACCAGACCTGGGCTAGAGCATTCCCAAAAAAAAAAACATTCCAAAAATTAAAAAATATCATGCTTTATTTCTAGTCAAATCGGGCAAGAAAAGGCCGAGAAAGTCTAAAAAAAAAAATTCATTACAATCCATTCCTACCCGGCCCGGGCACGCATTACCTAAAAACATGTAAAAAAAAAATCAAAAAATTAAAAAACAATATTTTGGCTTTATTTCTAGCCAAATTTAGCAGGGAAAGGCTGAGAAAAAGAAAACAAAAAAGATTTCGTTCCAATCTTGTTCCTTCTTGGCCTAAGCTAAAGCATTTCCAAAAAAATAGCAAAAAAATTCAGAAAATTAAAAAAAAATTATTCTGGCATTATTTCTAGCCAAATCAGGACAGAAATGCCAAGAAAGAGACAGAAATTTTTTTCTTTCATTTTGATCCGTTCCTTCCCAACCCGGGGTAGAGCAGCCCCAAAAAAATAGTAAAAATTAAAAAAAAATTAAAGAACATCGTTCTGACTTTATTTCTTGCCAAATTGGGGTAGGAAAGGCTGTGAAGGAGTGAGAAAAAAAAATTTTGTCCCGATACTGTTCCTTCCCAACTCGAGCTAGTGCATTGCAAAAAAAAAAAAAAAAAAAAAAAAAAAAAAAAAAATCAGAAAATTAAAAAACATCATTCTGACTTTATTTCTTGACAAATTGAGTAGGGGAAGGTCAAGAAATAGATTGAAAGAAAAAATTTCGTTAAATGGACACGGGCTAGAGCATTCCAAAAAAAATAGCAAAAGCATTCCAAAAATTAAAAAAATGTAATTCTGGCCTTATTTCTAGCTAAATAAGGTCGGAAAAGGTCAAGAAAGAGAAAGAAAAAAAAAATTCATTCCGATCCGTTCCTTTCCACCCGTGATAGAGCATTCCCAAAAAAATAGCAAAAAAATTCAAAAAATTAGAAAGCATCATTCTGGCTTTATTTTTAGTCAAATCGGGCAAGAAAAGGCCGAGAAAGGGAAAAAAAATTTCATCAGAATCCATTCCTACCCGACCTGGGCACGCATTACCTAAAACCTTGTAAAAAAAAAATCAAAAAAAGTAAAAAAATATTATTCCAGCTTTGTTTCTAGCCAAATTGAATGGGGAAAGGCTGAGAAAAAGAAAAAAAAAATTTCGTTCTGAGCTTGTTCTCTCTCGACCTACGCTAGAGCTTTCCCAAAAAAATAACAAGAAATTCAGAAAATTAAAAAACACCATTCTGGCTATATTTCTATCCAAATCGGGATGGAAATGCTGAGAAAGTGAAGGAAAAGAAATTTTCGATTTGATCCGTTCCTACCCGACACGCTAGAGCATTACCAAGAAAATAGCAAAAACATTCCAAAAACTAAAAAACATCATTCTGGCTTTATTTCTAGCCAAATCAGGTCAAGAAAGGCCGAGAAAAAGAAAGGAAAAAAATTTCGTTGCGATCCGTTCCTACCCGACCCGCTAGTGGATTAAAAAAAAATGGCAAAAAAATTCCAAAAATTAAATAACATTATTCTGGCTTTATTTCTAGACATATCGGGGTGGCAAAGTTTGACAAAGAGATAGAAAAAAAAAAAATCTTCGTTCTGATCCGTTCCTTCCTGACCCGAGCTAGAGCATTCCCAAAAAAGTAACAGAAAATATTACAAAAATAAAAAAAACATCATTTTTGATTTATTTTTAGCCAAATCAGGTCTGGAAGGGCTGAGAAAAATAATGAAAAAAAAAATTTCGTTCCGATCCATTCCAACCTGACTAGGGCTCACTTTCCCAAAAAATAGCTAAAAAAATTCAAAAAATTAAGAACATCATTGTGGCTTTATTTCAAGCAAAATTGCATCTGGAAATGTCGAGAAAGAGACAGAAAAAAAAAAAAAATTCGTTGCGATCTTGTTCGTTCTCGACCTAAGCTTGAGCTTTCCCAAAAAAAATAACAAAAAAATTCAGAAAATCAAAAAACATCATTCTGACTTTATTTCTAGCCAAATCGGGGTGGGAAAGAGAGAAAAAAAAAAAATCGTTCCAATCCTGTTCCTTCCCGAATTGAGCTAGTACATTCCCAAAAAAATAGAAAAAAAAAATCAGAAAATTAACAAAAAAATAGCAAAAAAATTTAAAAAATTTAATAAACAACATTTTGACTTTATTTCTAGCCAAATTGAGCAGGGAGAGGGTGAGAAAGAGAAAGAAAAAATTTTTTCGTTCCGATCCATTACAATCGGACCCGGGCGAGACCATTACCAAAAAAATTTCAAAAAAATTTCAAAGTTTAAAAAACATTATTCTGGTTTTATTTCTAGCCAAATTGGGTCGGAAAAGGTTGAGAAAGAGAAAGAAAAAAAAATTTCGTTCCGATCCTATTCCATCCCGACTTGGGCTAGAGCATTCCCAAAAATATAACAAAAAAAATTCAGAAAATTAAAAAACATCATTATTGATTTATTTCTAGGCAAATCGGGTTGGGAAAGGCCGAGAAAAAGAATTAAAAAAAATAAAAATCGTTCCGATCCGTTACTACCCGAGCTAGGCTAGAACATTCCCAGAAAAAAAAGCAAAAAATTCCAAAAATTAAATAACATCATTCTTCCTTTATTTCTAGCCAAATCAGATAAGAAAAGGCCGAGAAAGGGGGAAAAAAAATTTCATTACAATCTGATCCGACCCAACCCGGGCACGCATTACCTAAAAAATTGTAAAAAAAAATTGAAAAATTAAAAAACAATATTTTGGCTTTATTTCTAGCTTAATTGAGCAGGGAAAGGCCGAGAAAAAGAAAGAAAAAAAAAATCATTCCTATCCGTTCCAACTGGACTTGGGCTAGAGCATTCCCAAAAAAATACCAAAAAAATTCCAAAATTTAAAAAACATCATTCTAGCTGTATTTCCAGCCAAATCGGGATGGGAATGGCCGAGAAAGAGAAAAAAAAAAAAAAAAGTCGTTCCAATCCTACTCCTTCCCAACCTGAGCTAGAGCATTCCCAAAAAAATATATGAAAAAAAATTCAGAAAATTAAAAAACACCATTCTGGCCTTGTTTCTAGCTGAATCGGGATGGGAAAGGCTGAGAAAGAGAAAGAAAAGAAAATTTCGAACCGATCTGTTCCTACCCAACCTGCTACAGCATTCCCAAAAAACAGCAAAAAAATTCAAAAAACTAAAAAACATCATTCCAGCTATATTTCTTGCCAAATTAGGACCGGAAGGGCCGAGAAAAACAAAGAAAAAAAATTTTCGTTTTGGAAAAAAACATCATTCTCGTTTTATTTCAAGCCAAATTGGGTTGGGAAAGGCCGAGAAACAGAAAGAGAAAAAAAAAAAAAAAATTCGTTCCTATCCGCTACTACCCGGCCTGGGCTAGAGCATTCCCAAAAAAATAGAAAAAAATTTCAAAATTAAAAAATATCATTCTGGCTTTATTTCTAGCCAAATCAGATATGAAAAGGCTGAGAAAGGGGAAAAAAAATTCATTACAAACAATTCCTACCCGACCCGGGCACGCATTACTTAGAAACTTGTAAAAAAAAAAATTCAAAAAAATTAAAAAACTGTATTCTAGCTTTATTTCTAGCCAAATTGAGCCAGGAAAGGCCGAGAAATAGTAAGAAAAAAAAATTCATTCCGATCCATTCCAACCGGACCCGGACGAGACCATTCCCAAAAAAATATCAAAAAAATTCCAAAATTTAAAAAACATCATTCTGGTTTTATATTGAGCCAAATTGGGTTGGGAAAGGCTGAGAAAGAGAAAGAAAAAAGAATTTCGTTCCGATCTATTCCAAACGGACCTGGGCGAGACCATTACCAAAAAAATATCAAAAAAATTTCAAAATTTAAAAAACATCATTCTGGTTTTATTTCTAGCCAAATTGGGTCGGGAAAGGCTGAGAAAGTGAAAGAAAAAAAGATTTTCGTTCCGATCCTATTCCATCACGACCTGAGCTAGAGCATTCTCAAAAATATAACAAAAAAATTCAGAAAATTAAAAAACATCATTATTAATTTATTTCTAGCCAAATCGGGTTGGGAAAGGCCGAGAAATAGAATGAAAAAAAAAAATTCGTTCCGATCCGTTACTACTCGACCTAGGCTAGAACATTCCCAGAAAAAAAGAAAAAAATTCCAAAAATTAAATAACATCATTCTTCCTTTATTTCAAGCGAAATTGGATAAGAAAAGTGTGAGAAAGGGGAAAAAAAAAATTTCACTACAATCCGATCCGACCCGACCCGGGCACGCATTACCTAAAACTTGTAAAAAAAATTGGAAAAATTAAAAAACAATATATTGGCTTTATTTCTAGCTTAGTTGAGCAGTGAAAAAGCCAAGAAAAAGAATGAAAAAAAATAAAAATCATTCCTATCTCTTCCAACCGGACCCGGGCTAGAGCATTCCCAAAAAAATACCAAAAAAATTCCAAAAATTAAAAAACAGCATTCTAGCTTTATTTCCAGCCAAATCGGGATGGGAAAGGCCGAGAAAGAGAAAGAAAAAAAAATCGTTCCGATCCTACTCCATCCTGACCTGAGCTAGAGTATTCCCAAAAAAAAATAAGAAAAAAATTCAGAAAATTAAAAAACACCATTCTGGCCTCGTTTCTAGCCAAATCGGGATGGGAAAGGCTGAGAATGAAAAAGAAAAAAAAATTTCGAACCGATCTGTTCCTACCTGACCTGTTACAGCATTCCCAAAAATAGCAAAAAAATTCAAAAAACTAAAAAACATCATTCCAGCTTTATTTCTAGCCAAATTAGGATGGGAAGGGCCAATAAAAACAAAGAAAAAAAAATTGTTTTGATCTGTTCCTTCCCGATCGAGCTAGAGTAGTCCAAAAAAAAAAAAATAGCTAAAAAAATTCAAAAACTAAAAAACATCATTCTTGTTTTATTTCAAGTCAAATTGGGTAGGGAAAGGCCTAGAAGGAGAAAGAAAAAAAAAATTCGTTCCTATCTGTTACTACCCAGCCTGGGCTAGAGCGTTCCCAAAAAAATAGAAAAAAATTTCAAAATTAAAAATTATCATTTTGGCTTTATTTCTAACCAAATCAGATATGAAAAGGATGAGAAAGGGGAAAAAAAATTTATTACAAACAATTCCTACCCGACCCGGGCACGCATTCAGAATAATTTTTTTTAATTTCTAGAATTTTTTTGCTATTTTTTACGAAATTCTCTAGTTTGGACTGGGTAGGAACAGACCGGAACTAAATTCTTTTTTTCTTCCTTTCTCGGCCTTTCCCAACCCGTTTTGGCTTTAAATAATATCAGAATGATATTTTTTAATTTTTTGAAATTTTTTGCTATTTTTTCCAGAATTCTTTTGTTTGGGTCAGATCGGAACGGGCCAGAACGAAATTTTTTTTTTTCTCTCTTTCTCACCTATTCCGAACCGTTTTGGCTTGAAATAAAGCCAGAATAATTTTTTTTTAATTTCTAGAATTTTTTTGCTATTTTTTCCGAAATTCTCTAGTTTGGGTTGGGTGGAAACGGACCGGAACTAATTTTTTTTTTTTCCTCCTTTCTCGGCCATTCCCAACCCGTTTTGGCTTAAAATATTATTAGGAAGATATTTTTTAATTTTTTGAAATTTTTTGCTATTTTTTTCGGAATTCTTTTGTTTGGGTCAGATCGGAACGGGCCGGAATGAAAATTTCTTTTTTTCCCTCTTTCTCAACTATTCCAAACTGTTTTGGCTTGAAATAAAGTGAGAATAATTTTTTTTAATTTCTAGAATTTTTTGGCTATTTATTCCGAAATTCTCTAGTTTGGGCTGGGTAAGAACGGACCAGAACTAAAAATTTTTTTTCTTCCTTTCTCAGCCTTTCCCAACCCGTTTTGGACTTAAATAATATTAGAATGATACTTTTTAATTTTTTGAAATTTTTTGCTATTTTTTCCGGAATTCTTTTGTTTGGGTCAGATCGGAACGGGCCGGAACGAAAATTCCTGTTTTCTCACTTTCTCACCAATTCCGAACCACTTTGGCTTGAAATAAAGCCTGAATAATTTTTTTTTAATTTCTAGAATTTTTTGGCTATTTTTTCCGAAATTCTATAGTTTGGGCTGGGTAGGAACGGACCGGAACTAAATTTTTTTTTTTCTTCCTTTCTCGGCCTTTCCAAACCCGTTTTGGCTTAAAATAACATTAGAATGATATTTTTTATTTTTTTGAAATTTTTTGCTATTTTTTCCGGAATTCTTTTGTTTGGGTCAGATCGGAACGGGCCGGAATGAAAATTTCTTTTTTCTCTCTTTCTCACCTATTCCGAACCATTTTGGCTTGAAATAAAGTCAGAATAATTTTTTTTAATTTCTAGAATTTTTTTGCTATTTTTTCCGAAATTCTGTAGTTTCGGCTGGGTTGGAACGGACCGGAATTAAAAAATTTTTTTCTTCCTTTCTCGGCCTTTCCCAACCCGTTTTGACTTTAAATAAAATTAGAATGATAATCTTTAATTTTGTGAAATTTTTTGCTATTTTTTCCGGAATTCTTTTGTTTTGGCCAGAACGGAACGGGCCGGAACGAAAATTTCTTTTTTCTCACTTTCTCACCAATTCCAAACCGTTTTGGCTTTAAATAAAGCCTGAATAATTTTTTTTTTATTTCTAGAATTTTTTTGCTATTTTTTTCGAAATTCTCTAGTTTGGGCTGGGTAGGAACGGACCGGAACAAAATTTTTTTTTTTTCGACCTTTCTCGGCCTTTCCAAACCCATTTTGGCTTAAAATAATATTAGAATGATATTTTTTAATTTTTTGAAATTTTTTGCTATTTTTTCCGGAATTCTTTTTGTTTGGGTTAGATCGGAACGGGGCGGAACAAAAATTTCTTTTGTCTCTCTTTCTCACCTATCCCGACCCGTTTTGGCTAGAAATAAAGTCAGAGTGATTTTTTTTTTTTTTTAATTACTAGAATTATTTTGCTATTTTTTCCGAAATTCTCTAGTTTGGGCTGGGTGGGAACGGACTAGACCTAAATTTTTTTTTTCTTCCTTTCTCCACCTTTCCAAACCCGTTTTGGATTACAATAATTTTAGAACGATATTTTTTAATTTTTTGAAATTTTTTCCTATTTTTTCCGGAATTCTTTTGTTTGGGTCAGATAGGAATGGGCCGGAACGAAAATTTCTTTTTTCTCACTTTCTTACCAATTCCGAACCGTTTTGGCTTCAAATAAAGCCAGAATAATTTTTTTTTTATTTCTAGAATTTTTTGGCTATTTTTTCCGAAATTCTCTAGTTTGGGCTGGGTAGGAACGGACCGGACCGGAACTAAATTTTTATTTTTCTTCCTTTCTCAGCCTTTCCAAACCCTTTTTGGCTTAAAATAATATTAGAATGATATTTTTTAATTTTTTGAAATTTTTTCCTATTTTTTCCGGAATTCTTTTGTTTGGGTCAGATCGGAACGGGCCGGAACGAAAATTTCTTTTTTTCCCTCTTTCTCACCTATTCCGAACCATTTTGGCTTGAAATAAAGTCAGAATAATTTTTTTTAATTTCTAGAACTTTTTTGCTATTATTTCCGAAATTCTCCAGTTTGGGCTGGGTGGGAACGGACCGGAACTAAAATTTTTTTTTCTTCCTCTCTCGGCCTTTTCCAACCCGTTTTGGCTTAAAATAATATTAGAATGATATTTTTTAATTTTTTGAAATTTTTGCTATTTTTTCCGGAATTCTTTTGTTTGGGTCAAATCGGAACGGGCCGGAAAAAAAATCTCTTTTTTCTCTCTTTCTCACCTATTCCGAACTGTTTTGGCTTGAAATAATGCCAGAATAATTTTTTTTAATTTCTAAAATTTTTTTGCTATTTTTTCCAAAATTCTCTAATTTGGGTTGGGTGGGAACGGACCGGAACTAAAATTTTTTTTTCTTCCTTTCTCGGCCTTTACCAACCCGTTTTGGCTTAAAATAATATTAGAATGATATTTTTTAATTTTTTGAAATTTTTTCCTATTTTTTCCGGAATTCTTTTATTTGGGTCAGATCGGAACCGGCCGGAACAAAAATTTCTTTTTTCTCTCTTTCTCACCTATTCCGAACCGTTTTAGCTTGAAATAAAGTCAGAATAATTTTTTTTAATTTCTAGAATTTTTTTGCTATTATTTCTGAAACTCTCTAGTTTGGGCTTGGTAGGAACGGACCGGAACTAAAATTTTTTTTTCTTCCTTTCTCAGCCTTTTCCAGCCTGTTTTGGCTTTAAATAATATTAGAATGATACTTTTTAATTTTTTGAAATTTTTTGCTATTTTTTCTAGAATTCTTTTCTTTAGGTCAGATCGGAACGGGCCGGAACGAAAATTTCTTTTTTCTCACTTTCTCACCAATTCCGCACCGTTTTAGCCTGAAATCAAGTCTGAATAATTTTTTTTAATTTCTAGAATTCTTTTGCTATTTTTTCCGAAATTCTCTAGTTTGGGCTGGGTAGGAACGGAACGGAACTAAATTCTTTTTTTTCTTCCTTTCTCGGCGTTTCCAAACCTGTTTTGGCTGAAAATAATATTAGAATTATATTTTTTAATTTTTTAAATTTTTGCTATTTTTTCTGGAATTCTTTTGTCTGGGTCAGATCGGAACGGGCCGGAACGAAAATTTCTTTTTTCTCTCTTTCTCACCTATTCTGAACCGTTTTGGCTTGAAATAAAACCAGAATAATTTTTTTGCTATTATTTCCGAAATTCTCTAGTTTGGGTTGGGTGGGAACGGACAGGAACTAAATTTTTTTTTTCTTCCCTTTTGGCCTTTCCCAACCCGTTTTGGGTTAAAATATTATTAGAATGATATTTTTTAATTTTTTGACGTTTTTTCGAATTTTTTCTGGAATTCTTTTGTTTGGGTCAGATCGGTACGGGACGGAACGAAAATTTCTTTTTTCTCATTTTCTCACCTATTCCGAACCGTTTTGGCTTGAAATAATGTCAGAATAATTTTTTTTATTTTCTAGAATTTTTTTGCTATTTTTTCCGAAATTCTCTAGTTTGGGTTGGGTGGGACCGGACCGGAACTAAATTTTTTTTTTTCTTTCTTTCTCATCCTTTCCCAACCCGTTTTGGCTTAAAATATTATTAGAATGATATTTTTTAATTTTTTGAAATTTTTTCCTATTTTTTGCGGAATTCTTTTGTTTGGGTCAGATCGAACCGGACCGGAACGAAAATTTCTTTTTTCTCCTTTTCTAACCTATTCCGAACCATTTTGGCTTGAAATAAAGTCAGAATAATTTTTTTTATTTTCTAGAATTTTTTTGCTATTTTTTCCGAAATTCCCTAGTTTGGGTTGGGTGGGAATGGACCGGAACTAAATTTTTTTTTTCTTCCTTTCATGGCCTTTCCCATCCCGTTTTGGCTTAAAATATTATTAGAATGATATTTTTTTAATTTTTTGAAATTTTTTCGTATTTTTTCCGGAATTCTTTTGTTTGGGTCATAACGGAACGGGCCGGAACGAAAATTTCTTTTTTCCCATTTGTCACCTATTCCGAACCATTTTGGCTTGAAATAAAGTCAGAATAATTTTTTTTATTTTCTAGAATTTTTTTGCTATTTTTTCCGAAATTCTCTAGTTTGGGTTGGGTGGGACCGAACCGGAACTAAATTTTTTTTTTCTTTCTTTCTCGCCCTTTCCCAACCCGTTTTGGCTTGAAATATTATTAGAATGATATTTTTTAATTTTTTGAAATATTTTCCTATTTTTTCCGGTATTCTTTTGTTTGGGTCAGATCGGAACGGACCGAAACGAAAATTTCTTTTTTCCCCTTTTCTCATCTATTTCGAACCTTTTTGGCTTTAAATAAAGTCAGAATAATTTTTTTTATTTTCTAGAATTTTTTTGCTATTTTTTCCGAAATTACCTAGTTTGGGTTGGGTGGGAAAGGACCGGAACTAAATTTTTTTTTTCTTCCTTTCTCGGCCTTTCCCAACCCGTTGTGGTTTAAAATATTATTAGAATGATATCTTTTAATTTTTTGAAAATTTTTCCTATTTTTTCCGGAATTCTTTTGTTTGGGTCAGATCGGAACGGACCGGAACGAAAATTTCTTTTTTCTCCCTTTCTCACCTATTCGGAACCATTTTGGCTTGAAATAAAGTCAGAATAATTTTTTTTAATTTCTAGAATTTTTTTGCTAATATTTCCGAAATTCTCTAATTTGTGCTGGGTAGGAACGGACCGGAACTAAATTTTTATTTTTCTTCCTTTCTCGGCCTTTCCCGGCCCGTTATGGCTTTAAATAATATTAGAATGATATTTTTTAATTTTTTGAAATATTTTGCTATTTCTTCTGGAATTCTTTTGTTTGGGTCAGTTCGGAAAGGGCCGGAACGAAAATTTCTTTTTTCTCACTTTCTCACCAATTCCGAACCGTTTTGGCCCGAAATAAAGCCTGAATAATTTTTTTTAATTTGTAGAATTTTTTTGCTATTCCAAACCGTTTTCGCTTGAAATAAAGTCAGAATAATTTTTTTTAATTTCTAGAATTTTTTTGCTATTATTTCCGAAATTCTCTAGTTTGGGCTCGGTGGGAACGGACCGGAACTAGATTTTTTTTCTCTTCCTTTAGGCCTTTTCCAACCCGTTTTGGCTTAAAATAGTATTAGAATGATATTTTTTAATTTTTTGTAATTTTTGCTATTTTTTCCGGAATTCTTTTGTTTGGGTCAAATGGGAACGGGCCGGAACGAAAATTTCTTTTTTCTCTCTTTCTCACCTATTCCGAACCGTCTTGGCTTGAAATAAAGCCAGAATAATTTTTTTAAATTTCTAGAATTTTTTTGCTATTATTTCCGAAATTCTCTAGTTTGGGTTGGGTGGGAACGGACCGGAACTAAAATTTTTTTTTTCTTCCTTTCTCGGCCTTTCCCAACCCGTTTTGGTTTAAAATATTATTTGAATGATATTTTTTAATTTTTTGAAAATTTTTCCTATTTTTTCCGGAATTCTTTTGTTTGGGTCAGATCGGAACGGGCCGAACGAAAATTTCTTTTTTCTCCTTTTCTCACCTATTCCGAACCATTTTAGCTTGAAATAAAGTCAGAATAATTTTTTTTTTTTCTAGAATTTTTTTGCTATTTTTTCCGAAATTCTCTAGTTTGGGTTGGGTAGGAACGGAATTTTTTTTTTCTTCCTTTCTCGGCCGTTCCAAACCCGTTTTGGCTGAAAATAATATTAGAATGATATTTTTTAATTTTTTGAAATTTTTGATATTTTTTCCGGAATTCTTTTGTCTGGGTCAGATCGGAACGGGCCGGAACGAAAATTTCTTTTTTCTCTCTTTCTCACCTATTCTGAACCGTTTTGGCTTGAAATAAAACCAGAATAATTTTTTTGCTATTATTTCCGAAATTCTCTAGTTTGGGTTGGGTGGGAACGGACAGGAACTAAATTTTTTTTTTCTTCCTTTTTGGCCTTTCCCAACCCGTTTTGGGTTAAAATATTATTAGAATGATATTTTTTAATTTTTTGACGTTTTTTCGAATTTTTTCTGGAATTCTTTTGTTTGGGTCAGATCGGTACGGGACGGAACGAAAATTTCTTTTTTCTCATTTTCTCACCTATTCCGAACCGTTTTGGCTTGAAATAATGTCAGAATAATTTTTTTTATTTTCTAGAATTTTTTTGCTATTTTTTCCGAAATTCTCTAGTTTGGGTTGGGTGGGACCGGACCGGAACTAAATTTTTTTTTTTCTTTCTTTCGCATCCTTTCCCAACCCGTTTTGGCTTAAAATATTATTAGAATGATATTTTTTAATTTTTTGAAATTTTTTCCTATTTTTTGCGGAATTCTTTTGTTTCTGTCAGATCGAACCGGACCGGAACGAAAATTTCTTTTTTCTCCTTTTCTAACCTATTCCGAACCATTTTGGCTTGAAATAAAGTCAGAATAATTTTTTTTATTTTCTAGAATTTTTTTGCTATTTTTTCCGAAATTCCCTAGTTTGGGTTGGGTGGGAATGGACCGGAACTAAATTTTTTTTTTCTTCCTTTCATGGCCTTTCCCATCCCGTTTTGGCTTAAAATATTATTAGAATGATATTTTTTAATTTTTTGAAATTTTTTCGTATTTTTTCCGGAATTCTTTTGTTTGGGTCATAACGGAACGGGCCGGAAAGAAAATTTCTTTTTTCTCATTTGTCACCTATTCCGAACCATTTTGGCTTGAAATAAAGTCAGAATAATTTTTTTTTATTTTCTAGAATTTTTTTGCTATTTTTTCCGAAATTCTCTAGTTTGGGTTGGGTGGGACCGAACCGGAACTAAATTTTTTTTTTCTTTCTTTCTCGTCCTTTCCCAACCCGTTTTGGCTTGAAATATTATTAGAATGATATTTTTTAATTTTTTGAAATATTTTCCTATTTTTTCCGGTATTCTTTTGTTTGGGTCAGATCGGAACGGACCGAAACGAAAATTTCTTTTTTCCCCTTTTCTCATCTATTTCGAACCTTTTTGGCTTTAAATAAAGTCAGAATAATTTTTTTTATTTTCTAGAATTTTTTTGCTATTTTTTCCGAAATTACCTAGTTTGGGTTGGGTGGGAAAGGACCGGAACTAAATTTTTTTTTTCTTCCTTTCTCGGCCTTTCCCAACCCGTTGTGGTTTAAAAATATTATTAGAATGATATCTTTTAATTTTTTGAAAATTTTTCCTATTTTTTCCGGAATTCTTTTGTTTGGGTCAGATCGGAACGGACCGGAACGAAAATTTCTTTTTTCCTCCCTTTCTCACCTATTCGGAAACCATTTTGGCTTGAAATAAAGTCAGAATAATTTTTTTTAATTTCTAGAATTTTTTTTGCTAATATTTCCGAAATTCTCTAATTTGTGCTGGGTAGGAACGGACCGGAACTAAATTTTTATTTTTCTTCCTTTCTCGGCCTTTCCCGGCCCGTTATGGCTTTAAATAATATTAGAATGATATTTTTTAATTTTTTGAAATATTTTGCTATTTCTTCTGGAATTCTTTTGTTTGGGTCAGTTCGGAAAGGGCCGGAACGAAAATTTCTTTTTTCTCACTTTCTCACCAATTCCGAACCGTTTTGGCCCGAAATAAAGCCTGAATAATTTTTTTTAATTTGTAGAATTTTTTTGCTATTCCAAACCGTTTTCGCTTGAAATAAAGTCAGAATAATTTTTTTTAATTTCTAGAATTTTTTTTGCTATTATTTCCGAAATTCTCTAGTTTGGGCTCGGTGGGAACGGACCGGAACTAGATTTTTTTTCTCTTCCTTTAGGCCTTTTCCAACCCGTTTTGGCTTAAAATAGTATTAGAATGATATTTTTTAATTTTTTGTAATTTTTGCTATTTTTTCCGAAATTCTTTTGTTTGGGTCAAATCGGAACGGGCCGGAACGAAAATTTCTTTTTTCTCTCTTTCTCACCTATTCCGAACCGTCTTGGCTTGAAATAAAGCCAGAATAATTTTTTTAAATTTCTAGAATTTTTTTGCTATTATTTCCGAAATTCTCTAGTTTGGGTTGGGTGGGAACGGACCGGAACTAAAATTTTTTTTTCTTCCTTTCTCGGCCTTTCCCAACCCGTTTTGGTTTAAAATATTATTTGAATGATATTTTTTAATTTTTTGAAAATTTTTCCTATTTTTTCCGGAATTCTTTTGTTTGGGTCAGATCGGAACGGGCCGAACGAAAATTTCTTTTTTCTCCTTTTCTCACCTATTCCGAACCATTTTAGCTTGAAATAAAGTCAGAATAAATTTTTTTTATTTTCTAGAATTTTTTTGCTATTTTTTCCGAAATTCTCTAGTTTGGGTTGGGTAGGAACGGAATTTTTTTTTTCTTCCTTTCTCGGCCGTTCCAAACCCGTTTTGGCTGAAAATAATATTAGAATGATATTTTTTTAATTTTTTGAAATTTTTGATATTTTTTCCGGAATTCTTTTGTTTGGGTCAGATCGGAACGGGCCGGAACGAAAATTTCTTTTTTCTCCCTTTCTCACCTATTTCCGTACGTTTTGGCCTGAAATAAGGCCAGAATAATTTTTTTTAATTTCTAGAATTTTTTTGCTAATATTTCCGAAATTCTCTGGTTTGGGTCGGGTAGGAACGGACCGGAACTAATTTTTTTTTTTTTCTCCCTTACTCGGCCTTTCCCAAACCCGTTTTGGCTCTACATAATATTAGAATGATATTTTTTAATTTTTTGAAATTTTTTCAATTTTTTCCGGAATTCTTTTGTTTGGGTCATATTGGATCTGGCCGGAACGAAGATTTCTTTTTTCTCACTTTCTCAACAATTCCGAACCGTTTTGGCTTGATATAAAGCCTGAATAATTTTTTTTAATTTCTAGAATATTTTGGCTATTTTTTCCGAAATTCTCTAGTTTGGGCTGGGTAGGAACGGGCCGGAACTAAATTTTTTTTTCTTCCGTTCTCGGCCTTTCCAAACCCGTTTTTGCTTAAAAGAATATCATAATTATATTTTTTAATTTTTTGAAATTTTTTCGTATTTTTTCCGGAATGCTTTTGTGTGTGTTAAATCGGAACGGGCCGGAACGAAAATTTCTTTTTTCTCTCTTTCTTTTCTATTCCGAACCGTTTTGGCTTGAAATAAAGTCTGAATAATTTTTTTTAATTTCTAGAATTTTGTTGCTATTTTTTCCGAAATTCTGTAGTTTGGGCTGGGTAGGAGCGGACCGGAACAAATTTTTTTTTTTCCTCCTTTCTAGATCTTTCCCAGCCGGTTTTGGTTTTAAAAAAATATTAAAATGATACTTTTTGATTTTTTAAAATTTTTTCCTATTTTTTCCGTAATTCTTTTGTTTGGGTCAGATCGGAACAGGCCGGAACGAAATTTCTTTTTTCACACTTTCTAACCAATTCCGTACCATTTTGGCTGGAAATAAAGCCTGAATATTTTTTTTTGAATTTCTAGAATTTTCTAACTATTTTTTCCGAAATTCTCTAGTTTGGGCTGGGTAGGAACGGACCGGAACTAAATTTTTTTTTTCTTCCTTTCTCGGCCTTTCCAAACCCGTTTTGGCTTAAAATAATATTAGAATGATATTTTTTTTATTTTTTGAAAATTTTTCCTATTTTTTCCGGAATTCTTTTGTTTTGGTCAGATCGGTACGGACCGGAAACGAAAATTTCTTTTTTCTCTCTTTGTCACCTATTCCGAACCGTTTTTGCTTGAAATAAAGTCCGACTAATTTTTTTTGAGCTTCTAGAATTTTTTTGCTATTTTTTCCGAAATTCTGTAGTTTGGGGCTGGGTAGGAACGGGCCGGAAATAAATTTTTTTTTTCTTTCTTTCTCGGCCTTTCCCAACCCGTTTTGGCTTTAAATAATATTAGAATGATACTTTTTAATTTTTGAAATTTTTTGCTATTTTTTCCGGATTTCTTTCGTTTGGTTCAGATCGGGACAGGCCGGAACGAAAATTTCTTTTTTCTTACTTTCTCAGCAATTCTGGACCTTTTTTGGCTAGAAATAAAGCCTGCATAATTTTTTTTTTTAATTTCTAGAATATTTTTGCTATTTTTTTCGAAATTCTCTAGTTTGGGTTGGGTAGGAACGGACTGGAACTAAATTTTTTTTTCTTCCTTTCTCAGCCATTCCAAATCTGTTTAGGCCGAAAATAATATTAGAATGAGATTTTTTATTTTTTTGAAATTTTTTGCGTTTTTTTCTGGAATTCTTTTGTTTGGGTCTGATCGGAACGGACTGGTTCGAAAATTTCTTTGTTCTCTCTTTCTCACCTATTCATAACCGTTTGGCTAGAAATAAAGCCTGAATAATATTTTTTTAATTTCTAGAATTTTTTTTCTATTTTTTCCGAAATTCTGTTGTTTGGGTTGGGTGGGAACAGACTGGAACTAAATTTTTTTTTCTTCCGTTCTCGGCCTTTCCAAACACGTTTTTGCTTAAAATAATATCATAATGATATTTTTTAATTTTTTGAAATTTTTTCGTATTTTTTCCAGAATTCTTTTGTTTGGGTCAAATCGGAACGGGCCGGAACGAAAATTTCTTTTTTCTCTCTTTCTCACCTATTCCAAACCGTTTTGGCTTGAAATAAAGTCCGACTAATTTTTTTTAACTTCTAGAATCTTTTTGCTATTTATTCCGAAATTCTGTAGTTTGGGCTGGGTAGGAACGGGCCGGAAATAAATTTTTTTTCTTCTTCCTTTCTCGGCCTTTCCCATCCCGTTTTGGCTTTAAATAATATTAGAATGATACTTTTTAATTTTTGAAATTTTTTGCTATTTTTTCCGAAATTCTTTCGTTTGGGTCAGATCGGGACTGGCCGGAACGAAAATTTCTTTTTTCTTACTTTCTTAGCAATTCTGGACCGTTTTGGCTAGAAATAAATCCTGCATAATTTTTTTTAATTTCTAGAATTTTTTTGCTATTTTTTTTCGAAATTCTCTAGTTTGGGCTTGGTAGGAAAGGACTTGAACTAAATTTTTTTTTCTTCCTTTCTCAGCCTTTCCAAACCTGTTTTGGCCGAAAATAATATTAGAATGAGATTTTTTAATTTTTTGAAATTTTTTACGATTTTTTCTGGAATTCTTTTGTTTGGGTCTGATCAGAACGGACCGGTTCGAAAATTTCTTTGTTCTCTCTTTCTCACCTATTCCGTACCGTTTTGGCTTGAAATAAAGCCTGAATAATATTTTTTTAATTTCTAGAATTTTTTTTCTATTTTTTCCGAAATTCTGTTGTTTGGGTTGGGTGGGAACAGACCGGAACTAAATTTTTTTTTCTTCCGTTCTTGGCCTTTCCAAACCCGTTTTTGCTTAAAATAATATCATATTGATATTTTTTCATTTTTTGAAATTTTTTCGTATTTTTTCCAGAATTCTTTTGTTTGGGTCAAATCGGAACGGGCCGGAAAGAAAATTTCTTTTTTCTCTCTTTCTCACCTATTCCGAACCGTTTTGGCTTGAAATAAAGTCTGAATAATTTTTTTTAATTTCTAGAATTTTGTTGCTATTTTTTCCGAAATTCTGTAGTTTGAGCTGGGTAGGAACGGCCCGGAACAAATTTTTTTTTTTATTCCTTTCTTGACCTGTCCCAAGCTGTTTTGGCTTTAAATAATATTAGAATGATACTTTTTAATTTTTTAAAATTTTTTGCTATTTTTTCCGGAATTCATTTGTTCGGGTCAGATCGGAACGGGCCGGAACGAAATTTCTTTTTTCACACTTTCTAAGCATTTCCGTACCACTTTGGCTGGAAATAAAAGCCTGAATGTTTTTTTTTTTTTAATTTCTAGAATTTTCTGGCTATTTTTTCTGAAATTCTCTAGTTTGGGCTGGGCGGGAACGGACCGGAACTAAATTTTTTTTTTCTTCCTCTCTCAGCCTTTTCCAACCCGTTCTGGCTTAAAATATTATTAGAATAATATTTTTTAATTCTTTGAAATTTTTGCTATTTTTTCCGGAATTCTTTTGTTTGGGTCAAATCGGAACCGCCCGGAACCAAAAATTTCTTTTTTTTCTCTTTCTCAGCTATTCCGAACTGTTTTGGCTTGAAATAAAGCCATAACAATTTTTTCTAATTTCTAGAATTTTGTTTGCTATTTTTTCCGAAATTCTCTAGTTTGGGTTTGGGTGGGAACGGACCGGAACTAAAATTTTTTTTTGTTCCTTTCTCAGCCTTTCCCAAACCGTTTTGGCTTAAAATATTATTAGAATGATATTTTTTAATTTTTTCCTATTTTTTCCGGAATTCTTTTATTTGGGTCAGATCGGAACGGGCCGGAACAAAAATTTCTTTTTTCTCTCTTTCTCACCTATTCCGAACCGTTTTAGCTTGAAATAAAGTCAGAGTAATTTTTTTTAGTTTCTAGAATTTTTTTGCTATTATTTCTGAAATTCTCTAGTTTGGGCATGGTAGGAGCGGACCGGAACTAAATTATTTTTTTCTTCCTTTCTCAGCCTTTCCCAGCCCGTTTTGGCTTGAAATAATATTAGAATGATACTTTTTAATTTTTTGAAATTTTTTGCTATTTTTTCTAGAATTCTTTTGTTTGGGTCAGATCGGGACGGGCCGGAACGAAAATTTCTTTTTTCTCACTTTCTCACAAATTCCGCACCGTTTTCGCCTGAAATCAAGTCTGAATAATTTTTTTTTAATTTCTAGAATTTGTTTGCTATTTTTTCCGAAATTCTCTAGTTTGGGCTGGGTAGGAACAGACCGGAACAAATTTTTTTTTTTTCTTCCTTTCTTGGCCTTTCCAAACCCGTTTTGGCTGAAAATAGTATTAGAATTATATTTTTTAATATTTTGAAATTGTTGCTATTTTTTCCGGAATTCTTTTGTTTGGGCCAGATCGGAACGGGCCGGAACAAATTTTTTTTTTTTTCTCTCTTGCTCACCTATTCTGAACTGTTTTGGCATAAAATAAAGCCAGAATAATTTTTTTTAATTTCTAGAATTTTTTTGCTATTATTTCCGAAATTCTCCTAGTTTGGGTTGGGTGGGAACGGACCGGAACTAAAATTTTTTTTTCTTCCTTTTCGGCCTTTCCCAACCCGTTTTGGCTTAAAATATTATTTGAATGATATTTTTTAATTTTTTGAAATTTTCTCGTATTTTTTTCCGGAATTCTTTTGTTTGGGTCAGATCGGAACGGGCCGAACGAAAATTTCTTTTTTCTCCTTTTCTCACCTATTCCAAACCATTTTGGCTTGAAGTAAAGTCAGAATAATTTTTTTTTATTTTCTAGAATTTTTTTGCTATTTTGTCCGAAATTCTCTAGTTTGGGTTGGGTAGGAACGGACCGGAACTAATTTTTTTTTTCTTCCGTTCTCAGCCTTTCCCAACCCGTTCTGGCTTAAAATATTATTAGAATGATATTTTTTAATTTTTTGAAATTTTTTCCTATTTTTTCCGGAATTCTTTTGTTTGGGTCAGATTTGAACGGGCCGGAATGAAAATTTCTTTTTTCTCCCTTTCTCACCTATTCGGAACCATTTTGCCTTGAAATAAAGTCAGAATAATTTTTTTTGTTTTCTAGAACTTTTTTGCTATTTTGTCCGAAATTCTCTAGTTTGGGTTGGGTAGGAACGGACCGGAACTAAAATTTTTTTTTCTTCCTTTCTCGGCCTTTCCCAACACCGTTTTGGCTTAAAATATTATTAGAATGATATTTTTTAATTTTTTCCTATTTTTTCCGGAATTCTTTTATTTGGGTCAGATCGGAAACGGGCAGGAACAAAAATTTCTTTTTTCTCTCTTTCTCACCTATTCCAAACAGTTTTAGCTTGAAATAAAGTTAGAATAATTTTTTTTTAATTTCTAGAATTTTTTTGCTATTATTTCTGAAATTCTGTAGTTTGGGCTTGGCAGGAGCGGACCGGAACTAAATTTTTTTTTTCTTCCTTTCTCAGCCTTTCCCAGCCCGTTTTGGCTTGAAATAATATTAGAATGATACTTTTTAATTTTTTGAAATTTTTTGCTACTTTTTCTAGAATTCTTTTGTTTGGGTCAGATCGGAAGGGGCCGGAACGAAAATTTCTTTTTTCTCACTTTCTCACAAATTCCGCACCGTTTTGGCCTGAAATCAAGTCTGAATAATTTTTTTTAATTTCTAGAATTTTTTTGCTATTTTTTTCCGAAATTCTCTAGTTTGGGCTGGGTAGTAACGGACCGGAACAAATTTTTTTTTTTTTCTTCCTTTCTTGGCCTTTCCAAACCCGTTTTGGCTGAAATTAATATTAGAATTATATTTTTTAATTTCTTGAAATTTTTGCTATTTTTTCCAGAATTCTTTTGTTTGGGCCAGATCGGAACGGGCCGGAACGAAAATTTCTTTTTTCTCTCTTTTTCACCTATTCTGAACCGTTTTGGCATGAAATAAAGCCAGAATAATTTTTTTTTAATTTCTAGAATTTTGTTGCTATTTTTTCCGAAATTCTGTAGTTTTGAGCTGGGTAGGAACGGACCAGAAACAAAATTTTTTTTTTCTTCCTTTCTTGACCATTCCCAACCTGCTTTGGCTTTAAATAATATTAGTATGATACTTTTTAATTTTTTAAAAATTTTTTGCTATTTTTTCCGGAATTCATTTGTTTGGGTCAGATCGGAACGGGCCGGAACGAAATTTCTTTTTTCACACTTTCTATCCAATTCCGTACCATTTTGGCTGGAAATAGAGCCTGAATGTTTTTTTTTTTTTTTAATTTCTAGAATTTTCTGGCTATTTTTTCCGAAATTCTCTAGTTTGGGCTTGTTGGGAACGGACCGGAACTAAATTTTTTTTTTCTTCCACTCTCGGCCTTTTCCAACCCGTTCTGGCTTAAAATATTATTAGAATGATATTTTTAATTTTTTGCTATTTTTTCCGGAATTATTTTGTTTGGGTCAAATCGGAACGGGCCGGAACGAAAATTTCTTTTTTTTCTCTTTCTCAGCTATTCCGAACTGTTTTGGCTTGAAATAAGGCCATAACAATTTTTTTTAATTTCTAGAATTTTGTTTGCTATTTTTTCCGAAATTCTCTAGTTTGGGTTGGGTGGGAACGGACCGGAACAGAAATTTTTTTTTGTCCCTTTCTCAGCTTTTCCCAACCCGTTTTGGCTTAAAATATTATTAGAATGATATTTTTTAATTTTTTCAAATTTTTTCCTATTTTTTCCGGAATTCTTTTATTTGGGTCAGATCGAAACGGGCCGGAACAAAAATTTCTTTTTTCTCTCTTTCTCACCTATTCCGAACCGTTTTAGCTTGAAATAAAGTCAGAATAATTTTTTTTAATTTCTAGAATTTTTTTGCTATTATTTCTGAAATTCTCTAGTTTGGGCTTGGTAGGAGCGGACCGGAACTAAATTTTTTTTTTTTCTTCCTTTCTCAGCCTTTCCCAGCCCGGTTTGGCTTTAAATAATATTAGAATGATACTTTTTAATTTTGTGAAATTTTTTGCTATTTTTTCTAGAATTCTTTTGTTTGGGTCAGATCGGAACGGGCCGGAACGAACATTTCTTTTTTCTCACTTTCTCACCAATTCTGCACCGTTTTGGCCTGAAATCAAGTCTGAATAATTCTCTTTAATTTCTAGAATTTTTTTGCTATTTTTTCCGAAATTCTCTAGTTTGGGCTGGGTAGGAACGGACCGGAACAAATTTTTTTTTTTTTTTTCTTCCTTTCTTGGCCTTTCTAAACCTGTTTTGGCTGAAAATAATATTAGAATTATATTTTTTAATATTTTGAAAATTTTGCTATTTTTTCCGGAATTCTTTTTTTTGGGCCAGATC